>CM035632.1:60742724-63242724 GCA_020496765.1 Gossypium stocksii | reverse complement strand
TTTACACTTTTGCCGCTAATGTTTCATATTCTTGTAATTTAGTCCCTATCGCATAAAAGTGCAAATTCATGACATTAAACACAACCCAAGCTTAGCCAAATTTCATAATCATTACTAGCTGCTCATATCCAACCAGCATTACCATTCAATTCAACATTCATAATGAAATTATAACACAATTTAACAACATTTATTAACATACAAACTTACCTCGGATGTGGAAATGACGAGTCAGACCAACTATTCGATCACTTTGTTTTTCCTCCAATCTAAGTCTGAATTCTTTCTTTTTTGATCTATATATAATCAAATTTAGCTTATTTAATCATCCATTCATTCAATTTAGTCCAAAACACATATTTGAACACTTTTACACATTAGCCCCTATATTTTCACATTTTTACAAATTAGTCCTTATTTCATAAAATCACAAATTCATACAATTTCACAACACCCATGCTTATCTGAATTCCTATAAAGTCCCTAGAAGCCCATATTTATCAACATTTCACACATTTAACCATAAATTTAACACTTTTTGTAATTTAATCCCTAATTCGTATTTTCACTAAAAATCACTTTACAAAACTAATATGTCTATCATCAAACTTTCATATTTCATCATCAAACATCAAATAACACAAGTATTCATCAATGGCATCTTTCAAAACATTTAACAGTTTTGCAAAATAGCCCCTAGGCTAGCTAGCACTAGTTGCAATGATCACAAAAACATATAAATCAACAAAAACCGAACAAAAAATCACTTACCAATCAAGCTATCAAAGTGTCGAAACCCTAAATGCTTCAAATGGTTTTCTTTGTTTCATGAAATGGTGAAAAAGATGAGAAATGGCTATTAAACATTGTTTTGTTTTATTTTAATTAACTTAATTGACAATTTACCTTTATAACCTTAATTATAAACATTATAAATCACATAATATAAGCCCATTTATGTCCATCCACACTTCCAATGGTCTAATATCATCATAAGGACTTCAAATTTAATAATTCATAGCCAATAAGCACTTTAATCTATGAGAACATCAATTTTGCATCTTATGCGATTTGGTCCTTTTATCAAATTAGACATCCAAACAATAAAATTAAATCACGAAACTTTCACACATACATGCTATCATGCTGTAAACACATAAAATAATATTAAAATAATTTTCTAACCTCAAATTTGTGGTTTTAAAACTACTGTTCTGATTTAACTAAAAACGGGCTGTTATAGGTAGTTAGTATTATTTTTGGGATGATTCATTTTTATTTAAAAAATGTGCAGATAACATAATTAGAAAGTGCATAATTGGAAGTGAAATTGATGGGATCTTGTATCACTATCATTCATCTCCCAAGTGGGGGACACTTTGGTGGTTCCTACACTGCAGTGAAGATCTTACAACCAGGACTCTTTTGGCCTACGGTGTTTAAGGATGAGGATGCATATGTGAAAAATTGTGATAGATGTCAAAGGACTGAAAAACATATTAATGAGGAATAAGATACCCTTGACGAACATTTTAGAGGTACAATTATTTGATGTATGGGGCATGGATTTTCTAATACCGTTTCCTTCTTCTTATAGTAACAGGTATATCTTACTAGTTGTTGATTACGTATCCAAGTGGGTTGAAGTTGAAGCATACCCAACGAATGATGCTGAGGTTGTCATGTTATTCCTACATAAGCATGTGTTTACACAGTTTGGGACTCCTAAAGCTATAATTAGCGATGAAGGATCTCACTTTGTAAATAAATGGCTTAAGTGGTTGCTTTTCAAGTACGATCATCCACGGTCAAATGAGCAAGTTGAACGCACAAATTGTGAGATTAAAGGTATCCTTGAGAAGGTAGTGAGACCTAATAGAAAAGATTGGTCTCGTAGGCTTGATGATGCTCTATGGGCCTATCGAACTGCTTTTAAGATACCATTAGGAATGACTCCTTATCGGTTGGCCTTTGGAAAGGCATGTCATTTGCCGCTTGAATTGGAAAATAGAGCTCACTGGACCTTGAAACAATTGAATTTGGATCTAAAGCAAGCCGGTTAGAAAAGAATGTTACAGCTTGATAAGCTTAAGGAGTTGAGGTTATTTTAATATGAGAATGCTAAGATGTATAAAGAAAAGTTTGAGAGGTGACATGAAAACCATATACAACCTCGAGAATTCAGAGAAGGACAAAAAATGTTGTTGTTTAATTCAAGGCTAAGGTTATTTTCGGGGAAGCTCAAATCCCGATGGACTAGACCTTTGGCCATTCATAAATTTTATCCATACGGAGCCGTAGAATTGTACGATAACAATGGAGGTACATTTAACGTTAATCTCAAATACTATTGGGATGGTAAATGGAGTTGAAACCTCGTTCAATTTGATAGACCCTTGATTTTTCATAAGTTTATTTTTAATAAATGACATACTTAGAAATTTTTTTCTTGAATTAGTACATTGAATTAAGTTAGTCTAAGGAGATTCAAACTTAAGTGGGACCATTTGTGATCTATCCAACCTTTCCTAGGATATTAATTTGATGTAATTCTTCGATCAGAAATTTTCTAAGTAATCCAAATTTTTTAATTTTTATTTTTATTTGCAAATTTCAATTTAGTTGTTTATGTTTTAATAAGAGGGTCAAATTGGCCTAGTACTAATGAGTTTATTTTTCTTGAATTAGTATATTGAATTAAGTCAGTCTAAGGAGATTCGAACTTAAGTGGGACCATTTGTGATCCCTCCAACCATTCCTAGGATATTAATTTGATGTAATTCATCGATAAGAAATTTTCTAAGTAGTCCAAAATTTTTAATTTTAATTTTTATTTGCAAATTTCAATTTAGTTGTAAATGTTTAATAAGAGGGTCAAATTGGCCCATTTTTCTAGTTTAATTTAATTTTTCAATACAACAAATAATTGTATTTTGGGCTTGAGGCCCAAAACAGTGAAGAGGACAAATTTATCCATGTAAATGCCAGCCATATATTTTCCCAAAACCCTAATTTTTGCCGCCACTTTCCTTCCCTCATTACCTTGTCGCCCAAGCATCCTTATGTACCTAAATTTTTGCTACAAGTTTACCCTAATCTACTACTATATAAATCCCTCTCTACTATCATATTTTTCACAACCATTCAAGCAATTAGCTTAAACCCTAGCCACCTACTTTTCTTCTTTTAGCCATTAGCCTTAAATCCTAAAAGCTTCTCCCCAATTTTCTTTTTTTGCCAAAAGTCCCTCTTTCTGCTGCCGCAAAGCCTTCATTGAAGCAAATCTATCGCCACTGCAACCTTGTCCCTGCCGTAATTCTATCACCGTCGTAACCTTTTGCCACTACACCTTATCAAATACTTTTTCTTCTTCCCTTGCTGAAATTCTTGTGTTTTTTTAGGAAAAAATCATCATGTCTCGCAAAAGAACCAGATCTTCCAAAACTATTGCCAAAAATTCAATTGTGATTTAAGATGAGGAAATGAGGGAAAGATTTGATTCCGTCTTCAAAAATCAACCCATGATACCGGAAAAGGGTTTCAATTTGGAGAGCAATGACAAGATGGTCATGCCTTTGTTGATTCGAAAGATGATTTTGTGATGCACGATCAATGCCTAATGAGGATTTAGTACAAGATTTCTATGCTAACTTGACCATGTCAAATGCTAATGAAGTTCTTGTTCATAAGAATAAGGTACCCCTTACTTCTAAGTTTATTAATGATTTATTTAACTTACTTGATGTTGAGGAAGATAAATACCCTGCCATGATGACAAATACTAATTGGGATTTTCTTCAACAAGTTCTTAATATGGTTACAAATCCAGGACCCCAATGGATTGTAAGAAAGTATGGTAGTCATTCTTACCCAAGGGAATATTTAAATCCAGTGGCTAAGGTATGGTTCTACTTTATTCAATATAGCCTCATGCTTATCTCACATAGTTCTACCATTTGGATAGAACGAATGTTTTTTTTTTATGCAATTATGACAGAAAGGTCTATCAATGTTGGGAGAATTATTCTCAAGGAGATCCAAGATTATGCTCAAAAAAAGGTAGGAAATGCCTACTTTCCATCATTGATTACTTCACTTTGCTTGAAGGCCCAAGTAAGATCAAAAGCAAACTTGAAAGACTATTATCACCATAGTAAAATAGGGCTTTAGTAGCGTTTTTAGTGGCGTTTGGACGAAAAATGCCGCAAATATTATACATTAGCGGCGTTTGCAAGAAAATGCCGCTAAAAATCGAGCAATAGGGGTGTTTTTGGTCAAAATGCCTCTAAAAAAGAGCAATAGCGGCGATTTTGGAAAAAACACCGCTAAAAACCTAGCAATAGCAGCGTTTGTTCATAAACGCTGCTAAAAACATTTTACTTTACTTTAAACGGTGTCCGTCATTATTTGCATTAGCAGCGCTTTTTTGAAAAATGCCGCTAAAGATTGAGAATTAGCAGCGCTTTTTAGAAAACACCATTATAGGTCGAGAATTAGCGGCGCTTTTCCAAAAAGCATCAAAAAAATTTGAACAAAATGACGTCGTTTTCTGTTAATCTTTAGGTCAAGTAGTAGCGGCGTTTTTCATAGAAACGCCATAAAAGAGTCATTTTATTTTAGGGTTTAGGGTTTAGAGTTTGTTTAGGGTTTAAGGTTTAATGTTTATGATTTAGGGTTTTAGAGTATAGGTAAGCAATAACATTCTTTTTTAATTACTTTTGTCCCTTGTAATATATATTTAGGGTTTAAAGTGTAAGTTGTAATATATATTTAGGGTTTAGAGTGTAAGTTTATGGTTTGATGTTTAAAGTTTAGGATACCATTGGAAAACTGATGCAATATTTGGAATTTAGTGAGATTCATGCCATTTTGTACAACACCCACATTATTTAATATAAGAATATAAAATATATATTTTGTTTGAAACAAATACATATATTGTTTGAAACAAAACAAACTTAGTTTAATAGGAATTTAAGAAATAATTAAACTATTAAAATTTATTACTATGAAAGGTATTAGCAACGTTTTTGTCAAAAATGCCGCAAATACTACAGGAAGATAAGGCTTTAGTGGGGTTTTTGAAAAAAACGCCGCAAATACTAAAGGAAGATAGGGCTTTAGCGGCATTTTTGATAAAAACGCCGAAAAAGTATTTTCTTTGTATATTTATTATTTAACTAGTTACTTTATATTAATTAAAATACAATTTATTTTTAAGTTTAGGGGTTATGATTTAATGTTTTAGGGGTTATAGTTTAGGGTTTTGAGTTTAGTCTTTTTAAGTTTATAGTTTTTGGTTTAGTGTTTGGATTTAAAGCCTAATCCCTAAAGCTTAACTCTTAAACCCTAAAATCTAAAGCCTAACCCCTAATTCCTAACCCATGAATTGTAAGTACCTTTAAACCCTAAAACTCTAAACTCTAAACTATATATAAACCTTAAAACTATATATAAACCCTTAAACCCCAAACTATATATAAACCCTTAAACCCCAAACTATATATAAACCTTAAAACTCTAAATCTTGAAAACAAATTAGAAATGAAAAAAATATGAGGACTTATAATGATCCAATAAGAAAATGATCAGATTGCATTTTTACTTACAATTTAATTTCAGCCCCTAAATCCTATACTCTATAGCCTAATCCCTAAACCCTTCTTTCATCTGTGTTATTAGTGGCATTTTTACAAAAAGTGCTGCAAAAAGATATACATTAGTGGTGTTTCAGGAAAAAATGTCGCAAATATAGTTCAAATTTATCAAAGCGATATCGTTTATATCTTTGTTGTTAGTGGCGTTTTAGTATAAACGCCTCAAATATGTTTCAAATATTGCAAAACGATGAGTTTTGGTGTGTTTTTAGTGGCATTTTACTGAAAAACGCTGCTAATATGTTTGAGGTAGCAAAACGATACGTTTTTGTCTGTGCTTATAGTGGCATTTTTAAGGAAAATGCGGTAAATGGATATGCTTTAGTGGCATTTTTTGGGAAAACGCCGCAAACTTGTTTAAGATATTACACAATGTTGCATTTTTATATTTGGTTTTAGTGGTGTTTTTACAAGAAACGCTGCAAAAATATTTTAATAGTTTGTAAACGTTGCCCTTTTTTGCCTATGGGTTTGTGGCGCTTATAATAAACACCGCAAAGTTTAATTTAACTAATCTAAAAGGTGTCGTATTATTAGCCATGAATTCCCTCGGATTTTCCCAAGTCTCAAACCCCCGATTTCAGTTCAGTAATTTCCCAACTTTTCCCCCAAATTACCCCAAGTCATTCTTCCCCAAATTTCCCTAGGTTATTGTTCCCAAATAATTTTCCCCAATTTCCCAACTTCCCAGTCCCTTTTGATTGAAATCCCCAATTTCCCAACTTCCCAAACCCTTTGTGATCGAAATCCCCAATTTCACGAACCCCTTTCTGAATTTTACCAGGAGGAAGTGGTTGTCATAATTTTTGCTAAAAGAATAGCGCATGATTGTGTTAAAGCAGATTATGGTTAAGAAATAGTAAGTTACATATCGATTCCTCTGTATTTGTTTTTCTTTTTGTGTCTTTGCCCTTGCGTGTTCAAAAGTTCTGTATTGTTTTAGGGTAAAGATAGGTTTTTTTCATTGCTTTGCAGGTAGGTGTTGGTATGAAAGCTCCTAGTAAGGAGGCATATCATTTCGGACCTGATTTATTTGCAAAGGTATGACACAAAATTTAAGTTGTCAAGGGTTATTCATAGATGCTTCTTTTTTCTTTGCGGTGCTTGGCTCTGTTTGAACAGATAATACCTAATTTAAGGTTAAGGGTTATTCACCTATAGAATTTACTTAATTTGAGCCTTTAGGATAGTAAATGGTAGACATTTTTTTGGACATAGTGTATGTATGTACGATGAATAAACCCTTATCATATCAGTGAGTATTAATCTATAAATTATTACATATCAATATCTAAAATTTTATGTTTATCCAGTTTAAATAATTAATCTTCAAAAATTAATATCTATAGGTATTATGGTTTTATTCATGGGTATGTCCTTACTTGATATAAATACTAATCTATATATAAATTGTTGCATTTCAATATCTCAATTTTTTATATTTGCATGGTTAATTTTTTAATAGTTAATCATCAAAAATCTAGCGTATATATAAATATTATGATTTTATTATTTTTTATAATATGATTTTAATGTTTTCCATTTACTTTCTTACATGATCAATAAGATATAACTGAGTTAAATTTATAATTATAATTGCTAACGATGGCTAAAGTCTTTTTTATTTTTAAATTGATTTAAACTTATGGGGTTGAAATTGATAAAAAAAAAACAGTTTAATAAAACAAATTCTACCAATCATATTTTAAAATTAGGTCTATTTGATTTTTTTTGTAAACTTGTCTATTTAATTTTTTATGGTATATTTTTAATGAATTCATATAATTTTCCCATACATAAATCAACTTTTATTTATTATTTTCATATTTTGATTATAGTTTCTTAATTATATTTAGGTAACAGTCAATTCTTGTTATAGGACCCTCTATTTTTGTTTAATAAAAATTGACCACCTCTTGCATCTATGTTTGTGCTGCTGTGCATATTATGTTCGTTTATGTTACATCACTGTATTGTACCATAGGTTATTGTTTAACATAGTTGAAAGGCCATGTGTGGTTTTGCTTTTGGGTTACAAATGGTAGCTTATTTAATTGTATTTGTAAGTCTTGGGTTTGAAATGCTACATTCTTTCAGAATATTCAGTATATTGCAGTTAAATGTGCTTTCAAACCTTATATGTCTTCATCTCTAGCCTTTGGTACATGCCCTTCTATATTATTTTTATTAAACATCTTTGATGCTATAGAAATCATTTCATTCACTAAACACACCATATGTATGTATCTCAAGATTTCATATTCTTGATTTGCTACTCACATAAGTTCCATATCCTAAAAATTAAAGGGTTAAGTCTCTCAGATAAAATGACAAATATTTCTAGGCTAATGTTGCAAAAATTTCCAAGTTAGAACCCAATTTATTGTTGTAGTTATTGTAGTTATTGTAGTTATTTTATTGATGTTTTAATCCTTCATTTATTGCAGGGCTATAGATCATGGACAACTTCATTGTCTCAAGTTTGCTTAGCTTCAATCCACATTGTCTCATGTAAGTTAGTTGTACTTCCTTCCTTTCTCCAATTTTTGTAGCTTGTTTTGTTGTGCAGTTAGCAACTTAGCATCATTGGCTTTAAATTGTATTAAATTTTCTTACCATGTGGTACTTAGATATTTACATATGCATTTTGTCTTTGACATGCATGCTTCGTGCTGTTAAATTTTCGGTAGCTCTCTACTGCATCTCCGTTGGTTGCCCTTTGCTGCATCTCCGTTAGCAGCCCTCTGCTGCTTCTCTAGTTTCCTACCAATAAGTTTTCTGTTATCTCCAGTTTTGGCTGAGCTATTACTTGGATAGGTACATGTTTCATTGCATTTTTTTTGGCTTATTTATATGCATTTTCCCTTTAAACTACTTAAAAAATACTATTTTTCTAACTCCAGCCTCTATTTCCTGCTGAGGGTGGAGTAGACTAGCTTGTTGAAATTATTAAGGCATGTTTGAGTTCAAAATTCGGATCAATAATAGTTTTATCATGATGATTTTGGAAAAATTAATCTTTTGGGGCTCCGATTTTGTATAGTTTTAATTGTTGTTTTTCCTTTCAATTTGCCATGTTTGCCAGTTTGCCATGTTCTCTTTTTATTAAACTTTATTACCATGTACTTTTTTAAGAAGTGGTATGTTAATTCATTTTTCAAACTTAAAATTTAAGTTTAAGGATTAAAGTAGTCAACTGAACTTAAGAACTAAATTTGGATCATCGGAAGATATATAAGACATATATGAATTATATGAGCAATAGAACTTGAACTTGTGCTCGAGACATTCTTTAATACTTAATAAATATTTTGGGAATATAAAGTAAACAAGAAGATGTCAACGGAGTAATGATAATATGAGAAGATGAAGAAAATGAGAGTGATATTTTATTTTATTTTTTTAATCACGAAAAATATTTTGTGTAATTTTATTTTATTTTAAAATTACGTAATTAAATTAAATTGTATTTAAACTTTTATTTTAAATACTTTATTTTATTTTTTAATCACGAAAAATATTTTGTCTAATTTTATTTTATTTTTAAATTACATAATTAAATTAAATTGTATTTAAACTTTTATTTTAAATATTTTATTTTATTTTTTAATCACAAAAAATATTCTATAATTTTATTTTATTTTTAAATTATGTAATTAAATTAAATCGTATTTAAACTTTTAATTTAAATATTTTAATTTATTTTATTTTAATCAAAAAAATATTTTATCTAATTTTATTTTACTTTTAAATTACGTAATTAAATTAAATTGTATTTAAACTTTTATTTTAAATAATTTATTTTATTTTTTTAATCACGAAAAATGTTTTTTCTAATTTTATTTTATTTTTAAATTATGTAATTAAATTAAATTGTATTTAAACTTTTATTTTAAATAATTTATTTTATTTTATTTTAATCACGAAAAATATTTTGTCTAATATTATTTTATTTTTAAATTATGTAATTAAATTAAATTGTATTTAAACTTTTATTTTAAATAGTTTATTTTATTTTATTTTAATCACGAAAAATATTTTGTCTAATTTTATTTTATTTTTAAATTAGTAATTAAATTAAATTGTATTTAAACTTTTAGTTCCCCATGTTGATTCAAATAACAAGATCAACTTACATGATTTACATAACTTACATAATTTAAAGTCCAAATTTCATAACTTATATAATTTACATAACTTACATAATACACAACTTACATAATTTACATAACTTATAGAATACATAACTTACATAATTTAAAGATCAAATTTCATAACTTACATAACTTACATAATACATAACTTACATAATTTAAAGTCCAAATTTCATAACTTACATAATTTACGTAACTTACATAATTTAAAGATCAAATTTCATAACTTACATAACTTACATAATACATAAATATATATCATATCATAACTTACATAACTTAATTATACTTATAAATAAACAACTTACCCGTGTAATTTATTGTCAACTTTAGACTTCAACAACTACGAAATGGATAAGACTTGGATGAATTTGTCAAGGGTAAGCAACGGCTATCGAAATGGAGTACAAACTTTTCTAAATTTTGCATTTCAAAATGCAAGCCAAGAGAATATGATACTTTGCCGTGCAAAAAATGTGGCAACATCAACTGGCATTCTCGTGAAGTTGTCTATGAAAATGTAATTGTTGATGGCTTTATTCAGGGGTATAAAAAATAGATTTTCCATGGAGAGTGTACATCTAGTAGAACCTCTTCAACGATTAATCCGCCTTATCCTCATTGTAACACCCTGATTTTCGAGATTTAGTGATTTTCGTGTAATTTTGGGTAAAAATTTAAATTTTGGTATTTAGTGGTGCAATTCATATTTGGAGTGTGTGGCCTATAGAAGGCCCATGAGTTGGCAAAAACCCGGTAGAAATTTTAAATTTTTGGACTTAAAGAATTAGGGGTCTTGGATAGGTGGTCTTATTAAAAGATGTGGGTAGTTTGTATCACAAAAAGGGCTTTGGCAAAGTGGCTTGAAGGCACCACTTAGTTGCTAAAAAAGTGGCGTGTAAATGGAAGGGAAGGAGGCCAAGGTTCAATTCTCTAGCAGGTATTTGTGTGGTTTATTTTTACGTCATGAGCATGCAAGAGTTTGAAGTCGGCTGGAACTCTGGTTGAAGAGTTTGAAGCAATTAAGAGCATGGATCATAGAGGGATAAGGGGGAGTGTATCTAGGAGAGATTTTAGGAGAATTTGAATTTGGAAAAGGGGTGGCCGGCCAAGGGTGTGTATAGTGCAAATTTGGCTATTGAATTGTAGTTTTGTTGTTTTAGTTTTTGTTTCACTTGTGCCGATTGCTCATAAGCCAAAACCCCTCTCTTTCCTTTCATTTTTCCTTCCTATATTCTTCTTTTTCTCTCATTCTTTCTCCTCTTTAATCTCTAGAAAGAGCGGAACCCTTCTCTTCCTCTCTTTTAGCCGAATACCCCAAGCCAAATCCCAAAAGTTCAAGGGGAGACGACTTCTCTTTGATTGATACACCCTGTTTTCTCCTTTTTGCCAAATCTGACACTCTCATAAGTCTCTAAACTCTATTATCAACACCCCTTCGGTCCATAATCATCTTCTTCTTCCTTGACTCAAAAGCCGAAAGCACAACACCTTTGAGGGACTTGGTGGCTGAATCCTAAGATCCTTGTGGTGCGATTTCTGCTAGTGTTTGGAAGCTTGGTCTACGTTAGATCTGTGTTAGTTCGGGATTGGAATCGTTTTGGTAGGTGAACCCTTGGTAAGTGTTCGAAACCTTGGTTATATTTTAGTACTTTGGATTAAGGAAACTGAAACTTCTAGATGCTTTGGTGGCTGTCGATTTGGGGGTTTAGGGCTCTATAGGTTTTAACAACTAATTTGTTTTGGTGCTAATGCATTCTAAAGTGGTCTTTTGAGAACTTGGACAAGGGAAGTGACGAAATTTTGATCTAGTTACAACTTTCGGCAAAGGTATGATATCAGTGACATAGGAGTTGGTGGTCGAATGGTCTTGGTAAGACTGTGTTGTTATCTTTGGATTTCAAAGTCTGATATGTCAAGTAAATGAATGTAGGACAAGTGTGTAGCATATTTTGGAAATCAACCATCACTAATCAGGTGTGTACCAAACCCTCTCGGTAGCTTAGGTTAATAAATGCCGAAAAATCAAAATGCCGAATTCCGGCATCTTTAAAACTTGTGAATATGTGATGGTTCGTGGATTGGCTAGAATACGATGGACTCGGTAAACGAAATCGATGGAACAGGTAAGAGCACAATTTTGTGAACGATGGTAAGTTGGGCCTCAAAGGGGCTGAAATTGGGCCCAGTGGGCTTTCGGGCCCATTTGGGTAAATTTGGTAGAAAACGAAATCTGGATAAAGTGCATGTTAAGACTGTTAAAACTATTATGGAATATAGACTATATGGGCCTAGATAACTAAATTGGCTACGTAGGGCCCATTAGGGGGTTTTTGGGCCCAAAAGCTGAATTGGTTGAAATGGATTAAATTTATCGTTTAAACACTCAGAATTGTTGATAATTGATAATGATCATGGAAAACCCTAATAATTGATAAAATAACAAAATTACCCTTATAATAAAAAAATGACTATTTTGCCCCTAGGTGAAAATTACCATTGTACCCCTAGGGTTATGTTATGATTAAGATGTATGTGATACTGTCTTTGTACATGATATGCCATGATATGCACATGATATGCCATTATATATTCATACATGAATGGGTTGGGTTTTATATGAATGGAGGAAGTGCTAAAGGGGCTTTGCCCTAGTTATTAAAAGAGGCTAGGCCTCTAGTTATATGATAAAGCAGCTATGTTGCCAGTGGAGAGTTTGGTTGGGTGGGTTGAGTTATTCCCCACATGGAGAGCTTGGTTGGTACGGGTGGAGAGTAGCAGTTGGGTGGGTCGATAGTTTCCCCACAGTGATATGGGTTGCATACCTGCATTGATATTATATGTGATATTGAAATGGGCCTATGGGCTCATAGCGTTTACAGAAAAGGCTTTGGTTCAGTGATATGATTTAAACAAATGGCTTCGGCCCAGTAACCGTTAAACAAAAGGCTTCGGCCTAGTATATGTTGAGACTGAACTCGGGCTTAGGCCCAGTATGTTGATATTGATTTGGGCTCTGAAAGGGCTTGTCGCACACTGAGTTTCTAAACTCACTCCTTTCCTTAACTTTGCAGGTGAGCCTTGATGTGGAGACTTGGAGCCAGAGGGGATTCAGAGTGGCCATGGTGATTGCTTTCGGACTATTTTCATAAAGTAACTGGTTTTTATAATTTTTAATTTAAGTATTATTATTTGGTTTTGGGTTGTAATAAGGCCATTTTAATTATTTTTTTCCGGGATTATTTTATTTTATACTTTTTATTTTAATTGACTGATATTGACTTAAAATGGGCTAGACATAGGACGCGTTTTCCAAAAATGGTACTTGTTTTCAAAGTAATGCAATGATACAATAAAACAATTTATCAAATATATCTACTTAAATGAATTCCAACTCAACTTGTTTGCCAAAACATATCACTGAACTAAAGTGTGGCAATGGTTGTGGGTATGTCTAGGATTGGTGTAACACCCCAACCCGTATCCATCGTTGGAATAAGGTTTCGGAGCATTACTCGGATTTACATATCATTTGGTAAAAATTTTTGTTAAATACTTACCGATTCAATGCATCATATAGATAATTATATTATCATTTAATCAATAGCTTGGCACTTGTCTTAGCATCAATCAACATTGTTAGTATACTTACGCATATTTTATATAATATGCTTATAAGTAACATTCTCTTACTGTTTAAAATAATTTATTTCATTATATTATAATTTCATGTACCATAATTTCCATATATTTCACATATATTTATTCCGATAATAATTCATATCAAACTTAATATAAATCAAATTCTATATGCACATACTTTCCACACCATGTGTCCATATAACATGTACAAATCATTATATATATACTTCAAGCATATATGGTAATAATTCATTTCGTATTCATATTGTTTCATAATATACAAATGTACTAATATTTCACATTCAATCCAATATAACATACAATTTAACATATTTTCATGCTCAGTTATGATACACAAATTTACCTGACAAAATTGCAAAAATACCCAAATTTAGGGGCATTTTGGTAATTTTTCATTTTCCCTGATTTTCATCCGGTCTTGATCTAAATTGATAATTCCATTCAATTTATTAATTTAGACAATCAGTCAATTCATTTCCTTCAAATTGGTCATTTTTTATATCCTTACAAAATTTCCCCTAAAATTTTACTTTTATTCAATTTAGTCCCTGAGCCTAAAGCATACAAATTAGTCATGCTAGTTGAATATTCATATATATTTTCCTCCTCCTCCTCTCCATTCCACATTCTTAATTTATAAAACATGCTTATGAGTAACACCGTCAATAATTTTACTATTTATTTATATGTGAATATTCAAGCTGTCCACCTACATCATAGTCACTAAATTATTTTTATCTTGAGCTAAAGAATCCCAAATTAAGATCTGTCAATTTTTCCTGAAACTATACTCATATATATTCTTACTATAAAATTTTCAGAATTTTTGGTTTATCCAATTAATACAGTTTATTCATTAAAGTCTCCCCTATTTTGCTGTTCGACAGTTCTGACCACTCTTCAGTAAAACTTAATTATCTCTTTGTAAAGAATTTGAATGATATTCCTGTTTACTTCTATTGAAAATAGACTCATTCAGGATTCTAAACATATAACTTTAAGCCCCTAATTATTTTTATCCAATTTTTGATGATTTTCCAAATTCAAAACAGGGGATCCCGAATTCATTCTGACCTTATCTCACAAAATTTATTATATCTCATAATTTAAAAATCCATTGCTCATACTGTGTCTTCTATGAGAAACTAGGCTCAATAAGCTTTAGTTTCATATTTTTTTCATCTTCTAATTCGATTTCTACAATTTATAGTGATTTTTCAAAGTTAGTCTACTGCAGCTGTCCAATATTGTTTTAGTGCAAGCTATTTATTACCATTTTTCCCTTAAGCTTTAATAAATAACAATTTCGTCCCTACTCAATTAGCCTCTCAATAGAGCTTTTTTTTTTTTCAATTAACACTCTATTCTATCACTTTAAACTACTTTACATCTTTTGAAAATCATAATTTCAGCACTAGACTTTAATTCCAAACATTTTTACAATTAGGTGCTAACTAATTCATTCACTTTACTAACTTAATTCATACTCTATTTTTATTCAAGTTCCATCCCAACTCAAATTTATCTACTAAATTTTCAGCTTATTTAACTAGTTTCAAAATTTCCTCAAATTAGCCCTTCAACATAAAACTTATGAATTATATTACAATTCAATCCTTATTTCATTTCTAACTTGAATTTCTATCAATTTAACCCTTATTTTATCATTTTACTCAACATGAACATTATCTATGAATCTAATAACTTTCAAAATATCAACTTATTTTCATCAAAATCTTATTCCAAAGCTTCTAAAACATCAAAATTAAATAAAATGGGCTAAATTGACTTACCTATTAAACTTCCAAGCTTTAAAATCCTTATTTCTCCTTTTTCTTTTCTTTTCTTCTTTCTTTCTTTCCTTCCCCTGCTTTTCGTTCCACATTCTGTTTCTCTTTTTTTGTTTATATATATATATATATATATATATATAAAATAACATTAATAAATATCTATTTAACAATCCATTATTTCTTTTACATTTGTATACAAATATATTAATACACTTGTATCAATTTATTTCTATACACTTGTCTTTCTTTAATCTATTTATTATACAAATATCTTATAATAGATTTATTTAATTAATAAATATCTTTTATAATTAATAAATATCCATTAATAATTAAATACTTATATTACAAATGTATGTATTTTTATCCATGCACTTGTATATTTTATTTACTATACATTTATCTATATACTAATTTATTTATCATATAGTATCAATTTAATAATAACAATGATATTAATATTTACTTAAATAATAAGTAAATACATACATATATTACAAATGTATGTACATTATTTATCACATATGTATTTTATTTTTATCATACACTTGTCACAATTTAATTTATTTATCATATAAATATCTTATAATATAATTATAGTAAAATTAATTTAATATCATTTGTTACTAATAAATATATATTTTTTATAATTAAAATCTAAGTAAAAATCTTAGATTTTTACTTTATATGCCGCCTCACTTATGCTAAATGGCATAATTGCCATTATAGTCCCTTTTATTTTCTTTTAATCTATAATTAAACTTTTACACTCTATTCAATTTAATCCTTTTTATCCAATTATCCTTAATTGAGCTAAATTCACTTGATTAAACTCTAATTAACCACACAATTAACTTTTTAAATATTTTTGATAAATATTTACTGATCCAATTTTCAGTAACGGAGACTCAAAAATACATTTTTCTGATAACCATAAAATTCGAGTTATTACAATTGGATCCAATCAAGAGCTTGGTACTTAAGCAGCCTACACGGCTAACCTCCTCTGTTTTGGATACCTACCTGGTGCACAGCTTCCATTCACTTTATTAACTTAGCAAGGACAACCTTTTTAAACACTAAGAAAGATTTTGGATGAAGCATGGGTTTTCTTAAATATTTCAACGTGACACGTCGGATCTGGTCATAATGTCTGGGCCGAGTTTGGGGTGTTACTGTAATATCCCGAATTAGGGCCTAATCGAAATAGTGGTTTCGTGACCACAAATCCGAGATAGAAATAATTATTCTAAAAGTTTTTTTTAAGTTTATGATATGATTTCATGATTGTGTGAAAATTTCGTGAAGAAATTCCATGCGTAAAGTGCTTAATTTGAAATTAAGGACTAAATCGAATAAGTTACAAAATTTGCATTCTAGAAGTTTTTAGTATGAAATTGCTTTGGAATATTAATTAGGAGGTCTTAAATAGAAATTTGACCAAACTCTAAGTTCATGGACAAAAATTGGACATGGGGGGAATTTTTGAAAGTTTCGTAAGGAATGGCATTTTGGTCATTTGGATATTAAATGGAATAAAATGGGAAAAATAACACAAAATTGATCATCTCCTTCATTTGGTTGCTGTCGAATTTTTCTCTCCACCATAGCTAGGGTTTCTTCAACTTTTAAGCTTCATAGTAAGTGCATCCAAGCCCCGTTTTTAATGATTTTTATATTTTTGTGATCCCGGTAGCTCGATAAAGCTTATGTTAGCAATAATTTAAGTTAGGGTTCATATTTGGAAAAATACCCATAGGTGAAATTTGTCTATTTTGATGTTTTATGATAGAATATAAGGTTTCAGATTATGTTAGACAACTTGTGCTACTCGGTTTTGAGTAAAAACGAGTAGAACGGCTTAATCAGTAAAAATACCAATTGTTCATAAGTGCATGTTGTCGTTGGAATTTGAGCTTGCTAATGGTAAATCAATGATCAGCATGTCCTAAAACATAAGAATTTGGAATAAAATTTAATTTCCGAGCCTTGGGGTCAAAGTGTAAATATACAAAAGTTTAGGGCTAAATTCGTAATTTTGGTAAAGTTGGGGTCAAGGACCGTTTTGATAAATGTGAGTATTAAATAAGCTAAATGTGTTATTTTAGATCAAGAGAAATGAGATTCAAGTCGTGATCGAGGGAAAAACAAAGTTTACGAGGAATAGGCCGATTGTCGATATTTTGGTATCGAGGTAAGTTAATGTGTAAATAATGTAACATAATTGCTCTTTTAAGTGATTTAATGCTATTTATATGATATGATACTTGTTATTATGAATATTATGCTCTGTGAAATATTTTGTATTGGTATGAAAAGTATGTGATTAAGTTGATAAGTATGAGATGCAAGCAACGTATTGGTTCCGATATTCCGAGGAGAACGACTGGGAAATGTGTGATTAAGGAAAATCCCGTTTGAACCTTGGGAATAGATTAGGATACAAGTGACATGTCACTAGGATGGTTGGGCATCTGAACTCGTTGAGTTGAGTCCGAGTTCACTTATGGATGCAAATGTCTGAACTCGTTGAGTTGAGTCCGAGTTCGTGAGATGTAACTAGGCATCCGAGCTCGTTGAGTTGAGTCTGAGTTCACTTATGGATGCAAACGCCCGAGCTCGTTGAGTTGAGTCTGAGTTTGCTTATGGGCTGGTTACATGGTTACTTGATTACATATGTGGCACTTATGTGCAAATTATCCATGTATCCGAGTTATATTCCGATGTGTTCAACGGGTAAAATTCTAGCGAAATGGAAGAACACTCAAGAGGCAAATGTCATTTTGATAAGTGTTGTGAAATGAATACTTTGGACAGGTATGTACTTAACCCTTGGGTTGAAACTTGATACAACAACAATAATGTGGTAAGATGACAATTGATGATTAGAAATGTGATATATGTTTTGGTGATACCATGCTAGTGTTGTTCGGAAGAATTACTTTGTTATGTTACTTGTTATTTGCATGTGAACTTACTAAGCATTTATGCTTACTCCCTCCTTTTCATTCATTGTAGTTTTGGACAAGCCGGCTCAGGAATCGGGATAGGTTGAAGGCTCGTTCACACTATCCGAAGAACTATTTTGGTAAAACGGCTTGTATAACTCAAATATGGCATGTATAGCAATATACTTGTTTTGTGTAATTAATCTTGCGATATGGTTGTGGTTTGCTTGAGAAAATGCCTGATAATAATTAGTCCTTGGAATGGTTAATTTAGATCATGTATGAGACTATGTATGTTCAAAGTGTTAATAGTTCATGAATTTCCATAGAAAATTGAAAATTTGTCATAAAACAGAATGTTGTAACAGCAGTGACGTGAGTTCAAAAAATCACTAAAAATAGTAGAAAGCGAATTAGGTGATTAATTAAATATGAAATTGAAGCTTATTGTATCTACTTTCATATGGAAGAAGGAAACAGGTAAAGGAGTTATATGTTATGAGATATTTGAGTTTTGGTGAAACAGGGCCAGAGCAATTTCTGGATCCCCTAATTCCAAATTTGGAAATTCACCATAAATTGTAAAATAATAATTAGGAGGTGTACTTATATTTTCAGAATCCTTATTTATTCTAGTTTTAAGAGAAATAAACGGCATAGTCATATGTATTTTTTACAGAGAGAAAAGTGGTTCGTAGTAAGCAGAGGTCAGTGCAGTCGAGTTCTAAAATAGGGGTAAATTTAACTAACAAACTGTACTAATTGGCCTGACCAAAAATTCTAGAAAAAAATTAGTAGATAGATATATGAGTCTACTTTCAGGGAAAGTTTACGGATCTTGATTTTGAGTTTTGTAACTCGAGATATGATTTTTTAAGCGACCATGACACAGAAATACAGCTTGCTCCGAAAATGAGATTAGTTGATTTAAAGTTTAAAAAGTGATGAAACAAGTTTGGTAACACCTCAAGCTCGACTCCGGCGATGGTCTCGGGTAAGAGGGTGTTACATTTGGTGGTATCAGAGCAGGTTTAGTCGGTTCTCGGACTAACGTGTTTTATGTATGGATTTCGCTATACATGCCATATGTGTATATTGTGATAGTGTGACAACTTTTGACCTTTTAAATGATTTTTTTATATAGTAAATGAATCTCGATCCAGCTGTGGCAGATGAAGTAGAGAGTAATGCGCCAGCTCCGGCTGAAGGGGCAGCGCTGACTAAAAATCCACCTCCTACTGTTGGTCAGGAAGGAGGAGAAAGGGGTCGAGAAGCCTTTCTCCAAATGATGAGTGCATGGTCATTGAGTTCGTTCATACGAACCCGAATGTACAACCTCCCCCACCTCCCCCAATTCCTCAACTTGTACCCCCGATGCCTCAGGGTGTGGATATGATGAAATTTCAAAGAACTCCAGTTGATAAAATCCGTAAGCTAGGGGCTGAAGAATTCAGGGCTAATGTAGATGATAATGCTGAGAAAGCAGAGTTTTGGCTTGAAAATTCTATTCGGGTATTTGATGAATCATCTTGTACACCTAAAGAATGCTTGAAATGTGCTATATCTTTGCTGAGGGATTCAGCTTATAATTGGTAGAAGACATTGATTTCTGTGGTACCGAAAGAGAGAGTAACCTGGGAATTCTTTTAAGAAGAGTTTCGGAAGAAATACATCAGTGAAAGATTTATTGATCAGAAGCGTAAAGAGTTTCTTGAGCTGAAGCAAGGTAATATGATAGTCACTTAATACGAAAGGGAGTTCGTCAGATTGAGTAAGTATGCCAGAGAATATGTTCCTACAGAGGCCAAGATGTGCAGACGATTTGAAGACGGGCTCAATGAAGACATTAAGGTATTTGTTGGGATTCTTGAACTAAAAGAAATGGTGGTACTTGTCGATCGAGCTTGCAAGGCTGAAGAACTACTTAAAGAGAAGAAAAAGGTAGAATCTGAGAACGAAATTGGAAGAAAAGACCAATGAGCAATGTACCCTCAGAGCAACCCAGAAAATCAAGAAATATGAATCCTCGTTCCCAAGTTTCAGCTGGACAATCATATGGGGATTCTAGGAAGCAAAATATGGGTCCTAAGTCCCAAACTACTTCGGCAGCTAGTGTAGGGAATTCAAGATTTGTTAAGCCCGAGTGCCAGCGGTGTGGTAGAAGTCATTTTGGTCCGTGCAGAGCAAATGAATGTTTTCGATATGGTTCTCCGGATCATTTTATTAGAGATTGCCCAGAGGGAATTGAAAGAGAAAAATTTCAGAGTACAAAAGCAGGTGGTGCGGATTCGAGAGGAAGGTATCTAAGAAAAGCTGGGAGTGAAGCAAGCAGCAAGAATGTGGTCAGAGATTCAGCAGTTAAATCTGAAGGAAGAGCTCCGGCTAGAACTTATGCCATTAAAGCGCGTGAAGATGCTTCCTCACCCGATGTGATCACCGGTATATTTTCTCTTTATGATGTTAATGTTACTGCTTTAATTGACCCCGGTTCTACTCATTCATATATGTGCATGAAATTGCTATTTAGCATGAATATACCTGTTGAGAATACAAAATTTATGATTAAGGTGTCAAATCCGTTAGGCAAAAATGTTATAGTTGATAAAGTATGCAAGAAATGTCCTTTAATGATTCGGGGTTATTACTTTCTGGCCGACTTGATGTTGTTGCCATTTGATGAATTTGATGTTATTTTGGGCATGGATTGGTTGACATTGCATGATGCTATAGTAAATTGTAAATAGAAAGTTATTGAATTAAAGTGTGAAAATGGCGAAACTCTGCGGGTTGAATCAGATAAATCCGAGGCATTGTCTAGTGTGATTTCTTTAATGTCGGCTCAGAGATATTTGAGAAAGGGTTATGAAGCTTATTTAGCATATGTATTGAATACAAAAGAAATTGAAAAGAAATTGGAATCAGTGCCGATTGTATGTGAGTTTGCGGATGTATTTCCAGAGGAATTGCCGGGTTTACCTCCAGTCAGAGAAGTAGAGTTTGGTATTGATTTGATGCCGGGAACAGCTCCGATCTCGATTGCTCCGTATAGAATGGCACCAACGGAGTTGAAAGAATTAAAGTCGTAGTTGCAAGAGTTGACCGACAAAGGATTTGTGAGACCGAGTTTTTCGCCTTGGGGTGCTCCTGTATTGTTTGTGAAAAAGAAGGATGGTTCAATGAGACTGTGTGTTGACTATCGGCAGTTAAACAAAGTGACGATTAATAATAAGTATCCGTTGCGGAGAATTGATGATTTGTTTGATCAGCTAAAAGGAGCAACATGGTTTTCAAAGATTGACTTGAGATCTGGGTACTACCAGCTGCGGGTAAAAGAGTCAGATGTGCCTAAAACTGCTTTTAGAACAAGGTACGGTCATTATGAATTTTTAGTTATGCCGTTTGGGTTGACAAATGCTCCTGCTATGTTTATGGATTTGATGAATCGCATATTTCGACCATACTTGGACAAGTTTGTTGTGGTATTTATAGATGATATTTTAATCTATTCAAAAGATGAGGCCGAGCATTTGAAAATAGTTTTGCAGACTTTGAGAGATAAACAGTTATATGCCAAGTTTAGTAAAAGTGAATTTTGGCTTCAGGAAGTTGGATTTTTGGGTCATATTGTTTCAGGTGATGGTATACGGGTTGATCCTAGTAAAATTTCAGCTATTGTTGACTGGAAACCACCGAAAAATGTAACCGAGGTTAGAAGTTTCTTGGGGCTAGCTGGATATTATCGACGGTTTGTGAATGAATTTTCTATAATTGCTGCTCCTATAACTAGATTACTCTGAAAGGATGTTAAATTTGAGTGGACGGAAGAATGTCAATAGAGTTTCGAAGAATTAAAAAAGTTATTAACAGAGGCACCAGTGTTAGTGCAGCCTGAGTCAGGTAAAGAGTTTGTGATATATAGTGATGCTTCTCTAAATGGTTTAGGATGTGTTCTGATGCAAGAAGGAAAGGTTGTGGCTTATGCTTTAAGACAGTTAAAACCTCATGAAAGGAATTATCTGACTCATGATTTGGAATTAGCTGCGGTAGTATTTGCTTTGAAGATTTGGCGACATTATCTATATGGTGAAAAGTGTCGAGTATATACCGACCACAAAAGTCTTAAATACTTAATGTCACAAAAAGACTTGAACTTGAGACAGTGAAGATGGTTGGAGTTGTTGAAAGATTACGAGCTTGTCATTGACTACCATCCGGGAAAAGCAAATATAGTTGCTGATGCCTTGAGCAAAAATTTGTTATTTGCTTTGAGAGTTATGAACACTCAGTTGGAAATGTCAGATGATGGTTCAATTCTAGCCGAGTTGAAAGCAAGACCGATGTTTTTACAAGAGATTTGTAAAGCTCAGAAAAGCGATGAAGACTTGCAAGCCAAAAGAAAACAATGTGAACTTGATACAGAGTCAGATTTCAAAATTGGTTCTGATAGGTGCTTGATGTTTAAAGATCGAATTTGTGTACCGAAGAATAAAGAATTGATTCAAAAGATCCTGCAGGAAGCACATAGTGGTTGTCTCTCGATTCATCCGGGTAGTACGAAAATGTATAATGACTTGAAGAAAATGTATTGGTGGAATGGAATGAAAAGGGATATATCGGAGTTTGTGTCCAAATGCTTAATTTGTCAACAAGTGAAAGCTGAACACCAAGTGCCTTCGGGATTACTTCAGCCTATTATGGTTCCTGAATGGAAATGGGATTGAATTACTATGGATTGTTTTTCAGGGTTGCCATTGACTCCAGGAAAGAAAGATGCCATCTGGGTAATAGTTGACAGATTAACTAAGTCGGCTCATTTTATTCCAGTACGTACAGATTATTCTCTTAACAAGTTGGCTGAACTGTATGTTAGAGAAATTGTTAGACTACACGGAATACCATTGTCAATCATTTCGGATAGAGATCCGAGATTTACCTTGCGGTTTTGCCAAAAGTTACAAGAAGCGTTAGGTACAAAGTTGAATTTCAGTACTGCTTTTCATCCACAAACTGATGGACAATCAGAGAAAGTAATTCAGATTCTTGAAGATATGCTCAGATGTTGTGTATTGGAATTTCAAGGAAATTGGGAAAGACATTTACCGTTGGTAGAATTTACTTACAATAACAGTTATCAGACGAGCTTGAAGATGGCACCTTATGAAGCATTGAACAGTCGTAAGTGTCGGACGCCGTTGTATTGGACTGAACTCAAGGAAAATCAGATTTATGGAGTTGATCTTATAAAAGAAACTGAAGAAAAAGTGAAAGTGATTCGAGATTGCTTAAAAGCTGCTTCAGATAGACAAAAATCTTATGTAGATTTAAAACGAAAAGAAATTGAGTTTCAAGTTGGTGATAAGGTATTTTTAAAGGTGTCTCCATGGAAGAAAGTTCTCATATTTGGACGGAAAGGCAAATTAAGTCCGCGTTTTATCGGGCAGTATGAAATAATTGAAAGAGTTGGACAGGTAGCCTATCGGTTAGCATTACCATCTGAATTAAAGAAGATTCATGATGTGTTCCATGTGTCTATGCTACATTGGTATCGTTCAGATCCTTCACATGTGATTTCACTGACACAAATTGAATTACAACCAGACATGACCTATGAAGAAGAACCGATCAAGATTTTAGCTCGAGAAGTTAAGCAACTAAGGAACAAAAGTATTACTCTTGTGAAAGTGTTATGGCAAAAGCACGGAGTAGAAGAGGCTACATGGGAACCCAAAAAAACTATGAGGAAACAATACCCACACCTGTTTACTGGTAAGATTTTCGAGGACGAAAATCCTTAAAGGAGGGAGAGTTGTAATATCCCGAATTAGGGCCTAATCGGAATAGTGGTTTCGTGACCACAAATCCGAGATAGAAATAATTATTCTAAAATTTTTTTTGAGGTTTATGATATGATTGCATGATTGTGTGAAAATTTCGTGAAGAAATTCCATGCGTAAAGTGCTTAATTTGAAATTAAGGACTAAATCGAATAAGTTGCAAAATTTGCATTCTAGAAGTTTTTAGTATGAAATTGCTTTGGAATATTAATTAGGAGGTCTTAAATAGCAGTTTGACCAAATTCTAAGTTCATGGACAAAAATTGTACATGGGGGGAATTTTTGAAAGTTTCGTAAGGAAGGGCATTTTGGTCATTTGGATATTAAATGGAATAAAATGGGAAAAATAACACAAAATTGATCATCTCCTTCATTTGGTTGCTGTCGAATTTTGCTCTCCACCATAGCTAGGGTTTCTTCAACTTTTAAGCTTCATAGTAAGTGCATCCAAGCCCCGTTTTTAATGATTTTTATATTTTTGTGATCCCGGTAGCTCGATAAAGCTTATGTTAGCAATAATTTAAGTTAGGGTTCATATTTGGAAAAATACCCATAGGTGAAATTTGTCTATTTTGATGTTTTATGATAGAATATGAGGTTTCGGATTATGTTAGACAACTTGTGCTACTCGGTTTTGAGTAAAAACGAGTAGAACGGCTTAATCGGTAAAAATACCAATTGTTCATAAGTGCATGTTGTCGTTGGAATTTGAGCTTGCTAATGGTAAATCAATGATCAGCATGTCCTAAAACATAAGAATTTGGAATAAAATTTAATTTCTGAGCCTTGGGGTCAAAGTGTAAATATACAAAAGTTTAGGGCTAAATTCATAATTTTGGTAAAGTTGGGGTCAAGGACCGTTTTGATAGATGTGAGTATTAAATAAGCTAAATGTGTTATTTTAGATCAAGAGAAACTAGATTCAAGTCGTGATCAAGGGAAAAACAAAGTTTACGAGGAATAGGCCGATTGTCGATATTTTGGTATCGAGGTAAGTTCATGTGTAAATAATGTAACATAATTGCTCTTTTAAGTGATTTAATGCTATTTATATGATATGATACTTGTTATTATGAATATTATGCTTTGTGAAATATTATGTATTGGTATGAAAAGTATGTGATTAAGTTGATAAGTATGAGATGCAAGCAACGTATTGGTTCCAATATTCCGAGGAGAACGACTGGGAAATGTGTGATTGAGGAAAATCCCGTTTGAACCTTGGGAATAGATTAGGATACAAGTGACATGTCACTAGGATGGTTGGGCATCCGAACTCGTTGAGTTGAGTCCGAGTTCACTTATGGATGCAAATGTCCGAACTCGTTGAGTTGAGTCCAAGTTCGTGAGATGTAACTAGGCATCTGAGCTCGTTGAGTTGAGTCCGAGTTCACTTATGGATGCGAACACCTGAGCTCGTTGAGTTGAGTCCGAGTTCGCTTATGGGCGGGCTACATGGTTACTTGATTACATATGTGGCACTTATGTGCAAATTATCCATGTATCTGAGTTATATTCCGATGTGTTCAACGGGAAAAATTCTAGCGAAATGGAAGAACACTCAAGAGGCAAATGTCATTTTGATAAGTGTTTTGAAATGGATACTTTGGATAGGTATGTACTTAACCCTCAGGTTGAAACTTGATACAACAACAATAATGTGGTAAGATGACAATTGATGATTAGAAATGTGATATATGTTTTGGTGATACCATGCTAGTGTTGTTTGGAAGAATTGCTTTGTTATGTTACTTGTTATTTGCATGTGAACTTACTAGGCATTTATGCTTACTCCCTCCTTTTCATTCATTGTAGTTTTGGACAAGCCGGCTCAGGAATCGGGATTGATCGAAGGCTCTTTCACACTATCCGAAGAACTATTTTGGTAAAACGGCTTGTATAACTCAAATTGGCATGTATAGCAATATACTTGTTTTGTGTAATTAATCTTGCGATATGGTTGTGGTTTGCTTGAGAAAATGCCTAATAATAATTAGTCCTTGGAATGGTTAATTTAGATCATGTATGAGACTATGTATGTTCAAAGTGTTAATAGTTCATGAATTTCCATAGAAAAGTGAAAATTTGTCATAAAATAGAATGTTGTAACTGCAGTGACGTGAGTTTGAAAAATCACTAAAAATAGTAGAAAGCGAATTAGGTGATTAATTGAATATTAAATTGAAGCTTATTGTGTCTACTTTCATATGGAAGAAGCAAAACAGATAAAGAGGTTATATGTTATGAGATATTTGAGTTTTGGTGAAACAGGGCCAGAGCAATTTCTGGATCCCCTATTCCAACTTTGGAAATTCACCATAAATTTTAAAATAATAATTAGGAGGTGTACTTTACATGTTCAGAATCTTTATTGAGTCTAGTTTTAATATAAATAAACAGCATAGTCATATGTATTTTGTATAGAGAGAAAAATGGTTCGTAGTAAGCAGAGGTCAGTGCAGTCAAGTTTTGAAACAGGGGTAACTTTAACTAATAAACTGTACTAATTGGCCCAACCAAAAATTTTAGAAAACAATTAGTAGATAGATATATGAGTCTAGTTTCAGGAAAAATTTATGGATCTTGATTTTGAGTTTCGTAACTTGAGATATGATTTTTTAACCGACCATGACGCAGAAATACAGCTTGCTACGAAAATGAGATTAGTTGATTTAAAATTTAAAAAGTGATGAAACAAGTTTGGTAACACCTCAAGCTCGACTCAGGCGACAGTATCGGTTAAGAGGGTGTTACAGTTACACTCATAGTTCTTTCAGAGCCAGGTTACAACAACTCGGCCGTGGGTTTTAAACGGGTTTAAAATCAAGAGTTTCAAAACAAAGGTATTTAAAATCAATTTTAAGAATTTCTAAAGAGAAGCCCTTTTTAAACTTATTTTTGTGACAAAATACATGTTGTTAGTTTTAATTGGTTTGGAGAAAGAGGTGGCACACTGAATCCCCAGCACCAAGTCTGTAAGTGTACTATCTTTTTACACCGTATTATATTGATATGATGCTATAGATAGAGCTGAGACCCTACTATGATACTTTAGATAGGGTAGAGCTGTAAAACAGTAGGATTGAGACTGTAGCTAGGCTACGACGTTGCGAAAACAATCTCTAAACTGCTATATTTCCATAAGACATCTCGTAATAAACAACTGAAATATTAAACTAATGTCATAAAAATTTGTAATCAGATAAATTTGATATGAGTACAAGAAGAACTCGTGGACGAGGCCGCGGACGTGGTCACGGAAAGGTGCAAGCTGAATCTTCATCCTCAGGGCATAGGCCAACTAAGGAGGTATCCGTGCCACAGGCAACTGAGACTGGGTCACATGATCGGGCTACGGGGGACGATGCTTTGTCCCAAACGATGTTAAGGGTCTTGGAAAGGGTGGCTGGAGCTAGTACTGGGACAGTGAACAAGGGATCCATCTCCGAATGACTCCGGGCTAACGGGGCAGAGGTTTTTAGGGGTGTATCTGGAGTAGCCCCAAACGTGGCTGAATATTGGCTAGAGGAAACAGAACAGATCATGGACGACTTAGATTGCTCGATGGAGCAAAAGCTGAAAGGAGCGGTGTCTCTGTTGCGAGACGAGGCATACCAGTGGTGGATCACTGTAAGGGAAAGTACCCCAATCGAGCGGGTAACCTGGGAACTGTTTAAGACTGCTTTTAAGGGGAGGTATGTTGGAGCTAGTTATGTGGATGCCCGTCAAAAGGAATTTTTGAATCTGACTCAGGGTAACAAGACTGTTGCTGAGTATGAGGCAGAATTTTTAAGGCTGAGCCGATATGCTAGCGGGATAGTTGCGACGGAATATGAGCGTAGTGTTCGATTTGAGGATGTCTCCGAGATGAGCTTAGGGTGCTGATAGCTCCACAGAGGAAGCGTGATTTTGCTATATTGGTAGAGAAAGACAAGATAGCCGAGGAGGTAAAACGAGTTGAGCGACAGAATTGTGAGAGGGATCGACCCAGATTCAGGAAGGATTCTGGACCCGTGGGTGTTGCATATAGAAATGTTAAAAGAGCTAGAGTGGAGGAACCAGTTCGAGCAGTTTCGATGAATACCGTTAGACCGCAGGCTTACGGAGACTGTGGCAGAGTGTATTTGGGGGAGTGCTGGAAATGAACTAGGGCATGTTTCCGATGTGGGTCAAAGGAACACAAGTTTAGAGATTGTCCTCGAAGAGCAGCTCAGGATCGAGTTGCTGACCAAAGGGTTGTCCAACCAGTGCGAGGAGGACCATCACCACAGAGAGGCCATGGGCAAGGCAGAGGTGGTGATGGTAATGGACGAGGACATGGGACACCTGGCAGGGGTGTTGGGCATGCTGAAGCTCGACAGTCAGCGTTGATTTATGCTGCACGACGTCGAGAGGAGGTGATGCTCCTGATGTTATAACCGATACGTTTTTCATTCATAGCACACCTTACACTACTTTGATTGATTTGGTTCCACTCATTCGTATGTTGCCTGTAATGTATCTGGGGCGTTGGGTGTGCTTCCTAAGGAGACTGTGAGTGGGGTATCAGTGATAAGTCCATTGGGACACTCAGTTAGGGTGGATAAACTCTTTAGGGAGGTGCCTTTAGAGACACAAGATAGGATATTTTTAGGAGATTTGATGGAGCTGCCAGAGAATTTGATCTTATCTTGGGAATGGACTGGCTAATTAAGCATAGGGTGACGTTGGATTGTGCTGCTAAGAGGATGGTGCTGAGGACTGCCGAGGATGAGGAGGTATTGGTCATAGGGGAGCGAAGGAATTATTTGTCTAATGTTATTTCGGCCTTAAGGGCTGAGAAGTTGATTCGGAAAGGTTGCAAGATATATTTGGCCTTTGTAAGCCAAGCTGAGCCTGAGAATGTGACTGTGGAGATGGTTAGAACCATTAGGGAATTTCAGGATGTCTTTCCTGATGAGCTACCTAGATTACCCCCAAACCGAGAAGTCGAGCTTGGAATCGACTTGTTACCTGGAACGGCCCCAGTATCCATCGCACCTTACAGGATGGCACCAAAAGAGTTGGTGGAACTGAAAGCTCAGATACAAGAACTGTTGGATAGAGGATTCATCAGACCAAGTGTTTCTTCATGGGGCGCACCGGTGTTGTTCGTGAAAAAGAAAGATGGGACCATGCGGATGTGTATCGATTATCGACAGTTGAACAAATTGACGATAAAGAACAAGTATCCTTTACCAAGAATCGACGACCTGTTTGACCAGCTAAGAGAAGCTTCAGTATTTTCCAAAATTGACCTTCAGTCAGGATATCATCAATTGAGAATCAAAGAAGTGGATATTCATAAGACGACATTCAGAAGTCGATATGGTCATTACGAGTTTCTAGTTATGCCCTTTGGATTGACTAATGCACTGGCAGCATTCATGGATTTGATGAATCGAGTATTTCAGCCGTACTTGGATCAATTCGTGGTTGTTTTTATCGATGATATCTTGGTATATTTAGAAACAGAAGAGAAACATGATGAGCATCTTCGTATTGTTTTGCAAGTGCTAAGGGAAAAGCAATCCATGCAAAGTTCAGTAAGTGTGAATTTTGGTTGAGTGAAGTAACTTTCTTGGGGCATGTCGTTTCTGCAGAGGGGATCAAGGTGGACCCTCAAAAGATTGAGGTGATTCTGGAGTGGAAGCCACCAAAGTCAGTAACAGAAATCTGAAGTTTTCTGGGGTTGGCAGGTTATTACCGAAGATTTGTAGAAGGATTTTTTATGTTGGCAGCACCGTTGATTAAACTCATAAGAAAGGGAGCACCGTTTGTTTGGACAGAGAAGCAGTAAGAGGCTTTTGAGAAGTTAAAGACAGTTTTGACTGGGGCACCAGTATTGATTCAGCCAGAGTCTGGTAAGGATTTCACTATGTACAGTGACACATCACATGTAGGTTTGGGCTGTGTGTTGATGCAAGAGGGTAAAGTGGTCGCTTATGCTTCACGATAGCTTAAGTCTCATGAGGTAAACTATCCTACTCATGACTTAGAGTTGGCAGCGGTGATATTTGCGCTTAAGATTTAGAGGCATTACTTGTATGGGGAGAGATGTATTATTTATACAGATCATAAAAGTCTCAAATACTTGCTGACTCAAAAGGAACTGAATCTTAGACAGCGAAGGTGGATAGAGTTGTTAAAGGACTACGACTGTTCGATTGAGTACCATCCAGGTAAGGCAAATGTCGTGGCGGATATGTTGAGCCGAAGGGCTGTGGCTGAACTAAAAGCGATGTTCGCTCGTTTGAGTTTGTATGACGATAGAAGCTTGTTAGCAGAGTTACAAGTGAGACCAACTTGGGTTGAGCAGATTAAGAAGCAACAGTTGGTAGATGAGTCGTTGGTTTCTCGGTTTCAGTAAGCTGAGAAAGAGGAGAATTCAGATTTTGGATTAAATAGTGATGGGGTTCTTTGTTTCGAGGAAGAATTTGTGTTCTGAAGGACTCTGATTTGAGATTGATGATTCTGAGAGAGGCTCATGGTGGACCTTGTGCAATGCATCCAAGAGGAAGTAAGTTGTATTGAGACTTGCGGGAGTTATATTGGTGGCTTGGGCTTAAGCGAGAGGTGACCAAATTTGTGAGTAAATGTTTGACGTGTCAGCAAGTAAAGGCAGAGCATCAACTGCCTTCAGGATTGTTACAGGCAGTGAAGATACCACTTTGGAAGTGGGAAAGAGCAACCATGGATTTCATGAGTGGTTTGCCACTAACATCTTTTAAGAAGGACTCAGTTTGGATAATTGTGAATAGGTTTACGATTTCTGCCCATTTCATACCTGTCCGAACCAATTACTTGCTCTAGAAGTTGGCCAAGTTGTATGTGGTAGAGATAATGCGGTTGCATGGAGTGCTAGTATCGATAATTTCTGACCGAGACCCAAGGTTCACATCTCGTTCTGGCGGAAGCTGCATGACGCGTTGGGAACGCGATTGGATTTTAGTACAGCTTTTCACCTTCAGTCGGATGGGCAATCAGAGAGGGTCATTCAGATTCTAGAGGACATGTTAAAGGGTTGTATTATCGACTTTAGAGGCAGTTGGGAGGATTACTTGTTGTTGACAGAGTTTGCTTATAACAACAGTTACCAGGAAAGTATCCAGATGGCTCCATATGAGGCGCTGTATGGGCGAAGGTGTTGTTCACCTACTTGTTGGACAGAGTTAGGGGAAAGACAAGTACTTGGACTAGAGTTAGTAGCGGATACTGAAGACAAAGTTAAGGTGATCAGAGATCGACTAAAAAAGGCAGCTGATCGACAAAAGTCTTATACTGATCTGAAGCGTAAGGAGATTGAGTATGTAATAGGGATATGGTCTTTTTGAAGGTTTCGCCTTGGAAGAAGATATTGAGGTTTGGTAAGAAGGGCAAATTGAGTCCACGATTTATTGGGCCTTATCGGATCCTTAAGCAGATAGGGCCGATGGCTTATCAGCTAGAGTTACCCCCAGAGCTGGATCGTATTCATGACGTCTTTCATGTGTCCATGCTAAGGTGATATCGTTCTGACCCTACTCATATTGTGCCAGTTGCAGAAATTAAGGTATAGTTAGATTTGACCTTCAAAGAGGAACCTGTGCAGATACTGGATCGCGACGTCAAGGTGCTGAAAAGGAACTCAATTCCATTCATGAAAGTGCTTTGGCAGAATCATGGTAAAGAAGAGGCTACTTGGGAGCCAGAGGAGGCGATGCGTCAGCAATACCCTCAACTGTTTGGATCAGGTAAAAAATTTGAGGCCGAAATTTCTTTAAGGAGGGTAAAGTTGTAACACCCTGATTTTCGAGATTTAGTGATTTTCATGTGATTTTGGGTAAAAATTTAAATTTTGGTATTTGGTGGTGCAATTCATATTTGGAGTGTGTAAATGGGCCTATAAAAGGCCCATGAGTTGGCAAAAACCCGGTAGAAATTTTAAATTTTTGGACTTAAAGAATTAGGGGTCTTAGATAGGTGGTCTTATTAAAAGATATGGGTAGTTCGTATCACAAAAAGGGCTTTGGCAAAGTGGCTTGAAGGCGCCACTTAGTTACTAAAAAAGTGGCATGTAAATGGAAGGGAAGGAGGCCAAGGTTCGATTCTCTAGCAGGTATTAGTGTGGTTTATTTTTATGTCATGAGCATGCAAGAGTTCAAAGTCGACTGGAACTCTGGTTGAAGAGTTTGAAGCAGTCAAAAGCATGGATCATGGAGGGATAAGGGGGAGTGTATCTAGGAGAGATCTTAGGAGAATTTCAATTTTGAAAAGGTGTGGCCGGCCAAGGGTGTGTATAGTGCAAATTCGGCTATTGAATTATAGTTTTGCTATTTTAGTTTTTGTTTCACTTGTGCCGATTGCTCATAAGCCAAAACCCCTCTCTTTCCTTTTATTTTTCCTTCCCATATTCTTTTTTTTTCTCTCATTCTTTCTCCTCTTTAATCTCTAGAAAGAGCCGAACCCTTTTCTTCCTCTCTTTTAGCCGAATACCCTAAGCCAAATCCCAAAAGTTCAAGGGGAGATGACTTCTCTTTGATTGATACACCCTATTTTCTCCTTTTTTCTGAATCTGACACTCTCAAAAGTCTCTAAACTCCATTATCAACACCCCTTCGGTCCATAATCATCTTCTTCTTCTTTGACTCAAAAGCCGAAAGCACAACACCTTTGAGGGACTTGGTGGCCGAATCCTAAGATCCTTGTGGTGCGAATTCTGCTAGTGTTTGGAAGCTTGGTCTGCGTTAGATCTGTGTTAGTTAGGGATTGGAATCGTTTTGGTAGGTGAACCCTTGGTAAGTTTTCGAAACCTTGGTTATATTTTAGTACTTTGGATTAAGGAAACCGAAACCCCTAATGCTTTAGTGGCTGTCGATTTGGGGTTTAGGGCTCTATAGGTAAGCGGTCTTTTGAGAACTTGGACAAGGGAAGTGACGAGATTTTGATCTAGTTACAACTTTTAGCAAAGGTATGATATTAGTGACATAGGGGTTGGTGGCCGAATGGTCTTGGTAAGACTGTGTTGTTATCTTTGGATTTCTGTAACGCCCTGATTTTCGGGATTTTTCGGGTTTTCTGAATTTTAGTGAAGTTTCTAAATTTTGGTGTTCTGAAGGTTGAAAATGTATGTACATATGTTAGTGGGCCTTTAGAAGGCCCAAGCTTAAGTTAAAACCCGGTAAAATATTAAGTTGGATTTTCAAGTGAAAGGGGACTTGGTTAAGTGGGCCTTTAAGAAAAACCGTGTAAAATATGTCACAAAGGGAGCCTTGGTAGAGTGGCAAGGTGGCGCCACTAAGCTCCTAAAAAAGTGGCACCTAAGTGGGTATTCAAGGACAAGGGTTCGAGTTGCATGGTAAGCGTAGTGTTCTTTTTAATTTTTAAGCATGTGTCGGGCATGTGACTATTTTAAATAGGAATTTCGGCAAGGGCTTTTAGGGACTTGGGCCGATTACTCAAGTGTGATATTAGGGTTATATCTTTTTCTATTTTCTGTCATAAGAATTAGGGTTAGCCACCTTAGGAATTATTTATTTCTTCTATTGTCAGAAAAGCCGAAAATTGCCTCCCTAGGAAGCTCATAGCCGAATTCTTTCTCTCCACCTCTACCATTACTTTTCTTCACTTTTTTTCTTCCTCTTTGATTCATTCTTTAGCCAAAACCCCCTCATTCCCTCATTCATCTTCTCTTTTGATCACACCCTCCATAAAATCACCATAATCAATTTCCTTAAAAAGCCGAAATCCCGAAAGGAACTCACCTTTGTGCCGAATTTCCTAAGCCAAGATTCCTCAACTTTCTTTCATTCTTTTGGCCAAATCTCACTCCTTCTACACTCCAAATCCCTATCGACAACACCTATACTACACTCCCCACACCGAATCATCTTCTTCCTTACCTTTCTAAAAGCCGAAATCACCATTAGTTTAGGGAGATAGCTGAAAATTTCAGATCTCAGAGATAAGGGTTCTACGAACGTTTAAGGGTTAGATCTACTTCAGATCTGAGTTAGAGGCAAGGTAAAAGCAGTGGTAAGTGGTTATCAATTCAGATCTTTAAGATATTTCATACTTTGGAAAAGCCGAAAGTCCCTAAAGTTAGGGAGGTTGTCGATTTAGTCTATTAGTGATTTAAAGTAGTATTTTGGTTCTTTTTGGATGTTAGTTAGCAAGGAAGGTGATCAAGCAAGGAGTGGAAGGCATCGGTATCATCAGATCAAGATCTACTGCATCTAAATCGACAGAGGAAAGTTTTCATGGCCATTAAGGGTGTGGCCGAATGTGGTAAGGGATTTTGGTTGTAGTTTTTCATAGATCTACTGATTAATCGCTTAGATAATGGATTGTAGGAACGGGCGCATAGGAAATCTCGTCAGTGGAACTGCAAAACAGGTGTGTGTTTCGAACACCCTTCAATGCTTAAATCGGTAAAAGCTGAAAAGCCGAAATGCTGAAATTCTGGCATTTCGAGAGCTTGTGAGTGTGCGAACGCTCTCAAGTTGGTAGAAGGTTGGTTTTGGAATCGGCACTGTCAGGTGGGCTGACCGCAGAATTTTGGGCGCTACGGTAAGTTGGGCCTCGGTGGGCCGAATATGGGCCCAATGGGCAATTTGGGCCCAGTTGGGTAAAAATAGGTTTAAAGGCAATAATATGGATTGCAGGCGTAAAAACTGTTAAAACAAGATAATGGATTGGAAATTAAGGCTTAAATGGGCCTAATGGGCTAAAATGGCATGGTCGAGCCCATTAGGGGTTTTAGGGCCTAAGTGCTAAAACTGATAAACTGAATTAAATGAGTTTCTGTAACAACCACTGTAATAGTAGAGGCTGTAATAATAATAAAAACTGTAATAAGAGAACAAAATTACTGGAATACCCTTAGGGTGAGAAATTACTGATTTACCCCTAAGTATAAAATTACCATTATACCCCTAGGGCTAAAATCGACTGTACTGTTTGACATTACTGTTTCTGTTACTGCATATCATGATGTATGTATGTCTGATGCATGGGTTGGGTTTTATATTGGAGGAAGTGTGAGTGGCACTGCCACGTTACTAAAAGGGGCTATGCCTCGTACTGTTTCTGAAAGGGGCTTTGCCTCGTATACTGTTTATTTAAGCAGCCATGCTGTGACTATGGTGTGTGGGCTGGGTGGGTCGAGTTATTCCCCACATGGTGTGTTGGCTGGTACGGGTGGTGTGTAGCGGTTGGTGGGTTGAGTAGTCTCCCCAATTGGGTTGCATTCATACTGTTATACTGTACTGTACTGTGATGGGCCTATGGGCCAAACTGTTATCTGAATAGGGCTTCGGCCTAATATCTGTTATAGGGCTTTGGCCCAGTATCTGTAATCTGAATAGGGCTTCGGCCCAGTATCTGACTGAGACTAGTTAGGGCTCAGGCCTAGTGGGCTCGAGCCGATGTGGGCTTTGGATGGGTTCTGCACACACTGAGTTTTCCCAAACTCACCCCTCTCTTTCCATCCTTGCAGGTGAGCCCTAGATCGTGACTTGGTTGCTGGGAAGAATTTAGAGTGGCCACAAGGACTGAGCACGGTTTAAATAAGTTTTACTACTTTATATTTCTAATTATCAGTTTCTACTTTTAAATTTGTTAATAGGTTGTAATAAGGCCACTATGACTGTTTTTATTTGGGATTTTCAACTGTTTTATTTCAACCACAACTACACACCATTTTTCGAAAATTTAACAAATGTTTTCTCAACCAACCTGACAATACAAATGGCTAAGTAGGATAATAAGGTTAAAATGAATCGCTTATCAAATGGAATAGAGATTAAGTTGAATAATTATTAAAATGGGGATTTCCAAAAATCAAGCATTGCTTTTCAAAACTCACCATCGGACTTAGTAAATAGGGCGACGTATGATAGTCTAGGTGATGTAGTACACCGGACATGGCCATAACGTCTGGGCCGGGTTCGGGGTGTTACAATTTCAAAGTCTGATATGTCAAGTAAATGAATGTAGGACAAGTGCTAATAGATTTTGGAAATCGACCATCACTAATCAGGTGTGTACCAAACCCTCTCGGTAGCTTAGGTTAATAAATGCTGAAAAATTGAAATACCGAGAAATCGAAATGCCGAATTCCAGCATCTTTAAAACTTGTGAATATGTGATGGTTCATGGATTGGCTAGAATACAATGGGCTCGGTAAACGGAATCGATAGAACAGGTCAGAGCACAATTTTGTGCACGATGGTAAGTTGGGCCTCAAAGGGGCTGAAATTGGGCCCAATGGGCTTTCGGGCCCATTTGGGTAAATTTGGTAGAAAACGAAATCTGGATAAAGTGCATGTTAAGACTGTTAAAACTATTATGGAATATAGACTATATGGGCCTAGATAACTAAATTGGCTACGTAGGGCCCATTAGGGGGTTTATGGGCCCAAAAGCCGAATTGGTTGAAATGGATTAAAATTATCGTTTAAACACTCGGAATTGTTGATTATTGATAATGAGCATGGAAAACCCTAATAATTGATAAAATAACGAAATTATCCTTATAATATGAAAATGACTATTTTGCCCCTAGGTGAAAATTACCATTATACCCCTAGGGTTATGTTATCATTAAGATGCATGTGATACTGTCTTTGTACATGATATGCCATGACATGCACATGATATGCCATGATATATTCATATATGCATGGTTTGGGTTTTATATGAATGGAGGAAGTGCTAAAGGGGCTTTGCCCTAGTTATTAAAAGAGGCTAGGCCTCCAGCTATATGATAAAGCAGCTATGCTGCCAGTGGAGAGTTTGGTTGGGTGGGTTGAGTTATTCCCTACATGGAAAGCTTGGTTGGTACGGGTGGAGAGTAGCGGTTGGGTGGGTCGATAGTTTCCCCACAGTTATATGGGTTGCATACCTGCATTGATATTATATGTGATATTGAAATGGGCCTATGGGCCATACTGTTTACAGAAAAGGATTCGGCCCAGTGATATGATTTAAACAAATGGCTTCGGCCCAGTAACCGTTAAACAAAAGGCTTTGGCCCAGTATATGTTGAGACTGAACTCGGTCTTAGGCCCAGTATGCTGATATTGATTTGGGCTCTGAAAGAGCTTGTTGCACACTGAGTTTCCAAACTCACTCCTTTCCTTAACTTTGCAGGTGAGCCTTGATGTGGAGACTTGGAACCGGAGGGGATTTAGAGTGGCCATGGTGATCGCTTTCGGACTATTTTCATAAAGTAACTGGTTTTTATAATTTTTAATTTAAGTATTATTATTTGGTTTTGGGTTGTAATAAGGCCATTTTAATTATTTTTTTCGATATTGTTTTATTTTATACTTTTTATTTTAATTGACTGATATTGACTTAAAAATGGGCTAGACATAGGACGCGTTTTCCAAAGATGGTACTTGTTTTCAAAGTAACGCAATGATACAATAAAACGATTTATCAAAAATATCTACTTAAGTGAATTCCAACTCAACTTGTTTGCCAAAACATATCACTGAACTAAAGTGTGGCAATGGTTGTGGGTATGTCTAGGATTGGATCCAATCAAGAGCTTGGTACTTAAGCAGCCTACATCGCTCACCTCCTCTATTTCGGATACCTACCTGGTGCACAGCTTCCATTCACTTTATTAACTTAGCAAGGACAACCTTTTTAAACACTAAGAAAGATTTTGGATGAAGCATGGGTTTTCTTAGATATTTCAATGTGACACGTCGGATCTGGCCATAACGTCTGGGCCGGGTTTGGGGTGTTACACTCATAGTGCTTACCATCAGTCTGTTAGAGAAGATGACATGGAAGGTATGTTGCGGGATGCATTTAATATGCGCAGTCACGATTTGCAATCATTTCCACCTGACTTGGTTGAATCTGATAATTATAATTTTGGTGGAAATACTTTCACCAAAATGGAAAGAAATGTACCTGATGAACAGCCAAATGAAGAAGCGGCGAAGTTCTACATGTTACTTAGTGAAATGAATTAAGAACTTTATGAGGGATCAAAATTTTCAAAAATGTCCTTCTGCATTTGTCTTTTTCACTTAGAATGTTTGGGAGGGTGGACTGGAAACTCCTTGACAATGCTATTAGAGTTTTTGAGAGATATGTTCCCCTTTGCCAAAATCCCTCATTCATGCAAAGATATGAAGAAACTGATAAAAGATTTGGGCCTTGGGTACAACAAGATTCATAGTTTCTCAAATGATTGCATGTTGTATTGGGGTGATCGGAAAAACCAATAGTCTTGTCATGTTTGCGATAAATCTCGTTGGATGAATAGAAATACAGAAGATGTTAATGAGGATGAATATAAGGCACAGTCAAGAAGGAAGCCAAACAAGATTTTGCGATATTTTTCGTTAATACCAAAGCTTCAAAGGCTTTTCATGTCGTTAAAGACAGCCGAGTCTATGACGTGGCATCATGATCAACGAACTGATGATGGATTATTAAGGCATCCTACAGATTCTTTAGCATGGAAATCATTTGACATTAAATTTCCAAGCTTTGCAAGTGATCCTCAGAGTGTGAGGCTTGGGCTAGCATCTAATGGATTTAATCCTTATAAAATCATGAGCACTTCGTACAGTACTTGGCCTGTAGTGCTTGTTCCTTATAATTTGCCTCCATGGCTTTGCATGAAGCAATCTTCTTTTATCTTATCTATGATTATCCCTGGAGAGAAAGGTCCCAAAAATGATATTGACATTTATTTGCAGCCATTTATTGAAGAGTTAAAACAATTATGGGTGGGTGTTGAGACATATGATGTATTGAGAAAGGAGAACTTTTACCTATGTGCTGCTTTGTTGTGCTCTATTAATGATTTCCTGGCTTATGCCAATTTATCTGGTTGGAGTACCAAAGGACGTTATGCCTGTCCTTGTTGTGCTGCGCAAACATGTTTGAAGTGGTTATGTAATGGGAAGAAGTTCTCTTATATGGGGCATCGTTGGTGGTTAGATGAAAATCATAGATTTAGATTTCAGAAGACTTTATTTGATGGTACTGAAGAGTTCAGAGAAGCTCCTCAGCAGACCATTGGATCTAAAATCTTGTTCATGTTAAAAGATATAGATTTCAGTTATGGGAAGATGAATCAACCATCCAACATACAAACAAAGAGAAGATCGAAGGATGAATCTGATGATGAATCTTATGAAGTGGATGATCCTAATGAGGCAGACTTGTGAAAAAAAGAAGTATTTTTTTAGTTGCATTATTGGTAGCATCACATTTTATGACACAATCTTGATGTCATGCATATTGAGAAAAATGTTTGCGAGAACATCATTGGGACAATTTTGAATGTCAATGGAAAATCAAAAGATAATCTTAAGAGTCAACTTGATTTAGTTGACATGGGAATTTGACGTGATATTCATCCCCAAGTACTTTCAAATGGGAAACATCAGTTGCCGCCTCCAATTTTTGCAATGTCGATGGAAGAGAAAGAAGTGTTCCGCATGGTGTTGAAGGATATAAAGGTCCCAGATGCGTATGCATCAAATATATCTCGATGTGTAAGTCTTAAAGATCAAAGACTATATTCCTTAAAATCACATGATTATCACATCTTGATGCAAGATTTACTCCCAGTTGCTTTACAGTGCTCCATGTCAAAAAAGGTGACGTCCTGTATAATTGAACTATCCAACATAATGGAAGCTATTTGTGGCAAAGTTTTGAATGTTGAAGAACTTGAGAAAGTATAAGATCGAGCCACTTTGACTTTATGCAATTTGGAGAAGATCTTTCCACCTTCCTTCTTCACTATTATGGTGCACTTTGTAATCCATCTCCCTCATGAAGCAATAATTGGTAGACTGATTTTCTATCGATGGATGTATCCTATAGAAAGGTGCTAATTTATTTCAAAGGTATTCATTCATTCACCTTTATACCTTTAGTTACAACTTTTGATAATGTTGTATATCGTGTTTAGGTTCCTATGCAAATTGAAATCTTATTGTCGTAATAAGCGTTATCCGGAAGGATCGATTGCTGAAGGTTACTTGGCAGAGGAATGCATGACTTTCTGTTCCAGATATTTAGAAAATGTTGAAACAAGATTGAATAGACAAAGTAGAAATGTTGGGCTCAATGATCCTAACTTGGCCAAAACTTATTTATTTGAAAGTTATGGAGAACCAATCGGTAAAGTTGAAATTGTAGAATTAGATGAAAGATCTTGGGTACAAGCACATAGATATGTTCTTTTTCACCATGATTCAATTGAACCATTACGCAAGTAAGTTCTAGAATATGATAAATATTCATCTTTTTTATTTGTTTATTTTCTAACCAATTAAACCTCTTTTTAACATAGTGAGTACAAACAAATTTTGAGATCTTGCTCACGCTTCCGAAGATTACAACATCGAGAGATTAATAAGTTATTTACAAAATCTTTTCATGAATGGTTAAGCCAAACGGTATGCAACTCAACCTTTTATTGACAAATAATAATGTTTTCTCATAACATTTATAATTACTCAATTTACCTTTGATCCAATAGGTTTGGAGCGGGAAGGATGTTAATGACGAAGTTAAATGGCTTTCCTAAGGTCCAAATAGAGTAGTAAAAAGATATAGTGCCTTCATCATCAAAGATTCAGATTTTATACAAAATATCATGAGAGATTGAGGAGAACTCAAAATTGTGGGATAGTTGTTAATTCTTCAATTACAAGTTATGTTAGTGCTAGGAACAGTAATCCTATTGAGGGAGATGTGGAGTATTATGGACTTCTTACTGACATTATTGAGTTGGATTACTATGGAAAATGGAAAGTTGTCTTATTTTGATGCGATTGGGTTGATGTTAATACTACTCGTGGAATTAAAAACAATCAATTTGGTTTTACAATGGTGAATATCTCTTGATTGATTCACACTGAGAACAATTGATAGACGAGCCGTATGTATTTTCTTATCAAGTGAAACAAGTTTTTTACTCAAAAGATCTAACTGATGAGGGTTGGTACGTTGTACTCCGAAACACCCCTAGAGACTTGTTTGACATGGGCAATGGAAGTAGAGATGACATTGTCGAAAGATCAGAAACTTTGCCTTTTCCAAAAAAAAACTTAAATGAAAATATCCCTAGTACTAGTATTGTAACACCCCTATCCCGTAACCCTCGCCGGAATAGGTAAGGGGCATTACCGGACTTGTAACATATATCGAAGCAGTAAAATTATAAACTTTTTAATCAAGATCCAACACATATCATCAATCATCAGAGCATGCTTCAATTAATTATAAAATGATGCATATAACTATTGGAAATCTAATTGGAAACATGCTAAAAGATAGGGAAAATTTGCGAAATTTTTAAGTTAGGGACACACAGCCGTGCCCCTTGCCCGTGTTCTTCACAAACGACCATGTCCCTCCAGACACGCCCAAACCTTTCAGCCCGTGGTCAAATCTGACTTACCCCACACGGTTGTGCAACACGCCCATGGGGTTAGGCCGTGTGTCGCCCACGGCCTAGGCACGCCCGTGCCCTTACCCCATTGTCGAAACTGTCAAATATCACACGGTTACCTGACACGCCCGTGTACAAAACAGAGCAGACCGTGTGACTATACTGCCAAATTTCACACGGCTATAAGTTACCAGACACGCCTGTGTGTCTAGGCCGTGTACCAAAACTGACCAAAACATTAAGGTGCAGGGGACACACGGTCGAAGCACACGCCCGTGTTCCCTGGCCGTGTGGCACAAATATAGGCTTGGTTTAAGCCAATTTGCCACCCAATATGGGTCATTTCTACTAGCCATTAACCAACAACATTTCATGCCATTCTACCAACCTAAAACATACCAATTCAAGCACAAAATGGACCCAAAATCATCTCAATTCATTCACAAATCAAGCACACCAACTCAAAGGCCTAAATGACCATTTCCATGTACTCATCCACACATATACATATCAATTATGCAAGCTTATAACCTCATCAAAATCACATATCTTTCCATAAGCACATATAACTAAAGGACAACTCAAGTGCTTGATTATAAACACATATGACCCAAGCCACATCTCATAGCTTGATCATTTACCAAAATATATCATGTTCACTAAAGTACTAGCCTATACATGCCATGACCAAACGTTTGCAAAATACTCAAAAGTACCGAAGCTTTATCGATAGTGTGATAGCGATCCCCGACTCGTCCGATATCCAAGCTAGCTTCCGAATCTAGAAGACAGTGAAAAAAATAAACGGAATAAGCTTCTAAAGCTTAGTAAGTCCATATAACATGAAATGAAACTTACCATTTCAATGAGGTATCCATAAGTAAGGCCATTACAAACATATGATCTTATAGCCTATTGCACAAGCTCACACTCATTAGTTCATGTAGTTTCATAACATAGCATATATAAAAGCTTATCAAATACTTCATTTCATGTAACATATACAAATCTTGTAAATCATATGACATAATATGCCTTCATTTTGCACTTTCTCATATAACATGTTGATCATGTAACTAGTATCATTCCATTCATACAATTCATATGACATGTATTTCATATACTTCATTATCTCATGTATAGCACATAACTCTTATAACATGTACCTTATACCATTCATGTATTCACATAACATCTCTCTCATATATTCAAATATCAATTAACCTTTCCTGTAACATGTATCGGTATTGCCCGTTGAACCTATAAGAACATTGAAAGATACTCGAGTGATACACACACAGTGTATATACATATAACCTGTAATCCGTCAATGCATCATATATGCTCTTTCGAGCCTGTACGGTAAGCCCGGAGGCTGAACATATAATCCCGAAGGATAATCGGTAAGCCCGTAGGCTGAACATGTAATCCCGAAGGATAAACCTGTAGCTCATGAACACGTGGTGAGTCCGCAACAAATGTAGGAGCTCGAACCACCTTGTAGCCCTAGTGACATGTCACTCGTATCCTATCGACTTCTACGGTTCTAACGGGGCTCGGTATTCAATTTATCACTTGTAACAATTTAACATTTCTATTTCAATCTCATATATACTCGTTCCATTAGGCTATTTAATCATCTAGCATTTCATATTTTCAAATACCAATACATATGAACATATATAAATACATTAAATTCGTTATACGAACTTACCTCGAAATCCCGTATTTACTCGTCTATTTTTCGTTTTCCCCGATCAAGTTCCGGGATTCGATCGTCTTTATCTAAATTAATGCAAAATACAGCTATTTACTAAATCACATATTCAATTCAATCCAAAAACATATAATTTGACATATTTGCAATTTAGCCCCTATATTTTCAATACTTTGCAATTTAGTCCTCTCATCACAAAAATGACAAATTACACAATCTATCCCCCAATTCACTATAGCTGAATATTCAAGGGACTTATACAAGCATATATCTTTTAATTAATCACAAATTTAACCTCAAAAATTCTACCTTTTTACAATCAAATCCTCAAAACCCATTTTCTTCAAAAATCACTTTAAAATTCTTGTATATTTCCACATAATATTTCATAATTCATCAAAATCTTCTAAAATATCATAGATTCATCAATAGCATTTTTCAAAAACATAATCAAAATCAAAAATTGAGGTACGGGTCGGTTAATATACGAAGCAACGATCTCAAAAACGTAAAAATCACTAAAAACCGAAGTCAAAACATACCTCAATTTAGCAAAATAGTAGCCGAATGAAGAAAACCTTTAAACCCTTTATTTTTGTTTGAAGAATCGGTGGGAGAGAAGAAAATATGAAGCCATTTTCTTGTTTTATTTAATTAAAACATATTATAAAGCCATTTGACCATTTTACCCTTTAACTTAAACCATTTAAAAAAAATGTCATTAAGAACATAAATGTCCACTAGCTTTAGAAAAGGTAAAATAACCATTTAAGGACCCTTATTTAAAAAGCCAAGGTCAAATAAGCCATTTACCAAATAGAACCCTAATTTATCGCTTTATGCGATTTAATCCTTTTTATCAAATTAACCAGTCAAACGATAAAATTTCTAAATCAAACTTTCACACTGTGATTCTATCATGCTGTAAAACATATTAAAGCAATAAAAATAATAATTCAACTCGGTTAAGTGGTCCCGAAACCACCCGTTCCGACTAGGGTCTAAAGTGGGCTGTTACAAGTACACACAATTTCAATGGGTTCGTCAGGATGTGGATGATGATATTTACAAATTATGATGTAGTAAGATTTTACGATTTTTTAATTATATGTAATATTATAATTTAAATCTTGGTCTTGTTATATATTTTAACTATTTTATATGTACTATTACTATTGTAATTTATTACTAAAATTTTAACTATTTTATGTGTACTGCAGAAAAATGCATAGAAGAAGATGACGAGATCTAAGTATTGTCCAGAATACTCGAAATTCAGAAGAAGCAAATAGTGAGCAGCAGACAACTATTGGATCTTCGAATGTTCTGGAGACACTTGACGAGCCTGCAAAATTTCAAAGTAATGTTAAGTTATTTTGCATGCGTGTTGACTTTTATTATTGATTTATTTTTCAATTTCAATATAATAATATATCATTTTTTAGCTAAAAGTGGTGCGACGTGCAGAGATCGAGGACGTACGCTACTTAAAGATTTATACGACTTAAATCCTGTCGAGCATGTCAAAGTAAGTAGAAACATTCATGGTCAGCTTGTTGGATCTGAAGCTCGACTTTTAGCAGGCTATATGGGCATTATAGCACGAAATGCCAATATGTTGCCCATCAACTACGAATCATGGCATCACATGCCTGATAGCAACAAAAATCAAGCTCTCGATAATATTAAGGTAACAAAACATGAATGTAATTTATAATACTTTGGTTTAAGTTTCATTTATATTTACTTTCTAAACTTGTGTTTTTTTAGGAGAGATTTACTTTAGAGGTCTCGGATGCCAATATCAAGAAGGCATTGGGAAAAAGATGGAGAGACCGTAAAAGCACTTTGAAGAAAGAATGTTTTAAAAACGATATAAGCCTCAAAGAAAAATTGAGAAATGTCCCGCCTGGATGCTGAGGTACCAACGGGAAGATGCAGTTAGATTCTGGAATTCAAAGAAAGGAGAGGTATTACATACTTCCAAACTCTTATAATTATTTGGGTTTGTAGCATTTACTATATACGTAATAATAATTACATAATGTAGGATCGTGAGTGAGTTGGAACAATCAGCAAGCAAAAAAAAAAATTCACGCACACGGTAGGGTCGAGAAGTTTTGCTTATGTAGCTAAGGCCGAGGTATTATGAATTTATTAATTCTGTCAAATATTAATGACTTTCTATTAAATAATATTTTTTACTACTATATTGTAGGAACTCTCGCCTGGTCAAAAAGTTAGACGCATTCAGCTTTTTGACATTACGCATAGGAAGAAAGATGGATCTCGAATGACATCCGAAGCTGGAGAAATTATGGTATATTTACTTAATAAAATTTGATTTATTATAAATATTTATAATGTTTAATTATAATGGTTTAATTTGCCGTTAGTAGTTTTAAATAATGTTAAGTTATGTTGCATTCCTTTTTATTAAATATTTCGTTTCTAACTCTTTAATTGATTTATTAGGAGAAACTAAAGGATAAGAAGGCGGAGTATGAAGCGATTGCTTCGACTGATAGTTCTGTTAATCTTGAGGACATTGATAATAGAATTATTACTGAAGTTTTGGGTCCTGAAAGGTATGGTCAGGTTCGATTTCAAGGATCTGGTGTTAACCTGACCTAATATTTTGGATCCAGCTCGCAACAATACATGCCTTTAGGGAGTCAAGCTCAAGCTGAAGTTCAGAGGTTAAGGAGTCAAGCTCAAGCTGAAGTTCAGAGGTTAAGACATTAGATGGCTCAGATGCAAGCAAGTACAGTTGAGCAAATTGCTCAACTTAAAGCAGAGGCAGCATTGAGAGAAGTTGAGGTTCAAAAAAATATGAAGAACTCTAGCAACAACTTAAAGCAGATGCAGCAGCGAGGGAGGTAGAGACAGCAGCGAGGGAGGCAGCGGTAGCAGTGAGGGAGGCAGAGGCGACAGCGATGGTAGCAGAGTAGAGCAATAGGTACGATGAGCTCTAACTACAGCTTCAGCATATGATGAAGATGTTTCAGTAGTTGCAAAAGCCGCCATCTTAGACATTTGTTTTCTCGTTGTAAGAATATTTTTAACATTGTCACATTTAACATTGTTGTAAGAATATTTTGAATTATACTTCATTTATTAATTTATATCATATATATTTCGTTGAATTTGAAGTATCATTTAGATTTACTATTTTTGGCTGGATTTTCATGCTACATTTGTTGTTTTTGGTTGGATTTAATGCAGGAAAGGTCAGATATTGGTGAAAAAGGTCTATTGCAAATCTGTAAAAATTAGTGGCATTTATAGAAAAAAGCGCCGCTAAAAGTCATGACTTTTTGTAACACCCCTTACTCGAGATCGTCACCAGAATCGAGCACGAGGCGCTACTAAACTTAATCTATCACTTAAGCAACCTTAAATCGTTTATTTAAGCTTCTCGAAATTTACTGCCATTCTGCGTCATAGTTGCTTAAAAATTCATATCTCGAGTTCCAAAACTTGAAATTAAGATCCATAAATTTTCCCTGAAACTAGATTCATATATCTATCTACTAATTTTTTTTATAGAATTTTTGGCTATTCCAATTAGTACAGTTTATTAGTTAAAATTACTCCTGTTTCAAAACTCGACTACACTAACCTCTACTTATTTCGAACCACTTTTCTCCCTGTACAAAATTCATATGACTATGCCGTTTGTTTCTCTTAAAACTAGACTCAATAATAATTTGAACAGATAAATTAATCCTCCTAATTATTTTTTTACAATTTATGGTGAATTTCCAAATTTGGAACAGGGGATCCAGAAATTACTCTGGCCCTGTTTTACTAAAACTCAGATATCTCATAAAATACAATACCTTTACCTGTTTTGTTCGTTCCATATGAAAGTAGACACAATAAGCTTTAATTTCATATATTATTCACCATCAAACTATGTTTCTATTATTTTTTGTGATTTTTCAAACTCACATCACTGCTGTTACAATGTTCTGTTTTTAAGCTACTTTCACATTTTTCCTTAATTTCCATGTGACAGTTATCACTCAAGCATACATACTATCATACTTGTATATCATTAGCCATTTCATTAGCTATTCACTATCAAGTATTTACATCCCATTCATTGAACATGTCATAAGACATCCATATCAAAAGAAGCCAAGTCCCTATACATGCCATACATGAAAAGAAACGTCTAACTATACCAATAGGATTCCTCGATAGTGTGATCGGATCTCCGACATTTCCTTTGATCCCCGAGTGGCTTGGCAAGAACTATAAGAAGAAAGAAATAAAGAGGGTAAGCACTAGGCTTAGTAAGTTTACAAGCAAATAAATTACAACATTCATCATATGGGATAAGTATGCAAACTATCAATTATCATTATAAGCTTTCTTTACATCTCATTTTCTGCCTTCTTCTTCTTCACTTACCTTCTTTCTTACCTGACCTTTCATTATTCATGATTACAATCTACCTTTCCTTTGCTGATAATTCACTCTACATTTACTTGAATAATGGCCCGTTGAACCACTCGAAATACTAAGGATACTAGGGTTGTTCCTGTCTAACAATATCCTGCCAATGCCATGTCTTTGACATGGACTTACATGAATTATTCCTGTCTCCAATGCCATATATCTAATATGGACTTACATGGCTCAATCCTGTCTCCAAAGCCGTATATCTAGTACGGACTTACATGGCTCATTTCTGCCCTGTCCTATCCTGTCGACCCCTAATGTCATGACATTTCGTATCCTAACATTCCTAAGGTTCAATCGGGACTTTCTACTGCTTTTCTCTGTCATATCACCTTATATTCAACTTGATTATTTTCATAAAATGAATATATAAATGCTGGAAAATGACAATAGTAATGTAAAATAACAGAATATTGCATTTATTTACCGTAAACTTACCTCGATACCAAATGTGACTAAACTTTACAATTTAGTCCTTTACTTTTTCTTTTCCCCGATCTACTCCCGAATTTCGTTCCTCTTGATCTATAATAGCAAATTTAAATTTTTTTAATATTCACATTTATCAAAATAGTCCTTTACTCAAACTTTGGCAAAATTACATTTTTGCCCCTAAACTTTTGCATATTTACACTTTTGCCCCAAGGCTCGGAAATCAAAATTTATCACAATTTCTTGTATTTTAAGACATGCTGATCATTTATTTACCAACATCATCTTCAAATTCCTACTATAACATACACTTATGTACAATAGGTATTTTTACCAATTAAGCCATTTTACTCGCTTTTACCTAAAACCGAGTAGCTCAAGTTGTCTAGCATAATTTAAAACCTCATATTCTATCATAAAACATCAAAATACACAAATTTCACCTTTGGGTATTTTTCCAAATATGAACCCTAACTTAAAATATTTTAATCGAGCTACCGGGACTACGAAAACGTAAAGAACATTAAAAACGGGGCTTGGAATCACTTACTATGGAGCTTGGAAGCTTGAAACAAACCCTAGCTATGGAGAACCCTTGAAATTTCGTGGTAATGAAGAAGATGATCAATTTTGTGTTATTTTTCCCTTTTTATTTCATGTTAATATCCAAATGACCAAAATGCCCCTCCTTACTAAACTTTCAAAAATTCCATCCATGGCCAAATTTTGTCCATGAACTTAAAATTGGCCAAATTACTATTTAAGACCTCCTAATTAATATTTCAAAACAGTTTCATACTAGAAACTTCTAGAATGCAAGTTTTGCAACTTATTCGATTTAGTCCCTAATTTTTAAATTAAGCACTTTACGCATAGAATTTCTTAAAGAAATTTTCACACCATCATGCAATCATAATATAGACCTCAAAATAATTATAAAATAATTATTTCTATCTCAGATTTGTGGTTATGAAACCACTATTCCGATTAGGCCCTATTTTGGGATGTTACACTTTTAGCGGCGTTTGTCGCGTAAGCGCCGCTAAAGGTCATGACTTTTAACAGTGTTTGAGAAAAAAGTGCCACTAAAGGTCATAACTTTTTGGTGTTTTAGAAAAAAGCGCCACTAAAAGTCGTAACTTTTAGCGGCGTTTTATTAAAAAGCGCCGCTAAAGGCCTAAAAAATGCCGCTAAAAGTCTATTTTGTTGTAGTGTATGTTCAAGGATGTATAACAAGGCATGACCTCGAAAGGTTAGTGGAGAATGTTGAATTACCAAACCAAGTTGATCCAAATGAATCAAATGAACCTCAATTTGGTAAGTCATCAACCAAATTTGAACCAGAAGTTGACTCAATAAATGACACAGAAGAAGTAGAAATTGAGAGGAATCAAACAACCCTAAACCGAGGGTGGAACCAAATGTTGCTGAACCAGTTGAGCCAAGTGTTCATCCTGAGTTAACTATTCCAATACCCACCTCGCCAAATGCTATGAATAAATCAGAATTTTCAACTATGATGGATATGTGGAAATTCATGCATAACCAACAACAAGCTTACTAGAGATATGCAAAAATTAAAGATGATTCCATACAAAATATTTTAAGAATATCTCTAACACTTTTGTTCTTGAGTTCCTAGATCATATCTTTGAGACATGGCAAGAGAAGATTGTGGGATCAAGTATGACAAAAAAGGGAAAAGGAAAAAGACATAGGGGATGACACAAATAAAAAAGGGGGAAATTTCTTTTTCTTAGCATTTATTTACTTTTAGGCATTTATATTTCTTTCATAGTTAGTATTTTACTTTCGAACAATAAAAATTGCAAACATGAATAAAATAAGCTCAATGCCTCTTTTCTAATAAAAAGCAAAGTAATGTGGTAATGTGAATGAACATGTATAGGATTGGATTTTTTAGGAAGACTTGGTATTTAAGCAATCTTCATGACTCACCTCTCTTATTTACTATCCTACCTGGTGTTCAGTTCTTATTCATTACTTTACTTACACAATGAGGACATTACTTCTTTTTAAGGTGGGGGTAGGGTAATATTAGCATGAATTTTAGATTTCTTTTTTAAGTATGTTTTAATGCTTTCACATGAATATGCTGAAATAAAATGTTCAAAGAAAATTTTTGTTCATAAGGTAGCTCAAATGCAAGTATGATTTATTGATTTTATTTGAGTTTTTTTTATGTTATCTTGAGTTATGGAATGCTTGTATGTTCTTAGGTCTTATGTAGCCTTTTTTCCATGAAAATTGAACTTACTTAGAAGTAGACATGCATGAAGGTTTTGTTGGGAAATGTGTCCATATTGTAGTAAACATGTAATTGTTTCTTATTTATTTTAACTAAGAATAAATAAATAAAGTTAATTTCACATTTCACTATTATGTCTTTTGTGTTTTCTATCTTTTTTTATTTTTCATGCATCGCAAAATTATGACAAGCAAATATTAGCTCATTGATTGTCTAAAGTTCAAACTGAAGATAAGTGGCATTGTAAAGAACATTTACATTGTGAGAAAGACAACTTACTTCAGTAGATAATCTAAATGAGTCTGTAATCCCATAAAAGAATCAAAGTGAGCATTTGATTCAAATACTGATAAGGATTATCATGTCATCTATAATTCCAATTGGGGAGATGGTTGGTCTTGGCTATTGGAGCAGTTGACTCTATGAGTAGAGATATAGATGTATTCAATGGTAGAATGATACATTAGAATGGACCCAAGATGAATTAATTCTAAATTCATTTGTGAATTAATTCACTTGTGACGTTCATGGTGTGATTACCTAAATCATGAGTTAGTCACTGACCATGCGTATGCAACTCATGTACTTTGATATAAGTGGAGGCTTATGTTCTAAATATGATTGAGCCCATAGCCAGTATGTTGGGTACATGACTTGTGTATGACATGGCTTTACTAGCAATAGTGGAATTCATAGCCCAATTAAAGAGTTAATGATGTCCTCTCATTGGCATTGTGTGTATTGATAAATATGGAATGTGGTCATGGGTTGCTAGTTCTTGAACGAGCAATTTATCATAGCCATTTGTTGATAGTGATCATATTAATCATTAAGAAGACACAATGATGACAATGAGATAAAATAGGATTGTATTAAGTGAACGGATTTAACTCAAAAGAATCAAGGATATCATATGAGGGTAACACATACATGACGAGGCCATTAGACAAAATAGTTTGATGAATTGCTTTCGTAAAGAGTATACAAAATAGTTGGATGAATTGCAAATTATCGGGACGGTGCTTCTAGACATAATTGCAATCACTAGAGCTTAATTATATAAGTCTGATTGGTCTCTCCGCTAGCTCAACAAAAGCTCGATCGAACTACATTTGAATTAGAAGAAAATTCTACGACTTTGGAAATAATTTAATTGAGTCAATTTATTCGATGTAGAATTAAATTAGGTGGTTGCGAGAATTGTTGAACTAGAGAATTTGATTAAACAATTTCTTGATAACTTAATTTGGAAAATCTAAGTGATTTTTGGAAAAATTAATTTTGATCAAGTAAAATTAAATTAATTAAATCAATTAAAATTAATCTGATATTTTTGAAAATTAATTTTCAAGACAAACAATTGGCCCAATGGGTAATTGAACTTAAAAATTGGACCAAAAATCGTAAATTAGGCCTGAGAGCCCAAAACCGAGACCAAGACCTAAAAACTAGTCGAACTGAGCCCAATATGCGAAATCGGGCCTACAATCCAACCAGTGGCTAGACCAGAACGGTCAAGTCATTATTGACCCAGACCGAACCGGCTCGATGTGTGGTAAGGGTGTAGCACCGCACCACCGGACATGGTGGTGCCAGCGACTACGACACCGCTGTACTGGTGGCTGGCGGTGGTTGGTCATCGGTGGTTGAGTAGTGAAATAGTTACACTCCTACTGGGACTCTGCTAGAGAATTTAATTTCAAATTAATTATTCCAAAAATAATGTTATTTTAATAGTTTAATATTAAATTTAATTTAATATTTATCTTAATAGTATTTTATTAATTTAATATTAATGTGATTATCTTAATATTAAATTAAATTTAATGTTTATCTACAAGATAAACATTCTATTATTTAGTGATGTTTAATATTAAATTTAAAAGGTAAATATTATATTAATTTAATATTAAAGTGATTCGGTTTAATCATAATTGAACTCTCTAAACTCTCACTATATAAAGAGAGTCTTAGGTCATTATTTACACACACTTGAATTCAAGAGAAAGCTGTAGAGAGAAAATTCTCTAAAAAGATTATTCTAGAAAATTTCTAGAGATATTTTTCTGATTTATAACTTGACCCAAAGGTTTAGAGAAATTACAAATTTACCCTACTAGTAATTTTTGTGAAAATTTTTTTGATTCGAAGTGAGTTGTAACAGCCCGAATTTGGGCTTAGTCGGAATAGTGGTTTCAAAATCACTAATCTGTGGTCAAAAAATTAATTCTAATATTATTTTATGTGTTATGGCATGATTTTATAAGTGCATGAAAATTTTGGTGAATTAATTTACGCGATTAAGAGCTTAATTGCGAAAAAGGACTAAATCGCATAAAGGGCAAATATTTTATTTTGCTAGATAATTGTGTTAAATAGCTAGAGAACCAAAATTAGGGGTCTTTAATGGGCAAATAGACCCACCCTATTAGTGTGGCCGGCCATGAGACAAAGAAATTAAAGAAAATAAAATTTGGTCAAAGTTAGGTGACTTAAGTTGAAATAAAATAATGGCCTATTAGACTAGTTTCATCTTTTTCATTTCTTCTTCTTCTCACCACCGAATACTCAGCAAAATAATGGGTTTTGAAGCTTAAAATTCAGCCAAGCAATTTCTCTTGCTAGTAAGTGATTTTCATGGGTTTTCTTGATATTTTTACATTTTTGGAGCCCTTGTAGCATAAGCTAGTTAATAAGGGGACTATTTTACAAAATGGTTGAAAGTTTAGGGTTTTTCCATGAAAGTGTTTAAGTTTTTTGCTGAACTTTTATGAAAGAAAATGAATCTTGGTTGTTAAATAAACAACTTTTGTCAAGTGGTGTTCAAGGAAAACACCTAAAATGGACTATTTTGTAGAAGTTGTAAATTAGATAGTCAGTGTGTGAAATAATGGAAATTTTGGGCTGCCATAAGAGTGAAAAGAATTTGTCTAGGCTTGGTTAGTAAAGAAATCAGATAAAAATTAATTTCCGAGCCTAAGGGGCAAATGGTCTTTTATGAAAGTCTAGGGGCAAAATAGTCATTTTGCCAAAATGTGTATTTTTGAATGTCTAGATTAATACGGTGATTAAATTAGTGAATTTTTATTATTATAGATCGAGAATTACAAAATTCAGATCTAGACCGAGGGAGGGCCAAGGAAACATACTAAATCGAGAAGTTGTTCACATTTTGTATACCAAGGTAAGTTGTACGTAAATAATGGAACTTTTTGGATATTGTGCATGAAATTATTGATTTAGCATAAAATGATTGAATGTGATTATGAGTAATGCATGATGAGAAATTATGTGATAAAACCTGGTTGAACCGTAGGAATAGACTGGATATTCATGCCATAATACTAAGGTTATACGTGTGACAGTCGTAATTTGACCCTAGTCGAAAAGTGGTTTCGAGACCACAAAACCGAGACATAAAAATAATTAAATGCTATATTCTATGTCTATTATTTAATAAAAATGCATGTGTGAAATTTTGATGCTTTGATTTTGTCATTTGAATGTGAATTTGCTTAGAAGGATTTATATGAGAAAATTTGAAAATGTGTGAGGTCAATTAAAGTGGCCAAATAATTCATGGATTAAAACATGGGGATTTGCATGTCAAATTCCCCATTTTTAATCATAGTGCTGGCCATGAAAGTATTAGGTGAGTAAAATACACATTTTATATTAAAGAAATTATGGCATAAAATATTATTTTAAGGAATAAAGATTAATAAAATAAAATGATGGTGAAAAGAACAAGGTGGTTCATCTTTTTGTTCTTCCTTAGCTGAAACTTAGTAAAAGAAAAGGGGCTATTCATTCGGTCATCTTGTCTAAGCAATTAAGGTATGATTTTTGCTTAAATTTTTATGAATTTGGTGCTTTTGAGTTGGTTAATGAGTTCTTTACATAGCCCATGTTAAAACTTTGAGTTTGATGTTGGTATATGCATTCGGCCATGGAAGGAGTTGAGAGAAATGGTTAAGTTTTGATACTTTAAAATAGAAAATGATTATGGTATAGGAATGGAAATTTGTAAGCTCAATTTGTAAATAAATTTGAGTCTTGTGTGGCCTAAATGTCAAAGAGGCATTCGGCCAAGAGCAAATTGTACCTTGTGATGGATGATTGATAATTTTAGTTTAGAAATGGTATCAAGATGAAATTTGAGCTAGCTAGATATATGTATATATATATATATGTGTGTGGTTAGATGATTAATAGTACATAGGTATAGTGATACCAAATGGAATGTTGCTAAATGCTAAACATAGTTGCTTAATCTTCTAGAAATTCTATGTATGGCCAATTATGAGTATAGGTGGTGAGTTGAGTAAATATTGTGCATTTGGTAATCTTTGAAGGTAATCGGCTATGGGACAATTTGGAAATTAGAAGTACAAAATAATGTCTTGAAATTTAACTTGTAAAATGACCTTGCCGAATGCACTAATTATTAAAACATGAGTTTAATTGGTGAATAAGAATTTGATTGCTTGTTTCATTAGGTCCAATTTACCAAATGTGAATTTAGAAGAGGATTTTAGTAACTTTGTTAAAGACTTGCCAATTTGGTATTGAAAAGGCCGAAAATACACATGTGTTATGGAAGTTGTTTTAATTTTCTTATATACTTGAAGATGAGTTAAGGTAGATAAGTTTGGATAAAGAGGAAGTTGAGAGCCTCTAACTTATAGAAGGTGTACTTGATCATATAAGAAATTAAATGGATTAGAATATGATTTTACTAAGTGGAAAATAGATGAATTTACCATGATTAATATGGTGAATGCCGAATGATCCTTTTGTGGATATAATGTGTGATTGTTTGTAAATTGAGATGATTGGAGATATGAATTTGATATTGAGTGATAATTAACTAGAATATATATGTAATGGTGCCTTATTGCCGTATATGAATATTGAAGTAGAAATGTCTATATGCATATGTTTTAATGAGAAGGGATAATGAATTGGAAATCTAATTAAATGAAATGTCTTGATTTATTAAGCTCAAGAACATCAAAGGGGAGAGTCGGACAAAGGAAAGACTAAGATTATCGAGTAGCCATAGAAGCAAGTCCATCGGATCATAAGGTAAGTGCATAAGCAATTATAAGCTTAGTTATTTGATACATAAATGGTGCGTACATATCATGAAAGAATCATTCTTGAATTTATATATATATATATATTTGCTTGATTGATAGATATATGGTAGTATATTCGAATTGGATTAAGTTAGTTGATTGGTTTTAATGAAATGGCAATAGCACTATGTGTGCGGATTTGAATGGCACTATGTGTGCGGATTTGAATGGCACTATGTGTGCGAATTTGAATGGCACTATGTGTGCGGATATAAATGGCACTATGTGTGCGAATTTGAATGGCACTATGTGTGCGGATATGAATGGCACTATGTGTGCAGATTGAGTGGCACTATGTGTGCGGATTTGAAGGGCACTATGTGTGTGGAATTGAACAGACTATGTGTGCGAATTTCCTGACTGAGCACTATGAGTGTGCAAAATCAGTTGTAGATACAATATGTGCATGAATTGAATGAGGAAATAGAGTTATTGAATGAGATAAGAAAATTGGATTGGAGAATCATAAATGTGTGAATCTATTATTTAGTCATCTTTAAATTCTTTGAAGAAAGATTTAAGATAATTGGTTGTATGTTATAAATTGAATGGTGTAACATGATTGCAGTTAGCTTAAAAATCTAACGATATATGACATAGATGGGTTCGGTTGTGTTAATTGAGTTTGCGAAAGAATGTTATAATGAGTAGTTGTCTATCAAAGAGAGAAAGAGCCAAATGTTTCTTGAAGTGTTAATTGTAATGTCTATTTCATTAATATTTAGTGCGTCATATCAAGCAAACTGTTTGTATTTTATTGATTATAACTTACTGAGTTGAAAACTCATTTGGTGTGTTTAATTGTGTCTTATTTAGATTTCTTTTGATCCGTTGTAAGCTCGGGACCGTCATTAAAGTCATCACACCTGTCTGCAATGTTTTGGTACCTCGTTTTGTAGTCTTGAGCATAACATTTTGGCATGTATAGACTTTATTTTTGGGATGTTGATGATGTAATGTTTCCTGTTGTATACATGGCCATGCGAATATGGCCTAAGTGTTAAGATTTCAAATGTGGTTATGTATGCTTTATAAATCAACTTTTTGTTTTAAGTAAATCGTTAATAAGTAGATTGGTCACTTAAATTACATTTAGAAGCTGGGATCATGAGACGTATTTGCTATAATGTGAATAGGCTAGGTATAAATGGTTATGCATTCGGCTATGAAGGTAAATTACCAAATGAATAGTGAATTATTTTATAATACTTATATGAGTGTAAGGCATGCTGAAGTAGTGTTTGTATATGATAAATTAATAGCTTGAGAACACGGTTTTATTTAGTTGCAAAGATCGATATGACGATTATCCTTGATTATTCTTTGTTCGAAGATATGACTTGTATCGATTCATTCAAGATAGAATAACTTTGTGAATGCTGAATTTATTATTGAATGTCTACAAAGAATTGGTTCTGTACTACCTCGTAATCCCTCCGGTGATCGGAACGGGTTAAGGGTGTTACAATGTGAGAGCTAGTGTAAGACCATGTCTAGGATATGGCGTCGGCCTCATTATGTGCCAATATAAGACCATGTCTGGGACATGGCATCAACACCGATATGTGCGGGCCAGTGTAAGACCATGTCTGGGACATGGCATTGGCCTCGACATGTTAGCTAGTGTAAGATCATGTCTGGGACATGGCATCAGCTTTGATAAGTGTCAGCGTAAGACCATGTCTAGGACATGGCATCGGCCTTGATATATGAAAGTCAGTGTAAGACCATGTTTGGGACATGGCATTGGCATAATACCCTATATTGGAGGCTTATTAAATATCCTTTCATATTCTAATTGGTTCAACGAGAACATATAGTTGTGTCAAGAATGAGAAATATTGATGATATTGTGAGTGGTACAGGTACCAACATCAAAAGTATGAGATGTGAGCTCAAAATTATGTTGTTTGATTAGTAAAAGATGTAAAATGAGTAAGTTATGCTTGTAGCCATTCTTATATCATGTGCAAATTGTGATGTATTATGAGTATGTTAAAGTATGGATAACTGTTGTCATTTATTTACTTGCAACTTACTAAGCTTTATGCTTACCCCCTTTTTCTTTCCATTTTCTTATAGTGTCGCTTGATTAGCTCGCATATCAAAAGACGTCGGAGACTTCGTTCACACTATCAACTAAAGCATTCGGTATAGTTAGTTTTTAGTATTTTGAGGAATGGCATGTATAGGACTTAGTCTTTGTTAAGTGTCATTTTGTTTTGGGCCAATTGTGTTGGCTTGATTGAGAATACTCCATTTTGTATAAGGCCATGGATAATGGCTAATATTCATTATCGATTTATGTAAATGAGGTTTTTGTGAATGTGAAAAATAGTACGGATGATCAAGAGTACTAGGGTAGTAATATTAATGCTTGGTTGGATTGGTTTGTAAAGTTGTGTGGATGTCAAACTATGGTTATTGGTTGAGTATTGGTGCCTTGTTATGTTTTGGCATGTGTGTGATTTTGTTTCAGGGTGGCAAGAGGCTTCATAGATAGCCTTATTTTTTGTCCACATGGGTAGAAACACGGGCGTGTGTCTAGGCTGTGTGTGACACATGGTCTGCCTCATAAGCGTGTGGTTAGGTCGTGTGTCCCCTGCTCCTTAGGTTAGCAAAATTAAATGCCTAGTAGTAACCACACAGGTTGAGACACGACTGTGTGTCTCAACCAGGTGAAAGACACAGCCCAGCACACGGGTATGTACCTTGACCGTGTGACCCTTAAGAGTTACTGACGTCAGAAACAGAATGTCAAGGTTTTCACACACTGGCTAGGATACAGGCGTGTCATGACCATGTGAGGGACACAGGCCAAGGCCACAGGCATGTGTTAGGCCGTGACGAGGGGCATGGGCGTGTCCTTATTTGCCTAGGCCATGTGAACCACATGGGCCTTCAGCACGGCCATGTTCTAAGGCCACACGGGCATGTTGCCCATCCACACGGGCTTGTGCTCTAATTTGAGTAGCTTCTATTGAAATTTTTCTAAGTACTCAGAATAGTCCCGGATTATTTCTAAATCATGTTCTGGGCCTCTAAGTCCATATTAAGGATTGTAAGACATAGTTTGAAAAGTTTTAAATTTGAACGAAGTTTTATGAACCGAAAATGTATGTTTGCATATGTTTTAGTAAGGTAATGCCTCATACCCTATCCCGACGTCGAATTCGGGTAAGGGGTGTTACATGAGTCTATACTCGACAGATGTGAGCTTGAGGATAGTAGAGAAGAGTACTCGATTGAAGTGCTCATCCAAAACAAATCGAAAAGATACAATTTTGATTAAGTGTTTATTACTTTAGATATCACAACCAAGATTTTATTTTGGAAAAATTTTTAAAACTCTGGTTTTTCCCTAAATTTATTTTTCGTTGCGTTTTCCAAACTTGTTTTTTCAATAGGTTTAAGTCTTTAGAATTGACTCGGTAACTTTCTTAAGGTGAAATCCTAGAAGGCATGAGAATCTAAACATGATTTAGGGACATTTTCTTTTGATCGTTTGAGCCTTTCAAGCCTACCGTATGAATTTGACCTTTGAAACCTTAATTTGAATCTTTAAGTCTATTATATTGACATTTACCAACATCATAAGTCATGTTACCATTTTTTTTATTTTATCTTATTTTTGCACCCATCTTAACTATACTTGTCTTAGTGAGTAAAGATCGAGGAAAAATTCAAAAAAGATGTACATATTCTTTGTTTGATTAGCTAAAAAACACTCTATTCAAATGTCAAGCAAAAAGAGCAAAATAAATACTCAAAGTATTAAGAAATATTTGAAACAGCTCGAATTTGGGCTTAGTCGGAATAGTGATTTTGGAATCACTAATCCGATGTCAAAGAAATTATTTTAGCATTGTTTTATTTGTTATAGCTTAATTATATGAGTGTATGAAAATTTTGGTAAATTAATTTACGCGATTAAGAGCTCAATTACGAAAAAAGACTAAATCGCATAAAAGGCAAAAGTTTGATTTTACTAGTAAATAGTGTTAAATAGCTAGAGAACCTTAATTGGGGGTCTTTAATGGGAAAATAAACCCATTTCTATTAGTGTGGCTGGCCATGAGACAAGAATTAAAGAAAATAGAAATTTGGTCAAGGTTAGGTGAGATATTTGGCATTACAATAATACACCTAAGACTAGCTATCATCTTTTTCATTCTCATCTTCATATTCACCGAAAATTCAGCCATTGTTGGGGGTTTAGAAGCTTGAAAAATCAGCCACTTATCACCCTTAAAAGTAAGTGCTTTTCATGGCTTTTCTTGATGATTTTTACATTTTTTAGACCCTTGTAGCATGAGCTATCTATTGAGGAGACTATTTTGCAAAATAATAGAACGGCTAAGGTTTTGCCATGAAAGTGTCCATGTGGTTTCCTGAAATTTTATGGAAGAAAATAAATCATAGTTGTTAAATAAACAACTTTTGTGAAAGAGTGATCATGGGAAACACCTAAAATAGACCTAGTTCTAGAGTTGGTAAATTGTGTAGTAAATGCATGGAATAATGGAAATTATGGGCTGCCATAAGAGTGAAAAGAATTCGATCAGGCTTGGTTAATAAAGAAATTTGATAAAAATCAATTTCCGAGTCTAGGGGCAAAATGGTTATTTTGTGCAAGCCTAGGGGCAAAATGATCATTTTGCCAAATTATGAATTTTGGATTGCCCTAGTTAATGTAGTGATTAAATTAGTGAAATTTTATTTTTATAGATCAAGAAGTAGAAAATCCGAACCTAGACCAGGGGAAAACCAAGCTAGCGGATTAAACCAAATTATTCATCTACATTTTGTATACCGAGGTAAGTTATAGGTAAATAATGCAACTTTTTCAATATTATGCATGAAATATTGATTTGGCATAAAATGATTGAATATGTTTATGAGTAATGCATTGACGAGAATTTATGTGATAAAACCCAGTTGAACCGTAGGAATAGACTAGATATTCATGCCATGATAGTAGGGATATACGAAAGCTAGTGTAAGACCATGTCTAGGACATGGCATCAGCCTCGTTATGTGTTAGTGCAAGACCATGTCTAGGACATGGCATCGACACCGATATGTGCTAGCCAGTGTAAGACCATGTTTGAGACATGGCATCGGCATTGATACGGGTGCTAGTGTAAGACCATATCTAGGACATGGCATTATGTGTCAATGTAAGACCATGTCTGAGACATGGCATCGGCTTAGATATGTGTCAGTGTAAGACCATGTCTGGGACATGGCATCGGCATGGATATGTGCCAGTGTAAGACCATGTCTGGGACATGGCATCGGCACGGATAGAAGAGAGCCAGTGTAAGACCATGTCTGGGACATGGTGTCGGCCTTGATATATGAGAGTTAGTGTAAGACTGTAATAACTTGAAATAGGGGCTAAACAGAAAGTGGTTTCGAAACCATGAATCTGAGGTCAAAAATATTATTCCAATTTAGTTTTGATGTTTATTGGGTGTTTGAATAATTATGCAAAATTTTGGTGTGTGAATTTTATTGGTTACATGTCCAAGTTGGTATGTTGGACTAAATTGCAATAGGTGGAAAATATGGGTTTTAATTCATAAAGGTATTTGATTGAAATGGGTTTTTAAATTAGAGGTTAAACCATTTTAACTTACTTTAGACAAAAATGCCCAAGGAAGGGTAAACATAGAAAAGGTTTTAATGAAGGGCATTTTCCTCATTTGGATAATTAAGAAAATAAAAAGGGAAAATGAACTAAAATCTTGTCCATCTTTTTCATATGTTGGCCGAACATAACAAGGAACCATAGCTAGGGTTTCTTCAACCTTCAATGTAACAACCCAGTTTAGACCCTAGTCGAAATAGTGGTTTCGGGACCACATATCCAAGCCTGAAAATTGTTTAAATATTATTTTCTATGTCTGTGATATGCGAATTAGTATGTGTGAAAATTTTGTATAAAAATTTGTCTGTTTGTGTGCTTAATTTGCAAAAAGGACCAAATTGCATAAAAAGCCAAAGTAGCTAATTATGTGATTATGTGTTGATTTGAATATGGCTTTTAATTGTTAAGGCCTTAAATGTTTATTAAAGCATTTGAAATATTGGTGGTCATTAATGGTCTTAATGATATGTTTTATTTGTTAATTTAAAGTAAGGTTAAAAATGGAAATTTATAATTAAATGGTTTATAATAAAACAAACAAATTAGTTAGGCAAAAAACATGTGTTCTTCCACCGATTATTAGAAAGAAAAAGAAAGAATAAGTGTTTTTAGCATTCGGCACTTGCTTGGCTTAATCAAGGTATGCATTTTGGTCCGTTTTCGATAATTTTTATGTTTTTGAGATCGTTGTTTCGTATTCTTTTGAGACCATGTTTCAATTTGAGAATTTGATGAGAATTTTGAGTTATGCCATTGTTGATTTTGTGAGCTTTAAAGTGTTAACAGATGAAAAATAAAAGTTATGTGGTAGATTGATATATTTTGCCTTTAAATTTTGATGAAATTGAGTGTTTAGGGCTAAATTGAGAAAATGAGAATTGGGAGGACTAAATTGTGAAATAAAAGTGTTATATGGGCATAGATGAAAGCCTTAAAAATTTGGCTAAGCTTGTATAAAAGGAAATTTGTGAATTTTGTGATTTTATGAAATAGGGACTAAAATGCTAAAATGTGAAATTTTAGGGGCTAAAGTGTAAAATGCCCTACTTATATGTTTTTGGATTGAATTGAATGATTTGGTGAATAAAAGAGCTAAATTTGAATTTATTTAGATCAAGAAACAAAGAAAATGGAATTGGATCGGGGAAAGTCGAAAGTCGTTGATTAGCCGATTTCGTCCGTTCAAATCCGTACGAGGTAAGTCTATATACAAATGAATGTGCTTAAATTGATTTATTCATGCTTATACATATAATTGAATTGTGATGAATGATTTTGGGAGATGCTTATGTGAAATCCGAGAATGTTTCGAGTATGTGACGACGTCCGGAAAGTCCCGTTTGAACCTTAGGAATAGTTAGGATACATATGTCATGAAATAGGATCCGATATCTGATTACGTGTAAGACCACGTCTGGGACATTGGCATCGATCTGAGATTTATGTGTAAGACCATGTCTGGGACATCGTCTTCGTATTTATCTTCATGTAAGACCCTTTCTGAAATAGTGGCATCGATATCTGATTACATGGAAAACCATGTCTGGGACTGGCATTATATGATCTTTCTGAGTATTCCGCGTGTCCTTATTGACTCCAAATGGTTCAATGGGTATTCTGAGAAAATGAATGAGTATACGAATATGCATCCGATTCCGGTACGTATGAAATGTGTTCTATGCTTGAGATTGAAAGATAGCATATGTTCAATGGTGAGCTTATGATATATATATATAATGGTTTGAGAATGAATGTGGTACATGATCCAATGATATTTGTGAACAAGTGAATTATATGAGAAATGTGAACCTTTAAATGAATTTTTCCATGAATCCCTTGATTAAATTGAGCTATGAATGTGTTTTTAGACAATCTATTTGTATATGGGTTACTAAGCTCTTAGTGGCTTACTTTGTTTATGTTTGCTTTGTTTTGTAGATATCGAAGATACCAAAAGCTCGGGGATCGTCGAGGATCGTCACCACACTATCCATCTTGATTTTGGTATCTTTTGAAAATGAAAAATGTTGAATTATGGCATGTATAGGCTAGATGAGATTGAATATGTTTTGTGATGTATATAAGTTAAGCCATGTGATATGGCTAACAAATGGTTATGTTTATGCTTGCTTTTGGTATGTCTCAAGTGGTGTATTTTGGTATGTTTGATGTTGCTTACTTGGACCAATGAGAAATGGACATTTTGGTATGAAAGTGTTGGAAAAATGGTAAGTTTAGCCATGGGATAGATGTGTTATTTTGTGACTTATGTTACATGAGTATATGGCATGAAATTGGTTGAGATTTGGTACGATTTTGTTTGAAGATTGAATGTGATTTGAGATGAGAAATATTTGGTATAAATGATGAATAGTTTGAGTATGTTTTGGCTGAAAATTATTGGTATAAATGTTTTGGTTTTGGCTTGTAGGGATAACCCATAAAAGGGTGGCAAAGTTGGCTTTTCAAATGGCCTATTTTTGTCCACACGGGCGTGTGTCTCAGCTGTGTGTGACACACGGACATAATACACAGCCGTGTGTCCCCTAGGGTACCCTTTGAATTAAGTCAGTATACCCTACAGGAATGACATGGCCTAGGCACACGGGCATGTCTAGTGGTCATGGGTGACACACGGGATAGTCACATGGGCGTGTGACCGGTCGTGTGCACAAGTCAGTATCTGCCTTAATTTTCACACGGCCGAGCACACGGGCGTGTCTCATGGCTGTGTGAACAAGTAGTATGTATGCGCTGTTTTACCATAGCTTGGCCCCATGGGTGTGGCTAGTGGCCATGTGCCCTGACCACATGGGCGTGTGACCTCAATAGCTTTGAAAAATGTTTAAGTTTTGAAAGATTTTCTAAGTGTTCAATTTAGTCCCGATCTTATTCTAATGTATGTTTAAGGTCTCGAAGACCTTCATAAGGGACTTATTGATGATGTTTGATATTGTTATGAGGTTGATGATAAAAAATTATATGTAAAAGTTTTGATTTGTCTGGTAACGCCTTTAGCCGTAGTCTGGCAATGGATATGGGTTAGGGGTGTTACATTTGGTTAGTATCAGAGCTATGGTTTAGTTTATTTTAGGACTACTATAGCGTAAGTGAGTCTAGCTATACATGCCATATATCTGAAAAGTGATAGTGTGATGAATCCTGACATCTGAAATGTGTTTTTCATAGTAATCGATCCAGAACGAGCGGTAGCTAATGAAGTAGAAAGTAATACATGAGCTCCTGCACAAGGGGCAATGCCTTCTGATTCGTGGAATGTATCTAGTAGCCATGAGGGAATGGCAAAACAAGCCCTCTTCTAGATGATGAGTGAGTGGTTTACAGAATTTGTACGTACTAATCTGGTTGCTCAACAACCTCCGCCCCCGCTTAATCCCCCTCAATCATCAGTAGTGCCTCCGGTAATGAATTAGATTCTGTTGAATAAGCCTCCTATAGATAAAATCTAAAAATATAGAGTCGAAAAGTTTAGGGCTGTGAGTGATGATGGTGTTGAAAGAGCTGAGTTTTGGCTTGAAAACACTATTTGGGTTTTTGATGAATTGTTGTGTACCCTGAAGAATGTGTGAAATGTGCAGTTTCTTTGCTCAGAGATACAGCTTATCACTGGTGGAAAACTTTGACGTCTGTTGTTCTGAAAGAACGAATAACCTGGAATTTCTTTCAATCTGAGTTCCGCAAGAAATACATCAGTTAGAGATTCATTGATCAAAAGCGGAAAGAGTTCTTGGAACTTAAACAGGGCTGTATGATTGTTACAGAATACGAGCAAGAGTTTATTCGTCTGAGCCACTATGCGAGTGAATGTGTATCGACTAAAGAGATATTGTCTAAAAAAATTGTTGATGTCTTAAATGAAGATATTCGTCTATTAGTTGGCATCCTTGATATTAAAGAGTTTGTTGTGCTTGTTGATTGGGCATATAAAGCCAAAGAACTCTGGAAAGAGAAAAGAAAAGCCAATTCTGAAGCTAGAGAAATAAGAAAGAGGTCTGCAAGTAAATCATTTCAGTCTGCATCAAAGAAATTCCGAGATGATTCCAGTTGCTCAAAGGCAAATTTGGGACATTCGAGCAGAGATAGAGCTAGATCGCATTCGAGTTTCAGAGCTCCTGCTACTTCTGTTGCTAGTGTTGGGAATGTTCAATACGAACGGCCTGAATGTAAACATTGTGGTAAAAGGCATCCGGGGAGTCGTAGACTGAATGACTGAGCTTGTTTTATATGTGGATCTATGGATCATTTTGTCTGAGATTGTCCTGAGCCTGCGGAACCAAAAATTGCATAAAATCTGAGATCGAGTAATACTTCAACTAGAGGTAGACCTCCCAGAAATGCAGGAAATGTGAGTGGTGGCTAGAAAGCTGCGAAAGACACTGCTATTCGATCTGAGGCCAGAGTACCAGCCAAGGCCTATGCTATCCGAGCTCGAGAGGAAGCTTCGTCTCCAGATGTGATAACGGGTACTTTTACTCTATACGATACTTCTGTGATTGCATTAATAGATCCAGGGTCTACTCATTCGTATATATGCATGAATTTAGTGCACAGTAAGACTTTGCCTGTAGAGTCTACTGAATTTTTAATTAGAGTATCGAACCCCTTAGGCAAAAGTGTTTTAGTTGATAAAGTTTGTAAGAACTGCCAGTTATATTTCAAAATGTATGTTTTCCAGCTGATCTGATGCTTTTACCTTTTGATGAATTTGATATAAATTTGGGTATGGATTGGTTAACTTTGCACGATGTTGTTTTGAATTGCAAATAAAAAACTATTGATTTGAAATGCGAGAATAATGAGATAATCCGAATTGAATCTAGTGATTTGAATGGGTGGCCATCTATAGTATTTACAATGAAAGCTCTAAGATATATGAAGAATGGTTGTGAAGCCTATTTTGCGTATGTGATCAACTTGAAAGTTTCTGAAAAGAAAGTTGAATCAGTGCTTATAGTCTGTGAGTTTCCTGATGTGTTTCCTGAAGAACTTTCAGGATTACCTCTAATCAGAGAAGTTAAATTTGGCATTGAATTAGTACCGAGAACTACTCCAATTTTGATAGCTCTGTATAGAATGGCTCCGACTGAATTAAAAGAATTAAAGTCCCAATTGCAAAAGTTGACAGATAAAGGATTCATTAGACCGAGTTTCTCACCTTGGGGTGCTTCGGTTCTATTTGTGAAAAAGAAGGACGACACAATGAGAATGTGTATTGATTACTGTCAGTTGAACAAGGTGACTGTAAAGAATAAATATCCTTTGCCTAGAATTAACGATTTGTTTGATCAGTTGAAAGGTGCCACTGTGTTTTCGAAAATAGATCTGCGGTCGGGTTATTATTAGTTGAGAGCAAAAGAAGCAGATATTCTGAAAACAGCTTTCCGAACGAGGTACGAACACTATGAATTTTTAGTTATGCCTTTCGGATTAACGAATGCTCCAGCTGTATTTATGGATCTGATGAACAGAATTTTCAAACCGTATTTAGATCAATTTGTTGCTATATTCATTGATGACATTTTGATTTATTCACAGAATGAAAGTGAGCATGCTGAGCAATTAAGAATTGTACTTCAGACACTGCATGATAAGCAACTGTATGCAAAATTCAGTAAATGTGAATTCTGGTTACGCGAAGTTAGCTTTCTAAGTCATAGTGTGTTAGCATCTGGCATTCGGGAATATCCGAGTAAAATTTCAGTTATTCTAGATTGGAAGCCTCCAAGAAATGTTTCTGAGGTTCACAGTTTTCTGGGACTCGTCGGGTATTATCGTCTATTTGTGAAAGGTTTCTCCATGATTTCAACTCCGTTAATGAGACTACTACAAAAAGATGTGAAGTTTGAATGGTCCGATAAATGCCAAAACAATTTTGATTAGTTGAAAGCTATGTTAACTAAAGCTCCGGTACTCATATAGCCTGAATCGGGCAAATAATATGTGATATACAGTGATGCTTCATTAAACAGCCTCAGTTGTGTTTTAATGCAAGAAGGCAAGGTTATAGCATATGCCTCTAGACAGTTAAAGCGCACGAGAAGAATTATCCTGTGACAGCCCAATTTAGGGCCTAAACAGAATAGTGGTTTTGAAACCACAAATTCGAAGTAGAAAAATTTATTGCAATTAATTTTTAATATTTACTGTGTGATTGAATGACTGTGTGAAAATTTCGCTACGAAATTTTATCGTTTGGGTGCTCAATTTGATATTTAGAACTAAATTGAAATAGGTGAAAAATGTGTGTTCTAGTTCATAAAGGTACTTGTGAGTAATGGATTTTTAAACTAGAGGTCATTATATGGTAATTAGTCCATTTGTTAAATTGTTGGACAAAAATGGACATGGAATAAGTGAGGTAGGATTTTTTTTAGTAAGGGCATTTTAGTCATTTTGTAAATAACAGAATTAAAAAAGGAAATAAAGCCAAAATTGTGTTCATAATCACCTACCTTGGCCGAATGTGATATGTCCTCCATAGCTAGGGTTTTGCTAACTTTCAATCTTGATTGTAAGTGCATCTTAGCCCCGTTTTTAATGTTCTTCGTATTTTTGAAATCCTTGTAGCTCGATTTACCTATTTCTATCATTATTTTGAGTTAGGGTTTATGTTTAAAACCTTACCCATGAATGATATGCATGCATTTTGATGTTTTATGAAAGAATATGAATGTTTGGAGTGTGATAAACGTCTTTTAGCGATTTTCGATGAAATCACGTAAAAGGACTAGTTTGTAACAAGTTGTGAAATGTAAGTGTGTGATTTAGTGTGAATTATGGGCTGCTATTAGAGGGAAAAGGTTCAGCTAGGCTTAAAATGCAAGAAAATTGAATAAAAATTATTTTACAAGCCTAGGGGAAAAATCATAATTTTGTGAAATTTAGGGGGCAAAAATGTAATTTTGCCATAATATGATTTTTGGACCAAATTGAATAGTATGAGTATTAAATGAGCTAAATGTGTTATTACCAGATCAAGAAAGACTTGGAATCGACTTGGATCGAGGAAAAGAAAAAATGGATTAGAGTATAAACTCGTCATAATTTGCACCGAGGTAAGTTTATATGTAAATAATGTATTATTTTTCTTATGTTATGATATTTTATTATGACATGTGAAGTAAGTTTTAGTATTGTACAACTAATTGATATAAACTGTGAATTGTGGTTGATGAATTGGGATTAAATGAGGAAATCTCGGTTGAACCTTCGGAATGGAAAAACGTGGTGCTAAGTGGATATACTACGGTTATACGTGTAATGTGGTTCTAAGTGGATATGCCACGGTTACACATGTTGATTTATTAACGTGGTGCTAAGTGGATATACCACGGTTATACATTTAACGTGGTGCTAAGTGGATATGCCACGGCTACACATGTTGATTCGAAAAGTGGCACTAGGTGCGTATGCCACAAATACATATGTTAGCCGAATAGTATGGTGCTATATATGTATACCATGAAGTTGGGCATCAATTACAGAAGATGGAACTATGTGCTAAAACCACCGGATACTATTATATTCCGAAGTGTTCATCAGGAGAAACAAGTTTGTTAAATGGAAATTTATGTGAAAAAATGTGGAAATAAGTACCGGGATATGAATATATGGGTTTTGAAGCATGAGTTAGATAAGTGATTGAATTTTTATAAGATAAATATGGAAAAGTGTTATTTTACAAGTTGATAATAAGGACTTTTAGTGAAAGAGGTAAATTTTGGGATAAACAGTTTAAAACAGCAGCAGAGGAGTGACTTTAAAAATCACCAAAAATGGTAGAAATTGAATTAGAAGCTGAATGAGATATGGAGTTAAAGCTTATTGAGTCTATTTTCATATAAAAGAAATAGGGCAAGTAAAATAATTTTATATTCTGAGTTATTGAAATTTTTGTAAGACTGGTTCATATTGATTTTGTGATCCCTTGTTTTGATTTGGAAAAATCATTAAAATTTGTATAAAAATAGTTATGGAACATAATTTATATGGTTAGATTCCTTATTGAGTCTATTTTTAGAAGAAACAAACAATATTCAACTGCCGATAGTTGATGCACATTCGCATGGACCCATCTTTCTTTTTCACAAATAACATCGGTACCCCCCACGGAGACACACTCGGTCAAATAAATCCTCGATCCAACAATTCCTGAATTTGAGCTTTAAGTTCCACCAGCTCCTTCGGTGCCATTCTATAAGGAGCAATGGACACTGGAGTTGTACCAGGTAGAAGCTCAATTCCAAATTCAACTTCTCGGTTGGGAGGTAATCCAGGTAGCTCATCGGGAAACACATCAGGAAATTCCTTAACCATTCTCAAATCCTTGATAGTGGGACCCTTAGCATCCCCATGACTAATGTAGGCCAAATATGCCTCACAACCTTTATGAACCAACTTCTTGACCCTTAATGTAGAAATTACATTCGACAAATAATCCTGACGCTCCCCAATCACCACAAGTTCCTCATCCTCTGGAGTTTTGAGTACCACACGCTTTGCAGCACAGTCCAAAGTTGCCCGGTGTTTCACCAGCCAATCCATCCCCAAGATTAAGTCAAACTCGCCAAAAGCAATTCCATCAAGTTCACTAAAAAGGTAACCCCTTGGACCACTAAAGGCACATCCCTAAACAACTTGTTCACTTTCACAGACTGGCCTAAAGGACTCAACACAGTAACCTCACCTGCTGTAATTTCAAACATACCACCCAAGGTCTCAGTCACAGTGCATGCAATGTACGAATGTGTCGACCCAAAGTCAATCAATGCAGTATAAGGTACATCATGAATAAAGAACATACCGGTTATCACATCTAGGGCGTCTCCGTCCTCTTGGTGACAAGTAGCATAAACCTGAGCTAGCTACCTCACCTCGGTATGTCCTGCACCTCTGCCCGGTGCTCCACGACCACATCCCAAACCATTTCCACCCCTGACCTAACCATGGCCTCTTGGCAGTTACTGTAACGCCCTGATTTTCGGGATTTTTCTAGTTTTGTGAATTTTAGTGAAGTTTTAAAATTTTGGTGTTCTGAAGGTTGAAAATGTGTGTAAATGTGTTAGTGGGCCTTTAGAAGGCCCAAGCTTAAGTTAAAACGCAGTAAAATATTAAGTTGCATTTTCAAGTGAAAGGGAACGTGGTTAAGTGGGCCTTTAAGAAAAACTGGGTAAAACATGATACAAAGAGAGCTTTGGCAAAGTGGCAAGGTGGCGCCACTAAGTTCCTAAAAAAGTGGCGCCTAAGTGGGTATTCAAGGAAAAGGGTTCGAGTTGTAAGGTAAGCGTAGTGTTCTTTTTAATTTTTAGACATGTGCCGGGCATGTGACCAACTTAAGTGAAGTTTCGGCAAGGACTTTAGGGGGCCGATTGTGCAAGTGTGTTTTTAGGGTTACATCTTTTTCTTTTTCTATCATGACAATTAGGGTTAGCCACCTTAAGTCTTATTCTTCTATTTTCTGTCAAAAAAAGCCGAAACTTGCCTCCCTAAGATTATCTAGCCGATTTCTTCATCTTCTTCTCCTCTACCATCATTTTTCCTCTTTTTTTTTCACTCTGTTAATCTTCTCTTTAGCCGAACATCCTTCCTACTCAGATCTACTCTTTCTTTCGATCCTATCCCACTCAAAAACACCCATAGCCGATTGTTCAAAGTGCCAAAATCTCGAAAACTACCTTTTGCTGCCGATTTCTTTTAAGCCGAATTGCCCCTATTCTCTTCATCTGTGGTGGTCGATTACTGCATCCCCTAAATCCCTACCATTTTCGACACCATCACCCTAATTTATAGCCTAAAACGTCACCCTTCTTCATCAGTCGAAAAGCCGAAATCGCCATTCTCATAGGAGCTTTTGGCTTAATTCCTAGATCTCAGAGATTCGGTTTCTGTCTGCATATAAGGGTTAGATCTACTTCAGATCTGAGTTAGAATCAAGGTAAAAGCAGTGGTAAGTGGTTATCAACTCAGATCCTTAAGATATTTCATACTTTGGAAAAGCCGAAAGTCCCTAAAGTTAGGGAGGTTGTCGATTTAGTCTATTCGTGATTTAAAGTTGTGTTTTGGTTCTTTTGAGTGATACTTAGTGAAGGAGGCGAGCAAGTGAAGCAGTGAAGGCATCGGTATCATTAGATCTAGATCTAGTGCATCTAACTCGTCAGAGGTAAGTTTTCATGGCCATTGAGGGTATGGCCGAATGTGGTAAGAGATTGTGGCTTTGGTTTTCGTAGATCTATTGATTAATTCGATTAGAAATTGGGTTGTAGGAGCTGTTGCATAGGAGATCTCGTCGGTGGAATTGCAAAACAGGTGTGTGCCTCGAACACCTTCATTGTTCAAATCGGCAAAAGCCGAAAAGCCAAAATGCCGAAGTTCCTGCATTTCGAAGGCTTGTGAGCATGTGAACGCTCTCAAGTTGGTAGGTAAATGTTGGATGTGGAACCAGCACTGGTAGGAGAGTTGGCCGCGAAATTTTGGGCACTTTGGTATGTTGGGCCTCGGTGGGCCGAATATGGGCCCAATGGGTTTTTGGGCCCATTTGGGGTAAAAATGGGTTTAAAGGTAACAATATGGACTATAGTCGTAAAAACTGTTAAAACGAGTAATGGATTAAAGATTAAGACTTAAATAGGCCTAATGGACTAATTGGCATGGTAGGGCCTATTAGGGGTTTTAGGGCCTAAGGGCTAAACTGATAAGCTAGAGTAAATGAGTTTCTGTAACGATCACTAAAATAGTAGAGGCTGTAATAGTAATAAAAACTGTAATAAGAGAGTAGAATTACTGAAATACCCTTAGGGTGAGAAATTACTATCTTACCCCTAGGTGGAAAATTACCATTATACCCCTAGGGCTAGAATCGACTGTACTATTTGACATGACTGTTTCTGTTACTGTATATCATGATGTATGTCTGATGCATGGGTTGGGTTTATATTGGAGGAAGTGTGAGTGGCACTGCCACGTTACTGAAAGGGGCTATGCCTCGTACTGTTTCTAAAAGGGGCTTTGCCTCGTATACTGTTTATCTGAGCAGCTATGCTGCGACTGTGGTGTGTTGGCTGGGTGGGTCGAGTTATTCCCCACATGGTGTGTTGGTTGGTACGGGTGGTGTGTAGCGGATGGGTGGGTCGAGTAGTCTCCCCACATTATTTGGGTTGCATACATACTATTTTACTGTACTGTACTGTTCTGGGCCTAAAGGCCATACGTTTATCTGAATAGGGCTTCAGCCCAGTGTCTGTTATCTGAGTAGGGCTTTGGCCCAGTATCTGTAATTTGAATAGGGCTTCGGCCCAGTATCTGACTGAGACTGGTTAGGGCTTAGGCCAGTGGGCTCAAGCCAATTTGGGCTTTAGAGGGGTTTTGCACACACTGAGTTTCCCCAAACTCACCCTTTTCTTTTCCATCCTTGCAGGTGAGCCCTAGATCGTGACTTGGTTGCTAGGAGGGATTCAGAGTGGCCACGAGGACTGAGCACGATTTTAAAATTAGTTTTACTACTTTATATTTTTAATTATCGGTTTTTTTTTTTACTTTTAAATTTGCTATGGATTGTAATAAGGCCACTATAACTATTTTATTTTGGGTTTTCAATTGCTTTACTTCAATTACAAATAACACATATGTTTTCAAAAATTAAATGAACGTTTTCTTAACCAACCTGTTACTTCAAAAGGCTAAGTAAGATAATAAAGTTAAAATGAATCGTCTAACAAATGAAATAGTGATTAAATTGAATAACTATTAAACCGGGAATTTCCAAACCAAGCGTTGCTTTTCAAAACTCAACAACGGACTTAGTGAATAGGTGGCGTAGGTGATGTAGCACACCAAACATGGCCATAACGTCTAGGCCGGGTATGGGGTGTTATATTTAGTGGTATCAGAGCCAGGTTGCAACAACTCGGCTATGTATCGGGTCCAAAAAGGGTTTTCAAAATTTTGAGTCTAGAGGGGTATTTTCGAAAAATCAGATTTTCAGGAAATTTTGGGTTTAAAAGGGGTTTTTTCTTTAGATTTTCCGTTTTTAAATCAAAATGCTCTTAGTAATAGATTTTTTTAGGGCCTAAATCTTTTGAATTTGTCTGAAATCTGAGAAGGTGGCACACTGAATCCCCGGCACCAAGTTGTAAGTATTTCCTGCCTTAAATTCTGTACTGTACTGAGAATAAAACTGTTGTTGGCACTGAGCCTTAGATATAATACTATAGGTGAGGTAGTATTAAAAGGTTAGGTAGTATTAAAGCTATAAAACTGAGACTGTAGGGTAAACTAAACCCTAGAAAACTGAGACAGTAGTTAGACTACGATTATACAAGAACAACTCTAAAACTTTATATGTTCAAAAGATACTCTGTAATAAACAACTGAAACATTAAACTAATGTTATAAAATTCGTAATCAGATAAGACGATATGAGTACCAGAGCTGCTCGTGGACGAGGCCGTGGATGAGGCCGAGTTAGAGTTTAAGCTGGATCTTCGTCTTCTGAGCATATGCCAGCTAGAGAGGCACGACCACTGGTTAAGGATAATGGGCCGTACGATCGGGCCGTAGGGAACAACGCTCTGTCCTAAGCCATGCTGAGAGTTCTGGAAAGGGTGGCCAGAGCCAATGTCGGGCCCATGAATAGGGGGTCCATTTCTGAGCGACTTCGGGCCAATGGAGCAGAAGTTTTTAGGGGCATATCTGGAGTGGCCCCGAATGTGGCTGAGTACTGGCTGGAAGCCACGGAGCGAATTATGGATGACTTGGACTGCGCAGTGGAGCAAAAGTTAAAAGGAGCGGTATCGTTGCTGAGGGACGAGGCGTATCAATGGTGGATCACCGTGAGAGAGGGTACCCCAGCTGAGAGGGTAACTTAGGAATTGTTCAAGCAGTCTTTCAAGGCGAAATATGTTGGGGCTAGTTATATGGACGCACGAAGTAAGGAATTTCTGAACCTGACCCAGGGTAGTAAGACTGTGGCTGAATATGAGGCAGAATTTCTGCGATTAAGCCGGTATGCTAGTGGCATTGTTTCCACCGAGTATGAGCGCAGTGTTCGATTTGAGGATGGCCTTAGAGATGAGCTGAGAGTATTGATAGCGCTGCAGAGGGAGCACGACTTTGCTACACTGGTAGAGAAGGCTAAGATAGCCGAGGAAGTGAAGCGAGCTGAAAGGCAGAATCGCGATAGGGATCGCAACCGTTTTAAGAGAGATTCTGGAACATCAAGAGCTGCAAACCGAAATTTTAAGAGGGCTAGAGTGGAAGAACCAGTTTGAGCTGTACCAGTGAATGTTGTTAAACCACAGGCTTGCGGGGACTGTGGTAGAATGCATCGAGGTGAATGTCGGAAACGCATTGGAGTCTGTTTCCACTGTGGGTCCAAGGAGCATCAGGTTAAGAATTGCCCACAGAAGCCAGCTGAGGCTCAAGCTGCTGATCAGAGGGTTGCTTAGTCTGTGAGAGGAGGATTGCCACTGCCGAGGGGCCATGGCCAAGGTAGAGGAGAAAATGGTAATGGACGGGGTCGTGGAGCATCTGGCAGGGGTGCTGGTAATGCTGAGGCTCGTCAGCCAACCTTGGTGTATGCTGCTTACCGTCGCGAGGAGGGTGATGCGCCTGATGTTATAACTGGTACTTTTTTGGTATCTAGTCTACCCTATATTGCTTTGATTGATTTGGGTTCGACGCATTCATATGTTGCTTGTGAGGTTTCTGGGTCGTTAGGTGTGCACTGTGAGGAGACTATGAGTGGGGTAACTGTAGTTAGTCCTTTAGGCCATACTGTTAAAGTAGATAAGCTCTTTAGGGATGTGCCTTTAGAGACGCCAGGTAGGATCTTTCTGGGAGACTTAATGGAGTTACCTTTTGGAGAATTTGATCTGATATTAGGCATGGACTGGTTAACTAAACACAAGGCGACGTTGGACTGTGCGGCCAAGAGGATGGTGTTGAGAACTGCCGAAGGCGAAGAAGTTATGGTTATTGGTGAACGTAGGGACTACTTGTCCAATGTGGTTTCTGCCTTAAGGGCTGAAAAGTTGATGCGCAAGGGTTGTGAAGCATACTTAGCATTCGTAAGTTAGACTGAACCCGAAAGGGGGACAGTGGAGACAGTTAGAACTATTAAGGAGTTCTGAGATGTATTTCCTGAGGAGCTTCCTGGATTACCTCCTAACCGAGAGGTTGAATTCGGGATCGATCTGTTGCCTGGAACAGCTCCAGTGTCCATTGCGCCTTATAGAATGGCACCAAAGGAGCTAGTAGAATTGAAAGCCCAGATTCAAGAGTTGTTAGATAGGGGCTTCATTAGACCGAGTGTGTCTCCGTGGGGAGCACCGGTACTGTTCGTGAAAAAGAAGGATGGAACGATGCGTATGTGCATCGATTATCGCCAGTTGAACAAATTGACGATAAAGAACAAGTACCCTCTGCTGAGAATAGACGACTTATTCGACCAGCTTTAAGGAGCTTCAGTGTTTTCCAAGATCGACCTTCGATCTGGATACCATCAGTTAAGGGTAAAGGAGGTGGATGTGCATAAGACGGCATTCAGAACTCGTTATGGTCACAACGAGTTTTTGGTTATGCCATTTGGATTGACGAATATACCGGTGGCTTTTATGAATTTAATGAATCGAGTATTCTATTCGTACTTGGATCGATTCGTGGTCGTCTTTATTGACGATATATTGATGTATTCGGAGATGGAAGAGAAGCATGATGAGCATCTTCAAATTGTCTTACAGATTCTAAGAGAAAAACAACTGTATGCGAAGTTTGGTAAGTGCGAATTCTGGCTGCGAGAAGTGACTTTTCTGGGGCATGTTGTTTCTGCTGAGGGGATTAGGGTAGATCCTCGCAAGATTGAGGCAATCTTGGACTGGAAGCCACCAAGGTCAGTGTCAGAAATTCGTAGTTTTCTGGGTTTGGCAGGTTATTATAAAAGGTTTGTTGAAGGGTTTTCTATCATCGCGGCTCCGTTAACGAAATTGTTAAGGAAGGGAGTCGCCTTTATTTAGACTGAGAGGCAGCAATAAGCTTTTCATAAGCTGAAAAAGGTGTTGACTGAGACGCCAATGTTGATTCAGCCAGAATCTAGAAAGGACTTCACTGTGTATAGTGATGCTTCGCATGTAGGAATAGGTTGTGTATTAATGCAAGAAGGTAAGGTGGCCGCTTATGCTTCGAGACAACTCAAGCCTCACGAAGCAAATTACCCTACGCATGATTTGGAGTTGGCAGCGGTGGTATTTGCATTGAAAATCTGGAGACACTATCTATATGGAGAAAAGTGTATTATATACACTGACCATAAAAGTCTCAAATATCTGTTGACTAAAAAAGAACTGAATCTTAGGCAACAAAAATGGATAGAGTTGCTTAAGGATTATGACTGTTCGATCGAGTACCACCTAGGTAAGGCTAACGTAGTGGCTGATGCACTGAGCCGAAGGACTGTTGCTGAACTAAAGGCTATGTTTACTCGTTTAAGTTTATATGACGATGGAAGTTTATTAGCAGAACTGCAAGTGAGACCATCTTGGACCGAGAAAATTAAAGAGTTACAGTTGAAGGATGATTCATTGATTCCTCGATTTCAACAAGTCAAGAATGGTGAGAGTGAGGATTTTAGACTGAATTCTGATGGGGTTCTTTTTTTCCGTGGGAGAATTTACATTCCTAAGGACTCTGATTTAAGGCAGTTGATTTTGGGAGAGGCTCATGGTAGACCTTGTGCTATGCACCCTGGAGGTAACAAGTTGTATAGGGATTTGCGAGAAGCGTATTGGTGGCCTGGACTTAAGTGAGAGGTGACTGATTTTGTTGGGAAATGTCTGACGTGCCAGCAAGTTAAAGCTGAGCACCAACTGCCTTCTGGATTGTTGCAGCCAGTGAAGATTCCGCAGTGGAAGTGGGAAAGAGTATCGATGGATTTTGTGAGTGGGTTGCCTTTGACACCTTTGAAGAAAGACTCTGTTTGGGTAATCGTGGATAGATTGATGAAGTCTGCTCATTTTATACAGGTTAGAATCGATTACTCACTCCAGAAGTTGGCCAAGCTGTATGTAGCAAAGATAGTGCGTTTGCATGGGGTGCCAATTTCGATAATTTCTGATCGAGATCCTAGATTTACATCTTGATTCTGGAAGAAGTTGCATGGGGCGTTAGGTACGAGATTGGACTTCAGTACTGCATTTCACCCTCAGACAAATGGACAGTCTGAGAGGGTCATTCAAGTGTTGGAAGACATGTTAAGAGGATGTGTTATCGACTTTCATGGTAGTTGGGAAGATTATTTACCGTTGGCGGAATTTGCATACAACAACAGTTATCAAGCGAGTATTCAGATGGCTCCATATGAGGCATTTTATGGGCGAAGATGTCATACTCCTACTTGTTGGACAGAGTTGGGAGAGCGCCAAGTTCTTGGACCAGAGTTAGTGGCAGATACAGACAGCAAGGTTAAACTGATTCGTGATCGGTTAAAGGAAGCATCTGATAGGCAAAAGTCATATGCTGACCTTAAGCGTAAGGAAATTGAGTTTGCTGTTGGAGATAGAGTATTTCTTAAGGTTTTACCGTGGAAGAAGACCTTGAGGTTTGGTAAAAAGGGCAAGTTAAGTCCGCGGTTTATTGGGCCTTATAGGATTCTCAAGTGGATTGGGCCAGTAGCATATCAGTTAGAGTTACCACCAGAGTTGGATCGTATCCATGACGTTTTTCACGTGTCTATGCTAAGACGGTATAGGTCGGACCCTTCGCATATTGTACCAGTAGAGGAGATTGCAGTAAATACCGATTTAACCTTCGAGGAGGAGCCTGTGCAAATCTTAGATCGTGTAGTCAAAGTCTTAAGGAGGAAGTTTGTTCCATTGGTTAAGGTGCTATGGCGCAACCATGGTAGAGAAGAAGCTACGTGGGAGTCAGAAGAAGCGATGCGTCAATAATACCTTCAATTATTTAGATCAGGTAAATTTCGAGGCCGAAATTCCTTTAAGGGGGTAGAATTGTAACGCCCTGATTTTTGGGATTTTCGGGTTTTGTGAATTTTAGTAAAGTTTTAAAATTTTGGTGTTCTGAAGGTTGAAAATGTGTGTAAATGTGTTCGTGGGCCTTTAGAAGGCCCAAGCTTAAGTTAAAACCTGGTAAAATATTAAGTTGGATTTTCAAGTGAAAGGGAACGTGGTTAAGTGGGCCTTTAAGAAAAACTGGGTAAAACATGACACAAAGAGAGCTTTGGCAAAGTGGCAAGGTGGCGCCACTAAGTTCCTAAAAAAGTGGCGCCTAAGTGGGTATTCAAGGACAAGGGTTCGAGTTGTAAGGTAAGCGTAGTGTTCTTTTTAATTTTTAGACATGTGCCGGACATGTGACCAACTTAAGTGAAGTTTCAGCAAGGACTTTAGGGGGCTGATTATGCAAGTGTGTTTTTAGGGTTACATCTTTTTCTTTTTCTGTCATGAAAATTAGGGTTAGCCACCTTAAGTCTTATTCTTCTCTTTTCTGTCAAAAAAAGTTGAAACTTGCCTCCCTAAGATCATCTAGCCGATTTCTTCATCTTCTTCTCCTCTACCATCGTTTTTCCTCTTTTCTTTTCACTCTGTTAATCTTCTCCTTAACCAAACATCCTTCCTACTCAGATCTACTCCTTCTTTCGATCCTATCCCACTCAAAAACACCCATAGCCGATTGTTCAAAGTGCCAGAATCCTGAAAACTACCTTTTGCTGCCGATTTCTTTTAAGCCGAATTGCCCCTATTCTCTTCATCTGTGGTGGTCGATTACTGCATCCCCTAAATCCCTACCATTGTCGACTCCATCACCCTAATTTATAGCCCAAAACGTCACCCTTCTTCATCAGTCGAAAAGTCGAAATCGCCATTCTTATAGGAGCTTTTGGCTGAATTCCTAGATCTCAGAGATTCGGCTTCTGTCTACGTATAAGGGTTAGATCTACTTCAGATCTGAGTTAGAATCAAGGTAAAAGCAGTGGTAAGTGGTTATCAACTCAGATCCTGAAGATATTTCATACTTTGGAAAAGTCGAAAGTCCCTAAAGTTAGAGAGGTTGTCGATTTAGTCTATTAGTGATTTAAAGTTGTGTTTTGGTTCTTTTGAGTGATAGTTAGCGAAGGAGGCGAGCAAGTGAAGCAGTGAAGGCATCGGTATCATCAGATCTAGATCTAGTGCATCTAACTCGTCAGAGGTAAGTTTTCATGGCCATTGAGGGTATGGCCGAATGTGGTAAGAGATTGTGGCTTTGGTTTTCGTAGACCTATTGATTAATTCGATTAGAAATTGGGTTGTAGGAGCTGTCGCATAGGAGATCTCGTCGGTGGAACTTAAAACAGGTGTGTGCCTCGAACACCTTCATTGTTCAAATCGACAAAAGCCGAAAAGCTGAAATGCCGAAGTTCCGGCATTTCGAGGGCTTGTGAGCGTGTGAACACTCTCAAGTTGGTAGGTAAATGTTGGATGTGGAACCAACACTGGTAGGAGAGTTGGCCGTGGAATTTTGGGCACTTTGGTATGTTGGGCCTCGGTAGGCCGAATATGGGCCCAATGGGTTTTTGGGCCCATTTAGGGTAAAAATGGGTTTAAAGGTAACAATATGAACTATAGTCGTAAAAACTGTTAAAACGAGTAATGGATTAAAGATTAAGACTTAAATAGGCCTAATGGACTAACTGGCATGGTAGGGCCTATTAGGGGTTTTAGGGCCTAAGGGCTAAATTGATAAGCTGGAGTAAATGAGTTTCTGTAACAATCATTGAAATAGTAGAGGCTGTAATAGTAATAAAAACTGTAATAAGAGAGTAGAATTACTGAAATACCCTTAGGGTGAGAAATTACTTTCTTACCCCTAGGTGGAAAATTACCATTATACCCCTAGGGCTAGAATCGACTGTACTGTTTGACATGACTGTTTCTGTTACTGCATATCATGATGTATGTATGTCTGATGCATGGGTTGGGTTTATATTGGAGGAAGTGTGAGTGGTACTGCCACGTTACTGAAAGGGGCTATGCCTCGTGCTGTTTCTGAAAGGGACTTTGCCTCGTATACTGTTTATCTGAGCAGCTATGCTGCGACTGTGGTGTGTTGGCTGGGTGGGTCGAGTTATTCCCCACATGGTGTGTTGGTTGGTACGGGTGGTGTGTAGCGAATGGGTGGGTCGAGTAGTCTCCCCACATTATTTGGGTTGCATACATACTATTTTACTGTACTGTATTGTTCTGGGCCTAAGGGCCATACGTTTATCTGAATAGGGCTTCGGCCCAGTATCTGTTATCTGAGTAGGGCTTTGGCCCAGTATCTGTAATTTGAATAGGGCTTCGGCCCAGTATCTGACTGAGACTGGTTAGGGCTTAGGCCAGTGGGCTCGAGCCAATTTGGGCTTTGGAGGGTTTTGCGCACACTGAGTTTCCCCAAACTCACCCTTTTCTTTTCCATCCTTGCAGGTGAGTCCTAGATCGTGACTTGGTTGCTGGGAGGGATTCAGAGTGGCCACGAGGACTGAGCACGATTTTAAAATTAGTTTTACTACTTTATATTTTTAATTATCGGTTTTTTTTACTTTTAAATTTGCTATGGGTTGTAATAAGGCCACTATAACTATTTTATTTGGGGTTTTCAATTGCTTTACTTCAATTACAAATAACACATATGTTTTCAAAAATTAAATGAACGTTTTCTTAACCAACCTGTTACTTCAAAAGGCTAAGTAAGATAATAAAGTTAAAATGAATCGTCTAACAAATGAAATAGTGATTAAATCGAATAACTATTAAACTGGGAATTTCCAAACCAAGCGTTGCTTTTCAAAACTCAACAACGGACTTAGTGAATAGGTGGCGTAGGTGATGTAGCACACCAAACATGGCCATAACGTCTGGGCCGGGTATGGGGTGTTACAGCTACTGACTACCCCTCGGGGGCTACACATTACCCCTACCAATAGCTTGCATCTGCTCCGGTCTTTTGGGACACTCCCTAGTACGATGCTCCATGGAACCATAACTCAGACAGGCTCCCGTCCTCCTCCAGCACTCACCTGTATGGCCTTTCCCACAACTAGCACAAGGTGGCACCCCGGTAGAAGTAGCAGGGGGGCCCAGCTCTAACTGGCCCATCAACTTTGGCCCTTTTCTTAGGCCTCTACACAGCACCAGAAGGCTCTGCATCCCTTTTATTTCTGCCCTTTTCTCTTTCCAATTTAGGCACTCAGTGCGCTTCACTTCCTCAGCAATTTTTACTTTTTCCTCCAGTGTTACGAAATCCCGCTCCCTCTACAGAGCTATCAATACTCAGAGACTATCTCTAAGGTCATCCTCGACCCGAACATAGCGTTCATAGTCTGTTGCCACCATCCCTTTAGCATACCGACTAAGTCGTAGAAATTTCACCTCGTACTTTGCCACAGATCTGTCTCCTTGAGTCAAGTTCAAGAATTCCCTCCTCCGGGTATCCACATAACTTGTGCCCACGTATTTCTCTTGGAACGTAGATTTGAAGAATTCTCAAGTTACCCAGTCAGGCTGAGTGCCCTCTTTCACGTTAAGCCACCCCTGGTAGGCTTCCTCTCGCAGCAACAATACCGTACCTTTTAGCTTTTGCTCAGGCGTGCAATCCAAGTCATCCATTATTCTTTCTGTGACCTACAACCAATATTCAACCACGCTAGGATCTACTCCCGTAATCCCCTTGAAGATCTCTGCTCCATTCGACCGGAGTCGCTTTAAAATCGACCCACAGCTCTCAGTACCAGCATTAGGCCCAGCAACCCTTTCCAGAATCCTTACCATTGCTTGGGACAATGCGTCATCCCAGTTGCCTGATCATACGGCCCCAACTCGGTTACCAGTGAAGCTGGTGCCTCTCTTGCCTCAACATTAGGCACGTGACCTGAAGTCGGCCCTAGCACTTCCACGGTCTCTGCTGTAGCCTCTTGCACCCCTCTAGTGCTCATTATCGATTCACGTATTATCTATATTAAAATTTTTATGAAATTTAGCTCATAGTTTCAATAATTAAGCAGATGTTTTATGAATGTAATAGTTAAGAGTTGTTTCCGCAGTCGTATGGTCACTATAGTTTTAGTCTCCTACGGTCTCCAGTTATCCTAACTAAAGAGTCTCAGTATAATCGATAATCTAGAGAAATCCCAGTGTTTATCTACTATAATTTAGTTTAAAACAAATTTCAGTATCTAGAAAACTTACTCGATTCGACGCTGAAGACTCAATGTGCCACAGATTAAAATCCTCTAAAATGCTTTAATTCATTTGTAACCAACTTTAAAATCCAAAACGAAAGCCCATTTCACAGCCTAATTTTTACAACCGGGCTCTGATACCACTAAATTGTAACACCCCAAACCCGGCTCAGACGTTATGGTCAGATCTAGCGGCGTCACAATGAAGGATGAATCGTAAAATTTGATGTTGTTGGAAAACATTGAAAGCGTTTGATCACTCGCGGTTTAAAATAGTATTTTCAAAATGAGTTTTCAATTTCAAACAAGCCTCGTTGAGGAATACTTCAGTTAAAATAGTTATTGATCAAGGGTTGATTAAAACTTTAAGTTGCTATTAGAAAATCTCAGTTTTAATATCCCTTATTAAATTATCATGGCTCAAAAACAGCAGAAGCTCCTTCTTTAATAACATTTGTGTACTTACAATTGATTTATAAAACGTTATTTTCTTTTTAAAACACGAGACTTAAATCTAGAAGTTATGCAATCAATAGTAAAAAATCCCAAAATTAAAACAAAATAGGAAAGAGGCCTTATTACAACAAACTTAAATAACGGAAAATGTAATTTAAGGAAAGCAAATTAAAATACGAAAATCATAAACCATAGTGTGGCCACCTCCGAGTCCTTCGATACGCCGAACCCTCTCCCTCTAAGGATTACCTGTAAAATTAAAAGAGGGGTGAGTTTACGCAACTCAGTGTGTACTACCCTCATCAATCAAAAAGTATAAAACACATCAATCTGGGCCCAGTACAATAATGGTGGCAATTACGCCTTAGCCCATAGCAGCCTCAGTTGGGCCTGAGTCGGTATCATAATCAAAATCAGAATATGTAATGCACAAATAAACCCCATCCAACCCTGCACTCCAAATTTCGTCTAACCTTACACTCCTGTGGCAATTAAATCGACCCACCCATCCCTACACTCCTAATATAGCACCGATTGTGGCACTAAACAATATCCCAGCAGAGCTGCCAATCACATAATAGGCTTAAAGTCGTCGGTGGATCCACAGTTGTCTCAAGGGACCGTGCGATCCTATCAAATCAATTACTTCCTCCAATCACTTATCCCATCCCATGAAGCATAATATCACATGTAGGAATGCAAACATATCATCAAAAGGCATACAAAATCGGTTATATACCATATAGGGGCATTTTAGTCAATTTGCCCTTTAGGGGCATAACGGTCATTTTTCGTTGTGGGGTCTAACTACATGTATCGACCCCTCCATACATCCATAGTCGTTCCGCAGGACTTGTGCAACCCTTAGTAATCAAATGGTACATTGGGCCAAAGCCCAATATGTGGCCCAAGTAGAGCTCACGCGCTCGTGTGGTCAGCTAAGCTCAAACTGTCGTTGGCCATGTGATTGACATGGCTGACCTCATTATTTCCCATTCGTCCATGAATTTGGCCCGTGTGGGGCCCATGAGCCCATTAGGCCCACACGGCCTATTTTGGCCCATATGGCCTAAAATAGCCCCAAGACCATGCGATCGCTCATAGTGGCCTCAGTCGTTGTATCAACTTTACGACACATGCGTTCGTGTGCCCGTGTGGCAACCATTGCCATACTTTCAGCTTTTTGGCTTTTCAACTTATTGCCGATCTACGATCTATTAGTGTGAGTACACACCTCCTTGTTAATTTAAAATAATAACCATGAGCTCTGAAACTAAATACAACACAAAAAGCCATTAGCCCCTTGACTACGGAATTCTAACAATCCCCTTCAATATATCGCACAAAATGGGTTCTAAAAGGCCTACCTTGGTCAAAGGATTGAGAATCTTTCACTCAATCCCTTATACTCGATCGCCTACCACCCTTCTATCGAAATCCTGCACACCACTAACGACTTAACAACTAAATCCATTTGATAAACAATAGTACGTTTACATCAACAGTAATACTTACCAAAAACGAAGACCAAGAGTGGGGGCAGTAGTATTCGGCCAACACTCACACCACCCTCTAGATCTAAGACACGATATTAGCAATCCCGCTTCCTAACAAAAAACATTAAAGAGGAGAGTCTATAAGCAACAGCTATTTCGGCCAATGTAAAAAAGTGGAGAAAAGAAATAGGGTGATGAAAAGGAGAAAGAACCTTACGCTTGAGCCCTATCTAATTGTTCAAAGATTACTTCCAAAACCGAAACCCAACAGAGATAGAAAGATGTAGAAAACAATTACAATATTCAAAAGCAGAAAAGTCAAGAAGAAAAAAGAACGGACAAAGGGTATTTGGCTACTTCTTGAGTAAAGGAGTGAAGTGTGGAGATTCGGCCAAAGCAAGCTTATTGAGAGAAGAAGGAAAAGGAAATAAAGAGGAGTAATTGGTCAAGATGTGCAAGGAATAGAGGAAAGTATAAGAGAGGGGAGTTCAGCAATATTGGTGCAGAAAAAGAAAAGAATGAACTTGAGAGAGTGACTTAACACTTTGCCAAAAATGAACTGAAACCATAAAGATAAACAAAGTGCACGAATGGTCAATTCCAAAATAAGTTTAGCATAAAAGATGGCCTAAATGCGGCTAAAAGGCAAAGAGAAACCGAGAGTAGAAAGTCTTGATACCAAAATGGCTAAGGGAAAAAAAAGAATAAAACGAGAGGCTCCTCTTAGCAATAATCAGCTACTACCTAAAACAACACTCAAAAGCCGAAATGACCCAAAATTCCCCCTTAGCCGAACTCTTGTGACTACAACAGTCCACATTCGGCTGGAACTCTTCAACCTTCAAATCCTTCCTTGATTTTCTCCTAACAATCCATCTTATCTCCTCAACTTCCTCCTCATATCTCTCTAAGACTCATTCAAACCTCCATCTTGTAGAGTTTTGGTCAATCTCCACCACTTACACGGCACAGATGCAAAATAAAACCTCCATTAAACCTTCCAAGCCTTGAACCCCAGTCCTCTAACCTTAAAGAGGCGTCACTTACCACCTATGCTACTGGTTCTCTTATGCCAAATTTTACCCATCAAACTTTAAGAAGCTTACAACCTAGAGTCAGGGTTCCCCTAATGCTAAAAATAAAAATTTTTTGAAAGCTAGGGCTGGCACCTAGGGCTTCGCAGAGGCCCTCATACATTCTAAAATCACTAACCAAACAGTACTAACATGCATTTAAAGCCACAACACGAAAGTTAAAAGCTTCAATTTTTAGGGCATTACAGTCTCAGTTACAGGTGAAGCCGATTCCTCCTTAGCTTCAACATTATGCATGTGGCCAAATGACGAAGACCCAGCCCAAGCACCTCCACGACCTCTTGTACCCCTTCCACGAGTACCTCTAGTGCTCATTATCGAATTATGCTTTATCTATATTAACAGTTTTATGCAGATCAATTTATAGTTCCAATAATTATTAATAGATGTTTTATGGAAAATAGTATTTCAGAGTTTGTTTCCGTAGATCGTAGTCTCACTACAGTTTTCTGTTTCCTACAGTTTCTAGTTTACTTTAACTAGAGTATTTCAGTACAGTCTACTACCTATAGTAGTCTTAGTATTTTCTATCTATTGCATTTCAGTTTGAAACAAACAATGGCTTCAAAAAGACTTACAGAGTCGGCGTCGGAGACTCGGTGTATCACACATTCGAGAAAATATTTTAAAACATTTCAAATATTATAGGAGCAATACTTTAAATATTTCAACTTTAATAACCCAATCCACAGCCGAGTTTTGGAACCTAGCTCTGATACCACTAAATGTAACACCCCAAACCCGGCCTAGACGTTATGACCGAATCTGGCGAAGTCATATTGAAATTTTTTTTCATAAATCAAGTTATTATTAATGAAAAATCTTGCTTTCTTATTAATTCTCTTTATAAAACCTTCCATTTATTCAAAGAGTTATTTACCTCAAAAACTGTTATTAATTTCAAAATGTTGTTTTACTGTAGAATCTTTTTAAAACAGTTTACTCACGTGTACGCATTTTTGGAAAACGCTTGTTTAGTTTTGAAAACCTCGATAAATCAAAATAAATAAAATCCCAAGTTAAAATAAAAATCCGAAAGAGGCCATTATTATAATCAAATACCCAAATAACAAAATCATAACTATTATAAAAATAGTAAATCAAATTAAACGGGTAGTGTGGCCACTGCTGAGTCACCGATGTACCGATCTGACTAAGCCGTTGGATTACCTGTATAGTTAAAACGGAAAGGCGAGTTTACGAAAACTCAGTGTGTAATCCTAAATAAGAAACAGATAGAAAAAAACACAATTTGGGCCTAAGCCCTTTTCAGAATCAGTGACAACATTAGTTTGGGCTCTAGCCCATCTCAGTACAGAATAGTTATATGCTTAGGCCCTGGCCTGTTACAGTAACATGATTCAGTGCAGTCACAGACAGAATAGTACATAGATCCAACCCATTTGGCATTTACACTCCATCTCCGTCCAACCCTACACTCCATGTGGGGACAAAGTCAACCCACCCATCCCTACACTCCAAGTAATACCGTTTGCCCCACTATACAGTAATATGTAGCTGGGCTGCCAGTAATTTCGGCTCGAAGCCTTTCAGTACACTTCCTCTGATCAATATGAAAACCACCCCCATGCAATGCATCATGCAAATATGTCATGTCATATCAGGAAATCATACATGTATTCAGTATAGCTAAAAATTAACATGCTAAAATATAGTCGTACATGCACATACATACACACATCACATAGGGCATAATAGTTAATTAGGGGTCTAGGTAAGCATACCGACCCAATAGTAGGTCCATAGTCATCCCGGGCGACCCGTGCAACCTTAACAGTCAAAAAGTAAAAATTGGCCCACAGTCCATATTGTGGGCCCACATAACCCTGAAATGGCATTGGCCATGTAGATTACACAGCCTAGCCCAATATTCTCCACACATTTGTTTAGTTTACCCGATGGGGCCTACTGCCTATGGGGCTCACACCGCCCAATTCGATACAAAATGGCCCAAAACGACCTCAGCCCATGAATTTGCTCATGGCTAGTCTCAACGATTATACGCCCATGTTTAGGCATTCAGAGTACCACACAAGTGAGCGCACGCCCGTGTAGTGTCAACGATCACTTGTTTCAGCTTTTATGGATCTACGATTAGGGGCAGTGTCATTACACACCTGTTTGCAAAAACATGTGAATAGCCCACGAGTGCCCAACCCTACATTCAATTGAGGAATTCCATTAGTCGATTGAAAAAAAAAAGGTTAACAACCTCTCTTAATACCAAAACCCAACTACAGCTTCAGAATATGATGAAGATGTTTCAACAATCGTAGAATCCACCATATTAGACTTTTGTTTCTTATTGTGAGAATATTTTAATAATATAAATTTTGAATATAATATATTTTGTTATTTCATTTATTAATTTAGATCATATACATATTTCTTTCATGATAGTATCATTTAAATATGAAGTTTTTGGTTGGATTTGATGTTACAGGAAATTATGTTGACAATTCGGGTTCTATATGAATGAAAAATAGGTTGGTAAAATTTGCTAAAGTTAGTGGCGTTTTTGTACAAATGCCACCTAAGAACATGACTTTTAGCGGCGTTTGTGGGAAAAGCACCGCTAAAGGTTATGTTCTTTACTGGCGTTTTTAGAAAAGGCGCCGCTAAAGGCCATGTTCTTTAGCAACTTTTTTTTATAAGAAGCACTACTAAAGGTCATGTTCTATAGCGGTGTTTTTCCACATAAACATCGTAAATTTTAGCGGCTTTTTTTGTGGCGCTTATCAAAACACCGCAAATTGTTTCAATGGGGCAAAAAATGCCGCTAAAAATCTTTTTTGCTATAGTGCACCCAATTCGATGGAACTCACCAATTACAATAGTTTTCCAAACATGCCACCCTTATGTAATTACAAGCAATTACATCCAAATCTTTTCCAACACTACCTAAGCCTCATTTTTTTTATTTATTTCATTTCTTTCTTATTTTATATAGGCTTAATGCCCAGTAGAGGTGCACATGGGCCGGGCGGCCAGGCTCAGCCAGAAGGCCCGTCCAAAATGTGGGAGGGTTTGGGCAAAAATATAGGCCCCAAAAATGGCTTGGACAAAAAAATAAGGCCCGTTTAAAAAATGGGCCAGGCTTGGGTAAGGCATTTTTAGCCCGGGCCCAGCCTGACCCGAATTCACTAAAGGACAAAAAATCTATTTTTTTAATATTATTTTCTTATTGTTTTTCTCCCTTTTTTGCTACCATTTTACTATTATGTTGCTATTATTTTGTTGTTATTGTTTAGATATTATATAAAACTTATTTTATTGTTAATTTTGTTATTATTTTAAAGACATTTGTTAATTTTATTATTATTTTAGAGGTATTTTCTTGTTAAGTTGCATCTATTTTAGTGTTATTTAAGTCTAAATATTTTTTAAAATTTATTTTCAATTTGTTGAAAAATATTTATTTTGATTTTTTTAGTATTTTTGATGTATTATATATATTTAAAAATTATATAAAATAATATAAAAAATTAATACGGGCGGGCCAGACCGGGCCCGGTTTCAGGATATTTATATGGGTCAGGCTTGGGCAAAATTTTAGGCCCATTTTTTGGGACCCGCCTCGAGCCCAATGAACGAGCCTAAATTTTTAGTTGGGCCCGACCCATCCCATGTACACCTCTAATGCCCAGTTTCACCCTTGGATTATACATGTTTTCTTACTTTGGTACCTAAATGACCGCTTTCGCCACCGATGTACGAACACCAAAATGGAGAATCAATACTAGACAATCAAATATAATGCGGTATCTACAATTGTGATAGATTAGTTGTAATATTTCTAGTGTTACAATGGAACACCTGAGTATTCAGGGATCGAATACAAGAGAGTCAGCGATTTAATGATTTCTATTTAACAAGTACGCAAGAAATAAGTTTACCTAGCTACTCACTAATTTTTGTATTACGATATAGCATAACCCTAATTATGCTAATTAACTACTTAGTACGAAAGAGGACCAAATTGTAAAATAGGTAAACTTAGGCTTTTTTACCTATCTATTATAAAATAAATGTAACGCCCTAAATTTTGGGCCTAAAAGTTTTAGGTTATTTAGCTTAGGGATAGTGAGGAGGTTGCTCATAAGTATTTAGTTGTGGAATCTAGTGTTAGAATGGGCCTGCTGGTCTGGTGGTTGAGTGGGTGCTAGTGTAACCCAAGGTTCTAGGTTCGAGTCCTCTTGTATGCATTCGGGGAAACAATTTTATTTTAGTATGTTTTAATATTATTCTGATACTTATTTGATTAGTTATTATTTGTAATTTTATTTTTATTTGTTTTTCATTCTTTTTTTGTTATGGATGTTCCCTCTCCTCCTCTCTTTTTCTCTCCACCTTTTATTTTATTTTATTTTATTTTACTATTGCCTTCTAATAATTCTCGGCACTGCTCATTGGAGGGTTTTGGAAATTCTGCTCCTCTTTCATCATCTCCAATCGCATAACAGGTGTAGGATTCAAACCTTAGCTACAATTTTTATCTATTTATTTTGTTTTGCGAATCTTTGCTTTTGGATTTTCTTGACCGTATGCTAACCCGTTGGTTTTGGGTTATTAGTCTATGGAAGTGATGGGAAATCATCATTTTCTGATATATATATTGATAGGAAAAAGGTTAGGGACAGTTCTGGTGGCTGAAACGACGATTTTGGGGTTGTTTTAGGTTGGTTTTGTGATTACCCCAACAGCTACACAGACGTGTGCCGAGGCACACGACCGTGTGGATTTGGAAACTAGGGTTCCGGGCCAATTTTTAGAGTCACAGGCCTGGCCACAAGGTCGTGCGGTCGATTTGGGGATTTTATTAATTTTTACACGGCCATGTCCCTAGGCACACGGGCGTGTAAATTTGGAAATTAGGGATTCAGTGATTTGGAGTCACACGGCCTGGCCTCACGCCCGTGTGACTGATTTGGGGATTTAAAGATCCCACACGGGCATGTGTTCTAGATACACGGCCGTGTCTAGTGGGTACACAGGCGTGTGAGACCCTCACACGGCCGTGTCTACCCTGCACTTCATTTTGGTGAAATTGAACAGTGAGTTACACGGCTTGTCCACACGGCCACGTCTCTGCTTCATACGGGCATGTGCCTCTATCACACAGTCGTTTCTGCCTTGCAATTCATTTTAGCGAAATTGAACAGTGAGTTACACAGCCTGCTCACACGGCCATGTCTCTGCTTCACACGGCCATGTGCTACCCTTCACACGAGCGTTTGGAACCTTACACGACCTAGATTGTCCCGCACGGCCAGGACACACGGGGGTGTGGCCCTATCTCACCAAATATCAGTTTTAGGTCAAATTTAAGTGTAATTGCAACTCTGTGTGTTCCAACCCTTGACTAAACTTTATTGAGGGTAATTATGACTTTGATCTAGGCTTGATATGTGTGTTATTTGTGACTGATTGTGTGATAAGTTTGATACTGAATTCGAGATATAAGTGTAGACATGTCTGATTTTGACTGACTGAATGTGAGTGTATGTCTCTAAATAACTTATTAAAACTGGTATTTTGATTGTGTACATTTGACTACATACATACATATGCATAAAGCATTTTTGGGTAGGGTTTTGAAGAGAAGGAAGATTGATACTGAACTGAACTAGTAGTTTTATTACAACTAGACTGTACAGTGGATTACCACACTGCACCGTACAGCATGTACGTTAGCTATGCTACATACCATTGACTGATCCAGCAGCTCAGCTGCAATTTATTGGTATAGCAGTTTACCTCATTGCACTGTACTGTATGTACTTTAGCTATGCTACGTACCCTTATTTGATTCGTCAGTTCTACTGCACGTCTATACCGTGGTTTACCACATAGCATTGTACAGCTCATATGCTAGCTTTGCTGCGTAATATACGTGACTGGCAATTTATCTGTATACTGTTAACCCCAATACCAAGAGGGTTGAGGGCGGTCCCAATACCCTAAGGGTTGTGGACAATGGTAATGGCCATCGTTGCCGGGCAACCCGTGATGATATTATATGGAGTATAGGGATGGGTGGGTGTTTTAAACCCCATAATAAGTGTAGGGATCGATGGAGAGGTGTGTTGGCTAGATGTGTGGGTTATGCATTTCAACTGCATTCATATGCATCTGTTGACTGTTCTGAGGGATAGACTTTGATTGTATTGATCTAACTGAATAGAACTTGAAACTGATTGTGATTTGATACGTGTGGACCGTTACTGTCTGTCGAGACTTCTATCTCAGATTTACCATCTAATTCTGTAAGTACGATCTGTCTATCCATTCGACAGTTCTATGTGTTAAACTGTCTGATTGTAACTGTCTGACTGAATCGTTGCTGTGACTAATTAGGAACTATTGATATTATGACTAAATGGTACTGTGATTGTCTGATTGAGTGTTTTTTAACATGCTCTAAATATTGTTATTTACATGTACTTCCGTTGTGAATGTATCGACTATATCTGTATAGCGCTGTAAGTATGTTCTGATTCTAGACTGCTTTCTAGCTCTCTTTTTCTATTACTGTAGTTAATTGGTTTTGATTTCACACTAAGCTCGAGTAGCTCACCCCCTCTCATGTTTTCCCTTTTAGGTTCTTTCCTGGATTCTGATGCTGGACCTAGTATGCAGAGGCCTCGGACAGTCTCGGTTGCAAAAGATTATTTCGGTTGTATTTTTTTATTTATATTTTGATTACACTATTTTGGAATTGAAAAGCTTTACAATATTGTGGTATAGTTTCCATTTTAAACCTATTTGTAACTTTTATTATGTGATTTTTAAGCAATGGAATTTTTGAATAGATATGATAACTTGTTTTGTAAATTTTCACACGATGATCAATATAGCATCCTGAATTCGGTCGAAACTTTTAGGCCGGGTTTAGGGTGTTACAATAAAAAAAATACTTAAATGGTATATCAAATAGATTATATACCAAAATAGTACATCCAAACAAGTGGAGGGTGGTGCATAGGCAGCACCACCCTAAAAACCTAACATGTTTGACTAAAAAAAGAATAATAATAATTGGAAATGGCATCTAAATAGGCAGCACCTAAAGGAATACAGGTCAATTACGACCTGTATACGACCAAAACCCAACCCACCGAAACCCACCGTCGACCCACTGTCATTGATGGGACAGGACGACTAGTGAAGCCTCAAAGAAAGGCTGCATACCCACTAGTCATGCCTATTTCACAAGCGGCACCGGTTGGTGATATCAACCTCATAAGCGGTACACCTTTGACTTGTGGCAGCGATGGGACGAGACTATGCCCATGCTCGTGACTTGTGTTTTGAGGACCATTATAAGGTCCCCAATGTCTCATTTGGCTAGAAGAGAAAAGAAATTTGAAGAGAGCGAGAAGGGGAAAAAGAAAGAAAAAAAGAGAAGAAAAATAAAGAGAGTGAAGGGGAAAGAGAAGGAAAAAAAAATAAATAGAAAAGGAAAGGAGAAATTGTGTTTAGGGTTTAGAAAGATTTGGTGTTAAAAAAATCATAAAAGGTAATTTTTTTATTTAGCAAATTTTTTTATTGTAAATAAATGTTAATTTGTTTTTGTTGTTATTGTTGATTTATTTTGAATTTATTTTTTTATTTTATTTTTGTAAAGTATTATTTGGTTAAAAAGAGCTATTAAGGTATGTTTGTATTTATTTTATATTTTCATTCATTCAAAAGTTATTTTTAATTTTTAATGAAGTAAAAAGGCCTATTAATGTTATGTATAAAGAATGTTTTTTTATGTAATTTATTTGTTATGTGTGTTTTAGGTTTATTAGATTTATTTTTATGTAATTTATTTGGCATGTTATTTTTATTATTTTAATATAAATTTTTTATTTTTTATGTAGGTAAAAGATGAGACCATTGAGATGAAATTTGTGAATGGGACCATTGAGTTGGAATTTATGAGATAAATTAAGAATAATAGTTTACATGTTCTAATTTTTTAAGATTTTATAATTGTGAATCAGAGTTTATGTTTTTAAATTTTATTTTATTTTTTTATAAATATTATAAATATTTTTTTTGAATCCTTCTATGCAAAAAATATATATTTTTTTACAATAATTAAGTTGGCATGTTATTATATATATTATATTTTAAATCAATACATTTTACTTATTATTATTTTAAAATAATAATAACAATATTCGTATTTATTATGTTGAAATAGTTTATGCTATGTTTTTGTTATTTATTTATTGGCATGTTAGTTTTATTATTTTAATATACATTTTTTTATGTAGGTAAAAGATTAGACCATTAAGATGGAATTTGTGAATGGGACCATTGAGTTTGAGTTGGAGTTGGAATTTATAAAATATATTTATTTTGTTAATATAGTATAGCAAAAAATATGATGTGGACAAAACTGTTTGGTATTTTTTGTAATTAAAAGCAATATATCACATTTAGGTATTTTGATAAATATTTAAAATGCATCAAACTTAGAAATTAATTATCGAATTTTGTTTTGAATTGCACGTATCGCAATGGGTTCATTGGTTAAGAACAATGATCACATATCAAACACAGTTAATAATATGATAATATATTGTTATTTGTTAATCACGGGTTCCCTTAAAAAAAGTTCTACATCATTTACAGAAATAAATTATGTTATAATAACTATTTTCTATAATTTAATAGTGTTAGGGCCCACACCGCGCATTGAGGGGTCGAGTGAATGGTTTAGGATATCCTCCGGATGAACGACTGATGACATACTTAGAGTCAGCCAGATTTAGGTCAGCAGCATTGATCCGAACATTTGATTTGTGGTACGATTTAATATCCGCATTGGTCGAGCGTTGGCGCCTAGAGACCCACGCTTTTCATTTGCCGTGTGGGGAGTACGCTGTCACTCTGGAAGATGTTGCATTGCAACTTGGGCTCTCTGTAACAGCCTGAACTTGGGCCTAGTCAGAACAGTGGTTTCGGGACTACAAATTCGACGAGTAAAAATTTATTTTTATTATATCTTTATGGTATACAATTTCAAGGAATGGTTACTTGAAAATTTCGTTCAAAATTTCAACGTTAGGGCACTCAATTTAGTCAAAAAGACTAAATTGTAAAAAGTGCAAAAGTTGAGTTCTACATGTTACAGGTGTCCAATTATTATGAAATTTTAAGTTGGAGGTCCTTAAATGGTAATTAGACCATTGGTTAATTTTTTGGACAAAAATGGACATGAAATAGGTGAAATAGAATATTTTTAAGTTAGGGGCATTTTGGTCATTTAGTGATTAAATGATTAAATAAACAAAATTAAAAGCCAATTTTTGTCCATCTTCAACCCCATGGCCGAATTTCACAAGGGGAAACCATGGATAGGGTTTTTCAAGCTTCCAAGCTCGATTATCAAGGAAAACGAGATTTGGACTTAGAACAAGAGAAAAACGAAAAATTGACGAATAAGCCCTTTTCATCGATTGTGCTACCGATGTAAGTTTGTATGTAAATAATGCATCAATTTTTATTTACATTTTCATATTTTGATATACTTTATGAAATGTGGCTGAATATTAAATGCAATTGACAAAATATTGACAAGTGAGAAATTTCCCGATTGAACCTTAGGAATAGAAATGGATACGAGTGACATGCCACTAGGGATCTATGTGAAAATATAAGTAAAATAAGTCCATGGCATTGTGCTAAGTGAAATAAGTTCATGGCATCTAAGTGAAATAAGTCCATAGCATTGTGCTAAATGTGATTAGCTTGAGAACGAGCCTATGTGAAACTTTGTGAATGAAATAGCTTTGGACACAAGTGTGGTACTATGTGAAGGCCACTTTGTGAACAAAATAGCTTTAGACACAAGTGTGGTACTATGTGAAGGCCACTCTGTGAATAAAATAGTTTTGGACATAAGTGTGGTACTATGTGAAGGCCACTTTGTGAATAAAATAGCTTTGGATACAAGTGTGGTACTATGTGAAGGCCACCGTGTATCCGTTATTATTCCAATGTGTTCAACGGGAAATGACTAAGTGTAAATGAATATGACTATGTGATGAATAAGTGTAGGTATGTGTGTGTAAACTTATGAGCAATGTGCTCGATATGTGATCGAACTTTGGTAAAGTTATTATGGAGTAAGTGTTACTATGAAAGTTAATACAAAGAAAACATAAAAGAGTAAAATTAGCAATAAAATAGTTTTGAACAGCAACAGTTGTGTGACTTTGAAAAATCACCAAAAATGGTGAAAATCGAATTAGAGATATAATAAGATATGAAATAAAAACTTATTGAGTCTATTTTCATATAAAAGTAACGGTGTAAGTAAAAGAATTTCAGATTATGAGACATTTTAATTCTTGTGAGACACAGTCAGAATGATTTTGGAATCCCCTATTTTGAATTTGAAAAATAATTAAAAATTGTACAAAAATAATTATGGGTTATAATTTATATTCTTAAAATTCTTAATGAGTCTATTTTCAAAAAAAAATACAAGAACATCATATAGATCCCATACAAGGAGATAATTAATTTTTAGTTAAGAGGGGTCGAAACTGTCAAACAGTGAAATAAGGGTAAATTTAATGAATAAGCTGTACTTATTGGCTAAACTAAAAATTCTGAAAATTTTATGGTAAGAATATATATGAGTCTAGTTTCAGGAAAAATTAGCAGATCTTAATTTGGAGTTCCGTAGCTCCAGATATAAATAATTTAGTGACTATGACTCGTGTAGACAGCTTGATATGAACATAAGTGAATAGTGGAAATTTGTGCAATTATGATTGTATTATCTTGAGAACGTATTGTGAAGATTTATAAGAGCATGTTAATAAATCACTTATTATTTACATACCTACTTACTAAGCTATAATGCTTACCCTCTTCCTTTCTTTTTTCCTATAGTGTCACAGATGCTAACTTGAGTTGGAGGTCATCAGAGATTCTACCACACTAACAAGTTATTGATTGGTATTGTATCAATGATTTTCAAGTATCTTTAAGTCTATGGCATGTATAGGGACTTGATTATGTGTGTATATGTTATTATGAGTTGGCCTAGAATGTTGGCCTATGTTATTTGAACGCTATTGTTGTATAAGACCATTTAATGTGGCTAAGAATTATTATGTTATAAGTCTATGACGATACATTTCAAGGATGTGTATGCTTGCATGTGTTGGATGAGTAAATGTGTGATAATTGTGAGTGGTAAACGTGATTGGTTGTGTGTGGTTATGCATGATGAATGTGGTTTGTAAATGGTATGTGGATGTCTTAGTATGGATGTTTGAATGCTTAATAATACCATGTTGTGTGATGATAAATTTGTATAAGTGTATAAGTGTTTTGGGGTGGCAAAGGGCTTGGTAAATAGCCTTACTTGTGGCCATACGGACAGCCATACAGCCATGTGCCCATGGTGTGTGTGAAGTCTACACTTGATTTTTGAAAATTCGAAACGCCACACGGCATAACACACGAGCGTGTATCTCGGTTGTGTGAAGGACATGGCCTTGGCCACGGGCGTGTGCCCCTATTTTTTCTCAAGATATTTTTCAGTGCTTTCAAAAGTTCTCGGTTTAGTCTCGAACCACTTCCAAAGTATGTATTGGGCCTCGTAGGCCCTATTTAGGGACTCAAAGATAAATATTTGAAAAGTTTTAATTTGGATGAAATTTTATGACTCGGTATAATACGTTTACAAGTGTATGTGTTCCGGTAATACCTCGTACCCTATTCCGGCGTCGAATACGGGTAAGGGGTGTTACACTCTCAATCGACGGGAGTGCTATAATGGGTATAAGTACGATACTTGCTCCAACTGCCCTTTCTTATAGCCTACTAGGAGTCTCGCCCAACAATGCTGAGTCCAAATTTACGGGTTTGAGATTTTCATGGCTGAAAGCCAATTTTGAACATTTATCAATTAATGCCACTAAGCAGGAGGTGATGTGTGCAGCTCGAGCATACATTATGCATATTATAAGGCGTGTATTGATGCCAGATAGAACAACAACAAGGTTTATTTGATGTATTTACCCCTATTAGCTAGTTTGCAGAATGTTTGCTCGTATAGTTGAGGTTCTGCAATTCTGGCTATGTTGTATTGTGAGCTTTGTCAGACAATAAAGCCTAACGCCATAGACATAAGCGGATGTCTCATATTGCTGCAGTCAAGGGCTCTTTATTGAATGTCATTCTTGGTATCGGTTAGGCACCAAGCATACGTATTTCCACTGGTGAATAGGTGATAAAATTTTACTTGTTATAACAATTAATTGTCATTTTTTTTCTAATGATACTATTCTAACGATACCATTCTAACATGTAATTTATTTTCGTAGATGGAGTACTTATTAGGTATTGAGAGGTTATACTCTATCCTGATATATATAATCTGATGATTGAACAACATGCTGGGGAAGGGATAAGCTATTCCAATATTTTGTGAAATGTAATTATTTTGTATATCTTACTCAAACCATGTTAAATTTTAACCGTGTTATTAATCATACAGTTCGTCTGGGTGTCATATCAGAGATCAGAAATTGCGGTTGTTATACCCTCGTTTACCCACATTCATTCTCACCTGTGGTTCATTACACATCAATTATCAATATCCAGACAGTCGAGGGTATAACAGCGATTGAGTACTCTGGCAGTTTGGTTGCATCCAGTATATCCCGACTCCGCCAATGCAGTTGGGGAAGATTCACGAGATTAACAAGAGAGGAAAACATGGAAAGAATTAGGGGTTGTGCACCAGAAATATATTGTAGTGTGGGATAATCGAATGGCGCAGATACCTCAAATGGATATTTCTTTTGATTTGCAACCATCGTTAGAATACATACAATGGTACTCTAGTATAGGAAAACCATATTTAATTGGTGGGCAGTCAACTATAGTCCTCAGCACATGCATCGACTTGGGGCATACGAGCCAGATCCCGAGCTAAAGGTCAAACTAGAGCCTACGAGGCCGTAAACATGCAATAGGAGTGTTTCGGGACTAAACCAATAACTCAGGAAAACTATGGAAAAACATAGAAAATTTCTCAAAATAGGGGACATACGCCCGTGTGAACAGGCCATGTGTCTCACACGGCCACCAGACACGCCTGTGTCACAGGCCGTGTAGACATTCGAAATGGGACCACATGTCTTGTCCTAACCCGTGTCTTACCCCGTGTAGCTATCTAACTTAGACCACATGGCCGACCACAAACCCATGTGTCTAGCTTGTGTGCCTATTCGAAATGGCCACACACGCCCGTGTGCAGACCGTGTGCTAGGCTGTGCCAAACCTGAAGGGTTTACTGGCTTATGCCACATGACCAGTGACACGCCTGTGTATGAGGCCGTGTGGAGCATACTGACTTGCTTCCAAATGCAACACCAAGGGACATAAGGCTATGTACCATGACCGTGTGTTACACACGGCTGAGACACACGCCCATGTCTTTGCTCGTGTGGACAAAAATAGGCTATTTACAAAGCCACTTTGCCTCCCAATTTACACATATTTACACAAGCTCAATTTGCACCAATTCAAGACACAATAGGCAGCCAAATATCATCATCCAATGCACAATCATGTCATATATATTTTAACCATTTCCATATTTAATTCAATACCAAACTAACATGCTTTACTAACCATAAATCATATACATCACATATCCCATATTCTAACCATATAGCCAACCAAATTGACATCCATGTACCAAACCACAATCAAGCATTTCCAAACTAAACTACATACCACATATCAAAATGGTCATTTGCTCATTATAACCACATTACCAAGCAAATAAAATAAGCCAACTTATATAGCTATATACACATCAAACCTTATATCATTTACAAGTCAAATCACATGACAAAAATTCATACTATCACATATCAAAAAGATCTCATAGCCTATAGATGCCATGTCACCATATTTACAAGTTCAAAAATACCAAAATAGCTGATCGATAATGTGATAAAGTCTCTAACGATCCCCAAATTCGAGCTAGCTTGAATTTACTATTAAACATGGAGAAATAAAACGAAGTAAGCTTTATAGCTAAGTAAGCTCGTATGATAATAAACTTAACATATCAATTAAACACAATTCAACCACATGAACATAATAAACATTAATCATATTGAATCAGAAACATTTCACATGTTTAATACATGATTAAGCATGAATTTCATAAGCTATCTCAATTCAATGCCCGTATAGGTTCCGTATTTACCTATACCACTTAAATCAGTCTTACTTTCATTCACATCCCAATTTTGCCCGTAGCACTATTCAGAATTACTATAGGATACTCAAGAACACATCGCACCTAAGTGCCACACCAATAGCCAAAGCTATCTCATATCACATATATGCTCGCTCTCGAGCTAACAACGGGCCTGCTCACACAAGCTATTAGTCAAGACGTAGCTACATGGTGCTTCTCACACAAGCTTTCAAGAACTACAACACATGCCAGAACCCAGCCACCAATAGGACGTACGAGACCAGCACTTGGATCACATCATCACGGTAAACCCTAATGTCATTACATTCGTATCCTAAACTATTCCTAAGGTTCTAACGGGACTTTCAACTATAGAATCTCTATCGATCATGTCCGTAAACTCATTTCCAACCATTATCACAGTTCAATTCAATAATAATACATTTATAACACAATTTAACAATATTTATTAGCATACGAACTTACCTCGTATACGGAAACGATGAAACGGATTGACTAGTCAGATATTTTGTTTTTCCCCCAATCTAAGTCTGAATTCTTCCCTTCTTGATTTATATAAATCAAATTCATCTTATTTATTCATCTATTTATTCAATTTAATCCAAAATATACGTTTAAGCACTTTTACACATTTGCCCCTAAAAGTTTACATTTTTACAATTTAGTTCTTATTTCACAAAATCACAAATTCATGCAAATTTCAAAACATATTTATCAATTTTTCACACATTTAACCACAAATTTTCACATTTTCATAATTAAACCCCTATTTTGCATGTTTGTCTTTTGTTTTCTTTATTTTACTTAGGTTATTTACTAAATTACTATATTAACCTTTAATAATAAACCATTAAAATTCACTTACTATAAGTCCATTAATGTCCACTTACCTTGTAACACCCCTTACCCGAGACCATAGCCGGAGTCGAGCATGAGGCGTTACCGGACTTAACTTACTCATTCGGGCGTAGAAATTTGCTTTTAAAATTAATTTATTTTCATTCATTCAATATATCCCTAAAAAGGGTCATCGAGACCCTAAATCATGCTATTAAAATGGTTCGGGGCCAAACCGGGATCAATAAAATTTTTTCGATTACTTAAACGAACCAAAATAAAATTATTTCTCTGTTCCTTATAAAGCTGTCCAACTGCATCACAGTCACTAAATAAATCATAACTCGAGTTATGAAACTCGAAATTTAATTCTGTAAATTTTCCCTAAAACTAGACTCATATACCTTCTTACTAATTTTTTTATATAATTTTTAGTCCAGCCAATTAGTACAGTTTATTAGTTAAAGTCTCCCCTGTTACGCAGTTTGACTACTCTGACCTCTGTTCACTACGAATTAGTTTTCTCTCTGTAAAAAATTCAAATAGGCATGTAGTTTATTTCATTTGAAACTAGACTCAATAAGGAATCTAGGCATATAAACTATAATGCCTAATTATTTATGTACAATTTATGATGAATTTTTAAATTTAGAACAGGGGATCACGAAGTCCATCTAGAGCAGTCTCACTCAAATGCAAATAACTCATAATATACAACTTTTTTACTTACTCTGCTTCTTCCACATGAAAATAGACTCATTAAGCTTTAATTTCACATCTCATTCACTATTTAATTCCATTTCTACTATTTTTAGTGATTTTTCAAAATCACGTCACTGCTGCTGTTCGAATCTGTTTTTAAGCTATTTTCACCTTTTTCATGGTTTCCATGTGATAGTTACCATTTAGGCATACATAGTATTAAACCTATGTTTGATTAGTCATTCCAATAGCTAATCATCAACAAGTATTTACATACCGTTCATTAAACATATCCTAAGGACATTCATACCAAAAGAAGCCAAGTCCCTATACATGCCATACGCGAAATGAAACGTCTAGCTATACCAAAATGATCCTGTTGATAGTGTGACCGGATCTCCGACGTTCCTTGCGATTCCCGAGTTGGCTTGGTAAGAACTATAAAAAGAAGAAAAATAAAGAGAGTAAGCACTAAGCTTAGTAAGTTTACAAGTAAATAAATCACAACATTCACCCTAAATAATAGTTAATCATAATATCATCAAGCATCATAAGCTTTCCTTACACCTCATTTCTTACCCTCTTCCTTATTCACTTACTTTCTTCTTACTTGATTATTCAATAAACTCATGAATATAACTTACCTTTCCTTTGCTGAAAGTTTCCTGTAATTTAACCTGTGCAATAGCCTGTTGAACCACTCAGAATACTAAGGATACTCGAGTTTTCCTGCCTGATAATAACCTGTCAATGCAATATTCTAGGCATGGTCTTACATGAGATGTTCCCTATCCTACCAAAGCCATATTTTTAATATGAACTTACATGGGATATTCCTGTCCTGTCTGATAACCCAAAATGTCATGACATTCCGTATCCCAACATTCCTAGAGTTCAAACGGGGCTTTCTAATACTTTTTCTCTGTCATCTCGTCTTTGGTTCAACTTCGAATATTTTCATAAAATAAATGTATATATGCTGGAAATTAACAACATTAATGTACAATAAAGAAATATTGCATTTATTTACCGTAAACTTACCTCGATACAAAATACGGTTAAATTTGACAATTTAGTCCTTTACTTTTTCCTTTCCCTGATCTACTCCCGAATTTCATTCTTCTTGATCTATAATAGCAATTTAGCTTATTTAATACTCACATTTATCAAAACAGCCCTTAACTCAAACTTTGGCAAAAAATATGTTTTTGCCCTTAAACTTTTGCATATTTACACTTTTACCCCAAGGCTCGGAAATTAAAATTTATCCCAAATTCATATGTTTTAGGACATGCTGATCATTTATTTACCAACAACAACCTCAAATTCCCTCTATAACATGTACTTATGAACAATAGGTATTTTTACCGATTAAGCCCTTTTACTCGTTTTTACTTAAAACTAAGTAGCACAAGTTGTTTAACATAATTTAAAACCTCATATTCTATCATAAAACATCAAAATAAACACTTTTCACCTATGGGTATGTTTCCAAATATGAACCCTAGGTTAAATTATTGCTAGAATAAGCTAAATCAAATTACCAGAACTCTGAAAACGTAAAGAACATTAAAAACGGGGCTTGGAATCATTTACTATGGAGCTTGGAAGCTTGAAACAAACCCTAGCTATGGAGAAACCTTGAAATTTCATGCTAATGAAGAAGATGGACATATTTTGCCATCTTTTTCCCTTTTTTTAATCTTTTAATTACCAAATGACTAAAATACCCTTCATTAAAAACTTTGGTTATTTCTACCTATGTATGTCCATTTTTGTCCAAAATTTTAGAAATTGGTCAAATTGCTATTTAAGACCCTCTAATTAATATTCCAAGGCAATTTCATACTAAAAGCTTCTAGAATGCAAGTTTTGCAACTTATTCAATTTAGTCCCTAATTTCAAATTAAGCACTTTATGCATAGAATTTCTTCATGAAATTTTCACAAAATCATGCGATCATATCATAAGCCTCAAAATAATTATAAAATAATTATTTCTATCTCAGATTTGTGGTTTCGCAACCACTGTTCCGTTCAGGCCCTATTTTAGGATGTTACATACCTTACAAATGGTCTAATTTCAATATAAGGACTTCCACTTTTCAATTTCATAGCTATTTGGTATATTAAACAATTAGAACACCACTTTTGCATTTTATGCAATTTAGTCTTTTTTACCGAATTAAGCACGCAAACGATAAAATTATTTCACAAAACTTTCACACAATCATGCATTCATGCTGTAAACACTTAGAATAATAATAAAATAAATTTTTGACCTTGGATTTGTGATTCTAAAATCACTGTTCTGATTTAGCTAAAAATAGGTTGTTACACTTACCGTCGGATTTCTCCCTAATGTCCATTTCATTATGGATTCTAGAGGATTACGGACAACCTTTCAGATTCCTACACAACCTTTTTTCTGGGAAAAGTTCAAAAGTCGTTAGAGGTACCTCCTACGTAGACAGGTCAGGCAGGATGAGGAACTCATTCTCCCAGACACGTAACGCACGCTCGAGGGTGTACACACCATCGATAAATTGTTCAACATTGAGAGAGACTTTAGCACACACTACCACGACATGGGCATATGGATAATAAAGTGTTTGGAACCTCCTGCAATCGCACCGTTCATTTCAAAGATCAACTCTATAGGACATAGTGGTATATCGGGTCAACGATCGATGGTCTCCATAACTCGAAACTTTTCAAGACATTGTGAATATACTTCTATATTCATCAATCTCACCATCCAACGGTTTGCAACCATTCATCCCTAACATATTCGACAAGCACATGTCTCGCCTCCTTCTAGTTGACTTGCTGCTAACCCATTCTTAGTATCAAGGTAGCTAAACTATAGAATGTAGCCAAGAAAACAGAGGAAATCGAAAAATATCATGTTTTCAACAACACGAAGTTGATCCCCTCCACCAAGTTTGTGGTCATATGACCATAGCGAAAGCCCTCGTAGAAACTTAGAACCCATTGCCACGGCTCCATGGTACCTAACCACTGTCAAAAAGATGTGTTCGTTTGACCCTCCATGTCACTCTCAAGTCGAGTCATTCTTTGGCGAAAAATGTGTGGATTTAGCTCGTGTGCTATGTATGTATTAAGAAAAGATAAGCTACAGTATTGCCCTAAAACATTAAAACTTATATTGAAAAAATAAGGTTATCCTTTACCCATTCTCACAACTTGTCTCGGCTAGTCTACATTCTTATAATCTCGATAGAAGTTAGCTGCGATGTACTAGATACAATAAACGAATCTCCATAGCACACCAAAGTGCCTAATGGTGATAATTAATCCTTTCTCTCTATCGGAAATGATGCAAATATTGTCATTGCTAATAACATACCTCCGCACACATGGATCAAACGTCTGGAACATCTAATGGAAAATTCTTTTTCTCGATTGTAGTTGGTCATCCAGGCCGTAATAAGGCCGTGTCTGTAACTCAATGACAGTTCCCGATACGTACTCCTGCATAGCGACTATCCATCCCTGTAGCTCATTGTACGATGCATCAAAATCCCTGTACAATTGCTCCATTACATTTTGTTTAGCTATCTATGCCTTTCGGTATGATACTCGATACTGAAACCGTGCCTGTATTTTGGCAATTAGTTCCAAAACTTTAATGAACAGCATATCATTCACCATTGGCATGATACATGTATAGATAGTTTTAAAATCAAGTTTTCGATGATCTTCTGTCATACGTGTTAACGTGCATGTGTGAGGCCCAACAAATTTTCGTATCTTCCACATCTGGGACTTTTGAATAAATGAAGCTCGTACCGGCCAATTGCAGCCTTGCGCTGACTTCCCAACACGCCCTAATATATAATGTTGATTTAGACACTGCGACTTTATAGTCAACTGATATATTCACGCTATACCACTTAATAGTAACTACGGACTCTTCCTTACTTTCGAATCTCTAGCCCACGAACAACTTCTCAGGATCAAAATCTACTGCCAGTCGGTGAGTAGGTAATATTTCAAGGTACTCTGGGAACTCGGCTACGTAGGCCGCGTTGAGGTCTATGAGCGACATATGTGCTCCAAGATTATTGTATATCACAATACGTCAAATCTAGTTCCCGCCTGAAGACGCGTTAATGTTTCCATCGTCATTCACACCTTCATCGTCAATATCATCGGAGACCTCGTTCACATCGAAATTACTATCACTATTGACCTCGTGATCACAAGGATCACTATTATCGTATCCATCATCACCAACCACGTCAATATCGGGTGCAACATTAAAATCGATATCAATCCCGCATATAGTTGATTCACTATCAACGTATGATATTGGAGCCACTATACATGGTTCTTGAACTCCATGTTCTTCACCTAATGTAGTGAGATCTTCAGTTGGCTCAACACCAGCTAACTCAGCAAATAACTGAATCGGTGTATTTTGGTCACTTCGATTCCCACAATAAAAAGCGATTATCGTCTCCACATCTTCATCATCTACAAGTTCCATTTTGGAGAATTTGATGGGATCTGTCGAAACTAGAAACTTGTAGAAAAGTTTCGAGATCCTTCTCCCACAAAGTCTAACAATTTTTGCGATAATCCTTTCATTCATATCATCGAACGAGAAATTTCTATTAAATCTCATTGTTATTTATTGGCGACATTCAAATATACATCCAATGACTGTTGTCAAGATTATTCCATCGAAATAAACGCATACAAAAAACTGATTATCCATCTCTAATACTCAATCTGTTAAAAAATAAACAAAAATTCTCAAAACAATTTCGAACAGCAAAAAAATAATTACATAAAAAATTTAATGAATAAAAAGAGACCAAAATTATATCAATATGCAATTTTTTTCATTCATAAGCTCAGACTTTTTTAGTTCTCATTTTGTACATGAACAACATTTATCTTTACATTTAACCACTTAAATTCATTTCTACATTTTCTTTCATCTCCAATCCTGTATCTTCCTCTAGGAAATTCTCTATATTAAATTATGAATTCTCTTCAAATTCATCTTCTACAATCCAATTTGGAAATTCCTCAAGATCTTCTTCCTCTTCAATCTTTATAACGGGTATTGAATTTAGAAATTCTCTTGGTAATTTCCTAACAAGTAATTTATCCATCCATGGTATGTCAAACATATGTTGCTTCCCATTCAACTTTCGTGAACCTACACTTTGTCTCGCTATTTTCCTTACTCCATAAGAGATTATAAACCTCACGAAGTATATAACTAGATTCCAATAGGTTCGTGGTACCAATGTCTTCCAAAGTTGGTCTAAAATGATTTAATGCTCTTGCTCTATAAATGTCCCTCTAAAAGTTAAGTATTGCACTTTATTCTTTCTAATCAGTTTATGCCCCTTCCATAACACTTCTTGCTTCTTTTGATTTACGGTAATAAAGTGTTGAACGATGTCTTCTTCTGGTTTCATTCTGTAATCTTGCAATTCTCTCATCATCTTATCAACTTTCTCCCTTTGTGCTAAAGATATTATCTCATCAAGTAATATCAAATTTATTGTCATTTCTAACCATATCTATGAAAGAAAATATTTTTATTTCAATTTTCATTATTTATCTATTTTTTTCTGTTATTATCATTAACTAACAATTACTTTATAATAATTATTAACATTAAAACTATCAAATATATTAAAAAATTTTAAAACATAACATTCATAACCTAACAAATCACAATAAACCTTAAACAAATAATTAATCTAAACACAAAACTTACTAACAAAACAACTTAAAAATGAATATAAATTTATATTTATAATCTAACAAATCACAATAAACAAAATAACTTTAAAAATGAAACATAAAAATAACATTAAACAAACTATATAATACTAACAAAATAATTTTTTCCTATCATAATCTATTATATTTGAAAATAACAATAAAAATAAAAATAAAAATACCATTTCTTTCTTTCTTTCTTTCTTCTCTTTTCTTTCTTTCTTTCTTCTCCCCCTCTTCTTCCTTATGTTCTTTTATTTTTTTTTATAGATATTTAGTATTGAGCCGAATGGGGGGAAGGGGAAAATGGTACTGGTGCTGCCTATCAGATAGGGTCACCAATGCGCGGCACTAGTACCGCCTATCAGATAGGAGTCACTGGTGCCGCCTATCAGATAGGCACCATACCCCTGCACTACATCCGTATAAAAATACCGGTTCTATACTATTCCGGTACAAATGTGGTGCTGCCTATCAAGTAGGCACCACTATTAAAATATTATTTTTTCAGTCAAACATGTCAGATTTTTAGGGTGGTGTCGCCTATGCACCACCCTCCACTTACTTAGATGTACCATTTCGGTACATAATTTGTTTGACATAACATTTAAGTATTTTTTTATAATATACAGGTAAAAAAGCCGTAAACTTACAAAATCAACAAATTAATAACAAACAGCAGTTGGTTGACTTCCGTGTTGCTAATTAACTTTTAAGTTCAGGATCTAAACCTCTTAAACTCCTAAATTGGTGCAATTTTACCTCACAGTCTCCACTTTACCAACTTAGACAAATTAGTCCTGGTTATCTCTCAACCTCACCAACTAATCTAGGAATATCAAATTAGTGCTCGATAAGATCTCCTCTCAATCTCTCTTACCTAAATTTTCCTTTAGGGTCGTCAATTCTAAGTTTTGAAGTTTATTCGATTTAGTCCAATTTTTACGATTTAGTCTTTGTACCAAGAACTAACTAGATAACACTTCCATCAACCAACCACCTAAGATTTAGCTACTCATTATCAAACAAGCAATACCCAACATACCAACAAACATGCGTCAAAAGGAAGAACAATAAAGGTTTTTAAGTAAAGATTGGAAATTTCTTAACAAATACTTTAAGAAAATAAAAATAGCAATAATAGAGATGAAGAAAAAAAATCAAAAGATAATATTTTTATCTAAGAAACTAAAAATGGAACAAAGTTATATTAAAATCTTTGGATGAAAATGAAAATACAATGTAAAGTTAAAGTCCTTAAAGATAAATAACACCTAGCTACAGTAAAATTAACTAACTAACAACTAACACACTAAAGTTATATCTAAAACCTTAAAAATGAAGAAGGCAACTACAACTACTATAAAAAAATGATAAAAACTAAACTAAAAAGTAGCCTCCTTTTAGTTCTCAGCTAAAAGTGGCTTTTGATATGATTACAACCCAATTTTTGTGACCAAAATGTCCTTCTATGTGTTTTCTTTATTGGTGTTGGAGTTGGAGAAAGACTACCCTGAAGTCATTTTTGTCTCCTCTCATTTGCAATACCCATGGTCTGGTATTGTGATATCCATGTCAATCTTGAAATTAGGGAGCCTTGGTTGGTTGGGTATCATGATACCATTGTAGATAGTCTCAATCCTCTTCGTTTCAACACTGTTAGGGGTATCACGACTTCCATGCTTCAATGCCGCGATAGCCCCTTTTAAGTGATGTTTTCGTTCACGTCTGAGCCACTATTGACTCCCTACAACACTCAATCAACCACTAGGGTCCCTATGGCACATTTGGCCAATTTGGGTCTCAAAAGTAGCATAAAACACACTAATTCACTCATTAAAGCAAAGAACTAAAACTAAATAAAAACACGAAAAATTCCTTCAAATTGCTCGAGAATAAGCTCATCAAATGTAATGGAGAGCCTAATTTGACATATCAAATTATGATAGATCACTAAACTTTTTTTCATCTCACTCTGATACTCAAACTATCTTTTTTACCCAAATTAGCTCATGACGTTAAAAAAAAATTAGACTGACACATGGAGCTATTAGAATGCACCACGTCAGTTTTCTTTTATTTGTTTTAATATTATCTATATTATAATGATTAGAAAATGTAAAAAAAAATCATATACAATATATAAATAATTTAAATATTTTTAAAAACATAAAAAATATTTTTTAAAAATATAAAATTTAAAAAGTCATAAGAATATATAAAAATTAAAAATTTTATAAAAATTTAAAATAGTATTTAAATTTTAAAAAAATGCAAAAAGAAAATTTTCAAAGAAAATTTGTTTAAAATTTTCTAAATTTTAAAAATTCAAAACAATGAATAAAAATTCAAAAATATAGGGAAAAAAAGAGTTTAACTTAACAAAAGGCATAATGTCTAAAATTGAAAAAGCTTAGATTAAAATTTGGAAAATTAAAAAAAAAACATATAAATTTTAGAAAAATTTTAATATTTTTTGAAAAATTGAAAAAAAAAATTAAAAGAAATTATGAAAACATTTAAAATTTAAAAAACAATGGTCAACTTCTATCAACGATGGGTCACAATCAATTGAAATTCAATGTATTTTTAAAAATATTTAATTTTTAAATATTTTTTCTACTTTTAAATTTAATTTTAAAATTTTAACTTTAATTTTAATAAACTTAATGTTAAATGGCACATTCTATTTGGTAGGATGTGACATGTGACACATTTTAATTGGTGTAACATGTCAACCGGTTTTTTAATGTAATTACAAAAAAAAATGAACAGAATAATAGAAAATAATTTAAGTATCAAAATGAGGTAAAAAAATTTAAATACTAAAATGAAAAATATGTATAACTTGATGCCAAAGTAGGCATTTAAATCTTTTATATATAACACAAAACTTTAAATTTAAATTTTCTTATGGTATTTCTTTAATGGAAGAAGCTTTATGAGTTTGAGAAAATTAGTGAAAGTTTGTCTCTATTTAGTATTTATGGAAGTATGAGTATAAAAATACCTTTGAATATCTGAAAATTTTTCAATTTTGTACTAAAAAAAAATTAGAGGGAATATAAAGATTTGGTTTCCCTTCTAATGAAAAATTAATAGGAAAGAAGGATATAGGAAAAAAAATAGAATAATAAAATAGACCTTGACACATATAAGAATGGAGGTTTGAAAGTTTGATTTGTCAGTCAATAGTTTCTTTAGGTTTCTCTCTCTTCTTTTATAATCATAAAAAAATGAAAATTTTATTATATGTGTTTTACGCTAACCTCTAAAATCTTTCATGAAAAAATATTTTGAGATCTAACACAAAGAATCAATTAAAATTTTTTAATTATGTTTATATATATTTACACTTCTTGTAAAACTTCTGAATAAATTAGTGTCATTGATTAATATGTACCAATTAATGTAGTTTATTCTATATTAATTTCAGATATATTAGTTGATGTACAACATTTCGATAGAAAATTGAAATAACCAACTTTTTATTTTGTACTAATAAAAATTTGGGCTTGTAGCGGTTGCACGGCCTTGTTCTATTAGTCAATTATATTGATCAAAACATTTTACATCAATTGGTGCATGAATAATATTAAAGAAAAAGTAAAATTATTAAAAAATTTGCTTTTTATAGTAGTAATAAATAAAAAAAATTTAACCGTTAAAGTCACAAACTTAAACTTAAACTTTAAGGTTTAAATTAAAGTAGAAAATAAATAATAAAATAAATAAATAGTTTATATAATAAAAAATAAAAGGAAAAAAAAGACAAATTTTTAAAAGTTTCACAAACACAGTTTCATGTATATATTTTTATGAAACTTTCAAATTATATTTCGAATAATTATCTTATCCACAGTTAATGGAGTAAAAAAAACTCTACAAATAAATCTGGGTTGATGTTTTTTGTTTCTAGGGTATAATAAAACAATAATTAAATAATTAAAAAAGATACTTAGCATCATCTTAGTCCTACTTGTGGGTTTTTTACTCCACCTACCGTGGACAAAATAATTACAGTATGAGATGATTTTTTTTTTTGATAATCTTATTGTTTAATGTATATATGATATTTTTTTCTTTATTTGGATTTGTCAAATGATAGAGTTTTATTATTAAATTTATTGATAAATATTTTATATAACCGATGATATTTTGTACTTGAAATTTATTTAATTTCATTCATTTGATTATTTTTATTATATTTTTAAGAATATGGATAAATCCTAAACAATACTCCAAAACAAATTAGTATCGATACGCATTAGTTTCAATAGAAAAACGATGCGTCCACCGATACCACTAACTATCTAGGTACTTAATTGAGAAAATATTAATACACCATTTCTTTTAAATGATAACTAATATTATACTTTTATGTTATCTATACTATATTTAAGCAATTTACTAAGTTGATGTTACCCTTAATTTAGTCATTAATGTAACTATAAAATTGTAAAAGTATTGTTTATTACAAATTATAATTAATATTATTATAATGGCACATTTATTTTTTCATATTTTTATATATCTTTAAATAAAATAATTAAAAACGACAAATTTAATCATGAGTATATGTTCATAAAAAAATTAAAATATAAATTTATTGTCACCCACCTATATTCATTATTAAATAATATTTAAAAGAATTTTTTTTCTATCACCCAAAACAAAATCTAGTTTTTAAATAAAATAAAATAAAATAAAAACAGCTAGGTAAAGATTCAATAAATGTTTAATCACATGCATACATCTATACTATTTATAAAGCTCTTTATAGAGTTGATGTCATTTATCAATTGAGTCTTAATTCAGTTGGAAAAATTACTTTAATGTTCATTCGCATTTAAAGTAAATTATATTATTTGAGGGTATTTTAGTCTTTTTATTTAAAACAACAACAAAAATATGCATATAATGAGATTTAAACCCATGCCAATTAAGTTAGCAAATCATTAAATTTACCACTCAACTGAAGTTTTATTTTAATACTTTTTATTCATTTTAATTTTGTTATAAGCACTTTATTACCTCCAATTGTATATTTATATTTAGGGGTGAGCAAAACTCGATTCGACTCTAAAAAAAATTCAAATTTCGAGTTAAACGAATCAAGTTATTTGAGTCAACTCGAATTTTTTTTGAATTTCGAATTTGATTTGAGTTTGGTTTTCAAATTCGGATAACTCGAATAATTCGAATAAACCGAATATCAAACTATAATATTTTACATTTTTACCCCAAACTCCCAAAACTCTTTACTTTTCCCCCAAAGCTTTTACTCTCATCCCCCCTTCTACCCCAAACTCATTCCCCTGAAATTTTACTTTCTCAACTCCAAAACTTTTTATTTTTCCACTAAACTTTTACTTTTCACTAGGGGTGAGCGTTCGATCGAATCGAATTGAATCGAATGAAAAATTTCGAGTTAATCAAGTTGACGAATCGTATTTTATCATCCTAATTTGATTTGAAATTTTCCCGAATCGAGTCGAGTGAAATGGAATTCGAATAGAATCGAATCGAATATATTTGTTCGAGTTAAAATTTTAAAAAATAATTTTGGGTCTTTGTAACCACTGTCACCCATTGTAATAAAATTTTTCCACCATAATTAAATTTTTTATTAACTTTCATCACCTCATAATTTATTTATTAATTTTTTATATACGGGTTAGCATTCTTGCTTGCTTAGTTGTTTTTAATTATCTTCATATTCTTGTCACTATATATTTTGGAATTAAAAAATATATTAAATGTAAAAATGTGACTTTTTAATAAAAGTTATTTTAAAGATAAAATGTGAAATTGATACCAATATAAAATTCTAACACGAATATTTTATGACATCATTAATAATTCAATTTTAATATAAATATTCAATATAAATAAACAATTCAATAATATAAATAATATAAAATGTGAAATTTAATAATATAAATAGTAGATATAAATAAAATTATTACAATTTATGTTTAAGGGTTTTTTTGGATAATTTTAATTTTTTATTTAGGAGTAAATGGTGAGAAGTAAAAGTTTAGGGGGAAAATAAAAAGTTTTGGGAGTAAAAGTTTGAGGGAAAGTAAATAGATGGAGTAAAATTTTGAAGGGAAAATATTAAAAAAAAATTGGGGATGGGTTTGGGGTAGATGGGGGTGGGATGGGAAGGAAGTAAAAGTTTTAAGGAAAAAGTGAAAGGGAGTAAAAATTTTGATGGAAAATAAAAAGTTTTGAGTGTTTTTGGGAGTAAAATTTTGAGGAAAAGTAAATAGGAAAGTAAAATTTTGGTGGGAAATGGATTTTGGGTAGATGGGGGGTTGGGATGGGAGGGGAGTAAAAGTTTTAGGGGAAAGTGTGAAGGAGTAAAAGTTTTGAGGGAAAAGTAAAAAGGTTTGGGAGTTTGGGGTAAAAATGTAAAATATTATAGTTTTATATTCGAATTATTTGAATTATTCGAGTTATTCAAATTTGAAAACTCAACTCGTTTAGAACTCGAAATTCGAAAAAAAATTTCGAGTTGACTCGAATAACTCGATTTGTTTAACTTGAAATTCGAATTTTTTTCGATTTTTTCGAGTCGAATCGAGTTTTGCTAACCCCTACTTTTCACCCTTTACCCCTAAATTAAAAATTAAAATCATCCAAAAAAATCTCTAAACCTAAATAGTAATAATTTTATCTATATTTACTATTTATATTATTAAATTAAATTTCACATTTTGTACTATTTATATTATTGAATGGTTTAAATATATTAAATTTTTATAATTTTTTGTTAAAATTAAATTATTGATGATGCCATTAAATATTTGTGTTAAAATTTTATGTTGATATCAATTTCACATTTTATCTTTAAGATAATTTTTATTAAAAAATCACATTTTTTACATGTAATATATTTTTTAATTTCAAAATACATTGTGACAAGAATCGGAAGATAATTGAACCAACTAAGCAAGCAAAGAAGCTAACTCATATATAAAAGATTAATAAATAAATTATGAGGGGATGAAAGTTAATAACAAATTTGATTACAGTGGGTGACAGTGATTATAAGGACCCAAAATTATTTTTTTAATTTAACTTGAACAAATATATTCGATTCAAATTTCATCTCACTCGACTCGATTCGAGAAAATTTCAAATCGAGTTAGGATGATAAACAGGATTTGTCAACTCGATTAACTCAAAAAATTTTCATTCGATTTGATCGAACGTTCACCCCTATCTATATTTACTATTTATAACTCATTTTAGTGAGTTAGTGTCGCCTATCAACTGGATCCCAACTCAAGAAAATTACTATAATATTCCTACACATTTAAAATAAATTATATTATTTTAGTACACTTTATTCTTTTTATTTTGAAAAAAAACCAATAAAAATATGCATATGAAGAGATTTGAACCCATGCCAATTAAGTTAGCAAAATTTTAAATTAACCACTTAACCAAAGTTTGATTGTAATATTTTTATACATTTTATTTTTATTATCCACACTTTAGGTCAAATTCTGATATTAGATCCTATACTTTGCTCAAGTTGTGGATTTAATACTTATATTTTAATTTGGTCATTTTCAGTCCTTATACTTTTAGATTTGAAAATTTTAATCCTAACTAAATGATAATTATTAAATCCATAAAGTTATGTTATGTTATTTTTAAAATTTAATGTGTCAAACATATTATCACATGTGTAATACTATTTTTTTTAAACATTACTCACAAAAAAATCAATAAATAGATTTAGCAATTGTCGTTTGCATTAATACTAAAATTTTGAAATTCAAAACATATAGCTATTAAGAATGATCTAATTGGTGAACATGGACTAAATTTATAACTTTACGCATAATACAAGACTAATGGCATAATTTAACAAAATAGATTTAACCATTACCATTACGACAAGACTAAATTTCAAAATTCGAAAAGTATAAGGACTAAAATTGATTAAATTAAAGTACAGGTACTAAATCCACAATTTACACAAAGTACAAATTCTAATAACAAAATTTGACCTACACTTTATTACATCCATCAATGGTATCTATACTATTAATAAAATCTCTAATTGAGTTGGTGTCACGAGTCAACCCGACACCAATTCCATTAGAGAAATTACAAAAATGACCTATATTTAAACCAAGTTATATTATTAGAGTGTATTTTAATCTTTTTAATTAAAAAATACAAAAAAAATGCATATGATGGAATTTGTATCCATACTTAAATTTACCACGCAATTAAGACTTGATTTCAATTTATTTATATATTTTAATCGATTTCATTTAATAATCTTAATATAATATATTTATGTGTTTAAATTTCGTTTTATTTATAATGTAATCTAATTTTTATTTTAATATCATATATACTTTATATATTATTAATTAATTTCAAATAATATATTGTATTATTTATTATGTTTTATTTTAAATACAAATTTATATTTTAAATAAAATAGAATTTCAGGTGCATATATAAATTCTTTACTAGCACCTATAATAATTATTAAAAAAATTTTAGATAACATGTCTTACGTAACCCACATGTACACGTAGTAATAATGATATTAGGAAGTAGGAACCGTCTTTCCTTTCCGTTTTCGATCACTCACTTTCTTGATTTTCTTTTTGTGCCACCCCACATTTCCTTTCTATTCTCTGCAAAACTACTGAATAAACAAATTTGAGAGAGAGAGATAGAGAAAACGACACCATCACTACTTCATAGCTTTTTTAATAAGTAAGCAAAAAATAAATAAAGAGAAAAAAGACAGAGCTGAAATTTAATTACTGATTTCTTTGTATTTAAGCCTTTTCAGAGTTGCCTTCAGTTTCAATTTCCCAAGTATTAAAATCCTCGGGGTTTCTGGGTTTTTCCAGGTATTGTTGAGTTTTTATCTCTTGCTTGAAACTTTCAATTTTACGTGATTCAGCTGTTTAAATTTTTTTTTTGATTTTTTTTTTGTTTATTTGTCAGTTTCATCACCTGGAGAACTCTTAATTGTTGCTCTTTAGCTATTGGGTTGATCTTAATTTGATTGCTCTGTCTTTCATTTAATTCTATCTCTAAGGTGAGTTCATTCATAAATTTTATAATATATTTGTTTCTTTTGGATCCAATTTTCTTTTTTTTTTTTTTTTTGAACTGGTTCTTTTTTTCTTAACAGTTTGGAAGTTAAGGAGATAAAAAGTTTATCGTTATAGTGAGAGATGGGAACTCAAAGATTGGAATTTGGAGTTAGAGTTAGGAAATTAATGGTGGTATCAGTTAAAATATGTTATAGATCAGTTTGGAATCATCCATTTTGTTTTGGGTTGGTTTGCTTTTTGATGCTTTTGTATACCTCATTTCCTTTGTTATTTTCTGCTTTGGTTACTGCATCTCCTGTTTTGGTCTGCACTGCTGTTTTACTTGGTACACTATTGAGCTTTGGGTCACCATACATACCTGAAATCAATGAAAAGGAAGGAGAAGAGAAAGCTATCCATGATGTTCCAGAATTGAAAACCAGGGCTACTGAGGACAATACTGTTGTGGAGAGAAATGTTGGTGGTGATGATTTTGTTGAAGAAAGACATGTAGGGGAGAGGTGGGGTATAGTCAAGAATGCTGAGGAGAAAGTTAATTTGGTCGATAATGAGGTTGGTGAAGTCCAGGAAGATGATGGTTCAGTTCGTTATAAGCTGTTGGTGGATGACAATTTGGATTCTAGGGATATTCATTGTGAGAATGGGGTGATTGATGAGGTAGAGGGATCATTGAATGATTCGTTGGTGGAGAAGAAGAGGGAAATCCGGGAGGAGATTCTAGGAAGTGAAGGCCTGTTGAGTATGGTGAAGGCATCGGATGATCATCATGTTTTGACGGATACAGTAGGAGATAGGAATCTTGAAGTGGATGATTGCAAGCTCAGAGAAGATCTCAGTGATGAACAAAGGGATGATGAATTCGATTCTCTTGTGTTCTCTTGGAAACATGCTGTGGACAATGAGGATGATGGTGATGATGAATCGTTGGATTTTGGTTCTGATGGTGCTGAGAGTTCCTCTCCTGATGCTTCAATGGCTGATATAATTCCGATGCTTGAGGAATTGGATCCTCATTTGGGCTCTGGAGCTCCACAACCAGCTCAGTTGTCTGATAATGGTTCAGATGCCATCTCAGAGAGGCCTCATGATAGTAATAATGATGAAAGTGTTGAGTCCGATGAGTTAGAAAACCAAAGGGAGGAAGATGATGATGATGATGATGATGAGAAGGATGCGGGAGATGGAGCTAAGGAAGATAAAGAGGATGAAAGTAAATCCGCAATCATATGGACAGAGGATGATCAAAAGAATCTCATGGATTTGGGGACTTCAGAGCTTGAAAGAAACCAACGATTGGATAATCTTATTGCAAGGAGAAGAGCCCGTAAAAACATGAGATTGATGATTGAGAAGAATCTGATAGACGTGAATAGTGCTAACATTCCCTTAAACATCACACCAATTTCTACAACAAGACATAATCCATTTGAATTTCCATATGATTCCTATGATGACCTAGGGTTACCGCCCATTCCGGGGTCAGCTCCGACTATTTTGCAGCCAAGAAGAAACCCTTTTGATCTTCCTTACGACTCGAGCGAGGAAAAACCCAATCTTAAAGGAGATAGTTTCCAGGAGGAGTTTGCAGGTTTTAATCAAAGGGAAACAGTTCCCCAAAGAGAAGCCTTCTTACGAAGACATGAAAGCTTCAATGTGGGATCATCATCTTTAGGTTTTCCTCGGCAAGAGCTTAAGTGGAAACCATATTTTGTCCCAGAGCACTTAGTAACTGAAGGATCTAGTTCTTCTTCATTCCATAGGCAGTCAAGTGAAGTTAGTGAGTCGAAGTTGAGTTCTGTTCCTGATACTGAATCAGTGAGTTCAGTTGTGGATGAGGAGGACAAGTCATATGAGCAAGACATTTCTCAAGAAACTGAACTGGTCACAAATGAAGATCATGTTTCTATATCGTCTGGGGATGTTGAGCTTGCAGATGTTGATCAAGTTGAGAATACAGGTGTTCAGCTTGCTGTGGTTGGGATCACATTCGGAGATGGAGAAAGTCAGCTGGAAACAGAATCAGATTTTCCTGAAGCTGGAGCAACTGCTCATGTGGAACTCAATCCAAGTGATATTTATCCCAGAACAGGGCCAGTTGACGAGGATTCTAGCAGTAGGTCCAGTTTGTCATCGTTATCGGAAATAGATAAAAAGATATCTGATTTCACTGGAGTAGGAGCTGCAGGTTTTGAGCCAAGAGGTCATGAAATTAAAGAATCTTCCATATCCATACAACCATCATTTGAAGAATCAGAATTCCATTTTACAACTAGGGTGGTGCATGATAATCAGCATAGTGAACCTGTTTATGATTCAAGTCCATCAGTTGAGAAGATCCTCTCATTTTCATCTGTATCTTCTGAGGCACAAGCTGAGACATCTGAAATGGGTGCACCCTCAATGTTTGTTGAGTCAATTGATAAGGAACCTGAAGGGCATGGTGAAACAAGAGAACAGGGTACTTCTAGTTTTGAAGAGATGCATGCAGCATCCTTGGATTTGTTTGAAAATGAACCAAGGGTAAGGGATCTACCAGAGATCAGTGAGCATGATGGTACATATGCTGGTTCATCAGGGGTTTCTTCCACTTTTTCCGATCATAATGTATCACCGCTGCCTGAATCTGTGGTTGAATATGTTTCAACAGATGCAGGCTCGTCATCTTCTGACGAAGGATTGGAGGACAGTTTCTCAAAAAAGGAAGACAGCTTTATCCAGAATCAAGAGGACTTATTGAGCCTTGGTGCAGAGATGAATCTTGCTGCTGAGCAAGGAATGGGTAAGATTTTGGATTGTTTACCAGAAGAACAACAGCATCTGATGAACCCCGTTGAATTTTCAGAGGCTGCACCAGGAGATTGGCATGCAGTTGTAAAGGAAGCCACTCTGCTTGAGCGAGATGAAATACATTCGTCAAGTTCATCAGAGCATGACTTAGTAGGGGCTGGTGTTAGGCCCAATGAAGAAATCATCCAGACTGAATGCTGTCAAATGCATTTGTCAAACTTGGATGCAAGTCTTGATGTTGAAGCCCACCATGATAAGGATGAGGAGTTGTCTTCCACAGCTTTGACTCACCAGGCTATGCCTTACAATGATGAAAGTTCATCCACAGAGGATGAATATTATCACATGACAGAGGCTCAAGTTAACCCTTCAAAGGCTAACCTCAGGGAGGTGCTTAAAACTGACTCTGAAATGGGTCAAGTTCAACCAATATATTCGGATTCAAAGATTGATTGTGATGTTGACCATGATATGAATTTGGAGGGAATTCCTTTTAACTCTAGTTATCAAGCTCTGCCTTCTAGAGAAAACCCACCAGCATTGGAGAAACAGCTGATGCTGTCTAATTCTACGGATGAACCATCCATTGATGAACATGATAAGCTGGAGGTAAGTTTTCAAAGGAATTTCTTATATTTGTTTAAATTTCCTCATGTGGCTGAATTGACATACTTCTTTGAAGAGTAATCTTATCAATATTTTGCATGTTTTGCCTTCAATAATTTCTTTAATTTGTTAAATATCAGATGTTATCTTTCTTTTTCTTTTTTTTTTCCTTATTTTTATAAAAGAGTCTTTAATGCCAGCAATGATATTATTTTTGAGTCAAGTAATCATGTTGAAGTAGCTAATTGAACATGGATTATAGTATATGATAATCAAATTAATATAGTTATGGATAATTAAGATTTCATAAGGCTGAGTGATTGATTTACTGAGTATGAAGTGTTCTTATTGCATGTACACTTAAATACCAAGGCATTCAAGCTATTCAATGCATTATTTGTCCGAATTTCATTGGATATCTGAATTTTCCCTGGAGGTCGATATGTTTGTTTCAGTTGCTTTCATATGCACCCTTTTTCCTCTAGTTTGCTTGCTAGATTTAGTACTATGTTTCCTGCATTTTGCGTGATCTATCTCACATTTTTATGGTATTTGCATGCCCTAATTTTAATTAAAACAGTGACATGAAACTATGGCCACTCTGATTCAGGAACCATTTATTATTGCAATGGAGTCTACACTGGAATTAGACTTTGGCAACAATAATGTTGATTTACTTAAAATTCCTGGGTCTGAGGACAAACTTTCAGCAAATTACACTCGCATGCCTTCGGAATCTACTTTTCCTGCTGAGAGTCCTGAACATTCATTGCCAACGGATCGAAATTTGAAAGAGCGGATCCTAAATGAAATGGAAAGTGAAGGCAGCCCTCAAGATCTATCAGAACACTTTAATCATGCAGCAGAAATATATGAAGAGGATAAAGAGATTAAAGAGATTAATGAAAAAATTCTCTCTGAATTGGATACCATTGGGGGCTTCAATCTCAGTAAAACTGATTTACCAGAGGGATCTCATATTGCCTATACAGAATCTGCAGTCCTACCGGAGAATATGAAGACCAAGGCCAATGTTGATCAGCCTGTTCTTGAAGCAAAATCAGTAGAAGATATTGATTTGGCTTTCAAGCAACTTTATGAAGGGATAAATGTTGAGGAAGTAGTTCATCCGAGTATGATTGAGAACCCACAGGATCAAGCAGATACCAATCCAAAATTACCTGTTGTTGAGGTAAGATCTCTAGAGGATATCTGTAAAGCTTTCCAACAAAGCCCGGAATCTGATTCCGCAGAGCTGCCATATTCTTCAGACATTTGAAATGGATCATCTGAAATACAGCAGAATGATGCGGTTTCCACTAAAAAGATTCAAACTGGTAATGTAGTCTCTGGTATTCAAGAAAACAGTGAGAATGCTGCTAATGAAGAAGCATCTGAAAAATCGAGTCTGAACCTTAAAGGTAAGAAAACAAAATCTAATGACTCAAGTTCTAGCTCGAGCTCCAGGCAAGAAAATATATAGTTCAGAAAGAGAAAAGAGTAGTAAGTTTGGTGTTTTCAGTTTCCTTAAGTTTTTGGGTTGTCTAGTTTTGGTTACCATCATGTTTTTTTGATTAATGGCAGTCATGTTTTTTTTTATTGATTGATTGATTGATTTCTTCAACAATGAGTTGTGGTTTGATTTGTTCCTTTCTTTCTTTTTTTCTTCTTATTTGGTCGTTTTCTGCCTTTCAATGGTATGATTGATTTTGATGGTTGAATATTTGGTGGTGTAAATTACAGATGGGAGTTGTAGAAGTGCTCAATTCTAATTCTAATCATATTTGTGGAGTTGCTTTTCTAACATGTATTCCCATTATTGCCGGATGGAGATGTGCTCTGATGTTTGATTTCTTCTCCATACATATATATATATATATGTTCGGAAAAAGATGAAAATCTGCGTTAGACATCATTATAATTGTTATTTTTATTTTTATTGTAAATATAATTTTTTCTAATTTTTAAATTCTTATTAATTTATATTTTTAAAACTTTCAAAATGGATCACTGCTTTCAACCATCTAGGCTGTCACTCTTGACAATAGTTTCTTAGAAAGGCTTCATTGTGAACTTATTACAAGGTTTTGGTAGTCAGCTTTATAATATAAATAATTAATTCAGTTGGATATCTATACAACTAGCTATATATCTATGGGTCCAAAGAACTTCCTTGTGCTGACACGTGGTAAACACCCATATGTTTTTTTTTCATTTTATAAAAATGGTAAATTTCCAGTTTCGGTCCTTCTAATATGCTTAAAATATACTTATATACTCACACCTGGCAGACACCCACATGCTCCTTCTCTTTCTTTTCTCATTTTATAAAAATGGTTATTTTCATTTTTGGTCCTTTTAATATACTTAAATTTAAAATTTAATATTTATACTTTAATTTTTAATATAATTTGGTTTCTTTATTTTTATAATGTTATTAATTATTCAATATTTTTATAATATTGTTAATTAGTTCAAATAGTTAACGTGGTTAACTTTTCAATTAAAATGTTTCGTGGTTATATATCATTTGAAAGCGGATTTTTAAATTAAAAAAAAGTAGAGGGATTAAATTCTTGAAAATAAAAGTATGAGGACTAAATTCCAAATGTACAAAGTGTAGAGACTTAGAGTCATAGTTGCTTGAACCAGACTAACTAGTCGGACCAAGAACCAGTAGGGGTATCGATCTGAAGACAGGCATTAGACTGGTTGATTTGCAAACATATTTCGAGTTGATAGTCTTATTTTATCATCCTAGCTCGATTTGAAATTTTTTTCGAATCAAGTCGAGTGAAATAAAATTTAAGTTAAATTGAACCGAGTGAAATTGTTCGAGTTAAATTAAAAAATTAAACATGTCAAACTAAAATCTTATTACAGTATAACTAATTTCAAGTTAGAACACATAAATTTGAAACAATATATATTTGAAAACTTTTTCAAAGCAAAATAAGAAAAAAAAATATTTTAGTATGACAAACTTGAATTATTTAGGTCTCAAAATTATTATTTTAGGAAATTTTAAATTTTTATATTCTTTTAGAATTTTTTAAAAATAAAATTTGAAATTTTTATAAATATTTTGAGTTTTAAAAATTATTTCGAATTGTAAAATTTAACTTGACTTAAATTCAAATTACTTATTCGAATTCACTCGAACAAATTGAATAACTCTAATTTGATTAAATTGAAATTCTAATTTTTTTTTAAATTTTTGAATCGAATCAACGTGGCCCCTGCACCATCGACTGGTATGCAACTGATGTCCCATGGCAACCAGATTCAAACTCCCACTGCTTTTGCTTCTGTTCCTCCTCCCACTACCACTGCACCTCAATCTCCTGCAAATTCACCGGCAAGTCAATACATGCACTCAAGTGGTATGATGGTAGGGATAATGCCTTATGGTTATGTAGCAAACGCACTGCCCCCGCCACCATCTCTTCTCCCCAGATAGCAATGAGTTTTTTTAGACCAGGTTATGAACCTCTACAGCCGCCACAGCCACAGTCTCGGCCTCAGCAGCAACCAATCACCAGGTATGGGTTTTACAGTCAATCAACACCGCCTGTACCGCGACAGTGAGCTTCACCTGAAAAACCATATCATCAGTACAAGTACATGGTGGGATTAGGTATTGGATTTTACGGCAAACCCATCAAGTGATGCCATAAAAATTATCAAGGCTGAGATGGGTATGTATAATGTAAATTAGTTAGAGAATTTTAGGCTTGAAAGCAGAGCATCATCAGCACCGTCATTGGTTTAGCCAGATGTTGTAAAATGTTGCACGGATCTCTGCAATTCCCAATTCAGTAGACTAGTAACATGAGAGCTCAGTTATAACCTGTGTGTTGATGTACCAAAGTAGCCAAGAAGCTCAGTTATATTCGATGAATTTTAAACAAGTCAATAATTAATAGATTCTTTTTAAGACATTCATATATTTATGTTGTATGGTGTGCTTTTTATAATGGGTTTTTTACCAAAATAATACAAAAAATTTAAAAAAGTACAAAAATGGTACAGCAAAAAAATTATTTACCAAAATAATACAAATGGGTGGTGCCGCCTCTGCCACTGGCACCATTGGTGCCGCCTCTGCCACTGGCACCTTTGGTGCCGCCTGTGGCACCCCCTTGTTCAGCAAATTTTGCTTTTTTTTTTCCAGCAATTTCTTTGAGGGACCTATGATGTAATTTTTCCAATTTTTAGAAAAAGGAAGGAAAGGTCTGCTACCGTGTTTAAACTTTCAAATTGAATAATTGCTTTCTAAGCCCTCCCTATTTATTTTTTTCTTTTTATTTCCCTTCAACTCACTATATTTTGTTTAAACAAACTATTAATCTATTTTTGTAGTTAAATAAGCCATTTACTTATGGTTTTTACTCATAAAAGTTAAATAAGCCATTTACTTATGGTTTTTACTCATAAAATTTACATCAACACAAGATGTGAATTAGTTTATATTTTTTAAATAGCTTTACTTTACATAATTGATAATAATTCACTCTTAGGGCACATATTCGAAAATTATTAACATTATGATATACATTTTTGGACTCTTCAAATTTCATATATGCATAGATTTAATAGTTATTATTATATTACTAAGAGTAATTGATATTATATTATTAATAATATATATTTATATATTTAAATTAAATATTAAAAATAATTTAGATATTTAAAATTTATATGTCATATATCATGCTTTTTTATAACACTATTTCAAAATGATAAGTATCATTTTTTTTTCTTTTATGATTTAAAGCTTTATTTGTTTTTAACGTTGAATGTCTTATACTACAACTATTATTATATTTTTTTCTTGCAGAGATGAAGTCCAAAAATTTTATGTAGTTGGATTGAGATAAATTTATAAAATGTAGGAATGGTGTAAAGATAAAAATTTTATAATAAATTTCTTAAAATTATTTATTAAATTTTACGAGGATTAAAATATTAGTTTACTACAAAATTAAAAAGGTTTCAATTGAATTATTATTTTTGGGAGGGGAAAAATTGAAAATTTTCTAATTATCCAGAGAAGAGGAGCAAAGACTCAATCTGCCACTTTGTCCCTATTCTCATGTTTACGTAGCACATTATAATTTTTGTAATATAAATATATATTATTAATAATATAATATCAATTACTCTTAGTAATGTAATAATAACTATTAAATCTATGCATATATGAAATTTGAAGAGTCCAAAAATGTATATCATAATGTTAATAATTTTCGAATATGTGCCCTAAGAGTGAATTATTATCAATTGTGTAAAGTAAAGCTATTTAAAAAATATAAACTAATTCACATCTTGTGTTGATGTAAATTTTATGAGTAAAAACCATAAGTAAATGGCTTATTTAACTTTTATGAGTAAAAACCATAAGTAAATGGCTTATTTAACTACAAAAATAGATTAATAGTTTGTTTAAACAAAATATAGTGAGTTGAAGGGGAATAAAAAGAAAAAAATAAATAGGGAGGGCTTAGAAAGCAATTATTCAATTTGAAAGTTTAAACACGGTAGCAGACCTTTCCTTCCTTTTTCTAAAAATTGAAAAAATTACATAATAGGTCCCTCAAAGAAATTGCTAAAAAAAAAAAAAGCAAAATTTGCTGAACAAGGGGGTGCCACAGGCGGCACCAAAGGTGCCAGTGGCAGAGGCGGCACCAATGGTGCCAGTGGCAGAGGCGGCACCACCCATTTGTATTATTTTGGTAAATAATTTTTTTGCTGTACCATTTTGGTACTTTTTTAAATTTTTTGTATTATTTTGGTAAAAAACCCCTTTTTATACAAAGTGTTTTTTTTTAACGACGTAATCAAATATAATATTACTAAATTAAAATGCAACAGAAATTACAACGCATCAAATTTTGTTACAAATATTCATCCACAACACATTATTGCAGTCACATACAAGATGTAACTTCATTTGGTATATTGCAAAGTTGAGGCCAAAGAATCCCCAAAATTTTAAAGAAATGCATTTGAAATCAGGCAGCCACATTTTGGTTGTCTTCTCTGGACTCAGGTACAAACCATTTATTAAGTCGAGTGCGAGCTAAGATGACCTGAAAATCAATGTTTTTTTCTTTTAAGTTGGAGATTTAAATGAAGGAATTTAAGTAAATATAGCAGATTACCTGTTTATCCCAGTCAGTTCTCCAAGTGATCACAACCAGTACAATTGTTTGAAGCAGTGTTCCTAGCAACATGCCAATCCAAACACCCTGCCAAACAAGTTACGGATTTTTAACTACTCTTCAATTTGATTCCATCATTCTGCTCCACATATCATATATTTGCAAAGAACCAACCTTGACATGCATATTCCAAACGTATCCAAGCACAACACCAATTGGAATGCCAACTAGATAATACGAGGCAATGTTAACCCATGCCACTACGCGCTGCCATCCAGCTCCCACCGCAACCCCTGTTCATATACATGTAATCTACACTTTTTTAATATTTCTTTATTTTTCACATAAATCTAACTAAGATGCTGAAAATTTACCAGAGAGCACAGGTTGAACACTGTTTACAAGTATGGAAGAAGCCAACAACGGAGATAAATCGGCAACGGCTTCGGCCACTTCTTCGCTGGTGGTGAAAATGTATGCTAAACGTCCTCTAAGGCATAAGAATACCAGGAACAGCACGAATCCGATACAAAGTGATGTAAGAGTTGTCATGATAATCGAAAACTTGGCACCCTTGGCATTTCCTCTTCCAAGCTCATTTGAGACCCTAACACTGCAAATTTTCCAGCATAACTCACACAGCCAAAGTTACTCTCTTTTTTTTTTTTTTTTTTTTTTTTTAAATACCGACATTTTTCAACATATTTATCAAAATGGATATAAAAAGAACAAAACTTTGATATATCCATCTCGAAGGTTTAAGTTGACAATACCTTGCAGCAGCCAAAAAACCAAGTGATATCATCATTTCCCATCCATTAATGTTGAGGCTGAAAAGAAGTATTTATATATTAATAGGATGAAAATAACAAAAAGAGTCAATTGGAAAACCAGAAAAGACTTACCAAATGGCAAGAGCATGAATGGCCACCTCGGCATTTTTCAAGTTTCCAGTTAGAAGAACCAATATCGCGTTGTACCAGAGTTCGAGACTGATCATCCAAACAAAATTACTCAAATCAATATCTCAGTCAACTCTTATTTTTTCAAAGTACTTATATGCAATGCATATCCCAACATTAGTACAAGGATGATCTTTCAGAATCCCTCTAAATATATTTGAGCCAATAAGTCTAAGGGCTAGACTACATGTCTAAGCTCCAAAGCACGTTATTTAAAATGATTTAAATAACACGGATAAAAAAAAAAAAAAAAAGCTAGTACAAAAAAATTAAGTTGGTTTAAAATATTAGCTAAGTTTGATTTCAACATTAAATGCTTGATAATCTTTTTCAATTTTATTATGCTATATATATAAGGGTGAGTGTTTAATCAAATTGTTAGAAAATTTTTCAAGTTAATCAGTTGATGAGTTTCATTTTATCATCCTAACCCGATTTAATTTTTTTTAATCGAGTCGAATTGAATGTTTAAGTTAAATTATAAAAAATTTAAACATGTCAAATTAAAATCTTGTTACAATATAACTAATTTGATGTTAGAGCACATAAATTTGAAACCATATATTTTTTAGACCTTTTTCAAAGCAAAATAATATGATAAACTTGAATAATTAATTTACTTATTTAGATCCTAAAAAATATTATTTTAGAATTTTTTTCAAATTTTTTTATATATTCTTTAGATTTTTTTAATATTTTTAAAAATATAAATTTTGGATTTTTATAAATATTTTGAATTTTAAAAATTATTTTAATTTTTTTTTATAATTTTTGTTGAGAGAGACTGATTTGTTCATTGTCAAATTGGCAGGGATCAAAGATGTATTTACAGCAACATGCTATTTAAGTTATTCGAATTATTTAAATTGTAAAATTTAACTTGACTCGAACTTGAAACCCGAATTACTTATTCAAGTTTACTCGAAAAAACTGAATAACTCAATTCGATTAACTCAAAATTTTATTAAATATCATATAAAAATTAAATATATGATATAATAATATAAATATTAAAATAGCTGCAAGTTGTTTATGTTTAAAATTTTAATAGAAGATAAAATATATAAAATTTTATTAAATAAACATAACATATCTTTAGAAATTAGAAAAAAAATAGAGTTAGACCTCAATCAATTTGTATTAATTATTTACAAAAATGAAAGAGGTTTAAGCAAGATTTAATATCTATATTTTTTGAGATTGATTTTGAGTAAATATAAATGATCATAATATTAGACATTTATCCATATTTCACACTGTGAGTCAGAATAACATTAAAAATAATAAACTTTATCTGACAATTCTTTCAAGAGGCTCAAAGATGGACCGAAAAAGCTTACCAAAGCATAACACCAGAGGATATAGAGAGCTTGACTATAGGGCAAAGATCCTTAAAAGCCAACATTGAGAAACCCTTCCAAGTATCTTTGCACCCTCCACAACTAACAAATAAAATCTGACCTACATTGGGTAACCAATAGGCTAAAACAGTGGAAAACAAAGCTCCTGCCAGCCCAAACTCGAGCTTCATAGTCAAAAGCCATGAAAGAAAGATATGGATTCCAATGGAGAAGGCGGCCAAATATGCAATAATCATGTTCTTGCTTTGAGCTTGCAGGAACATTTGGCAAGTGAAGGAGATAATAAAAGAGAAGACTATGAAAATGAACCAATGGCTAATGTAACTGCACACTTGGGTTATCTTTTCATCTTGGCCTAAAGCTATAAAAAGTGGGGTGGTGAAGATGTATAATGGGAAAAGACGACATGCACTTATAAACAAAACTATCCATGATCTTTGAAGGTATATCCCCAGCATATGGTATTGTTTTGCTCCAAATGCTTGACCACATAGAGTTTCCAATGCACTTACCATGCCCAACTGCACTTTCAATAGATTTGCACTACATCAAAATATTAGTCTAAAGTTTTCATCAATATTACTTCAGAATTTTGTTTGCAATTTTCTGCAATATTGGTGACATCTCAAGTAAATTGAAAATAATAAGAAGCAAAAAAGAGTTAAATTAGGGTTGATTCATCATTTTAGAAACTTGGAAAGATATCACTACAACAAAAATACCCTAATACGACAGTTATGGGGCAACACTTCCCTAAGTGTTGGGATAGACTGGCCAAAATACGCTTTAGCAACTCTTTCATAAGTGTTGGGATATGCAAGCCTAAAGCAACGCTTTTATAAGAGTTGGCAAAAGTCTAGTCCTAGGACGCCACTTTAGAGGCAAGTGTTGCGATAGACTGGGCTTTCGCCAACTCTTTGTATAAGGGTTGGGATATGCATGCCTAAAGCAACGCTTAAATAAGAGTTGGCTTTGTCTAGTCCTAAGACGACACTTTTGGGGCAACATTTTCCTAAGGGTTGGGATATGTATGCCTAAAGCAACGCTTGAATAAGAGTTGGTTTTTGTGTAGTCCTAAGACGACACTTTTGTGGCGACATTTTCCTAAGTGTTGGGATAGACTTGCCAACATAAGTTTTGGGTAACTCTTTGTATTAAAGGTTGGGATATGTATGCCTAAGGCAATGGTTGAATAAGAGTTGGCTTTTGTCTAGTCCTAAGACGACAATTTTGGTGCAACACTTTCCTAAGTGTTGGAATATGTATGCATAAAGCAACGCTTGAATAAGAGTTGGTTTTTCTGTGGTCCTAAGACGACAGTTTTATGGCGACATTTTCCTAAGTGTTGGGATAGACTTGTCAACATACACTTTAGGCAACTCTTTGTATAAGGGTTGGGATATGTATGCCTAAGGTAACGCTTGAATAAGAGTTGGTTTTTGTCTTGTTCTAAGACGACAGTTTTTGTGGCGACATTTTCCTAAGTGTTGGGATAGACTTGCCAACATAAGTTTTGGGCAACTCTTTGTATTAAAGGTTGGGATATGTATGCCTAAGGCAATGGTTGAATAAGAGTTGGCTTTTGTCTAGTCCTAAGACGACAATTTTGGTGCAACACTTTCCTAAGTGTTGGGATATGTATGCATAAAGCAACGCTTGAATAAGAGTTGGTTTTTCTGTGGTCCTAAGACGACAGTTTTATGGCGACATTTTCCTAAGTGTTGGGATAGACTTGTCAACATACACTTTAGGCAACTCTTTGTATAAGGGTTGGGATATGTATGCCTAAGGTAACGCTTGAATAAGAGTTGGTTTTTGTCTTGTTCTAAGACGACAGTTTTTGTGCGACACTTTCCGAAGTATTGGGATAGACTGGCAAACATACGCTTTAGCCAACTCTTTGTATAAGGGTTGAGATATGCATGTCTAAGGCAACGCTTAAATAAGAGTTGGCTTTGTCCAGTCCTAAGACGATATATATTTTCCTAAGTGTAGGGATAGACTTGCTGTAACAGCCCACTTTATACCCTAGTCGGAACAGGTGGTTTCGGGACCACTTAACCGAGTCGAAATATCATTTTTACTGCTTTAATATGTTTTACAGCATGATAGAATTACAGTGTGAAAGTTTTGTTTAGAAATTTTATCGTTTGACTGGTTAATTTGAGAAAAATGACTAAATCGTATAAAGCGATAAATTAGAGTTCTATTTTATAAATGGCTTATTTGAGCATGGCTTTATAAAAGGAGGTACTTGTATGGTAATTATGCCATTTTTATTTGGAGTGGTTGGTAATGGACCATTATGTCCATATTTTATAATGTTTTATAATTATTTTACAAAGGGTAAAATAGTCATTTGGTTATTATATGTTTTATAATAAAACAAAACATAGAAATAGCTTTAATTTTTCTTCTCTTCACCGTTTCTCATAAACAAAATAAGGGTTTAAAGGCTTTGTTTCATTCGGCTACTTCTAAGCATCAATTGAGGTATGTTTTGGCTTCAGTTTTTAGTGATTTTTACGTTTTTGAAATCGTTGTTTCGTATACTAGCTGACCTGTACCTCAATTTCTAATTTTGAACATGTCTTTGAAAAAATGCCATTGATGAATTCATGTTATTTTGATGGATTTTGATGAATTATAGAATATTATGTGGAAATATACAAGAATTTAAAAGTAAGTTTTGATGAAAATGAGTTTTGAGGATTTGATTATAAAAAGGTAGAATTTTTGGTGGTTAAATTGTGATTAATTGAAAAATATATGTTTGTTTAAGTCCCTTGAATATTCGGCTATGGTGAATTGGGGGATTGATTGTGTAATTTGTCATTTTGTGATAAAAGGACTAAATTGCAAAATATTGAAAATATAGGGGCTAAATTACAAATAGGTCAAAATATATGTTTTTGGATTGAATTGATTATGTTAGTTATTAAATAGTTGAATGTTACATTAATTTAGATAAAGACGATCGAATCGCGGAACTTGATCGGGGAAAACGAAAAATAAACGAGTAGATATCGGGATTTCGAGGTAAGTTCATATAATGAAATTTGATTTGTATATGTCTATAAATGTTGTTAATTGAATGGGTGAATGTATGAAATATCTTTTAATGGAATTGTCCCTTTGATTGTATATATATGAATTGAATTGGAAATGTCTAAATGTTACAAGTGATAAGTGAATACTGAGACTCGTTAGAACCGTAGAAGTCGTAAGGATACATGTGACATGTCACTAGGGCTACAGGGTGGTTTGAGCTCCTGCATTTGTTGCGGACTCACCACGCGCTCATGAGCTACACGTTTATCCTTCGGGATCACATGTTTAGTCGTCAGACTTACTGTTCAGCCTACGAGCTCACCGTTCATCCTCTGGGATCACATGTTCAGCCTTTGAGGCTTACTGTACAGGCTCGTAAGAGCATATATGACATATTGACGGATTACAGGTTATATGTATATACACTCTGTGTGTATCACCCAGGTATCATCGATGTTCTTATAGGTTCAGCGGGCAATACTGTTATAAGTTACATGAATTACAAGATGTTATGGATATATGTATATATGATACATGTTATATGAACTACATGAAAGGTATGATCCAAACCATAGGATTTATCTGTTACATGAGATATATGAAAGTGAATGCATTATATGTCATATGAATTATGATGTTTATATGTGCTAATAGATAAGAATTATATGGTAAACTCTTGTATAAGATGGTATATGTAGTCATATGAACTAACTTGTGTGAGCTTGTGAAATAGGCTACAAGAGCATATGAATAGAATTGGCCTTACTTGTACATGTATGGATAACCTTAATGAATTGGTAAGTTTAATTGATGTTATACGAGCTTACTAAGCTTTAGAAGCTTACTCCGTTTATTTCTTTCACCGTCTTTTAGATTCGGAAGCTAGCTCGATAATCGGACGAGTCGGAGATCGCCATCACACTATCTATCAAGCTTTGGTACTTTTGAACATTTTTGTAAATGAAATGGTCATGGCATGTATAGATTAGTTGTTAATGAAGGTGGTATATTTTGGTAAATGACCAAGCTATGAGATGTGGTTGAGATTGCTTTTGATTTTATGTGCATATGGTAAACTATATGATCAAGATAGGTATATGAGCTGAAATGGTAAGAAATGAAATGTTGATAAATGAGTCCATTAATGTGGTTATTTTAGCCATTGAATTATAATGCTTATTTGATGCAAGATTTCATGATGATTATGGGTCCGTATTATGCTTGAACTTGTATGTTTTGGTTGCCAATATTGGTATGAAATGTTATGGTTATTGACTTGTAGGGAATGACCCATTTTGGGTGACAAATTGGCTTAAATCAAGCCTATATTTGTGCCACACAGCCAGGGGACACGAGCGTGTACTTCAACTGTGTGTCCCCTGCACCTAAAATGTATTTGGACATTCTTGCACACGGCCTAGACACACAGGCGTGTCTAGTAGCCGTGTGGCTTGGATAGTTTCGACCACGGCTTAGACACACGGGCGTGTCAAGTAGCTGTGTGAGGTAAGTCAGATTCAACCACGGGTTACGTGATTTGGGCGTGTTGGACAGCCACGACTATGTGAGAGAACACGGGCTAGGGGCACGGCCGTGTGTCCCTAATTTGGAAATTTTGCAACTATTCTCCTATCTTTTAGCATGTTTTCAATTAGATCCTCCATAGTTATATGCATCATTTTATGATCATTTGAAGCATGCTCTGATGATTGATAATACATGATGGCTAATGATTAAGAGTTCAAAATTTTATTGATTCAGTCTGATTACATGTTTGGTAACGCTCCTTTCCTGTTCTGGTGATGGTTACGGGATAGGGGTATTACATTTGGTTGGTATCAGAGCTACGGTTTAGTTGATTCTAGGACTACCGTAGTGGTATAGGTCTAGCTATACATGCCATGTACATGAAATGTGATAGTGTGATATCTCTTGACATCCTCTGAAGTCTGTTTTATATAGTAATGGATCCGAATCGCGCTTTAGCCGATGATGTTGAAAGTTTTGTGCCAGCACCCGTTCAAGAGGCTGTGCCTTCTGAACCGGGCCCTGCTGCGGCCAATCAGGAAGAAATTAAACAAGCTTTCTTCCAAATGATGTATGTATGGTTTAGTGAGTTTGTATGAGCAAACCCGGCTGCTCCACAACCTCCACCCCCTCAAGTCCCTCAACCGAACCTTGAAAATATGAGAGTTATGGATCCTCTAAGATTGAACAGACCTCCTGTTGACAAGATACGAAAATATGGTGCTGAAGAGTTTAGAGCTTTAGCAAGTGATGATGCTGAGAAGGCCGAATTCTGGCTTGAGAATACGATCAGAGTTTTTAATAAACTGGCCTGTACTCCTGATGAGTGTTTGAGATGTGCTATTTCTTTGCTTCGGGATTCATCATATCAATGGTGGAATACATTGACCTCGGTTGTACCCCAAGAACGAGTTGATTGGAATTTCTTCTAGACAGAATTCAGGAAGAAATACATTAGTCAATGATTTATCGATCAGAAAAGAAAAGAGTTTCTAGAGCTAAAACAGGGTCGAATGTCTGTAACTAAATACGAGAGAGAGAGAGTTCGACTCAACAAATATGCTCGTGAATGTGTATCTACCGAAGCCATAATGTGTAAAAAGTTCGAGGATGGGCTAAATGAAGAGATTCGACTATTAGTCGGAATACTTGAACTGAAAGAGTTTGTAGTTCTCATTGACCGGGCCTGTAAAGCCGAAAAGCTTGCTAAAGAAAAAAGAAAAGCGGATTCCAAATTTAGAGAGGCTAGAAAGAGGTTTGTGGGTAAACCGTATCAATCTGGATCCAAAAGATCAAAGGATTTACATCCTCGTTCTGCTGCTTCTACGGGCATATCTATCCGAGAGAAAAGTGTTAAGTCTTCTCATTCGAGACCTCAGACAACTTCTATAGCTAGTGCGGGTAGTGTGAGAAATCCCGAACCAGAGTGCAAGCATTGTAACAGAAGGCATTTCGGAGAGTGTCATTGATAAGCGGGGCATGTTTTCGATGTGGATCGTTAGATCACTACTTGCGTGATTGTCCTGAAAGATCTGTACTTGATAAAGGACAATCGACTAAGACAAATAATGTTGCATCGAGAGGTAGACTGCCTCGAAATGTTGGGAATCAAAGTGAAAATCGCAATGTGGCGAGAGATGCTAATGTGATATCTGAGATGCGTACTCCTGCGAGAACTTATGCAATACGTGCACGCGAGGAAGCCTCGTCACCTGACGTTATTACCGATACTTTTTCTCTCTATCACACTGATATTGTTGCGTTGATAGATCCTGGATCAACTCATTCATATATCTGTATGAAATTAGTATTTGAAAAGAATTTACATGTTGAGTCTACTGAATATGTAGTTAAAGTATCGAATCCGTTAGGAAAGTCTGTGTTAGTTGATAAAATATATAAGAAATGTCCATTAATGACTCGAGGATATTGTTTTATGGCTGATCTGATGCTCCTCCTTTTTGACGAGTTCGATGTAATACTGGGCATGGATTGGCTAAATACGCATGAGGCTATTGTGAATTGTCGAAGTAAGAGTATAGAATTGAAATGTCAGAATGGTGAGATTCTTCGGATTGAATCAAATGATTTGAATGAATTACCGATAGTGATTTCTGCTATGAGAGCTCAGAAGTATGTTAGAAAAGGCTATGATGCGTATCTAGCGTATGTGATGAATTCTAGCAAGTCAGAATTAAAAATTGAGTCTGTACTAGTTGTTTGTGAGTTTTTAGATGTTTTTCCAGAAGAATTATCGGGTTTACCACCGATTAAAGAAGTTAAATTCGATATTGAATTGTTACCGGACACTACTCCGATACCGATAGCCCCGTACAGAATGGCACCGACTGAATTAAAAGAGTTGAAAGCACAATTACAAGAATTGACAGATAGAGGTTTTGCGAGACTGAGCTTTTCACCTTGGGGTGCTCCCGTATTATTTGTGAAAAAGAAAGACGGATCAATGAGAATGTTTATTGATTACCGACAGTTAAACAAGGTGACAGTGAAAAATAAATACCCTCTTCCGCGGATTGATGATTTATTTGATCAGTTGAAAGGAGCTACTATATTTTCAAAGATTGATTTAAGATCGGGTTATTACCAGTTGCGAGTTAAGGATTTAGATATACTGAAAACTGCTTTCAGAACACGATACGGACATTATGAGTTTCTGGTCATGCCTTTCAGTTTAACAAATGCCCCAGCAGTGTTTATGGACTTGATGAACCGTGTTTTCAGACCGTATTTAGATAGATTTGTTGTCGTATTCATTGATGACATTCTGATCTATTCACGTGATGAGGTAGAGCATACTGAACATCTGAGAATTTTGTTACAGATTCTGAGAGATAAACAGCTGTTTGCCAAATTCAGCAAATGTGAATTCTGGCTTCGAAAAGTAGGATTTTTGGGTCACATTGTTTCTGCGGAAGGCATCAGAGTAGATCCGAGTAAAATATCTGCTATTATAGACTGGAAACCCCTGAGAAATGTATCTGAGATTAGAAGTTTTCTAGGATTAACGGGATATTACCGAAGATTTGTTAAAGGATTCTTGATGATTGCAGTACCGTTGGCTTGAATGCTACAAAAAGATGTGAAATTCGAGTGGACTGATAAATGTCAGCAGAGTTTCGAACAGTTGAAAGCCCTGTTAACAGAAGCTCCGGTTTTAGTTCAACCTGAACCTGGTAAAGAATTTGTTATATACAGTGATGCATCTATTATCAGACTGGGTTGTGTATTAATGCAAGACGGGAAAGTCATAGCTTATGCCTCCCGACAGTTAAAACCACACAAGAAGAATTACCCGACGCATGATCTTGAGTTAGTTGCTATAGTCTTTGCATTAAAGATTTGGCGGCATTACTTATACGGTGAGAAATGTAGAATTTTTACCGATCATAAAAGTCTGAAGTATCTGATGTCACAAAAAGATTTGAATATGCGACAACGGAGATGGCTCGAACTACTAAAAGACTATGAATTTGTAATTAACTATCATCCAGGGAAAGCTAATGTTGTAGCTGATGCGTTAAGTCGAAAGTCTCTGTTTGCTCTGCGAGCTTTGAATGCTCAAATGACGTTATCTGATGATGGATCTGTTTTACCTGAACTAAAGGCTAAACGTTGATTCTGCAGCAAATTCACGAAGCTCAAAAGGCTGATCCCGATCTGCAAGCTAAACAACTTCACTGTGAGACTAATTCTAATTCTGACTTTTCTATAAGGAATGATGATTGTTTAATGTTCCAAAATAGAATCTGTATACCGAAAGATAGTGAACTCATTTAGAAAGTTTTGCATGAAGCTCATGACAGTCGATTTTCAGTTCATCCGGGTAGCACTAAGATGTATAATGATTTGAAACAGCAATACTGGTGGTTAGGAATGAAACGTGAAATATCAGAATTCGTATCGAAATGTTTGATCTGTCAACAAGTTAAAGCTGAACATCAGGTACCGTCAGGTTTATTACAGCCTATTATGATTCCGGAGTGGAAATGGGACAGAGTCACTATGGATTTTGTATCTGGACTACCTCTGTCTCCAAAGAAGAAAAATGCAATCTGGGTTATCGTTGACAGATTGACGAAGTCTGTACATTTTATACCGGTACGTACCGATTATTCTCTAGATAGATTAGCGGAATTATATTTATCTGAGATTGTGCGATTACATGGTATACCATTATCCATTGTGTCTGATAGAGATTCGAGGTTTACCTCAAGATTCAGGAATAAGTTTTAAGAGGCTTTGGGAACAAAATTGAGTTTCAGTACAGCATTTCATCCCTAGACCGACGGTCAGTCTGAAAGAGTTATTCAGATTCTGGAAGACATGTTACGGTGTTGTATTCTTGAATTTGAAAGTAATTGAGAGAAATACTTACCTCTGATAGAGTTTGTATACAATAACAGTTTTCAGACGAGTTTAAAAATGGCTCCATACGAAGCATTATACGGTCGTAAATGTCGAACACCACTGTATTGGACAGAATTGAGTGAGAGAAAGTTACATGGGGTTGATTTAATCCGAGATACAAAAGAAAAAGTGAAAGTGATACGCGATAGTTTGAAAGCAGCTTTAGACAGATAGAAACCATATGCTGATTTGAAACAGAAAGAAATAGAGTTTCAGGTCAGAGATAGAGTATTTCTGAAAGTATCACCGTGGAAGAAAATTCTTCTTTCTGGTAAAAAAGGGAAGCTAAGTCCTCGTTTTATCGGGCCATATGAAATTGTTGAAAGAATTGGACCTGTAGCTTATCGATTATCATTACCATCTGAACTTGAAAAGATTTATAATGTATTTCACATTTCAATGCTTCGCCAATACCGATCTGATCCGTCTCATGTCATTTCTCCCACTGATGTGGAGATACAGTCCGATTTATCGTCCAGTGAAGAACCGATTAGAATTCTGGTTCGAGAAATCAAAGAGTTGAGAAATAAGCATATAGCACTTGTAAAAGTTCTCTGGTGTAAACATGGAATAGAGGAAGCTACATGGGAACTCGAGGAAACTATGCGAAAGTAATATCCTAACCTGTTCACTGGTAAGATTTTCAAGGACGAAAATCCCTAAAGGGGGGAGAGTTGTAACAGCCCACTTTATACCCTAGTCGGAACGGGTGGTTTCGGGACCACTTAACCGAGTCGAAATATCGTTTTTACTGCTTTAATATGTTTTACAGCATGATAGAATTACAGTGTGAAAGTTTTGTTTAGAAATTTTATCGTTTGACTAGTTAATTTGAGAAAAATGACTAAATCGCATAAAGCGATAAATTAGAGTTCTATTTTATAAATGGCTTATTTGAGCATGGCTTTATAAAAGGAGGTACTTGCATGGCAATTATGCCATTTTTATTTGGAGTGGTTGGTAATGGACCATTATGTCCATATTTTATAATGTTTTATAATTATTTTACAAAGGGTAAAATAGTCATTTGGTTATTATATGTTTTATAATAAAACAAAACATAGAAATAGCTTTAATTTTTCTTCTCTTCACCGTTTCTCATAAACCCAATAAGGGTTTAAAGGCTTTGTTTCATTCGGCTACTTCTAAGCATCAATTGAAGTATGTTTTGGCTTCAGTTTTTAGTGATTTTTACGTTTTTGAAATCGTTGTTTCGTATACTAGCTGACCTGTACCTCAATTTCTGATTTTGAACATGTCTTTGAAAAAATGCCATTGATGAATTCATGTTATTTTGATGGATTTTGATGAATTATAGAATATTATGTGGAAATATACAAGAATTTAAAAGTAAGTTTTGATGAAAATGAGTTTTGAGGATTTGATTATAAAAAGGTAGAATTTTTGGTGGTTAAATTGTGATTAATTGAAAAATATATGTTTGTTTAAGTCCCTTGAATATTCGGCTATGGTGAATTGGGGGATTGATTGTGTAATTTGTCATTTTGTGATAAAAGGACTAAATTGCAAAATATTGAAAATATAGGGGCTAAATTACAAATAGGTCAAAATATATGTTTTTGGATTGAATTGATTATGTTAGTTATTAAATAGTTGAATGTTACATTAATTTAGATAAAGACGATCGAATCGCGGAACTTGATCGGGGAAAACGAAAAATAAACGAGTAGATATCGGGATTTCGAGGTAAGTTTGTATAATGAAATTTGATTTGTATATGTCTATAAATGTTGTTAATTGAATGGGTGAATGTATGAAATATCTTTTAATGGAATTGTCCCTTTGATTGTGTATATATGAATTGAATTGGATATGTCTAAATGTTACAAGTGATAAGTGAATACCGAGCCCCGTTAGAACCGTAGAAGTCGTAAGGATACATGTGACATGTCACTAGGGCTACAGGGTGGTTTGAGCTCCTGCATTTGTTGCGGACTCACCACGCGCTCATGAGCTACACGTTTATCCTTCGGGATCACATGTTTAGTCGTCGGACTCACCGTTCAGCCTACGGGCTCACCGTTCATCCTCTGGGATCATATGTTCAGCCTTTGGGGCTTACTGTACAGGCTCGTAAGAGCATATATGACGTATTGACGGATTACAGGTTATATGTATATACACTATGTGTGTATCACCTGGGTATCCTCGATGTTCTTATAGGTTCAACGAGCAATACCGATATAAGTTACATGAATTACAAGATGTTTTGGATATATGTATATATGATACATGTTATATGAACTACATGAAAGGTATGATCCAAACCATAGGATTTATCTGTTACATGAGATATATGAAAGTGAATACATTATATGTCATATAATTATGATGTTTATATGTGCTAATGGATATGAATTATATGGTAAACTCTTGTATAAGATGGTATATGTAGTCATATGAACTAACTTGTGTGAGCTTGTGAAATAGGCTACAAGAGCATATGAATAGAATTGGCCTTACTTGTATATGTATGGATAACCTTAATGAATTGGTAAGTTTAATTCACGTTATACGAGCTTACTAAGCTTTAGAAGCTTACTTTGTTTATTTCTTTCACTGTCTTTTAGATTCGGAAGCTAGCTTGATAATCGGACGAGTCGGAGATCTCCATCACACTATCTATCAAGCTTTGGTACTTTTGAACATTTTTGTAAATGAAATGGTCATGGCATGTATAGGTTAGTTGTTAATGAATGTGGTATATTTTGGTAAATGACCAAGCTATGAGATGTGGCTTGGGTTATACTTATGTAATTAAGTATTTTGATATTGCTTTTGATTTTATGTGCATATGGTAAACTATATGATCAAGATAGGTATATGAGCTGAAATGGTAAGAAATGAAATGTTGATAAATGAGTTCATTAATGTGGTTATTTTAGCCATTGAATTATAATGCTTATTTGATGCAAGATTTCATGATGATTATGGGTCCGTATTATGCTTGAACTTGTATGTTTTGGTTGTCAATATTGGTATGAAATGTTATGGTTATTGACTTGTAGGGAATGACCCATTTTGGGTGACAAATTTGCTTAAATCAAGCCTATATTTGTGCCACACGGCCAGGGGACACGGGCGTGTACTTCGACCGTGTGTCCCCTGCACCTAAAATGTATTTGGACAGTCTTGCATAGGGCCTAGACACACAGGCGTGTCTGGTAGCCGTGTGGCTTGGACAGTTTTGACCACAGCTTAGACACACGGGCGTGTCTAGTAGCCGTGTAAGGTAAGTCAGATTCGACCATGGGTTACGTGATTTGGGCGTGTTGGACAGCCATGACTGTGTGAGAGAACACGGGCTAGGGGCACGGCCGTGTGTCCCTAATTTGGAAATTTTGCAACTATTCTCCTATCTTTTAGCATGTTTTCAATTAGATCCTCCATAGTTATATGCATCATTTTATGATCATTTGAAGCATGCTCTGATGATTGATAATACATGATGGCTAATGATTAAGAGTTCAAAATTTTATTGATTTAGTCTGATTACATGTTTGGTAACGCTCTTTTCCTGTTCCGGCGATGGTTACGGGATAGGGGTGTTACACTTGCCGACATACGTTTAGGTTAACTTTTTATATAAGTGTTGTGATATACATGCTTAACGCAACGCTTAAATAAGAGTCAGCTTTGTCTAACACTATGCCTACACTTTTGGGTCGACACTTTCCTAAGTGCTGGGATAGACTAGCCAATATACACTTTGGCCAAATCTTTGTATAAGGGTTGGTATATGCATGCCTAATGGGTTTAGGGTGTTTAGGGTTTATGGTTTAGTGTTTAGGGTTTAGGGTTTAAGAGTTGGCTTTGTCCAATACTATGTCTAAGGCGTCACTTAAATTGACAAATTAATTTATGTAATAAATATATTCATAAATGATTGACATTAAAAAAATGTTTTGATTGAAATATTTAAATAAAAATATTAAAGATTATATAGATATTAAGTTCGCAAATATTATTTTAATTTGTTAGTAGGCTAGAAAGAATTTGTTATTTTGTAAAATAATCGCGTTGATATATGCTAGCTAGCCATCTAATGTATAGTATTTATTTTGCGGAAATATATATTATTGTTATTATATATTGATCTATTCTTTGGTTAAAAAGATAAAAAATTAGGGCAAAAAAAGAATATATTTGTTATTCTCTTTGGATGGAACGTTAATATGCATTAATGGAATTTTATAAAAAGGATCGAATTGTTAGATAAATTCTAAGCTTTTGATAAATGCTTTCTCTTTGAAGCAACAATGTCAAGCTTGGCACAATAAATGCCAAGCTAAATCCCCCAAATCATTCATCTTCTGTTTATTAAAAATTAATAAATTTTATACTGATATAAGCGATTAATCTCAGATTTTTTTTAATATGAACTGTATTACGATATTAGTTTACTTAAAGGTTTCATTGTTAGCTTCTATATTTAGGGTTTAGGGTTTATGGTTTATGGTTTAGGAGTTTAGGATTTAAGGTTTAGAGTTTATGGTTTTAAGGTTTAGGATTTTATGGTCATGAGGTTTAAGGTTTGTGGTTTAAGGCTTAAGGTTTGTAATAAAAACGATGCAAAAAATCAATTTAGTTTATGGTTTAAAGTTTAAGGTTTAGGATTTAGGGTTTAGGGATTATGGTTTATGATTTAAGATTTTAGGGTTTTATGTTTATAAGTTTCGGGTTTAAGGTTTTAGGGGTTTGTGTTCATGGGTTTGGGGTTTAAGATTTTAGATTTTTTTAATATAAATATTTAAAAAATTTATATTGTATATATTTAAAAAAAAATTAATTATAAATAAGATAAATATAAATTATTATTTTTCAAAAAATAAAATATCAAAATGGGATAAATCCCAAAAGCATACATGAACAATGGTTAATTTAATGTGTAATTGTATACATAAACTTTAATTTGATCCAGTTCTTGTAAATTATTAACATAATTATTGACATAACATCATTTTATATTTATATATTGCATACATAAATATTTATGTTTATTCAATATAAAAATAAATTGATGTATTTATTTTTTAAAATGTGTATGATTAAATCAAAATTAAAGTTTTAAGTATACATTTAAATCACAATTAGAATTTCATATTGAAAAAAGAAATCCTTTCAACAATACTAGACGATGACATACCCATTTATCAATTTAACTCCTAAAAGAGTTGATCATGCTAAATTTTAACTATCAATATTTATTTTTTTATCAATATAATTCTTATTTTTTAAACTAAATTTGATATTCTACTTTTTAAAATCCCCCCAAAATTTCACACTTTTTCCCCGCCATTTATTTTATCTCTTTTAAATTTTTTTTTCCTTCCTTCCCAAATATGTTCTCTTTTTTCTTAGGGCTCAAAATCTCGTCAGAAATCAAGTTGCAATCAAGTTGCAAAACCTTAGCTCGATCAGCCATCGCCACTGCGATCAAAGCTCCCTCTTACTCTCTTTCTTCCAGGTATCTGATCTCACGTAATGCTCATTTCATGGATCGACATTGGATTTTTCCAAATGATTTGTGTACGCATGATTTACAGAGGGGGAGGAGATTGAATGATCTATAAAAATGCAGCCAGATGACGGTCGAGGAACAGTTGTTTTTTAAAGCAGTAAGGAAGAATGCTCGTGGGAGAATTTGCCCAAATGGCTTCAAGCCATTTTTAATTCTAAAAAAGAATGGCACAGAAGGTTAGTTTTGGACTTTGCTGCTTACTCTTTATGCTTTTTACCTTTTAAAATGTTGTTTTAAGGATCGTTTAGTTTGTATCTTTGAAGAACTTCTTTATTCTGTTTTAAAGAATAATATAGGACAAAATTCATCAAATGAGGAAATACTTATTTCATGCTTCTAATATCATTGATAGAAACTAAATTTTTGGTGACGGAGTTCTTGAAACTAATTAGAAATTTGAATTGGCATTGCTTTTTTATAGTCATTGCAGATTAGAACTTTAGATGCTCCTATTAATAATTGAACTTTTAATTCTCTGTTTATGCATATGGAAGGCTTAATAGAAAAGTTTTGATCTTTATGCTTAATGGTGAAATAGGTTAAAGATCAATATCCAACTGCTAGCCGGAATTCTTTTCCTGGTTGCTCTGATTCTGCTGTTATTTGAACCTTTGTAGATTATTTCATTTACACTTCTGTTATACTGCAGCATTCTACTATACCGATATCAATATCTAGAGTTAATCAATTTGATGCTGCTAGATTGGATATTGAGATGTCAGCCATGTTAAAAGAACAGCTGGTTAAAGTTTTCTCCTTGATGAAGGTATTTTTGCTATTGAAGGCATTCGTGGTGTAAGGAAAATGAACTTGTGCTTTGCAATTCTCTGATCTTGTTTCTCTATTTTGTTGGGGGTTAGCTAGGAATGTTATTTCAATACGAACCAGAACTCTGATGCATTCCTCGAGTTTTTCATTTGGCGGTTTTCAATTTGGGTAGATAAGCCAACTCCAGGAATTGCACTTATGAATCTCATGTATAGAGATGAACGTGCCGTGGCATTAAGAGGAAAAGGTAAGAAGGTCTGGACTTCTCTTTCTTATTCTGCTACTTAAGGATTGGCTTTCAATTCTTTGATTTCTCTTATGTTTATCATATAGATGAAGATAGATATATCTTTGAAATTTTTATGTTATATTTTGGCACTAGAAAAGTGTCTTGCTCATGTATAAGCATTGTTACTAACCACTTTGTCTTCATATAACTCATGTGCTGTGATAAATGATTTGTTTGCTATTGAGGATTTAATTATTTTTTTAATAGCAGGAATTTGTTTCTATTACTTCTATTTCAATTTAGGTTTATGTATGATATGCCTCACATTAGTTTGCCAAACAAATCATTCTCTTGTACCTCGTCCTTTTTTTTATTTATGGTCTTCACTTTATCAGCGACTCAATTATCAGTTTTTGTATCAAAATTACATCTATTCCTTTTTGAAATAATCCATTTTTACTGCATTTTAGAAGATGGAGCATTTGTCCTTATTTAACACTGTCAGTTTTGAAGAGTTCATCCTAATATCTGCATAGCACTTTACCTCGGTTAGAATTTTCTTAGCTCTCCTTTCTCTCATGTAGCGTTACCTACATCCTTAGTTTGTCTTACTCCATATATTTCTGCAGTAAGAATAGGTTTGATAGGACCTGGGCTAGCTTTGGCTTAAAAGATGTGGTATTGTGTTGCTGCAGTGGGTGGTCAGTACATCTGGGCTTGTTTACAGTCATTCTCAGCTTTTTGCAGATGGGTTGGTTCTGAGCAGATTCTGGTTTCTTCTTTGTGTTCTTCCCCTAGGAAGTGTTTGGACTCTATTTAAACTCAATACTGCTTTTTCCTTTCTTCTTCAGAGGCCATTGGCATGGCGAGCTTGGGGTTTGATGCAACGTATAGAAGGGCTTTACAAGGCTGCATCGTTTGGCAACCTACTCATATTTCTTTATACTGGAAGGTAGGCTTCAAAGTTTTGTTTTTCATAAGAGGTAGCCTTATAAATGTTGAAGCACATGTGTATTCGAATCTCATTAATATTATAGGAAAATAACTGATCTTAAGTTTTCCATTTGCCATCGTCACTTTGCGAAACTAATATGGTTGTCTTCTCATTGTGTTTTGAAATTGTCATTTAACCTTAATGCTTACATTGGTTGCCATTATTCAGCAAAGTAGCCTGCTATCCAGCAAATAATTAACAACTTATATATATCAACCCTTGAGTACCGCCTCGCTATTTAGAATCGTCCCTTTTGTTTTTATTATTTTGGTATTATCTTTACTCTACATTTTTAGTAATAGCATTGAACCTTACTATGCTGCTCTATTTACTTTATAATGGTTAGCCAAGTTTTGAATGACTTGCTGTTACATTCTTATTTGTAGGTCTTGGTTAACATTATTGAATGTTTTTTTGATATCTGCAAATAGTCTGCAAATGATTTTGTCAAGTATGTTCATTTATCTTCATTTCAGGCTTTCTTGTAGGCTTATAATGTCTAACTTATTATTACTTTAATGTAGGCTGCAGGACAGGATTATGAGAAGGAATTAAAGTTTCTTGGGGCTACCTTCATAGAAATAAGAGATCAACAGAATTTCTTAGAATTGAAGTTGAAGTTTCAAACTGTATTAGCTTTTATGTAATACAACATCAATATCATTGTCCATCATCTTAGGTACTTTTTTATTTGTTTACTTTTGTACATTAAGTTGAATGTTGGTGGTATACATTTCAGCTAAATGTTAAGTGTATTTTGATTATTGGATCGATTTTTGTACTGAATATTCAATTTTATTTTAATTTTAATTTTAATTTTATATTTTATATTTTATATTTTTTTAGTTGTATTTAAAGCACAATTCCTATCATTATTCACTGTAAATATTTATAAAAATATATTAATATTGAAATAATAAAAAATAGAAAAAAAATTATATTATACTTGTCTATCTCAACTTGTTTAAGGTTGTTTTAGACGGGTCTATCTCAACCTTTTTTAAAAGTTACCTTTGATAAGGTTTATCCAACCTTTTTAAGGTTGCCTCAGACGGGTCTATCCTAATCTTTTTTTAAAGGTTGCCTTAAACATGGTCTATCCCAACCTTTTAAAGGTTGCCTTAGACGGCTTTATCCTAACTGTTTTAAAAGTTGCCTTAGACACGAACTATACCAACCTTTTTATGGTTGCTTTAGAAAGGTTTATCACAACCTTTTTCAAAGGTTGGTCTTGACTAGGTCTATCCCAACCCTTTTTAAAGGTCGGTATTGACTAAGCCTTTCGCAACTCTTCAATAAGCATCGCCTTATGTTGACTTATGCCGACGCTTTTTCAAAAGTGTCGCGAAGCCTATACCAACTGCACTATATACAACCTTTTTGGAAGCGTCGGGAGAAGCGTCGCGAAGCCTATGCCAACTTTTTTTGCGTCGTCTTAGGTCAAAAAAGTGTCGCGGTAGGGTATTTTTGACGTAGTGTATGTTATTCAGACCCTTTATTTTTTCCTAAAGTGCTTGTATATAACATATATTTAGACACAAGTATGGGAGTATGTTTGACACTAACACGAATCCATGTAACATAGCTTGAAAGTAAAGAAGGGAATCATTTCCTTTGTTCATGGAATGCCTCATAGATAGGAGCGAAGCCACAAATATTGTTAGGGAAGCGGGGATAATTACAAAAGATAGACATGTAGGTTCAACCCATACTGCGGAGCCTATTTTAAATAATATGTTTTTAAAATTCGGATAATATTAATCATCAAAATTAACATTATATGACAGTCCTACTTTAAATAATGTATTTTTTAAAATTCAGGATAATTTTAATCACCAAAATTAATATTTAGAAGAAAAAAGCTAAATGCTAAAATTGTATTAAATATTGTAATTATTTAAGCATCAATTATTTTACCAAATTAATATTTAAATACTACTTTGTATTAATTTATCAAATTAAATTAAAAATGTTACTAAATTTATCATAATAATTTATAAATTCTATAAAAGAAATCAAATTAAAAGAAACTTTGGAAAACTTGAGGGGCAAACACAAATTTATACTATTTTTAAGTATTAGTTATAATATCAAAATAAAAACTTTCAAAACTTAAAAGGGCTGAATTGAAATTTTATAAAATTTAGGGGGCCGGCCCCTGCCACCCTCTCCTCAAATTCGCCCCTGCTCGGAAAACTCTTAAGACACACCACAAAGAAAAACAAAATCCAGAGATCTGATATACCAAGGTTTCCCCAAGAATACAACATTTGCCTTTATATTTCAGATGAAGTAAAAGAAACCCAATTTTTCTAGTAACAAAAATGAAAAAGTGACAATTTCAAAGGGTTTAAAGAAAGATCATTATGACCAAAGTATAAGCATACATACCAAAACACCATTGCCGAACCTCAAAAGGCAAGTGAAACAGAGGGAATAAGCAGCAAGCTCAAGAGGTCCGATATGACCAATAAAAGCTTGACTGATGACAGCGACACCAAAGGTGGAAAACCTGGTGAATGTTGCAGGAGCTGCAACAACAAACGTCTTCTTTAACTCCATCCATATCTTTTCTTTTAGTGTTGCTTCTTCAACTTCAATCTTTTCTGCTTCTTTAAGCAGCCTCTGGCTTATATCACCTTTCATTGTTGAACAACCTCTTTAGTTCCCCAAACCCCGAAGCTCTCTTCTCCTTTTTTCCACCTGCTTTCTACCTTCTTTATATTCATGAAACAAGCAAGCTAGCAGCCAATACTTCACATGCATAGCCCAAGGGCAATGATTCCCATAAATTTTACCGCACTCGCAATCCGGATAAATGAAAATATTTTATATTAAAAAGTAGTCTTTTTTTTTTTTTTTTACTTCTAAGGTGCACTAATTGATGGTGTGGATTGATTAAAATATATTAAAATATTTTTTAAATTAAAACATTTTTCTTAAAATTTTATAAAAATATAACAATAGCATAAATGATTTCTTTCACTATATAATATTAAAATAATTACGGGAACTAGATGATATGGTAACGTCTTTCTTATCTTAACTAGTGATCGAGAATTTGATATTTTCCTTAAGTATGGAGCAACTTTAAAACTCGTGGTCAATGTGTACTCCTTAATGAGTCTATAAAACGTAAAGAATTAGTTACTAAGTTCACTTCAGTAAATATATTGAAAAATAAAATAAAAATAAAAATATTATTACTACATGAAATAGATAAAAAAAAAAGTTTATAATTTAAATAAACAAAGTTGATGCTATCTTTATTCCATAAATTCATAAATTACTTGGTTAAAATAAATTTAATTAAAATAAATATGAAAAAGAATTAAAATTAAATGTACATTAAATAATTAAATTTGATTTAATTAAAGTAAATGTAAAAAAAGAAAATAAAAGTATAAGAAATATGTATCAATTAATATTTTATATTAAAAATATATATTTATAAAAGTATACTAACTAGTGATAATTGGTGGAGTGGTAAAAGCTTTTTATATAAGATTGTTGATTTTTTGTTCGATTCTTAAATAATATTTTTATATGAAAAGATTAAAATTTTTTTATAATAATATTAATTATCCTTTAAAATAAATGTATTTTAATAATTTTAGAATTAAATTGATATGAAATTAATTTATAATATCGACTCAATTAATCATTTTATGTATAATATAGATAGGTACTTTGATGTGCATGGAATGGTAATTTTTATAATTTGAGAAAAATATTGAAAAATTGAAAAAAGAAAAATATGATAACAAAAGAAGAAGTTAACGAGGGCAGACATGGATGGTAAATTTTCCTTGGTTTTCTCGGTTGCCTATATTCATTAATCGACAGACATATCCCCATCTCAAGATAGAAAAAAGACAAAATTTGTCTGCTAACTTTTCACTTTTTGTCAATAAATTTGTTTTAGATTCTCAAACTTTAAAACTATTTATATGTAAATTGCATGGATTTTGAATTTCAATTTTAAAATAAAAAATTGATGAATGAACGTAAATAATGTTTATTTAACATTCTAATTATAGAAAGCTTTAAATCCAAAATGACAGTATATATATAGTCACATCTTTTATATGATATAATTTCAAAAAAAGACTCGGTTATTGGGATCCAGTATCTTAAAAACTAAAATATCTAAATCACCCTACCTAATACAATTACAACTTCTGTTTTTGTCTAAGTGGGTTAAAGTTTAGATTCAATCTCCAATTTCATACTTAAGTTTTCTTTATCTTAATTTGGTATTTGAGTTTCTTTTTTGTACTTGATTTTTCTTTTGTCTCACTTAATTACTTAAATTTAACTTTGCCTTACAGTAATAGTCACCGACCTGAGACCCAGATAAGCTTCAGGTCGCTTACCCGCAATCTGGCCAAACCCCATCAAATGGATACATACGAGATGTACAGCGAGAGGACAGTTAAAGGAGCTCACAGTGTCAGCTCACATAAGTTGAAAGGAGCTCGCGGTATCAACTCACAAGAGTTAAAGGGAGTTCGTAGTCCCAGTTCGCATACACCCAGGGAGTTCGCATGGAGGGGATCGCGAACTCTAGCATGCGACCTGGAATGGTACACATGTCCAACATGCCTGCGACCTACTCAGAGTGTTAGTCCTATGAATAGTGGAGTTAAGTCATGAATAGTCCAATCAAATCATGAACAGTGGTAATATGTATAAATACTCGAATGTTTCCTTTAAGGAGACACATAAAAAATTATTTAATAATTGGTGTGGTGAGTGTGGATAAACTTTCAATCATCAAATTTTTCAAATTTTTAATTTTCTTCAGTTTCAAAGCAGAAAATGGCTCACCCAATCGAGAACTTTACCTTCTATCTTTTTTTCGGACAAGCTGAAGCATTAAGTTCAAGTAGTTAACCTAATGAGGCAGACTTGTTTGCCGGATGGTTTGCCCATAGACCGGAAAACTTTGGCAACGCAGTTCATCAGGGAGCTTCAGGTCCTTTAGACCTGAACCTATCCACCAGTCAAGGGTTGCCACCTCCTCCTAACTAAGAGGCACCCCTGTAGAAATTTTTTACTCTTCAAGGTTTAAGCAACAGTAGACTTTTCAGTAGGAATTATTGAAGCAAAATGAGGAGTTGAGAAGGTAGGTAAACTCTGAAACTTACAACTTTCATGACAACGTGAATGTGCAAGATGAAGCTCCGGGCATGCATGAAAGGAATGGCAAAGTGAGATAGGTGAGTTACGGTAAGATGTAAGAGCATTGCACTCTAAGTCTCGGGACATGGACTGACTATTTTGCTCTAACAATCCATTGGCCATTGAGATAACATCGGTGAACTTATGGCGTGATTTTAAGGTCCCAAAAGACATGTTTGAGGGGAGAAGGGACCTATGAGCCCATTTGATGCAATACAATGACTACATGAACGTACTCAGAGCATCAGATTCAGTAAAATGTAAGGCCTTTTCCACGATGCTTAAGGGAAGTGCGAATGACTGGTACTTGTCCCTTCCCTAAGGCTCAATTTGAAGCTTCATTCAGTTGGGCCAAATGTTTTTGGAAAGGTTTAGAGCTCTGAGCACACTTATGGACTAATATCAGTGAAACAAAAGGAAGGTGAGTCCCTCTAAGATTATTTCAAGCGGTTCTATGTAGCAACTCTAAACACGAAAAATTTGGAGGACCAGTGGTCTATTGATGCTTTGTAATGGGGGTACAAAATGACCACGTACAATACTCCTTTATTGATAACAGACTACGGAGTCTAGTTGATCTCTACGAGTGGGCTCACAAGTTCGCAAAGGTAGAAGAGATCAAGAGGGCATCACGTAACACTTTTTAGAGGGAAGACAGGTAATTTAGAAACCGAGAGGAAGCTCACAACAGGCAAGGTCCTTCTAACCAGTCGTTACGAGTGAGAGGTGATGAACAACAGAGAAGCTAAATGTAGTGTGATTCTCCCAAGGCTTCCCAAAGATCTCAGACAGAGTATATCAGAAGATATATCCCCCATGGCAGGTTCAAAGTTTGTTTGTACTCCTTTGAACGCTACTCACGCTTATATTTTGAACTAGGTAAAAAGCCTTGAGATTCTGCCTAAGCCATCTTCAATGAGGCACAGCACAAGGAGATCTAACTCAAGAGACAAATGTACCTTCTACGATGATGTTAGGCATAAGACTGAAGACTGTTTCACATTAAAGGATGCCATTGAGGAAGTAGTGAGAAACGACGAGCTTGTGAGTTTATTGATTAGAGTGTTTCCCAATAGGGCTAGAGTTCGTGAGGCGATCCTAAGGATAAACAGAAGGTTAGGGGTATCATTTATGTGATAGTTAGAACTAATGAAAAGTAGGCAACCTCTAGCACTAAAAGGAAGGCACACCTCAAGGGTGTCATGTCTATCTATTCACCCAAGAGGCTACATCAAAAGAAGAGGTAGAAGGTGAACTCCACTCATAAGGATGAAGAGTTAGCTTGTGATGAAGATGGCAACGATCCTATGGTAGTGACAGTAATAATTGACGATTTTGAGGTGAAAAGGATTTTTGTGGATAGTGGAAGCGCTGTTGAGGTTCTAACTTGGGATGCTTTTTAGAAAATAGGGTTAAATGAGAAGACATTAAAGAAAGTGAACCGCTGTATAATTTTGTGAACCACCCCGTTAAAGTAAAAGGCTCTATTACCTTACCATTGACTTTGGGAGATGGCGAGCACACCACCATAGAGTATGTCTAATTTTTTGTTGTAGACTATCCTATGGCTTATAAGGTAATTTTTGGGTGCCTAATTATAAGGATGACAAGGATGATGGTGGGCACTTTCTGTCTAAAAATAAAGTTTCCCATTAAAACTGGGGTTAGCTATATGCAATCGGATCAGAGAGTAGCTAGATAATACCACATGTTGTTGGTACAACAATCCCATGAACAAGAACAACGAGGGTAGGGTTCATAGCAGTTGAAACTGGATGGACAATTGTTAGATTTGGATAGCCTAGATAATAGATACGATGAGTGAGCTAAGAAGCCAAAAGTAATTGAGGTTATGGAAACTTTGAAACTTTTCAGTGGTAGTACAAATAAGGTGGCAAGAATTTTGTCTGTGCTGACGAGTGAGGAAAAGAAAATTTTGATTCGTTGCTTGAGAGCTAATGTTGATATTTTTGTTTGGTCCGCTACAGATATAACAGGGGTAGAACCTAAGGAAATTGTCTATAAGTTTAATGTTCTATCTAAAGCCAGACCTGTGAAGCAAAAGAGGAGACGGTTCACGCTACAAGTTGTAGAGGCTGTAAGGCAAGAGGTCGCAAAGCTGTTGGCTGTAGGGTTCATCAGAGAGATCGAGTATCTGGGTTGGATCTCAAATGTTGTAAAGGTTAAGAAGGAAAGTGGTAAATGAAGAATGTGTATAGATTTTACCAATCTCAACAGGGCTTGTCCCAATGATAGCTTCCCTCTTACTTCGATTGATAGACTTATTGACTCATCCTTGGTAACAAATTCATAAGCTTTATGGATGCTTTCTCTAGATATAATCAGATCTCTATGGCTCTTGGAGATCAAGAGAAAACATCTTTTGTTACAGAATAAGGTTTATTTTGCTATCGTATGATGCTTTTTGGTTTGAAAAATGTAGGTGCAACTTACCAAAAGCTCATGAACAAAAATTTTAGAGAGTAGATTAAGCGAAGTGTTGAGGTTTATACCGATGACATATTAGTGAAAGCCTTCACTATCGGCAAACATGTTGATAATCTGTCAGAAGTATTTGCGATATTGCGAGCCCATTGGATTAGGCTAAACCTAGATAAGTGCGCATTCGGGGTTAAGGCTGGCAAATTTTTGGGCTTTGTGATCTCAAAGAGGGGAGTTGAAGTGAACTTTAAAAAGATTCAAGCCATCTTGGAAATGTTCCCTTTGAAGACAATAAAGGATATCCAACCGTAAATTGGAAGGGTGGTCGCGCTCAACAGATTTGTGTCTCGAATGGCTGAAAAGTCTCTACCTTTCTTTAAGGCCATTTTCATCTCTTTTTCTTGGATGGAGGAGTGTCAAACAACTTTTGAAAAACTCAAAGAGTACCTCACATCCCCTCCATTATTAATGTGACATTGTTGAGGAGATATTCTTTACTTATACCTTATCATATCTGAGGAAGCAGCTACCTTGCTCAAGGCAGTAGCTGTTTGACAATTCGCTATATACTATATCAATAAGGTGTTGCAAAATGGTGAACTTAGGTATGTGAAAGTTGAAAACCTCATTTTTGTTTTAATTACTACAGCTCGCAAGCTGCGACATACTTCCAAGCCCATCCTGTGGTAGTTGTGATGAACTAGTCGATCAAAGAAATTTTGTCTAAACCTGACACATCCGTAAGAGTGACCAAATAGAGTATAGAGTTCATCGAGTTTGGTATAGAGTTTGTACTATGAATTACGATAAAAAGGCAGTTTTGGTCGACTTCATAGTCGAATATTCATTTGAGGCACCCACTAAATCCTTAGGTAACCCGATTCATAAATGATAAACTCCATATTACGTAATAGAAAATAATATATTTAAATTGTAATCCGCTACAAGTCTCAATGGCAGTCTTTGGTCCACTACGTTACCTCTATAATAACTTATGACAAATTTCCAATTTGTACTCAAATTTCTTTTCCATTTTTTGTATGCAACATAGTAGTTAGTCTGCCATAGGAAGAAACTATGACCACCGAAAAATTAAAAGATTGGTTGGTTTATGTCGATGGATCTATGGCAAAGACTAGATCAAGAGCAGGAGTACTCTTGGTGGAATCTGAAGGAAACGAATGGCAGTATAGACTCTCTTTTGGATTTCAGACATATAACAACGCTACAAAGTACGAGGCATTAGTATAAGGGTTGCAATTAGCTCACCATCTTGGAGCGAGAGAGCTTGTTGTTCATACAGATTCCCAGTTGATCGCCAAACAGCTGAACAACGAATATGAGGTCAAAGAGTTAGGGTTAAAGAAGTACCACTCAATGGCAACCTAATTTCTAGTAGGGTTTGATAAGATACAAGTAAAACAAGTCCCAGTGAGTGATAATACATGAGCAGACGCTTTTTCCAAGCTAGTAAATTCCATTTTCATCCAGCAAATGGGAAAGATTTTGTTGGAGCACAAGAAAGCCCCAAATTATGATACACTTCAAGTATATGCTATAGATAAAAAAGACACATGGATGAATCCCATAATTCACGTATTACAGGGGATAAATGACTACTCAGGTAAAAAGAGCTTACAAAATTACAACGGAAAGCTACGAGGTATGTAAATCCGTGTTATATGTTACACATATCTCCATAATTTAAGTGGAAGAACTATTTAAAGTGATTTATTTTGTTATACAATTGCTAGGTATACCCTTTTAGAGGGTATACTATATAAAAAAGGATTCTGACAACCACTGTTCTGATGTCTGACGCCATTCGAGGATAAGTATGTAATGCAAGAGATTCATGAAGGCATTTGTGGCAAACACTTGGGTGGAAGATTGCTCACCCAAAAAATCTTTAAGTAGGGATATTATTGGCCCACAATTCATTAAGATGTACATGAGCTAGTTCACATATGCAATTCTTGCCAAAGGTATGCCTAGATACAACGATAGCCAATAGAACCTATTCAGGTCATGTCCAGCCCTTGGTCTTTTGTAACTTGTAGAGTCAACATCCTCAGTCCATTCCATATAGCCACAGAAAAGAAGAAATTCGTAGTGATCACAGTGGATTAGTTTACCAAATGGATTGAAGCTGAGGCTTTGACAACCATCACTGAGAGGCAAATTGAATCTTTTCTTTGAAAGTCGATTATGTGTAGGTTTGGTGTACCATGTATGATAATAATGGACAATGGTACACAATTTTAGGGAAATTCAAGAACTTTTGTGCTAATCTTCAAATCTTATTGGCTTAAAGCTTTGTGAAAACACCCCAAAAGAATGGGCAAGTTGAGGTTATGAATAAAAAGATTTTAACAACTTTGAAGAAGAAAGTGGGAAAGGCTAAAGCTGCTTGGTTAGAGGAACTACTTGGAATTTTATGAGCCATGCGAACATCCTCTCATACTACAATTGGAGAAACAACATTCTCGATGGTTTACGATGCAGAAGTAGTGATTCCAGTTGAGATTTGCATGCACTCACATAGAACAACATACTTCGACGAAAATGCCAACCAAAAAGCTATGAAGCTCAACCTTAATCTCATTGATGAAGTTAAAGAAGTACTAAAGATCAAGAATACGACACATTCTCAACAAGTAGTTTACTACTATAATTACAAGGTGAAAAATAAACAATTTCAAGTTGATGACCTTATACTTAGAAACACTGAAGCCATCCTTCTAGCTTTGCAACAAAGAAAGATGGCCCCAAGATGGAGGGAACATATAAAGTTATAGAAAAGATAGACTATGGAGTGTACAAATTAGCGAGATTGGAGGGCATAACTCTACCGTGCACATGGAGTCATGTCATCTTAAAAAGTATTATGTGTAAATTTCGATACTTTAATGAAAATATGTTCTTTCAATAGCATATTTACTTTATATGATCCACCCCAAAAACAGTTAGCGAGAGCTCATGCTCCCAACTGTAATCTTAAAGCTCACAGGTTTAGTACCGTAGCCTCCAAAATAGTTAGCGAGAGCTAAGGCTCCCAACTGTAATCTTAAGGCTCGTAAGTTTAAAATTGTAACCATCGAAATAGTTAGCGAGAGCTCAGGCTCCTAGTTGTGAAATTAAGGCTCACATGTTCAATGCTGCAACCTCTAAAACAGTCAACGAGAGCTAAGGCTCCCAACTGTAATCTTAGGGCTCGCAGGTTTAATACCATGACCATCAAAATAGTTAGTGAGAGCTCAAGCTCCCAATTGTGAACTTAAAGCTTACAAGTTCAATACCACAGCCTCCAAAATAGTTAGCGAGAGCTGATACTCCCAATTGTAATCTTAAAGCTCACAGGTTCAATACCACGACCATCAAAATAGTTAACGAGAGCTCAAACTCCCAACTGTGAACTTAAAGCTTGTAGTTTCAATACCATAGCCTCCAAAACAGTTAGCGAAAACTCAAGCTATGAACTTAAGGTTCGCATGTTTATACACCGCAACCTACAAAATAGTTGAAGCTCACGATTCAAGTTTAAAATTTGCTCAAAAATTGCCTAAGTGTCCGAAACTTGTTTAAATTTACTTGAGTTAAAATTTTGCTCAAGTTCGAGGAAAGGTAAAACATCATAACATTAACAAGTAAACTAAAAAATTTCAGTTCTTTCATAAAGAAGGGAAACACAAAGTTACAAAATTATAGGTAATAAATTTCAATTCTTTCATCAAAATCACCGTGGACTTCATTCTCCCTCTCTTTTCCCTTAACAATTTCAACATTGTCAACAACAGGATCAGTACTGGTGTTAGCGCCAGCAGGCACGATGGTTGGTTTAGAAGGATTCTCCTCAAGGTAAAAATCTCCTGAGTTCTTCCACTTGGATGTGAACTTATCCTGAGTGGCTCTTGAAGGACAACGAACATCAAAGCTATGTAACACCCTGAATTTGGGCCTAGAAGAATTGGGCCTTGAGTTCGGGTCCGGGTAAAAGACGGCCCGAATTTATCTGGATGTTTTAAATTTCTATGGAAAAATACATTAATGTTGTTATTAAATTGGTGTTTAGTTTAGTAATTAAATAAATTAAGAGGGACTTATAGTGTGGGAAAAGTCCTGGGCTCGGCCTAGGGCTTTAGCAAAAATTTTTATTTTATGCTACCTTAGGGAATTTGGGCAGGAGGCCTAATAAATGAGCTGGGCCTGGCCCAGTGGTTAAGCACGTTAGGGAGCAAGAAGGGGGCCTGGGTTCAAGGCACGACGCACGCAAAATGGAGGGTTTTTTTAAGTAAACTGGTTGCGGTTAAATAGCCCTTAAGAGAAGTTGCGAACATAGTTCAGCACAAAGAGCGCCTGTGGCGTAGTGGCGGCAGCGTGCTAGGCATGCCAAGAGGACGCGAGTTCGATCCTAGGGGAAAGCGAAATTTTGGCATTTATTTTTAAGTAGCCGTCACAGAAGTGGGTAAGCTTTATAATTAAATGCGACCATATTATATTGAAAGCAAGGTCGCGTTGTAGTGGCCAGCAGCGTGTGTGGGTGCCTAGAGGTCTCGGGTTCGAGCTGCTATGCGCGCAAGAGGACTGCCTTTTTGCTACACGCGTGGGGAGAGGAGTTGTGCTGGACCAAAACTCCTCCTAGCAGCAAGGTGAGTCAGTAATTAGTGGATAAAAAGCTGCAGCTGGTAGGAAGAATTTGAATGCAATTCAAATTCGGTGGATGGCTAAAATTAAGATTTTGGGTTGAAGAAATAGGATAAAATTTAGCCGATTGGGGATGTGCCGAATGAGCAAGGGGAAATATTTATTTTTGTAGTTTTGGTATTAATCGTTTTTCTCTTGGTTTTATTTTCTTTCAATTGGTTTTGTTTTTATTATTTATGCTCATCTTTTCTTCTTTTCTTTCTTTTGTATCTCAAGGCCAAATTCACTTGTTCTTTAGTTGTTTTCTTTTTCTTCTCTTATTTCTCTTCTATTTTTCATCAAAGCCCGAACCTTCTTCTTTATTCTTCTCTTTTTTCAACACCTTGTTAGTCGATTACCACCAAAAGCTGAAACCCTATTCTTTTTCTTCTCTTTTAAGCCGAATCTCCCTACCTTAATAGCCTTGTCGACGTCTTTTTCTTCTCGTTACAAAGCTTTCACCTTTCTTTCATCTTTGTTATATCAAAAGCTGAAGATCTCTAGATTCATTCTCTACTTGTATTTAGAGGCGAGATCTATGTCAGATCTGAGCTAGAAACTAGATTGGGGATCGCTTTGGTTAGGTGAACCTTTGTTTGCAAGGAAAAGTGATTTAAGCAAGGATGAATAAAGGCTAGGGACGTGGAAGTGATCTAGATCTAGTAGATTAAAATTGATAGAGGAAAGATCGTGAGGAAGATTTCGCGGTAGTAATCGCAAATCAGGTGTGTATCGAATACCCTTCTGTAGTCTAAATCGGCAAAAGTCGAAAAGCCGAAATGCCAAAATTTCGGTATTTCATGGGCTAGCGAGTGTGCGAACGCTCGTGGGTTAGTTGGAAGCGGTAGATCTGTAATCAAAATTGATAAGGTTGGTGAGTGTGCAATTTCATACACTTCGGTAAGTTTGGGCCTCGATGGGCTGAATGTGGGCCCAATGGGCTTATGGGCCCATATGGGTAAAATAAGCGATAAACGTGCTCTGGTAGGTTGTAGATCCAAAACTGCTAAGACTAGTAAACCGATTATTAAGCTTGGACTAAATGGGCTTAAGTAGCTAGTAGACACTGTGGGGTCCATTAGGGGGTTTTAGGGCCCAATGACTAAAAACTGCTAAAGTGGGCTAGATAAGTTGCTGTAATGAAAATGAGACTGTTAAATGCGTAAAACCCTAAAAATTGGAATAATCACTGAAATACCCCTTAAGGGTGCAAAATTACTATTTTACCTCTAGGTGCGAAATGACTGTTATACCCCTAGGGCTAAATTTGACTAAAACGCATGATTTACTGTTTCTGTTTACTGTATGCCATATCATGATTATCTGTTGCATGAGATTTGGGATTGTTGATGGAGGAAGTGCAAGTGGCATTGCCACGTTTTTTGAAAGAGGCTTTGCATTGTACTGATATCTGAAAAGGGCTATGCCCATTCTGTTTTCTGAAAGAGGATTTGCCTCGTATTTCTATTAGTGGCTTGGCCACCTTTTCTGATTATGCATCTATGCTGTCATTGTGGAGTGTAGCGGTTGGATGGGTTGAGTAGTTTCCCCACATGGAGTGTCTGGTTAGTACGGGTGGAGTGTAGCGGTTGGGTGGGTTGAGTAGTCTCCCCACATGTGATAGGCTTTGCATTCATGCATGATATCTGTTCTGTTACTGTAATAGGCCTATGAGTCGTACCGTTATCTGAAAAGGGCTAAGGCCTAGTGTATTGTATCTGAATAGGGCTTCGGCCCAATTATTACTGTGACTGGTTAGGGCTTAGGCCTAATGGGCTCGAGCTGAATTGGGCTTTGGATGGGTTTCTTTGCACACTGAGTTTCCAAACTCACCCATTTCTCTCTATCCATGCAGGTGGGCCCTAGATTGGTGGACTTAGAGCTGGGAGGGATTCAGAGTGGCCACGAAGACTGTATTTCTGGTTTAATTAAATTATTTATTTTATTTCTTATTTCAATCGTTTCCTTTTTAATTTGGGTTTGTAATAAGGCCGCTCTATTTGTTTTTGCTTTGGGTTTTAATTACTTGTTCTTACTATACCTTAATTATTTTGAATATGGCTGCGTGAGTTTTCTCAAAGTTAATCGAACGTTTTCAAAATCAGTCACACGATTTATTCGAGTAACAAAGTTAAGTTTTATAATAAATCTCTTAATAACTAGTTTTGGATAGAACGTTCATCAATAAATAGGGAATTTCTCTCAAAACTTTAATAACGATTTTGCAAAGCTCACCCTAATATTAGTAACTAGGTAACATGGTTAGTTTTAGGTGATGTGACACACCAGACTTGGCCATTACGTTTGGACAGGGTTTGGGGTGTTACAAGCTAATCTAGTCTATCTCTATCTTAGCGAGAGCATCAAAATTAATTTTACGAACATCAAAAGGCCTAGTAGAAACTTGAGCATGCAAAAAAAAAAAAAAAATAGATTTGAGCTCAATAGTGATATCACTCAACATTCCTAAAGTGTTTTTCTTAAACCCTATAAAAGCCTTTTCTTGTTTCCACTTTAACTCTGCCATTTCAGCCTCATGGTCCGCAGTGGTTTATCTCACAACTGCTTTATGTTTTTCAGTAACCCTTCTCAGCTCAATACCCAAGGCTGCGACCTCATCAGACAATTCATCATTTTTTACTTGTTTAGCTCCTAACTTTCCAGCAAGCTCCTCATTTTGTTTGTAGAGCACCTCATTCTTAGTCCTTATCTTTTATCATCGCTCGCGAGTGCTCTTAAGATTTCCTTCAATCTTCCTTTGAGTGGCCTCTATCCCAATAATTTTCTCTTTAAGGCTTAAACTAATCACAGAGGCCTTACCAAGGAAAGCTTGTAGAGAGGAGTTGAGTGTTAACAACACAGATTTTTGTGAACTCCCAAATGAGTCATCAGCACATATCTTCCTCTTTGCAACCTCTGGCATTCAAGCTCTTCATTTCTCTACAATACCCTACAACTTCTTAATGTTTAAGTTCTGGAGGCTCAAAGCTAGCTCACCATTGTTTTTAGTAGGTAGCTCCTCAACGAGAGGTACAACAAGAAGAGAGATATAAGGAGGAGGAGAGTTATCATGAGTAGTGACAGAAGAACTCTCATAAGTCACAATTTGTGAGCTCGTTGTGGGGGAAGTAGGTATGGTAGCCATCATAGTAAAAGTCCCGGCGTGATCTGTCCTCCTTTTGTTGCGAGACTCCATTCTGCCACTATTTGTCTCTACCTCACTACTAACCACCATGTTAACAGCTTTCGTATCAGTTTTGTGCCTCTTACGCTAAGCCCTCAGAGTAGTTTGCAGGTCCATAGCCTCGGTAAGTTCCATGGCTTCGTTAATTTAATGTGAAGTGCTGGTAGTTTCCTCAGTTTCACTTTTTGAACTGCGAGTTTTGCCTCATTACCAACAATCCTAGCATTAGTAGAAACAATTATCAAATTAACTTAGGAATCACTTTCTGCTCATAGTGAGCCCAACACCACCTAGAGACGAGGTTTTATCCTACAATAACTGTAATAGAAATTTTTATGCTCTATTTTCAATCATGTTAAAATTCGCCCAAGTGATCATCATCGCCATAGAGCATGTGTAACAATGACCGCCTCTTAGAGATTGCACTTAACGCCTCAACAACTTCTCTACTGTCACGCTGCTTATATTTATTGAGGGCTATGACCATCCAAATAATATAAGAAAATGTTTTTTACGGTTATGACATCTTGAATAACCAGGGAACTACTAACACGGAGCCTTCTCAACTAGGCATCACCTCCATTTGTCTTAATTGTTTGCTGGAAAGAGCACACATCCCCACTTGGCACAGACCATTTTGTAGGAAAGCCAAACCCATCTGCGAGTTTGCATTTCACCCTGATATACTTCCCTTAGTTCAATCTAAGGTTGGGACATCAGTTCGCCATCATGGTTAAACCTTTTCCATAAGGAGGGAAGTAATGAAAACCTGCTGAATTCACTTGGTTTTGGGCCTTTAACAGATACAGACTCTGGAAAACTGTAAGTTATGGTACTTCATTGCAGCAATAATAGTCAATAAAGTAGGCCATCATGATCCACCACGAAAATCCAAAAAGTTGACCAAGGGTAATTTGGTAATCTTTAAAGAGATGGCAGAAGAATAGGTTCAAAGGCAAATGAAACCTAACTTCCAAGGCGTGGAAGGGGAGCAAGAAACTACCATCGCTAGTATCATTGAGCCTGTGTGAACCCTCAGAAATAAAGAATTTGTAGGCGAAATTAAGAATCTTGATTCCCCGTACATGTAAGGCTCGATGCAACTCTTTGTATTTTTTAGTGCAGGGGAAAAGTTGGCTTCAACAAGGGTTTTGGAAGCATGCTCTCATGGTGGACAGCACGAAACTAGTTGACTATGAGTTCCTCTCATTCCTGACATGTCTTCGACAAAGAGAGAAGAAGAAAATGATAGAGGAAATTTAAAACTTAAGACTAGAAGTTACTGAAATTTACTTTAAAGAAAAGCTTTGACTGGTTTTGATTACAAAAAATTAAGAGTGTGAGTTTTAAGGTTTCAAAAAATCCCATTTTAAAGAAGTTTCTCCCGTCCACATTTTGATGGTTCAAATAAATGAGGGACACTAATGATCAGATACACGCAAGCATGATTCATCTGCATACATGGCAAAGCTAACATCAGATCACAATAAATGCTGCATATTCTACAGCCTATAATAAATGCGAAATGATGGCACTAAGGAGCACCATTTTATAACCCTCCTTAGGCCCACTAGGGGGGACTAGATTGTCATACAGTAATAGTCATCGACCTGAGACACAAATAAGTTTCGGGTCGCCTACCCATGACTCGACCAGACCCCATCAGATAGATACACACGAGACATATAGTAAAAGGACAGTTAAGGGAGCTCGCAATGTTGGCTCGCAGGAGTTGAAAGGAGCTCGTGATTTTAGCTCGCAGGAGTTGAAGGGAGTTCACGGTCCTATTTTGCATACTCCCAAAAAGTTCGCATGGAGGGGATCGCGAACTCCAGCATATGACTTGGAACGATACACATCTCTAACATGCCTGAGGCCCACTCAAAGTGTTAGTCCTATGAATAGTGGGGTTAAGTCATGAACATTGGAGTCAAATCATGAACAATGATAATATATATAAATACCTAAATGTTTCCTTTAATGAGACACAAAAAATTACTCAACAAACTTCAATGTTCAATTTGGTACTTAAGCTTTTTTTTAGTCCCCAATTATGCATTTATGTTTTTTTTACTAAAGCACACATGCCAAAAATTCATTGGATCAAATGATGCCATTTAATTTGGGCACCAAATTGAACATAAGTATTGTTGGAAAGAACATCAAAGCATAAATATTTTAAATAATAATAACAAATGCTCAGATTAGAGTCAAATTTTGTAAGGATTGCTCAAATAATGGCAAAACCTTTCAAAATGGTCAAATAATAGCATTTCAAATGTTGTATATTAGCATTTCAATTATTTTTTTCAAGTAATAATTATCTTAGTTGCTGTGTGTTTTAGTTTTAGTTTTTGGTATTATCCATATTCATTTTACAATTCATGTTCGAGGGTTGTGATTATCCCTCCTAACAATATCATCTCTAAGGTTCAAACTTGCGTCTCCCCTTGAGAGTGCAATGCATCTTACCGTTGCACCCAACACTTGTTGATATTTTGTGTTCAATTTTAAACACATAATAATTCGCTTAATTTGATATTAGAAACTAGGTAAAGTGTGTGAAAAACTCTCATTTAAACATTTTCAAAAAGTTTAACCATTATTTGATTATTTTAAAAGGTTTAGCTGATACGTGAATGAGCTTTACAAATGTTTACCTCAATTGAGCATTTAATTATTAAGTAAAGTCAAAAGAAAAATCCTCAAACAATGTGTCTATATTTCTATGCAACTAAAGGGGTTTGTAGGGTAAAAGGATAATTTATTTAAAGCATCACATCTTATACAAAATCAAGGATAACATCCAAAATAATCAAAAGTAAAATGCAAAACGTCCACACAACTATACGGCGAACTAACTAATGGTGCACAACAATATTGCTAGTAAGATTAACACATGATAACGAAATAGAAGTAAAAGTGTTAATATGTTAGAAAAAATTGGTATGAAAAATATTTGAGTGGGCATAGTATAATTACCCTTTCAATTCTCGGTAAATTCCCACAAAAGCTCATAAAAACTCTTTCATGAGATAAGCTATTTATCCGATCTATTTTAACTTGAGTGTTTTATCCATTGTGAAGTTTCATCTGAGCAAATATATTTCATCTTACACTATTCTAAATAATCTTGGGACTCTTCTAATATTGGAGTCTTATAAGTTTATAGCATGATCTCTTTACATTTCACTTATTTGTTGTTTATATGATAATTATAAAAATATAAAATTAATACTGATTTGTCTTGTGGACACAACTTGTATAACAACTCGTTGTATTCTAATATATAATATATTATAATAAATTAGTGATTAAAATGGTTGATATAATTTTTTATGTTCAATATTTTGAATAATATTATTTTATATTAATTACATGAGGTGAAAATGTATTATTTAAAAAAAAAATAAAAAAAATAATGCATGTAACGTTAAGATCTAGTATATAAAACATGTCATACTTTAAAGAATACAAATGATAAAATCTAAAAATATTAATGTTAATTTTTAAAAATAGTTACATAAATTAATCGATTTAAATTATGAATTAATTTTTTTAAAAGATGGTCACATAAAAACAATTACATAAATATTATAGTATATTAAAATTTTATATTATATATATTCCATATATATAAATAAATTATAGATATAAAAATTAATTGAATTAGTCAATTGAGTTTTAATTCGATTAACATCGATATTATTGTTCGTGTAAAAAGTTGTGGGTTCGTAAATTAAATTTAAATATTAAATATTAAAATATCAATTTACTTATTTTTTTAAAAATCATGATGTTTTTAGTTTTAAATCTTTTTAAATTTGAAACTAACCTTTTTTTAAGTTATGGCGAACTCAACCTTGAAGAGGCGTAATTAATACTAAAATGTTGAAACTTGCAAGCAATTGCCCCAATGATTTCCAGGTCGGCGAACCCAACTGTACGTAAATTTGGGTGAAACTGAATTATTACGCTCCAACATCCAACTAATCTTCACCTAAAACAATTTGTCATGTCTCATGAATTCTCCAAATTCTAAAATGGTTCTCCATTTCTTTTTCTTTAAGATATCAGTATACATTATTTAATGTTTGCATTTGGTATGAAAATCTTCTTCTTCTTCTTTTATCACAGGCATGAAATTTTAATATTTTGAAAATTAGATACTTCAATTATATATAGAGAGAGAGAGAGGATGGATTTACCTGTTTAGTTTAATAGGTGGGGTTTATAAAATTTAAGTCTTTGATAAAATAAATTATAAATTCAAATAAGATGAGTAATTAGTTGGAGTAAATTTTACATAGAAAAATATTAAAAAATTTCAGATCATTGGATGAAGGTAAAGAGGGATTTGGTAATGGTAAATGGATTGAATTGCTTGTCCAATTTTCCAAGTGTCACTTTGAATTTGGTTTTCCATGTAAAAGTAAAGCTCTCTCGTTTGGATTCTTTACTTTTACTTCATTTTGACAAGAAAGAAAAGTTTGATTGGATCACCTTTCAGCATTGACTTTTTTTTCATTCGGCTCTGATAAAAAAATGGGTAGTCAAAACAAGTATATTAATTATTTCTACAGTAACATGATTTTCTGTTCCAAACAATTAATCCCATCGGAAACTTCATCCATGGCGAATCTAGGGTTAGGTAGGGAGCCTCTCAAGAATTTTTAGTTTCATTTTCAACTTCCATACACAACTCCCACTTTGCCCTTAAATAAGTGTATTTTAATTTTTTTTATACATTTTAATATTATTACATAAAAGTTTTTATAATGTCACTGAATGAGTTTATATCACAAGTTAATTCAATATTGAATTTTTTTTTTCATCAACACAATAATATCAATACCGTAATAAATAATTAGAGTGCATTTGATATTTACAATTTGATATATTTACCTATTTAAATTTCTTTTCACTCACAATTTAGACTAATTTTTTTTTATTTTAAGTTTGTATATATTGCATGTGTTGTCATTATTATTAGTTTCAAATCATACATTTTTTATTTATTGTATGTTATTTTTAAATGCATACATGTGTTATAAATACATGGTTTCCATACGTATACGCATGTGATAGAATTTCTAGTTTATTTTACTAGATTTAACAAGTTTATCATATTGTCAATTGAGTCTTAATACAGTTGGTACTATTGTTATTGCAACAATAAAATAATGTATGTTGGAATGCACTTAAGCATGTTTTCATTAAAAAAAAAATAAAACAAATTATATCATATTTCTACGAAAACATTATTTTTTTAGCCCTCCAACTATAAACAAAGTCATTTTTGGCAATTCATTTGATTTTTCACCTTTTTAGCCTTTGAACTTACATTTTTATCATATAACCCTAAAATGGATGGAAAAGTTAATATTTTTAACTTTGGATTGCCATGTGAGTGATATGTGATCATTTAATTAATTTTTTTAAGATTTAAAAATATTAAAAATAATTTTTATACTTTTTAAATAATTTAAATAATTTTTAATTTTTTAATTTATTAAGTTTTAAAAAATTAATTAAACGTATATGTGCCATCCACATAGCAATCTACGTATATGTTATGTCAACAAAGTTAAAAACATTAACTTTTTTTTATCTATTTTGAGTGATTTGAAAAAAACTCACAAGTTTAAGGATTAAAAAAACGAAAATTAAATAAAAGATTAAAATAATTTTTTTTTTGTAGATTTGAAGGGCCAAATAAATTATTATATCTATTTATATATTTTATAAATTTGATAGGTTAATAATTTGTATTATATAAATATTGAAACATTCAAATAATTACTAGATTTTTGGGCACACTCACAATATGGATGGGAGCTATATAACAAATATATTTATTAAAAAATAATTTAAAATCAATTGATGTTTTAGTTACAATGGTAAATTTAATTATTGATCATGAATGGTGCTTTAGGTTTAAATCTCGTTATGATCAATTTTTTATTAATTTATTATATAAAAAGACAAAAGCACAACATAAAAATATTACTTCATTTTTTATGGGAAGATATTTTAATAATTTCATTACTAAATTAATATTCGACCGATCTATATAGTTAACTCAATAAAACATTTAAATATATAAATAGATAGGTTTTTTTTTTTCTTCTTACATGTCTTATTTTATTATTGTAATTTTTAATTACTTTTCATACCAAATGTTTAATAATAATTTAAATCGTGATGGAATATCTCAAATTAAAAAAAATAACTCCAAAAATCAAATCAAATGTTAAGTTTTCCAGTAGAAAATAATTGTTTTTTTTTTTTAATGTATTTTTATGTGCTTACTTATTAAACATGCACATGAAATTTATTTTTATTATTTTCTATTTTTTATCTAAAGAGTTTTATGTTAGCATTTTAGGGTGAGTCATAAAATATGTTTTTTAGAATTAAAGTATATTCGGATTAATTTTTTTAAGATTAGTAGTTATTCTTTCCAATAATGTTATTTTCAAGGTTTAAATTTGAGCTCTTTTTTTATAGTGTAATGTGCCTTACCTCTTTCTCAAGATGGTATGACCCAAATGCCTACTACAACTATAAATGCCGACCACTCAACAAAAAATTGCATAGCTTTTGAATACAAAGTGTAATATCTATTGAAAGTTGGAATGATAAACTTTAAACAAGATGGTAAGCCCAATTGGAATGACAAATCCTCTACCTAATCATGTGGGTTCATAAGTTAATTCAATGTATGATAATGTGAGTACACCCTTGAAGCGAAATATGGATGAAATTACTATGTAATAGCCTACCCAATGTAGATTGTATAGATACTGTTTAGTGTATAGTCGAATAAACCAAGGGTAGTAAAAGGATTAGACTAGTGATCGGTCCGTTAAATGTTTGGGTGACGTATTGCTAGGATTCTTGTGAGGAACACCTTGCTGGAAATCACCATTTGGCGAACTCAAAGGGTTTGGTGGACTCTATTGTGAGACAATTCATCAACCCCAGATATTTTAGGTGAACTTGTTAGTTCGCGAAGTGATAGAATTGTTTCTCTTAGTTTAGCGAGAAAATGATGACTCGGTAAGCATCGTTAGAATTTAGTTGAGACCTAGTTAGAATTGGACTAGAATACTATAGATGACAGTTTGAAGTTTTTTAGGTAGCCGAATGACTATTTTAGTTGGCTTGTTTTAGTGTACAAGTAATGTTTACTACTCAGTAAGCTGATTAGTGGTAGTGTTTATGTTTGGTAGATGATTAGGCAAGCCTATTATCGAGATTACATGGTTATAATGGGATCTTTTAACCCTTCCACTAAGCTTTATCCTCGGTGTCTGTGCTATATAAGGATGCCGATAACCAACATGTTTCACATTTGTTTTTCTCTTAGTTTTTCCCTAAATCTCTGGAAAATTTAAGTTATCTTCGCTAAAAAAGATGGGGAAGGTATCCACAGCAAGTAAACTCCATTGATATGTACCAGTTTACTGGTAATTTCTGGATAGCCCTTAAGTTGTTGTCAAGGTGATTTACGTTTTTGTATTAGTGTATGCATGGTTATATTTTAGTAGGAAATGGTCTGATGATTATAATCGTTTTCTATTTAGCTCAAGAAGCTAGTGAAGGTCTGAGCAATCGAGGCAAAACACCAGTATAGTAGATTTTATTATGAAGTTTTTTGATGAGTTCCTTCTTACTTCCTTTAAGTTATGAAAATTCTATGATAAATGGGTTGTGTAAAGTAAGTTGTCTTTATTGGAGATAGGTTATTGTGTTATAAATTGACGTGTGTGCAAAAAACCAGTGTTGTATGTGTGAGTATGACCATGGTCGAAGTGAAAATACCCACCTTATGTGTGTGCCTAATACCAAACTTTTTGTGACATGGGAAAATATAGAAAGAAGTTTTATTTTTGATGCCTCCGGTAGGGTAGCTTTATTGTAAACCGACTGGCAGATCATGGCCCAACCTTGCGAGAGAACACGTGTTCAATTTAACAAGGAATATGAAAATAAATATGATTACGACTGAAATGAGGTTCTGATTTCTGAAATATGGATCCGAGGTTGGCACAAGGTCGGGTCGTAGGTAAACATACATGATTGAGAGAAGTATGTATGAGTTGGCAGTGTGTGCCCATCGGGAATATTGTGTTATATTGGTGAAGTATTGCCATTAGATAATTGTACTGACAATTTGGCTTAATGTGTCTATAAGATTGAGTATTAGAAATGTCTTTAATTTTGGGTTTATTATTGATATCCTAATAATCAATTTGTGTTTATTTAGAACTCACTAAGTTTAATTGAACTTACTGTGTTACTATTCTTTCTTGAGAGTTTGATTAGTATAAGAAGATCAGTAGAAGGGGATTACGCCAGAGCTGATCTGTAAGTGGGCTGTTGTCTATTTTTGTATCATGCATGACTATTTGGTGGATAGCATATAAATACGCTTTGTATCAACTTTTTATTTTACCTCGTAATTGTATTATTTCATTTTAAAAGAGAATTTACCCCATTATTATAAAAATGTATGCCAAGCTTTCTTGATTTGCAGTTTATGAAATCTTTTAATTGTATTCGCCATTAATGGCAACGAATGATTAATAGGCTACCTTTTATAACCCTTATTCTTTTTCTCCTCTAAAGATGCGTTACCAATTTAGAGAAAATAATTATGCTTTGTAATAAAAAAGGGGAACTTTTATAACTGTTTCTCAAAGATTTAAGTAAAACCAAAGAATTTTGAATCCGTTAGTAACACCCCAGTTCGTTGGGCGGTATGTCTGGCTGAATGATGTATGCCAAGTTTTCCTAACGGGCTAAGGGGTGTTACATGCTACTCCATTAGGTCGCATTTTCACCATTTTGAGAGAAATTATGTTGATTGAAGCTATTCTTTTGAGATTTACCTTTAAAAGAGATTTGAATAAGGCATGAAGGTAGCACATAGGGGCAATAAGGCATTCAATTCAATGGTATCTATATTTTCATGAAGAATTGCAAAAGTTGTTAGATTCCTTTTGGTTTAAAATGAGAGAAGATGGTACTTACAATGCGATAAATGTAATGGGGGGAGGACTAATTCCAAATAAGTCCATAACCATCCTCTATGGGGAAAGACCTGTTGTAGATGAAGTGGAAATCAATGTTGTAATTATCATAAAAGTACCTAATCCTTTTACATTTAAAGATGATAAAGTTGTACCATGGAAGTATGATTTTGAGGTTGATGGCCTAGACTCTACAAATATCACTGAAGTTAGGGGAATAACTTGAAGTGGATGATGTTATTCTCCAAATATGGTAGGGACTGAAGGAGCAAATAATAAAGGGAAGGAAAAGGTATTTGAAGAGCCCAAGATAGAAGGAACAAAGGTGAGTCATTTGTTTGTTTGCATAGTGAATAAAATATGGTGGAACAATTAAATACAACCTGCTAGAATCTCTTTGTTATCTTTGTTGTTAAGTTTTGAGCCACACAAGAATTCTTTATTCAAAGTTTTAAATCAAGCTTAAGTTGCTCACATTGTGTGTCAGTGGAGAATAATGTTTGTGTCTTTCCATTGTTTACTGACTTCAGTAGGGAATAAGGAAATTTTTACATACTAAGGTGTCCGCGCTATGAAAATTGTAACACCCCAAACCCGACCTAGAAGTTAGGCCCGAATCTGGCGATGTCACATTGAAGGGTTACTTTCAAAAAATGGTTTAGTTAAAAACTTAGTTCGAAACGAAATATGCTTGATAGGAATTTACTTAGTTAAAAATTCGAAGAATTAAATTAAATGAATAATTAGGAAAAAAACATGTTTATTAAATATAACAGTAACTAAATAAAATCCCAAGTAAATAATAAAATCGAAGATACATAGCCTTATTACATCACAGTGGAGATTTAAAAGTAATTATCATAAAACACTTAATAAATCTATATTGAAAATTCCTAAGTAACTTGTAATGTAGCTGTCTCCGAGTCCTCTCCTGTGTCGAGTCGTCTACTATGTGTCACCTGAAATATTAATAATAAGGGTATGAGTTTCGAAACTCAGTGTGTATGACCCTTGATAATCAAATCAATTCATTATACACATATCACATTGGGCCTAAGCCCTAACAATATCAGTGGTCTGGGCCTTAGCCCACATTGACCTCATATCATACCAGAATTAGATGTATGCAAATGTTCCCATCCCAAATCCAACCACTGCACACCACCCGTACCAGCCCAACACACCTGTGGGGATGTCTACATCAACCCACCCATCCTCTACACATCAATGGTAGCACACAGCACACACAGTGGTACTACCCACGTCGCAGCAAGGTTGCTATATATATACGGTGTAGCAAAGCTACTCGGTGGCTTAAATAGCCTACGGTGGATCCACGGTCGTCAAGTGACTATGCGATCCTCAAAACACTTCCTCCGTATCATCAAAACCCACCCAAGTCCAACATATAATTCATGAATGCATCATACACATTTTCACACATTTTCACACATTAATTACTTAGGGGTATTTTGGTCATTTCACTACCCAGGGGTATTCTCGTAACTCTACCCTACAGGGGGTGTTTCAGTACTCCCACCCTACGCAGGTGTCTATGTAGTTCTACCTTATAGGGCATTTTACTAATTCTACCTTAGGAGGGTATTTTCGTAATTCTACCTTAGGAGGGTATTTTTGTAATTTCCTAATGATACGGATTTTAATTATGGATTTTGGCCCATCAACAAGTCCTTGCGGCTAAAGTGAACAGACACTATGCACAAGGTAGGATTCAAGAGAGGAGGAGGTGGGTCACTCGGACCACTTAAGTACCAGGGTCTTCCATGATCCAATCCTAGACATGCATATGTCGGTTGCCACACCTTAGTCTATTGGCTTGTTCACAGACATGATTATTACTTAGTTAAGTTTTATGAAAATTTGAGAGTCCATTTAACTAGGCCTAAAGTCCATTAAACCCTAGCATGCATTCCTACAACCCCACAAAGCCCAAACATGCTTATTAAGCCCATTAAGCCCAATCATGCTTATAAAGCCCATTAAGCCCAATCATAATCCAACATACAATTCATGCATATCATTTTATCATAGAATTTCATATCACAATTTTGCCAATTTGGGCCCACAAATTCGGCAGGCCCATACGGGGTTTCGAGATTTCGGCTTTTGCTGTTTCGCCGTGTATGTAGTGTTTTGTACACACCTGATTGACGACTCGCACCTATACTATCCTCAGTCTTGACCTACAATCAAAACCACTTCCAAATCAACTCCAAACTTTACTAAAACTTTATCAAATCCTGAAGCCTTACCGTAGCCTTACCGTGAACCTTCGACTTTTCTAGCCTTTCCTTAGCGAATAGTCTCGAATATTCCTAGATGTGCATCAACACACATATTTTATCAACATCAAGTGACTTGTCTTCCACACGAGTCACCCTTATGGCTACACATATATTCAGCCACCCCCTTAAGAAATCGAAATTGAGAATAAGACACTTACCGAATCTCGCCTTCAAACTAACGACCTAAATATCTACTGTTTAAGTAATCGGCTTTTCGACATTAACTTAAGGATGGTAATCAAAGACGAATAGTGATGAAGGAAAAGAAATCGGCAAGGAACCACAGGTATTTGGCTTTTAAGAAAAAGAAAGGAACTACTAAGGGTTTCGGTAAACAATAGATGGCTATTTGGCAAAGGAAAAATTCGGCAAGGATGGAACAAAGGGGAGAAGAATAATTCAGTAAGAGGAGGGGAGAAAAAGAAACTATAGCAAAGTAAAGAAAACCCTACTATGAAATTCGACACTCCTTAAATAGCCAATAGCCGAACCTAGCCCTCCCTAAAGTCTATTTTGGCACCATCACTTCTTCTCTTTAATCTCCTATTTTCTCTCATTATCTATACCTTAAAATTCTCTCCTGAACACTCCCTATCAGAGTCCATTCCAAAGCCACTACCTTGCCTTCCTAATGCAAAAATAAAACCTTAAAAAAAACCCTCTCCAAGCCTCGAACCTTGGATTTCTTCTATTGCTTGTGACACCACCCTTGCTCCCCAAGTGGCGCCTCCTTGCCACTAAGCCACAAGCCCAACTGTGATCCATTTTCCTCCTTTTGTCTTAAAAGGCCTACCCCAAACCTCTAGGGTTTTTTTCAAGCAAAAATTAAAAATTTCCCCAAAGTCCTCCCTAACCTAGGCTTCACATATCTTTTATTACTCCCTAAAATTAATGTTCTAACACTGCTAACCACACAAGTCGACATCAAAGCACAAAAGATAGGGTTTCGAGATTTAGGGCGTTACAAAAATAATGTTTGTATCTCACCACCAGTAGATGTAAATTTCATTGAACCTCCAAGAAGGCCATGTTGAACAATCACACCAAAGGTGTCCTCAATTGGTGGTCTTGGTAGAGATGGAGACCCATGAGGAGAAGGAATCCCAGCGGGAACTGTAACAATGGTGGGTACATCACCAAATGCTGCAGTGCAATCTTTTCCTTTCTTTCAACGAAGTTCCCTTACAAAGTTATCCTTATCTTCGATGCTTAGAACAATATTGACAACTCCAATAGTAGTCTTTTGTTTCTTTTGACTACTGGCACTTCCTTCCCTAGTCGGAGCACCAGAATGACCCCTTTGCACATTATGCATAAAAGATCGAACATCCATGTATTCATTGATTTCCCTGGATAAACTTGTTGATTCCCTTAAACTCTCTTCAACAACATGAGTTGTGCCTGCATCACCAACAAGTCCATTATTAGCACCACCAATAATCATAAGAAGGTTCGCACCACTTTTTTGATCCCCTGTAGGTTTAGAGGATCACAAACGAGGCATTAATTTAAAAAGGTATAAATATAATTTTTAGGCACCTCCTCCCTAATAGAATAAGTCTTAATTCATTAGTGGCTCCATGTGGGCAAGCAAACTGCATGGGCAACACTGTCACGATGTCCACACCATTGTTGTCATCAATTAACTGCAATCCATTAAGGCTCAAGTATAAGAGACAATGGTGAAACACATTCTTGACAGTTAACACATCATCTAGATTCAGTACACAACCTTGGTGAAGCCTCTAAAATTAAGCCCACCCTATTTTTGATATATTTTCTTGTTTTCACAGGCATACGTTCTTACTAGGTATCGACCACTCGGTTGGAAAATCAAAACCAATTCTAAACTTATACTTTACCTGTAGGTATTTATAGTGATTCAGCCAAAGGTTTGAAAAATAGTTAGAAACAGTTGATTCCACTCCCTGCGAGGACTAAAGTAAAACAGGCCCACAGAACCCCTTAATTACACGCTTTGAGTTGGTATAAATTTTGAAAAATAGAAATCAACGGTGCCTCCTCTCGCCGACCACATTCGATGAAATGAGCAACTGCAACCCATCATGAGAAACTAAATAGCTGCCTTAGAGCTATCCTATATTCGTCGAGAAGATGGCAGAAGAAGGGGTGAAATGGATGTAACACCTCTAACCCACATCCGACACTGGAATGGAGTTACGAGGTATTACTGGACAAGACACGACTTCCGTACATTCGTAGATACACATATGCTAAATTCACATTTTTAAAGCATAAGTCTGTTTAAAACATTATTTAAACCATTTAAAATCATACCACAATTAAGTATTAAAACTCAAAGTCATGTATAATATACTTTTCAAATACATACAAATATTCATGTATCATCTTCATAGGTAAACCGAATACCTCATAAAATTTTAGCATTTAATACCTCAATGATATACATATACTAAATGATCAAACATAACATATGCGACATTGATCTTTAGAAACATAGTCTATTATACTTCCCTAAACTACTTAATCATTTCATACACAACTAACCAAACCAAATTTACTTAATACGAATATAAACTTCTTACTTTATTATAGCACACATTGCTATTCAAATGATCAAAACCAAATACAATGGTCGATTATAAACTTTCTAAGTTCAATAGCATTAATAAATGTAAATTTTCATATACTCAATCACATTTGAATTTCTAAACTTAAATACTGATACATTAATATCATTTAATACTTAAATATAATTTAACATGTATCAGCAAATGACATATATTGAGCATGAGACAAAATATCTATCTTATTAGTTGAATAACCATATACCATTTCAAAGCTTATGCACATATGCATATATTACAACTAAACAAGTCATATATATAATTATAATAATAATACAATGGCCGACATATTACAATTATCAAATGACCAATTTCAAATCTCATTTTAAACCAAAACATGGCACACTTACTTAACAAATATTAAGCATGTCCTAAGTACTATAGTCGAATAAAACATGTAAAGTTTATAAGTTTTCTACTTTTACAAATTACACACTTTTCATCAATCACAAGACTAAATTTCTATTTATAAAGAGGATAATAACTAGCTTTATTAAAAGATCAAATATATCCTTTCACTCATCCCAAAAGTGTATATATATATATACATATATATATATATATATACACGCATATAACCATGACAATTTGAGCCATTTACTAGTTACCATATAAAACCATATCATGCCTAATTATTATAACTAATCATTTAAGGAATTATTATTTTATCCATTAACAAATATGTTATATGTAAATGAATATTCAATGTTTCTATCTTTAGCCGATTATACATATATATCATGTCAAAATTCATAAGCTCATCTATATCATTCAATTCTGTAATCAATCATTTATTTAGTCACCAAAATTCATACCACATTACATTTATTCAATAAAGCTAATTTATTTTAAAATTAATCATTCAATGTAACTTATATAAATCATTACAAACATATGCATCTTTTACTAATCTAACCGAATCAAACTTTCTAAGCATCCAAGTACCATTTATGCATAAACTATTCATCTCAAACCAATTACCATTACTTTAACCCATAGTCATTTACCACATACATCACACTCGTATGTTATGCATAATACTCAACTAATATATCCAACCACAATTTCACATCATATCAAATATGCCACACATGTATATCTTGACCTAACTTTACCTTCATTAGCAAATATATATCAAACATAATTCGCATATAATTATGTATAATGACCGAATCATCAAAACCAAGCTTAAAATAATTAAATAAGCCATTTTTGCATGGCTTTTATACATAACCAAAGTTCATTATTTCAAAACGTAATCCAGCCTATACATGCCATAGCCCCAAAATGCAATTTATAAAATACCGAAGACGGTCGATAGTGTGATAAGCTTCTCTGACGATTTCCGAGCTCATAACTTGAATCCAAAATCTATAGAACAAAAACAAACATACACATACAGAGTAAGCTTTTATCGCTTAATAAGTCATAAGCAAATAAACAACTCAATGATATAGTTAACTCAATTTAACTAAACCAAGTTATAATATCATTATCACATTTAGCATCAAACATACAACCTTATAAATAATATGTACTTACATACATAAATGTTACCTTGGTCTCATGCTCATGTAATTATATTAGCAAAATATCATTCACTTTTCAAGGCCCAAATGCCATTATATAACCAAATATACTTACTCTCATATTCACAAATTCATGAATCAAAATACAACCTCATATACAAACACTTATTATACGGCCGAATGTACATGATCTCTTATACACATATTCAAGAATCATTTCAAAAATATTCATAGTATTTATTCAAAAGGCCGAATACACATTCCATATTTACATACGTTCTTTACTTATTTTATGTATGATTTGCAACCAATATCAAGTAACTTACTTACCTTATTTCAAGTGGGTAATAAGCTAATTCATACTGGTCATAGGGGTGAGCAAAATTCGATTTGACTCGAAAAAATAAAAAAATCGAATTTCAAGTTAAACGAATCGAGTTATTCGAGTTAATCAAGTTATTCGAGTCAACTAGAATTTTTTTTTGAATTTCGAGTTTGAATCGAGTTGAATTTTCAAATTCAAATAACTCGAATAATTCGAATAATTCCAATATCAAACTATAATATTTTACATTTTTACCCCAAACTCTTAAACATTTTTATTTTTCCCTCAAAACTTTTACTCCTTTCCACTTTTCCCCCAAAACTTTTACTCCCTTTCCATCCCAACCCCCCATCCACTCAAAATCCATTTCCTATCAAAATTTTACTCTCCCATTTACTTTTCTTCAAAATTTTACTCCCCAAAACCCTCCAAACTTTTTATTTTGCCCCAAATTTTTATTCCCTCCCATTTTTCCCCTAAAACTTTTACTTCCTTCCCATCCCACCCCTCATCTACCCCAAATCCATCCCCCCCATCTACCCCAAACCCATGCTCCCCCAATTTTTTTTCATATTTTCCTCCAAAAATTTACTCCTCCTATTTACTTTCCCTTAAACTTTTACTCCCCAAAACTTTTTATTTTTCCCCTAAACTTTTATTTCTCACACTTTACTCCCAAATAAAAATTTCAAAATTATCCTAAAAAAATCCCTAAACATAAATAGTAATAAATTTATTTATATCTACTTTTTATTTTATTAAATTAAATTTCACATTTTATATTATTTATATTATTGAATTGTTTAGTCATATTGAATATTTATATTAAAATTGAATTATTTATGATGCCATAAAATATTCGTGTTAAAATTTTATACTAGTATCAATTTCACATTTTATCTTTAAAATAACTTTTATTGAAAAATCACATTTTTACATTTAATATATTTTTTAATTCCAAAATACATAGTGACGAGAATCTGAAGATAATTGAAACAACTAAGCAAGCAAAGAAGCTAACCCGTATATAAAACATTAATAAATAAATTATGAGGTGATGAAAGTTAATAAAAAATTGATTACGGTGGACAAATTTTATTACGGTGAGTGACAGTGGTTACAAGGACCCAAAATTATTTTTTAAAATTTAACTCGAACAAATATATTTGATTCAATTCGAATTCCATTTCACTCGACTCGATTCGAGAAAATTTCAAATCAAATTAGGATGATAAAATATGATTCGTTAACTCGATTAATTCGAAAATTTTTCATTTGATTCGATTCGATCGAACGCTCGCCCCTACCTGGTCATTTTAGCTCGTTTAACACATTTGATCATGACTTACAATTGCCTGATGAACCATTCAGAATTTGATAGGACACTCAGATAATCACACATATCGTACAATGCCAATGTCCTATACGTGGTCTTACATGTAGCCACATATCGATGCCACTTCCCAGACAAGGTCTTACACGAATCACATATCAGAATCACATATTGGTGCCAACGTATTAAACGTGGTCTTACTCGCACATCACATATCATTTTATCGTTCTTTATTTCACACACTTAGTGCCATCATATAGCCGTAACTAATACATTCCCGCACACTTAGTGCCATCACATAGCCATAGTTAATACGTTCTCGTATACTTAGTGCCGTCTTTCATTCAATCATATTCACATTTCCTATTCATATTTTCGTTCAATTCACAACCAATTAACATTATTAAAATAAATCATACATCGTACGAATCGAACTTGAACCATGAAATTTGAATCAATTTCTGTATTAAAATTCATAGTTTATAATCATGTATAATTACAATCAATCTACATGTATTCGGCCAAATGTAACATGAGCATCAATTTACTTTCATAGTATATTTAATAGTTGATGCACAAATAACAAAGCCACTTAGTAAATTTGCATCAAATCATCTTGTTTAATAGAAACATAAGATACTACTCATATAATCAATTTCTATAGCCTTGGCCAAATATAAAATTTGCTCTTTTTTTTAATAAAATTTGCTCTTTTTTTTTTTTTTTTTTTTTTTTTTTTTTTTTTACTTATGCTTATTTCAATGATCACTTTTAACTTTATTAAATCTCAATACAAACATATAATTTCACATAGAACCAATTTCGAATATTAACCTTAATTTGCATTTCACTTTACAAATATCACAAATGTGTATTTATTCATATAATACAATATCCATTTGTTTAATACTTTAAAATACCAAGACCAAATCTACATGCCAATATCACTTATCTTGTAATGTAACAAATTTCATAATCAAGACCAAAAAGATGAATACATATTCGGCTAAGCATAAATAAATATACTATCATTACATTTCAGCATATATATATAGTTCGTTTTTAGTCAAATAAATAACCTCTATTTTCTTATAAACTTACCTCGGACAATGTAAAACGGAACCGGACGACTAGTCGACAACTTTCATTTTTCCCCGATCCAACCCTGATTTCTTTGGTTCTTGATCTAAACATATTCAAATTGAGCTCATTCAAACATATTTTCATTCAATTTAGTCCTAAAACACATAAATGGGAAAATTACTATTTTACCCCTGAGATTTACAATTTTTACAATTTAGTCCCTATTGCACAAAACATAAAATATGCAAAATTTGAACACACCCATGTTAGGACGAATATTCCTAGTGTCCATACAAGTCCATATCTTTCATTTACTTTACATTTTAGTCCCTCAAATTATTATTTTTGTAATTTAGTCCTAATTACTCAAAATCATCAAAAATTCCAATACAAAACATGTTAATCTAAAACATATCTTTCATATTTCATCATCAAGCAACAAAAATCACAAGCTCTCAACAATGGCATAACTCAAAATATTCACCAAAATAAAAAATTTAAGCATGGGTTTTGTAGTACTCGAAGCAACGATTTAAAAAACGTAAAAGTTATCAAAAATTGACTAAGAACAAACCTTAAGTCGAGCTTGGAAGGATGGCTGAACCTAGGTTTTCTCTTTTCTTTCTTTAGTTTCTTATTTTCAGTGGATGAACAAATGAAATAAAATATGAATATGTTAACTTGTTTTAATTATTATATGTTTATTAACCATATTACTAATTTAACCTTTATAATTTAATAAATATCATTACTTTCCTTAGCCATTACCGTCCATCTATATTAGTAATAGCATAATTACAACTTTAAGGCTTCAATTTAGAAAGCCACTAACAATTCAACCCCTTTTAAGAATAACAACTAAATTTTCACTTTATGCGATTAAGTCCTTTTATTTAATCGGACATTCGAACGATAAAATTAAATCACAAAAATTTCACAGATATAAATTCACACAAAATAAACACAGGAAATAATTTTAAAATATTTTTTTGACTCGAATTCGTGGTCCCAAAACTACCGTTCTGATTAGGGTCTAAATCGGGTTGTTACAATTCTCCCCCCTTAGGAATTTTCGTCCCCAAAAGTCTTACCGATAAATAGGTTCGAATAACGTTCCCTCATTGTATCCTCTGGCTCCCATGTTGCTTCCTCAACTCCATGTTTATGCCACAGTATTTTAACTAACGGAATCTTTTTATTTCGCAACTCTTTAATCTCGCGTGCTAGAATACCAATCGGTTCTTCCTCGTCTGTCATATCGGAATTAATCTCAATCTTAGACAGACTAATTACATGTGAAGGATCATATCGATATCTATGAAACATCGAAACATGGAATACATTGTGGGTCCTTTCTAGCTCAGGCGGTAACAGCAGTCTATAAGCAACTGGCCCAATACGTTCTATTATCTCATTCGACCCAATAAACCTCGGATCCCTATCCGAAACAATAGAAATAGGCATACCGTGTAATCACACAATCTGAGAGACATACAATTCAGCTAGCTTGTTAAGTGAATAATCTATACGAACCGGAACAAAATGAGCCGATTTTTTTTACTTAGGCTGAACCAAGGCTGATGTTTCAGTTAACAATATCTTCGTATAAAAAGGGAAACTTCAACAATCAAACTAACTTTAATTTACCACAACATTTCTCAGATAGAATTGTTCTGATAAACATAGTTCTGTATCAAGCATTTTTCTTCCAAACTACCCTTCAGATCACACATGTACATTTAAAGTTTATTGCCAGTCCGGTGGATAGATTCAAACATATATGACCCGATCCTCTTTTAAATCAAATAATTCAGATTAGACTAAACCACTAGATCACTCTTTTCGAAGAAATTATTTCTTCCCGTTAAAAGAATAACTCAAACATATCATTATACAGAAGCCACAATCATCAAATAGAAATCATAATATCATAATGAGACTGACGTCTTACCCGAAATAATAGATAATATCCCGGTTGTTAATAAAGTATCTGACCCCAGAAGAAAAGCAGATATGATTTGGACAGTAACCAATGCAGAAGCACAACTTTTATAACTCTAATAATAATGCTGCAATGCTTTTCAAATTTTCAGAACATAAATTATAATTATGACATATATAGCCATTTTTGTCAGGTAGAAGTCTCTTACAGATAATCACATGGGATCATAAGAAGACCGAAATAGCGAAATTTTAATGTCTGAAGCTACCCAGAATATCAGAAAATTATAACCCATATAGAATGATATCAGCTCCGATGATATCCCAGAAAATGTCCAGGAAGAACAATGTTACTCATAAATACTGGAATTCACATAACAAGAGCAATATAATATTTGCACATTTTCAGCATAACAATATCTAGTAGAAACAAAATATTAACATTTTACTGATTTTATCGTCGATTTTAATATCCACACAATGGAATAAATATTAGAGAAAGACAAAGTAATGTTAAACATAACCCAAACAGATCAACGATGCTTTCGTCTATAAGTATGTTTAGCTAATGTTCTCATACGATAAGACTTTCTTCTGAAATTAAACAGTCATAGATACTTCTGAGAATAAATATACACATAGAATGCCCAAAAGAAATCGTAATAACTGCCCGACTATAACCACTACACTCAGCCATCAATACAAAGAAATCCTAATAACTGCCCGACTATAACCACTACACTCAGCCATCAATACAATTCAACATTATTTTAACTGTCTAATTTTGCCATCAGAAATTTTCATATTATCACTTCACTAACAGAAGTCAATTCAGAAAAACTTCCAACTAATATTTTCCTTACATAACATACCTGAATAGGTCATTTGATCGGAGATGACTTCTTCCTTAACAGTGACGTCACATAATCTAAATGATCTCCAAAACTATCCAATGTCTCTTTTAATACCGTCTTCATTTGCTAATTCATTCACCTTCGTGAGCTTATTCAACCCAAATCTTACAGGTTTCACAGTAGCATTTCACTAATAAGGGGGTGAGGGTAATAAAGCCTCAAATTTAACTTACACATAAATACACATAACACACGCTTTCTGTAACACCCTAAACCCGGCCTAGAAGTTTGGCCCAAATCTGGCGTGTCACATTGAAATGTTTTTGCGAAAACCTTATTTTTCATTGAAAACCCTTTTTTAAGAAATTTGAGTAAAATTCCAGTTTAAAGTTGTTTTTCAAACGGCTTGTGTTTAAAAATCAATCAGTCTTTCTATAAGTTAAAAATTATTTTTTAAACTTTTTAGGGAAAATATTTTTATGTGCGGAAACTAAATTTTGAATAAATCCATTGTTTCAAAATAAAATGTGGGATAACTTAGAGGGAATAAAGTAAAGTGTTCAATGTAACCAATAGCAGAGGTAAAGCCTTATTACAATCCAAAATAAAAATACCTAGAAATTATAAAGAAAAACAAATAAAATAAAGCGTCTTGCTAGCTGGCCACCTCCGAGTCCCTCCGTTCGTGGAACCGCCTACTAAGGGTCTCCTGAGAAAATTAAAGAGGGAGTGAGTTTCGAAACTTAGTGTGTACAACCCTCGGCAATCATTAACATGCAAGCAATCAATTGGGCCTAAGCCCTAATCACAGTATCATCGTAATATATCAGATATGCAATGCAGTAAAAACCCTCCCCAGTAATCCATCCGCTACACAACATTTCCCGACCAACCTTATACACCTGTGAAGATTTCTAAATCGACCCACCCATCTGCTACACAACAATGGTAGCCCAGTTGCAATACTACCTAATATTGCAGCAAAGTTGCTAATCACATATTAGGCTTTAAAAAGCCAACGGTGGATCCACGGTCGTCAAGTAACCATGCAATCCTCAAATTCTTCCTCCATACCATAATTTCCCACCTACATGCAGCCTAAGCAGTATATCACATGAATGCAGCATGTCACACCCATAAATCCCAAGTTTAACTCCTAGTGGTATTTTAATCATTTTCACCCTTAGGGGCATTTCGGTCATTTTTAAGTTTTATGGATTCATTACTTACTTGGCCCTTTAACAAGTCCCTATTGGCCAAAGTGAACAGGCACTATGTACCAGGTAGGATTCCAGAGAAGAGGAGGTGGGTCATTGAGACTGCTTAAGTACCAAACTCTCCTTAGATCCAATCCTAAACATACATATACCCATTACCACACTTCAACCTTATGACTTGTCCATGGTTGCATTTGTGTTTTTAAGTTTTATGAATGTGTGGTAGTTAACAGATACTAAGCCCAAACCCATATACAAAGTCCATTCTCAATCATATGGCCCATTAGGCCCAAATCACAATCGTATGGCCCATTAGGCCCAAATCTCTGTTAAGTGGCCCATTAAGCCCAAATCCAATTCAAATCACGTAATATGCATGACTAACTCAATTCATATAACCAAATCAATAAATTTCAAAAAACTTAGCCTCAGGGCCCACTAGGCCCATTTAGCCACTTTCCGCTTTTCGGCTTTTCGGCATTGCCGATATCGTGTGTGTAATGTTTGTACACACCTAGCGATAGAGCGTGCTGCGATTTCCTCTTAGTCACGAACCTACATTCGATATTACTTAACAATTAATCATAGGCTAAATACAAACTTTATCTATAAAAATCCCGAAGCCTCACCGTAACCTTACCGTGTGCCAAGCCTTAATAGCCACTTTTCTCTATCACCAACCGCGATTAGACCGTAGATCTGTACCAATTTAATCATAAAACCCGAGTATTAGGTGACTGGCATCCAATCACGAGTTAAGACCAATACTATAGCAACTAAAACGATACTCAAAAACCTGTTAAAAAGGGACTTTCGGTCATCCTTACCAACCCCTAATGTTACCTTAATTTCGCGAACACGATAGCCTAAATGAGGAATTCGTCTTTCCTGACAAGCCCCTAGTTGACTTTGGATATTCAAGATCTAGCGAAAGTAGGTAATAAAAATCAAAGGAAGAAGGAAAAAGGACAAGGTGAATGTAGGGGATAGCAATCGGTTTTGTGTTTAAGAGGAAGAAAAAAACAAGGAAGAGAATGAAAGAAGGTTTAGGGATATTTCAATGGGGATTCAGCTTTTGGGAGAAAAGAAATTTTGCAATGCTCAAGTGAATCAAAAGAGAGAAGTGCCGAAACCTATAGCCCTTTTATAGATTTGGCTATACCACTCTCCCTAGCCGAATTTGCCTTCCCAATTCCCCTACTAGCTCAAACTCTTCCCCTTTATCTCAAAATCCTAACTTTTCTCATTGATATCCTCCTATCCCTCACCTAAATTTTCTCTTCTGATCACCCCCTTAGAGACTATTTTGACGCCACTTCCAGTCTTCTAAAAGCCTAAAATTAAACTCCAAAATAAATTTAATATCCTCCCTTTTAAGCTTGGTCCCAAATTTAACTATGGGCCTTCCAACACACAAATAATATTTGCCTAGGCACACTAAGCACACATTCACATAAAAATCGCATAAAAAGATTTTCGAGATTTTTGAGGCGTTACACTTTCACAAATAGTCAACTCATTAATAATTTCACATTATCCAAATATTTAATAAATACTTGCTTTTAATCAATTTTGTTCTTAGCACTTAATTCATATACCAACTCAAATCATTAATTCACAATCAAAATATTTCAGATAGCAATCATAACTCAAATATCATAATCTATATGCTCGTATAATTATAACATTTATCAACATTAATGTATCATACTCTTTGATCCATACCTTTATAAGTTTTAACTCATCATCAACACATTTCCATTCAAACATTCGGGTACAAATTCCGTACTATCAAAATTAGCTCGATTGAAAACTTATCTGTCTCATCAAAACAATTTTCGTCGAAGTTAGGAGATAGCACACTATTGCAGGTTAATTATGGCATGTATAGCTAGATTCACATACACTATGGTAGTCCTAGAACTGACCAAACCATAACTCTGATACCAATCAAATATAACACCCCTAACCTGCATCTGACGTCGAAATGGGGTTACTAGGTATTACCGGACGAGACACGACTTCCGTACATTCGTAGATACACATATGCTAAATTCACATTTTTAAAACTTAAGTCTGTTTAAAACATTATTTAAACCATTTAAAATCATACCACAATTAAGTATGAAAACTCAAAGTCATGTATAATATACTTTTCAAATACATACAAATATTCATGTATCATATTCATAGGTAAACCGAATACCTCATAAAATTTCAACATTTAATACCTCAATTATATACATATACTAAATGATCAAACATAACATATGCGACATTGATCTTTAGAAACATAGTCTATTATACTTCCATAAATTACTTAATCATTTAATACACAACTAACCAAACCAAATTTACTTAATATGAATATAAACTTCTTACTTTATTATAGCACACATTACTATTCAAATGATCAAAACCAAATACAATGGTTGATTATAAACTTTCTAAGTTCAATAACATTAATAAATGTGAATTTAGCATATGTGTATCTACGAATGTACGGAAGTCGTGTCTCGTTTGGTAATACCTCGTAACCCCATTCCAGCATCGGATGAGGGTAAGGGGTGTTACAGTGGAAGATGAAAACCTACTTCTAACATGTGCAAGGGAAGCAGAAAGCTTCCATTGGTGGTGTTACTTAATCGACTCGACCCTTCAACGATCGAAAAGTCATAAGCAAATTTAGGTATTTAAATTCCTCGAGCGGCTAAGTGACGACTCATTTCCTTATACTTGGTGGTGTAAGCATACGATTTCGCCTCCATGAGAGCATTCACTTCATGGCATTATGAGGGCTCGCTCCTTAAGCTTCCATAGTTACCTTGAACATTACGACCTCCTCCTCTCGATCTTACCATCGCCCCAACTAAACCTAGAATAATAACAATAACCATTTGAAAATTTTAGGAAAATTACTTCTGAACCACGATTATCCTTCACAACAACTTTTTCTTAGAAATTTCAAATCCAAATGGTTTAATATTTAAGGGGTTAAGGTAACCTCCCATTTTAAAATACTTTTACACTTTAACAATTTGTGTATCCAAGAATGAATACACAATCAACTGTATCTCTCCTCAACATGTGGTGAAGTGTATATGACAATCTAAAGTGAAAAGCGTATACAATAGGTTTCTTTCTAAAAAATCTCTCACCTCGCAAAGCCAAGTTCTTAGAAGAGTCGATTTATAACTCTTCTTTGAACTAGGTGGGGGAAAAAATTGTTATGGTATTCCCCATTATCGACCAGCTACTCAGTTACCCGATTAGGTCCCGACCCGTAGCCTGCAAGGTCCACACATTGGATTCGCACATGAGGTGTATAGAAAATGAGAAACAGAAGGCAATTTAGAGAAGAAGGTTTTTATTCATCCTCACTTGTCAAACAATACCAACCTTATATACATAGAGGAATAACAAACTATGTGGCAATAAATATATTTGAACTTTAAATGATGGATAATATTACTAAAGAAAAGGAAGAATCCCAACAACAAGATCAAGAATCTCAACAAGATCACAACAGTTGAATAATCTTATCATGCCCCTGCAAGATGGACGATGTAGAAACAAGGCCAATCTTGTTGACGACGTTAACAAACTGTCAGTGAGGTAACGGTTTTATAAGAGCATCAACAAGCTGGTCGGTAGTGGAAATATGAGACACACGAAGACAACCCGCTTTGTACTTGTTCATGAATGAAGTGGTAGTCTAGTGTAACATGCTTCATGCGCGAATGAAATACTGAATTAGCACAGAGATGAGTGGCTCCAATATTGTCACAATATATCGCTGGCTGTTGTGGTATAACAACACTGAGTTCAGATAGAAATGGAGCACAACCAACATAACTCAGCAGCTATATTAGCCACAGAATGATACTCAGCTTCGGTGGAAGACTGAGCAATCATTTTCTATTTCTTCAAACTCTAAGACACGGAATTGTGACCAAGATAAATAATATAAACACCGGTAGAGGTAAAGCCATCTTTTTCACTAGCCCAATCAGCATCAGAAAAAGTGAAGAGCAAGAGGCAAATGACGATAGATGAAGAGGCAATGATCGAAGGTACCACAGAGATAGCGTAAGAGTCGTTTGAGGGCAGTCCAATGGTCGGTCGTGGGTTGATGCATGAACTGCGACAACGTGTTAACAGCATAGGAGATATCAGGTCGTGTTAACGAGAGATATTGAAGATTCCCAACAATAGTGCGATAGGTAGCTGCATCTGCTAATAGGGAGCCAGAGTGTAATGTAAGAGACACTGAGGAAGACATAGGTGTTGAAACCAGTTTAGCTTCAGTCATCTGAGCTTTGTGAAGAAGGTCAGTAATGTATTTGCGCTGACTAAGAAATAAACCATCAGCATGGGGAATGACCTCGACACCAAGAAAATAATGAAGTGGCCAAGATCTTTCAATGAGAACCGTTTGGATAGGTGCTGAAGAAACTGAGATATAGCTAAAGAGGTATTGCCAGTAACGATGATATCATCAACATAGCCAAGAAGATAAACTATAGTACCATGGCTATGAAAGACAAATAGCGAAGCATCAACAATAGAGTTGATAAATCCAAAAGATAGCAAGAATGACCGTAATTCATGATACCAAGCACGTGGAGCTTGTTTGAGACCATAGATTGCTTTCCGAAGCCGGCACACATGATTAGGATTATCACGATCGATAAACCCCGGAGGCTGAGCCATAAACATATCCTATGAAAGGGTGCCTTGGAGGAAGGCTTTATTGACATCAAGCTGATGAAGGGCCCAAACCAGGTGCACCGTGGTTGGTTTAACAACGGGACTAAAAGTTTCAGTAAAATCGACGCCCGGACGTTAATGGAAGCCTTTTGCGACTAGACGAGCTTTGTACTTGTCAAGTGAGCCATCAAAATGATATTTAGTGCGAAATATCCATTTACAGCCTACTAAATTTTGAGTAGGGCTCGATGGAAAAAGCTCCCATGTTCCGTTGCGAAGAAGAGCATCAAATTCATCAGACATGGCATGCCTCCGTTGAGGGTCTTTTAAGGCTTGAGTAACTAATGAAAAGGAAGAATCCCAACAACAAGATCAAGAATCTCAACAACAATATCACGAAGGTTGAAGAATCTTATCAAGGTGTTCGCGTCCTTTCATGAGCTCGTACGATGTGGGTTCGTACCATTATGCAAGCGAACCCACACATAAAAAACACAAGTTAATTTTAGAATAGGGTACGTGTTGGCATGCATGGGGCCTACCTACGACGTCACATCCAGGAACAATTATTGTATCATATAAATAGAGGATTTAACCCTTTTGACAGGGACACACAAAAACACACTCAATAGAACTTTATGACTTAGTTTACTTTAATGAGATTGGAATCGAAGAAGAGAACCCTGTGTCAGATGAAATATTAAAATTAGAGGAACAAGCAAAGAATCCCATAGAACCACATTAGGAAGAGATTGAGGTAATAAATTTAGGTACTGAAGGAACAAAGAAAGAGGTTAAAATCGACACAACACTTACTCTTTGTCAAATTAACAACTGAAAGAATTGCTCCATGAGTTTGTTAATGTTTTTGCATGGCCTTACCAAGACATACCTGGTTTAGATACGAGCATTTTTTTAACATAAGCTATCTTTGAAACCATAATGCAAGTCCATGCATCAAAAGCTAAGACAAATGGAGCTTGAAATGTTGCTAAAGATGAAAGAGGAAATTAAGAAGCAATAATACTGCTTTTTTAGAAGTTGCTAAGTATTAAGAATGGACAACAAACATTGTGTTAGTGTCAACGAAGGACGGCAAAGTGAGAATGTATGTGGATTATCAAGATTTGAAAAGGTCGGTCCAAACATCATATTGATACTCTTATGAATAATAATTCCAAGAATTGTATTTTTTTCTTTTATGGATGATTTTTTTTTGGGTATAATCAAATTAAAATGGCTAAGAAAGACAAAGAAAACCATGTTTATCACAATGTATGGAACTTTTTGCTACAAAGTCATACCATTTTATTTGAAAAATGCTGGTGTCAGGTATGAAAGAGCCGTGATAAATTTCTTTCATGACATGATGCAGAAAAAGATAGAAATTTATGTGGATGACATGATTGCCAAGTCCAAGAAGGAAGAAAATCATTTAGATAATAGTCGAAAATTATTTGAGAGGTTGAGAAAGTATAGCTTGCGACTAAACTCTAGTAAGTGTACTTTTGGGGTTAAGCTAGAAAAATTAGTGGGCTTTTTAGTGAGCGAACGAGGTATAAAGGTAGATCCTGAAAAATTGAAGGCATTCCAGAATTTGGTCTTGCCTCACACACGAAAGGAAGTGAGAGGATTAAATTATATACCTCACTTTATATCACAGTTGACTTCTAAATGTGACCCCATCTTTAAATTGTTTCGAAAAGATGGCGGTAGGGATTGGACCGAAGAATGTCAAGAAGCCTTTGAGAGGATAAATGAGTATTTGATGAAGCCACGAGATTTGGTACCATCAACACAAGGAAATATATGTAATTGTGCCACAAACTTCAATGGAGTTTGTTTTGGGGCAATAAGATTATTCAAACAAGAAAAAACGCGCCCGAGTAGGAATTCCGTAAATTACGAATTAAGATACTCGTCACTGAAAAAAATGTGTTGTGCTTTGGCATGGGCTCCTCATTAGTATATTTTTGAGAAGCTTTCATTATTTGAAAGGATCGCAAGATAGTAACTCTTTCAAAGTATGACATAGTTTATGTATCTCAAAAGGCCACAAAAAGAAGCGTAGTGACAAAATTTTTGATAGAAGCTATGGGTTCGATTTTCCTGACGAAGACTTAATTGTTGTTTAAGAAAGTTGGAAGATGTATTTCAATTTCTTCTTTTCCAATAAAAAAAAGTTATTGACTTTGTTAAAATCTGCCAAAATTTCATAGTTCCAACTTATTGATGGTGATGAGGATTGCTAATAAGAAATCTTAAGAAAATCACATGATTAATGCCACTATTTTGACACCAATTTAGTTGGTACTGTGTAATGTTTCCTTTTAGGGTATTTTTCTCGTATTGGCTTTGGTAAAAATTGGTGTCAAAATTCACACTTTGTTCAGGTTGCAATCGTATGGTGTTTTTTTTTTTTTTTTTAATCTCAAATTTGGATATGTTAAAATAAAATGATTTGATATTTTGATATTATATCACATCGTCATTTAAAAATTTAGAAAATTATATAAAATTTTTAATTAAAAATATATATTTTTAAAAATGATATGGCATAATTTTAAACTGTCATCTCATTATATTTTAATGGAATTTTTAAGAATTAAGTTACGAGAAAATATCAAATTAAAAGATTAATGTAAACAAAAAAAAATAGAAACCAAAATGAACAAAATTACTTAATTAAAGAACTAAATATTATTTTATTCCTATTTAATTCAACAAACGGGGAAGGATAATTCTAAGTTTAATCTTTTCAAAATATAAAGTATTTAATTTAATTCTTTTTAGTCCTTTTATTAAATAAAAATTGTATTTATTTTAGTGTTTTAATAAAAAAATTTTAACCCTTCAAATATTTTTAAGTTTTATGTGGCTGTTGAGGTTTCTCTGAGGTTCTTAGTATAAGTTTGGGCTTACTGAAGTTCATGTTTAGGCCTGGCCTGGTGGTTACTTATTGATTCTAGGTTTTCTCTTCCTTTGCATGGAACAAGTTCTAACATAGGAGCAAAGGAAATGGGCCTTCTTCAAAACTTTTATTTTGTTTTAAAGAAATAGTGTTATAAAATTACATAGGAAAAACAATATTTTTATCTTGAAAATTTATAATATGGTCAATTTTTCATTCTTCCAATATAAAATTATTGATCTCGCGTTTGTTAGGGTTATACAAATCTAGTTTTAAAATCAATGATAAATTTCATACCACATAATATCATTTAAAAATGATAGTATTGTAATCAAGATAAAATAAAATTTTAAAAATCTTAATTTTTTTATTTATAAATTATGTAAATAATACTACAAATAAGCCTTGTTAACTAGTAAAGTGAATAAGGAAGGAAGACTGTGGTTACACGATTGAAGGTTGAGTGAAGGTTAGGAAATGTGTCTTTTTTTTTTGGGAGAGTTTGAGAGTTGAAAAAAGAGTGAGTACATGGGAATGTATGAGTCGTTTGCATGATCCTTTTATGGTAGGATATAGGTTTAGCTATGTGTCTTGAAACCATTGACATGAAAGTCTGATTTAATATTTTTGGTAGTGACGGTGATACTATATCTTAAGATAAAACATCTTAGGATGATTGATGTTAAATATGACTCCTATTTTTAGTCAAATTTGAGAAGTAATCTTCTAGTTAAACTCTGTTTATTTGTTTCAATCAAACACTAATTAGTTTAGATTATTTTATTATTATTTGACCTTTGAATTTAGCCTATAAATAGACTCTTTTGCAACCTTAGAAAGTACACCTATTAGAGATTAGAACTCATAACACATTTAGAGAATTTTTTTGTGTTTACGTTTTGAGAGTTCTTTGTTTTCAGGTTTTTGGGGTTTAGTTATTATCTCCATCTTTTGTACTCTTCGTTCTTTTGCCATTATAGTAAAATTATTTTTGCCCGTGGTTTTTTATCCTCTTTAGAGGGGTTTTTCCATGTTAAATTTGTGCGTTTAATTTCTCAATTTCTTCTACTAATTTTACTTGTTCGTTGCTTAATCAGGTCAATTCCTAACAAGTGGTATCAGAGCTAGTTCAAATTTCATAGATCAGCCCATTCAGATATGGCAACAACAAGGTTTGAAATTGAGAAGTTTAATGGTGAGACAAATTTCAATCTATGGCAAGTTCAGATGATGGCAATTCTAGTTTAATCCAGTTTGAAAAAGGTTGTTACCGGGAAAAAGCCTGAGAATCTAAATAAAACAAAATGGGAAGAGCTTGATGAAAAGGCTTTGTCTGCAATACAGTTGTGCCTCGCGAATACGGTATTACAGGAGGTATTGATGGAGAAGACCTCATTCGCCTTATGGAAAAGGTTAGAAACTCTTTATACGACTAAGTCTCTGGCTAACCGTTTAGTGTTGAAGCAACGTCTATTTACGTTTCGCATGAACGAAGGTGAGCTTCTTGGATATCACATCAGTCAATTTATTACTCTTTTAAATGAATTAAAGAATGTTGAGGTTAATATTGATGATGAAGATCAAGCTATGCTATTATTGTGCTCTTTACCCCCTTCATACAAGTCTTTCAGGGAGACCCTGATTTATGGCAGAGACAAACTCTCATTCGAAGATGTGAAGGAGCATTTGTTGAGTAGAGACAAACTCGACAATGAGCTTCATTTGGATAGCAAGCCAGATAGGCAATCTTCCGTTTTGGTAGCATCAAAGAAACGAGACAAAAGGTGTCGCTATTGTAAAAAGTTAGGTCACGTCAAAGCAGATTGTTATAAACTGCAAAATAAAAAAGCTGCTAAGAGTAACGAGGAAGATGTAGCTGGTGCTAATTTAGCCGATGAAAGCGGTGATGATTTCTTGTTAGTGTCAACAAGCGATAACTCTAAGCTTACGTCCGAGTGGATCCTAGATTCTGGATGTTCTTTCCACATGTGTCCCAATAGAGAATGGTTCTCCACATACAGTTCAATTGAAGGTGGAGTTGTGTGTATGGGAAACGATTCATCTAGTAAGGTAATTGATATTGGTACTGTTAAAATTAGGATACACGACGGGACGATTAGGACACTCTTAAATGTCAGGTATGTACCTGATTTATGAAAGAATCTCATCTCTTTGAGTATTTTAGACTTGAAAGGATGCAAAATCAACATCGAGTCGAGCGGCATTAAAGTATCTTATGGATCTCTCGTTTCATTAAAAGGTAAAAGAACTGGCAGTCTTTATATTCTGGAAGGTTCTACAGTGACCGGTGAAATCGGACGTCCCTCGTCCGTTACAGAGTCAAAGTCAACTCGTTTGGAGCAGAGGCAACTTGGTCATAGGAGGGAAAAATGTATGACCATTTTGTTGAAGAGAGATTCTCTTTTGGATGCAGGTTTTGAAAAGTTAGGGCAATGTTTTCTTGATAATTACACCCGGGTTAATTTGGCAGTGTACAAGTCGAAGGCTAGAAGTCTTCCAGTTTCTACGCACAGATTCGACTCAGTTAATTCCCTGCATAGTTCAAGATAGGCTCGTGGCGAGCTTTGGCAAATATGGCGTTGTGGAAATATGAGTCAAGGTGGAGATTTCTTAAATATGACTCCTATTTTTAGTCAAATTTGAGAAGTAATCTTCTAGTTAAACTCTGTTTATTTGTTTCAATCAAACACTGATTAGTTTAGATTATTTTATTATTATTTGACCTTTGAATTTAGCCTATAAATAGACTCTTTTGCAACCTTAGAAAGTACACCTATTAGAAATTAGAACTCATAACACATTTAGAGAATTTTTTTGTGTTTACGTTTTGAGAGTTCTTTGTTTTTAGGTTTTTGGGGTTTAGTTATTATCTCCATCTTTTGTACTCTTCGTTCTTTTGCCATTATAGTAAAATTATCTTTGCCCATGGTTTTTTATCCTCTTTAGAGGGGTTTTTCCACGTTAAATTTGTGCGTTTAATTTCTCAATTTCTTCTGCTAATTTTACTTGTTCGTTGCTTAATCGGGTCAATTCCTAACAATTGACAATCACTAACTCTACACTTCCACATGGTTTCCAAGTAGTCTTAGCTGAGACATATAGTCCTAAGGTTCATTAGGCTAAGGTTTATAGTTTGACTCAAGGTCTACTAGTTGGTAAATCAGTTATCCTTGATTCGCTGTCACATTGACTTCATCAAGAGACACATGTCAAATTTTTTTATGAAATTCACGAAATTCACTATGTGAAGTATAACAAGCCTATACATATAAAATAAAATCATAACATATTAAATTTAAAACCATAATAAATCAAGGAAAAAATAAAAAAAATCAAGATTAATATGATAATTTAAAAATTACAATTTAAACAATACAATTAATAAACCATGTAAAGAAAACCTTAATAAAAAACATAATTTCGGTTATTTTTGTTGAGGACACTATTATATATTAAACCATTTCAAAACTTGGTGCTAGTGTTGTAGGATAGATAGTAATTATTATTTAAACAATAAAAAAATTAAAATTTCTGTGCTCATGAATAATAGAATAATTCGTAGGTACTTTTTCTCATGATTGTAATATATATAGCGTCCATATTTTAGTGAGAAAATTCATTTAAGTGCTTTAATTTTTATATGGGTAAACTACACTAAATATCACTAAATTATTAATATATTTAAGTTTTAGTTAATTAATTTTAAAAAGTTACAAAATGATCACTGAATTATATGAAAGTTTTCATTTAAGTCACTGAATTATTTAAAATTTTTATTTAAGTTGTAAAGTTAAGTGTTTTTTTTTTTTTAAGTCTAGATAGTGAGCTCCAAGTGACAATTTAACAGTCTATACGATGAATCAGTAACCATCGATAAGTCGAACATACATTAGGTTCAAATCGATTTATCGATTAATGTTGGAGGTTTGAAAAGAAAGATGTTTTGATTTTGGCTTGCAAAATTCATGACGTTTAAAGTTGTTTAAAAAAAAAAATGTAGAAGAGAAGGGGAAGGGAAACTTTTGATTGGTGTCGGAGGTGCTAGCAGAGAAGGCTATACAACATTGATTTTAACATTCCAATAACTTAAATAAAAATTTTCGAATAGTTTAGTGACATTTTCTAACTTTTTGAAGTTGAATGACCAAAGCAAAAATTTACTAATAATTTAGTATCCTTAGATATAATTTACCCTAATATATTTTTAATCCAAACTAAAAAAAGACTCATCTCACCTTTAATCAATACATCTCTATTTCCAATTTATAAGGAAATCATAGGAATAAATAAGAGTACTTTTGTCATTTCATTTTTCAAATCCTTGCCAAGTAAATAGGAATAAAACATGCATGCAGGTTAAACAAAAGGTAACAATAAGTATGTTAAATTATGGGTAAATTATAATTTTGAAATGTGATAAATCCCAAAACTATATATGAATTATGGTTTAATGTGCAATTGTATACATGAACTTTGACTTTCTGTAATTTTATACATGAAATTTTGATTTGATCTAATTCTTATAAATTATTAACATAATTATTGATATAACATCATTTTATGTTTATATATTACATACATAAATAATTATACTTATCCAATATAAAAATAAATTGATTTATTTATTTCTTTAAATGTGCCTGATTAAATAAAAAATTAAAGTTTAAAGTATACATTTGAACCACAATTAGACTTTCATGTGTATAATTACGCCAAATTAAAATTAATGTACACATTTACATTTTAAAATTAAAATTCATGTATAATTTTAAAATTTATCCCTTTTAAAAGCTATATTTAATTTACAATCTATATATTATGTTTAATATTACAACTTTAAAAGATATATATTTTTGGCTAAGGAAATTAAATACTTATAATGAACTAAGACATATGAGCTTTTTAAATATAAATATCTATATAATAATGCATTTTGACACTCTTTTTTAGTAAATAGAGAGCTTGGATAACTTAATAGTAGTTATTATTATTATTTTACTTATAAAATTTACATTTTATACTTTTTCCAAAATTTAATCATTAAAATAAAAAATCTATTATTTTACCTTTTTAATTTATTTTAATTAATTATTTTAAATATTATTTTATTATTTATTAATTGTCTTTTCTAATATTTTAGTTGTTTTGGAAGTTACAATTTTGAGTTAATTCTGTTTTGACATTGCTTTTATTGTTATTAATTTATTGTTATTCTTGTTGTTTTTAAGGGTAAAAGCACACTTCATATAAAAATAAAAACAAGAACAAAAGTAAAACACAATAGAGAGACAAGCTAAATTGAAGCCAACAAGTTTACTCCGTACGTGCAAACCTATGCATCTTATCCTCATAGGTGCTAGAAGGTAAAAGCATATATGGGGTGTGCCTCATATTTATCAAATATATTGTGGGCACTTAAGATGAGAATCGACAAGAAACCGAAAGGAAGTAAAAAGCCATGTGAGGTCGAGACGAGGAGGTCCTAGACATTAGGGAAACGCAATGTCTTTGGTAATCAAGCAAGGCTGCGACATCGTAAGTAGGCAAGGTCACAATGAGGTGATAATTTTTGCACAAATACAACCACGTGTTTTTCTCTCAACAAGACTTCTTCTCCTAGTTGAACTCTAATTCCTATAGGTTTATTTTAGTCATATTGGACCCACGTCCTGAGCCTATTTAAAGGGCCTTTGGAACCCTGTTTAGATTGATCAGATTTAGAGAATTAGATTTGCATTATATATCTCTTGTGTGAGATTCATTAAAGAATTTTTTGGGGAGAGTTTTTGGGACAGTTTTTTAGATAGCTTTTGTATTTAGGATATGTGGGTTTCTTTTGAGATTTGTTCTTTGTATTCGGGTTGAATACTTTCCATCGTTGTACTCTTTGTTTGCTCTTTAGTGAAAAGACGAAGTCTCATTTAGCCGTGGCTTTTCTCTCAGTAGGGGTTTTCCTTGTAAAATATTCGTGTTCGTTCTTCTCCACTTTTACTATCTCATTGTTTATACAGGTTGATCCCCAAAAAATTGGTATCAAGGCCTAGGTTATGCTTCCGTAGATTGACTCGATCAGGGTGACGACAATGAGATTCGACATTAAGAAGTTTGATGAGATCATAAACTTCAATTTGTAGCAAGCATGACAACATTTCTAGTTTAGAATGGCCTAAAGAAGGTCCTTACCAGTAAAAAGCTTGAAGGTATGGAAAATCAAAATGAGAAGATCTTGATGAAAAAGCTCTGTCTACGATTCAGTTATGCCTCATGAATAATGTACTTCAAGAAGTATTTACAAAGAAAACAATATCTATTTTTTGGAAGAAACTAGAAACTCTTTATATGACAAAATCGTTGGCCAATCGATTGGTATTGAAGCAGTGCTTGTACACATTTTGTATGGATGAAAGAACGACCATTAGGGCTCCCATTAGTGAGTTTATTACACCTATGAATGACTTGAAGAATGCCGAGGTTAACATAAATGATGAAGATTAGGCTATATTATTGTTGTGCTCTTTGCCCCCTTTGTATAAAATTTTAAGGGAGATCCTAATTTATGGTAAAGATAAACTCTTATTTGATGATGTGAAAGGGAAATTTGTTGAGCAAGGAAAACTCGACAATGAATTAGGCTCAAGTAGAAAATCTAATGGAAGAGCCTTGGTTTTGGTTGCCGAAGGTAGGAAACAGTCTAGGTCAAGGTCGAAATCGAGGAACCGTGACAAAAGATGCAACTACTGCAAAAAGCTAGGTCACATAAAGCTAGAATGTTATAGCTTGAAAAATAAAAATAGGAGGGTTGCTGAGAGCGACGAGGATGAAGAGTAGAAGGCTGAGGTAGCCAATGCTAATGTGGCTAAAGAAAATGAGGATGATTGGTTGTTGGTATATACGACCGAAACGTCAAAACTTTTTTCCTAGTGGATCTTAGTTTCATGGTGTTGTTGGGTCTGGTACCCTAAGTGTAGTATACTCATTTGTAAACTTGTAACTTTTTTCGAATAGATTGGTAATAAAACAAATTTATTTATTACAATTAATGTACATCGCATTAATCATAAAATGATTTTTTCACGTAAAGAAAAATAGAAGGAAATGTTGCTCATTGGCTGTCTATTTTAAATTGATACTAAGATGTATTATATGGTCGGATCGTAGTATGAAAAGATAACTTTTATTAGTAGACGAATCTAAACATGCCCTTAGTCTAATTGGAAATGAGCATACTGATTGAAAGACTAATATATCACTTATCAAGTTCAACTTGGGAGATGCCTTGTCTTGGGCCTTGGAGTGAATGACTCTCAGAAGATAAAGGCATATATGTAATTGACTAGATTGATAATACATCGGACAAGGCCCAAGCAAAATAGATCCTGAATTCGCTTATGGATTTATTAACTTGTGACATCCATAGTGTAGCATACCTAAATACTAAATGGATGGCAGACTATGCATGCATGACTCGTACACTTTGATGTAAGTAAAAGCCTGTGTTCAAATAGATAAGAAACCGAAAGTGTAACACCTCTAACCCGTATCCGTCACCGGAATAGGGTTTTCTAGGCATTACCGGATATTACAGAACACTTTTAAATAAATCGAGTTGAATACTATTCATTTTCTGAGATTAATTATAACGTCCCTTAGTGGGGTCCTCGGGGCCCAAAACATGCATTAGAATCAATTTGGGATGAAGTCGGGATCTCGGGGATTTTTTCATAAAATCCTAAAATTTTTCTCACTATTAAGAGACACACGCCTAGTATGGTATGGGACACGCCCGTGTGGTCAGGCTGTGTGGAGTCACACGCCCGTATCCCAAACCTGTGTAACTCTCTAACTTACAACTTATGAACAAATTGAGGTCACACGGCCAAGTCACATACCCGTGTGCTAGGCCGTGTGGTTAATTTCAATTTTCGAAAAATAGGTGCAGGATTCACACGGCCAAAAGACACACCTGTGTTTTGGGCCGTGTGCCTTACACTGTTGAGACACATGCCCGTGTCTCTACCCGTTTGCGCAATTCTGAGCATTCTATTTCTCAAAATTTAGATGCAGGGGACACACGGCTTAACCACATGCCAATGTTACTAGGCTGTGTGTCACACACGGTCTAGACACATGCCCGTGTGTCTGCCCATGTGGACAAAATAAAGCCATTTCTAGCTTCATTTCTCACCCAAAATCACACCCAAGACCTGCACTTGAAACACACATCCAATTCCAACCATTCCAAGCATTCAAATTAAACAAATTCCATCATTCATCATGGCATACCATTACATGCATGGGTGTTTATAGCTTACCTTGATTTAGCTTAGGTATTAACAGCATTTGATCTCATATACTTAACATATCACATGTAAGTATATCATAATAACCTATTTAACATATATTTAGCGACCATAGCATGGCATTACAAGTATATCAAAACAACCATTTCTAGCCATTCTCATGGCTAGATTACAAACATCATTATCAAGCCACTAATGGTTAAGTTGTCCTATACATACCATTATACCAAAAGGATTTAGCTATATATACCTAAAATAAGCTAGTTGATAGTGTGACGATGCTCCAATGATCTTCCAACCTTCGCGAGCTTCCGAGTACTATAAAACAGGGAAAAAATAAAACGAAGTAAGCATTACATGCTTAGTAAGTTCGTATAACAGAAAACTAAACTTACCAATCCTGTTTATTAAATCTAAACATACAATATCGTGTTTTCCGTCCATTAGCAAAACTTCCTAAAAACACGCATTCAATCAAACATGTTAGTCACCAAAATCTCCACATCAATCAAGCAAACATAGATGAGCTCATCATGCAATACTCTTTCAAGTCATTATCATTTCATCTCATAATTCTCATGCCATGTCAAGAATTTTATGTCCATTGAATCATTGAAATTCTGATGGATGCTCAAGTAGTACACTCAAGGCGTACGATTTAATAATCCGTCAATTTCTTATTCAAGAGTACCCGTTCGGGCATTTAATCAAGGAACACACTCTTGAGCCACATATCACTTAATGGGATTACCAGTCCAGGCTAAATCCTTTATATAACGTATGCTCAGAAGAGCTCAATTAGGATTTCTAGTCCAAGCTAAACCCTAATCATATCGGATACTCGAGAGGAATTATATTAGGATTACCCGTTCGGGCTAAATCCTTTCTATAATGAGGTTAATAGGATTACTCGTCTGACCTAAATCCCGTTCGCAACAAATGCAGAACCTCATTCATTTTGCAAAAGCACATATATTCATTGGAATTCAAAATTCAATTGGGACTTAACCCTTTTTCACCATTTTCAAGCATGCATTAATTTCTCATATTGTAACATCCAATTAATTCACACAAATGATAATCACATTTTAAACAATCACAACATTTATTTTAACATAGTTACATGCCCTATTCAGTTACACAAACTTACCTAGACACTTGTTCGTGTATAAAATCTACTAATCCAAAACCTTTTCTTTTCCTCGATCTAACCTTAAATTGGAGTTGTCCGAATCTATATAAATAACTTTAATTGTCAATTTCACACATCTCATACTTATTAGGACTAAATCTACGTCCTAGGCAAAATTACCATTTTGTCTCTAACTTTTCCATAAATTCCAATTTCATCCTTAGGCCCGGAAAATAAAACTTGTGCAATTTACTTCCTATTCCAAGCCTAATCGAAATTTCTAAGTAGAATTTACAGCACATATTTTCTATAAATTTTAGAATTTTTCATTAATTTTCACAAATTTACATTTTAATCCCTAAATCATGTTTTCACCAAAAATCACTTTGTAAATTTGTTTATCTATCAACAACCTTTCATTTTCTACCATAAATTTCTAATTTTCAGCATATACATCCATGAACCATTTTCTATAATTTGATAACTTTTCAAATTAATCCCCCAAATAGATAGATTAAGCTATCCTGGTTTCAAAAATATCAAAATTACTAAAAACGGGGCAAGGAAACTTATCCAATTAGGCCTTGAAAGTTTCTTCTCCCTCTCTCTCCTAAGGATTCCATATAATTTTGGGGTTTAAGATGTCAAAAATAAGATGATATTTCTTTTATCATCTTTTTAATTAATTAATTATTTTAATTTCTAATTTAATCCTTGCCATTTTCCTAAATTTCCAAGGATGATTCATCAAAGATATTTTCCATCTTTTGATTGATGGTCTAATTACCATATAAGGACCTCTAGTTTTGAATTCCATAGCTATTTAATCCTTATAGCTTCTAGAATTCTACTTTTGCATTTTATGCGATTTGGTCCTTCTCGTAACTAAACATGGAATCGATAAAATTTTCTTACCAAAATTTTCACATGAAATTTCTAACTTAATACGAATCATATAATAAAATAAGATAACTTTTATTTTCTAATCGAATCTGTGGTTCCAAAACTATTATTCCGATCTCCCTGAAATTGGGATGTTACAGAAAGCTAGTGCATTGGATGTAATAGCCCGATTTTGAGCCTAGTCAGAATAGTGGTTTCAAAACCATAAATTTGAAGTCAAAATATTTTAATATTATTTTTAGTATTTATGGCATGAGATTATGCATGTGTGAAAGTTTCGTGAAAGAATTTTACCGATTGGTTGGTTAATTTGGAAAAAGGACTAAATTGCATAAAATGTAAAAGTAGCTTGCTATGTGTTTAATGTGGTAAATTTCCATGATTTATTTTACTGGAAGTCCTTATAATGTTATTACGCCATTAGAAAGGTTAATGGACATTAATGACCAACCATTAAGTGATTTATAAGTTGATTAATAAAGGATATTTTGGTAATTCATGAATTATGACTGATTAAATAAAACAAACTTAAAATTTAGCTCATTTTAATGTTCATCCACCAAAAATTTGAAAGGAAATTAGGGATAAGAAGCTTACAAGCATTCGACACTTTGCTAGCTTGATTGAGGTATGTTTTGAGTTCGGTTTTTGATAATTTCTATGTTTTTGTAATCGTTACTTCATATTCTAGTTAGCCCATGCCCTAATTTCTGAATTTGTTGATGATTTTAAGAAATTCTATTGTTGAACCCATGAGCTTTGTGATGTTTGATGATGAAAAATGGAAGATAAGTGTTAGATTAATATGTTTTACAAAGTGATTTTGGAAGAAAATGCATTTTAGGGATTAAATTGTGAAATGTATGAAATGTGTGGTTAAAATATGAAATAAATGGAAATAATGGGCTGCTAGGGACTAAATGAGAATTTGGCTAGCATGAAATGAAAGAGAAATTTTGTAATTTGTGAATTTTGTGATTAAGGACTAAATTGTGAAAAAATATGAATTTATAGGGATAAAGTGTAAAAAAGCCTAAATATGTGTTTGTAGATTGAATTAAATGAAATAGTGATTGAATAAGTTGAATTGAATTTATTTAGATCAAGAACGAAAGAAATTAGATTTAGACCGGGGGAAGTCGAAGGTTAACGAGTAACTGACTCCTTTTGTCGTTTTCATTTTTGAGGTAAGTTCATATGAAAATAAATGTATTTCAATTGAATTATATATGTTACATGATGTTGAATTGCTTGGGATGCTAAATATGTGAATACGAGAAAGTATCGACAGTGTTACGACGTCCAGAAGCCCCATACGAACCATAGGAATAGTATAGGATACGTATGTCATGACATAGGATTTCGAGGTGTGATTTCGTGTAAGACCATGTCTAGGACATTGACATCGATTTGAGATTACTTGTAAAATCATGTTTGGGACATCAGCATCGTATATGATTTCGTGTAAAACCCTGTCTGAGATAGTGGCATCAATATATGATAACATGTAAGACCATATCTAGGATATCGCATTGTACGAGATTTATGTGCTATCCGAGTATCCTTATCAATTCTAAACGGGTCAACGGGCAATGTCAAGAAGTGAATGAATATGTGAATGAGTAACAGATTCAGGTATGTCTGATGTTATATGAATATTGAAAGAAAGGTAAGTGAAGTACATGATTTATGAATAAGTGAGTTAGATGAGATCTATGAAGCTTGCATATGTGATTTGCTATGATTTTCATGGATGAATTAGCTTAAGTTTATATTATGTGTTAAGTTTATTTGTATATGGCTTACTAAGCTTTTGATAGCTTACTTTGTGTGTGTTTTCCTTTGTTTTATAGATAATCGAAGCTAACGTGAGCTTAGGGATCGTCAAGTATCATCATCACACTATCGATCACTTTGTTGGTATTTTTGAAGCTTTGTATATATGGTATATGGCATGTATAGGCTAGTAGTGTTATGGTATGTGTTATGTGTACATCTTGCCATGTAATGTGGCTTGAGAATGATGGTGATAATGAACTTGTTTTGGTTCATACTATGTGATGAATTACGGTGTTTTTGATATAGCCTTGTGTAAATGGTCATTTTGGTATGGTTGCCTTGTTGAAAATGGATAGATTATATGGTGAAATGTGGTTTGTTTTGGTGAATGAGAAATGACATATTATGTATGAAATTTGGTTGGTGAAATTGGTATGAATGTTGTGGATAATTTAGTAGTTGAATGGGTGAGGAAATAATGATTGAACATAGTTGGTTTTGGTATGAATTTGCTTAAGATTTTGATAGATTTTGAAGTGGAAAATGTGTATGGAAATAGATGATGATGTTATAGCATGAAATGTGCATGATTTGGTATAGTTTTGGTTGCCATTTTGGTCATGATTTATGCTTGGTTTGATGCTTGTAGGTATGACCCTTAAAGGGTGGCATATTGGCCTTGTAAATGGCCTATTTTTTTTCCCACACGAGTAGGGACACGGGCGTGTGTCTCTGCTGTGTTGCTCGAAGGTTCAAATCAAATTGAGCCTAGGCACTCCATACAGTCTCACACAAGGGCGTTTGGTAGGCCGTGTGGCCAAGTCAGTATACCCTATAGGTTTGACACTGCCGAGCACACGACCCAGACATGGGCGTGTGAGGCCATTTAGAATAGGTACACGGGCTGGACACACGGACGTGTGACTGGCTGTGTGACCAATTCAATAAGCTCCCTAATTTTCACACGGCCTGACATACAGGCATGTCTAGTGGCCGTGTGGATAAGTCAGTATGTATGCCCTATTTTCCCATGGCCTAGACACACGGGCATGTCTAATGCCGTGTGAGGCACACGGCTCGTTCACATAGGCGTGTGAACTCTATAATTTAAAAAAATTTTAAAGTTTCAGAAAATTTTATAAGAGACTGGTTTAGTCTCGAACCTTCTCTAAAGCATGTTTAAGGTCTCGTAGACCTATTTAAGGGACATTGTGATTAAGACTTAATAGGATTTGATGAAATATGAGTATTGTTTGCGAAATGATTGTATAATGATGTGATTTGTTTAGTAACGCTTCTTAACCCTAGTCTGGTGAGGATACGAGTTAGGGGTGTTACATTTGGTGTACGAATTTTGTAGTATATAGAGTAATTCATAATAGTGGAATTTATAGCCCAAGATATGAGTAAATGATATCCTTTCATAGGCATTACATGATTGATGAAAAGTAAACGTGGCCATGGGTTGTTGTCTTTGTGATGGATGAATTGATCACTATTTGATAGTGATTGGCTTTTGATGAAGAGAGATGTAATAGTTACCATGAGATAAAATATGATCATATTGGGAGAATGGATATCATCCCAAAGAGATCAAGGATATCCTATAAGGGTAATACACTTATGATAAGGTCATTGGACGAGCATTGAGTAGTTGTTTTCATAATGGTATATCATTAAGGAGAGCTCAGTTACGATACTATAGTGGAATGGTTTTGTGACTAATTGAGTTTATACTTAATAAGCAAAAAGCAAGAACTTAATTATAAATCATTTGAGCCCTAATTACATAAGTCCAATCACTCCCTCTGCTACCTTGTTGAAACTAGAAATTAATTGCGTGTCTGAAAAAAATGAACGGAATGAACATAATGAATAGGAAAAGAGAAATGAGAAACATTCTAGAATGATTATGGTTTTTTTCGAAATGGAAATGGAATTATTTGGAAATGAATGTAGGTTTCCAAAATGGAAATGGAAATAAAAATGATTAATTTGCAATTCTATATGGATTACTTAAAAATAATCAAAAAAATATGTTTATGTTTTTAAGTTCTTTTGAAGTCCAAAAATGAAAGCAAATCATTTTTTCTTAGTAAACATGTTGAGTTGTGAAATATTAAACATATTTTCTCAAAATTTTGTTAGGGGGTAAAATTGTCATAATTTTATCAAGGGTAAAATTGTCAGGATAAGAAAATTATTTAATTGGAAAATTCATGTTTATTTTGGAAAATAGAAAAATGTGTATTCGATTGGACTAAATTATAAAGTGTTAAGTTAAAAGTCTAGAAAGAACATATAATTGGGGCCAATACAATGAGAGGCCCAAATCGCCATCATAATATCACACCTCAATTTGGCAAACCCAATTTGAAGGCGTGTAAGTGTGAAATTATCTATTTGGCGTAGTGTAGTCTACCCATTTATAGTCGTTTGGCAAAAATGATTTGGCATAAGGTAACTGTAGCATAAAAATCCAAGATTTATCCTAGGTTATTATACTATTTAGGATAGTATATTATGAGCAAAGAGTAAGTCTAGTAAGGGATACCGCCAAATGCATAGTATGCCTAGTTTGTTTGAACACTGTGCTAGTTTGGTTTCGTAATGTGAATTGGTTAAGAGTCAACTAAATTGACTGGTCCAATAATATTTGTACATGATATTCATTTATATTTATCCCAGACTATGTAAGCCATTTATTAGGACAAGCTCTAGAAACCATTGACACTTGTCAAGTTCCACTAAGAGAATTGGAGATATATATGTATGGTGAGAAAGGTTGGTTGGGGATGGTTCTTTTTCCTACAATTTTATTCCCTGGTTTTTCTTCTTTATTAAGCTAGAAGTTAAGGTTTTTGAATTAATTAAAGGAAGATATATTTCTTGGTAAGTTTGATAGCTTTGCATGTTAAGTTTTTGAGAGAATACATGTATTAGGAAACATATGAACAGTGAGTTGTGAAAAAGAGACTTTGAATGAGGGTTATTTGTAGTCGAATTGTTAGCAGTTGTCTGTAAATGGGTTTTAATGGTGGTTCTATGTTCTTTATGTAGTTGTTACTACTGGGTCAAGATAGATGTCCAAGTCTAGAGCTTTGAGCTACAGTTTAGGTGAGTACTAGGTGAGTCTCTATTATGACTTCTTGCTTGTGAACTGTTCAAGTAGAGTTATATAAATGATGATGATATCTCGTATAAATGGTAAAAATATAAGGAAAGGTAAAGATGTTACATGTGTAATGATGATATGTATGAAATACTAACTGAATATGAAGTTGAGTGGTAAGTATGTAGGTAAAGTATTATATAGAACTGTATTAATCAATTAGGAGTGTGAGCAAATATGGGTAAGTGAATTTTGAGTAAAATTGTAATACCCCTAACCTGTATCCGTTGCCGAATTAGGCTTACAAAATATTACCGATCAATTGAAACTTAATCATTACATTCAATAAATAAAAAATATCATAAACCATTCATTTTTATATATTTCATCCCTAAACCAAGCCTTCGATGCCCTAAAATAGTTTGGGAGCAAATTAGGACTAATTTGAAACAAAATTTGAAATTCATGGAAAAGAAGCAAAATTTGAAAATAGGCAACATACGACCATGTAACTTTTGAACAAGGGACACAGCCGTGTCCCAGTTCATGTCCTCAATCATGTAACTCTCTGAGTAAGGTCACACGGTCATGTTATAAGGCTCACACACCCGTGTGCTAGGCCGTGTAACTCTTTGAGTTTCCCCGCATGCCCGTGTGCCAAGCCGTGTGTTAGGCAGTGCAACTCACTGACTTGAGTACAAAAGACCTTTAGATGACACACGATTCTGTTGCAAGGCCATGTGTGAAACACCCCTATCCCGTAACCGTCGCCGGAATAGGTAAGGGGCATTACCGGACTTGTAACTCAGATCAGATTGGTAAAATTTTAAACTTTACAAACACAATATAGTTCTATAATCATTCACCCAATCATGGTCTAAAGCTCATATAATCATACACACACTCATTTAGGATCAAATTGAAAACATGTGCAAGATAGGGAGAACATTTGAGAAAATTTTCAAGTTAGGGACACACGACCGTGTCCCTAGCCCGTGCATACCAACACGGTCGTGCTCCACCAGACACACCCAATTCACTCAGACCGTGGCCAACACTGCCGAATCTCACACGGTTACTAGACACGCCCATGTGTCCAGGCCGTGGCCAACATTGTCAATTACCACACAGCTACCACACACGCCCGTGTCTAGGCTTTGTGCAAAATTACCTAAAACATTTGAGGTGCAGAGGTTACACGGCTGAGTCACATGCCCGTGTGCTCTGCCCGTGTGGCACAAGGTAGGCTTGGTTTAAGCCATTCTTGCCACCCAAAATGGGTCAATCTCTACAAGCAAAACATAGCCATACTAGCCACAACATTTCATGCTCAAATACAACCATTCATCACCATAGAAACATATGCCAAATACATACCATTTTATACCAAAACATTCCTCAATTCCATAGCTAATTAATCAACATCACTACTTCTCATATTCATCACATATCTTACCATATAAACACTTCATATAAAACATTCAAAATGTTTTAAACACATACAAAACAAGCCACATCTCATAGCTTAAATAGGTGCCAAAACATAACACATTCATCATCAAAATATCCATATACATTCACTTAACAACTAGCCTATACATGCCATGACCATTTTCATTTATAAAGATTCAAAAGTACCAAAAGTTTGATGGATAGTGTGATAGCAAGTCTCCGACTCGTCTAAAAATCGAGCTACCTTCCGAATCTATAAAACAAGGGAAAAGTAAACGGGGTTAGCTTTAAAAGCTTAGTAAGCCCGTATAATTATAGAAATTAAACCTTATCGAATCAACAAGATAGACACATAAACAATGCCAATTCAATTTATATAGTCATGTTGCCTATTTCACAAGCATACACTTGTTAGTCCATGTAATTTCATAACCATTCATGTATAAGATACAACATTCATGTATCATAAGCATAACTTCAATACTTATAACATTTAATTCATGTAAATCAACTCATATAATCCATGTAAATCTCATATAACATGTAATACATATATCTCTAGAACTTCATGTAACTTGTATCGGTAATTGCCCGTTGAACCTTTAAGAACATCGAGGGATACTCGGGTGATACACTCACAGTGTATATATGTATAACCTGTAATCCGTCAATGCATCATATATGCTCTTTCGAGCCTGAAACGGTAAGCCCGAAGGCTGAACATGTAATCCCGTAGGATGATCGGTAAGCCCGTAGGTTGAACGGTAAGTCCGAAAATTGAACATGTAATCCCGAAGGATGAACATATAGCTCATGAGCTGTGGTGAGTCAGCAACAAATGCAGGAGCTCAAACCACGCTATAGCCCTAGTGACATGTCACTCGTATCCTACGACTTTCTACTATTCAAACGGGACTTGGTACTCAGATCGTATTTGTAACATTTAAACATTTCCATGTCATTTCATATATGTATAAACAATATGCAATTCAATCCAATAATCTCATACATCCACATGACAATTAAGCAATAGTTATAAACATATTCAAATTCAATTCTAATTATACGAACTTACCTCGGTTTAGTCGAATCTCGAGTCTATTCGTCTACCTTTCGTTTTCCCCGATCAAGTTCCGGGATTTGATTGTCTTTATCTATATTAATGCAAATTTAGCTATTTAATCACTAACATATTCAATTTAATCCAAAAACATATATTTTTGGTATATTTACAAATTAGCCCCTATACTTTCAACACTTTGCAATTTAATCCTTTTAACACAAAATAGCAAATTACATAATAAATTCCTCACTTCACCATAGCCGAATATCCCTATACCTTATACAAGCACATATCTTTCATAAAATCACATTTCTAGCCACATAAATTCTGTTTCTTTTCAACTAAATCCATAAAACTCATTTTCATCAAAAACTACTTTGTAAAACTTGTACATTTCAAAACAACCTTCAATAATTCACCAAAAATTATTAAAACAACATGGATTCATCAATGGCATTTTTCAAAGACACAACCAATTTCAGAAATTGAGGTACGGGTCGGCTAGTATACGAAGTAACAATCTCAAAAACGTAAAAATCATTAAAAACGGATAAAAAACTGTACCTTAATTGATGAATCAAAGCTTGCCGAATTCAAAAGCTTAAGAACCCTATGTTTTTGTTCATGAAATCAGTGGAAGAGAATGAAAATTAAAGCCATTTTGTGTTTTTAATTACTAATATAACATATAATAATTAAAAGACAAATTTAACCTTATTAAAACCATTATAAAATCAATAGTAATATGGACATAAGTGCCCACTAGCTTTTAAAATGGTAAAATAACCATTTAAGGACTTGCATTAATGAAACCAAAGCCATATAAACCCTTTATGAAATAGAACTCCTATTTATCATTTTATGTGATTTAATCCTTTTTATCGAATTAACTGTTTAAACAATAAAATTTCTAGACGAAACTTTCACACAATACATTTATCATGCTGTAAAACATATTAGAGCAATAAAAATAATATTTTGACTCGGTTAAGTGGTCCTGAAACCACTCGTTTTGATTAGGGTCTAAAATGGGCTGTTACAATGTGCCTCACACAGCTGAGCTGCATGCCCGTATCTCAGGCCGTGTGAGCCCAAAATGATCCATTTCTTGCTCAATTTCAATCCCTTATTGCATAGGTGCCTACACACGTTCAATTACACATATGGAAGATGCAATTCAACTTCAAACACAAACCTAATCATATATTCATTCTATATATCAACAATTTATCGTCCTTGACACCTCAATATGTTTCATCACAATTCATTCGCAACTTATAACCACAAACACACTCATCTATATAAACATCAATTTCATTACAAGCTTAAGTTATCTCATAGTATATCATGCCATACTATGACCTATTAAACACATTAAGTATCAAGTAGGAGATCACAAGTTGTTCAAGTGCACAACATAATAGAACATATTACTCAAAAGCTAGGCATTCGACATAGCAATACATAGGGTCCTAGTACATGCCACATACCAAAATTAGGAAATTTAGTTTACCAAGATTTCTGGATAGTGCGATTCTGAGCGTTGAGTCGATCTTCTTAGCCTTCAAAATGTGATCTACAAAATGAACAAATTACAAGTAAGGTTAAAAGAAGCTTAGTAAGTTCGTTTGGAAATTAATAAAGCCTTTCCAATCAAAATAGATTTAATCAACATTAGGCGTGGAGATTTGCTATTATACGCAGCTATAACAGTAATTACAACCAAGTTTAGTAGTATAGTATACTCAAAGGCATTGCTCAATTGAGCTTTTCATCAGTATATTCTTAGATTTCTACTCGTTTGAGCTTCACTCAGTATAACAGTAGAATTTGCTCGATTGAACATCATTCAGTATAATGGTAAGATTTACCCAGTTAAGCCCATTCAATATAACGGTATAATATGCTCGATTGAGCTTTATTTAGTATAACGGTAAGATTTGGCTCGATAAAGTGTACTTTCAGTTGATGATAAGACATTCATTATGAGTATATTAACAAGAATGTAAGAATTTAGGAGTATGAATAAACATATGAACTTCCCAGACTAATTTGTAGGAGCTTCCAAAGTATAGGGACTATTTCACAGTTTTACCTTTTTCACAATCAGCATGTTCTTGATCTAAAAATAATAATTTCATTTCATCAATTAGAATAGCAACACAATTTGATCATTTCATGCAACTAAGTCCTTTTTAGAAAATTACCTAGTTGCCCCTTAACTTTTCATTTTATTCAATTCAGTCCTTAGGCCCTAATCATGCAATTTACTCATTTTTCCTAAACACTTATGATACCCAAATTTTTATAACTTCATATCAGTCCCTATTTGAAATAATTACAAATAATTTATCATTTAATCTATTTAGTCCCTAAACATCAAAACAGTCAAAAATTACTTTTCAAAATAATCTAATCTATCAAGGTTCTATATTTCATCAAAAGCTTTAAGAAACAACCTTATTCATCAATGGCAATTTTTATAACATTTAATAGTTTCATAAAGTGGTCCTCCATTTAGCTAGGGCAAACTAATACGAACTCAAAAACATAAAAATTACTAAAAAGGGACATCAATACACTTACCAAATCAAAGCTTAAAATCAAAGTTGAAACCCTAGCATTTTATTCCTTTCTTCGCCATGCGGAAGATAAAAGAATAGTGAAAATTTTCTTTAATTTTAGGTTTAGTTTAATATATATACTATGACATTTTTGTAAATATTTCAACTTTCTTAATTAAGCTTTAACAAATCATTATTTAAGCCTAATTAAACCACTTTATTAAGCATAATCTCATCAAATCTGTAACACCCCATACCCAGCCTAGAAGTTAGGCCCGAATCTGGCATGCCATATTGAAGTGTTTTTCAAAAACTATGTTTTCAAAGAAACCCTTCTTAAAGAAACTTGTTGCAAACTAAAACTTGTGTTTGTTTATTTTCAAAACGTGGTCAACTAAAAGTTAATCCCTTTTAAAAACATTATTACCTTTAAAACCTTCTTTGTTGCGAAAGCTTAATTTAGTTAGTTACGGAAGACGTAGTGTTCGAAAACAGTTAACATTTTAGAAAACTGTGATTCACCTCTAGTAGATATAATTCAAACTAAATAAAAACCTTAAAATAAAAATCCAAAAATTATAAAAGGCCTTATTACAAACCAAACCCAAAATAAAGTACTTGAGAGTAAATAATCAAAACAGAAAGCATAAGCAGTGTGTGGCCTTCTCCGAGTCCCTCGCAACTCCGATCCATCTAAGGCTAGGGGTTACTTGAAAGGTTAATAAACGGGGTGAGGTTACAAAAACTCAGTGTGTAATCCCCTACTACAAATATAAACAGTCAGTCATGTAAAAGAATTAAAAAGTTTGCCCTACCACAGTTCCAGTATCAATTGGGCCTTAGCCATAACAGACTGCACCAGATGAGCCTTAGCCCATTACAGAATCAGGAAACATTATCAGAACTAGAATCAAAATGAGAATCAGAATCAAAATTAGAATTAGAGTCAGTATCAGAATGAGAATCAGAATCAGAATCAAAATCAGAATCAGTATCAATTAACAGAATCAAAATCAGAATCAAAATCAGAATCAGAATCAGAATCAATATCAATTAACAGAATCAGAATCAGAACCAGAATGTGAATGCAATCCCAACCCAGTCCAGCCATCACACCACCCGTACCAACCAACACACCATGTGGGGAATAACTCAACCCACCCAGCCCACACACCAATGGGCAGCAAAGCTGCCAATAATAGAATATCGTGGCAGAGCCACCAGAATCAGATAACGTGGCAAAGCCACTTAACAGAATATGTGGCACTAAGCTATCGGTAACGTGTCTATAATCGGACAAAGCCTGTGATATTGGCACAAAGCCTTCGGTAATGGCACAAAGCCCATAATAACGGCACGAAGCCCACAATATCGATATGAAGCCCACAATAATGGCACACAGCCTTCGGTAATGGCACAAGCCTATAATAACGGCACGAAGCCCACAATATCGATACGAAGCCCACAATAACGGTACACAGCCTTCGGTAACATGATCAGCACTCAGCCATCGATCGGTTTGAATATACGGCTCTTAAGCCTTCGGTGGATCCACAGTAGTCAAGCAACCATACAATCCTAACAGATCAGGTCTTCCTCCATACAAAATCCCAACCCATGCAACATGTTATGTATGCAGAATGTCATGCCCATATTTAAATCAAACAATCACAGTCAAGTCATTCATATCACCAACATATATTCACAATCAAATCCGTCAAACACACAGTCCAAGTCAGTTACTTGCCCACAAGGGCAAAACAGTCATTTAACACAATAGGGGCAAAATGGTAATTTTACCCCACATAAGTATCTCGGTAATTCTACCCTACAGGGGTATTTCGATAATTTTACCCTACAGGGGTATTTCTGTAATTCTACCCTACAGGGGTATTTCGGTAATTCTACCTTACAGGGGTATTTCGATAATTCTACCCTACAGGGGTATTTCGGTAATTCTACCATACAGGGATATTTCGGTAATTCTACCCTACAAGGGTATTTTAGTAACTCTACCCTATAGGGGTATTTCGGTAATTCTACCCTACAAGGGTATTTTGGTAATTCTACCCTACAGGGGTATTTCGGTAATTCTACCCTATAGGGGTATTTCGATAATTCTACCCTATAGGGGTATTTCAGTAATTTCACAAATCAAGGGTAAAACGGTAATTTTATAAATCAGGAGTAAAACGATAATTTTACAAATTAAGGGTAAAACGATAATTTTACAAATCAGGGGTAAAATAGTAATTTTACAAATTAGGGGTAAAATGGTAATTTTACAAATTAAGGGTAAAATAATAATTTTACAAATTAGGGGTAAAATGGTAATTTTACAAATTAGGGGTAAAACGGTAATTTTATAAATTAGGGGTAAAACGGTACTTTTACAAATCGAGGGTATTTTTGTAATTTCACAAATCGGGGGTATTTCTGTAATTTTACAAATCGGGGGTATTTTTGTAATTTTACAAATCGAGGGTAATTCAGTAATTTTACAAATCGGGGGTATTTTTGTAATTTTATAAACCAAGGGTATTTCAGTAATTTTGTAAACCAAGGGTATTTTAGTAATTTTGTAAATCAAGGGTATTTCAGTAATTTTGGAAACTAAAGTATTCTAAACAGAGATAACAATGCGAATGGGCCCTAGGCCCCAATGGGCCCACACGCTCGTGTGGCCCTTTTAGCCCAAATCTAGCCACAGATATGAGATTCACCTAATCTAGTCCAATATTTACTACACAATCAAGCAACTTATCCAATTGGGCCTGTAGGCGCATTGGGCCCACATGGCCCCTTTCGGCCCATCGCGGCCCGAAGTAGCCGTCCTACAGCTAGAGTAGTGAGAAATACACACCTGATAGGAGAGTTCATCTGCGCTCCGAGCACTTTTAGCCGACGCCCAACCCAAATGACCCCGCCATAAAGCGAAAGGGATCAGCCAAGAAAGGTACCTATACTCTCCTCATGGTTCTCCCTATTTAAAGCCAGCTTCGCATCCACTCTTATGTTAGCTTCCCGATGTGGGATCCCCCCATCATCAGAGTTTAAATTCAACACCAACTCTTGCCGCCCCCTGTTAGCAAAATAAAAGCTCTTTGATTGCCATGAGTTTCGAACCCTGGACCTCATTGCCAACTCTATGACGCCACCTTCCTACCTCTTATGTGGCGTTACTTTGCCACTAGACCACAAGGCTTTTTGTGGCACAAATTCTCCAACAATATTCTTAAGGCCTACCTACTACACCCAGGGTTTAATTCACCTTAAACCAAAATTTTTGCTAGAGTCCAGGTTTGAACCCAGGACTTCTCCAACACTTCTCAACACACTTAACCACTGAAACAAGCCTTCATTAACGGAATTTACATGCACAACAAAATATTATAAGTTGCTTCTAATCGCTCCCATGTTCGAGGCTCAAAACTTCTAGGCCCAAATTTAGGGTGTTACAAAATCCCACTAACTAATTTTCCATGGTTAAATTGCCCTTTTAGCCCCTTTATATTAACTACCCAACCTTTGCAATTTTTACAATGCAATCCTTTTTAATTATTAAGCTATCCAAACAATAAATTTTTTCAATAAAAGTTTAATATGACTCTATAGAACTCATAAATATACTAATTAAATAATATCTACAAAGTATTTTGTCAGAATTATGGTCACGAAACCACTGTAAATCATGTTGTTACAAAAATGTCTCTTGTGGTGCTTCTGGTAGAGCAATTATATTGCTAACTAGACTGATAGATCATAGTAGGAAAATAAGTGTAAGAAGATATGGTTACGACCCATGGCAATGTATGATATGAAAAAATTCATGGTGATGCCTCTAGTAAGATGAAGGCTAGACTGATAAATCATGACATAAGAATGTGTAAGTCCATGTGGCTAAGACCCATGGTAAGATATAACTGTATGAATATTCAAGGTGATGCCTTCGGTAATATGTAAACCGAAATGCCAGATAATGACATGAAAATATGTATAAATCCATGAGGTAGAAACACATGGCACCTTCCATGATAACCCACTGGGACAGCAAACACGTAATTATGTATGTTGCCTATGTGGCATGATTGTAACATGCTATACTCGGCCTACTCGGTAAGCCCAAATATCAGGATGCCACATCAGCGTCTCATGTCATATTTATATAAATTGTTACAAAATTAAGAAATCATCCTCTTTATCAGTGATCTTATAAATTTTTAGTCAAACATATATCAACCATCATTAAAACATGCTAAACATAGTTTAAATAAAATTATAATAATTAAACGTGCATTAGGACCACTTAGCAAAATTACCCAAAACTATTACATAGGTATCCATATTGGTAGAGTGGTATCGAAATTTTCTTAAGTGGTATCGATACCAATTTAGCTTACTATTTCTTGTCATAAAAACCCAACTTTTGAAAAATATCGATACCATTGAAAAAATATCGATAATTTTACCCCGACTATCGATACTGGTGGTAAAATATCAATACCAACTAGCGAAACTGACTTCCTGCACTTTGAAAATCATAAAGGTATTGCTTTTAAAACACGAATACCGATACTTGTGCTCAAGATAGTAAAAATTTAGCATATTCAAGCATATAAAACATTCCAACATGAATCTATTCAACTTGCATCTTTTTCCATATCAAATAAATGTCAAAACGACTATAATCACAATTTCAAACATTGAGAATAAGTCCGAGCAATAGTCAACATATCACGAATCAAACCTTTAAATCCTGAGAACAAATAAAACTATAGAAACAAATAAAACTATAGAAACATCCAAATTATCATGGCAAAATTCATGCAACAATTCTACCACATTGCCTTTGTTTCCCCAAAACATAAATGAATTAATAACTCCTACGAAATAAAGTAATGTCTTGCTTGGATCACCCCTCGAAATCACACCGCTCACACCAGTACTTAACTACTCTAAAGGGTTTAAAAGGAGCGAGTGAGCTTAACAAGCTTAGTAAATGCCTAGAACAACTACCATGCAAACAATTCATCAAACATTAACGAAACAACCATATAACACAACCTCAATGTAACAACCTTTTTTTAGTGATGTCAAGACAATGGTTTTGGGACCAGAATTCTGACGAGTAAATTATTATTTTAATGTCTATAGGACTATAGTACGGTCGCTTTAAAATTTTGTTAAGAAATTTTGATGTTTGCTTGATTAATTAAGTAAAAAGGACTAAATCGTAAAAGGTAAAAAAGTTGAGTTTTATTAGGTAAAAGGGTCAAATGGCTATGAAACTTTAAACTAAAGGACTTGAGGGATAAATAAACCATTTAAGGTATTATTGGATATGCATGGTATGGTTTTATTGAAATTTTGTTAGTTTTTAAAGGTTAATAAGGTAAATAGATAAATAAATTTAAAACTAAAAGAAATTAAACAAGGTATCATCTTTTATTTCTTAACCCTAAATTGATTTTAAGTGAAGAAGACCTCGATGGATGTGTGCTTGGTTCGGCTAGCTTATATCTTTGCATGGTATGTGATTTCAACTCATTTTTTAATGATTTTTATGTTTTTGAGTTTGTTTTAACTTAATCTAGCTAGCCCAGGGGTTAAGTTGTAAAAATGTTAAAGGTTAAGGGTTATGCCATGGGTATTTTTGAGTAGGTTATGATGTTAAATGATATATTATGAATCTTTGTTGAAAAATAAACAAGTTTTGTAAAGTGATTTTTGATAAAATTTTATTTAGGGATTAATTTGTGAAATAGTAAAATTTCATTTTAAATTATGAAATGTTGGTTTAAATGAGTTGGTACAGGTCACTATGAAATTTAGCTAGCTTGAATGGAGCATAAAAATGGTTAGATTTCAAATTACGAGCTTAAGGACTAAATTATGAAAAGTTAAAATGTTAGGGCAAATTGGTAATTTTGCATAAATATGAGTTATGGATTGAGTTGAATGCTTGAGGTTAATTGAAGTACTTAACTAAATATAATTATCTATTTAGATAAAGAGAAACCTAAACTGGACCTAAATCAAGGAAAGGCAAAAGCTTCGAATTAGTTTGCCCTAACTACTACGCCCTTAGTCATCGAGGTAAGTTCGTATGAACAGTTATCGTGTTTATGTTATCTAAATTGAATGTTGTTATGTTATTTATTATATAAATGGATCGATGCATAAACATATCAATGTTATGATGAATTGACGGATATCGAAACTCAGTTGAATCTTAGGAATTCTTAGGATACAAATGACATGTGGATTTCATGTTTTGGGTGCTGGTCTTAAATGTCCTACTGATGGCTAAGGTCCTCATTTGTTGCGGATTCTCCACAGCTCGTGTGAGCAGCATCATGTAGCTTACATTCTGACCCACAGCTCATGTAAGTAACATCATGTAGCTTATTTTCTGACCCGCAGCTCGTGTGAGCAGGCCCATTTCATAACTCGTGTGAGCAGTGATGTAAAAGGAAAGGTTATGGTTATATGTAAACACACACTTCATTTGAGTTTTCCCGAGTATCTGATGAAATTCTAAATGGTGCAACAGGCATGAAAAGAGAATGAAAAGGTAAGTATGCAATTAGATTAAATCATGACTTATTCAATGGAAATATGAACTAGATGATGTTGTACATATGGTAGATTTCATTATATAATGGAAAAACTTACTAACTTGTGAGTTGATCATGTTGGCTAGGCATTTTTAAGTTTGTGGCATTGGTGTTGAATTGTACTTTAAACTATGATATGTATTATGAAAATGGTAAGTTGTGTTTATGTTGATACAAGCTTACTAAGCATTGTTGCTTACATAGTTTCTTCCATTGTTTTATAGATTATCGAAAGCTCGATTTGGTTGGAAGCTTGTCAGAGATCTATCACGCTATTTAGAAGTCTTTTTGGTAGTTTTGAGCATTTTGACGAAGGTTTATAATGGCATGTATAGGGTGATTTATAATGGTGTTTTTGATGGATATGTAAATTGGTAACTTGGTATGTTTGTGCTTTGATGTTTATGTATGGTTGATGAACTTATAATGTTTATTTAGGTAAGTCCTTTTGGTCACTTTTTGATAATGGATGTGTATGGCTTATTGGTACAATTTGTTGGCTTGAAAATGATCAATTATGATGTGTTTAGGTATATAATAGGGTAAGGCTCTTATGATATGTTTTAAATGGTTTGGAAGTGGTTAAATATGGTATGTTTTAGTACATAAATGGACTATATTTATACGCATAAAGTGTGTTATATGAACTTGGTTGTGTATGTGATGTTTAGATACTAATTGTGGTATCTTGAATGGTATATTGGTTAGTTGAATTAAGGTCTTGGAAATGGTAAATTTATGTGTGTTTAGATGAGGCTTTGGTGTTTTGAAAGTGTGCATAATTGGTCTAAATTTCATGCATGGAATGATTTTGGTAATGGCCTGATTTTAGCTAAATTTGGGTCCACACGGCCTGAGACATAAGCGTGTGACTTACCATGTGAGGCACACAGTCTGGTAACATAGTTGTGTGCCATCTGATGATTTTTCTAGGATGAGCGTTGGTGAGTTACACAACCTCACACAAGGCCTAGCACACAGGTGTTTGGGGCAACTCAGTGAGTTATACGGCTTTGCACATGGGCATGTGACACGGCCATGTGACCCTACTTAGAGAGTTACACGGGTGAGGACATGAGCTGGAACACGGCTGTGTGTTCCTAGTTCGAAGGTTACATAGCCTGAGACACGAGTGTGTGTCTCAGCCGTGTGAGGCACACAGCCTAGCCATATGGCCGTGTGACCCCTGATTTGCAAATTTTGCATCTTTTTCTTAAACTTTCCAAACTATTTCAAATCGGTCCCGATTTATTTCTAAGTTATTTTTTGGGCCTCAAAGGCTCGATTTAGGGACAATATGCATGTGTATGAATGATTTATGATGTGATTAAGTTATTGAATGAAATAATGTTCAAATGTTTTCGATTGTATAGTAATGTTTCATAGCCCTAATCCGGTGATGGAGACGAGTTACATCAACAGTTCCAACTCTAGTGTCATATTGTACTTACTTGTGCATTATTTACTAGTTCATTTACTTGGTAATCATATTCACTTTTAAGCATGTATGACATTACACATATAATCACATAACATTTAAGTATATCACAATAGTCATATAATTACATATCATTTAAGCATTAATCACAATACTTATATAATCACATAACATTCAAGCATATATCACAATACTCAAAAACATGTTTATAGATAAATTGCATAACGGTCACATTTTAAATAAACACATATCACAATACACACATATTCATAATTTAATATAATTTGACACTTGAGCTATGAAACTTAAAAGTGAGCTCTATCATCACTCACTGGATACTTGGATCTCCAACACACCACATAGACTCATAGAGTCAAACATGTCCCAAAATTAAAGCATAAAGCTAGCACTCTCCTTATTTCTCGTCACATGTCCCGTTGAATGGAGCTTAGCTCACATTCCCTTATCCTTCCAACATGTCTCAAGGCCTCAACGACCAAAATCATTGTATATATAGGTAAGTACTTACAATCATATAGCATGCTTATTATATCCAATAGTTTCAAGATCACAAGACTAAAATATCCGAAATCAAACACATATCACTTACTGATTATCCACTCATTATCTTTGCATATTTGCATCTTTAGCAAAACATTGTCATTAACATTTAATATGCCAAGAGGGAATTTAAAGCTTATTCTAAAAACTCTTCGGCTGCTCAAGAATGAAACCTAAGCATTCAAGCTTATTAAATCAGCTGAATTGGAGCAATAAATCATATTGATGGTTGGAATTACTTAGGCTTAGAGGAATTCAAGAGTTTGTGCTTATTGATTAAGTTTTGTTTCAACCATTAACATTCGAAAGTCATAATCTTGAAAGACAAAATTCCATGGCTCAAATCCCTTGAAAAATGATATGGAACAACATTCACCGAGATCAAAGGCAAAGTTTTTGTTCACATATTTAGTCACACAAAATTGCAAATGCTTACTTTCTCTCAAAGACATTTCAAAATAGCAAACTCCATGTTTGAACACATGATTTTGGTTACTCGCTCCAACTTGCAACAAGAATTTCTTTGTCTCCAATGATCCACACATGTTAATCAAAGAAGGTGTGTACTTACAAACATTCAAACAATCATATATATTAAGTCTCATTTGAACAGACTTACTCAAACATGTGGGATTTACACAACAAATCAGAAAGTTCAAATCATCGTTACACACAAGCAGATTAGGCATTTCACATATCAACTCTTTATTACAAAAGACCAAATTTTATGCGAGCTGATCTAGTCTTACTTTATTAATAATTTTGCCAAGGTTATATTCATTAGCAGAAAAACACTTCACATCAATATGTAAAATGAAATCATCAATCAGATTATGAATATCATCCAAATTAAGATGAAGAGCTCTTTCACCAACTAGGTTTCCGGCATTCTCATCATTCAAATGAAATTGTTGAGACTCAAATAACATGAAACCCTTACCTTTCTCGAGCAACTGAAATCGCCTCTCATCAAAAAGGTAACGAGGCTGGTATTTTTCAATTGAATCTAATGATACGAACTCACCTCGGTGATGGTTCGAGTCATTTGTTGTCTAATCGTTAAAATGGAGAAGTATCGTTCTTCAACAGAGTAATGGTTGAATTTGGCTAAGTAAAGCTATTAACAAAGGGATATGTGATAGTTTAAGATAATTAAGGGATATGGTTCGATTTAACAAAGGAACTTGGGTGTTTGAAAAAAATGGTAATGGGAATGGTTCGAATGGCTTTAAGGTCAAGAAAGAACTAGTACTAAAATAGAGTACTAACCCAAATCTTATAGGACACTTAAAGGTGGATAGAAGGATAGATAAACCATCACCCACTATCTATATGGAGATAGGAACCAATCGGTATAAAGGTGAACACCACACTCGGTTTAGGAGTGATAAGTTTGGAAAGAAATAGGATGACACCATTAGCAAACTAGATAAGTCATGTTGAGTCTAAAACGAAATAGGAGAGTTGAAAAACTTAGAAAATGTTATAAACATTAATCAAAGAATCAGAAGTCCCTTACAATGAGCTGATTACAAGTATTTATAGTGCTAGATAAAGGCCTAGCTGAATAGTCACAATGATCAGCTTAAATGAGTTGTTAATGGCTAAAATAAAACTTAATCAATAAGCACAAACTCTTGAATTCCTCTAAGCCTAAGTAACTCCAACCATCAATATGATTTATTGCTCCAATTTAGCTGACTTAATGAGCTTGAATGCTTAGGTTTCATTGTTGAGCAGCCAAAGAGGTTTTAGAATAAGCTTTAAATTCCCTCTTGGCAGCCAAATAGACACCAACAGTAAGCTTCAAATTCCCTCTTGACAGCCGAATAGACACCAGCAATTTTATTGATATTTTGAACACTTGGAGAAGAGGAATAGGCTGCTGAATTTAAATGATGTAAAATGCTCTTCTTAAATGTTGTAATAGCCGCATTTATCACTTTATAACAGCTCCCTTATACATAACTTATTCCAGCTGAATAGTCACCTACAAACATTAACAAACACATTAAAAACACATTAAACACATTTAAACATTAAACACATTAAACTTAATAAGCTTAAAAAATAAACTGTTAAATAAACACATTTAATAGTAATTTATTCCAGCAACTAAGAAATGCATAAATTAATTATTGAACATGCAACTCAAATTTAAAATAAAAATAAAAACACTTTAATTAATGCAATAAAATGTAACAGCCAAATTAAATAACATACTTATATAAAGAAACTCAAACATATTAAACAACTAAGATGCTTAAATGCATGGTTTAAGATGCAAACTAAATAAACAAATGAGTTACTTAATGCAAGACTTAATTTAATGATGTAGACTTAAACTAACATGGGAGTTACATAATGCATGACATAATTTATAATGCGAAAGACACAAAGTGCAAGTCAAAATTAAAATATGAAAACTTATTAATTTAAATAAAACTTTATTAAATTAAAAAGTTCTTAAAGACATTGGCCCAATAATCAATCAGGCCTATGAGATGTTTCATCTTGCACTTACATCAACTATCATTGCATATTTGCATCTTTAGCAAAACATTGTCACTAACATTTAACATATACATAACATGTACACATTTCCACTTTAACAACAGTTATCATAACCACATATCACATGTTATAACATCTTATCTCAATTCACGTATTCACATAGTTTATAAGATAACATAGGTATGAGAAAGCTTACACTTAAAATTTAGATTAGGGGTTTAGGCTAGTACTAAATTTCCAAATAATGCATTGAATCATGTCCAGAAGCAATTATTCCAAACACTCACCAATATGCTTTCGTCGAAAAGTCGAAAGCTTAAACTAGCTTTTCCTTGTCTGTATCTCTATTCATAGAAGGTCCTAACAAATTTAAAGCTTTAATACAATAATTCACACAACAATACATTCAAAAATCAGCTAAGGACTTACAACAAGCAATAAAAAACATAAGCCTAAGCTATGTTCTCATGTAGCCGAAACCTTTAAAATAACCAACTTGAAATCCAAATATATTGATCTACACTTAACATTTTCACCTAAAATGAGCTTTATTCATCTAATTTTTCATCAACAACTAATTCTTAACCTTTAAACTATACAAAACTACACAATTCATGGTATCAACTTTTTCAACATGTTTTATGGCTATTTTCTGAAAATTCATTAAAACTCAAGAAATTTTGAACAAAACTTCAAAGTAAGCTTAGAAACCTCTTAATCATGTCAATACTAATTGAAAAACACTTTGAATACACGTTTTTACTCAAAATCTCAAAATCCACCATTAACGACCCAATTTTTGTCTTTTATTTAAAACATGCAATTTAATGGCTAAAAACTTAGTTTAAAGACTACATAACATTTAATACTATTTAGAAGTTGAATCCTTACCTTAGACGATAAAAAAACTAAGCATTTGATCGAAAACCTAAAAATCCCAAAAACTTGATAATGGAGAAAACTATGGTGTTTTTGGGTGTTTTTCTTAACTTCTATGGAGATTTATAACTTAAGAGATGATATAAGACAAAAGGAATTAGGATTTGGAATACAAAAATTGATTAGGAGAGTTGGGAGAACTATGGATGGCACAAGTATGAGAGGAGAAGAAGACTGACCTAAAAATAAAACTATAAATGGGTTTTTTAGGTTGAATTTTAAAATCTGGTCTAACTGCCTCTTAAAAACTCTAATTTTTGACTCTTTTACAAATTATTCCTTTTCTTTTCAATATTAAAGGTATTTAAAACTCATTTTAAAAAATTGATTTAATTTTCTAAAAACCATAGTCAAAACATTATTGATAAACTATGTTGCAAAATTCCCAACACTCTAAGGCTAAAATTCCTGAATTACCCCTATAACTCTTAGGCCCTATTTTGGGGTGTTAGAATAATCATCTAATCCCTTATGGCGTATTTTATATGGCCTTGGTGGCAATTCGATATTTTCTCATTAGCGTACTTAGTGATATCTTTGTGGAAGAATTTGGTTATTCGCTCGTGTGGTAAGTTCTGGATGAGTTATGAGAATTCTCTAATAGATAAATCTATGATAAGGATATGATACGTCTCAAGTTAATTTGGTTTGATTAGTTCTGTGAGGCAATTGAACAAGTTTTAAGGAAATTTCCTAGAAGAAAGTATGTATCTGTATTGTTAATAAAGGTATTCGCCATAGTAATCTACTAGTTTAGAAAATAGGTGTATTCGTAGATATGAAAAAGATAAGTATTTGTCGGTTTGAGTTCACCCATGATAAGTATATATCATTTGGGATTCACCACATTTGAATAGCAACATGCCTCATTATGGAACCTTATGAAATTTGAGTTGTTGTCATCTTGGGTCTTCTTATGTTTTGTAACAAAGGTGTTTAGAATTCTTTTGAATGATCTGGATAGTACAGAATCAGTTTGAGCATATGCTGGGCTTTGAACTAGGATATGACCTATTTGGTAGACTAATAGTATCAAATTCAAAATGGGAATCTACCAAAATGTGAGTTCAAATAGTAAGTTTCCACCAATGAGTAGTATCTGTGAACGTCCATTCTGGAAAATGTCTATGTGAAGAGTAAATTAGTATGAAGAGGGCTCAATAGAAAAATTCCTTTGAAAAATATATTTGTTATTCTATGAGAATGAAGATACCAATATATTTTATGGTAAGATCTGAAGGTGGCCAAGCAGTGAAAAGGAAAGCTGATATATTAAGTGTGGTAGTTTGAATATACATGCCAAATCGATGTTATGAAAGTGTTTTCCCTAAAACATATATGATAGGTTCAGTGTAACACCCCCACGCCCGAGACCGTCGCCGGAGTCGAGCTTGAGGTGTTACCGAACATAATTTATCATTTAAAAAACTTTACATCATTTATTTTCACTTTTGGAATAAGCAGTTTTTCTGCATCATGGTTACTAAAAAAATCATATCTCGAGTTACGAAACTCGAAATCAATATCCATAAATTTTTCCTGAATCTAGACTCACATATCTATCTACTAATTTTTTTCTAAAATTTTTGGTTGGGCCAATTAGTACAGTTTATTAGTTAAAGTTACCCCTGTTTGAGGACTTGACTGCACTGACCTCTACTTACTACGAACCACTTTTCTCCATGTAAAAAATTCATATAACTATACCGTTTATTTCTCTTAAAATTAGATTCAATAAGGATTCTAAACACCTCCTAATTATTTTTTTTACAATTTATAGTGAATTTTCAAAGTTGGAACAGGGGATCCAGAAATCGCTCTGGCCCTGTTTCACTTAAACTCAAATATCTTATAACATATAACTCCTTTACCTATTTCTCTTTTTCCATTTGAAGGTAGACACAATAAGCTTCAATTTCAAATTTAATTCTTCACCTAATTCGTTTTCTACTATTTTTGGTGATTTTTCAAACTCACATCGTTGTTGCTGTAGTGTTCTGTTTTATGGCAAGTTTCATCTTTTTATGAATTCTCATGAACTATATAACATATTAAACTCACAAGGCATCCAACATTATCTAGGCTAGCCATACCAATTACTAAGCATTATCAAGCATTTTCTCAACCAAACCACAACCATATCACAAGATTATTTACACAAAACAAGTATATTGCTATACATGCCATACATCAAAACATACAAACCAATATACCAATTCTTCCTCGGATAGTGTGAGCGTTTCTTCGACCTTCCCGATATCCAAGTTAGCTCGCTAAAAACTACAATGAATGAAAAGGAGGGAGTAAGCATAAATGCTTAGTAAGTTCACATGCAAATAACAAGTAACATAACAAAGCAATTATATTAACAATAATAGCATGATATCACCAAGATACAAACCACATTTCTAGCTATCGTGTATCATCTTACCACCTTATTTCTGTTATATCAAGTTTCAACCCGAGGGTTAAGTACATACCTGTCCAAATTGTCCATTTCACAACACTTACCAAAATATCATTTTCATCTTGAGTATTCTTCCATTCCGCTAGAATTTTACCCGTTGAACACATCAGAATATAACTCAGATACACAGATCATTTGCACATAAGTGCCACATATGTAATCAATCAATCATGTAACCCGCCCATAAGCGAACTCGGACTCAACTCAACGAGCTCGGGCGTTCGCATCCATAAGTGAACTCGGACTCAACTCAACGAGCTCGGATGCCTAGTTACATCTCACGAACTCGGACTCAACTCAACGAGTTCGGACATTTGCATCCATAAGTGAACTTGGACTCAACTCAACGAGTTCGGATGCCCAACCATCCTAGTGACATGTCACTTGTATCCTAATCTATTCCCAAGGTTCAAACGGGATTTTCCTCAATCACATATCCTTGCCGTCTTCCACAGAATGCTGAAACTAATACTCGGTAGCAATTTATATTTAACAAGTAGCACACATAATTTTCATATTATTCGATAATAACCACAAAGCATATATTTCATGATAAAATCAACATATCATATAAATAACATCAATTAACTTAAAAATAATGATTATGTTTCATTATTTACACATGAACTTACCTCGGTACAAAATATAGCAATTTTGCAATTTAGTCAAAAATCTTTTCTTTTCCTTGATCAAGGTTGATTCCACGTCTTTCTTGATCTAAAATAACACATTTAGCTTATTTAATACTCTCATTATCAAAATAGTCCTAAATTCAAATTTTGACAAAATTACAATTTTTCCCCTAAACTTTTGCATATTTACACTTTTGCCCCAAAGTTCAGAAATTAAATTTTATCACAAATTCTTATGTTTTAGGACATGCTGATCATTTATTTACCATTAGCAAGCTCAAATTCCCACTAAAACACATACTTATGAACAATATGTACTTTTACCGATTAAGCCGTTTTACTCGTTTTTACTTAAAACCGAGTAGCACAAGTTGTCTAACATAATTTAAAACCTCATATTCTATCATAAAACACCAAAATACACAAATTTCACCTATGGGTATTTTTCCAAATATGAACCTTAACTTAAATTATTGCTAACATAAGCTTTATCGAGTTACCGGGACTACGAAAACGTAAAGAACATTAAAAACGGGGATTGGAATCACTTACTATGAAGCTTGGAAGCTTGAAACAAACCCTAGCTATGGAGAACCCTTGAAATTTCGTGGTAATGAAGAAGATGACTAATTTTGTGTTATTTTTCCTTTTTATTTCATGTTAATATCCAAAAGACCAAAATACCCCTCCTTACTAAACTTTCAAAAATTCCATCCATGTCCAAATTTTGTCCATGAACTTAAAATTGGTCAAATTGCTATTTAAGACCTCCTAATTAATATTCCAAAGCAATTTCATACTAGAAACTTCTAGAATGCAAGTTTTGCAACTTATTCGATTTAGTCCCTAATTTCAAATTAAACACTTTACGCTTAGAATTTCTTTACGAAATTTTCACACCATCATAAAATCATATCATAAACATCAAAATAATTATAAAATAATTATTTCTACCTTGGATTTGTGGTCACGAAACCACTATTCTGATGAGGCCCTAATTCGGGATATTACATTCAGTATGAAAATTAGCGTATGACATACATCCGAAAATATAAAAGTAATTGCCAAGGTATTCTATATTAAAGCTCACTAAGTTCTCTCGAACTTAAGTTTGTTTTTTCTTATTTCAGGTATTAATGAGTGTGCTAGAAGGGCAAGCCAGGAATACGCCAAGAAAGCGATGACCCAGGTTATTATGCATATAGTAAACTATTTGGAAAAGTGACATATAGCAGGATTAGACCTTAAAGAGCCTATCTTTAGTAAACTTTTGTGTTGTAATAAGTCATGAAAATTCTGATGTATTATTTTATTTTTTAAATACTTTTCTTTGTTCCTTTAAAAACGAGACTTTAGATAAAATAATAAGAAATATGTTTTAAGTCCAAAGTAGATGTCGATTAATTTGAAATTTTTTCCAAGTATTATGTAAAGTAACACTTAAGATTCAGACCTGGTGATGTGGGTCGGGTTGAAGGCATTACACATAATACATATGAGGAGAATCACACCCTATTAGCCCTCTCTCTTTCCTAGTTGGACTAGGAAGTTATTTGTCTATTTGAAATAAACCTCTAGAATTCAACAAGGGTTATACGCTCTCTCCCTATAAATAGATGACATTGATAGAGCTATTTACACAAATTTATGATATTGTTACTCTACCAGAAAATGGAGAGAATTTATTCTCAACTATTAAATATATTTTTCGAAAGTAACAATTCTTTCAGTTTCTATTTTGAAGAGAAAATTTTCTTTTTCACCCCAAAAGAAAAGAAAATTATTTCTAGTTCTATTTTTTGATTCAATTGATCCGAGCCCACACTCGAAGCAGTTCATGGTACGAGAATAGTGGAGAAGATTGTTTGGTTGAAAGCCAAAAAACATCACTGATCCGCTTATCCGAAAATACATGTATGATTTTGGTCTAAGGGTTTATTGCTAGAAATACCACAATCTAGGTTGGTTTTCAAAATTTTAATTTTTCGATTTGCAAGGAAGGTGTTTTCAAATCAGATTTTTTCCAACATGTGTTCTTTTTACGTGTGTCCAAACAAGGACATGTTCTCCACATACAATTCAGTTGAAGGTGGAGTTGTGCCTATGGAGAATCCTTTACCCTGTAAGATAATTGGTGTGCACACCGTTCAGATTAGAATGCACGACGAAATAATTAAAACTTTGTTAGATGTCAGGCATGTGCTTAATTTAGAGAAAAACCTCATCTCCTTAGGAAATTTGGACTTGAAGGGTTGTAGAATCAACAGAAAGTCAAACAACAATAAGGTGTCTCGTGGTGCTTTAGTTTTGATGAGAGGTTGAAAGACAAACAATCTTTATGATCTGCAAGGATCAATGGTAAATGATAAAATTGTAAGATCCTTGTTTGTTAAAGAGTCAGATTCGACTCAATTAAGGCATAGATGACTTGGTTGTACAAGCAGAAAAGGTATGATTGTTTTGGACAAGAAAGGTTCTTTTTCATGTGCCTGAATTGAAAAACAAAGCATTACATTCATGGTAAGAAAACTCGAGTTAGTTTTGATTTAATAGTGTATAAGACGAAGACTAGAAGTCTTTCAATTTCAAAAGTTCAAGTAGAGTTTGAACTCAGTAATAATCCTGCAAAGTTCAAGATAGGTTAATGGTGGACTCTGAAAAAGAAAGAATGATAAATACAAGTCAAGGAGGAGATTTGTGGGGTGTGCCTTACATTTATCCAATACATTGCAGGCACTTAAGACGAAAATCAACGAGAAATCGAAAAGGAGCAGAAAGCCACGCGACTTCGGGACAATGCGACTTCTTTGGAAACCAAGTAAGGCTGCTTTAATGCGTAGGTTTGTGCAAGTATACACAATCGTTATCAAGTAATCAGTAAGTATAAGAGTTATCATCTCCATAGAGACTGTATTTAAATCGATACTTGTAAAGATTGCTATTCACAAATTGATTAAGGAAAATATAATAATTTTGAGTGATAGGTGTTAGATTAAATTAATTAACTAAATGAAAGTTAATCTAAATGCAAATAAAATGAAATGCAATGTGATGCTTTAACACTGATTTTTCACGAGTTAACAACCATAACATGAATAAGCTAGAATAACTACAACATTTGACTCAGTTCATTTTTTCATCATTCTTAACAATATTCTAGAATAATTCCATGGCAACTCAATCTTTCACTAGTTTGGAATCTAATATAAGTTCTTTCAAAATCTTATACTCAGAAAAAAAATGAATATTTATATTTCCATATTTAACAAAGAATTCCTTAGAATTTATGTGAAGCAACAGGGATGAGTTAGGTTTGAAACAATTTAATCACACAAACTTAAAAGCTATGCAAGGTAATAGAGCTCTTTCGAGTTATTACGAACCTTTAATCGGGTTAGGATTTAAATTAAGAATGCACCTACAAATTATTGTGTCCATTAATCGCCATCTGGTTAGGATCGATGAAATAATTCTAATGTATTCTAACATATTTTAATGCATGAAATACATAAATGATTTTAATTAGAAGCATGAATGACTGAGGCACAAAACATCGTAAGCATGAATCAAAATGAACTTTATCAAATTAATGTAATCATTCTAGATTAAACAAAATTAAGTCATCATTGTCAATGGAAAAACATCAAAACAATTTGTGTAACGCCCTGATTTTGGGCCTAGAATAATTAGGCTTCGGCCTTAGGTGCGTTTAAAATTATTAAGAGCAAGACAATGGCATGAAATTACAAGTTAGAATTGTTGGAGGGATTCTATGAAGTCTCGGGTTTAGGGTAGACCATAGGGAAAAATTTTATTTTTTTGCCATAGTGGAACCCTAGTCTCAGGTATTAGGCCTCTTAAACAAATTAAGGGGAAAATAGGACACAATTGGGCCTATGGCTCAGTGGCAATGTAGCGCCACCTTGTGGAGTAATGGGTGACGCCATGTGGGGAGTAGGGAGGTCCAAGGTTCAAGGAACGGCTTTGGCATTAGGAATATTATTTTTGCACTCATGCTGTGCAAGTAGTGGTGATGACTTAAAACTCTTTTGGATGGATATTGAAGAGAGAATTTAGGTGGATAATAAGGAGAAATAATAGGATGTGATCAGAATTTGGATGAAGTGGAACCGAATGAGACTTTAGAGGCATGGAATTGGCTTTAAAAAGGGGCTAGGGGGAGTAGTGCCAAATTCTTTAAGTAATTCGGCTATTGAGGTTATCATTTAGAAAACCCTTTTCTTGTTCATTCCATTTTCGAATTCTCTTCTCCCTCTTATTCTTCCATTGTCAAATAACCCACCATCTTTTTTGCCGAAATTTCTATTAGCGTGGTAGTCTTCTTTTTTTAAAAAGCCGAATCCATTCTTAACCTCTTGAATGCCGAAATAGCCACATCAAATAGTCGATTTCTCTTTGTTCCTCCATCACAAACCGGTGGTTGTTATCTTCTCTTAATCAAGTTTTAAAAGCCAAATCTCATTCAGTAGCTATCTAGGCCGCAAGATCAAAGGTTAGATTCGGTAAGTGATTCGTCAAACATCATTTAATATGTTTTGGTAAAAGCCGGAGGGCTATCTAACCCTTCTTGTCGATTAACCTTATTTTGACAAGGGTAGGATTCATAAATTGCAAGCATAATAGGGATCTACAAGTCTCTGCCGAAAAGTTATTCTCTCGTTTCGGCTTTTGGGTAAGTGTTTTTATTTTGGAAATATGTGGCCGAATGGTCTACAGTAAGTGGAAGGGTGACTTAAATGGATACAAGTCACCTATTATTTCGTCTTTAATGATTGAGATTAATGTAGATCTAAGGATATTCGGGAATAGTAGTTAAGGTGGGGCTATGAGAACTGGTGGCACACGGTAAGGTTATGGTAAGGCTTCGGGATTTGACAAGTTGTAGTCTAAGTATAGAATTGATTCGAAGGTGGTTTTGGTTGTAGGTCGAGGCTGAGAATAGAGTAGTGCGGGTCATCAATCAGGTGTGTACATACACTACAGACATGAAAATCGACAAAAGCTGAAATCCTGAAATCCGGAATGGGCCTGACTTACTTGTGGGCCCAAAGTGGCAAAGTTGTGATATGAAATTGTATAATGAATTGACATGCATGATTGTATGACTGGATTGTGATCGGGCCTAATGGGCTACATAAGCATGTTGGGCTTAATGGGTTTTATGTATATGGTTGGGCCTAGTGGGCCTTATGGGATTGTCGAAATGCATGCTAGGGTTTTAATGGACTATAGGCCTAGTTCTGATCTCTCAAATTTTACATAAGACTTAATTAAGTAATTAAACAAACCCGTGGACAAGTCGCTAGACTAAGGTGTGCAAAGGATGTGTGCATGTCTAGGATTGGATCTAGGAAGAGCTTGGTATTTAAGCGGTCCGAGTGACCCACCTCCTCTTCTCTTGAATCCTACCTGATGCATAGTGTCCGTTCACTTTAGCCGTGAGGACTTATTGATGGGCCAAAATCCATAATTAAAATTCGTACCATTAAGAAATTACGAAAATACCCCTCTAGGGTAGAATTACAAAAATACCCTTCTAGGATAAAATTATTAAAATACCCTTCTAAGATAGAATTACGAAAATGCCCTGTAAGGTAGAGCTACTAAAACACCTTCGTGGGGGGAATATCGAAATACCCCTGTAGGATAGGCTTAAGAAAATACCCCTGGGTAGTGAAATGACCAAAATACCCCTAAGTGCTTAATATGTGAAAATGTGTCAAAATGTGTATGTTGCATTCATGAATTGTATGTTGCACTTGGGTAGGTTTGATGATACGGAGGAAGTGTTTTGAGGATCGCATAGTCGCTTAACGACTGTAGAGCCATCGTAAGCTTTTAAGCCACCGAGTAGCTTTGCTACACCGCGCATATACAGCAGCCTTGCTGCAACGTGAGTAGTGCCACAACCGGTGCTACCTTTAGAGTGTAGAGGATGGGTGGGTTGATGTAGACATCCCCACAGGTGTGTTGGGCTAGTACGGGTGGTGTGTAGCGGTTGGATTTGGGATGGGAACATTTGCATTCATGAAATTCTGAGATGATATGAGGTCATTGTGGGCTAAGGCCTAGACCACCGAAATTGTTAGGGCTTAGGCCCAATGCGATTTGTGTATATTGAATTGATTTGATTGACAAGGGTCGTACACATTGAGTTTCGAAACTCACGCCCTTATTATTATGTTTCAAGTGTTCCACAATAGACGGCTTGACGAGGGAGGGGACTCGGAGATAGCCATACTGCAAGTTACTTAGGAATTTTCAATATAGATTAATGAAGTGTTTTATGATAGTTACTTTTAAATCTCCACTGTGATGTAATAAGGCTATGTATCTTTGATTTCATTATTTACTTGGGATTTTATTTAGTTACTACTATATTTAATAAACATGTTTTTTTCTAATTATTCATTTAATTTAATTCTTTAAATTTTTAACTAAGTAAATTCTCAAGCATATTTCGTTTCGAACTAAGTTTTTAACTAAACCTTTTTTTTAAAGCGACCCTTCAATGTGACATCGCCAGATTCTAGCCTAACTTCTAAGCTGGGTTTGGGGTGTTACAATTTGTAATCATTTTAAATAAAAATAAGATTAAGGAAGAAGAAACTCTTGATGATTTCAGCGATTATTCGAAGATCAATTGTGGTAGCTTCCTCCAATTCTTATGATTGCAAATTGCTAATCAAGATGGTCGACCAAGAGTGGTTTTCCTCAAGTGAGAATGTTAGCTAAAGGAGATGGGGAAATGGGAAGGCTTATGCGTCGAAAGGAGAAAAGAAAGGTGAGAAATATTGTGAATTGAAGGATGAGTGAATGATTAGTGAGGGGTGGTATTTATAGTAGAGGGATGGTGTAATAGCCCGTTTTTAGTGAAATCGGAACAGTAGTTTCAGGACCACAAATCTGACATGAAAATATTTATTTTAATATTTTTTAGTGTCTACAGCATGATAGTATTATCTTATAAAAATTTCATTAAGAAATGTTATCGTTTGCATGCTTAATTTGATAAAAAGGACTAAATCGCATAAAGTGCAAAAGTTGAGTTCTAGTAGCTAAAAGTATTAAATGGCTATAGAACCTTAAAGTATGAGTCTTTATGTGGTAATTAGACCATTAATGAAGATAGTGGATGTACATGGTGTGACAACCCGATTTAGGGTCTAAACGGAATAGTGGTTTTGAAACCACAAATCTAACGTAGAAAAATTTATTCTGATTAATTTTTATAATTTACCGAGTGATTAGATGCATGTGTTAGAGTATCAATAGAATATTTTATGAATTACATGTCTAATTTGCCTATTAGGGCTTGTTTGAAAAAGTTGATAAATATGAGTTCTAGATAGGAAATGATTAAATTGAAGAGCATAATTAAAGTAGAGGTCCTTAAATGGCAATTATACCATTTGGTTTTCATGGAAAAAAATGGACATACATAGATAAAAATAACCAAAGTTTGAATGAAGGGTATTTTAGTCATTTGGTAATTAAAAGATTAAATAGGGAAAAATATGGCAAAATGTTGCCCATCTTCTTCAAGTAGGCCGAAACTCCAAGGGACACCATAGCTAGGGTTTCTTCAACTTCTCAAGCTCATAATCAAGAAAGACGTGGAATCGACCTTGATCGGGGAAAGGAAAAGATTATGGACTAAATTGCAAAATTTCTATATTTTGCATCGAGGTAAGTTTGTATGTAAATAATATATTGTTTTCACTTATGTTATAATATTTTGTTATTATATGAGATGTGATTGCATATTGAATGTTCACTTGAGGTAAAATATGAATTGAAATTGAATATGGATGAATTGGTAAAATGTTGAAAAGTGAGGGATTTCTCGGTTGGGCCTTCAGAATAAAAAAGATACAAATGATTCGGGGTTAGAACACATGTGTAGTACTATGTGTAGGCTACTATGTGTTCATGATGGTTTAGGTCACGTGTGTAGTACTAAGTGCAGGTTACTATGTGTACCATATGGTTGGGGTCGCATGTGTAGTACTATGTGCAGGCCACTATGCGTACCCGATAACTTCGATCATATATGTGGTACTAGGTGCAAGCCACTATGTGTAAGGAATGATTTTGATCACAAGTGTAGTACTAAGTGAAGGCTACTATGTGCACCAATTAATCTTAGCTTCAAAGATAGTACTATGTGCAAGCCACCGAGTATTTATTATCGTTCTATTCCGAAGTGTTCAATGAGAAAGTAGCCAAGTGAAAAATGAGTGTGATTATATAAAGATTAAGTGTAGATATATGTGTATATAAGCATATGAGTAATGTGTTCGATAAATGATTGAGCTTCGGTAAGTTTGATGTGGACAAGCGTTAGTGGAAAATGGATATGAGAAACTTTATGAAAAAGGTGAAATCAGAAATAAAACAGTTTATGGCAGCAACAGTGGGATGACTTTGAAAACTCACCAAAAATAGTAAACATTAAATTGGAGGCTGAATGAGATATGTAATTAAAGCTTATTGAGTCTATTTTCATATAAAAGAAACAGGACAAGTAAAAGAATTCTATATTTTGAGTTATTTAAATTTTTGTAAGACTGGTTTAGATTGATTTCGTGATCCTCTATTCTGATTTATAAAAATCATTAAAATTTGTAAAAAAATAGTATGGAATATAATTTATATTTTTAGATTCCATATTGAGTCTATTTTTATAAGAAACAAACAAGAACATCTTTTGAATTTTGTATAAAGAGAAATCATAACATTAGTGAAGAGTGGTCAGGACTATCGAGTAGCGAAATAGGGGAAGATTTAATGAATAAAATGTATTAATTGGCTCAAGCAAAAATTGTGAAATTTTTAGAGTAAGAAGAAATATGAGTTTAGTTTTAGAGAAAATTTACAGATCTTAATTCAGATCTTCGTAGCTTCAGATAAAAATAATTTACTGACTGGGACTCAAATGGACAGCTTGTACTAAATTTTAGTAAATGGTAATTTCATGTGAAATTAAGCTTGTATAATTGTGGAAACATATTTTGGGATTTATAAATGCCATTAATAGTTTATTATTTTTATTATTTACATATTACTTACTAAGCTATAAGCTTACTTTGTTTCCTTTTCTTTCTTGTCTTATTTTATAGTGTAATCGAGTTTGTTCGTGACTCGGAAAAGTTGTCGGAAGCTCACCAACACTATCCATCCTTCCTTTTGGTATTTTGTAAACATATTTTGGAACCATGGCATGTCTATAAGGCTTTAGTATGTTGTTGTATATTGTAGTAATATTACTTGAAATGTTGATTTCTAATATTTGATATATCACTCATATTATGTTATCGATGCGGTTTAATATTAGATAAATTACCAGTTTATGATATATGTGAATTTAATGTCTAGAGGATGAATGAACAGTTGAAGGGTTTTAATTTAGATAACCGTTTTATGTCTCAATTTATTATGATTACATGTATGTTATTCTGGTAATACTCGTATCCTGTTTCGGTATTGAACATGGGTAAAGGGTGTTACACATGGCTTGATATTAATGAAATTATGAATATTTTTAAGGACAAAATGGTAATTTGGTAAATAATGATAAATAAAATAAAACAAAATCGATTTATAATCTTTTTACTCTTTCTTCAATCAAAAATTAAAAGAAAAAGATGCCATGGAAGCTTGCTAGGTTTGACCATGGATTTTTTGTGTGCATGGTATGTATTTTAGTCCCGTTTTTAATGATTTCTATATTTTCGGGGATCATTGTAGCTTAATCTAGCTAGCCCGAGGACTAATTTGTAAAACTGTCAAAAGATTAGGGTTTTCACATGAATGAATATAGGTTGTTTTTTATGTTTTATGGAAGAAAATGGTTAGGCGTTGATAGATAAACAACTTTTGTTAAGTGATTTTTGATGATATTGTCAATTAGGGATTAAATTGAATAAAAGAAATTATACATGGTGAAATTGTGAAATAAATGAAATGTAGGGCTTGCTAAGGACCTATATGAAATTTGGCTATAGTGGGTTAAGGGTGAATTGCATGAATTTTCACTTTATAAGCTAGGGACTAAATTGTAATGAAATTAAAATTATAAGGCAAAAAATGTAATTTTGCTTAAATAAGTTTGGTTTGAATTGAATAAAATAATTATTGAATTGAGTTGAATTTATTCGTTTAGATCAATACAAACCTCGTACGGCTTTAGATCAAGGTAAAGATAAAGTTTCAGAATAATCGCCTCCGTATATACGTTTTATAGTTGAGGTAAGTTCATGTAATTATATTGCATTTATATGTCTCATTTTGAAATATTTATGTAACATGGACTGTTATTTATAAATCTATCGCATATCCAACGATGTTACGTCGACTACCAAGCCCCGTTTGAACCTTAAGAATGCGTAGGATACAAATGACATGTCATTAGGGTTTACATGATTCAAGTGCTGGTTTTGAATGTCCCACCTATGGCTGAGGTCTAGCATGTGTTGTGGATACTCTACAGCTCGTGTAAGCAGCATCGCATAGCTACATTCTAACCCACAACTCTTGTGAACAGTCCCATTTTCATAGCTCGTGTGAGCATATTTATTCACAGCTCGTGTGATTATATATGTATAAGAATTGATGGATATATGAGTTAGCATGCTTTGTGTGAGCTATCTCGGGTATCCAACGGTATTCTAAATGGTTCAACGGGCATTATTCGAAATGGAAATGGTAAAAGAATGATATGAGTTAAGTCATGTTCATATGGGAATATACTTGATATGGTGATACACGGAAATTATATAAATAGAGATGAGTAATAAACTCAAGTGATACTTGTTGAGAATAATGGATATATATGTTATTTTGCCTATGATTTGTATCATGTATGCTAACATGTTTGGTGTGGATGCTTAGGCTTTGGCCAAACTTTGGTTGCATTATGCCATGATATATTTAAATGTTATGTATTAAAGTGGTAAGTTGAGTTTTACATTATATGAACTTACTAAGCATTTATGCTTACTTTGTGTTATCTTATCATGTTTTATAGTGAATCGAAAGCTAGTTCGGGTTGGAAGCTTATCGGAGTTATATCACACTATCCATCGGCTAAATCACTAGATTTTAGTGTTTCTAAGTTTTGGTTATAATGGCATGTATAAGTGTTTTGGTTGATGTTTTATCCATTTTGTTTTAGCTTGTAATTATGGTTTTTTTTTGAATAATTGAAATGGTGGATATGTTTATATATGTATGTGGCCTTATGATGGAATTGTTATTGTGTTTGGCATATATATATATATATATATATCTGTGTGGACTTATAATGGTTGATATCATGGCCTATGGTGCTTAATTGATGGAAGATGGAATGGTAGTTAAAAATGTACGTTATGAGTTATCCTTTGATATGCTTGAATGTGGTTATTTGGTATAGGTAATGTAGTTGACATTTATGGCTATTTGTGCTAATGCTTGTTAATGAACATTGAATAGCCAAATTGGTATAATGTGTGTGACTATAATATGTGAACATGGAGATAAATGTTGGCATGAAATTGATTACAATTTAGTTGTTTTGTGCCTAAATTATGCATCTATAAAGTACATGTTAGTTCTTTGGGCATATTGGTTATATGAATATATGCAATATTAATTTAGCTTGGTTATGCATATTTTAAGTGCAATGTGATGGCTTGTTTTTATGTGGAAAATTGATTGTAGGTATGTGCATGAAAAGGTGAGAAAAATTGCTTGGAAATGGTCTGTTTTTCATCCATAAGGCCAGAGACATGGGCATATGCCTTAGCTGTGTGTGACACATGGCTAGGCGACATAGCCGTGTGACCCTGCAGTTTGAAAAATTTTCTCCTTTTTCTGAAAAATTCTATATGTTTCTGATTTAGTCCCGATTTGTTTCTATTGTGTTTTTAGGGCCTCCAGAGCTCGTTTAAGGGACAATATGTATGTTATTAATGGAAGTTGCCATGATTGATGTTATGAAGTAAATTATTTAAATTATTTATTGTTTTGAAATGTTATCTTCGGTAATGCTCCGTAACCTTTTTCCAACCACGGATACAAGTTAGGGGTGTTAAAGATGGAATGATAGTTTCGAATGGTGGAAATGTGCAAGTGTACACAATCGCAACATGACAAGTAAATGTTGAGTTTTCGTACCCATATGGATTGCTTAAGAAAATTATTTATGAAATGAAATCCAAACACTTTTGTGATTAAAAATATTTTGATTTTGAGGAAGTGATTAAAAACTAAAATTTAACTAGTAAAATAAAAATAAAAATCCCAATGCTATTAATCAAAATTAAATATAGATGCATAGAATTAATTTAAACAGACTTGTGGTCAAGGTCAGCACTTTAAATAAGTTCAATATTTTTAAAATATCTTTTGTTAGAGTTGTGTGATCTAAATTCTAATAGATTGCTTGCAAGTTAAGTTAAACAAAATATATTTTCATTCTAGAAGATTTAGTATTTATTAGTATAACTATTTAGCATTTATTAGTGTAATATTTGACATTGATTAAACTAGATTCTTTTAACCTATAAATAGATGTAGTCGAAACTTTTCTTGTATCATTCGAATTCGACATTACTGAATTTTTCTTCTCCTCCACCCGTGGTTTTTTCCGGAAAGGGTTTCCACGTAAAATCTTTGATCTATTTTTCTTTCTTTTTCTTTGCAATCTTTCTTCATTGCCATTATCGACGTTCAGTTTTTAACAAATTGGTATCAGAACTTTTTTGGGTTGCTTATTTTGATCACAGTAATGACGACAATGAAGTATGATATTCTGTTGTTGGATTGCAACAACAGATTCTCATTGTGACAGATAAAGATGCAGACAGTTCTTGTACAGATGGATTTGGAGGATGCCTTACTAGGGGTAGATAAGATGCTTTCAACATTGACAGAGGAAGAGAAGAAGCGTAAAAATTGAAAGGCTTTAACGTAATTACATCTGCATCTGCCGAGTGAAATTCTATAGGACGTGATGAAAGAGAAGGCTGCTGATGCATTATGGGAAAAGCTACAATAGCTATGCATGTCGAAAACCTTAACTAGCAAGTTGCATGTGAAGCAACGCCTTTATGCTCATCCTTTGAAGGAAGGCGCGTCTGTGCACGAACACTTAACTGTGTTTAAAGAAATTCTCTCAAACCTAGAGGCCATGAGGGTTTAATATGATAAAGAAGATTTAGGGTTAATTCTACTTTGTTCGTTACCCATGTCTTATTCAACCTTTAGAGATATGATTTTGTATAGCCTCGAATCTCTCACAGTTGATGAAGCCTATGTTTCCTTAACATCATATGACAAGATGAAGCATCTTATGTCTAGATCTAACTCTCAAGGAGAGGGTCTTATTGTTCGTGGGAGACAATTACAAAATACTGATGATAATCGTGAGAGGACATAAGAACAAAATTGTGGTAAATCTAAAGGTAGATAGAGATCTTCAAGAAAAGGTAAAACTTGTATCTTCTACAAGAAGGGCACATTAATTCTGAGTGCTATAAGTTGCAGAATAAAATCAAAAGGGAGGTGGCGAATCAAAAGGGAAAGCAATCAGAACAATCGGGGGAAGTTGATGTTATAAAAGACTACAGTGATGATGAACTCGTAGTTACTTTTGCCAATAACCCTAAAGTGAGAGAAGAGTGGATCATTGATTCTGGTTGCGCCTTCCATATGAGTCCCAATCGGGATTGGTTTATAACATATGAAATAGTGCCTAAATGTGTTATTTGATGGGAAATAATGTTTCATGTAAAATCGCATGTATTGGCACGATCAAAATTAAAATGTTCGATGGAGTCGTCAGAAACTCAGTGGTGTACGACATGTACCAAAACTAAAGAGGAATTTGATTTTGTTCAGTACTTTTGATTCAAAGGGGCATAAGTACACAATTGAAAATGGGGTTTTGAAGATTAGTAAGGGTTCCCTTGTTGTGATGAAAGGGTAGAGAAATGCTACCAAGTTATATATTTTGCAAGGTTTAATTGTTACTGGTGATGCAATCGTCGCTTCTTTTTCCTTGTTAGATAATGATGTTACTAGACTTTGGCGTATGCGTCTAGGGCATGTGAGTGAGAACGGTATGGCAGAATTGAACAAAAAAGGACTTCTTGATGGACAATGCATTAGCAAACTAAAGTTCTATGAGCACTACGATTTTAGGAGGCAAATGAGAGTTCAATTCACCAAACAAATCCATAACATGAAAGAAATGTTGGATTATATACATTCTAATCTTTAGGGACCATCTAGAGTGCCTTCGAAGGGTAGCGCTAATTATATACTGACGATCATTGATAATTTTTCTAGAAAGGTTTGGGCATTCTTCCTAAAGCAGAAAAGTGATGTGTTTTCCACATTTAAGGCTTGGAAAACTATGATCAAGAAGCAGATAATGCCTTGAAATTCTATTCTGATGAGTTTAATGAACTGTGCAAATTAGAAGGGATCATGAGACACTTGACAGTTCGTCATACTCCACAACAAAATGGCGTTGCAGAATGAATGAATAGAACAACCACGGAAAAGGTTTAATGTATACTACTACATGTTTTTTTATTAATTGATCTCCGTCAATTGCCATTAAAAATAAAAAACTCCACAAGAGGTATGGTCTGGTAATCTTGTTGATTATTCTAATTTGAAGATTTTTTGGTGTCCTGTGTATGCTTATGCTGATAATGGGAAATTACACCTAGATCAATTAAATGTGTTTTTCTTGGTAATAAGGTTGATGTTAAAGGATATAAGTTATGGTATCCTAATCTAGTTGCTTATGCTTTAAATGTGGCTGAAGATATAGATGCAAATCAAGAAAATTGGAGCAAAGTTAGTACTCATGATAATCCTGCAGATATGATGACAAAGTCATTTCCTATAACCAAGTTCGAGCATTGTTTGGACTTGGTTGGTGTTTATTGTTGAAGAATACCCTTCAAGGGTTTCGTGGAATAGGTGGAGAACTTATTCGTTGAGAATTCATGTCAATGTGGAGATTGTTAGAGTTGTGTAACCCAAATTCTAATAGATTGCTTGCAAGTCAAGTTAAACAAAATACATTTTCTTTCTAGAAGATTTAGTATTTATTATTATAATATATTTAGCATTTATTAGCATAATATATTTGACATTGATTAGAATTAAGTTTTTTCAACCTATAAATAGATGTAGTCGAAACTCCTCTTGTATCATTCGAATTTGACATTAGTGAATTTTCTCCTTCTCTACCTGTGATTTTTCTCAAAGAGTTTCCACATAAAATTTGTGTGTTCTATTTTTCTTTCTTTTTCTTTGCGATCTTTCTACATTACCATTATCAACGTTCAATTTTTAACATCTTGACTAATATTATAATAAAAACTTGTAGAAAAGAAAATGATGTGAAATCATTTAATTGGTTAGGCCGATGACTCAAATGGTGGGAATGTCATATGCAATAATGTGTCATTTGAATGTATCTTGGGTAGTGATATTGAAAAATTAAGAGCCCGAGCAAATGGCTCATCGGTACCTTGCCCCAAGATTTTAATGAAAATAACCGAGGACATTCGTACATGCGCTGGTAAATATAATCATACGAGATCATAACATTAAAGAGTTAGTGAAGATGAAGTTCCAACAAAAAACCATTGTCTTTTTGCTTGTTAATTAACCAATGTTTTATGCGAGGTAAATTCGAACAGTAGACTTGAATGTCCTTTAATTCCTTAAAATTTACAAATTACAGGATCAACAAAATACAAATAATTTGCATGTAATGCAGCTCAAGCTTAAAAGAGTTTGGGGTTACTTACCGACATTAGGGTGGGTGGGGAAGATCTGTGTCAGCACAAGTAAAGACATCCATCATAAACAAGAGAGATTCTCGAAGTATTGATAAGCATGAAATCGTTCATAATGCAAATGATCATCCTCCCCTAAATATAGGGACCCAATTTTGATACCTGGTCCCAGATCATAGAGCATTTTCCATGCCCCTTGTCTGAAATCAAAGCTAATTATTTTACCATCTGCCCAAACCACTACCATTGGCTCTTCTTGTTTCTCGGATCCAATAATACACACACCCGAGAATCCGGGATAGTACTCAATACATCCTAATTCTAACTCAGGGAAAGCTTTCACCGCATCACCCACATTCACCCGTTTCTTCCAATTCCATTCAGAATAGTCTCTCGCCATTTCAAATACATCGAATTCTAAACAAACTGCTATACAATACGTCACTGCAACATACAAAACTCCTCTCGACTCCGAGAAATATCGGCATGTCTCAGGAGCATCCATTCGGCTCGGCAACGCCATCGGCATTGTTTCTAAACATTCCTTCTCCACATCAAAATACAAGGATTCCTCTCCATATCCACACCAATGTATCCTCCCATTACAGAAAACCCCATTATTCAGCTCTATTTCCTGCTCATCCTCATCTACCTCAAAACTGACTATACACAAATCCCATGAACCAGTTTTTGATGAATATAAGTCCAGATTAAACTTACAAGGCTCCCTATAACTTTCCCAGATGCAAATAATCTTGTAATCAGGTGATGTTAAAGGATCAAAAGCGAAACTAACAAAGCATTTAGAAATGAAATTATAAGCTGAGTTACTCGGACAATATATCCTCCTGAATTTTTTCGTAGTGGGATTGCAAATCAAGTAACTTTGTCTATAGGATTCACAAAGCAGCAACCCATTGCAAGATTGAAGAATCTTGACATGAGAGTCAGGGATGTAATGAAAGAAAGGGACTTTACTGTAATGCTTGAGAGGGACAATGGAGAACTCGGAGGGAGGGCAGAAACGGTCACCTTTGAGGAGAAGAGCGGTGGGGGAGAGGAATCCATTGCGGTGGTGATGGCGGGTGTGGGATAGACAGAAGTCAGGGTCCGAAATGATGAACCGCCATAGCTTTGAAACGGACTTGAATTTGATGAGAGATTTGGTGGGTAATCTGAGGAGGATTTGAGTGAGAAGGTCTTGGTTGTAGGCAATTTTCTCGGCTGCTGAGTTTATAATGGGAGTCTTCATACCCATATTCGTTACAACAGACAACAGTGCCTACTTACAATTGCATCACTCCAAAAAGGACCTTATATAGAAGAAGATAATTTTGATATGACCCGTATTTAAAAGAATAAGAAAGCCATTAAAACAATTCCACTTTTGTCCGTTGTGATGCCACCATGGAATTTTCTCTATGATCTCGATTTTCGTGTTATGTCAGCTATTTTGTCCTAAAAATCTACGTTTGGGCTGTTTTGCCGACATGCCTGTTTGTTCATTCTTATCTACCACCTCTGCCTTGCTTCATTTTACTTTTCCTCTGTTTCGGTAACTTTTTATTTTTCAAGGTGCTTATGTTTATTTAGTAAAAAAATATTCTTAAACTTACTGTTATTAGAAAAATTTATAAATCTAACCGATGCCGACATCACATTTCTTTTATTGTTTAAATTATTTAAAGTAGTAGATTTCTTACATGCACCAATAATTCATAATTTTAAAATATAATAATTATTATAATTTAATAATTTTATTTGATTTGGAATAGTGATTACATGTTTTCATTAGTTTTTATTGAAATTTTAGTCAACATTACAAATAAAATTAATAATTATATTTGTACTAATTGTACTAATCAAAAGTCTTTCATCTTTTTTACAGTTTAATTTCTTTTTTTATAACACAACTTTAGACGTCACGAATCTACAAACTAAAATTTAAACATAATTTTTTATTATTTCCGACATTGACTGTCAAGTCACTTAAATCTAAGATATGTTCTTCTACTTATTGATGGATACTGATCCACCTTATCGATCTTCGAATCGTCACTTGGAGTTCGTTAGTGGAACTTAAAAAGAAAAGACTTAAATAAAAATTTTTGAATAATTGAATAACTTAAATGAAAACTTTCGATTAGTTTAATGACCAAATTATAACTTCTTTTTATTAAATGATCAAAACAAAAACTTACACTCAATTTAGTGACTAATGATATAATTTATCTCTTAGTTAAATATTTATAACATTAAAAACTTATATTGATTTCTTAGAGAAGAAAACTAATCGTTAAAAACATTATATAGTAAAGGAATAGATAACATAATACTATTTTAAATATTAAATGCGATTTGGTTTCTATATATATATATATATATATATTAACAATTAAAATTATATTTATGACATTTCAAAGATATATTTAAAAATATATAAACAGATAATAAAATATATTTAGTAGAAAAAACTAAGTAATATCATTAAAAATTTAAAATTGATATCTAAAAAAATTTATTTATAATAATTTTTTCAAATTTGATTAACTGATAATAGACAATTTTGAAGATAAAACTATAACACTCCAAACCCGGCCTAGATGTTATAGTTGAATCTAGCGATGTCACATGATAGGGTGTTTAAAAACCGTGTCGTCGCAATAAAACCATTTCCGTTTAATCACTTTTCTTTATCTTGTATTAGTTCCAAAATCACGATACCCATTTCATCGATTGTTTCAAAACATTACTCATTGCAGAAGCTTTTAAAAAGAACAGTTTAAGCACTCGTGCGTTTTCAAAAAAAACATTTGTTCTTTTGAAAATCGAGGTTTCTTATGACTAGTAGTTATAAATCCATAAAAACAAATAAAAACCCAAATTAAGCGAAAGTCCTAGAAAGTTCTCGAAATTACATCAAAATAAACCAGTAATAAAACTAAATAAAATAAAAACCATAAATCATAATTTGAAAATCATGATATGTACCACCCCTTACCAGGGTTTATCACCTTACCCGAGCACAAGGCATTACCGAACAATTTCACCATCATTCATACATAATCGAACCACAAATTTTTGTTCCAATTTAAAACTTATTCATAAAATATCATGCAACCCTTAAAATGGGCTTATGAGGCCCAAAACATGGTTTGGGAGTGGTCCGAGACCAAACCAAGAACTTAGAAAAATTTTGGAAAATTTGACCTAATACAGGGCACACGCTCGTGTGAAACAGGGGCACGCCCGTGTGGGCAGGCCGTGTGGTCACACACGCCTGTGTCCCCTACCCGTGTTGAATTATTGGAAAATTATTTTTCATTTCAAACCTACAGGGGTTTTCACACGGCCGAGCACACGCCCGTGTCCTTGGCCCGTGTCTTTCACACTGCCCCGACACGCTTGTGTGGCCTCCCCGTGTGAAAAACTGGGACATTCTGTTTATGAGTCAGCATGCCATTTTGGTCATACGGCCATGGGACACGCCCCTGTGACCAGGCCGTGTGACGTCCCTAAACTCCGAAAATCCCATGCAAGGGTCACACACCCTAAATACATGGTCGTGGGGGATGGCCGTGTGGCCCTAAGTTAGGCTATTTTCTAAGCCATACTTTGTCCCAAAACACATACTATCACTATTACTTTTAACACCACATAACAAACACATATTTAGTCGTCCAAATGACTCCATTTACCCATCCACCACCCAATTTAGCTTAAACACACACAAACGTACTAAGTATTTCATGAACTTCCTCATAAGGATAGATAACGAAATATCATCATCAATGGCTAAATCACTTAGCCTTAGTTTCAAAATGACTTATCTTATGACATTACCACGACATAACCAAACCAACATACCCCTACAACATCACTAAGTCCCTATACATGCCATAATCTAAGAGTTTGTTTCACTATACTAAAAGAAAATGTAGATAGTGTGGGTGATCCTCCGACTCGATCCGGTCCTGAGCTGGCTTGACTGAATCTATAAACAAGGAAAAAAGAGAAAAGGGTAAGCTTTAAATGTTTAGTAAGTCTATATGTAAATAATTAACATTAATATAACATTTAGCCACACCAAGGATCTCTTATATGCCAACTTACCACCAAAAACTTACCAACTTTCCATACAATTCATACACATTATTTTCACTTATTTAAGTCCACATGCACCCTCACAACCACATGCCTTTTTCTACAATTTCACTTGCCCAAAGAATACACCTACACACACATATCGAACTACTACACCAAACCTCTTTAGTGAGCATTCCCCTTGAACTTTTCAGATTAACATTTGATACTCGGTGGATTTTCCACTCATGATTCCACCAACACATAAGCTCGACTCTTGGGTACACATGGTGAAGATCATTTTATCATCCATGTGACCTAGCCATTTAATTCTATAATTCTCATTTGCACATGGTGAATGTCACTTTATCACCTATGTGACTTAGCTACATAGGACATTGCTCTCATGTACACATGGTGAAGTTCACTTTATCACCCATGTGACATAGCCATTAAGTCCCAAAATCCTCATTTGCACATGGTGAAGGTCACTTTATCACACATGTGGCTTAGCCATTGAGCTCCATAGCCTTTGAGTCTACATGGTGAAGATCACTTTATCACACATGTGACCAAACCATATTTTATCCATATCACCCGTTATTCCGAAGGTTCAACCGGGAACTCTCATTTCCATCACATCCAACACCATAGAAGATTTTCAATATAAACATTTCATAATACCCATTAGAATTATTAATGTACAAATAAAACAGACATATTACTTACATATAAACTTACCTCAACAACAAAAAACGGTATTTTGTAAGTTAATCCGAGACCTTGCCCTTACCCCGGTCAAGGTTGATTCCTCGATCTTCCTGATCTATAATGACATATTTAAATCGTTTAATACACATTACTCAATTTAGTTCAAAATCATCCTATGAAAATTTTTACCATTTTACCCCTAACTTTGTCAATTTTTACAACTAAGTTCCTAGGCTCGTAAATTGAAATCTATCAATTCCTTTGGTTACCCAAGCCTAGCCGAATATCCATGGCACCCAAAACAACTCACATTTCTCACAAATTCATACTGTTTCCCTTCAATTTATTAACTTTGCAATTTGGTCTTTTTTAGGGACTTTCATGAGATATCACCTAGTAATTATAGTTTACCACACTTTAAACCTTCATATTCCACCATTAGACATCAAAATACTTACATGTCATACATGGGTAAAATTTAAACATCAACCCTAGCTTAAAATAATGGTAAAATTGGCTAGAGCAAGCTACGAGGATTTCAAAAATACGAAGAAAATTAAAAACGGGGCTCAATTGCACTTATTATGAGCTTGAGAAGTTGTCAAAACCCTAGCTATGGTTTCCCACAATGTTCGACCAAGGAGAAGAGATTATGGATACATTTTGGCCTTATTTTTCCCTTTTTATTCTTTTATTAACCAAATGACCGAAATGCCCTTTCATTAAAAACCTTTAGTATTCCACCCATCCTCGGGCATTTTTGTCCAAACAAAGTTAAAATGGTTTAATTTTCATATAAGGACCTCTAATTTCAAAACCTAATTCAATCAAGTACTTTATGAAATAAAAACCATATTTTTCACCTATTGCAATTTAGTCCAACATACCAAATTAGACATGTAACCAATAAAATTTACACACCAAAATTTCACATATTTATCTAAACACCTAATAATCATCAAAACTAAATCAGAATAATATTTTAAACCTCGAATTCATGGTTTCGAAACCATTTTTCCTTTTAGCTCCTAATTCGGGTTGTTACAACTCTCCCCTCTTTTAGAGATTTTCGTCCCCGAAAATCTTACCGGTAAATAGGTTTGGGTACTGTTTCCTCATAGTTTCCTCCGGTTCCTACGTAGCCTCTTCCACACCATGCTTTTGCCACAACACTTTCACCAAAGCTATACTCTTATTTCTTAATTGTTTAACCTCTCGAGCCAAAAGCTTAATCGGCTCTTCTTCATAGGTCATATCCGGCTAAATCTCAATATCCGTAGGTGAAATCACATCAGAGGGATCTGAACGATACCGTCGTAACATTGATACATGAAACACATTATGTATTTTCTCCAATTCTGATGGTAAAGCTAGACAGTATGCCACTGCCCCTATTCTTTCCGTAACCTCTTATGGTCCAATGAAACGCGGACTTAACTTGTCTTTCCGGCCACATCTTAATATTTTCTTCCATGGCGACACTTTCAAAAATACTTTATCACCAACCTGAAATTCAATCTCTTTCCTTTCCAAATCAGCATAAGACTTTTGCTAGGCAGAAGCAGCCTTTAAACAATCCCAAATTATCTTCACTTTTTCCTCAGTCTCTTTAACCAGATCAACACCATGAATTTGTTTCTCACTCAACTCAGTCCAATACAAAGGAGTTCGACATTTTCGGCCACACAATGCCTCATAAGGCACCATCCTTATACTCGACTGATAACTATTGTTGTAGGCAAATTCCACTAAAGGTAAATACTTTTCCCAACTACCCTCAAACTCTAAAACACAACACCGAAGCATATCCCCAAGAACTTGTATTACCCTGTCGGATTGCCCATTCGTCTGCAGGTGACATACGATACTAAAATTTAACTTCATACCTATAACCTCTTGTAACTTTTTCCAAAATCTCGAAGTGAATCTCGGATCTCTATCCGAGATGATAGACATAGGTACTCCATGTAATCTCACAATTTCTGCAACATATAATCGGCCAGTTTATCAAGTGAATAATCCACACGTACCGGTATAAAATGAGCTAACTTCGTCAGTCTATCCACAACAACCCACACAATATCTTTCTTTTTCGGTGTTAAGGGCAGTCTTATCATAAAATCCATGGTAATTCTATCCCACTTCCACTTGGAAACCATTATTAGTTGAAGCAAACCTGAAGGTACCTACTGCTCCGCTTTCACCTGTTGGCAGATAAGACACTTTCTCACAAATTTCAAAATGTCCTTTTTCATGCTCAGCCACCAATACAATTTTTTCAAGTCATAATACATTTTTGTGCTACCAGAATGTACAGATAAACAACCACTATGTGCCTCAAGAAAAATTTCTCGAATCAACTCCTCATCTTTAGGAACACAAATCCTATCATGAAAAATCAAGCAACCATCCGAACCAACTTGAAAATCAGAGTTACCATCCGTCTCACACTGAACCCTCTTGGCTTGCAATTCGTCATTATTCTTTTGAGCTTCACAAATCCGCTATAGAAACAACGGCTTAGCCCTCAACTCGGCTAATAGGTAACCATCATCCAACAAAGTCATACTTGTACCCATAGCTCTCAAAGCAAAAAAAGACTTTATGCTCAAAGCATCCGCAACCACATTTGCCTTTTTGAGATGATACTCAATTACTAGTTCATAGTCCTTTAACAATTTAAGCCACCTCCGTTGTCTCAAATTCAATTTATTTTGGCTCATCAAGTATTTCAAACTTTTATGGTCGGTAAAAATCTGACATTTCTCACCATACAAATAATGGCACCAAATCTTCAAAGCAAAGACGATAGCAGCCAGTTCTAAATCATGTGTTAGGTAGTTACTTTCACGTGGTTTTAACTGCCTCGAAACAAAGGCCACCACTTTGCCCTCTTGCATAAGTACATATCCAAGGCTATTTAGTGACGCATCACTATAAATCACAAACTTCTTTCCCGACTCAGGTTGCACTAGCACTGGTGTCTCAGTCAATTTAGCTTTCAACTGATCGAAACTTTGTTGACATATTTCGTTCCACTCGAATTTTACATCCTTTCGAAGCAGTTTGGTCATAGGAGAAATAATCATAAAAAAACCCTCGACAAATCGTCGGTAATAACCAGCTAAACCCAGAAAGCTTCTAACCTCGGTTACATTCTTCGACGGCTTTCAATCAACAATTGCCGAAATCTTACTTTTATCAACACGGACTGAGACACGGGCGTGTGTGATCACATGGCCTGCCCACACGGGCCTGTCCCGAGTCACACGGACGTGTGACACTAATTTGAAAAAAAAATTTATAAGTGATTTAAAGGTCTCAGTTTAGTCCCGAATCATTCCTAAAGTATGTTTTGGGCCTCGTAGGCCCATATAAGGGACTTTAAAGTGGAAGTTGAAAAGCTTTAAAATTGGAGTGAAGTTTATGGTTCAAAAATGTACAGTTAGTTGTGTTGTCATTTAGTAATTCCTCGTACCCTGTCCCGATGTTGGATACGGGTAAGGGGTGTTACATGATAGTCTAAGACTGTGGTCATCGTCGAGTCCTCCGCCATACCAATCCGTCTAAGTCTAGGGGTTACCTGTACAGATAAGACAGAAGGGGTGACTTTACGTAAACTCAGTATGTAATTCTATAGAAAACAAACTTACAGTTAAACACAGTAACAGTCAGTACAGTCTGGGGCTTAAGCCCATTACAGTATCAGTAGCAGTTTAGTCCTTAGCTCATTTCAGTATAGTAAAAGATATATATTGGGCCTTAGCCCATCACAGTAGCAGTTGTCTATGTAGTGAACAAAATGCAGATTCCTACCTACTAGCCTCTAATTCGCCATCTTTGTCCATCCCTACACTTATTGTGAGGGTTTAATACACCCACCCATCCCTACATTTACAAGCTATACCGAATGCGGCACATATCTGTATAATGCAACTGAGCTGCCAATCAATAGGCTTAAAGCCTTTCAGTACACTTCCTCCAATATCAACATCCTAACCCCATGCCATGCAACATACAATACATGATATGCTATGCTCATGACTAACAGTACATACTTTCAGATTAGTATACATGCATAACAATAACATGCTCAGTACATTAATCACTCAATCAGTTTCAGTATTTAGGGGTCTAAGTAGTGCTTACCGACCCTACAGTAAGTTCACAGTTGACTTGGGCCACCTGTGTAACCTTAGAATACAATTCAGTAAAAACGACCTTACATACCCGTTTGGGCCCACTTGCCCGCGTGGCTCAAACGGCCCAAATTGGCCTTGGCCGTGGATCTACGGCCTGGCCCAAAATCCCACATGCCTGTGTGGACCACATGGCCCAATTCAGTCCAGCCCATGTGTCGTACATGGCCTGGCTGGCCATTACATGGTCATGTCCTTCGCGCATGGCTTGGCCTCATCGATCACACACCCGTGTTAGGGCACATGGTGTGGTCGCCCGTGTGGCATCGACAGTGAGGTTTTTGGCTTTCGTCGAAACCTTATTTTTTGCATAATTGGGTACACACCTGTTATCAATTCGATAATTAGTTAATGCCGAGCCGTGTGGAATTTATAATCGATTAAGATATCACTTAATTAATCACTTATTTCATCATTCATTCAAAAACCTACTGCCATCAGCACTTGATAATCTAACGAAACCCTTACTGTCAATAACCAAATATGTGACTCGTGATTCTCTGCAGTAACCCTTCAGTTATACACATTCACCTAATCAAAGAACCACACAACCCTCTTCTAGAAAAGCTAACTTTCGAGCAAGAAAGTGGTGATAAATCGAGTACTTACCAAATGATTGCTAAGGAACGTCGTGCAAAAAGGTAACAAACGAAAATCAAAAAGAGAAAGAAAGCAAGATTTCGACAGCAAGGAAGGACACTGGGAGAGGGAACGACAACAAAAATGGTTAAGATGAGTAGAGAAGTCGAAATTTGACAAAGGAAACCCTATGATAGAAACTGATAACCCCCAAATCACTCCACTACTCAGTTTTTTAGTTCATCTCAAACTCTCTTAGACAGACACCATGATTCGAACATAAAACCTTCTTCACATCAACACTCCACTTAGCCACTAGACCAGCAGGCCCATTCTAATATATTTTTACCAACATTCAAATAAAAGCCTACAAACCAGAGATAGGGCTTTATTCATAAAAATACAAAAACTGGCCCAAGTCACAGCTTGAACTTGGGACCTCTCACAAACACCCAGAGCACTTAACCACCAAAGTAGATACATATTTGTGTCATACATACGCAAAATAAAAAATTAAAATTTTGGGGCGTTACAAAAATTATTTTATTCTAATTCATTTAAACTTGATTTAGACATTGTTGAAACCTTTTTAAATTATCTTAACAAATATAGATTTACTTTTGTTTCACTGAAAATGACTTCTGAAAAATAATTTCTGGAAAATGATTTACATTTATGGAAAAGCTAATATTTTCTGCTGTTTGGATGAATCTATGTAAAATATTTTTTGTTGTTTGGTAGATTTTTTAAAAATATTTCATAAAAGTTATTGTCAATGAAACAAGCATACATTTGGGATTTTCTTATTTTTTTCATTGTTTAATTGAATTTATTTTTATCTATAATTTTATATTTTACATTGTTTTTGCATATATTAAAAATATTATATTAAATTCAAGTTCATTACAACGTCATTTTTTAATTACATAACTACCGAGTGAGTATTTTTTATTTAAAAATGTGACATCAATAAAATTGACAAAAAAATTTAAAAATGTCAACAATTGGACTTAATTTTCAAATTTAAAAAGTAAAGGAACTAAATTTTTGAAAATAAAAGTACAAAGACTAAATTGCAAACTTGTGAAGTGTACATAGACTTATGCATATTTTAACATTTATACTACAAAACATTTATTATTAATATATTTATAATTGTAATAAATATTTATTATTAAAATATTAATATTGAATATTTTCAATAATATGCGAATAATATTATTTAAAATTGTTTTTTTAAAATTTATTATTAAAATAAAATTGAAATATTAAATAATTTATTAATATAATAAATAATATTTATTATATTAATAAATATAAATAATTAAATATGTATGTTTAATAATATTGAAAAATATAATATTTTAATAATTTTAAATACTTTTTAAAATGAAAATAAAATTTATTATCAATATAATAATATTAAGCTTGATTTAAGTTAATTTTTATATAAAAAAATTATCTATAAATGAGCTCTTTTCCAGAAAATGACTTATGCTTATCAAAAGGGTAAGTCGTTTTATAGGAAAAATGGCTTATTTTACATTGACCTGTAAGTCATTTTCCATCGACCAAGCTATTTTCTATGAAACAAACTGAGAAAAATATAGAAAATATTTTTTGTAAAACCTTTTACATGTAAACAAACGGACCCGTAGTATTTATCAAATTAGAAATTAAAATAGCATCAAAATTAAAATGCAAAATAATGATTAAAATTCAAAATCTATTTATCTTAAAATATAATAAATTTTAAATTTGAAAATAAAAATAGAATTAAAACTAATAGAAAATGGCATAAATATAAAATAATATGTTATAATGGAATTACTTATATGAAATAAGGATTTAATATAATTATGTAAAATATAAGAGGCCTTTAATGGCTTTTATTTATTTCTTTCTTTCTTTTCAGTTTTTTTTTAATTTCAAAAATCTCTCTCCACCTTCTCTAACGTCATCCTCAATAGGATATTTATTCAATCAACATCATGATCTTTTCTCTCCTTTGATAGTCCCTATTTGTAAGTGTATCCAAGAATTCAATAGGAAACAAAATGACTGAAAATGAATTGAGAAATTGAGTTATTATTATTGCTTACCTGATACAATAAATCAAGTGTATTTATAGTCTTCAAAGGAATAACTGCTACTTACAACTTATGAATAGTACTCTAACAAAATACAAACAGCCTAACAGACTAACAGACTAACAGACTAATAGACTCATTACTAATTACTAATGATGATATTGTCTAACATTCACCCAAGTTCCCGACCTGTAAGATTTGAAAAAGACTTTAAAACCGAGCAAAGGTGGATGCAGACAAAGGTTTTGTGAGGATAGGCAACCTAATCATGGGCTGGAACTTCACCAAAAATGAGAGAGCCATCGGCCATTTTTTCTCAAACAAAAAACAAGTCAAGCTCAACGTGTTTGAACTTAGAATGTAAAACTGGATTGGCAGCTACCACAATTGTACTAAAATTGTCACTCCAGATAGCTGGAGTGTCAGTAGAGCTCAACCATAATTCTTTTAGCAAATAAACTAGCAAAGTAACTAGCAAAGTAACATCAGATGTCGTAGCAACCAAATTCCTGTACTCAGCCTCAACAGTGGAGTGAGACACAACTTGTTGCTTTTTAGAACACTAGGAGATAGGTGTGTTTCCAAAATACACACAAGAGCTAGTTGTTGATCTTCTATCATAAAAATCTAAGCCTCAGTTATCATCGGCATAGCCAACCAGAGATAGTCTGTTAGGAAATATTAACTCGTAATCAATAGTGCCACTCAAATATCGTAAGATTCATTTTAACACAATCAAATGAACACTAGTAGGCACATGCATGAATTGACATATCTGATTTACTGCATAAACAATGTTAGGCTAAGTGAGAACCACATATTACAATACGCTAGCAATACTTCTATATTCAGTTGGATCAGTTAGACGAACTCCCTCATCCTTAGATAATATATAAGAGTTGATCATAGGTGTGTGGACACCCTTGGCATTAGTTAATGAACTTCTATCAAGAAGATCCAGAATGTACTTACATTGGCAGAGATGAAGACTCCTAGTCGACGATCGAGTAACCTCAATTCCCAGAAAATAATGAAGATCTCCCATGTCTTTAAGTGAAAACTCAACGTGTAACTCTTGAACAAAATCATCAATACTTTCGGGTGTATTTCTAATAATGATAATATCATCCACATAAACTAATACATATATACTCGAGTCATTTGTAACCCGTACAAACAGAAAAGCATCATATTTTGATAAAAGAAAACCTACGAAAATAAGATATTTTGATAAAATCATTAATACTTATGAAACCATGCTCATGGAGCTTGTCGTAGCCCATACAAGGCTTTCGTTAGTCGGCACACCAAAGGTTCACCATTCACCCCACATTAAACATGCCCTAGAGGTTGTTGTATGTACACATCTTCAGTAAGTTTAGAATTTGAAAAAGCATTGTTAACATCAACCTGACATAGCTGCCAACCTCTAAAAATAACAATAGAAAAAATAGTCTGAATAGTAGTAGGTTTAACCATTGGAATAAACGTTTTTTTAAAGTTGCACCTTGGTACCTGATAGGAGCCTTTTGCCACTAACCGAGCCTTACATCGAGCAACAATACTATCAAGATTCTTTTTCACTTTGAAGAGCCATTTATAACCAATCACCTTTCAGTCAGGCGGCAAGAAAACTAGTTCCTAAGTGGAATTCTTAATCAAAGCATCATACTCAGCTTCTGCTGCCAACTGCCACTCCTTACTAGTAAAAGCTTCAGTAATCGTGTGCAACTCAGGATCAATAATTTCAATAGACAATGCTTTGGCTTTAAAAACTCCTGCTTTGGAGCGTGTAACCATGTGATGACTATTACCCATAGGTGGAGGGATAGAAGGAGCAGACGGACAAAGTTTACCAACGTTGTCCTATCTAGGTTTAGTGACTTAGGCAGTCTCGCCGGTGCAGTCTCCCAAATAGTACCAGCTCACCAAATGAGGGTGTGACAATAAATGTACCAAATGATAAATATATACACGAGTAGGCATAGGTTTTTTTTGAACTATAGTTTGTTTGGATTTTATAACTATAGCTTCAGTGGCTAAGTGTTCTGATTGTATGTTTAAGGTCTTGGGTTTAAGTCCCACTTTTGGCAAATTCTGTTATTTTTTTATCCTAGCCTTATCCCTGTTGCGTGGGCTTATATTATTTGGTAAACTTACATAAGAATAAGCTTGCTAAAGGTCTTGTTTTTGAATCCCTGTATCCGTTGCCAGGATAAGGTACGAGGCATTATCGGACTTAATCACATATAACCGCTCATTTCCAGGCCACAAATTTCCATTCAAATTTAAAACTATTCATTCATAACCATATTGTCCCTAGTATGGGCCTACGAGGCCCAAAACATATATTGGGGATGGTTCAGGACTAAATCGAGAACATTCAAAACTTTTGGGAAACTTAGAAAATATTCAAGTTTTGATGAGTCACACGCCCGTGTAATCAGGTCATGTGAACTCACACGCTCGTGTGACCCTAGGACACGCCCGTGTTCCTAGCCGTGTCCAACATAGGGGACATTCTGTTTATGATGTCATCACCCAAATAAGGTCACACGGCCAAGGCACATGTTCGTGTCCTTAGACCGTGTGGCAAATTAAATTCTGAAAATTAGGTGCAGACTTCACTCAGCCTGGATACATGCCCATGTCTTGAGGCCGTGCCCTGTATACGGTCGAGACACGCGGCCGTGTCTCTGCCTGTGTGTTTACTACTGGGCATTCTGTTTTGCCTAATTAAGGTGCAGGGGACACATGACCTACCAACATGCCCATGGGGCTGACTGTGTATCACATACGATAAGGCTATTTCCCAAGCTCTATGCCACCCTAAACAACAAGCCACTTACTGTAATACCCCAAACCCGACCTAGATGTTATGGCCAGATCTGGTGTGTCACATGAATGTTTTATTCGAAATTGGACACTTTGACAGACAGCTTGTTCTGTTTTAAAAACCTTATTTAAAAGTTGTAGGTTTTGAGCGAAATCAAATTTAATATTATTTTTATTAACTTGGAATGTTTAAACAGGATTCCATTTATAGTCTTTTGTTACCATATTATCCAAAACAATATGCGTAATTTATTTGAAAATGTTCGATATAAATTTTGAAAACCCGAGTACCCTAGTCTACTGGTTTAAACTAGGCTAATAGTGTAACAAAATAAAATCACCAATAATGGCCTTATTACAAAAATAATACCGAAACTAAAATAACGATAAAAATAAAAGTAAAAACGATATCCAGTAGCAGAAAATCATGTGGCCACCCTAAGTCCCTCGCAGCTCCAAATCCTTTATGGTTGGGGGTTACCTGTATATTTAAAAATAAATAGGTGAGTTTGTGAAAACTCAGTGTGCAATTTTCCCAACCAATAACGGAGATCAAGCAAATAGAACAAATTGGGCCAAAACCCTATTCAGAAACAGAGTGGGCCTTAGGCCCATTACAGATACAAAACAGAACAGATGCATAACCTAACCCAGTCCAGCCCATCACACCACCTATACCAGCCCATCACACCATGTGGGGGATAACTCAACCCACCTAGCTCACACACCAGTTCGCAGCCATGCTGTTAAAATCAGATATCGTGGCAGAGCCACCAGAACAGAATTATGTGGCGGAGCCACTAAACAGAATACGTGGTAGTGCCACTATACAAAACTTCCTCCGGTTCTAAACCCAATCCCCATGCAAACTAGTAATACTATAGATCACATGCATACAAATTACCAGATACAGATAAACATACTTAAAACAGACAATCTATTTTTAGGGGTGTAGTAGTCATTTGATATCTAGGGGTAAAATGGTAATTTTACCCTTCAGGGCTATTCTAGTCATTTTACTAAGTCTCGGGGTCTCAGTACCTAATACGACCTTCTAGCAGGTCTAACATCTCTTCGAGCAACTCAAAAAGTCCATATGGCCAAACAGGGTTTACCGGCCCAAAAATCCCTAATGGGCCCAGGTGGGCCCACACACTTGTGTGCCCGCTCAGTCTAAACTTATGCATAATAACACCGATCTTAACATCCAATGTACTAGATATTACTTACCGTATAACTTACCCATACGGGCCCGTAGGCCTATTAGGCCCACTTTGGCCCATCAAGGCCCAAAACAGCCCTAATGCACGAAAATGTGCACAATGGGCCTCACAGTCAATTGCCCACGATTTATGGCTTCAGATCGGCCTACGAGCGTGAATTGGGCCTTAGATTTTGGGTTTTTAAAAAAAAAGTCAATCTAAAAGGTTTTTGCAGGATTTTTGAGGTGTGGCACACCGAGCCTTCGACGTCGGGCCAAGTAACTTTTCCTATTACTCAACTTGTATTAAGCTACTGTGCTATAGGTAGCTTGGGCTACTTTAGACAGTAGATTTTTAGGCAAAAGAGACTTAAGCCCATAGGAAACTTAAGCCTGTAGTGGATTTACGACAGCGAAAACAGCTTCTAAATTATTACTTACATAAGACATTTGCTTTAAACAGTGGAACTATAACTAATTTCATAAAATTTCTAACTCAGAAATACGCAAGCAACGATGAGCGCTAGAAGAGTTGCAAGAGGCCGCGGCAGAGGTTGTGGAAGCGTCAGGGCTGGGTCGTCGGCATCGGGCCATATGCCCAATGTTAGAGTAAAGGGGGTTCCGGCCTCACCAGTAGCTAAAATGGGACCATACGAATGGGCTACCGCTACAGAGGATGTGCTATTGTAGGCTATGTTAAGGATTTTAGAAAGGGTCGCTGGGCCCAATAATGATACGGGAAGTCGTGGGTCGATCTCGGACCGATTTCGAGCTAATAGGGTGAAGATCTTCAAAGGTGTTGCTAGTGTAGCCCCGAATGTGGCTGAATACTGGTTGGAAGCCACGGAGAGAATAATGGACGACCTGGATTGCACGGCTGAACAAAAGCTGAAAAGGGCGATATCACTACTTAGAGAGGAAGCTTATCAATGGTGGTTAACCGTAAAGGAGGGCAACCAATCGGAGCAGGTCACTTAGGAGTTCTTTAAATCAGCATTTCAGGGGAAGTATATTGGAGCAGGTCACCTAGAAGTCTGTCCCTTTGGTCAAAGTACTTTGGCGTAACCACAATGTCGAGTAAGCTACTTGGGAACCTGAGGAGGCAGTACAGCGACAGTACCTTCATTTGTTTCAATCAGGTAAATTTCGAGGCTGAAATTTCTTTTAGGGGGTAGAGTTGTAACGCCCCAAAAATCCCAAAACTTTTAATTTTGCGTGAAGCTGACATGTATGATTAGCACTATTAGAATATTGATTTTAAGGTATTACAAGGGTTCTTTGAAGTCTTGAGGTTAAGGTTGACCATAGGGAAAAATTTTAATTTTTGCCTTAGTGGAACCCAAATCTCAGGTATTAGGCCTTTTAAACAAATTAAGAGGGAAATAAGACACAAAGGGGCCTGTACCCTAGTGGCAAAGTAGCGCCACTTAGAGAGCTATAGGGGCGTCACTATCAGGTAAAGAGATCCGAGGTTCGAGGCTTAGAGTGTTGTTATTTGGGGACTTTATTTTTGCACTTTGGAGGGATGTTAGTGGCGCTGGAGTTGACGCTAGAGGGGAGTGTTCAGGAGAGAAATTTAAGGTAAGCATAATAGAGGAAAAATAGGAGATTGGTGAGTAGAAGAGGTGGAGGCGATTGGGACTATGGGGGGAAACTAGTTTCGGCTTTTGGTTATTTAAAGGGGTGTCGAATTCCCTTGAAGGATTTCTTTTGGTTTTGCCAAATCGTGTGCTAGCAAATTAGGTGCCATTTTCTTCACCTTTCTTCTCTGTTGCTTCTACCGAATCTTCTCCTCCCAAGTTCTCTCGTTTTTTATTCTTTTCTCACTTGTGATCAAAAGCCGAAAACCTTTGTTTTTGGAGCCGATTTCTTCATCATCCCAAACCTTGTGCTGAGTACTCTAGTGACCAAATTTCTGTCGTGCTGTCATCATTCCTTCAATTTTGGTGGATCAGATCTTGGAGAGTTGGAATCAAGCTTGGATCTAAGGGTCTCTATCGAAAAGCTTTCCATACATTTCAGCTTTTGGGTAAGTGTTCTTTATTTTGGGGTAAGTTGGCCGAATAGTCTATGGTAAGGGAAAGGGTGACTTAAGTGGATACAAGTCACCTATTATTCTGTCTTTAACGATTGGGATTGATGCAGATCTAGGAAATATTCGAGATTAGTAGCTAAAGAATGGCTATTAGAACTTGTGGCACACAGTAAGGTTATGGTAAGGCTTCGGTTTTTGGGTAAAAATTTTGGTTAAGTATGTCATTAATTGAAGGTTGGTATTGGTTGTAGGTTCAAAGCTGAGGATAGTGTAACACGTCTCGTTTACCAGGTGTGTACATACATTGCACACATGACAAATCGACAAAAATCGAAATCTCGAAAAGCCGGAATTATGAAAAGTCGAAAAGCTGAAAAGCCGAAAGACTGGCGTCGGCAGCCATACTAGCGTGCAAAAACTCGTGTGAAAATACTGATACGACTACTAGGGGCCAAGAGAGCGATCTCAGGGTCTTGGGCCACTATTGGCCAACCGGGCCAAAAGGGGTTAAATAGGCCTGACAGGCTTATGGGCCCAAATCGGCAACAGTTGATAAGTAATAGTAAATGATGAGTTGATATTGATGGTTGAATGATTTGAACATGATTGGGCCTACTGGGCCGTATATTTGTGACTGGGCCTAATGGGCCATATAGACATGATTGGGCTCGATGGGCCATATGTGATTTTAAGGAAGCATGTAGACTTGCTAGGGTTTTATAGTGGACTCTAGGCCTAGTTCTGATGAATTCTTAAGCAGCATAAAACTTAGTTAATTAATCAAGCATGTCCGTGGACAAGTCGCAAGCTTAGAGTGTGGCAATGGGCATATGCATGTCTAGGATTGGATCTAGGGAGGGCTTGGTACTTAAGCGGTCCTAGTGACCCACCTCCTCTTCTCTGGAATCCTACCTGGTGCATAGTGTCTGTTCACTTTAGCCAACGAGGACTTGTTGATGGGCCAAAGTTCATAATTAAAACCCGTAATGTTGAAAATTGCTAAAATACCCCTATAGGGTAGAATTACTGAAATACCCCTGTAGGGTAGGTTACTGAAATACCCCTGTAGGGTAGAAGTACCGAATGAAATGACTGAGATGGCCTCGTTGTGTAAAGGACTAAATACCCCTAGGTGCTTAATATGTGAAAATGTGTATGTTGCATTCATGAGATGTATGTTGCAGTTGGGTGGGTTTGATGGTACGGAGGAAGATATGTGAGGATTGCATAGTCGTTTGACGATCGTGGATCCACTTAGCTGCCTTGCTGCAATGATTGAGTAGTGCCTCAACCGGTGCTACCATTGGAGTGTAGGGATGGGTGGGTTGATATTTATATCCCCACAGGAGTGTAGGGTTGGAAGGGAAAATAGAGTGCAGGGCTAGATTGGGACAGGAGCATTGCATTCATGTGATACTATGTGATATGGGCTAAGGCTCAATTGAGGTCATTGTGGGCTAAGGCCCAAGACCACTGATATTGATAGGGCTTAGGCCCAATGTGATAAATTGCATGTTGGTTTGACTGTCGAGGGTTGTACACAGTAAGTTTCAAAACTCACTCCCTCTTTTTAATATTTCAAGTGATGTTCAGTAGGCGGTTCGACGTGGGAGAGGACTCGGAGGTGGCCACACTACAAGTTCATTAGAATTTTTAAATAGTTTCGAATTTCTTTATCTTTGATTATTTCTTTTTATTTGCATTGTAATAAGGCCTATCATCTAAGGTATGAATGTAAAATGAGATTGTTTTTTTATGCTCACTATTGATTAATAAGGTTTTCTTAAAACATGAACATGTTTCCGAAATCAACGCCTATTATCTAAAGTAAAGTTTTTAACTAACTCACCTAAACTTTTAAGCAAGAAAAGGTTCAAATGGGTTTTATCAATAAACAAATTTCTAGCTTAAATCTTTCAATGTATCGGATTCGTACGAGTTACCCTGCTATGTGACACCACCCGATTCGGCCGTAACGTCCGGGCCGGGTTGGGGTATTACATGGGTTCCTAGTGACATGTCACTTGTATCTGACTCTATTCCTAAGGTTCAACCGAGATTTTTTTCGTTCACATTTAACACTTGTCAAAACTTGTTGATTATGTCACATAATATAATTCACACATATCACACAACATTAAGACTTTAAAGTAAAATAAAATGATGCATTATTTACATACAAACTTACCTCGGTACAAAAATGGCAAATTTTGCTATTTAGTCCACAACCTTTTCTTTCCCTCAATCAAGGTCGATCCCACATCTTTCTTGCTATATAATAACACATTTTGCTCATTTATTACTCACTTATTCAATTTGATCCAAAATTCATATTAAAGTATATTTACATTTTTGCCCTTAACTTTTTCACTTATTTATAATTTAGTCCCTAGGCTCGTAAAATGAAATGTATTCATTTTTCTCAAAACCCCAAGCCTAGCCGAACCTATCTTATACTTATAAACATCCATATTTTCTTTCAATTCAAATTTTTACCACCAATTTTTACAACTTTTACAAATAGGTCATTTTGGACGTTTTCACCAAAAATCACTTAGTGAAAGTTGTTTATTACACAACTAACATTCATTTTCTACCATTAGACATTAAAATACATGCATGTCATACATGGGTAAAATTTAAACGTGAACCCTAGCTCAAATTAGCGGTAGAAATAGGTAAATCGGGCTGCGATGACTCCAAAAATGTAAAGAATATTAAAAATGGGGTTGGGAGGTACTTACTATCAAGCTTGAAAATGAAAAGAACCCTAGCTATTGCTTCTTGAGGAGATAGACCAAGCCTGGAGAAGATGGACACAATTTTGGCTTTATTTTCCCTTTTATTTCTTTTATTAACCAAAAGAACAAAATGCCCTTCACTTAAAACTTTGATGTTTTGTCCTTTACCTGTCTATTTTTGTCCATCATGACATTTAATGGTCTAATTATTAAATAAGGACCTCCAATTTAAAAATGCATTTCAATTAAGCACTAAAAGCCTCTAGAACACCTACTTTGCAACTTTTGCAATTGAGTCCTAATATTCAAATTGGACACTTTATCGCTAAAATTTCTTTACGATATTTTCCCATATGCATTCATTCACATTATAAACCTTAAAACTCTATCGCAATAAATTTTTCTACTTCAGATTTGTTGTTTCGAAACCACTATTCTGTTTAAGCCATAATTCGGGCTGTTACAACTCTCCCCCTTTTAGGGATTTTCGTCATCGAAAATCTTACCAGAAAAGAGGTTTGGGTACTATTTTCTCATGGCTTCCTCAGGTTCCCACTTAGCCTCTTCAACTCCATGTCTATGCCACAACACTTCCACTAATGCTATACTTTTATTCCTCAATTGTTTGACTTCCTGAGCCAAAATCTTAATCGATTCTTCCTCATGTGTCATATCCGATCAAATCTTAACCTCTATCAGGGAAATTACATGCGATGGATTGGAACAATATCGTCCCAACATCGACACATGAAACACATTGTGAATCTGTAACACCCCAAACCCGGCCTGGACGTTATGGCTAGATTTGGTGTGTCACATGGACCTATATCTAAGTTTATGACCTTTTTGCTAATTGTGGCTTGAGTGAGATTTTCATTAAAACAGCGAGTTTGTGAAAAAGGTCATATTCTTAAGCCTTTAGGTTATCCATATTTTGAACTAGTTGAGTTTTGAAAACGTTCTTAAGAATTTGAAAACCCCGCGCAGCCTATGACTAGCAGTTTCGATAAAGTATGAATTAAACCATTATTAAAAACGAAACCAATAAAGAAATTTAAATAGCGGCCTTATTACAATTAAAACCCCAAAAATAGCATAATAAAAATACTTAAAATGAAAAGAAAACTGAATTTGCAGATGCTGTAGCCACTCCGAATCTCTCACAGCTCCAAGCCCACTATGGTTGAGGGTTACCTGCAGAGATGAAATTAAAGGGGGTGAGTTTGATAACTCAGTGTGCAACATAATCTCAACCATAGGCCAAAATAGATCAAGCCTCAAAATCAGATTAATTGGGCCTTGGCCCATTACAGAAATCAGGTTAAGCCCATAGGCCCATAACAGATACAGATCAGATATATTATGCAAACAGAAAACCCAACCCAGATCCATCCATAACACCCCCGTACCAGCCTTACACCATGTGGGGAGACTACTCGACCCACCCAACCGCTACACACCATAGAAATTTACAGCGAGGCTGCTAGATATTGTGACGAGGTCACCAGATACAGATATTGTGGCGAGGCCACCAGAACAGATGTATATGTGGCGAGGCCACCAGAACAGATATATACGTGGCGATGCCACCAGATTGCAGCGAGGCTGCCAGAACAGATATATATGTGGCGAGGCCACTAGATTGCAGCGAGGCTGCCAGAACGCTTCCTCCATCATAAACCCAAACCCCATGCAATAGATATCATGATATGGCATATAACATAAAAAATCTCATGCATCAGATATACACATGTATTATGAGATATGACATACAGAAATAGGAAATCATACGTTTCATACAGAATTTACTCTAGGGGTATAAAGGTCATTTTGCACCTAGGGGTAAAATGGTAATTTTCCATACTTAGGGGTATTTTAGTCTTTTTACCGATTTTCAGGGTTTTTATGCAAGTCCAAGTAATTACTAATCCATTAGTGTCTACAAAAGTCCTTTTAACCTCAGTTTCCAATTTTATCCTTTTTAGCCCAAAATCCCCTAATGGGCCTTACTAAATCCATTATCGTCTTAAGCCCGTTAAAACCAAATTTTAATGTTTAGATTGTTAATTTAACCGGTTTATTCTCAACGTACCGCCAGAATACTTTTAATGACAATTTTACTGATATGGGCTCGGAAGCCCGTTGGGCCCACCTTTGGCCCACTCAAGCCCAACTTACCAAAATGCTCAGAATCGCACCCTCTACAATTCTGTCACCATCGAATCTAAAGTTGACACTAATAGTGTGAACGATTACACAGAGATTCCACAAGACCGAGTTTTCGGTCACTTTCGGTCATTTGTCGGTCACTTTTGGTCATTATGGCCGTTGCCGTCCTAGTCTATAGCAGGAGTATGTTACACACCTGTTAATGGATAAAGTGTCGACGAGATCCACGTACGAAAGCCCTACAGTTAATCATTATAGTGTTAGTCTAACAATCGACAGTCATTAAGCCATAATCCCCTAACCATAATCGGCCAACATGGTCTAAGTCATTGAAATCTTACCTTCTTTGCCGAAAAGTGACCTAGATCCTGCTGCCCAGTAATGGTTAGCCCTCCAAATCCTTAGTTGCCCCACTCCTTGATCACCGTAACGCAACAAAACAAGAGAAAGAGGCCACCAAGCCCCTAGTCACTAACGTTAGCCTTCCCCAAAGGGGTTTTGGCTTCTTGCCTTAAACCTAAAAACTAACGAGATAGGATCACAAAATACTTACCAATCTAAGTCCCAAACCACAGCCGTTCTACTTGTAACAACGAGAAAGAAAGAGTGTTGCAAAGAGCTTAAGCACAAGCTGGTTCGGCTATAGAGTTATGAGAGATGTTGACAACAGAAAAGAAGGAAGAAAAGAAGTAAGAGACCAGAGAGCAATCGGCACTGAAAGTAAGAGAAGAAGAGTTGAGTTGACAGGGAGAAGATAGATTCGGCTAGCAGAAGGATGGTGGTAAGGGGTCGGTTTATGGTTTGAGAAGAAGAGAAGAAAAGAGATGAGAATGGAAAAGAAAACAAAAGGAGGTGTTTAAGTCGAATAAAGATTCGGCAACAAGGGTGGAATAGGGTTCGGCTACTAGGTTTGATGGAAGGAGCAAAGTGGAAAAAAGATACCTAATAGGCTATGTAAAAATTGACAAAAGAGGGAAGCTTACTCACTTAGAGAAATCGGCACCAAAACATAAAAGAAACTAAGGGAATACGGCACCACACACCTAATTGCTGAAAGTTCTATGCCTAGCCTTGTTTGCTGACTTGCACCATAGAGAGTCCCTTGGCCGGCCACTTTCATTCAAATTCAAAAGTCCCTAATTTGCTCCTTGATTTGCTCATTTGACCGATTCAAATTTCCCCCTAAGCAGAGTTTAACTCTGCTTCAAATTCTTACCTGCTTCCTGCACAAAAATAAAACGCCACCTTGCATACTCTGGGGCTTAAACCTTGGACCTCCAAGCACTCTTAGGCGCCACTTTTATAGCTCCTAAGTGGCGTCATATTGCCACTCCTCCACTAGCCAGTTTATGCCTTATTTCACAGATATTTTCTTATAACACCCACCTTCTAGAGACCCCTATCTCCTAAGTCAAAAATACAAAATTTTGCCGAGCTTCTAACCAATACCTGGGCCTTCCATAGGCCCATTAACACTCCCCAAACATGCATTACATACCCAAACACTAGAGTTAAACTTTTTATCTGATAAAGAACAATCTAAGAGAAACCCAAAAATTAGGGCGTTACAACTCTACCCTCCTTAAAGAAATTTCGTCCTCGAAATTTACCTTATCCAAACAAATGGGGATATTGCTGACGCATTGCCTCCTTTGGTTCCCAAGTAGCTTCCTCTCTGCCATGATTACGCCAAAGTACCTTTACCAATGGAACTAATTTTCTCCTTAGAACCTTCATGTCTCGATCCAGAATCTGCACAGGCTCCTCCTTGAAAGTCAAATCAGGATGTACTTCCACCTCTGTAACTGGTAGAATATGGGTAGGGTCAGAACGATATCGTTTTAGCATGGATACGTGAAACACATCATGGGTTCTATTTAGCTCTGGAGGTAATTCCAACTGATACGCTACCGAACCTACTCGCTTAAGAACTCGATAAGGCCCAATAAACCGCGGACTTAGCTTGCCTTTCCTACCAAATCTTAGTATCTTCTTCCAAGGTGAAACCTTCAGAAAGACCATGTCACCCACTGAATACTCAATTGCCTTACGCTTCAAATCTGCGTAAGACTTCTGCCGATCAGATGCCTCTTTTAACCGATCCCTAATCACCTTGACCTTCTCTTCAGTCTCTGCTACCAATTCAGGTCCAAGAACTTGCTGTTCGCCCAGCTCAGTCTAACAACTAGGTGATCGACACTTACGTCCATACAGTGCCTCATAAGGTGCCATACGGATGCTAGCCTGGTAACTGTTATTATACGCAAACTCCGCTAACGGTAGATAATCCCCCCAACTGCCTCGAAAGTTGATAATACATCCCCTCAACATATCCTCCAGAATCTGAATAACCCTTTCTGACTGACCATCAGTCTGAGGATGAAAAGCCGTGCTAAAGTTTAGTCGCGTTCCCAATGCCTCTTGCAACTTTTGCCAGAACCAAGATGTGAATCTAGGATCTCGATCAGAAATAATAGACACTGGTACCCCATGCATTTGCACAATCTCTGCTACATATAATTTGGCTAACCTCTGAAGGGGATAATCAGTGCGTGCAGGGATGAAATGAGCAGATTTAGTCAACCTATCCACAATCACCCAAATCGAGTCCTTCTTCGACAGCGTCAAGGGCAACCCACTCACAAAATCCATGGTCACTATCTCCCATTTCCACAGTGGTACTTTCACTGGTTGCAGAAGTCCAAAAGGTAACTGATGTTCAGCTTTCACCTGCTGACAAGTCAGACATTTCCCCACGAATTCTGTTACCTCTCGTTTTAGCCCAGGCCACCAATATAGTTCCTTTAAGTCATGGTACATCTTATTACCTCCAGGATGCATAGCACATAGTCCTCTATGGGCCTCAGTTAAAATTGCTTGCCTCAAATCAGAGTCTTTAGGAATACAAACTCTACCTCAGAAACATAGAACTCCTTCATTGTTAAGTCCAAACTCAGAAGTATTCCCATCCTTAATCTGCTAAAATCGAGAACCCAGAGACTCATCCCTCAACTGCTTTTCTTTAATCTCCTCCATCTAGGTTGGCCTTACTTGTAGTTCTGCTAATAGGCTACCGTCATCATACAAACTCAATCGGGCAAACATCGCTCTCAGATCAGATACAGTTTTACGACTTAGGGCATCAGCCACCACATTAGCTTTACCTGGATGATACTCGATCGCACAATCATAATCCTTAAGCAACTCTAACCATCTCCGTTGCCTAAAGTTCAGCTCCTTCTGAGTCAGCAAGTACTTAAGACTCTTATGATCTGTGTATATAATACACCTTTCTCCATACAGGTAATGTCTCCAAATCTTAAGGGCAAAGATTACTGCCGCCAACTCCAGATCATGGGTAGGATAGTTCACTTCATGAGGTTTAAGCTGCCGCGATGCATATACAACCACTTTACCTTCTTGCATCAGCACCCAGCCTAACCCAACATGTGATGCGTCACTGTACACGGTAAAATCCTTTCCAGACTCTGGCTGAATTAATACAGGTGCCTCGGTTAGAACCTTCTTCAGTTTTTCAAAAGCTTCCTGCTGCTGCTCGGTCCAAATAAATGGTACTCCTTTCCTTATGAGTTTTGTCAACGGCGCTGCCATCACAGAAAATCCTTCCACGAACCTTCTATAGTACCCAGCTAAACCCAAAAAACTTCAAATTTCCGCCACTGATCTCGGTGGTTTCCATTCCAGAATTGCTTCAATCTTTCGAGGGTCCACCTTAATCCCCTCAGCAGAAACAACATGCCCCAAGAAAGTTACCTCACTCAACCAGAACTCACACCTACTGAATTTTGCATAAAGCTCCTTTTTCCTTAACACTTGCAGCACCACATGGAGATGCTCATCATGCTTCTCCTCAGATTCAGAATAGACCAAAATATCGTCGATAAATACGACTACAAAACGATCCAAGTATGGCTGAAACACTCGATTCATCAGATCCATAAATGCTGCAGGTGCATTGGTCAGCCTAAATGGCATAACCAAGAACTCATAATGACCATACCGAGTTCTGAATGCTGTCTTGTGGATATCCACCTCTTTCACCCTTAACTGATGGTACCCAGATCGAAGGTCGATTTTAGAAAATACTGAAGCTCCTCGAAGCTAGTCAAATAAGTCATCAATCCTTGGCAACGGGTACTTATTCTTAATCGTCAGTTTGTTCAACTGCCGATAATCGATGCACATTCGCATTGACCCATCTTTCTTCCTGACGAACAACACTGGTGCTCCCCACTGAGACACACTTGGCCTAATAAAGCCTCTATCCAACAGTTCTTGAATTTGAGCTTTTAGCTCAACCAACTCCTTCGGTGCCATCCTATAAGGTGCAATGGACACCAGTGCCGTACCAGGCAACAAGTCGATCCCAAACTCAACCTCTTGATTCGGAGGTAATCCTGGAAGCTCTTCAAGAAACACATCTTGAAAATCCTTAACGGTTCTAACTCTATCCACAGTCAGTTCCTCTGTTTTTGCTTGACTTATGAATGCCAAATAAGGCTCGCATCCTTTTCGAATCCACTTCTCGGCTCTTAATGCCGACACCACATTGGACAAATAATCTCTACGTTCACTTATCACTATAACCTCCTCATCCTCTACGGTCTTTAACCTCATTCACTTTGCAGCACAATCCAGAGTAGCCCTATGCTTAATAAGCCAATCCATTCCCAAGATAACATCAAATTCTCCGAAAGGTAGCTCCATCAAGTCTCCAAAAAAGATTTTTCCTTGAGTCTCTATAGGCACATCTCTATACAGTTTGTCTACCCTATCCGAGTGACCTAAAGGACTTAGTACAGATACCCCACTCACTGTTTCCTCAGAGCGCACATCCAGCAACCCAAATATAGCACATGCAACATAAGAATGGATAGATCCAACATCTATCAACGCAGTGTATGGCATACCAGAAATCAAAAACGTACCGGTTATGACGTCAGGAGCATCACCCTCCTCTCGGCGACGAGCTGCATACACCAACGCTGGCTGACGAGCCGTAGCAAAACCAGCACCCTTGCCAGGTGCTCCTCGTCCCCGACCATTACCATTTCTGCCTCTACCTTGTCCACGACCCTCGGAGCTGGTGGTCCACCCCTCACTGGTTGAGCAACCCTCTGATCCATAACTTGTCCCTGATCTGGTTCTTCAGGACAGTCCTTGACCCTATGCTCCATCAATCCACATCGAAAACAAGCTCCAGAATGTTTCCGACACTCGCCCATATGTATCTTACCACAACTCCTACAACCCTGCGGTCTAAAAGCATTCATTGGCATCGGTCGCACTGGTTCTGCCACTCTTGCTCTCTTAACATTCCTGTTGGCCCCACCTGATGGTCCAGAATCCCTTCGGAAGCGGTTCCTATCCTTTTCGCGATTCTGTCTTTCTGTCCGTTTTACTTCTTCAGCTATCTTAGCTTTCTCAACCAAAGCAGCAAAGTTATGCTCCTTCTGCGGAGCAATCAGCACCCTCAGTTCATCCCTCAGACCATCCTCAAAGCGCACGCAACGCTCATATTCAGTAGCAACTATCCCAGAAGCATATCGGCTCAACCTCAGAAATTCAGCCTCGTACTCAGATACTGTCCTACCTCCCTGAACCAGATTCAAGAATTCCTTCCAACAGGCGTCCACATAGCTAGCCCCAACATATTTCCCTTTAAAGGCTGTCTTAAACAGCTCCCAAGTTACCTCACCAGCTGAAGTTCCATCTCTCACGGTGAGCCACCAGCTGAAGTTCCAGATCATCTATGATTCGCTCTGTGGCCTCCAACCAATACTCGGCCACATTTGGGGCTACACCAGATACGCCCCTAAAGAATTTTGCTCCATTAGCCCGGAGTCATTCAGAGATAGATCCCCGAAATCCATTACCGGTACTTGCTCCAGCAACCCTTTCCAGAACTCGTAGCATTGCTTGCGATAGGGCGTCATCCCCTACACCCCGATCATGCGACTCAACCTCTGTTGCCGGTGGTATCGGTACATCAATTGCTGGTGCATAACCCGAAGATGAAGATTCAACTCGGCCACGTCCACGGCCACGTCCACGGCCCTTACCACGAGCTGCTCGTGTACTCATTTTTTATTATCTGTTTTAGAAATTTTATGAGTCAGATTAATATCCTAGTGTTTATTACAGATGTCTTATGAATAAGTAGGATTTTAGAGTTTGTTTTCTTTCGCGGTCGCCTAGCTACAATCTCAGCCTACTTATCAAGGTTTCTATAGATTCAGTAATATCCTAACTAAAGTATCATAACAGAGTCTTAGTCAGGCATATAATCAGAATTGCAGAATTATTCAGAAAAGTTTAGAAAACTTACAGGCTTGGGCCGGAGATTCAGTGTGCCACTCTTTCGAAAGATTACAAAGGAAACTTAATTTATTGTTTGAAAATAAATCAGTTATGCACGAAAGAAGTTCATCAAAACAAATTCCAACTAATTTTGAAAACACTTGTTAAAAACATGAACTTTCGAAAATCTTTGTTTTAATTGTTTAAGAGGTTCCATTTTTAGACCCGATCCACAGCCAAGTTGTTGCAACCTAGCTCTGATACCACTAAATGTAACACCCCAAACCCGGCCTGGACGTTATGGCTAGATTTGGTGTGTCACATGGACCTACACCTAAGTTTATGACCTTTTTGCTAATTGTGGCTTGAGTGAGATTTTCATTAAAACAGCAAGTTTGTGGAAAAGTCATATTGTTAAGCCTTTAGGTTATCCATATTTTGAACTAGTTGAGTTTTGAAAACGTTCTTAAGAATTTGAAAACCCCGCGCAGCCTATGACTAGTAGTTTCGATAAAGTATGAATTAAACCATTATTAAAAACGAAACCAATAAAGAAATTTAAATAGCGGCCTTATTACAATTAAAACCCCAAAAATAGCATAATAAAATACTTAAAATGAAAAGAAAACCGAATTTGCAGATGCTGTGGCCACTCCGAATCTCTCACAGCTCCAAGCCCACTATGGTTGAGGGTTACCTGCGGAGATGAAATTAAAGGGGGTGAGTTTTATAACTCAGTGTGCAACATAATCTCAACCATAGGCCAAAACAGATCAAGCCTTAGAATCAGATTAATTGGGCCTTGGCCCATTACAGAAATCAGGTTAAGCCCATAGACCCATAACAGATACAGATTAGATATATTATGCAAACAGAAAACCCAACCCAGATCCATCCATAACACCCCCGTGCCAGCCTTACACCATGTGGGGAGACTACTCGACCCACCCAACCGCTACACACCACAGAAATTTGCAGCGAGGCTGCCAGATATTGTGACGAGGTCACCAGATACAGATATTGTGGCGAGGCCACTAGAACAGATGTATATGTGGCGAGGCCACCAGAACAGATATATACGTGGCAATGCCACCAAATTGCAGCGAGGCTGCCAGAACAGATATATATGTGGCGAGGCCACCAGATTGCAGCGAGGCTGCCAGAACGCTTCCTCCATCATAAACCCAAACCCCATGCAACAGATATCAGGATATGGCATATAACATACAAAATCTCATGCATCAGATATACACATGTATTATGAGATATGACATACAGAAACAGGAAATCATACGTTTCATACAGAATTTACTCTAGGGGTATAAAGGCATTTTGCACCTATGGGTAAAATGGTAATTTTCCATACTTAGGGGTATTTTAGTTTTTTTACCGATTTTCAGGGTTTTTATGCAAGTCCAAGTAATTACTAATCCATTAGTGTCTACAGAAGTCCTTTTAACCTTAGTTTCCAATTTTATCCTTTTTAGCCCAAAATCCCCTAATGGGCCTTACTAAATCCATTATCGTCTTAAGCCCGTTAAAACCAAATTTTAATGTTCAGATTGTTAATGTAACCGGTTTATTCTCAACATACCGCCAGAATACTTTTAATGACAATTTTACTGATATGGGCTCGGAAGCCCGTAGGGCCCACCTTTGTCCCACTCAAGCCCAACTTACCGAAATGCTCAGAATCGCACCCTCTACAATTCTGTCACCATCGAATCTAAAGTTGACCCTAATAGTGTGAACGATTACATAGAGATTCCACAAGATCGAGTTTTCGGTCACTTTCGGTCATTTGTCGGTCACTTTTGGTCATTACGGCCGTTGCAGTTCTAGTCTATAGCAGGAGTATGTTACACACCTGTTAATGGATAAAGTGTCGATGAGATCCACGTACGAAAGCCCTACAGTTAATCACTATAGTGTTAGTCTAACAATCGACAGTCATTAAGCCATAATCCCCTAACCATAATCGGCCAACATGGTCTAAGTCATTGAAATCTTACCTTCTTTGCCGAAAAATGACCTAGATCCTGCTGCCCAGTAATGGTTAGCCTTCCAAATCCTTAGTTGCCCCACTCCTTGATCACCCTAACACAACAAAACAAGAGAAAGGGGCCACCAAGCCCCTAGTCACTAACGTTAGCCTTCCCCAAAGGGGTTTCGGCTTCTTGCCTTAAACCTGAAAACTAACGAGATAGGATCACGAAATACTTACCAATCTAAGTCCCAAACCACAGCCGTTCTACTTGTAACAACGAGAAAGAAAGAGTGTTGCAAAGAGCTTAAACACAAGAGGGTTCGGCTATAGAGTTATGAGAGATGTTGACAACAGAAAGAAAGAAGAAAAGAAGTAAGAGACCAGAGAGCAACCGGCACTGAAAGTAAGAGAAGAAGAGTTGAGTTGACAGGGAGAAGATAGATTCAGCTAGCAGAAGGATGGTGGTAAGGGGTCGGTTTATGGTTTGAGAAGAAGAGAAGAAAAGAGATGAGAATGGAAAAGAAAACAAAAGGAGGTGTTTAAGTCGAATGAAGATTCGGCAACAAGGGTGGAATAGGGTTCGACTACTAGGTTTGATGGAAGGAGCAAAGTGGCAAAAAGATACCTAATGGGCTATGTTAAAAATTGACAAAAGAGGGAAGCTTACTCACTTAGAGAAATCGGCACCAAAACATAAAAGAAACTAAGGGAATTCGGCACCACACACTTAATTGCCGAAAGTTCTATGCCTAGCCTTGTTTGCTGACTTGCACCATAGAGAGTCCCTTGGCCGGCCACTTTCATTCAAATTCAAAAGTCCCTAATTTACTCCTTGATTTGCTCATTTGACCGATTCAAATTTCCCCCTAAGCAGAGTTTAACTCTGCTTCAAATTCTTACCTGCTTCCTGCACAAAAATAAAACGCCACCTTGCATACTCTGGGGCTTGAACCTTGGACCTCCAAGCACTCTTAGGCGCCACCTTTATAGCTCCTAAGTGGCGTCATATTGCTACTCCACCACTAGCCAGTTTATGCTTTATTTCACAGATATTTTCTTATAACACCTACCTTCTAGAGACCCCTATCTCCTAAGTAAAAAATACAAAATTTTGCCGAGCTTCTAACTAATACCTGGGCCTTCCATAGGCCCATTAACACTCCCCAAACATGCATTACATACCCAAACACTAAAGTTAAACATTTTATCTGATAAAGAACAATCTAAGAGAAACCCAAAAATTAGGGCGTTACAGAATCCTTTCCAACTCTGTCGGTAAAGCTAATCGATATGCCACTAGCCCAATTCTTTCAATAACCTTATACGACCCAATAAAGCGCGAACCCAGTTTACCTTTCTGACCAAATATTAAAATCTTTTTCCACGAAGACACCTTCAGAAACACTTTATCACCAGTCTAAAATTCAATCTCTTTTCTTTTTAAATCTGCGTACGAATTTTGTCTGTTTGAAGCAGCTTTCAAACAATCACGAATCACTTTTACCTTCTCCTCGGTTTCTCTAACCAAATTGAACCCGTGAATCTATCTTTCTCTGAGTTCAGTCCAATACAAAGGAGTCCGACACTTACGACCATATCATGCCTCATATGGTGCCATTTTTATACTCGACTAAAAACTGTTGTTGTAGGCAATCTCTACTAACGGTTTGCGGATCTGAATTACTCTTTTAGATTAATTACCGATTTGCAGATGGAATACGGTACTAAAGTTCATCTTTGTACCCAAAGCTTCTTACAACTTTTTCCAAAATCTTGAAGTAAATCTCGGGTCTCGGCCTGAAATGATCGACAAAGGTGCTCCATGCAATCTCACGATTTTAGCAATGTACAACTCCGCTAACTTATCATGTGAATAGTCAGTGCGTACCAGAATAAAGTGAGTCGATTTCGTCAATCGATCCATGACAACCCAAATGACATCTTTCTTCTTCAGAGTGAAAGGTAAACCCCATTACAAAATCCATAGTAATCCTATCCCATTTCCACTCGGGTGCCATCACTGGTTGCAGTAAACCCAAGGGCACTTGATGCTCAGCTTTCACTTACTGACATATCAAACACTTTGATACAAATTCAAAAATATCCTTTTTCATACCCAACCACCAACACAAATTCTTTAAGTTATTGTATATTTTGGTACTACCTGGATAAAATAATAAGCAACCACTGTAACGCCCTAATTTTCGGGTTTTTCTTAGATTTATCTTTATCTGATAAAATGTGTAAATGCTAGTAATTAGGTGTGTAATGCATGTTTGGGATGTGTTAATGGGCCTATGGAAGGCCCATGAGTTGGTTGGAAGCTCGGCAAAATTTTGTATTTTTGACTTGGGAGATAGGGGATCAGTGAAAATAAGGGCCTTAAGAAATTGTGTGCGAAATGTAGCACAATTGAACCAGTGGTAAAGTGGCAAGGGAGACGCCACTAGGCTCCTTAAAAGGTGGCGCCTAAGTGAGCTTAGAGGTCAAGGGTTCAAGCGCCAGAGGTTGCAAGGTAGTGTTTTATTTTTGAGCTTGAGCAGGTAAGAGTTTGAAGCCAAATTGAACTCTGCTTGAAAGGGATTTGAATCGGTCATGGGGAGCAAATCGTGGAGGAGGTTGAGGAGCAAATCTAGGAATTTCGAATTTTGAAAGGAGGTAGCCGATTGTGGGACTTTGCAAGTGCAATTCGGCTAGGGGGAATAGAGTGTGAGCATTTCGGCAAATAGGTGTTGAGGGTGCCGAATTCTTCTTTAGTTTGTATGATTTTGGTGCCGATTTTTCTTGAGTAAGAAAAGCTTCCCTTTTTCTGTCAAATTTTGCATAGTGTATTAGGTACCTTTCTTTTGCCATTTTGTTCTTCTCATCAACCTAATAGCCGAACCCTTAACCCACTCTTGAGCCGAATCTTCATTCGACTAAACACCTCCCTTGTTCTCTCTTCTACTCTCATCTTCTTCTCGTCTTGCTTTCTCAAAACTGAAACCTATCTTGTTACCTCCTTTCTGGCCGAAACGAATAAGCTTTCTCCTACTTCTTTTCTTCAAGCCCTAAACCGAGTGCTCATTTGATCAAAATCCCCATGGACGAATACCTTCTATGACCGAAACCACACTTCCTTTGTTACCTATTGATCAAAATCTTCTTCTTCTTCTTGATTCTCTAGCAAGCCGAACCCTATTCTTCTATCTCTTCTCTTCTAATTGCCACTTTACCCTACCTTATTGGTTGAACGGCAAGTGCACCACATCACTTCTTCAAGAGCCGAATATCTTTAGAGCCACTCTTTCACATTAGAGTTAGATTTATGGTAGATCTAGAATAAACCGGAGATAGTGGAAACGTGGAACAATACTCTTCAAGAGGTGGTATTGGTAAGTGATCTAATCACTGTGTATCTTCGTTTATTGAATATCTTAAAGGAAGACCGAAACCTATAGGGCCTTAGAGGGCATGTCGACATTTTTTGTAAGATTCTAATATTATGGTTGTTTTTTTTGCGCATGGAATAGCAAGAGGAGGTTATCAAGCGAGGAGTATTGAAAGATAACGTGAGTGGACATCGAGATTTAGTCTTTGATCAGTGAAAAGGGGTAAGATTTCAATGTTCGGGCATGTTGGCCGATTATGATTTGTGGGAGAAGATCTTATATGTGGCCGAATCTTAGACTAACATTTAGTGATCAATTGTAGGATTTCATTCGTGGGTTCTTCAGCGATTTCGACAGTTAACAGGTGTGTAACGTATCTCCATCATAGACTAGGATGGCTAAAAGCTGAAATAATCGAAACTGTGCTAAGTGACTGATCAAAAGTGACCGAAAAATCAGCCTTGGAAAGAAATAAGAGTGACCGAATACTCTGTTGTGGTCACATTGGGAATTCGCGATGGCGAAATTGCAGAAGGTGCAATTTCGAGCGTTTTGGTAAGTTAGGCCTCAATGGGCCAAGGTGGGCCCAATGGGCTTTCGAGCCCAAATTTGAATATGCTCATAAAAGACTTTCTGGTAACTCGAATAATAAAAAATTGGTAAAGTCGGTAAACTAAAACCTAAAATTGGGCTTAACGGACTTATCGACGATGTTGGACATAGTAAGGCCCATTAGGGGTTTTAGGCTAAAAAGGGCAAAATTAGAAATTTGGCTTAAGTGGACTTCCGTGGCTATTTAGGGACTGTTAATTTATCAGACTTGCATAAAGTCACTGAAAATATGAAAAAGGACTAAAATACCCTTAAATATGGAAAATTACCAAAATACCCCTAGGTGTAAAAAGACTATTATACCCCTAGGGTCAATTCTGTATGAAATATATGATGTTATGTATCTGCATGAGTTAATTATTAATATGAATATATCAGATGCATGAGATGCTATATACTGCATGCTAGTATGATTATCTGTTGCATGGGGTATGGGTTTATGATGGAGGAAGTGTTCTGGCAGCCTCGCTGCAATCTGGTGGCCTTGCCACATATTTTCTGGCAGCCTCGCTGCAATCTGGTGGCCTCGCCACAATATTTATATCTGGTGACCTTGTCACAATATCTGGCAGCCTCGCTGCAAATATATCTGGCAGCCTCGCTGCAAATGTTATCTGGCAGTCTCACTGCAAATTATATCTGGCAGCCTCGCTGCAAATATCTATGGTGTGTAGCGGTTGGGTGGGTCGAGTAGTCTCCCCACATGATGTAAGGCTGGTACGGGGGTGTTAAGGATGGATCTGGGTTGGGTTTCTGTTTGCATAATGCTTATATCTGATCTGTTTCTGTTATGGGCCTTTTGGGCTTAACCTGATTCCTGTAATGGGCCAAGGCCCAATTAAATCTGTTTCTGAGGCTTGATCTGTTTTGGCCTATGGTTGAGATAATGTTGCACACTGAGTTGTCAAACTCACCCTTTTTAATTAATCTCTGCAGGTAACCCTCAACCATAGTGGGCTTGGAGCTGCGAGAGATTCGAAGTGGCCACAGCGACTGCAATAAAACTGGTTTTCATTTATGTTTTAGTATCTTAATTTTTATGTTAATTTTTGGGTTTTAATGTGTAATAAGGCCGCTATTAAATTTTCTTTTTTTTTTGGGTTTTAACTTTCTAAAGGATTTGGTTCGTACTTTATCGAAACTGCTAGATATAGGCTGCGCGGGTTTCCAAAACCTTAATAACGTTTTCAAAATAACGTTTATAAAATTTAAACAATCTTGAATAATGACAACTTAAAGTAGTTTTAACAAGAACTTTTCTCACCTTGCTAGTTTTATAAAATATCACCTAAGTCTCAACGCGTATTAAACGGTTACAATAGTAGTTTAGGATCATGTGACACGCCAGATCTGGTCATAACGTTCAGACTGGGTTTGGGGTGTTACAACCACTATGTGCTTCGTATAAAATTTTTTGAATCAACTCAGCATCTTTTGGAACACAAACTCTGTCTCGGAACATCAAACAGTCATTGGTCCCAATTTGAAAATCTAAGTCACTCGTTGATTCACACTGAGCTCTTTTGGCTTGCAAACACTATCAATTTTTTAAGCTTCGTATGTTTGCTGAAGAAACGTCGTTCTAACTCTCATTTTAGCCATGATTGAGCCATTTCTAGACAATTTCAAACTCGTATTCATAGTTCTAAAAGCAAACGGATTTCCTACTCAAAGAATCGGCGACCACGTTCACCTTTCCCGGGTGATAATCAATCACCAACTCATAGTCTTTGAATAGTTCAAGCCACCTTCGTTGCCGTAAATTCAAATCCTTTTAGGGCATCAAGTACTTCAAGCTCTTATGGCTTGTGAGGATACGACATTTCTCACTATATAAATAGTGACCTCCAAATCTTTAAAGCAAGCATAATGGCAGCCAATTCCAAGTCATGCGTTGGATAGTTCTTCTCGTGCGGTTTTAACTATCTCGAGGCATAAGCTACCACTTTGCCTTCTTGCATCAATACACATCCAAGGCCATTTAAAGACACATCGCCATAAATCACATATTCTTTCCTAAACTTAGGCTGCACTAGCACTGGTGCCTTAGTCAACATCGCTTTCAATTTCTCAAAACTCTGTTGGCACTTTTCGGTCTGTTCGAACTTAACATCCTTTTACAGCAACTTGGTCATAGGAAAAGCAATCATCGAAAATCCTTTAACAAAGCGTTGATAATATCCAGCTAAGCCCAAAAAGCTTCTAACCTCGGATACATTTTTCTGTGGTTTCCAATCAACAATAGCTGAAATCTTACTCGGGTCAACTCTAATGCCGTCACCCGAAACAATATGTCCCAAAAATCTGACTTCTCGGAGGTAAAACTCACTTTTACTAAACTTTGCATACAACTGGTTGTCTCTGAAAGTTTGCAAAACTGTCCTCAAGTGTTCGGCATGTTCGGACTCGTCTCGGGAATAAATCAATATATTATCTATGAACACAACCACAAACTTATCCAAGTACAGTCAAAAAATTTTATTCATCAAGTCCATAAATACAGTCGGAGCATTAGTAAGTCCAAATGGCATGACAAAAAACTCGTAATGTCCATACCTCATTTTCTAAACATGGTTTTCGAGACATCCGAGTCCTTAACCCTTAATTGATAGTAGCTGGATCTCAAGTCTATCTTAAAAAACACTGTTGCTCCTTTCAACTGGTCGAACAAATCGTCAATCCTTGGCAAAGGATACTTATTCTTTACGGTTACTTTGTTGAGTTGTCAGTAGTCGATGCAAACTCTCATGGATCCATTTTTCTTTTTAACAAATAATACAAGAGCACCCAAGGGGGAAAAACTCGGTCTCGCAAATCCCTTAACTGTCAACTCTTGCAATTGGGTTTTTAGCTCTTTGAATTTGGTAGAGCCATTCTATACGGAGCAATCGATATTGGAGTAGTCCCTGGTAACAAATCAATAGTGAACTCCACTTCTCTAACCGGTGGCAACCTTGGCAGTTCTTCCGGGAACACATTTAGAAATTCACAAACTACTGGCACTGATTCAATCTTCACTTCAGACACTTTGGTATTTAGTACATACGCAAGAAATGCTTCGCAACCTTTTCTCGCATACCTTTGAGCCAACATAGACGAAATCACAACAGACAGCTCACTGGATTTATTTGTTTCAACACGAAGAACTTCACCATATTCACATTTCAATTCAAAAATATTTTGCTTACAATTCACCTTGGCATCATGTGATGTAATAGCATCAACCTCGTCAAATGGCAACAATATTAAGTTAGCCAGAAAACAGTGTCTTCTAATCATCAAAGGGTAATTCTTACAAATCTTATCGACTAGCACACACTTGCCTAAAGGGTTTGACACTTTAATCACAAGCTTAGTAGACTTAATAGGCAAATTAATACTAGTTACCAAATTCATGTAAATATAAAAATGCGTTAATCTAGGATCGATTAGTGCAACTATATTAGTACATAAAGATAAAATGTACCCGTAATCACATCAGGGGATGATGCATCTTCCTGAGCATGGATTGCATAAGTTCTCGTAGGTGCTCTAACATCTGATCTCACAATTGAATCCTTGGATATGCCTTTCCTACTGGCTCCATCTCTCATATTTTTCACTAGCTTCCCTCTAGTAACAGTGTTACTCGATCTAACATTCTGGGAATTATCTTTCTCAATCATCTCAGGACAATCCTTAATAAAATGGTTTTAGGGGCCACATTTAAAACAAGCCCGTGCGATCATCCAACAATCAACGGGGTGTCGCCTACCATAGTGTTCGCATTTAGACTTTTTAGATCTCACATTCCCAAAACTCGCTATAGATGTAGTTCGGGCTTTAGAACCCGAATATTGCTTCTCATGATCTCTGTTAGGATTCCCAACTGAAACATTCGAATGAACGTGCATGTCCATTGGTTTCTTCGACGAGGACAGAAAGGCCTTACTCATTTGTCTTTTCCTTGAATCTTTAGCATCGAGCTTAGCTTTTCTCTTTTCCTTACTCAATTCTTTGGCTTTGCAAGCTCATTCTACTAGTACAAAAAATTCTTTCAGTTCCAAAATTCTAACAAACATTCTAATATTTTCATTTAGTCCATCCTCAAACCTCTTACACATAACAGCTTCTGTGGACACACATTCCCCAGCGTACTTACTAAGCTGACAAACTCTCGCTCATATTTAGATACAGTCATACGGCTTTGCTTCAATTCCAAAACCTCCTTACATTTCTGATCAATGAACCACTGACTTATATACTTCTTTCGGAATTCCTCTTGGAAGAAATCCCATAGAACCCTCTCTCTCAGAACCACAGATATTAGTGTCTTCCACCAGTGATATGCCGCATCCCTTAGCAAAAATATAACACATTTTAAACATTCTTCGGGTGTACATGAAAGCTCATCAAATACCCTGATAGTGTTCTCTAGCCAGAATTCGGCCCTTCCGGGGTCATCATCTACATTAGCCCTGAATTCTTTGACCCCGTACTTACAAATTTTATCAACCAGAGGCTAATTCAATCTTACCATCTCCACACCTTGGGGAGCTACGGGAATCGATTGAGGAATCGGAGGGGGTGGAGGAGGTTGAGCATTCGGGTTTGCTCGAATAAACTCTATATACCAGTCGTTCATCATATGGAGAAAGGCTTCCCGAGCCTCTTCTCTATGACTAGTTGTTACATTTCTACTATCAGGTGGCGTAGTTCCTTGGGCGGGAGCCAGCGCATTACTTTCAACGTCATCAGCTACAGCTCGATCGGGATCCATTTACTATACAAAAACACAATTTAAATTGTCAAGAGTTGTCACACTATCACAACTCATATATGGCATATATAGCTAGACTCGTACATACACTAGGTTAGTCCGAGAATTGACTAAACCATAGCTCTGATACCACTAAATGTAACACCTGTTACCCGTATTAGCCATCAGGAAATACGAGGCATTACTAAATTTAATCACATATAACCACTCATTTCTGGGCTACAAATTTCCATTCAAATTTAAAACTTTTCATTCATAACCATATTGTTCCTATTACGGGCCTACGAGGCCAAAAACATACATTGAGGGTGGTTCCGGAGTAAATCGAGAACTTTTAAACTTTGGGAAACTTAGAAAATTTTCATGTTCTGGTGAGTGACACGCCCGTGTAATCAAGTCGTGTAAAGTCACACGCCCGTGTGACCCTAGGACACGCTCTTGTTCCAGGTCATGTCTAACATAGGGAAAATTCTGTTTATGACGCCATCACCCAAATAAGGTTACACGGGCAAGGCACACGCCCGTGTCCTTAGACTGTGTGCCGAATTAAATTCTAATAATTAGGTGCAGACTTCACACGGCCTGGACACACGCCCATGTCCTGAGGCCGTGTACTTCACACGACCGAGACACATAGCCATGTCTCTACCTGTATGTTTACTACTGGATATTCTGTTTTGCCTAATTAAGGTGTAGGGGACACACGGCCTATCAATACGCCCAATGGGGTGATTGTGTATCATACGCGACTTAGACACACGTCCGTTTGTCTACCCGTGTGGACAAATATAAGGCTATTTACCAATCCCTATGCCACCCTGAAACAACAACCCACTTACACCAAATCAAAGGCACATAACACAACTTATTTAAGTTATCAAATATCTCAAAGCTAAGTCATCCACAGACCATTCACATACTACACCTATCAAGCCTATACATCACATACTTAGCATTTTAAACATGCAAGTTATCACTTCCATGAACATCATCATTTGTATCTACCCTTAACCAATATTGGCTAATTTCATATGGCCTTATACAAAATGAATCAAGTATCATCTTAGGCCAACAGATTTTGGCTAAACCAACAATGACACATATAACAAAAGACCAAGTTCATATACATGCCATAGTTACAAAAAGATTACAAATATCAAATACCCAAAATAGCAATTCTGATAGTGTGATGCAAGCCTTCGGCAAGTCTCGATCCCGAGCTAGCTTGGTGACACTAAAAGACAAAGGAAAAGAAATTAGAGGTAAGCTATATAGCTTAGTAAGTTTATATACAAATAAATAACATCGTAACCAAACAAATTAATGTGTGGAGAGTTAATACATTTACCATTGAGCTCATATATTTTAAATTTAATCAAGTACAACTTACCACGATCTCACCACTTATAACGTTCATAGATACGAATTTCTCTTGCACACTTGTACCACATCATCATACAAACACATATACATTTTCATAACTTTCATTATTCTCGTTGAACATATTGGAATACTATAGGATACTCGGAAACTTGCACATAAGTGCCACATATATGTAGCCAAAGCTACCACTTATCACATATACGCTCATTCTTGAGCTAGTCATAGGTCTACTCACACAAGCTGATGGTTGGGACGTAATTACTCAGTGCTGCTCTCACAACCTGATAGGCATCCGCAACATATGCAGGATTACCTAGCCACTAGTAAACGTACAAGACCAGCACCCGAATATCACAGATTCACACAATTATACATTTGGGTTCCTAATGACATGTCACTTGTATCCGACTCTATTCTTAAGGTTCAATCGAGATTTTTCCATTCACATTTAACACTTGTTGAAACTTGTTGATTATGTCACATAAAATAATTCACACATATCACACAACATTAAGACTTTAAAGTAACATAAAATGATGCATTATTTACATGCAAACTTACCTCGATGCAAAAAAGGCAAATTTTACGATTTAGTCTACAACATTTTCTTTCCCCCGATCAAGGTTGATCCTACGTCTTTCTTGCTCTATAATAACATATTTAACTCATTGATTACCCACATTATTCAATTTGACCCAAAATTCATATTAAGTTAAATTTACATTTTTGCCCCTAAATTTTCACTATTTACACTTTAGTCCCTAAGCTCGTAAAATAAAATGTATTAATTTTTCTCAAAACCCAAGCCTAGCCGAACCTATCTTATACTTATAATAGCCCACATTTTCTTTCAATCCAAATTTTTACCACCAATTTTTACAACTTCTACAAATAGGTCATTCGAACGTTTTCACCGAAAATCACTTAGTGAAGGTCGTTTATTACACAACTAACATTCATTTTCTATGATTAGACATCAGAATAAATGCATTTCATACATGGGTAAATTTTTAAACATGAACCCTAGCTCAAATTAGTGCTAGAAATAGGTAAATCGAGCTACGAGGACTCCAAAAATGTAAAAAGTATTAAAAACGGGACTAGGAGGTACTTACTATCAAGCTTGAAAATGAAAGAAATCCTAGCTTTGGCTTCTTGAGGAATTCGGGCAAGCATGGAGAATATGGACACAATTTTGGCCTTATTTTCCCTTTTATTTCTTTTATTAACCAAAAGGCCAAAATGCCCTTCACTTAACACATTGATGTTTTGTCCTTTCCATGTCCATTTTTGTCCATCATGACATTTAATGGTCAAATTACTAAATAAGGACCGCAAATTTAAAAATGCATTTCAATTAAGCACTAAAAGCTTCTAGAACACCTATTTTGCAAATTTTTCAATTTAGTCCTAATATTCAGATTGGACACTCTATCGTTAAAATTTCTTTACGATATTTTTACACATGTATTCAATCACATTATAAACCTTAAAACTCTATCGCAATAAATTTTTCTACTTCAAATTCGTGGTTCCAAAACCACTGTTCCGTTTAGGCCCTAATTCAGGTTGTTACATCATCATTTAGGCTACTTCAAAAAATGAACCAGGTGTGTAACAAAAACACCTGAAAATAAGGTTTGATGAAAGCTAAAGAAGTGTCTGTTGATGCCATATGGGCCTATGTGACACACGACTGTGTGACGGGCAAGGGTATGGCCGTATGGGCCACACGAGCTAGGTTAATTTCGGCGTGTGGGCCTACACGGGAATGCCACACGGGCATGTGGGTTATGGGCCATGTCTTGTGGGCCCAAAATTCTGAAATTTTCCCTAGGTTCACTTGAGTTTTTCCAATTGACTGTAGGCCTTTCGAAGGGTCGGTAAAGGCTAATCAAACCCTTAATGCATGAGATCTGTTATTCTAATAGAACGATTTGAGTTAGTAAAACTGATATGTATGTTTAATTGATTTATATGAGCATGTTTGATATTTGTTTACAGGCATGCGAGACATGTTAATTTTGTTAAACTTGTATTCTCCATTCTGTATTTGTATTTGGGGTGGGATTTGTATATGTGGAGGAGGTTTTCTGTATGGCGACCTTTCGCCTATTTTCTAGTAGCATGGCTGCATACTGTTATGTTATGTGTCATTTAAACACTATACAGTTCGTAGGGATGGGTGGGTGTTTTATACCCCACATGGTGTGATGGGATGGTCAGAGATGGTGTGTAGACGATAGGGGTAGGATTCTGTATATCTATTTTGATTATCTTATTCTGACTGATTCTGGTAAGGACTTATGTTTGTATATGTATCTACTTCGCATATGAAATTTCTATGAATATTTGAATGTCTATCTCTATTGGGTTGCACACTGAGTTTACAAAAACTAACGTCTATTTGTTTGTTCTATTTAGGTAATCCTCAGGCATAGGTGGATCAATGCGTTGGAGTCTCAACAGTGATCACTAGTTCATGAATTATTTTTAATTAATAGTTTTAATTAAAAATTAGGTTTATTTTTGAGAGTTTTTATAAATTATGGGCTCTGTGAACTGTTTGTTTTTAATTTTGGTTTGGTTACGCTTTAAAATTTTGTACCGTGATGTTTGACAACAATCATGTTTTCACGTAAACAAATGAAGTTTAGAAATTATGAACTCGATTTTCATCTCCAACAATATCAAACTTCCATTGCAAAAATAAGTTTTCTGAAAAAGCAAATTAACAACATTTTTATAACGAGAATAACAATGTGATTGATTAAATGTGGATTCTTCTTAGCAACAACTTAAATACGAGAAATTTGACTTAATAAGATTGATTTCAAAACTTCTTCGTAACAGTCCTAGATTCGACCATAACATCTAAGCCGTATTTGGGGTGTTGTAACTCATATAATAAAATCCATGATTATTGAAAAGGTATAGTATAATAACTATAAAAGCATTATAAGTATGTGTCTAAAAATGAAAATTAATGAGCGAACAATAGCATTGTGAGGGTTAAAAGAAAAATGAGTGTGATAAAACCATAGAATGGTTAAAAGCTAAGGGAGTGAAGAGTGAATAAATTGAAATAAATTAAAAATATGAGAAATTGAGAAAATCTCACTCATGTTGGCACAAGTACTCATTAACTGCTTATACTCATAAACACTATATTAGAGTTAAAAGCATGGATAAAAGAAACTGGGTAAGTAGAATTTGAATCGCCTGTATTCTTCAACCATAAATGTTATACTTGTGTGTATGTTTTGATAGATAACTTGTTTACTTTGTAACTTATTGAACTAGCATGTTTAGAGTGAAAATCATGAATCGTTTAGACATCTAGCTAGAATTACTGTTTAGCAAATTTTCCTATCTCAGATGTTCTGAAACCAATCTCGTGTATGAAGCATTCTCAAATACATTTTTGTTTTGTGTGTTTTCTTTTTCATTTACTTGCGTCTTGTTTGTTTGAGGACAAGCAACAAGTTAAGTGTAGGGGTTTTTACTTGCCACAATTTGTTGTGGCAAATTAAGTACATTTTGACACTTAATGAGCTTGTTTTTAGGCTATTTTATGTTATTTTAATGCATTTTCAATTTTATTAGGTTGGATTTAATTTCTTGCAAAATAAGCATTTTTATGCATAATTTAGATTTAGTTTACCTAATGGCCGATACGGGCCTAAGGTAGTTTTAACAAGCTTGATCGAGTGCGTAAGACACCTATTTTTAGGCCTAGAAGCATTAGGAAAAAAATCAAGTCATAACAAGAGCTTTCGAGGTCGCAACACAGCAGAATAAGTTCCAGAATTTAGGTTCGAAGTTGTGTGTCACAACACACACATCCTGTGTCGTGACACAGCTGTGACGAGGGCCAGAAATTAATCAGGGGTGTTTTAGTCTGTGTAATCCATAGTTATCAGGTTTTAGGCTTGTATGTAACCTAATTAAGGCAACTAATTATGCTTATAAAGAGCAAAGCTTAGGCTAAGCTATGGGAGGCCATTAGTTTGGTTTAGACATTTGATTTAGTTTTTAATTAGGTTTTTACTTTAGTTTTAAAATAGTTTACTTTCTTGTTTCTAACTTGAATTCGATTTGAGTCCATGCCTTTGTTGTTTAGTATTTCATTATTTTTCTTTTACTTTTCTCTTACAATCATTGAGATCTTGCTAGTTGTTAATGGAATATTTGCAACTGAGCCCATTCAGATCTCAAACAAATCCATTTCTATTCATCTCTTATTTTAATTTAATTTTTGTGTTTTGCACGTTTAAATTATTTTTAGGGAAAATAACATTTAGATTCATGAGTGGCAAATTCCTTTAGGAAGATTAACAAGCAGGTATGGGAATAATTAACAGGAAAATGAGGTTTACCTTAGAATTAGTTAATTTAAATTGTGTATTCTTAAACCCTAGGATTGATGACCCTAGGAAGTAATCTATGTAGATATGCCAAAAGGATAAGTCCACCGAGCACCTCATAATTTACCCCAGTTTTAAATTATGAGTTCGAAAGATAAGTGGGTTTTATCGATTATTTAATCAGGTAGAGGTTGAAAGGTAATGATTGGTTAGTTATTAGCAAATTTTTTAAAACCTGAATTTATTACAAAAATTGAAGCGAGTTAATCTTCTGTCTGTTATTCGATATTTTGTTAATTTTTAATTTCTTGTTTGTAATTTTCATTTATTTTATTATCTTAAAATTTATTTTTATTTGTTGTAATATAATTTTCAGTTATTATTGTTTAAACCTATTACTGTAGAAGATAATATTAAGTTTAATCCATCCTCCGTTGGGTACAATTCTCGAAGTACTTCCTATATCTCATTGTACAATACTATATTACAATTTGACCCGCATACTTGAACATCACTGCTTTATTATATATCTTTTTGCTGCAGTATTTCTAGTCCAAACATTTACGCATTTGGCAGTGATCACGAAGACATTATACGAGTGTAAAAGTAGCTAAACTTTTTGTTGCATGGACAATCAAGTTCTGTGGTATTTTAAAATTTTTGGTAAGTGATGGGGACATTATATTATTAAGTGAAGTATGGAAAGATCTATCTTGAATGCATGGTACAAAATTGCATATGGGTTTAGGTTACCACCCCTAGCTAGGTTAACAAACTAAAGAGTTAGACTATTGTTTGGAAATGTATTTGAGATGTTTTGTAGGAGATGATCCAGTTTCACAGGATAAATACTTGACTTGGGTAAAATATTAGTATAATACCTCACTCCAGACATCTATAGAAATTATTGCATTTAAGGCGTTGTATGTTAAAGATCCTCTTACTTTGATCCGATATGTGTTGGGAAATACCAATAATGTTGTAGTGGACAAAGAGTTTTAAAAAAGGGATAAATCTTGAAGGAGATAAAAAGCACTTTAGCAAGGGCTCATGTAACATCCCAAAATTTTCGATCAGACACATGGCATTATTTTCATGAGAAAATTGAAAAATAAGCTAGTTAAAAGAATTCTATTGAAAAGAAAGTTATTTTAGATATGAGAATTTATGAAAAGAATTTTCTAAGTGAAAACATAAGTGATGTGATTTCTCAAACCCGAATAGAACCTCGAAAATATGCCAACGAGGCCCGTATTTGATAGTTAGAAATTTTCACATTTTTTTATTTAGGACTATCTTGATTAGGAATAGATGGAGGGGACCTTGACCTAAGGTAATTGAAGATTTAAGGAACCAAAGCTATAAAGAACCCAATCTGCTTAAAACATAGCAAGTTACCTATACCTTAGTATGTGATGTTGCCACACTTTGGGATGGTATGATAACTGAGTGAGAAGATAGGGTTGAACGCCACAAAAACCGTTAAGTTTTGATAAGTTCGTATTTTGATAAAGAACAGAGAGTTTAAACTCAAATTGATTTCAAAGTTTTATCATTAGCCTACAATATGTCCTTTGGTGAAAATTTATAGGCCTTTACAAAAGTCCCTTCAAAAACTGTCCATACATATCCCTCCCTAGGTACAAACAACCTTTAATTACATAAACGCATTTAATTCTTAAAATTCTTCATACACCTTCCTGTGCCATTCATGTGTGTTTAATCCTTAAGAAAAGTATGCTCATCTTTGAGAAATAAATTCGGTTGGAACATTTATGCACATGCATCAACATTAAATGTTTCTTCATGCATCCTTTAAATAGTTGAATTTCATGCATGGAAAAGGGAGTGGAATTGCCTTTTAAGCTTGTTGGTTCATACACAAAATTTCCCATGTAACACCCCTAACCCGTATCCGTCGTCGGAATAGAGTTATGAGGCGTTACTAGGGTTTTACAGAATAGTTACAAATAACTCGAGTCGATCACTATTCATTTTCCTAGATTAATCTTAACGTCCCTTTTATGTACCCTCGAGGCCCAAAACATGTTTTAGAATCGAATTGGGACTAAATTAGAAACTCTGATAATTTTTTGCAAAATTAGAAAAAGTTTCTCTATATAAGGAGTCACACACCCATGCGGTAAGGGACACGTCTGTGTGGTCAGTTTGTGTGCCTCACACGACTGAGACACATGCCCGTGTCTCTGCCTGTATGCTCATTTCAGAGCATTCTATTCCTCAATTTTAGGATACAGGGGACACATGACCAGGCTACACACCCATGTAACAGACCGTGTGTCACACATAGTTAAGACACATGCTCGTGTGGACAAAATAAGGCTATTTCTAAACCTTAATTCTCACTCATTTTCATCCATTTCCTACACCATTACTTACAAATATCAACCAACCAATTCAACCATCATACTTATGCAAAAATCAAACCTTACCAACATATTTGTATAACTATAACTAAACCATATGTACATAACAAAATCCTATTAACACTAGCCCTTCCAATAGCTAGTTTACATTCATCCATTTTAACCTCAATATTAGTTTAATAGCTTATACATGCCATTATACTATAGTGAGATTTCTAACTATACCCAAAATAAGTTGATTGATAGTGTGATGATGCTCTGACCCTCATCCAAGCCTCATGAGCTTCCAAGCACTATAAAATAGAGAAAATAAAACTAAGCACATAGTGCTTAGTAAGCTCATATAACTAGAAATTTACTTACCACATAACTATTGTAACACCCCAAAACCCGGCCTGGACGTTATTGCTGAATCTGGAGGTGTCACATTGAAGGGTAGATCGTATAAATGATGATGTTGGAAAACTTTGAAAAGTTGTTTAATTGTCCGCAGATTAAAACAGTGTTCGCATGTCATATTTTTATTATTGGAACTAGCCTCATATGAGAAGTATATTGTTTATGCCGAAAACTAATGAAAACTCGTTTATTTGAATGATTGACCAGAAACCTTAAGTTGTTATTTGGAAAACCTTGATTTTTATATTACTTATTAAAATCTCATGTTTTAGTCATTTGCGGAAGCTTTTGGTTGAAAATGTTTGGTTACCATGAAATGCTATTTATCTTTTTAGAAAACCAGCTTAAATTTTGAAAAACTGAGCAATCAACGTAATAAAATCCAAAACCAAATCAAAACTGGAGTAAAGGCCTTATTACATCAAACCCAAAAGAAAGTAATTAAAAGTACTGTAACGTAAAATACTAAAGTTTAATGCTGCTCGCGGTGTGGCCACCTTCGAGTCGTCCCATACATCGAACCGCCTACTGAGGATCACCTGAAAGATTAAAAAGAGGGGGTGAGTTTGTGAAAATTCAATGTGTACAACCCTCAACAATTATAAAGCATGCCTTAATCAATTTGGGCCCAAGCCTATTACAATAACGGTGGCATTTGGGCCTTACCCCATAGCAGCCTCAATTGGGCCTGAACCCATATCACAATCATAATCAATGTATGCAATGCATAATATCCCATCCAACCCTGCACTCCATCTCCCTTTCAACCCTACACTCTTGTGGGGATTTAATCGACTCACCCATCCCTGCACTCTCGTTGTAGCACCAGTTGCGACACTACTCAATAATACAGCAGAGCTGTCAATCACATAATGGGCTTAGAAAGCCATCGGTAGATCCACAGTTTTCAAGCAACCATGTGACCCTCACATATCATACTCTTCCTCCAAACATAAACCCATCTCCATGCAGCATAATATCAAATGAATGCAAGCATAATATAACATGGCATGCCTTCTCAATTATATAACATGTAGGGGCATTTTAGTTATTTTCCCCTCTCAGGGCATAATAGTCGGTCGTCACTATGGGCCTAAGTACACAAACTGGTCCATTTCTAAGTCCACAATCATTTAGCTTGACTTATGTCACTTTTAGCAATCAAAAATATACTAGGGCCCAAAAGCACAGTATGTTGCCCAAGTGGGGCTCACATTCTAGTATGTCAACAATATGACTGGCTCGTTATTTCTCACCTATTCATGAACATTGCTCGGTCGGGCCCACGGGCCTACTGGACCCATTTGGCCCATTTTGCCCAGTCGGCCAAAAAGTGGCCCAAGTCCGTAAGATTGCTCATGGGGCCTCTGTCAATATATTGATCTCCCCACACGAGTGTTTGTGCACTCGTGTGGTCACCATAGCCAAACTTTTGACTTTTCGGTATTTCAGCTTTTTGGGATTTGCCGATCTATAGTGTGTGTGGTGTGTGTACACACTTGATTGCGAAACTAGTGAATTGAACCACGAGCGTAGAACCTATGTTTGATTAGAGAACTCGGCTAGACATTTCATAAGATTTAATAAATCTTTCTAATACAGAACTAAACCCACATTCCAATGCTCACCTTGATGGATTCGACTTATATTCCTAAATCGATTGATTAAGACTTGATATTCCTTCTTTGTGGTTTATCTGCACCACCACCATCATAAAATTCCACATCGCATAATCAAAGTTAATCAAATACAACTAAGGAGAACACACGGTCAACAATACTTACCCTCTAAATCAATTGATTACTGAAAGAGGGATCCTACCACTTGAGAATCCGCTTGTTAAAGAACTCCCTAAGAAATCAATCAGAATGATCGAAAAACCATGAGAATCTCACATTCAGTCAAAAGATCAACCTTTAAAAAGTCGACCCCATTCTAAAAAGAAACAAGATGGGACATTCAGCTTTACCCAAAACGCCAAAGGAAATGGAAAATAAACGCTTACCGAGATTTAACCTGTGAGCCCACGAACTAGATAGTCTTAAAAGAGGGATCCGGCTTATAAGTAACCAAAAGAAGAAGGTATGAAGAAAAGGGAAAGAGATCGAAAGAGATCAAAATAGGAGAAGGAAGAAAGAATCGATACAATGAGAATAAATGTAATGAAGTAGTCGGCCAAGTGATACAATAATGAGAAGAATAGAGAAGAAAGGAATGCTTAGTCTAGATTATGAGAGGGAGAAAAGAAAAGAAAGGGATTGCAAATACAGAGATTTGGCAGTAGTGATGAGTCGAATCAAGAGGAGAGGACAAGGGGTTGCATTTGGCTTTTGATGGAAAGAAGAAAGGAGAATTGGCTAGTAAGTGACCTCAATGGTAGAGTAATTTCGACTTAGAAAAGAATAGAACCAAGGTCTTAAAAGCTAAAAGCAAAAGTACCAAAACGAATGAAAAGAGAACATGAAAACTCTTCTTAGCAAAATCAACTGCCAAAAAGGAAATACCCAAAAGTCAAAATATCAAAAAGGAATTCAGCACTATACTAATCAATAACCACAAACGGCATTCACCCTACCCTATGCCGAATTTGCCTTCCACAATTCCCAAATTGGCATTATCTTTCCACAACCAAATCCCCTAAATTTTCTCCAAGATATGCTCCATGATCCCCTCCTTAAATTTATCATATGACCAGTTCAAACTCTCCCCTTTAGAGTTCAACTTCAACCCAACTACTAGCTGTCCAAGGGTGCAAAATAAATCCCCAATGTAATACCATGCCACCCCTCGAACCCTGGACCTCATTCCCCTGTATGTGATGCCTCCTCATTGCCTTTAATGTAGGGCCACTTGCCACTAGACCACAACTCCTTTTGTGTCTTATTTTAATCTCATTTATTTAAAAGGCATACTACTCGAAGTCAAAGTTCCCTTAGGACTAAAACCAAGATTTTTCTTATACCAAAACTCAAACTCAGGACTTCATAGAGACATTCTAACACTTCAAAATCAATACCCTAATAATGCTAACATGCAAACAAAGCCACAACACTCAAAAATGAAAATTCAAGATTTTTGGGGTGTTACAACCATTCAATAAATAAAAATGCACATGCAAATCAATGTAACACCGCAAATTTCTTATTTCTATTTTTGTTTAAATATGACAGAAATATCCGTCTGCTTCAGTGGTTAAGTGTTCTAGATATGTGTGAGAGGTCCCAAATTCAAGCCTTGTCTTTGGCAAAATTTTGAAACTTTTCTAAGTGAAGCCTCACTCTTGTTCAGTAGACTTTTATTTAATTGTGTGTAAGCGTATATCAGAATGGGCTTACTGGTCTAGTGGTTAAGTGGAGTGTTGGTGTGTTGGAGGTCCTGTGTTCAATTCTCTAGGATAGCAAGGGTAGTATTTTTGCCCCTAACTTCGGCTAGAGTTGTGCTGAACTGGGATTTTGAGTAATGGATGTGTAGTGGGAATTGAGGGAGAGAAATTAGGGATTGTGTTGTGGTGGGTAGTTGGGAGTAACCTGATAACTTTTATTGCTACTTTTGTTTTTCCTAGAACTTTCTTTTTTCTTTTCTTTTTTGACATTTGGTGCTTCCTTTTTGCTGCTGAAATTTTTCTTAACTTTTTTCCTCATCCTCTCCCTTTCGTTTTCTTTTCTTTCAACTCGATTAGTTTTTATGTGACCTGCTGTATGTTCGGTAAGTTTTTGTTCACGTTGTATCTTAACATGTTCTTGGTTGAGTGATTTAAGGGAAGTGTTCGGTTGGTTGTTAGGAGTCAATCAAGGAGCTGGGGATGCTATTAATGTTTTGAGGGCGTGGAGTTCCTGCTGTTCATTCAGAGGTAAGGTTTTTGATGGTTGAAGGTTGATTGTCTTGTTATAATTTTGTTTAATTTTCATTAGTATCACTGAATTTGGGCTTTGGATTGTTGAATATAGGTTCTAGAGTGCTCGGGGATCATTTTAGCATCAATCTAAATTAGGTGTGTGCCCAAAAACGCAAAAAATGAGGTTTTAACGAAAGCTGAAAACGTCACTGTTGATGCCACACGGGTGTGAGGTTGCCCGTGTGGTAGGCCGTTGTGAATGACATGGCTGTGTGGTTGATGAAGGCAAGGCCGTGCACCAAACATGGCAGTGTGCGACACACAGACGTGTCGGAACTTGGGCCAGGCCGTGTGATCCATACGGGCCAAGGCCAATCTAGCCGTGTGGGCACATTTAATTGAAATGTTTCCTAAGGTTGCACGGGTCGCCCAAGCTGACTATTAACCTACTATAGGGTCGGTAAGCGCTACTTCGACCCTAAATCATGTATCTGAATATGTAATGTATGTATTGAGCATGTTAAATTTATGCATGTTTACTGATCCGTATGTATGACTGATAACTAAATTTTAGCATGTATTTTTGTATGTCTGTATTGAGCTTGTTTAGTTGCATTTGCAATACTACTGAAATATGCCGCATTTGGTATGACTTGGTGTGTAGGGCTGGGTGGCTGTTTTAAACCCCACATGGTGTGTAGGGATGGTCGGAGATGGTGTGTAGAGGCTCGTGGGTAGGATACTAATTTCTGTACTATATGCATGACTGTATTTGAGATGGGCTATGGCCCTAATCTATATTTGAAACTGTATCTTAATGGGTTAAGGCCTAAACCGTAATTGTATCTGTAATGGGCTTATGCCCCAGAGTGCTTTTAACTGATAACTGTTGATTGACTATATGCATGTATTCTCTAGGGATTACACATTAAGTGTACGTAAACTTACCCCTTTCTATTTTATTTGTACAGGTAATCCCCAGACTTAGACGGATCGGTGTGGCGGGGGACTGAATGGTGACCACATATTTATTGAACTGCTTTAATTTCATTTATGGTTTTTATTTCTTATTTTTTGGGTATTTGTTTTATTAATTTGGGACTCTTAGACTGTTTGCCTTTATTTTGGATTTTAACTATTTACATGGACTTTTTAAACTGTAAAACTTAATGAAAAATCAGTTTAATTCAAAACAACATTTTTCCTAAATGCGAACGGTTTTCTTTAAATATCACAATTTTCAAAAGCTTTTGCTTCAGAATATGTTTTTAAACGAATGAAATTAGTGAGAAAATGATTTTGAAATTGATGAGAGATAAATAGAAGCTAATAAATGGAAACGATTTTAACTTGACAAATTCGATTTCAAATCCTATTCCATGTGACATCGCGAGATTCGGCCATAACGTCTAGGCCGGATTTGGGGTGTTACAATCAAGCACTTTGGCCATAACCTAGGCATACAACCTCATCAACATTGTTAGTCATTTATTTTATATAATCATTAACAACAATAATGAGCATCAATTCATGAAATCTCATATATTCCATGTACTTCCACATAGTGATCTTACTTTGGTTCATTTTCCTGAACTTCATATTATAATTTCCTTCTTTTCTTCATTTGAAATCTCGGTGGATACCAAGGTGGTACACCTTAGTGTACTATACTATCATTCTATCAAATTTTAGTTAGAAGTGCTTCTATTAGCACTGAACAGAAAGCTTACTCTCAAGCACTTTAACAGAATGCTCAGGTGAGCATGAAATAGAAAGCATATCTGAGCTTGATAACAGAAAGTTCACAGAGAACTTATATTGGGAAGATTATGTAACAGAATGCTTATCCGAGCTTGATTTCAGAAGTTCAAAAAGAACTCTAATCAGGTGGCTCCGAAGAGCATTATACAGAAAGCACCGGATAACATATAATAGAAAACTTTAGATGCTTGGCAACAATAAGTTCAGGCGAGCACTATCAGTAAGCTCCAGTGAGCCATTAACAGAAAGTTCACAAAGAACTTAATAATAGAACGCTCATAGAGCGTGGGTGTGTCTACAACATATGTAGATCACAACCATACATAATGTTCCAAAGGACATAAACAGAATACTCTGAAGAGTATAAATAGTAAGCTCGCAAGAACATCACATCAGTAAGCTTGAGAGAGCTTATGCTCTTCTGAGCCATAGATGTTTGCAACATATGCAAGACAATATCATTTCGGGTAACAGAACCCTGCATCCATTCGAGCTTCATTCCTTTGTCAAGCTTAATCACATTTTCAATATTTACAGATTATACTTGATTTTACATGCTTTTGGTCAATTCAACTCACATACAAATCATTCAAACTAATTGAATCATTTCATTATACAAATAAGTTATATGAATTTACATCGATACTTGTTCGTTTACAAAATCGACTAATGCGATACTTTTTCCTTTCCTCAATCTAACTTCATATTTGAGTTGTCCAAATCTATACCAATAAATTTAATCATTAATTTCATTCAATTCACATCCGATTGCATTTAATTCATACTCTGGGCAAAATTACCATTTTGCCCCTAAACTTTTCATTAATGACAATTATGTCCCTAGGCTCAGAAAATGGAATTCTCACAATTCAATCCTTATTCCAAGCCTAACCAAAATTTTCTATGCATCATTTACAACACTTATGTTTCACAAAATTCATAATTTTCCCATGAATTTCATATGTTCACAATTTAGTCCCTAAAGCTCAATTTTGTGGAAATTCACTTTGTAAAATTTGTTTCTCTAATATTAACCTTTCATTTTCTACCATAAATTTGCAATTTTCAGCATTTACATCCATGGCATAAACTTTATACTTTGATATATTTTCAAGTTAATCCCTAATTTAGATAGATTACACTATCCCAATCTCAAAAATATAAAAATTACTAAAAATAGGACTTGATTCATTACCTAATTAAGCAAAGAAAGTTTGTTTCCTCTCTCCTAAGGTTTCCATGTAAAATTGGGGAAGAAGATGATATAAAATGATGTTAATTCCTTTTAATTTAATGATCATCTTTTATTTTCCCCAATTTCCAATTTAGTCCTTTTCTTTTTCTCAATTTCCATGGACGATTGATCCATAAATATCTACTAACTTTTCTTAATGGTATAATTACCATATAAGGACCTCTCATTTTGAATTTTATAGCTATTTAATCCTTCTAGCTTCTAGGATTCATCTTTTACATTTTATGCAATTTGGTCCTTCCTCTAATCATTCACATAATCGATAAAATTTTCCTATCAAAAATTTCATACGACATTCCTATAATATTATAAACTATACAATAATATTAGAATAATTTTTTTTAGCTCGGATCCGTGGTTCCAAAACCACTATTCCAATATCACTGAAATTGGGCTGTTACATCCCAAGTATTCATCTTCAAATGACCATTGCTATGCTTCATGTATTAGCCCCCAAGGTGACCAAATAGACACCTTTTCATGCAAACCAAACAACCATTTGTATGTGAAAACATTTGATTCTCTTGGCAAAAGTGAACAACCCTCTTGAAGCTTTAAACATGTGGCTGACCATTAGACTCTCCTAGGACAAACAATCATGCTTTAGGACACATTAGATTTGCATTATAAAGTTGTAATAAAATAGGCAAATTAAATATCTAGTTTAAGACATAATTAAAATGCAATAAAAATAAACTAATTAAACTATCAAACAAATTAACAAAAACTACCATAATTAAAAACATGTATGAAGAAACAGTAAAAACGTAGCAAACACAAATTTAAACTAAGCCTAAAATTATAATGGCCGTGGAAATATTTAAATAAAACAAGATGAACAAGTTGGGCCCTAAAATCCCACAAGTATTTCTTTGGATCCTTTTGTTTTAGCCTAAGGCTAGGTCCAAATTGTTTGGAAAATGACAGCGTCAATTCTAGCCTAATTAACGTGCTCGTGATCCCATTATTCCCTCACTCTCCCAAATGATTTGTTCTCAAATCAGGCCATTTGCTCATGAATAATCTTCGTTAATTATGGTCCCTTAAATTGTAGTTTTTGGCCATTGAGTTAATAACAACTCTTTTAGGAACCTTCCAAACAAAAAAATCTTCACAAACAAAATCAAAATAATTTTTTTCTTTCAATTCATCACTTACACGAAATTGAAATAATTTCAAAATGTCGCAATTTGTATAAACATGACGATTATCAAGTTCTCCTTTCAAATGTTGTAAACACAAATTAACTCCGAGATAAAAAAAATAAAGTGTTGTCTTACCATTTCATCACAAATCACAAACTTTATTTTTTTTATAACAATGGTGACACATGGAATAGTCGAACGTTATTCATAAAATCATGCAACTTAAAAATCTGACGCTCAACTCCATTTAATAATGATATAAAACAACACTCTCTATGATTGAAAACATGATTTTGGTCACTTATCCCAAAATGAAACAAATGTTTTCCATTGAAAAACGAACCACCCTTGCTGAGCGAAAAAAAGTTAGGTAATTGAATGTTCAAATAAACAAAACCCTCAAACTCTCTTTGAATAGGCATGTACTTACATAAAAATCTCCCACACGGATTTAAAGAATTCACATAACAATCAAAATCAAACAAATTAAACATTTTATGTGAAAATAATTCATTGCTCACAACAATCAGATTTTGGGGACATCTATTTAGACCAAAGACATCAATGGGTTTATCAAATTGCATTTTAATGTCACTTGGAACAATAAAATACATGTCATGAGAAACATGCCTTAAAACGCTATCTGAGACAATCTCATTAACAACATTCAAGGAATAGCAGCAAGACAAAACATTATAAAAAACTCTTTAGAGAAAAAAATCATCGACATACTTATCAACAACGCTCAAGGAATACCATATTGGTTTAATCTCGAAAAGCTCCTTACCTTACTTCGTAACACTGCAAATTACGGCTTAGAAGTTTTAGGGTTATTTTAGGAATTTAACCTTAAAGTGTTCAAAATTTTGTGACATGGTATATCGGTAATTTTTTTTACTATGTTTTTTATAAAATTAATTCAATTTTTGAAAATGAGTTTTAAATACTTTTAATTTTGAAAAAATGTCTAATTTATAAAAGAGTCAAAACTTAGAGTTTTTAAGAGGCAATTAGACCAGGTTTTAAAATCCAACCTAAAAAACCCCATTTATAGTTTTATTTCACATTGGTCTTCTTTTCCTCTCATTCTTGTGCCGTCCATAATTCTCCCAACTCTCCCAATCGATTTTGAAATCGAAATCCTATTTCCTTTTCATTTCTATCATCTCTTAAGCAATAAATCTCTGTAGAAGTTAAGAAAAACACCTAAAGACACCCAAAATTACCGTTGTTTTCTCCATTGTCAAGCTTGTGAGTTTTTTGGGTTTTCAATCAAATACTCAGTTTTTCATCAAATAAGGCAACGGTTCATCTTCCCATTAGTTCTAAATGTTATCTTTCCATTAGTTCTAAATGTTATGTAGTCTTTAAAAACACGTTTTAGCCATTAAATCGCATGTTTTGAATAAAAGCCAAAATTTAGCTCGTTAATGGTAGATTTCAGGATTTTGAGTAAAGACATAGTTTTCAAAGTGTTTTTCAAATAGTTTTGACATGATTAACAGGTTTCTAAACTTACTTTGAAGTTTCGTTAAAGATTTCTTAAGTTTTAATGAAATTTTAAAAAATAGCCAAAACCATGTTGAAAAGGTCGATACCATGAAGTGAGTAGTTTTGTGTAGTTTAAAGGTTGGGAATTAGTCGTTGACGTATAATTAGATGAATGAAACTTGTTTTAGGTGAAAAGATTAAGTCTAGATCGAGATATTTTGATTTCAAGTTGGTTACGTTAAATGTTTCGACTACATGAGAACATAGCTTAGGCTTATGTTTTTGATTACTTGTGGTGAGTCTTTAGCAATTTTTGAATGTATTGTTGTTTGGATATGCTTAATTTTAGATATTTTGGCCTTATGATCTTGAAACTGTTGGATATAGTTGGCATGCCATAAGATTGTGAGTACTCACCTATACATACTGCGATTTTAGGCGTTTAAGCCCTGGGATATGTTGGAGGGATAAGGGAATGTGAGCTAAGCTCTATTCAACGGGACATGTAAGGGGAAATAAGGAGAGTGTTAGCTTTATGCTTCACTTTTGGGACATGTTTGACTCTCTGAGTCTATGTGATGTGTTGGAGATCCGTGTATCCGATGAGTGATGATAGAGCTCACTTTTATGTTTCGTAGCTCAAGTGTCAAATTATCTTAAATTATGAATATGTGTATATTGTGATATGTGCTTATAAGACATGTGACCATTATGCAATTTATCTATAACACGTTTTTGAGTATTGCGACATATGTTTGAATGTTATGTGATTATATTAGTATTGCGATATATGCTTGAATGTTATGTAATCATTTGAGTATTATGATATGTGCTTGAACACTATGTAATTATATGAGTATTGTGATATATGCTTAAATTTTATGTGAGTATCAGTGTAATGTGATATATGCTCAAAAGTAAATATGTATACCATGTAAAAGAACTAGTAATAATGCATGAGTAAGTATAATATGACATTAGAGTTGGAACTATTGAGGTTATGGTATATAGTTGTCTTGTTGATGCTTGATGAATTGTTTTCATTGTGGTTGTTTTGAGCATTCACTGAGCTTGTTAAGCTCATCCACTGATATGCGTGATATGAAGTAATAAAATTTATTAAAATGATCACACCAGAAACTAAATATTATCATGATTTTAAGACAAGCGCACCTATCGAATAGTAGTATAGCTTAGTGGCAAGACCAAGATATCATACCCAAAGGAACCAAAAGTACTAGTACTAACTTTCTTTTTATTATTTAACCTAGAAATAAAAAGGGTTTTTATGAAACTAACTAATTCTAAAACTAAACTATAAATCACAAAAAAGTAAATTTGGGAAAACTCTTAGGAAAAACTGATTAATTTGGACAATACTCAAGGGAGAATCCACCTAGACTTCACTTGTTATCAACTTTGGAACTAGACGATTTATTCACTTGACTTGATCCGTAGAACTCCTTAACTTGTGTTAATATCTCTCTCAAGACTAAAAACAACTAACCCTAGGTTGATTAATTGAAGTCTCTTTCTAATTAAAACCCCTAGAATCACATTAACTTGATCTATGGATTCCCTTATTAGGTTTGACCCTAATTCGGCAGATTTTCATTGTCCTATCTCTAGGATTGCGATAAACTCCGCTTAATTATGTTGGATCTACTCCTATGCAGGGACTTTTACTCCTCTACACAAGCACATTTGAATTAAATCAATATCCTAGAAATATCAATTTCAGAGTTAAAAACACAATTAAGAACAAATCAAATATTTATCATATAATTCAAGAGAGAATAATAACAAGATTTTTCTTAGGTTTCATCCCCCTCAAGTATTTAGGGGACTTAGTTCATAATTAATAAAGAAAGCATCTCAGAAGAAATAAAATAACAAAACATAAAGAACCCAAAAACCCCTGTAGGAATTTGAAGGGAGATCTTCAGTCCTGAGGCAGAATTCAGCTTCTGGGATGAATCAATCGGCTTCTCTTAGAGTAATTCCTTGCTTCTACTCTCTATGTTGGCAGAAATAAGACACTCTTTTATGGGAGAAAAAAAACACACTTAGTAGTTGCCCCATAGGATCTTTATATAGAGCTTTGGAATGCCTTTCTTAGCCTCTAAGCATCCTTTTCCAAGTGAAATTGAACTTCCTCACAATAGGGACACGCCCGTGTTCCACGCTTATGTGGATCAAGGCCTAGGCCATAGTTGGGCCTGTTGATGGTGGCACGGCCATGTGGTCTGGCCGTGGTCGTTGGGGTTGGGCCATGTTTGAGCTTAAGGTGGCACGGCCGTGTGGCACGGCCGTGTGGTGAATCTCTAGGCCATGTTGTTTTCATACTTTGGCCCATTTGCTCTGTTTTTGGCCCGTTTCTTGCTCTTTTCTCTTCCTTAAGCTCACCTGGGCATAAAACATGAAATAGAAGGATTAAGAGCACCAATTTCCATAAATTCAATGATAATTCATCCATAAATTAAGCTAAGTATGAGGTAAAAACATGTATAATTTATCATTTATCAAATACCCGCACACTTAAGGCTTTGCTTGTCCTCAAGCAAAATCTCAACTCACAATTAATAATCAATCTTCTCAACTTATAATCCTTATCAATAATGTTTCAAACTAATCCACAAGTAATCATACAATGAGAATTCATCTAGAAGAACATTAAAGTTTCAAACACTCTGAGTTGAGAATTTTATCACAGAAACATAGGTTTTCTCCCTTCTCCTAAGTAATTACCTTTCAATCGAAATCAACAAGAGTTGACATCCTCACTAAAGATTCACTCTATCCACTCAAAGTGTTTAGGGTTCAAGAATTAAGCACTCTTTAGTCAACCTGAAAAGTTATTACCATAGGCTTGCAAGAAAATCAAAGCTCCACCACTATAGTTTGATATGACACATCGATCAAAAGGTCTTTCAATGGTTGTAATGGGGCTTTGGTTAGGGGTGTTGTCACAGGCTAAAAAAGAGAGGGTTAGAATCGAGATTGAATTGAAAAATCATCTAGCTAGAAAAATCTCTATCATTGGAACATATTCCTTAGAGCTAAGTCTTATGATGACATCGTTTCGGATTTGGAAGCTTGTAGAAATATGCAAAAACTATTGGACTTTTACATATTCCAACTAAATTTTAATACATATTTTTTTTAAGAACAAATCAAATACAGTACTTTGAATATTTACAAACTTTACAAACTGAAAAAGAGAACAAAGCTAGATAATAAATCAACTCAAATCTCGACAAAAATAGGGATCAAAATAATTGAATGGAATTCAACAAAAATGGATTATAGGTTAATATTAGAGGTAAGTCAAAGAGTGGGTTGTTAGACTTAATGGGGTTCACTAGGGGTTAATTTGTGGAGGTAGGCTTTTATGGAGTAAGTGGGTTAAATCCTATATGCCTTTATCATCTCAGTGTATCAAATCAATGATGTGGTCTCGACATGTATAATCGAAGCAAGTTCTAGAATAACAAATTAGTACTGACTCACTCAAAGCAACAATAAAAGTGAGCACGAAAGAATGTATGCTCAAAAGGCTCAAAAATCTCACCAGAATTATGGCTTTTGATGTCAATCCTGCGAATTTCAAATCTCAAGATAACACTTAAAATTAGGGAAAATAACCTAGAAAAAATTTAAATTCTCAAAAATTTCAACTTATCATGCTTGATTCCCTAGTGTTTTAAAGTTTGAATAATCAAAGCATAAGCACCTATGTCTTAATTCTCAACATATCAATAAAAATCATAAATAAATCAGAATTAATTCCTAATAGGAGATTGAAGATAATGCAGAGAGTGAAAGTGAGAATTCAAAATTTTGAGAATAATGCAAAATGTTAGTTTTAAAATTTTTTAGGGGTTTCAAAGAGAATGCAATGACTGAAAGTAAGTTCCCCCCCACAGTTAAGATTACATTGCCCTCAATGTACAAAGAAACATTAGCAACATTAGAAGCATAAGATCATAAGATAGGGAAAGGCATGAAACTCCCTGAATTGGATGAATTTGTGAGGTGGTGGTGCCTATAGAGTGTCTGGGACAAAGGAAGGTGCGGCGGTGGATACTCCAGTGGTGGTAGTGTTTGTTTGTCCACAGCTTTCATGTTGGGAGTGTAGGCTTTGGCGGTGTCAACTGGGTGAGGTTGAAGCAAGCTTCCCTTTAGTTTTTGGATTTGAGCTGCAAAACTCCTTTGAAACTGTGAAAGCATTTATCAGTTTTAGGGAATTTAGATTAACATAATATGTTTGTTAAGGAATAGCCTATATGAAATAATTAAAATAAAGAAATAAAATAAATTAAGTTCTAAAAAATACTAAAATTCAAATAATGAAAAAGATAAGATGAAATAAAATAAAAAGAAAATGAAAAGGAAAATAAAAGAGAAGAAAAGAGGATTAGGAAGTCCTAATCCTCAGATGGTTCGCAAGGTGGGGATGGTGAGGAGATGTGGAGATGTTGGCATATCTACTGAAGAGTAACATCTATACGATCTAAGCGTTGGAAGCACTGCTGCTCGAATCGTGTAAGGCGCTCAGATATGTCAGTGTGTGAAGCTGCCACATGAACTGGGTGGCAAGGGGGTGGTGGCTCAGTAGGTGCCTCCTCCGGTGGTGGTGGGACATCATCAGTAATGTCCTCAGGATCCTCTTGCTCGGTGTCTTGAAGTAGGTGGTATTGTGGAGGATCGGTCCCACGTCGACACTGGATCATCCTCATATGTAGCATAGATTGGATGCCCTAAGGGGACATCTGGCTGATCAAGGTGTAGGAGGATGTCTGGGCCGTGGTGTTGAGCAGGCCGAAGTAGTGGGCCAGCTGTGTGATGTACGGACCCATAAATATCACTCCCCTGTGATACCTCTCGGTCTGATGTTGGATGGCATGGGTGATGAAATAGGCGAGTTAATGATGTGTGCATTCTCTATGCTATATAAGAAGTAGGCATCGTGTGTGTTTACGGCGCCTGTGCTCTCACGTCTGCCCGTCAAGGTGTGTACGAGGAGGGCATGAAGGTACCTCAAGAATGGGGCGAGGTTGGTCACTTTGGAGCGACTAGGGTCGTATGTGGGCTACTTAGAGATGATTGCGCGCCAGCAGTTGACTGGAGAGACATGGATGTGGCAATGGAGCGTAGAAAGGTCTTTTTCCTCCTTGAACTGCTTGGTGTAGAGGCCGAGAGCTGTACCAAATTCTGGTACACTAAGCTGATATACGAGGCCTCCTAAACGAAACTGGATCGTCCCTGGATCGTCATGTCTGCTCATCACAGTCTGTAGATGGAACGTGGAGCAAAACTCGAGAGTGAGTTTAAAATATGTGGGCTCCACGAGTTTGTCATCAACAAAGCCTAGACCTCGTCTGCCAGGTGGACCTGCTCTAAGGCGGTCCAATCAATGCACCTTCCCGCTCTCAGGGGTCTTGCTCGCAAAATCTGGAATAACTCCTCTTGGGAGATCTGCGGGAGTTGAATAAAACGATGTTGGACCTCAGTAGTGGGTCTCGACGAGGAACCACTATGCCCCTTTCACTTCTTTGAAGTAGGGACGGCAGCTTTCTTACCGCGTAATGATGACATAGTTCCTAAAAATAAAACGATATGCATTAGTCCTAATAAAGATTGAAACTAAATAAGTTTTTAAGATTAAATGACAAATTAAGAAAAACATGAACATATTGTATGGAGGTTTTACTAACCTAACTAATATAATCTACTTATTCTAATCATGGCCTAGATATTATTTTATATTAAGTGTTAACTATTCTAGATAAGTAAAAGTGGCAACCTAAGGAGAGTCTAAATGGCATCATGAAATTCTCTACAGTATTCTAGATTGTGCATGCCAAATCAATGAATTTCATGCCCAAAAATAATGCAAAAACTAAATAAAACATATAAAAACATTAGAAATTAAAGAGGAAAATAAGAAAAAGGAACCGAATAGGTGACTAATTGAGTGGAGCACGGTCGTGGTACGGGCGGCACGGTCGTGAAGAAGCGTTTGAGTCTGGTGGCGGCACTAGGAAGGCTTGATGTGGGTTTTGGGAGGGAGGATTTTACGGTTTCAATAGAGAAAAAGGTGAATAGTGGATTGTTTATATAGGTTTTTGGGTCACACGGGCACGTCACACGCTCATGTAACTTGGATTTTAGCCGTGTGATTCAAAAATTAGGGATTTTGGTGCGCCTGGGTCGAGACACACGCCTGTGTACCTAGGGCGTGTTGAGGCACACGGCCGTGTCGCACGGCCGTGTCCTTCGATGTTCGCTTCTCCCACGGTAGTGTAGTAGATCACACGTCCATGTCTGAATTGATAGTGTCGACCACAGCCTTGAGGGTACGGGCGTGTCGGACGCCCGTGTTTGAATTGGCAGGATCAGCCACGGCCACATCACACGGCCTTGGCAAGTTGTCGAAGCCCATGCTTGGATTGGCAGGATCAGCCACGGCCACATCGTATGACTGTGGCAAGTTGTTGAAGTCTGTGTGTGATTCAATAGGTTCGGCCACAACCACATCGCACGACCGTGGCAATTTGTCGAAGCCCGTGTGTTAGAAAAAAATTTACCCTGCTTGTACACGGCTATATTACACGGTCGTGTCTCTGCTCGTAGTGTCCATACGGCCTGGGGCACACCCGTGGGCATGGCCGCGTGGCTCTAAAATCTTGTATTCAAATGGTTAGTTGATGTACTAGGAAGTTGAAATAAAATAATTTACTAAGTTAGTGCTCGGGTTGCCTCCCGAGAAGCGCTTATTTAGAGTCTAAGCTTGACTCTGCTTGCGTGTGTCATTATGAGGGTTCGTGGAGCTGAAGCTCCTCTCTATTATTCTTGAAATTCTCACCTCTATAATGTTTGAGCCGATGGTTGTTTACCTTGAAAGTGCCGTGGTTTGGATGAGTTACCTCGACTGTGCCGTATAGAAAGACAGTTTGAACAGTGAATGGGCCTGACCATCTTGATTTAAGTTTTTCAGGGAATAGTTTAAGCCTTGAGTTGTATAGCAAGACAAGATCACTTGTTTTGAGCTGCTTAGGTTGTCTCAAACTATTGTCATGGCGTCACTTTGTAGCGTCCTTATATAATCGTGAGTTTTCATATGCATTGCAACGCCATTCATCCAGCTCCTTTAATTGCATTAGACATTTCTCACCTGCAAGCTTAAAATCAAGATTTAAAAATTTGATAGCCCAGAATGCTTTATGTTCAAGTTCAAATGGAAGATGACAACTTTTTTCGTAAACAAGTCTATAATGAGATGTTCCTATGGGAGTTTTAAATGCGGTTCTATAAGCCTATAAAGCATCATCTACTTTGCTTGACCAATCTTTCCTATTTGATTCTATCGTTTTTTCTAGAATGCGTTTTAATTCTCTATTTGTTACTTCAACTTGTCCACTAGTTTGTGGATGATAAGGGGTGGCTGTTCGATGGTGCACTCCATATCTTTTTAAAACTTTATCAAATTGAGCATTGCAAAAATGAGTACCCCTAACACTGATAATTATTCTAGGTGTACCAAATCGAGAGAAAAGATTTTTTAGAAAACGTACCACCATTCTAGCATCATTAGTAGGTAAAGCTTGGGCTTCCACCCATTTTGACATGTAATCTACTGCTACTAGTATGTACTTATTCCCAAATGAAGTAGGGAAAGGACCCATGAAATCAATACCCCATACATCAAATATTTCACATGTGAGTATATAGTTTTGAGGCATTTCATTATGCTGAGAGATATTACCTGTTCTCTGGCATTTATCACAAGAGGTCACATACCTATTGGCATCTTTGAAAAGGGTAGGCCGGTAAAAACCTAATTTGAGTACTTTGTGAGCAGTTCTAGCTCCACTGTGGCATTCTCCTGTTGGTCCTGAATGGCAGTGATCTAAAATTTTATATGCTTTTGTTTTGGTAACACATCTTCGAATCAGTTGATTTGCACAAATATGGAAAAGGAAAGGATCTTCCCAAAAGTTGTTTTTCACATCAGTGAAGAATCGCTTCTTTTGCTGATGGGTCAATCCTTTTGGGGTTATGTTAGATGTTAAATAATTTGTAAAATCAGCAAACCAAGGAACGACAGCCTCTGTTATGGCTAAGAGTTGTTCTTCAGGAAACAACTCGTTTACTGTTAGCTGCCAAATTTTTAGCTCATTTCTTGTCTTTTATTTCTAACTTGAATTCCTGTAACAATAAAATCCATCTTATTAATTGAGGTTTTGCATCAGTTTTAGTCAAAAGATAACAAAGAACGGAATGATCAGTATAAACGATGACTTTCGACAATATCAAATATGATATGAATTTATCAAATGCAAAAATAACGGCTAGCAATTCTTTTTCTGTGGTAGTATAATTTTCTTGCGCGGCTGTCAAAGTTTTGCTAGCATAATAAATCGGTCGAAAGTGCTTGTCTCTTCGTTGTCCCAAAACTACACCTACTGCAAAATCACTTGCATCACACATTAGTTCAAAAGGTAGATGCCAATCAGGTGAAATCATAATAGGGGCATTAACTAACCTTTTTTTGAGAGTGTTAAAAGACTCTAAACATTCATGGTCAAAATTGAAAAGCACATCTTTTTCTAGTAATTTTGTTAAAGGCTTAGCTATTTTAGAAAAGCTTTAATAAATCTACGATAAAAACCAGCATGTCCTAAAAAGCTTCTTATAGCCTTAACTGAATTAGGGGGAGGTAATTTTTCAATGGTTTCAATTTTTGCTTTATCTACCTCTATCCCTTTACGAGAAATTTTATGTACTAATACAATACCTTCTTGAACCATAAAGTGACATTTTTCCCAATTGAGCACTAGATTGGTCTCTTCACATCTTATCAGAACACATTTTAAATTATTAAGACAGAGTTGAAAAGAGTTACCAAAAATCAAAAAGTCATCCATAAATACCTCAATGATGTCTTCCACGAGTTCGTCAAAGATAGCTAACGTGCATCGCTGAAAAGTGGCAGGAGCATTACATAATCCAAAAAGCATTCTATGATAAGCAAACGTACTGTATGGACATGTGAATGTTGTCTTTTCTTGATCTTCTGGAGCTATTGGGATTTGGAAGTAACCAGAGAGGCCATCCAAGAAATAGTAATACATGTGTCCTGACAATCTTTCCAACATCTAACCGATAAAGGGTAAGGGAAAATGGTCTTTTTGAGTTGCATCATTCAGCTTCCTATAATCAATACAAACTCTCCATCCAGTGACTGTTCTTGTAGGTATTGACTCCTTTTTGTCATTAGACACCATAATCATGGCTCCCTTTTTAGGGACAACCTGCACAAGACTTACCGAAGAACTGTCAGAAATAGGATAAATAATTCCTGCATCTAAAAGTTTAATTACCGCGGCTTTTACGACTTCTTTCATGTTAGGATTCAATCGTCTCTGAGTTTGCACCGATGGCTTGTATTCATCTTCCATTAAAATTTTGTGGGTGCAAAAAGAAGGGCTAATTTCTTTAATGTAAAAAATCTTCCAAGCTAAAGCCTTTTTGTGTTCCCTTAAAACTTGAAGTAATTCCACTTTCTCTTCAGCTCTTAAATCTGATGCGATAATCACTGGTAATGTAGAATCATCTCCCAAAAATGCATATTCTAAGTGATCAGGCAGTTTTTTTAATTCCAATTTAGGAGGTTCACCAATCAAGGGCTTTTGTCTCAGCTCGTCATTTAACTTAAGACCCTCATAACTTATGTGCCTTGTGACAAGCTCATTAGAGTTCAACTACTTCATTACTTTTTTTACTTCAGTGGTGGCTTCTTCTTCCTCCCCTCCTTGAACAAGACAGTTCCAATCTTTCTTCAAGAGTGATTTCCTAAAAATTGTCTTGAACAAAATAATCAATAACATCAATGAAATAACAAGAATCATCTTGCTCCCTAGAAAATCACATAACATCATAAATTTTAAAGACAACTTCTTCCTCACCAACCTTGAGCACTAGTTTAGCATCCCCTACATCAATAACAGCTCTAGCAGTAGTTAAGAATGGGCGTCCTAGAATTAAAGGTACCTCAATATCTTCATCCATGTCATGCAGAACAAAATCAACAGGAAATATAAATTTATCTACTTTTACTAATACATCTTCCATAATTCCCCTAGGATATTTAACAGATCTATCAGCTAATTGTATACTCATCCTAGTGGGCTTCGGTTCCCCTAGACGTAGTTGCTTGAACATTTTATAAGGCATTAGGTTAATACTAGCGCTTAAATCAGCTAAGGCTTTTTCAATGTTTAAACTACCAATTAAGCAAGGAATAGTAAAACTTCCTGGATCTTTTAGTTTGGTTGGCAATTTATTTTAGAGAATAGCTGAGCATTCCTCGTTGAGTTCCACTGTGGACAATTCTTCCAACTTCCTTTTATTTGTGAGGAGCTCTTTTAAAAATTTTGCATACTTCAGCGTCTGCGAAATTGCTTCAACAAAAGGTAAGTTAATATGTAGCTGTTTAAAAAGTTCAAGAAATTTACCGAATTGAGCATCTGTGCGGTCTTTCTTCAATTTTGCTGGATATGGTATGGGGGGTTGATACTCTTTAATTGCTGGTGGAGTACTTTCTTTAGGTTTTGCCTTCTCTACCTTGTCCTTTTTAGATTCTTGAACAAGCTTCTTTTCAGGTTCAGCTAGTACTTTTCCATCCCTTAAGGTAACTGCTTTCACATGTTCTCTAGGATTTGGTTCAGTATTACTCGGCAGACTACCTTGTGGTCTATCAGATATCATCTTTACGAGTTGACCAATCTGATTTTTGAGCCCTTGAATGGTGCTTGCTGGTTCTTCAGTGCCGTTTTGGTATTTTGAAATAAGTTTCGAAAACTGATATGAATTTTTCCAACATTTCCTCGAGGTTCGGTTCTTTTCTTACCGGAGTGGAGGTTGCTGGAATCTCAGAGGAGGTGGTGGTCTCTGATTTCCTTGGTTGCTTTGTCCTCCCCATGAGAAGTTAGGGTGTTTCTTCCAACCTGCATTGTAAGTATTACTATAAGGATTATTTTGAGGTCGAGAATTATTACCCATATAATTCATCTGTTCGGTTTCTTTGCTATGTCTATAGGGATGGTACTCTGGGTTGCTTACTCCTCCTAGGCTGGAGTCACACTACATGACTAGATGCACCTGCGTAGAACCAATAAAACCACCAATCTTTTTATTTAAAAGTTCTACCTGATTAGAAAGCATGGTGACCGCATCAATATTAAAAACTCCTGCTGCTTTTGTCGGCTTTTTTCTCAAGACTTGCCACGATAGTTATTCAGTGACATCTCTTCTATAAACTTATAAGCTACTTTGGGTGTTTTGTTGTTGATTGTTCCTCCGGCGGCTGCATCGATCATTTTTCTTGTGGAAGGATTCAAACCGTTATGAAAGGTTTGAACTTGTAGCCACAAAGGTAACCCATGGTGAAGGCACCTTCTCAATAGGTCTTTGTATCTCTCTCAGGCATCATAAAGTGTCTCTAAACCCATCTGTGTGACAGCCTTAAAACGACCCTAGTCGGAATGTGGTTTCGGGACCACGAAACCGAGGCCTAAAATATATTTAATGTTCTTGATGCCTATAATATGTGTTAATTCATGTGTGACATGTTTGGTGTGTCAATTTAGAGTTATAAATTTGAATTTCACTTAAAAGGGACTTAGTTGTGAACTTTGAAAGTAAACTAGCTAGATGTGTGATGACTAATAAAGGCATGCATGCAAAATAAGGGACTTGCATGTCAAATTACCCACTTTTATGATAGTGGATGGTAATGATGACCTAGTTTGTCATTTTGTGCTTTGTTTGTGGCTAATTAATAATAATAGAAATAAAAAGAAATTAGTAATTTGGTAGCATAAAATAAATAAAATAGAATTAAATTAATATTAGTAAATTTGGGTGAAAAAAAAACAAAGTGATTCATCTTTGTTCTCTCATTGCCGTGAGTTGAGTAGAGAAAGAAAATAAGAAACCCTTGAGTTAGGGCATTTGGCAAAAGGGAAGCACAAACAAGGTAAGATTCATGGAATTTTTCTTTGAATGTTGTGATTTTGAGATGAAAACCAAGCTTCTAACATGACTCTTGTGAAAGTTTTTGAGTTTATATCACTCTCCATATTCGGCCATATGAGAAGAAGTGGGGAAAAATTCTTGTCTAATTTGGAGTTGTGTAAATAATAGAGTTTGGATGTTGTTTGAGCTAGATAGAGGTTTATTTATGAGGTTTTATGAATAGATTGAATCGGTTGTATGTCTAGCTTCCTACTTCTAAATTCCGAATCTAAGTTGTGAGATTTGTGATTTTGAATTTAGTATTAAGAGTCTTACTTAACCATGATAGAAATTTTGTTTTGGCTATTGACTTGGAGGTTCGGCCATGAACTTGAATTTGCTATTAGGAATTGTATATGTGTAAAAGATAAGGTATTAGTAGTCAAATGACTTCTTTTGTTGCAACTTGTGTGTGTGTGCTAATGAATGGAAGTGAGGCTATTTGTACTTGAAAAATAAGTAATGCTAGTAATTTTGGATGAGGGTGCCGAATGTGTTTTTGATTAATAAGTGAAATTGAGCTTGTTAAATGCACATTTGTGAATTTATTTTTAATAGGGATCAATTAAAGAGCTTGAATGTGCCTTTGATGTTGTTTTTGGATGTTTTGGGTGTTAAATTGATAAGTAGTTTGGTTTGTGTTGTATGGAGAAATCTGATTGTGGATGGGATAAATATGAATTATGTATATATATATATGTTAAGGTCAATGACTACTCTAAATGGTGCCTTAGGAAATGGTATGTTTTAAGCATGTGCATGAGAACACTAAAGAGTGAATTTGGTATAAAATTCTGCTTGGTACAGCAGCAGTAACGTGTTTTGGAAAAATCACCATAAATTGTGAGAGTTGAATTAGAGGCTGAATAAATTGTGTAATTAAAGCCTAATGAGTCTAGTTTCTTATAAAAGAAACCTTGCAAGCAAAGGAATTTCCGATGAATAGATTTTTAGAGTAGAGTGAGACAGTGTCAGATTGACTTCGAAGTCCCCTGCTCTGTTTTTGGAAAATCACTATAAATTGTATAAAAATTTTTATGAGACAAAACTTATATGCTTAGACTCCTCAATGAGTCTAGTTTCGAATAAAATTGGTGAGGACGCATTTGGAATTCTGTACAAGGAGAAATTCAGTTCGTAGTATAGAGTGGTCAGTCTAGTCAAGCAGTGAAATAGGGAAACTTTAAGAAAATTCTGGTATTGATTGACCAAACCAAAAATTATGAAAATTTTATGGATTAAAGATAAATGAGTCTATTTTCATGCAAAATTTACAGCACTACATTTGGAGTTTCGTAGCTCCAGTTATGAATAAATTACTGAATGCTGCTCAGAAAATCAGCTTGTTGTGACTTATGACATGTATGTGAAATGCTCCAATGTGCATGTGTGTTTGTAATGAGAGGAATATGCATGTATGATTTGACTATGACTGAAAATGATTCATTGAGGTGCTTGAATAAGGATTAATAGAATTTAATGTTTTATTTAGCTCAAGAGCATAGAGGGACGAGTTCGGATAAAGGGAAGGCTAAAGTGGTCGAATAGCCAACTCGTAGTTCCTCGTGAAAGTTAAAGGTAAGTTTTGAGTAATCGAATTTGGTATTTAAGTTAAAATTCCATGATATACATGCTGATATTAAATGATGTCCCATTGAGAAAGAAACCTTATTCATGTTTGTGATATGGTCGAATGGCTCATAGAGAAAAGGGCCGAAATGGAGCTTTGAAACGCATTTGCTTATGTATGTTTAATCATTGGGCCGAAAGTTTAGAAAAGAAGTGTATATGTGTGTATAAGTTTGAATTATATGTATATTTATGATATAAAGTCGAGAAGCATGTTACATGTTGGTATGCACATGAATTGATTGAATTGTAAGTGAAATCTTGCTATGTGAAACTTGGCTACATGCGAATATATATATATATATATGCATATATGAGAAATTGTGATGCGAATCCGGGATTTAAGTCCCGCTGACTATATGTGGAGATGATGTCCGGGTTAAGACCCGAAGGCTATATGCAGAGATGATGTCCGGGATTAAGACCCGAAGGCTATATGCGGGGATTATGTCCGGGCTAGAGACCCGATGGCTATGAATAGAGTTTTACCCGAGCTAAAGACCTCGATGATGATGAGAATAAAACCTAAGACTAATGGTCTTCAAGGTAACGATCGCTAATGAATTGCGCTGAAAGTGTTAAACTATACAGGTATGTACCCTTGGCTTATATACAAGATGGATTTTGGACCGAATACTAAAGTCATTATGTGATTTCATATGTGTACTTGAAATGAGATTATTAATATGACCAAAGTAAAATTGGCCTTTGTGAAATGTTATGTGACTTTTATGACATGTATATGTTATGTGAACTTACTATGAGTGGAAGCTATCCATTTTCGTACGTGATGTGAATGTCTATGTTTGGAAAAAGGGTGACATACCCGAAAAGGAGAGGGAAACAAAGATATGATCAACTATGCTATAATTTGATGATCTTTTTAATGTCATTGCTTAAAACTTACTAAGCATTGTAATGCTTATTCCGTTTCCCTTGTTTCCTCTGTTTTATAGATCTCTTTTGGAAGCTACGGACTCGGGGATTGAAGCCTTAATCACCTACACTATCGCTGCCTTTTTGGTACATTTGATGGTTATTTTGGGTCAATGGCATGTATAGGCTATTTTCCTTCGGTTGAATCAAACTTCATTTTGAGTTGTAATTATTCTAGCCATGCGAAAATGGCTTGTTTAGTCTTCGAGTTGAATATATAAGTATGTGTGTGAATGATACTTGTATGGTTTGAGGTTGTGGCATGTTATTTAGTTAGTAACCAATATGTGATGAATTTCTAACATGATGATCGGTCATTGAATGTTCGAATTAGCCTAATTATTAGTAGCCATCAAGGTATAGTTTTGCTAGCATGCTTATAGAATGTTTTTAATAAAATATGATGGACTGACCGCACCGACCTAGTATGATCTTCGATTAGGGAACTCAATGAATTCACGTCTAGCTTGTAATTATGAACCCCGGTGAATTGTATTTAGATTATAATACCTTATACCCTATTCCGGCGACGGATAGGGGTGTAGGGTGTTACACATCTGCACAAAAGAAGAGATATCATTTCGTAATTTAGCTATTTTAGCTGGAGGAAAACACTTAAGTAAAAATTTTTCGGTTTTGTTCCCATGTAGTGATTGAGCCTCGTGGTAGAGAATTTAACCATTGTTTAGCTTTATTCCTTAAGGAAAAAGGAAATAGTCGGAGGCGAATGGCATCATCAGAAACACCATTGATTTTAAAAGTATCATAGAATTCCAAAAAACTTACTAAGTGAGAGTTGGGATCCTCATCTTGTAAACCATCAAACTGAACAAACTACTAAATCATCTAAATGGTGTTAGGTTTTAATTCAAAATTATTTGCAGCAATAGCAGGCCTAATAATACTAGATTGAGTACCAGCAAAATTCGGTTTAGCATAATCATACATAGTAAGAGGAGCATCATTTTGGTTCACCGATTTTGCGGCTATTGCGGGAGGTGGTAGATTGTCTTGATTTGCTTCCATCTCTTCAGTAGGTTTTGGTTCTTCCTCTTGTCCTTGTTCTGGATAATGTAGGCTTCGTCTAATCTCTCTACGAGTTCTACGAACTGTAGCTTCTAAATCTTCGTCAAAAAGTAATGGTCCTACTGGGTTTCTTCTAGTCATAAACGAGAGATACCTAGAAAGGGAAAAAAGCAAAGGAAATTATAATAAGTAAAATAAATATAAATAAAGTTGAAAATAAATAAAAATAGTAATGGCTAAAGTAATAGAAATCAAGTGTTCTTAATATCTTAGTTCCCCGGCAACGGCGCCAAAAACTTGATATGCGTGATATGAAGTAATAAAATTTATAAAAATGATCACACCAGAAACTAACTATTATCATGATTTTAAGGCAAGCGCACTTATCGAACGGTAGTATAGCTTAGTGGCAAGACCGAGATATCATACCCAAGGGAACCAAAAGTACTAGTACTAACTTTCTTTCTATTATTTAACATAGAAATAAAAAGGGTTTTTATGAAACTAACTTATTCTAAAACTAAGCTATGAAATCACAAAAAGTAAATTTGGGAAAACTCTTAGGAAAAACTGATTGATTTGGACAATACTCAAGGGAGAATCCACCTAGACTTCACTTGTTATCAACTCTGGAACTAGACGGTTTATTCACTTGACTTGATCCGTAGAACTCCCTAACTTGTGTTAATATCTCTCTCAAGACTAAAAACAACTAACCCTAGGTTGATTAATTGAAGTCTCTTTCTAATTAAAACCTCTAGAATCGCATTAACTTGATCTATGGATTCCCTTATTAGGTTTGACCCTAATCCGGTAGATTTTCATCGTCCTATCTCTAGGATTGCGATCAACTCCTCTTAATTATGTTGGATCTACTCCTATGCAGGGACTTTGGCTCCTCTACAGAAGCAAATTTGACTTAAATCAATATCCCGGAAATATCAATTTAAAAGTTAAAAGCACAATTAAGAACAAATCAAATATTTATCATATAATTCAAGAGAGAATAATAACAAGATTTGTCTTAGGTTTCATCCCCCTCAAGTATTTAGGGGACTTAGTTCACAATTGATAAAGAAAGCATCTCAGAAGAAATAAAATAACAAAACATAAAGAACCCAAAAACCCTTGTAGGAATTTGAAGGGAGATCTTCAGTTTTGAGGCAGAATTCGGCTTCTGAGATGAATCAATCAGCTTCCCTTGGAGTAATTCCTTGCTTCTACTCTCTGTGTTGGTAGAAATAAGGCACTATTTTGTAAGAGAAAAAAAAGCACACTTAGTAGTTGCCCCCTAGGATCTTTATATAGAGCTTTGGAATTCCTTTCTTAGCCTTTAAGCATCCTTTTCTGAGTGAAATTAAACTTCCTCACGACAGGGACACGCCCGTGTGCCACGCCCATGTGGATCGAGGCCCAGGCCGTGGTCGGGCTTGTTGATGGTGGTACGGCTGTGTGGTCTAGCTGTGCTCATTGGGGTTGGGCCGTGTTTGAGCTTAAGGTGGCACGGCCGTGTGGCACGGCCGTGTGGTGAATCTCCGGGCCGTGTTGTTTTCATAATTTGGCCCATTTTCTTTGGTTTTGGCCCATTTCTTGCTCTTTTCTCTTCCTTAAGCTCACCTGGGCATAAAACATGAAATAGAAGGATTAAGAGGACCAATTTCCACAAATTCAATGACAATTCATCATAAATTAGGCTAAGCATAAGGTAAAAACATGTATAATTTATTGTTTATCACCCACTCCTTTCTTAAAACCCTTGCAGGATAGTTAAGTGCAGGTGCGAGCGATATGGTTTTCGAGGGGTGACCCAAGCAAGATGTTAGTTTTATTTCGTAGGTGTTATTAATTCATTTATGTTTTTAGGAAATAAATGCAATGTGGTAGAATTGTTGCATGAATTTTTCCATCATATTCTGATGTTTCCATAGTTTATTTGTTCTTAGGATTTAAAGGTTAGAATCGTGATATGTTGATTATTGCTCGGACTTATTCTTAATGTTGGAAACTATGATTATAGTCGCTTTGATTTTTATTTATGATGATATGATAGCATGATGAATTGGTATGTAACACCCCAAACCTGGCCCAAACGTTATGGCCAAATTTGGCATTGGCACATGGAATGGTGTTTGAAAGCTAAGTCTTTACAATGAAAACATTTCCATTTATCTACTTCAATTTATCTCTTATCAATTTCAAAATCACTTACCCATTTATTCGATTTGTTTAAAAGCATAATTTGTTACGGAAGTTTAAGAAACCGTTGATTTTAGGTAAAGCCATTCATTTTTAGGAAGACTTTTGTTTTTAGTAAAAACTGTGCTTCGTTCAGTTTAGCCCGTTATAAATCAATAAAAATAGTTGAAATCCAAATAGAAGCAAAAACAGTCCATGAGTCCAAATTACATCAAGATACCCAAATAAGAAACAAAACCGTAAATGAAAATAAGGTAGTTTAACAAATGTGTAGCCACTGTTCAGTCCTCCGCTACACCGATCTGACTAAATCTGGGGATTACCTATACAGAATAAACAGAAGGGGTGAGTTTACGTAAACTCAGAGTGTAATCCCCACAGAACAACATGCACACAATCAAATTAGCAGATATCAGTCAGATATAGTCTTGGGCCTTAGCCTACTATAGAAGCAGTATATCAGAATCGTGCAGCCTCAGATTTAGGGCTAAGCCTATTACCAATACAGATTTGGGCCTAAGCCTATTATAGTAATAGATGCAGAATTGGGCCTTAGCCCATCTCAAATACAAGTGCTGTCAAATAGTCAGAACAGAAATAGATCCTACCCTTAGCCTCTACACACTATCTCTGACCATCTTTACACACCATGTGGGGTTTAAAACACCCATTCATCCCTACACACCATGTAGTACCAAAATGCGGCACATATCAGACATATTACAGCTGAATTGCCAGATAAAAGGCATAAATGCCTTTAAGTACACTTCCTCCAATAATCATCATCCCACCCCAAATGCAGATGCAAATAGATATGCTTAGTGCAAACATACAGAATAACATGCTTACATGCTAATATTAGATTATTAGTCAAATAGGCAGATCAGTATTCAAACATGCACATTTTTATATTAGACATTCAGATTATACAATTTAGGGTCTGGACTGCCCGTACCGACCCTATAGTAGGTTCATAGTCGATTTGGAGGACCCGTGTAACTCTAGGAAACATTTCAGATAAATAGGCCCACACGCCCATGTGGCTTGCCCGTGTGGGCCTACACACCCTAGTGGCCCACACGCCCAGATTGGCCTTGGCCCGTATGGATCACACGACCTGGCCTAGAAACCCACACGCTTGTATGGAAAACTCAAGTGGACTCACACGCCGTGTCTAGTGCATGGCCTAGCCTTCGTCAAACACACGGTTGTGTCATTGCACACGGCCTACCATACCGGCGACTACATGCTCATGTGGCATCGACAGAATCGTTTTTGGCTTTTGCTGAAACCTCGTTTTTTGTGTTTTCAGGTACACCCTTGGTTTTGATTTGATGCGAAACTATCCTGAGCCTTCCAAAACCTATTAATCGACATTCCAGAGCCCAAAATTAATTTACTAAACATAGCTCAAACAAAAACAATTCTCAATTGTAACCTTACACCCTTAAACCAAAGCGTGTGTAGACTTACCGATATCGAACCAAAAACCTCAAGCATTAAATTACTATAGAAACCTCAACCAATCCTTGGTCCTCACCTAAACAGAACATGAACATACAAATCCCCATCAACATACCAATTGAAGAAGATGAAATAGTGATAGAAACGAACTTACCACATAGCAAAATCAAACGTCTGCACAAACAGAGACGAATGGGAAATGAAGATGAAAAGATAAAAGAAGAGGGTGAACAGATTTTCGACAAATGGGAAAAAAATGAAACTAACATCAAAATAATTTTCTCTGGATGAGGGAAACAATATTACAAATTCTTATAACTCATCACTAATCCACATCCTAACCACCCACTACTCATAATCATAATAAAACTCAAACTCTCTTAACCGACCGAGTAAAAATAGTATCGTTCATGCTTGCACAAGGGCTCGAACGCAGGACCTCCAGCAAACTAACACTCCACTTAACCACCAACCCAGCAGGCCTATTTTGACATGATTTTACAAATAATTAAACTTAAGCCCACTGAACAAGGGTGACGCCTTAATCAGAAAAATTCTAAAATTTTCCAAAGACAAGGCTTGAACTTGGGACCTCTCATGCACACCTAGAACACTTAACCAAAAGCAGATAGATTTTTTTGTCAAAATTTTACAGAAACAGGAACAAATATATTGGGGCATTACGACTCCACACCCTAAAAGAAATTTTAACCTCAAAATTTACTAGATCAGAACTGATGAGGATACTGCTGACGCTTCGAATCTAGAGGTTCCCATGTAGCTTCCTCATTGCTATGATTCTGCTACAGAACCTTTAGCAAAGAGATGGACTTCCTTCTCAGTACCTTGACATCTCAATCTAGAATTTGAACTGGCTTCTCATCAAAGGTCAAATCCGGTCTAATTCAATTTGCTTAATAGAGATTATATGAAAAGGATCAGAGTGGTAGCGCCTCAACATCGTGATGTGGAACACATCATGAATACGGTCCAGTTTAGAGGGTAACTCCAACTTATAAGCAACTGGACCTACCCGTTTCAAAACCCGGTACGGCCCAATAAACCTAGGGCTCAGCTTGCCCTTACGATTAAACCTCAGAGCCTTTTTCCACAGATAGACCTTAAGAAACACGTAGTCCCCCACATAATACTCGATCTTACGCCTCTTCAGATCTGCATACATTTTCTGTTTATTAGATGCCGCTTTCAGACAATCCCAAATCAATCTAACCTTATTCCCGGTCTTAGAAACCAACTCAGGACCCAAAACCCGATGTTCACCCAACTCAGTCCAACATAGGGGAGTGCGACACTTACGTCCATACAAAGCTTCATAAGGTGCCATCTGAATACTAGACTGAAAGTTGTTATTATAGGCGAACGCTGCTAATAGTAGGTAATCCTCCCAACTACCTCAGAAATTAATAACACAACTCCGTAACATATCCTCTAGTATCTGAATCACCTTCTCAGATTGACCATTGGTCTGAGGATGGAACGTAGTATTGAAGTCCAATCTCAAACCCAAAGCCACGTGTAGTTTCTTCTAGAACCGATACGTGAAGCGAGGATCCCTATAAAAAATAATCGAGACAGGTACCCCATGCAGTCTTACTATGTTAGAGATGTATAACTTTACTAGCTTCTACAGAAAAAGAATCAGTCCTAACTGGAATGAAATGGGCAGACTTGGTCAATCGATCAACAATAACCTAAATAGAATCCTTCTTAGTGGGTGTCAAGGGTAACCCACTAACGAAGTCCATCGTTACTCGTTCCTATTTCCATATGGGAATCTTAACCAGATGCAGCAAACCTGACGATAACTAATGTTCAGCCTTAACTTGGTGATATGTAAGACAACGAGCAACGAAATCAGTAACCTCACGTTTCAACCCTGACCACCAGTATAACTCTCGATGATCTTGGTACATCTTATTCCCATCGGGATGCATAGCGTAAGGGCTAATATACGCCTCTTTTAGCATAGACTGCCTCAAATCCACATCATTCAGCACACATATCCAGCCACAGAAATGGAGTACCCCATCACTATTCAGTCTAAAATTTGAAGTGCTGCCATTCTCAACCTGGCGGAACTGCAAACCTAAAGACTCATCCTCCACCTGCTTAACTCGAATTTGCTCAATCCAAGTCAGTTTAACTTGAAGCTCAGCTAACAGACTACCATTATCAAATAAACTAAGTCGAGCGAACATTGCTCTCAGATCAGTTAGCGCCCTGTGGCTTAATGCATCGACCATTATATTGGCCTTACTAGGGCGGTACTTAATGGTATAGTCATAGTCCTTAAGTAGATCCATCTATGCTGCCTAAGATTCAATTTCTTCTGAGTAAGGAGGTACAGATAGTGCCTCCAGATTTTCAATGCAAAGACCATAGCAGCTAACTTGAGGTCATGCATCAGATAGTTTGCCTCGTGTGTCTTTAGTTGGTGAGACACATATCCCACAACCTTACCATCCTGCATCAGAATGCAACCTAGACCCATATGCGACGCATCACTAAAAACCACAAACTCCTTTCTAGGTTTAGGCTGTATCAAAATAAGAGCTTGAGTTAGAAGAGATTTGAGCTTTTCAAAGCTTTATTATTGTGCATCGATCCAGTCAAACAGAACACCCTTATGCAGAAGCTTAGTTAAGGTTGCTGGAATCAGGGAGAAACCCTCAACAAACTGTCAATAATAAGTCGCCAGCCCTAGAAAACTGCGGATCTCAGACACATTCTTGGGCTATTTCCAATCCAACACAACCTCAATCTTTCTAGGGTCGACTTAGATCCCCTCAGCAGAAACCATGTGTCCCAAAAAAGTCACTTCATATAGCCAGAACTCACACTTAGCTTAGCATAAAGCTGGTTTTCTCGCTGATTCTAAAGAACCACACTAAGGTTCTTGTCATGCTCATCCTCAGTCTTAGAATATACCAAAATATCATCGATAAAACCCACGACAAATTGATCTAGATAGGGCTGAAAGACACTGTTCATCAGATCCATAAATGCTGCGGGAGCATTTGTTAGTCCAAAAGGCATAACTAGGAACTTGTAATGTCCATAATGAGGCCTGAATGCTGTCTTATGTACATCAACTTCCTTAACCTTCAACTGATGATACCCAGATCAAAGGTCAATCTTAGAGAATACCGAAGCTCCTCAAAATTGATCAAATAAGTCGTCAATCCTCGGGAGCGAATACTTATTCTTTACTGTTAGCTTATTCAGTTACCGATAGTCGATACACATCCTCACGGACCCATTCTTCTTCTTAAAAAATAGTACAGGTGCTCCCCACGGAGACATACTGGGATGGATGAACCTAGGATCCAACAACTCTTTGAGCCTTAAGCTCCGTAAGCTTCTTCGGTGCCATCCAATGGGAATGATAGACACTAGAGCTATACTAGGAAGAAGGTCAATCCTAAATTCAACTTCCCGATTTGGAGGTAATCTCGTTAGCTCCATAGGAAAGACGTCCAATAAATTCGTTACCGTTCTGATGTCATTTACAATGGAGTCCTCAAAAACAAAATCACTAACATAGGCCAAGTACTCCTTACATCCTTTAAAAACCAGTTTCTCATCCACAAGTGTGGAGATTACGTTAGATAGATGATTCCGACGTTCTCCAATCATAACTACCTCATGATCCTTCTCAGTCTCGAGACAACCCTCTTAGTCGTATAGTCCAAACTAACACGATGCTTGACCAACCATTCCATACACAATATTAGATCGAACTATAGCCCAAAAAACTGCCCCTTGAACCTCCAATGGTACATCTCTATATTACTTACTAACCCAAACAGACTGTCCCTGTGGATTCAGTACAGTCACCTCACTAGAAGTACTCTCAATTGACAAACCCTAGATTTTTAGAAACAGAGCAGGCTATATAAGAGTGGGTGGATCCTATATCTATCAATGCAGCTTATGGTACATCATAAATAAGAAACATACCAGTGATGATGTCTGGAGCATCTCTGTCCTCTCGGCGACGAGCAGCACAAACTAAGGCAGGTTGCCTCGCCTCTGTCTGGCCAATACCTTTGCCCAGTGCTCTCTGTCCACGGCCCATACCATTACCACCCATAGCTTGACCACGAACCCTAGGTGGCTGTTAAATTACTTTCTATGGCTGCGCAAAACCAGAACCTAAAGCTTGCACCTGATTAGCCCTTAAAAGACACTCTTGAATGTGGTGCTCCAAGCACCCACATCTCAAACATGCCCCAGTCCTCCTTCAACACTTGCTCTGATGGCATCTCTTGTAATCCTTATACGGCAGAATCCCAGTAGAAGCAACAGAGGGCCCAGCTTTAACCAGCCCATTAGACCCGGCCTTTTTCTTAGGCCTTTGTACTAAACTCGAGGGCTCTGAATCCCTCTTGTCCTTTTCTCTCTTGCAGTCTATATTTTGGCGCTTAGCACGCTTGACCCCTTAAGTGATCTTCACCTTCTCCACCAAAATAGAGAACTCACGCTACCTCTGCGGAGCAATCAGAACTCTCAAATTATCCCTCAGCCCATCCACAAATCTAACACAGCTCTCGTATTCTAATACTACCATACCTCATACATAGCGGCTCAATCTCAGAAATTCAGCCTCATACTCGGCTACAGATTGGTCTCCTTGTGTGAGATTTAGGAACTCACGCTTACGAGCATTAATGTAGCTCGCTTCCACATACTTCCCTTGGAAGGCAAACTTAAAGAATTCCCACGTCAGACGTTCAGGCTGGGTGCCCTCCTTAACAGTCAACCACCATTGGTAGGCCTCATTGTGAAGCAAGGAGATTGCACCCTTCTTAGAGGTACAGTCCAAGTCATCCATTGTCCTCTCAATAGCCTCCGTCAAGTACTCAACCACATTAGGGGCGACTCAAGTGACATCCCTAAATAATTCTGCTCCATTGGACCAGAGTTGTTCTGTAACTGACCCTCGGCCCCCAGATCCAGTGTTGGGCCCTACGACCCACTCCAATATCCTTAACATAGCCTCAGACAATGCGTCGTCCCAAGCCATGTGATCTTGAGACCTAATCTCAATAGCAGGCGACACCAGTGTCTCACTAGTATCTAGATTTGGCATGCTGCCTAGAGAATAGGACTCAGCTCGAGCCCCTCTATGGCCTCTACCACGGCCTCGAGTACCACATCCATGGATACCTCATGCATTCATTGTCTAGTATAGATTATCTACATTAAACATTTTATGAATCAGTTATAGTTTTAGTATTTATTAGCAGAGTTTTATGTAAAGTAGTATCAAAAGTTCATAGTTTGTTTCCTAAGGTTTTAGTCTCTACCAGTTTCACTACAGTTTCAATTTCACTACAGTCTCAGTGTACACTAGCTAAAGTGTTTTCAAAATAGTCTATCAACAATGTTTCTAGAATAACTATCTAAAGTGTCGAACAGAGCACATAGGATTGGTGCCGGAGACTTGGTGTACCACATACTCAATAAGAAACTTTCAAATCATTTGAAAGCTATTTTTTTAAAATCAAAATTTTGGAACCCAAAATTCACAATTGAGTTTTGTAACCTGGTTCTGATACCACTAAATGTAATACCCCAAACATGGCCCAGACATTATGGCCGAATTTGGCATTGTCACATGGAATGGTGTTTGAAAGCTAAGGCGTCACAATAAAAATATTTCCGTTTACTACTTAAATTTATATCTTATCAATTTCAAAATCACTTACCTGTTTATTTGATTTGCTTAAAAGCATAATTTGTTGTGGTTGCTTTAGAAACCGTTGATTTTAGGTAAAGCCGTTCATTTTTAGGAAGACCTTTGTTTTTCGTAAAAACCGCGCTTCGTTTAGTTTAGCCTTAAAAATCCATAAAAATAGTTAAAATCCAAATAGAAGCAAAAATAGTCCATGAGTAGTATATCAGAATCATGCAATCTCAGATTCGGGCCTAAGCCCATCACTTATACAGATTTGGGCCTAAGCGCACTATAGTAACAGATGCAGTCAAACAGTCAGAACAAAAATAGATCTTACCCTTGGCCTCTACACACCATCTCCGACCATCCCTACACACCATGTGGGGTTTAAAACACCCACCCATCCCTATACACCATGCTGTACCAAAATGTGGCATATATCAGATATATTACAGCTAAGTTGCCAGATAATAGGCATAAATGCCTTTCGATACACTTCCTCCAATAATCATCATCACAGCCCAAATGCAGATGCAAATAGATATGCTCAGTGCAGACATACAGAATAACATGCTTACATGCAAATATTCGGTTATTAGTCAAATAGGCAGATTAGTATTTAGACATGCACATTCTTATATCAGACATTTAGATTATACAATTTAGGGTCTAGCTAACCCTTACCAACCCTACACTAGGTTCACGGTCGATTTGGACGATGCGTACAACCCTAGGAAACATTTTAGATAAATGGGCCCACACGCCTATGTGGCTTGCCCGTGTGGCCCGTACGCCCAGATTAGCCTTAGCCCGTGTGGGTCACACGGCCTGGCCTAGAAACCCACCGCCTATGTGGAATACCTGTGTGGACTCACGTACCTGTGTGGCCTATAGGGCCCAATTTGGTCTAGCCTGTGTGTCGTACATAGCCACACCCAGCCACCACTATAACAAACCGATTTAGACCCTAGTCGGAACGGTGGTTTGGCACCATGAATCCAAGTCAAAAAAATATTTTAAAATTATTTTCTGTGTTTATTTTGTGTGAATTTATATTTGTGAAATTTTCGTGATTTAATTTTATCATTTGAGTGTCCGATTAAATAAAAGGACTTAATCGCATAAAATAAAAATTTGGTGGTTAATTATAAAAGGGCCAAAATGAATGTGTTTCTATAAAAGGAAGTGTTTATGATGCAATTATGCCATTGGTTTTATATTTGGACGGCAATGGACATAATATAAGTAATAAAATAATGCTTTAATTAAGGTTATATATGTAAATTAAATAAAATGTTATTATATATTATATTATAGCATATGTTAAGCCATGTTCATTAATTTTCTCTTGGCCAAAACAAATAGAAAAGAGAAAGAAATAGAGAAAGCTTAGGGTTCGGCACTGTTGGAGCTTGATTCAAGGTTCGTTTTTACTCGATTTTTGATAATTTTTACGTTTTTCAGATCGTTGCTTCGAGTACTATAAAACCCAAGCTTGAATTTTTTATTTTGATGAATATTTTGAGTTATGCCATTGATGAGAGCTTGTGATTTTTGTTGTTTGATAATGACATATGAAGGATATATTTTGGGTTAATATATTTTGTATGGGAATTTTTGATGAAGTTGAGTAATTAGGACTTAATTGCAAAAATAAAAGTTTGAGGGACTAAAATGTGAAATTGATGAAATATATGGACTTGAATGAGTGTGGGTAAAATTCGACCAACAGGGGTATATTGAAATTTTATATATTTTGTGTTTTGTGCAATAGGGACTAAATTGTAAAAATTATAAATGTCAGGGGTAAAATAGTAATTTTCCTATTTGTTTGTTGTAGGACTAAATTGAATGAAAATATGTTTGAATGAGTTTAATTTAAATATGTTTAGTTCAAGAATCAAAGAAATCGGGTTTGGATCGGTGAAAAACGAAAGTTGTCGACTAGTCATCCCGTTGCGTTTTTCATTGTCCGAGGTAAGTTATAAGCAAATAGAGGTTATTTATTTGACTAAAAATGAACTTTACATGTGTGTATATATGCTAAAATGTTATGATAGTATAATTATATATGTATAACCGAATTTATATTCAACTATTTGGCTTTGTCTGTGAAATTAGTTTCATTGCAAGATAAGGAATATTGGCATGTAGATTTGGTCTTGGTAACTTAAAGTATTGAATGAATGAATATTGTATTATATGTATAAATACACATTTGTGATATCTATTAAGTGAAATGTAAATTAAAGTTAATATTCGGAACCGATTTAAGTGAAATTATATGTTTGTATTGGGATTTAGTAAAGTTAAAAGTGATCTTTGAAATAAGCATAAGTAATATGCAAATTTTATACTCGGCCAAGGTTATAAAAGTTGACTATATGAGTAGTATCTTATGTTTCTATTAAACAATATGATTTGATGCAAATTTAGTAAGTGGCTTTATTATTTGTGCATGAACTATTAAATATACTATGAAAGTAAATTGATGCTCATGTTACATTTGGCGGAATACATGTAGATTGATTGTATTTATACATGATTATGAGCCATGAATTTTAATACAGAAATTGATTCAAATTTCATGGTTCAAGTTCGATTCATACGATATATGATTTATTTTAATAATGTTAATTGGTTGTAAACTGAATAAAAATATGAATGGGAAGTGTGAATATGATTGAGATGGCACTAAGTGTGCGAGAAAGTATTAACTACGGCTATGGGATGGCACTAAGTGTGCGAGAATGTATTAGCTACGGCTATATGATGGCACTAAGTGTGCGAAACAGAGAATGATAAAATGATATGTGATGTGCAAGTAAGACCACGTTTAATACGTTGGCACTGATATGTGATTCCGATATGTGATTCGTGTAAGACCCTGTTTGGGATAGTGGCATTAATATGTGACTACATGTAAGACCCCGTCTGGGACGTTGGCATTGTACGATATGTGTGATTATCTGAGTGTCCTATCCAATTTCGAATGGTTCATCGGGCATTGATAAGTGGTGAACAAATATTTATAATTAGCTAAATGACCAGGTAAGTACTAGCTTGTTACCTATTTGAAATCAAGTAAGTGACTATCTTGATAATTGTTATAAAACACGTGTGATATAAGTGAAGAACATATACAAATATGGCAAGTACATGCGGTCCTGTGAATAAGAAATATGATTTTTGTTGAAATTTTTTCTTTAATATGTGTATATATGATCTTGTATATTCGATCACATAGTTAGTAAAAGTATATGAATTATATCTTGATTCATGAGCTTATGTATATGTAAGTAAGTGTATTAGGTTTTATATTGATATTTTGACTTTTGAAAAATTGAACATTAATTTATTTAATTAACCATGTGAGTATTCGGCCAAGGAAATAATTTTGTGTTAAGATATATATATTATTTATGAAGTTTGTAAGTTTGAGATTGAATGCGATAATGATAATATAATTTGATTAGTTTAATGGAGTCGATATATTTAATTGGGTTGTTTATTTGCTTATGACTTACTAAGCTATTAAAGCTTACTCTTTGTTTTCATTTTTACTCTGTTTTATAGATTTTGAATTCAAGTTACGAATTCAAGAATCGTCAGATGAGCTTATCATGCTATCGACTGTCTTCGGTATTTTATAAATTGCATTTTGGAACTATGGCATGTATAGGCTGGAATGTGTTTTGAAGTTTGAATTTGGGTTAGGTATAACTAAAGCCACGCGAAAATGGCTTTTCTTCTAAGTTTAGTTTTAATTTTGTTGATTAAGGTTTATACTGGTTAGATGATGATACTATATGTTTTGAATGAATGGCATGGTGATAAATGATACAGGTTTGAAAATGGTTGAATAGTGACATGAGTTTAATCATTAGACACTTGGTTAATGATTTTGAAAATGGCATGATTAAATCGTCTATAAATAGGATTGATTGGTTTGGATGTGTTTTAAGATTAAGATGCAGTATATATGTGAATTTATTTATTATGTTTAGTTCTGATTTAATATGTACCTAATTATAATGCTTAATAAGTTTAGTTGGATAATTCGGTAATGGGAGGTTTAATTATGCATGAGGTTTAAAATAAAATAATTTAACTAAGCAAGATTCTAAGTAAGAAAAATATCCCATGACTGTTTATAAATAAATAGTATATTCAACCACGTGATATTACATTAAGTTGTTTGTGCAGTAGCTTGATAAATTATGTAATAAGATCTTAATTGGTTTTATTATGAGTTTTCATAGAGGTTGTTATTTATGTCTGAAAAATGGTTTAAATTAAAACGATATAATGTGATTGAACTCTATGTGACATATATTGCATCGCTTATATGTTAAATAATTACTAAACCAAAAATACTACTTCTTATAATGCCTTATTTAAATATGCTTAGAAGCTTCTATTTATGTGTATCTAGATTCGAATGAAGGCAGTAAATTATAGTAATGTATGAAATCTGAATTTTTCACAAACCAATATATTGATGTTGCATGTTAATGGAAGAGTTAAATTTGAAATTTGTTTTCATTTGATGTATAACTTATATATGCACATGGCTTACTGAAGATTAGGCCTAATTTTTAATTATGAAGAAAGTGATGTCTTATATGTCCTGTATAAGTTTAAATTGTCTTGACATATTCTGGGTTTTTTTATTTTATTTATGCTATATAGTAAATTATAAAAGCTTAACATTTTTGTTTGAAAATGATATGAGTAGTGATGCGGTTTTAATTATTTTGGAAGTGTAAACGTAATGCATATTTGTCTGAACTGTGATATAATCGGTAACATCGTATAATCCTAATCAAGCAACGGATACGGGTGTTACAACCACACAGTCATGTCTAGCGCACGTCCTGGCCTTCGTCAAACACACACCGTGTCATCACAGATGGCCTACCACACGGGCGACCACACGCCCTTATGGTGTCGACAGAATGGTTTTTGGCTTTCACTCAAACCTCATTTTCTACGTTTTCGGGTGCACACACATGGTTTTGATTTGATGCAAAACTATCTCGAGCCTTCCAAAACCTATTAATCAACATTCCAGAGCCTAAAATTAGTTTACTAAACATAACTCAAATGAAAACAATTCTCAACCATAACCTTACACCCTTAACCAATGTGCGTGTAGACTTACCGATATTGAACCAGAAATTGCAATCACTTAAATTGCTATAAAAACCTTAGCCAATCCTTGCTCCTCACCTAAACCCAACGTGAACACACAAATCCCCATCAACACACAAATCAGAAAAATAATTAAACTTAAGCCCACTGAATAAGGGTGAGGCTTTAATTAGAAAAATTCCAAAATTTGCCAAAGATAAGGCTTGAACTTGGGACCTCTCACGCATACCCAGAACACTTAACCACTGAAGCAGATAGATAGTTTTGTCAAAATTTGACAAAAACAGGAATGAATATTTTGGGGCGTTACATGGTACAAGTGGGAATGACTAATATGCTTAAAAATGTTGTATTTTTCTAGTCTGAAGTAGAGGTATCAATATTCATGTTGTAAAAATGATACCTCTGTGGTTTTGAAATGTGTAGGAAGTTAAAATTGTAAATTGGTATTGATACCATATCACGAAGATACTCACCGTAATTTTATCGATACTTTTGCAAAGGTATTGTTATTTTTCGAGACTTTGATTTTAGGCGAGAATCATAATATTGATTTGGTACCAATGTTGCAAACCGTACCTATATCATACCAGGAAAATATTAATACCTTTGTCCTAGTATTGATACCTACATAATTGTTTTGGAAATTTTGCTATGTGGTCCTAATGCATGTTTAATTATTGTTATAAGTTTATTTAAAGTATGTTTGGCATGTTCTAATGATCATTGATATATGTTTAACTAAAACTTTATAAGATCACTGATAAAGAGGATATTTGTTAATAATGTGACAATTTGCTATGAGTATGACATGAGATGGTGGTGTGGCATCCTGATATTTGAGCTTGGCGATTAGGCCGGATATCGGGTGTTACATGCTTACCTTTCAACATTTGAAGACTGTTTGCACTTTCAAACTTACCTCTCTCCCAAATACGGAATCGCCTTTCATTGGGAATGTAATGGAGTTCGAACTACACCATTTGATCTTTAAAAACTTGAAATGAAGAGACAAAATGTGGCGAACTTACATGTTGATTAGTTAGAACATTCGTCACTTTTGTTTGAACTCTCTTGTTTTTCAATCTCTTCTTTAATCTCACTTTCTTTTTTTCTCTCTCGTACTCTTTTTCATTCTCTTTTTCTTCCATGCATTCTCTTTTTATTTTGATCTCTTTTCTCGCAACTTCCTTTTCCTTTTCCATTTCTTTTCTTCTCCTCCCAAGCTTTCTTATTTTTCTTTTATTCTCTTTTATCAATAATTCTTCTTTTTCTTTTATTTTTCAATTTCTTTCGATCTCACCAATCGAGCTTGATCTTTACCAAGTGGTGTTGAATCTTAAGAATCTACATAGTTGGACTTCCCTTGGAAACTATTGGAATGAAATTTCATATGAAGCACATCTATCGTCCCTTAATGAAGTGGATGGATATGTTGACACAAGCGAGGTAATATTTGCATACTCGATCCGTGTATCTTCGTGCTCGTTGTAACAACTTATTTCCAGTAGTGTCAAAAATAGTAGTTTCGGGGCTACAATTTTGACATGTCAGCCCGTAAATATTAATTATTTAATATTTAAGAGGTCATTAATGTTGTATTAAAATTTGATCAAGAAATTTTGATGTTTAGATAGTTAATTAAGTAAATAGGACTAAAAAGTAAAAGTTGAAAAAGTTAGTATTATTAGTTAATTGAATTAAGTAGTTAATAAAATGTGAATGGATGGAGTTGAATGGTAAATAAACCATATAGGAAACTAGTGGAAAAATATGCACTAAGTTTGGTTAATTATTAAGTTTTATTATAAAGGTAAATAAGTAATTAGCATCAAAAATATTAGAAAGACGTAAAAACAAATAAAATTATCATCTTTTTAGTTCTTTCCCGAAATTGGAGTGGATAATAGCTATAGTTGAAGCTTGAATGTTTGGTCCTTTAATGTCTATGCATGTAAGTGTATTTTCATTCTTTTTTCATGAATTTTATGTTTTTGATATTGTTTTAGCTTAATCTAACTAACCCAAGAATTAATTTGTTAAATTATTGAATTTTTTAGAAGAGATGAATATTCTAGGTTTTTGAAGCTTAATGGAAGAATATTATGCTTGGGTGTGAAATAAAGTTACTTTGTAAAGTAAATTTGTATAGTTTTCAAGTTTACGGGTTAAATTGAGAATAAGTTAAAATAGACCTACTTTTCTTGAAAAATTTCAGCATGTGTGAATTGTTTAAAGATGTAAATGATTTCACACATGAGTTTAGGGACTAATTGTGAAAATAGGCTCATTTTAATATTGAGGATTAAATTGAATTTCATGTAAAAGTTTGGGGAAAATATGAAAATTTGTAAATAGGAAATCAATTGCATTAAATTGAATGTTATATGAAACTGAAGCTAATTAATTGAAATAAACCATTTTATATATGAAGAAGAAGTAGATAACCGACGAAAAGGGAATGTAACACCCCTAACTCGTATCCATTGCCAAAATAGGGTTACGAGGCATTACCACACAAAGCTAACAATTTATATCCAAATTCACACATTCAGGTGACAATCAAGTTGCATTGATCAAAAATAACCATTAGCTATACATACGAAATTTGAAAACCTTTACTTCTCAACTTATAGAGACAACTACGAAATTCTGATCCTTTTTATTTGTGCATGTAACTAATATCAAATAGTAACCTAATTACTATTACTAATAGCTGATTATACTAACTTAGTAATATGACTCATTCAAACTAAAGCATAATTCATTATTCAACCATTATACTCATTTAACAAATTTCGGAAGTGATTGTTTACCAATGAGCATAGCTGAACCTTTTAATGATGAGGTAACTACTATCAAGTGATATTAAGCATTATCACCATCGAAAACTTATAAAACTTCATTCAACCATACATTCATAATTAGTGAATGAGCAAGCCATTTTCGCATGGCTTAAATATATACATATTCAAAATAACACTTGTTTCAAAATGAAGAGTTAAGCCTATACATGCCATCTCTCAAAATATTAACTTTTAAAGGTACCAAAATAGTGACAATAGTGTTGATGACTTCAGAGTAGATCCCCGTGTAAGACCCCAAACCCGGCCCAGACGTTGTGGCCAAATCTGGTGTGTCACATCACCTACATCTAACCATGTTACCTAGTTACTAAGATTAGGGTGAGCTTTGCCAAAACCGAGTTTGTTATTTGAAGAGAAATTCCTGATTTGCTTAATAAATGTCCTCTTTACTACTGATCGTGAAAGGTTTATTTAAAAACGTGACTTTTAAAACTCTTTGGAAAGTGCATTTGATTTGGAAAACGTTCGTTTATCGTGTTATTTTGAAAGCAAGTAAATCCGATTTCAAAAACAATTTAAACATTATTATTCTTAAGTGAAAACAAATAAAATAAGTAAGGAATTAAAACCCAAAATAAAATAAATAGAGCGGCCTTATTACAGCCCAGAAACCATAATAAAAATAATCTAAATAAATAATAAAATAAAATAATTTAAAACCAGAAATTTAGTCTTCGTTGCCACTCTGAATCCCTCCCAGCTCCAAGTCCACCAACTAGGGCTCACCTGCATGGATGGAAAGAAAGGGGGTGAGTTTGGAAAACTCAGTGTGTAAAGAATGCCCATCCAGAGCCCAAATCAACTCAAGCCCACTGGGCCGAAGCCCTATCCAGATACAATAAACTGGGCCTTATCCTTTTTTGGATAACAGTACGGCCCATAGGCCCATTTCAGAACAGAACAGATATTAACATGTATGCAAACCCCACCCAGCCTAAATCCAACTGCTACACTCCACCCGTACCAGCCCTACACACCATGTGGGGAATAACTCAACCCACCTAGCCCTACACTCCACAGTTGCAGCATAGCTGCTCAGATATCAGTAAGTTGAGACAAAGCCTCTAGTACGTGGTCAAGCCACTTTCAGTACTTCCTCCATCAATATCCCAGTCCCATGCAACAGATAATAATGACATGGCATGTAGTAAACAGTAACAGCAAAACATGTATTTTGGTCACACTTAGCCCTAAGGGTATAATAGTCATTTTGCTCCTAGAGGTAAAATAGTAAGTTTTCACCACCAAGGGTTTTTGGTAACTTTATCAATTTTTTGGGTTTTCATGCATATTACAGTCCTTACTAATCCATTTGTCATCACAGTAATCTATTTAACTTAATTTATCAGTTTTAGCCATTGGACCCTAAAACCCCTAATGGGCCCTAAAGTGTCTATTAACAAATTAAGCCCATTTAGTTGAAATTTGATGATCAATTTATCAATTTAAATAATTTTGAACCTACAGTCTATCAGTACACATTATTTACCTATTTTCACCCATATAGGCCCGTAAGCCCATTAGGCCCATTTTCAGCCCATCGAGGCCCAATTACCGAAGTGCACGAAATTTCACACATGACTAACTTACCACTTTGCAATTTTAGATCTAACATTTCCTAAACGTCTTGTGAGCACTCGCACACTCACAAGCCCACGAAATGCTGGAATTTTAGCATTTCGCCTTTTGCCAAATTGAACTATGAGAGGGTGTTCGATACATACCTTTTCGCGACGACTGCTACTGAGATCCCCTACGATGTCCTATAATCGATTACCACAATTCTTAGATTGCAAATCTACAACAAGCAATCCCAATATTTAGTTACCCATATTCGGCCAATCTCCCTAAAGCCTTCAAAATCTTACCTTTGCCGAAAACCGATGACTAGATCTAAGTCTAATTGTTCCAAAGATCCAAGCCTTCGATCAATCACCTCTAGTATACACTAATCACCAAAAGAAATCATTGGTTAATAACCCTTAGAGCCCTATGCCCAAATCGACAGCCTCCCTAGATTTAAGGGACTTTAGCTTTTTCTAAATTGTAAAATAACTTATAGATCTTGGTTAATGAACACTTACCACTGATTTCCCTTCTGTTTCTACTCAGATCTGATGTAGATCTAGCCCCTAAATGATAGTAGAACTCGAATCCAGGAGATCTGAAGTTTCGACTATAAGTCCCTAAATCTATGATATTTCGACTTTTTATGTGATGAAGAAGTTGATGATTTGAGGCTATAAGTTTGGAGTAGTGTTGCTGAAAAATACTAAGGATTTAGAGAAGATGAAATTCGGTCAAAAAGAATGAAAAGAAAAGAAGGAATTGGCTTGCAGAAATCAGCACAAGAAGTAAGTTTTCGGGATTTCAGCTTTCATGGCAATCGACTATGGTGGTTTTAGGGAGGATGAATTTGAAAGAGAAGATAGATTTGAGTAATAGGGGTGTTCGGCTGAGGTAGGAAGCAAAAAGGAAAAGAAAACAATGGAGGAGAAGAAAAGGAAGAAGAAATCGGCACAAAAGAGAAGGAATTTGCGTTTTCAGCTTTTGTAAAAACTTAAAAAAGGATGAATGAAAGTGAAAGCTTTCAGGTGGCTAACCCTAATTCTCCAAGATAGAAAAAGAAAAGAACCTAACCCTAATATCAACTAAAACAATTGGCCCAACCTCCCTAAGGCCTTTGCCGAAATTCATTTAAGTGATCACATGCCCGGCACATGCCTAAAAACTAAAAAGTAACAATATGCTTACTTGTAAACATTTTCATTCGAATTTCCATATCATGCGAATATACATAACTAGAACTTATCATCAATCCATCATAGTACTTATCCATATCATTTACATTTCATACAATGCCATTTGGCCTTAACATATAATAACACTTTATATCACATTATATAAGTCTCTTCTATTTGACCATATAATATATCATCTATTTTTAATCACCATCACATTCGGCATTGCTCATATGTATATATATATACAATAAAAAGAAATTCTTTTCCACATTGTACCATGTTAAGAATCGATTATAACACATGTTTAATCACTTAAAACTTACCTTAGATATTGTTGAACGATTACGAATGGCTATTCGATTAATTTCGCCTTCCCCTATCCGAATTTAGCTCTCTTTGTTCATGAGCTAAATTAAAACAAATAAACTAGTTCAATCACCTTACTAATTCATCTTAATAAAAAATACCAATAATCTCATTCAAATAGAACATACGACACTTTCACTTTTGGCCAAATAAACACATATCAAATTAAACATTTTCTATTATTACACATATTCGGCACTATAACATCTAATTAACACTAATACCTCATCTTTTATCATCTAGCTTAGATTTCTCAAATTAATCAACCATAGCTGAATACTATTTAAGGGTTCTAAATGCATAACATTAGTCATACTCACGAGTACCTATTTCAAACCCTCTTATTAACAGCTTAATACACAAACCTTACTTGTTTCATTACTTACTATTACATTCGGCAATTATACACACATAAACACCCTAGCCGATTATCACTTATCATCTAATTCACAACTTCAATCATCTCAAAATACAGACAATTACACAATTCATTGACTAAGGGGGTCATTCGGCAATCATACAACCAAAGATTAACAGTTAAGCATGTATTCTTAATACTTAGCAACAATATTACATTAAACCACATTAGCCTAATGCCAATGCTCATTTTAGCCGCATATAACAAAGCTTAATTAGTTTTAAAACCACATATATTCATTACTCTTTACACAAACATCAAATTATCAACTAATTAGCACATATACGACAACTTCAATTCGTACCTCCTAAACAAGGATTCAACTTAATCATACATTAACAATTCACTCATTCGGCCATCATATAATCACATATTAACAATTTAATTATAAATTTTCAAAACTAAGCACAAATTTCTCATTTAACCAAAATAGCCGAATGCAATTTACTCATATACCGCACTAGTCGAACTTCCATGTATCACAAGGACTTATATATATCAATTTAACTAGCTTCTTACTCATCTTTCTATCATTTCCATTTTAAAACATAAAACCTTCAAATTTTAACACATTTCCAACATGACTGAATACAAGCTTCATCGCAAACTCAAAAATTTATACATGGGTCATGACAAGAGCTTTAAAACCAACTCAATTTCACAAAATAACAAAGAAATCACTTGAAAACATACCTTAATTAGACCCCTACTTAGTCGAATGCGTCGTGATCTTTTTATTTCTTTTCTCTTGATGAATTCGGCAAGAACATGAGAGAATGAGCATTCAAGTTGTTTTACTATTACATGCATGGATATTACTTATTAATTTACCATCTTAGCCTTATTATAATCATTTCTTCTCCACTATCACAAGGCCGATTTTGTCCATGCAAATTATGCATGGTTCTTCATAAGTCCTCTATATTAAAAGAATGTTAACAAATCGGCACTTGTACATTGTTCCACTAATTTTTCCTTTTATGCAATTGAGCCATTAACTAATAATTTAACATCAAATTGACAAAATTTAAAACACCAATTTCACATATGACCATTCACATAATAAAAGCATAGAAAATAATGTTTTAAAAATTTTTAGACTCGGTTTAGTGGTTTCGAAACCACTTTTCCGATTAGGGTCAAATTAGGGCTGTCACAACTCTCCCCCCTTAGGGATTTTCTCCCCGAAAATCTTACCGGCGAATAGGTTAGGGTAATGTTCTTTCATTGAGTCCTCAAGCTCCCAAGTAGCTTCTTCAACCCCGTGCTTGAGCCACAGTACTTTCACTAACGAGATTTTCTTGTTCCGTAGTTCTTTTACTTTGCTAGCCAAAATACGAACCAGTTCTTCCTCGTAACTCAAATCAGACTGAATTTCAATCTCTGACGGACTAATCACATGTGAAGGATCGGATCTATAACGTCTAAGCATCAAAACATGAAAAACATTATGAATCTTTTCAAGTTCGGGTGGCAAATTTAATCTGTACACAACCGGCCCAATTCGTTCCGAAATTTCATACGGTCCGATAATTCTCGGGCTCAATTTACCTTTACGACTGAATCTGAGTACCTTTTTCCAAGGTGAAACTTTAAGAAACACTTTGTCTCCGACTAGATACTTTATATCTTTACGTTTCAAATCTGCATACGATTTCTGACGATCTGATGTTGCTTTCAGACTATCACAGATCACTTTTACTTTCTGCTCAGCCTCTTTAATCAAATTGACTCTGGAAATCTTATTCTCACTAAGCTCGGTCCAAAATAACGGTGTACGGTATTTACGACCGTACAAAGCCTCGTAAGGTGCCATCTTGATACTCGATTGAAAACTATTATTGTATGCAAATTCAATCAAAGGTAAGTATCGTTCCTATGAGCCACAAAACTCAAGGACGCAATATCTTAACATATCCTCGAGTATCTGAATAACTCGTTCGGATTGACCATCACTATGAGGATGGAAAGCGGTGCTAAAATGCAACTTAGTACCCAACTCATCTTGCAATTTCTTCTAGAATCGCGATGTAAATCTCGGATCTCTATCCTATACAATAAAAGTAGGTACCCTGTGTAATCTTATGATTTGAGCAACATATAATTCGGCTAACTTATCAAGTGAATAATCTATACAAATGGGAATAAAATGAGACAACTTTGTCAATCTATCAACCACAACCCAGATCGCATCTTTCTTGCTCAGTGACAATGGCAACCCGGATACAAAATCCATCGTGACACGATCCCATTTCCACTCAGTATCATAATCGGCTGGAGCAATCCCAAAGGCACTTGATGTTCCACTTTCACTTGTTGGCATATCAAACATTTCGAAACAAAATCAGAAATGTCTCGTTTCATACTGTGCCACCAATATTGGCATTTCAAATCATTGTACATTTTCGTGCTACCCGGATGAACGAACATTCGTCCACTATGAGCTTCGTTCAAAATCATCAGGATAATCTTTGAATTTCTCAGAACACACAGTCGGTTTCTATATCTCAAACAATCATCTTCATCAATCAAAAACTCTAAGTCCTCTTTCGAATCACATTGAGTTCGTTTAACGATCAAATCATCATTAATTTTCAGAGCTTCACGGATTTGTTGCATCAACATTGGTTTTGCTTTTAATTCCACTACTAGCGCATCATCAGCGGATATAGACAAATGCACATTCATTGCTCGTAGTGTAAACAGTGATTTTCGACTTAAAGCATCAGCAACCACATTAGCTTTTCCCGGATGATAATCTATGACAAGCTCGTAATCTTTCAATAATTCTAACCACAGTTGTTGTCTCAAATTCAAGTCTTTCTGAGTCACCAAATATTTGAGGCTTTTATGATCGGAATAAAAATGGCATTTCTCTCCAAACAAGTAGTGGCACCAAATTTTCAGAGCAAAGACAATAGCAGCTAATTCGAGATCATGAGTCGAATAGTTTCGCTTGTGAGGTTTAATTGTCTCGAAGCATATGTAACAACTGTACCTTCTTGCATCAAAACACAGCCCAAACCATTCAGAGATGCGTCGCTATAGATCACAAATTCTTTACCCGACTCTGGCTGAACTAACACGGGAGCTTCGGTCAAAAGAGCTTTCAACTAATCAAAACTTTTCTGACACCTTTCTGACCACTCAAATTTGACATCTTTCTGAAGCAACTTTGTCAACGGTGTTGCTATCATCGAGAAGCCTTTCACGAACCGTCTATAATACTCGGCAAGTCCCAGAAAGCTACAAACTTCTGAAACATTTCTCAGAGGTTTCCAATTAAGTATAGCCAAAATTTTACTCGAATCAACCCGGATACCCGATGCGGATACAACATGTCCCAAAAAGCTAACCTCATGCAACCAGAACTTACATTTACTGAACTTCGCATAAAGCTGTTTGTCTCTCAAAATCTGTAACACCAACCTCAAGTGTTCGGCATGCTCAGTTTCATCGCATGAATAGATTAAAATGTCATCTATAAACACAACTACAAACTGATCTAAATACTGTCAGAAAATTTGGTTCATTAAATCCATGAAAACCCAGGGGCATTAGTGAGCCCAAACGGCATCACCAAAAACTTGTAGTGTCCGTACCTCGTTCTGAAAGTAGTTTTAGGCACATCAGAGTCTCTAACTCGCAACTGATAATAGCCAGACCTCAAGTCTATCTTCGAAAATACTGAAGCTCCTTTAAGCTAGTCAAATAGATCATCAATTTGTGGCAACGAATATTTATTCTTTATAGTAACTTTGTTAAGTTGACGATAATCGATGCATATTCTCATGGTTCTGTCTTTCTTTTTCACAAACAGCACTAGTGCACCCCAGGGAGAGGAACTCGGTCGAGCGAAACCTCTATCTGTCAATTCTTGCAACTGAGATTTCAATTCTTTTAATTCAGTCGGTGCCATATGATACGGAGCTATCGAAATCAGAGTCGTTCCGGTACTAAATATATACCGAACTCTACTTCTCGAACAGGTGGTAAACCATGTAATTCCTTGGTAAACACATCCGGATACTCACATACTTCAGGTACAGTTTCAAGTTTTCTTTCTGACACGTTACTATCCAGAATAGACGCCAGATAAGCTTCACATCCCTTTCTCACATACTTCTGAGCCATCATCGAAGATATCATTGCCGGTAACCAGTTCACATCAGTAGACTCAACTCAAATTATTTCACCATTCGAACATAGCAAGTCAATTAATTTTCTTTTGCAATTCACTACAACATCGTGCACAGTCAACCAATCCATACCGAGAATGATATTGAACTCATCAAATGGAAATAGCATCAAATCGGCCCGGAAGCAACAATCTCGAATCATTAGAAGACAATTCTTGCACACTTTGTCTACTAACACACACCGGCCCAAAGGGTTTGACACATGAATCACAAATTCAGTAGACTCAACAGGTAGAGTCTTACTGGATGCTAAAGTTTCACACACATAGGAATGAGTCGACCCGGGATCAATCAAAGCAATAACATTAATATCAAAAAGGGTGAAAGTACCGATAATAACATCTGAAGAAGAAGCCTCCTCGCAAGCGCGTATAGCATAAGCTCTGGCAGGTGCACGAGCCTCAGATCAAACAGCTGTATCTTTGGTCCCTCTCTGACTGCCACTAGCATTACTCGCATGTCTAGGTGGTCTACCTCGTGCTGTGGTATTACTAGGTCTCCCACTCAGATCAGTATTCTGCTCAGCTAATTTTGGACAATCCCGGATAAAATGATCAGCTGACCCACACTTGAAATAGGAGTGATCATGCAGTCTGTAGCTCCCCGAATGCCATTTACCATAATGCTTGAACTCGGATCTATTCTGACGGTCATTGCCAACACTAGCAATGTAACGCCCCACGCCCGAGACTGTCACCGGAGTCGAGCTTGAGGTGTTACTACACATAATTTACCATTTTACACAACTTTACATTATCTATTTTGATTTTTGGAATAAGCAGTTTATCTGCGTCATGGTCGCTTGAAAAATCATATCTTGAGTTACAAAACTCAAAATCAAGATCCGTAAATTTTTCCTAAATCTAGAATCATGTATCTACTGCTAATTTTTTTCTAGAATTTTCGGCTAGGCTGATTAGTACAGTTTATTAGTTAAATTTGCCCCTGTTTCAGAACTCAACTGCACTGACCTCTACTTATTACGAACCATTTTTCTCCCTGTACAAAATTCATATGACTATGCTGTTTGTTTTTCTTAAAACTAGACTCAATAAGAATTCTTAATATATAAAGTAATCCTCCTAATTATTTTTGTACAATTTATGGTGAATTTCCAAAGTTGGAATAAGGGATCCAGAAATTGCTCTGGCCCTATTTTACTCAAACTCAGATATCTCATAAAATACAATATCTTTACCTATTTTGTTTGTTGCATATGAAAATAGACACAATAAGCTTTAATTTAATATACTATTCACCATCAAACCATGTTTCTATTATTTTTAGTGATTTTTCAAACTCACGTCACTACTCTTACAATGTTCTGTTTTTAAGCTACTTTCACAATTTTCCTTAATTTCCATGTGACAGTTATCACTCAAGCATACATACTATCATACTTGTATATCATTAGCCATCTCATTAGCTATTCACTATCAAGTATTTACATCCCATTCATTGAACATGTCATAAGACATCCATTTCAAAAGAAGCCAAGTCCCTATACATGCCATACATGAAAAGAAACGTCTAACTATACTGATAGGATTCCTCGATAGTGTGATCGGATCTCCGACATTTCCTTTGATCCTCGAGTGGCTTGGAAAGAACTATAAGAAGAAAGAAATAAAGAGGATAAGCACTAGGCTTAGTAAGTTTACAAGCAAATAAATTACAACATTCATCATATGGGATAAGTATGCAAACTATCAATTAGCATTATAAGCTTTCTTTACATCTCATTTTCTGCCTTCTTCTTCTTCACTTACCTTCTTTCTTACCTGACCTTTCATTATTCATGATTACAATCTACCTTTCCTTTGCTGATAATTCACTCTACATTTACTTGAATAATGGCTTGTTGAACCACTCGGAATACTAAGGATACTAGGGTCGTTCCTGTTTAACAATATCTTGCCAATGCCATGTCTTTGACATGGACTTACATGAATTATTCCTATCTCCAATGCCATATATCTAATATGGACTTACATGGCTCTATCCTGTCTCCAAATCCGTATATCTAGTATGGACTTACATGGCTCATTTCTGTCCTGTCCTGTCCTGTCGACCCCTAATGTCTTGACATTTCGTATCCTAACATTCCTAAGGTTCAATCGGGACTTTCTACTGCTTTTCTCTGTCATATCACCTTATATTCAACTTGATTATTTTCATAAAATGAATATATAAATGCTGGAAAATGACAATAGTAATGTAAAATTATAGAATATTGCATTTATTTACCGTAAACTTACCTCGATACCAAATGTGACTAAACTTTACAATTTAGTCCTTTACTTTTTCTTTTCCCCGATCTACTCCCGAATTTCATTCTTCTTGATCTATAATAGCAAATTTAACTTATTTAATATCAACATTTATCAAAACAGCCCTTTACTCAAACTTTGGCAAAATTACATTTTTACCCCTAATTTTTGGATATTTACACTTTTGCCCCAAGACTCGGAAATCAAAACTTATCACAAAATCTTGTATTTTAAGACATGCTGATAATTTATTTACTGACATCATCTTCAAATTCCTACTATAACATACACTTATGTACAATAGGTATTTTTACCAATTAAGCACTTTTACTCGTTTTTACCTAAAACTGAGTAGCTCAAGTTGTCTAGCATAATTTAAAACCTCATATTCTATCATAAAACATCAAAATACACAAATTTCACCTATGGGTACTTTTCCAAATATGAACCCTAACTAAAAATATTGCTAACATAAGCTTTATTGAGCTACTAGGACTACGAAAACGTAAAGAACATTAAAAACGGGGCTTGGAATCACTTACTATGGAGCTTGGAAGCTTGAAACAAACCCTAGCTATGGAGAACCCTTGAAATTTCATGGTAATGAAGAAGATGATCAATTTTGTGCTATTTTTCCCTTTTTATTTCATGTTAATATCCAAATGACCAAAATGCCCCTCCTTACTAAACTTTCAAAAATTCCATCCATGTCCAAATTTTGTCCATGAACTTAAAATTGGCCAAATTACTATTTAAGACCTCCTAATTAATATTTCAAAACGGTTTCATACTAAAAACTTCTAGAATGCAAGTTTTGCAACTTATTCGATTTAGTCCCTAATTTTAAATTAAGCACTTTACGCATAGAATTTCTTCAAGGAATTTTCACACCATCATGCAATCATAATATAGACCTCAAAATAATTATGAAATAATTATTTCTATCTCGGATTTGTGGTTACGAAACCACTATTTCGATTAGGCCCTATTTTGGGATGTTACAAGCAATGGAGGTAGCTCGTGTACTTACAGGAGGTCGATCGCGTTCTCGTCTAGAAAATCCTGAAGTAGTCTTGGATCGGCCCGATTCATCTCAAAATTTCTTCGAGGAATGTTGAAAGGTTTTCCCCGAAGATCTTTTACGAAACTCTCTAGCTCCAGCTTTAGCTTTCTTTTATCAATACCGAGCTCTTTGGCTTTACAAGCTCGCTCAACGAGTACCACGAATTCTTTGATTCCAAGAATGCCTACTAGCAGTTTGATGTCTTCATTCAACCATCCTCGAAGCGTTTACACATGATAGCTTCAGAAGAGATACATTGACGGGCATATCTACTGAGTCTCACAAATTCCTATTCATATTCGGTAACAGTCATTCGACCCTGTTTAAGCTCAAGAAACTCTTTGAGCTTTTGATTGATAAATATCTGACTAATATACTTTTTACGGAACTCCGTAAGAAAGAATTCCCAAGTAACCCGCTCTCTCAGAACAACTGAAATCAGCATATAGCAGCATCACGTAACAGTGATATTGCACATTTCAAACATTCATCGGGTGTACATGATAATTCTTCAAACACACGGATATTATTGTCAAGCCAGAATTCCGCTCTCTCTGTATCATCGCTAATAGTGGCTCTGAACTTTTCAGCCCCATTTTTCTAATTTTATCAACCGGGGGCTTACTCGATCTCAGCGGATCAGTCACAAGAGGCACTACAGGTGTTGGAAGCGGAGTATTTAGGGGCGGGGGCTGTGGAAGAGCTGGATTAGTTCGAATAAATTGAGTGAACTAATCACTCATCATAGCATAGAAGGCTTGTTTCGCCTCCTCATCACAGTTACTTGCATTTGGCTGAGAGTCATTTGGCGCTGTCCCTTGAGCGGGAGCAGGCGCTACACTCTCAACATCGTCTGCTACAGCTCGATCGGGATCGAGATCCATTTACTATACGAAAAACACATTTCAATTGTCAGAAGTCGTCACACTATCATTTTAACATATTATGGCATGTATAGCTAGACTCACACATGCTATGTTAGTCCTAGAATCAACTAAACCGTGGCTCTGATACCAATAAAATGTAACACCCCTAACCCGTATCCATTGCCAGAACAAGGTTACGAGGCATTACCATACGAAGTTGACAATTTATATTCAAATTCACACATTCAGGTGACAATCAAGTTGCATTGATCAAAAATAACCATTAGCTATAAATACGACATTTGAAAACCTTTACTTCTCAACTTATAGAGACAACTATGAAATTTTCATCTTTTTTATTTATACATGTAACTAATATCAAATAGTAACCTAATTACTATTACTAATAGCCGATTATACTAACTTAGTAATATGACTCATTCAAACTAAAGCATAATTCATTATTAAACCATTATACTCATTTAACAAATTTCGGAAGTGATTGTTTACCAATGAGCATAGCCGAATCTTTTAATGACGAGGTAACTACTATTAAGTCATATTAAGCATTATCACCATTGAAAACTTATAATACTTCATTCAACCATATATTCATAATTAGTGAATGAGCAAGCCATTTTTGCATGGCTTAAATATATACATATTCAAAATAACACTGGTTTCAAAATGAAGAGTTAAGCCTATAAATGCCATCTTTCAAAATATTAACTTTTAAAGGTACCAAAATAGTGACGATAGTGTCGATGACTTCAGAGTAGATCCCCGAGCTCGTAGTTTCCAACCCAAAATCTATAAAATAGAAGAGAACACAAAAATACACAGTAAGCACTATAGCATAGTAAGTCTTAAGCAAATGAACAACCCCATTAAAACAAAATCATATCATTTCATATACTTTGTCACATGGAACTAATCTAAGCCGAATATCCAAGGTTATAACCTCATCACACTTAATTGATTTCCTCATTAAACTAAACTTCCCTTATGATCGAATATACACAATCAAAACTAGTTCATATGTCACTTCACAATTAAACATATAGATACAATATCAATTATCATATTACATTCAATCGAATATATTGGTTCCATCTAACATCTTTGTTTCCCTATGCCTTGACATGGCCGAAAGTTGCACCATGTACATATATATATATCAAATTAATAGCCTAATTTCATGGAACATATCTAGCTCAATCACATTTGGATATAAAATCGTCATTCAAACACATCTTAACATGCTTCAAAGTCTGATAATACAGATAACACATACGTACCTTATTACGAGCTAACCAAAATTGTAGCTCATACTTAGCTTTTCATTTGTATTAACTTAGGTAAAAATACATCAATTTGAAGTCTCGAGTTAATCCCTCGGCATATTATTCGCTAAGTACCACATTGATTTGACTTTCACCGACACAATTCCTACTAGGCTTCAAGCTCGAAATTCATCACCAGCACATGGCCTGCTAGATTTTGAATCCGATTTCAATTCACCAGCATTACGTTTGCTAGGCATGTAGCCCAAGAATGACCACCAGCTTTTAGCTTGCTAGGCAAAATGCCCGAACACAACTTTTGAATCGTAAATCAAACTCACGCTTACTTGTAAACATTTTCATTCGAATTTCCATATCATGCGGATATACATAACTAGAACTTATCATCAATCCATCATAGTACTTATCCATATCATATACATTTCATACAATGCCATTTGACCTTAACACATAATAACACTTCATATCACACTATATAAGTCTCTTCTATTTGACCATATAATATATCATCTATTTTTAATCACCATCACATTCGGCCTTGCTCATATGTATGTATATACAATAAAAAGAAATTCTTTTCCACATTGTACCATGTTAATAACCGATTATAACACATGTTTAATCACTTAAAACTTACCTCGGATATTGTCGAACGATTACAAATGGCTATTCGATTAATTTCGCCTTCCACCTATCCGAATTTAGATCTCTTTGTCCTTGAGCTAAATTAAAACAAATAAACTAGTTCAATCACCTTACTAATTCATCTTAATAAAAAATACCAATAATCTCATTCAAATAGAACATACGACACTTTCACTTTTAGCTAAATAAATACATATCAAATTAAACATTTTCTATTATTACACATATTCGGCATTATAACATCTAATTAACACTAATACCTCATCTTTTATCATCTAGCTTAGATTTCTCAAAGTAATCAACCATAGCCGAATACTATTTAAGGGTTCTAAATGCATAACATTAGTCATACTCACAAGTACCTATTTCAAACCCTCTTATTAACAGCTTAATACACAAACCTTACTTGTTTCATTACTCACTATTACGTTCAGCAATTATACACACATAAACACCCTAGCTGATTATCACTTATCATCTAATTCACAACTTCAATCATCTCAAAATACAAACAATTACACAATCCATTGACTAAGGGGGTCATTCGGCAATCATACAACCAAAGATTAACATTTAAGCATATATTCTTAATATTTAGCAACCATATTACATTAAACCACATTAGCCTAATGTCAATGCTCATTTTAGCCGCATATAACAAAGCTTAATTAGTTTTAAAACCACATATATTCATTACTCTTTACACAAACATCAAATTATCAACTAATTAGCACATATACGGCAACTTCAATTTGTACCTCCTAAACAAGGATTCAACTTAATCGTACATTAACAATTCACTCATTCGGCCATCATATAATTACATATTAACAATTTAATTACAAATTTTCAAAACTATGCACAAATTTCTCATTTAACCAAAATAGCCGAATTCAATTTACTCATATACCACACTAGTCGAATTTCCATGTATCACAAGGACTTATATATATCAATTTAACTAGCTTCCTACTCATCTTTCTATCATTTTCATTTTAAAACATAAAACCCCCAAATTTTACACATTTCCAACATGATTGAGTACAAGCTTCGTCACAAACTCAAAAATTTATACATGGGTCATGACAAGAGCTTTAAAACCAACTCAATTTCACAAAATAACAAAGAAATCACTTGAAAACATACCTTAATTAGACCCCTACTTATCCAAATGCCTCTTGTTCTTTTTATTTTCTTTTCTCTTAATGAATTCTGCAAGAACATGAGATAATGAGCATTCAAGTTGTTTTACTATTACATGCATGGATATTACTTATTAATTTACCATCTTAGCCTTATTATAATCATTTCTTCTCCACTATCACATGGCCGATTTTGTCCATGCAAATTTTGCATGGTTTAATTGCTTCATAAGTCCTCTATATTAAAAGAAGATCAACAAATCGGCACTTGCACATTGTTCCACTAATTTTTCCTTTTATGCAATTGAGCCATTAACTAAGAATTTAACATCAAATTGACAAAATTTAAAAGACCAAATTTTCACATATGACCATTCACATAATAAAATCATAGAAAATAATGTTTTAAAAATTTTTAGACTTGGTTTAGTGGTTTCGAAACCACTTTTTCGATTAGGGTCAAATTAGGGCAGTCACAGGGAAAGTTGCTGGGTAGTCTCTGAACTCTTATTGTCTTTGTAGTTTAACCCAAGTAAGTTTGTACGGTTTAGATTTGTATTAAATTAAATGTTATATTAACTATGAATTGAATATTTTGATATAATTGAATTGAAATAAATTGATGTATGTCGAGAAATTAATTGACTTGAACGTTATTATTTGATGTCATGTTGAGCCGATGAACGTAGGATAGGATACAGTTGGCATGCCAATAAGGTTTAATGTGTGCTATACGAGTTTGATGTGTTGAGAGAATAATTATTGATTCGTTACTGTTCACTAAACATACTGGAGTTCAACATTTATTGCAAACTTTCAAGTTATATTATAGTGATTCTGGTGTGTTACCGGGGGCAAATGTAAAGCCTTCGAGCATGGCCCTTGGTGCCCAAGTCTGTTTCGAAGGGATGTTAGCCTACGGCCTAAGCACCTGGTGCCCATGTGTGTTCTCGATTGGTTAAGCTCAGTTGAGCATTCTGGCGTGTTTTGGATAGTTAACTGTGTATTCGGATCCATTATATCATTCATCGGGTAAATTTTTAAGTGATTATATGAATTCTTGATAGATTAACTTAAGTTGATATTGAATGATCTGATGTTATTAAATAGGTTATTCACTAAGTGTATTGCTATTAAGACTTACTTGCTGAATGGTTGTGATTGATAGGATTGTAGTTTATAAAATGATAATTTGTGAATTATATATATTTATACGAAAATTTTATCATTTTTGACTGTTGAACTTACTAAGCTCTAATAAAGCTTACTCGTATTATTTCTTTTATTTTCTTGTAGATTACATTTTATGAGAATTGGGCGGTCAGATCAACTCAAAGAAATCACACTATCGAAAGATCTTTTGGTAGTTTTTGAATGTTTTCTTTTGGGTTATGTGGCATGTAATAGTGTGTCTATATATGTTTAGATACTTACCTCATTTGCTATCTTTAGCTTAATGTAAAGTTGTTTTAACTTGCTTGTATATGTTATTTTGTCTTTGGTCTAAATAGGTTACTTGTGAACTTGATTGTGGTTATTTTGTATAAGTCTCAAGGAAGTAATTGAAATATAAGGCAATGCTTGTGAATGGTAGAATGATATTAGTAGATTTGACAAGAAATATTATAAGTATTTGAGAACTTTGAATTGAACTTAAATAGGAAAAAAATGTGATATTAGATCTGGATATTGAATTGTGGTGTCAATAAGGGCACATTGATTAGATTTTTAAGTGTTTGAATAGGTAAAAACAATGTCTTTTGTGTGATCGGAAAATTTGGCATGAAATGAACTTTTAAAGATGAGATTTTAGCATTTTTAACATAAAGTATGGATACTTTGGTATTTGATATCGATACTTGACCGTATGAACAATTTTAAAACAAATAGAATGCCAAAATGGTATCAATTTTTGTTTGAGTATCGATACTTTTTCTTAAAATATCGATACCCTAAATAACTTTCGATACCCTTGTTTTGTAAAGAAAATAATATTCAATTTTGCTATCCATTTTCAAAAAGGTATTGATTTAGTATCGATACCAACTATGGATTTTTACTAGTACCTTTAAAACTTTTAATTGTTTTTTGTAAATCAATCCATATTGGAGGTTGGATTTCACAATTAGGTCCTTGTAGAGGTCAAATTCTTAATATGCCCGATTATGTGTTTTACTTTATAAATAATAAAATTTTTGTTTAATAAAATATTTATCGACTTGTTGAATTTAGTTGTAACAACTCTTTGCTCAAGTCTGACAGCCGAGCTGAGGAAGATGTGTTAGTTTAGTGGTATTAGAGCTATACTTTAGTCGATTCTCGGACTGAACATAGTATGTTAAAGTCTAGAAATTACATGCCATATAAACTTGTAATATTTTGATATTGATTGAACCGATCTAACCTTATTTCTCTTTTAGATTTAAGAGATTTCTGCAAAATCTGATTGTGTTGACACTAATGAAATGAATGGTAATGTTCTAACCAATGAACAAGAAGGAAGTCGCAATTTGCCAACTCCACAAATGATTAAAAATGAAGTTAAAAATGTTTTCTTCGGTTTAATGGGTTTGTGGTTCATGAAATTCATGCGAACCAACGCTGTGGCTCCACAACCTCCACCTTCTGTTGTACCTACACCTCCAAAAAAACTAAAACAAGTCGACAAATTCTTGTTCATAAAGTCAAAAAATGTGGTGCTGATGACTTTCTGGGTAGAACGGAAGATGATCCAGCTAAAGTTGAGTATTGGCTCGAAAATATTCATTGAGTATTCAATGAAATGTCTTGTTCTCCTAATGATTATCTTCGAAGTGTTGTATCTTTACTTAAAGACGAAGCTTGTAATTGGTGGTCAACGTTAACATCAGTGGTACCGAGAGATAACATCAACTGGGATTTCTCCAAAATAGAATTTAAATGAACTAAGTCAGTAAACAATACATGGATCGAATAAATAAAAAATGTATTAAATTGAAGCTAGGTAACAAGTCGGTAGTCGAGTATGAAAGAGAGTTTGTACATCTCAACAAATATGCTTGTGATATTGTGCCTAACGAGGAAGAAATGTGCATTTGTTTCGAAGATGGATTAAGAATGAAATTAAAATGTTGATTGCAGGTACAAAAATTTAGGAGTTCATTGTTTTGTCAGATTGTGCTCAAACGATGGAAGAAGTCCATGATCACATGATGTAAAAAAAAAAAAGAAGGCTCAGGAATTTGGAAGAAGAAGCTTCTTTAAGTCATTTTTTGCATCACTGACAAAGAAATCAAAAGAAGATTTTAATTGTGTTACTTCACCATCTGGTTTCTCAAATAAAAACACGCAAAGACAACATGTTTGAAAATCTCAAGTTAAACCTCCAAATAGTGTAGGAAGTGTTCGTAACTCTCCTAAACTAGTGTGCGAGCATTTTGGGAAACCACATGTTAATGACTGCATGAGCAGAACAGGTGCATGTTACAAATGTGGTGTGATAGATCATTTTGTGTAGAACAGTTCGAGATTAGTGGGTGATAATGAAGAAAAGAATGAAAAGCAGTTGTCTACACCTTAGAAAAGTAGTCATCCTGGCTAAAGTAGTAATACTAGAGCAAATTGTAGTGTGACTAAAGGTAAAGTTGTTAGATCTAAAGTTAGAGCACCTGCGCGAGCTATAATAGCAAAATGTTAGTGAGATCGAAATAGTGGTTTTGGGATCACAACTTTGATCCAAAAATAAATTTATTTTATTTTATCATATGGTCCGTATTAGGTTAGAAATGTTATGTGAAAATTTTGGTAAGAAAAATTTACTGATTTCGTGTTTAATTACGAGAAGGACCAAATTGCATAAAATGTGAAAGTAGAATTCTAGTAGCTATAAGGATTAAATAGCTATGGAATTCAAAACTAGAGGTCCTTATATGGTAATTAGACCATCAATCAAAAGATGGAAAATATCTTTGTTGAGTCATCCATGGAAATTTAGGAAAAGGGCAAGGACTAAATTGGAAATTGAAATAATTAACTAATTAAAAAGATGATAAAAGAAATGTCATCTTATTTTTTGTCATCTTCAAACCTAAAATTATATGGAAACCCTAGGAGAGAGAGAAGAAACATTCAAGGCCTAATTGGATCCAGACAACTCAAATTCGAAGTTAAATCGAGGAAAAGAAAGGGTTTCAGATTAGTAGATTTTATACTCGAACAAGTGTCGAGGTAAGTTCGTGTAACTTAAACGAGCATGTAAATATGTTTAATTGAATGTTGATTTTGTAGGGAATGTGAATTATATTGATGTACATTATTTGAGTGTTATATGAGAAATTTTAATGCATGCTTGAAAATGGTGAAAAAGGGGTTAAGTCCCGATTGAATATTGAATTCCGAGGAATATATGTGCTTTCCTGAAATGAATGAGGTTCTACATTTGTTGTGGAAGGGATTTAGCACGAACAAATAATCCTATTGACCTCATTATAGAAAGGATTTAGCCCTGACGGATAATCCTATTACTCAAGCATGGACTGGTAACCCTAGTTGAGCTTTTCTAAGCAAACGATATATAAAGGATTTAGCCTAGACTGGTAATCCTATTATACGATATGTGGCTCGAGAGTGTTTCACTGATTAAGTGCCCTAACGGGTACTCTAAAAAAAAATTGACACGGTATTGAATCGTACACCTCGAGTGTACCACTTGACCATTCATCGGAATTTCAATGATTCAACGGAGACAACTTTTGACATGTTATGAGAAAATGAGATGAAATGATAATGACTTGAAAGAGTATTGCTTGATGAGTTCATCTATATTTGCCTGATTGATTTGTAGTATTTTAGTGACTAGCATGTTTGATTGAATGCATGTGTTTAGAAAGTTTTGCTAACGGATGGAAAATATGGTTTATATGCTTAGATTTAATAAACGGGATTGGTAAGTTTAGTTTTCTGTTATACGAACTTACTAAGTGTGTAATGCTTACTCCATTTTATTTTCCCTATTTTATAGTGCTAGGAAGCTCGCGAAGGTTGGACGATTGTTGGAGCATCGTCACATTATCAACTAGCTTATTTTGGGTATATATAGTTGAATCCTTTTCGTATAATGACATATATAGGACAACTTGACCATTAGTGGCTTGATAATGTTGTTTGTAATATAGCCATTGGAATGGCTAGAAATGGTTGTTTTGATATACTTGTAATGTCACGTTATGGTAGCTAAATATATGTTAAGTATGTGAAACCAAATGTTGTTAATACCTAAGCTAAATCAAGGTTAGTTATAAACATACATGCATGTAATGGTATGCCATGATGAATGATGGAATTTGTTTAATTTGAATGCTTGGAATGGTTGGTATTGGATGTGTGTTTCAAGTGCAGGTCTTGTGGTGTGATTTTGGGTGAGAAATGAAGCTAGAAATGCTTTATTTTGTCAACACAGGCAGACACATGGGCGTGTGTCTGGACCGTGTGTGACACATGACCTGATAACATGGGCATGTGGTTAGGCCGCGTGTCCCCTGCACCTAAATTTTAAGAAACAAAATGCTTAAAATTGAGCAAATGGGTAGAGACACGAGCATAGACACGGGCATGTGTCTTAGCCGTGTGATGCACACAGCTTAGAACATGGGTGTGCATCTTAGCCGTGTGAGGCACACGGCCAAGAACACAGGCGTGTCTCTTAGCTGTGTGATTCTTGCACCTATTTTTTGAAAATTCAAATTGTTCATGAGTTGGCCATGTGACGCGTGTGACTTGGCCATGTGACATCAATTTGTTCATGAGTTATGAGTCAGAGAGTTACATGGGTTCGAGACATGGGCGTCTGACTCCACACGGCCTAACCACACGAGCGTGTGACTCTTAATAGTAAGGAAAATTTTGGGATTTTGTAAAAAAATTCTCGAGATCCTGATTTGGTCCCGAATCAATTCTAATATATGTTTTGGGCCTCGAGAGCCCTAATAAAGGACGTTATAACTAATCTCGAAAAATAAATAGTGTTTAAGTCGATTTATTTTGAAAGTTTTTTGTAAACTCTAGTAATGCCTTGAAACTTTATTCTGTCGACGGATACGGGTTAGAGGTGTTACATTTAGTGGCTCAGAGCTACAGTTTAGCCGATTCTTGCATTTGATGCAGCAAACATGAGTTTAGCTATACATGCCATTCTATAAACTATGATAGTGTGATTACTTCTGATCATTTTAAATGTTTTTTTCATATAGTAATGTCATCCAACTGAGCTAGAGCTGAATCTGAAGGAAGCTAAGAGCAATGCTTCAGCTTCAGTTCAAAGAGTTGTTTCTACGTTTGGTAGTGAAAGGCCCGTGACTGAGGGGCAAAGTGAGGAGGCAAAATAGGCCTTCTTTCAATTAATGAATGAGTGGTTTACCAAGTACTTAAGAACAAACCCCACTGTACCACAACCTCTCCCACTTGCTCCTCAACCGGTTCTTGAGGTACCACAGGATGCTGAATCTATTAGAATTGGTAAGCCTCTAATAGATAAAATCTGTAAGCATAGGACGGAAGAATTTAGAGTTACCACAGATGATGATCTGGAAAGGGCAGAGTTTTGGCTATAAAATACTACCAGGGTTTTTGATGAATTATCCTGTACCTCTGCCGGATGTCTAAAATGTGCAGTATCCCTACTAAAAGATACAACTTATCATTGGTGGAATACCATAACTTTAGTTGTGCTGAGAGAGAGCATTACATGGGAATTCTTCCAAATTGAATTTAGAGAGAAATATGTGAGTCAGAGATTTATGGATCAGAAAAAGAAAGAATTTTTAGAACTCAAGTAGGGAAACATGACTGTATCCGAATATGAATGAGAATTTGTTTGGTTGAGCAAATATGCCAGTGAATGGGTTCTAACCAAGGCTGAGATGTGTAAATGCTTTGAAGAGGGTTTAAATGAAGACATTAAATTATTGATCATAATTCTCGAGATAAAGGAATTTGTGGTGTTAGCCGGTCAAGCACACAAAAATGAGGAATTGAGTAAGGAGAAGAAACAAGCTGAAAGAGAGGCTCGAGGTTTTGGAAAAAGAACTATGAGTAAATCACAATCATTTTCTTCTAAGAAATTAAAGAAATATTATGATCCTGCGACCACCTCTACGAGATATTCTGGAAGAGAGCGAGGCTCTCAATGTTCTAACCCGAGGTTTTCATCTCCATCTGTGACCAGTGTGGGTAGTGTTGGTAATCCCAAACTGAAATGTAAACATTGTAACAAATTTAATCCTGAGGAACTTCGATCCAGAAGTGAAGCTTGTTTTGGATGTGGTTCACTTGACCATTTTCTCAGGGATTGTCCAGGAAGAGTTGAAAAAAAGATAGAACCAGCTCCAAAGCCTAGTAGTCTTGTCTCGAGAGACAGACCACCCAGTCATCCTAGCAATGTTAGTGGTAGTCGAGGTACTACCAGAGATACAGAAGTTGGATCTGAGGCACAAGCACATGCAAGAACATATGCTATTCGTGATAGAGAAGATGCCTTTACACCAGACGTCATTACTAGTACATTTTCTCTACTTGTTACCGATATTACTGCTTTGATTGATCCTAGTTCCACACATTCATACATATGCACAAACTTAGTGACTGTTAAGAATTTACCTATTGAATTCACTGAATTTGTGGTTAAAGTTTCAAACCCCCTAGGCCAATGTGTTATGGTAGATAAAGTTTGTAAGAACTGTCCGTTGATGGTAAAAGATTATTGTTTTTTAGCTAACTTGATGTTACTATGATTCGATGAATTTGATGTGATTTTGGGAATAGATTGACTAACCTAATATGATGCAGTGGTGAATTGTAAACAGAAATACATTGTATTAAAATGTGAGAGTGATGAATTACTTTGTATTGAATCTGATAAACTAGATGGATTACCTAATATGATTTCAGCAATATTAGCACAGAAATATGTCAAAAGGGGTATGATGCTTATCTTGCATACATGTTGGATATTAAAGTATCTGAGTTAAAAATCCAGTTAGTGCCTGTTGTATGTGAATTTTTTATGTATTACCAGAAGAATTACCTGGTTGACCACCAGATAGAGAGGTGAAATTCTCTATAGATCTTGTTCTGGGTACAACGTTGATATCCATAGCGCCTTACAGAATGGTTCCTACTGAATTGAAACAGCTGAAAGTACAGTTGCAAGAATTGACTGACAAAGGTTTTGCTCGACCTAGTTTCTCACCTTAGGGTGCATCGTTTTTGTTTGTTAAAAAGAAAGATGGATTGCTGAGGCTGTGTATTGATTACAGACAACTCAACAAAGTTACAGTAAAGAACAAGTATCCTTTGCTTAGTATTGATGACCTGTTTGACCAGTTAAAATGTGCCACTATATTTTCAAAGATTGATCTTTTTTCTGGTTACTATCAACTATGAGTAAAAGATTCAGATGTACCTAAGACAAGTTTTGGAACTAGTTATGGACACTATAAGTTGCTTGTGATGCCATTTGGTTTGACAAATGCACCCGCAATGTTTATGGATCTGATGAATAGAATTTTTAGCCCATATATAGACAGGTTAGTGGTGGTATTTATAGATGATATTTTGGTTTACTCTCAAGATGAAAATGAACTTGCCGAGCATTTGAGAATAGTGTTGCAAACTCTGTGAGAGAAACAATTGTATGCCAAATTCAATAAATGTGAATTTTGGCTACGAGAAGTTAGTTTTCTTGGGCATATAGTATCTGTTGAAGGTGTCAGGGTAGACCCAAAAATTTTAGCCATTGTTAACTGGAAGCCACTGAGGAATGTGCCTGAAGTTCAAAGTTTTCTAGGACTAGCTAGTTATTACCGGAGGTTTGTAAAAGGTTTTTCAATGATAGCTTCTCCGATGACCCGACTATTACAAAAAGATGTGAAATTTGAATGGACTGATAAATGCCAGCAGAGTTTTGATAGATTAAAAGCTTTATTAACAGAAGCTCCAGTGTTAGTTCAACCAGAATCGGGTAAGGAATTTATAGTTTACAGTGATGCGTCATTGAATGGTTTAGGCCGTGTTTTGATGCAAGAAGGTAAAGTAGTGGCTATGCTTCAAGACAGCTAAAGCCACATGAAAGAAACTACCTGACACATGATCTTGAATTGGCAGCCATTGTGTTCGTGTTGAAAATCTGACAGCATTACTTGTTTGGTGAAAAATGTTACATACTCATTAATCATAAAAGTTTGAAGTATTTGATGTCACAGAAAGATTTGAATTTGTGGCAGCACAGATGGCAAGAATTATTGAAAGATTATGATCTTGTTATTGATTACCATCTAGGAAAAGCAATGTAGTGACAGATGCTTTGAGTAGAAAATCTTTGTATACCTTGCGAGCAATGAATACTCGATTGTCATTATTTGTTGATGGTTCAATTATAGTTGAGTTAAAAGCTGGACCAACATTTTTGCAGTAGATATCTGAAGCTCAAAAAAATATTAGTAAGTTGCAAGCAAAATAGATACAAAGTGAATCGACTCCTGGCTCCAAATTTTAGATTTGGACTAATGGTTTTTTATTATTCAGAGGCAGTGTATGTGTACTGAGAAGTTCAGAAGTAGTACAGAAGATTTTGAATGAAGCTCATAATGGTAACATGTCTATACATCCTGGTATTAATAAAATGTACAATTATCTGAAAAAGATGTACTGGTGGCCAGGAATGAAACGAGATATTTTTGAGTTTGTATCTAAATGTATGATATGTCAACAAGTAAAAGCTGAACATCAGTTACCTTCTGGACTTTTACAGCCAGTTATGATACCAGAATGGAAATGGGAAAGAATTACTGTGGACTTTGTATCGAGGTTACCCTTGTCTCTAAAGAAGAAAGATACCATTTGGGTACTTATTAATTGGTTGACAAAGTCTGCACACTTTATTCTGGTACGTCTAGATTTTTCCTTGGATAGATTGGCTGAGTTGTATGTTTCTAAGATTGTTAGATCGCATAGGTTGCCTGTCTTCATCATTTCAGATAGAGACCCTTGGTTTACATCTCGATTTTGGAGCAAGTTGCAGGAAGCTCTGGGTACACAACTACATTTAAGTATTGCATTTCATCCCCAAACAGATGGTCAATCTGAACAAGTAATATAAATCTTGGAAGATATGCTTCGATGTTGTATACTTGAGTTTGAAGGTAATTGGTAATGATATTTGCCCTTGGTTAAATTTTCTTATAATAACAGTTATCAGTCCAGTATTAAAATGGCATTGTATGAAGGTTGTATGGTTGCAAATGTAGAACTCTATTGTATTGAATAGAACTCAGTGAGAAAAAGTTACACGGAGTTGACTTAGTCCGTGAGACTAAAGAAAAGGTGAAAGTGATTCGGGACAATTTGATAGAAGCCTCTGATTATGAAAAGTCTTATGTAGATCTTAAATGAAAAGAAATAGAATTTCAAGTTGGTAACAAGGTATTCTTGAAAGTATCGCCTTGGAAGAAAGTTCTCTAGTTTGGTCGTAAAGGAAAACTGAGTCCACGGTTTCTCGGGCCATACGAGATTACAAAGAGAATTGGACATGTTGCATATCGGTTAGCTTTACCACCATAACTTGATGGGATTTATAATTTTTTTCATGTGTCTATGCTACACCGGTACTGATCTGATCCTTTACATGTTATCTATTCAATAGAGGAAGAGATCCAGCCAGATATGACATATAGTGAAGAACCGATTAAAATCTTAGCTCAGGAAGCAAAAGAGTTGAGAAATAAAAAGGTAGCATTAGGAAAAGTTCCTTGGAAATGACATGGTATAGAGGAGGCTACCTGGGAACCGGAGGATACCATGAGGAAGCAATATCCAAACCTCTTTACTAGTAAGATTTTCAAAGATAAAAATCCTTAAGGGGGGAGAGTTGTAACAGACTATTTCAGTGAGATCGAAATAGTGGTTTTGGGACCACAAATTTGATCCAAAAATAAATTTTATTTTATTTTATCATATGGCCCGTATTAGGTTAGAAATGTTATGTGAAAATTTTGGTAAGAAAATTTTACTGATTTCGTGTTTAATTACAAGAAGGACCAAATCGCATAAAATGTGAAAGTAGAATTCTAGTAGCTATAAGGATTAAATAGCTATGGAATTCAAAACTAGAGGTCCTTATATGGTAATTAGACCATCAATTAGAAGATGGAAAATATCTTTGTTGAATCATCCATGGAAATTTAGGAAAAGGGCAAGGACTAAATTGGAAATTAAAATAATTAACTAATTAAAAAGATGATAAAAGAAATATCATCTTATTTTTTGTCATCTTCAAACCTAAAATTATATGGAAACCCTAGGAGAGAGAAAAGAAACATTCAAGGCCTAATTGGATCCAGACAACTCAAATTCGAAGTTAGATTGAGGAAAAGAAAAGGTTTCAGATTAGTAGACTTTATACTCAAGCAAGTGTCGAGGTAAGTTCGTGTAACTTAAACGAGCATGTAAATATGTTAAATTGAATGTTGTTTTTGTAGGGAATGTGAATTATATTGATGTACATTATTTGAGTGTTATATGAGAAATTTTAATGCATGCTTGAAAATGGTGAAAAAAGGGTTAAGTCCCGATTGAATATTGAATTCTGATGAATATGTGTGCTTTCCTGAAGTGAATGAGGTTTTGCATTTGATGCGGAAGGGATTTAGCTCAGACAAGTAATCTAATTGACCTCATTATAAAAAGGATTTACCCTGGACGGGTAATCCTAATATAACACCTCTCGAGTATACATAACGATTAGGGTTTAGCCTGGACTAGTAACCCTAGTTGAGCTTTATTGAGCATACGATATATAAAGAGGATGTAGCCTAAACAGGTAATCCTATTATACAATATGTGGCACGAGAGTGTTTCCCTGATTAAGTGCCCTAAGGGGTACTCTCGAAAAAAAATTGACAGGTTATTGAATCGTACACCTCAAGTGTACCACTTGAGCATTCATCGAAATTTCAATGATTCAAGGGACACAACTTTTGACATGTTATGATAAATTGAGATGAAATGATAATGACTTGAAAGAGTATTGCATGATGATCTCATCTATGTTTGCTTGATTGATTTGGAGATTTTTGTGACTAACATGTTTGATTGAATGCATGTGTTTAGGAAGTTTTGCTAATGGATGGAAAATAGGATATTATATGCTTAGGTTTAATAAACGGGATTGGTAAGTTTAGTTTTCTGTTATATGAACTTACTAAGCATGTAATGCTTACTCCGTTTTATTTTCCCTATTTTATAGTTGAATCCTTTTGGTATAATGGCATGTATAGGACGACTTGACCATTAGTGGCTTGATAATGATGTTTGTAATCTAGCCATTGGAATGGCTTGAAATGGTTGTTTTGATATACTTTTAATGTCATGCTATGATAGCTAAATATATGTTAAGTATGTGAAACCAAATGTTGTTAATACCTAAGCTAAATCAAGGTAAGTTATAAGTATACATGCATGTAATGGTATGCCATGATGAATGATGAAATTTGTTTAATTTGAATGCATGGAATGGTTGGTATTGGATGTGTGTTTCAAGTGCAGGTCTTGGGGTGTGATTTTGGGTGAGAAATGAAGCTAGAAATGGCTTTATTTTGTACACACGGGCAAACACACGGGCGTGTGTCAAGACCATGTATGACACATGGCCTGGTAACTTAGGCATGTGGTTAGGCTGTATGCCCCCTGCACCTAAATTTTGAGAAACAGAATGCTTAGAATTGAGCACACGGGCATAGACACGGGCGTGTATCTCAGCCATGTGAGGCGCATGGCCTAGAACACTGGCGTGTCTCTTGGCCTGTGAATCCTACACCTATTTTTCAAAAATTTGAATTAACCCCACGGCCTAGCACACGGGCGTGTGACCTGGCCGTGTGACATCAATTTGTTCATGAGTTGCAAGTCAGAGAGTTACAAGAGTTCGGGACATGGGCGTGTGACTCCACACGGCCTGACCACATGGGCGTGTCCCATACCACATGGGTGTGTGACTCTTAATAGTGAAGAAAATTTTAAGATTTTGTGAAAAATTCCCTGAGATCCCAATTTGGTCCCGAATCGATTCTAACGTATGTTTTAGGCCTTGAGAGCCCTAATAAGGGACGGTATAACTAATCTTGGAAAATGAATAGTGTTTGACTAGATTTATTTTGAAAGTATTCTGTACTCTCTGGTAATACCTCAAAACCCTATTTTGGCAACGGATACGAGTTTAGGGTGTTACACGAGCATACGCTATCTGAGCCAAAGAGGAACCTACGGCACCTGATGTTATTGTTGGTGCATTCTATCTCTTTTATGTTACTGCATATGCACTGATTGACCTTAGGTCAACTCATTCTTATATTTGCATAACATTAGTAATAGAAAAGAATTTACTTGTTGAGTCAACTGAGTTTGATGTTCAAGTTACTAATCCATTGGGTTAGAGTGTGTCAGTTAATTTAATATGTTTGAAGTGTCCACTAAAAATTCAGGGTTGTAACTTTCCTAATGATTTGATGTTGTTACCCTTTTGTAAACTTGATATTATTTTGGGAATGGATTGGTTGACGTTACATGACACTGTGGTAAGCTATAGACTGAAATGATTTAATTTGAGATGTCAGATGGGTGAAATGATTATAGTTGTGTAACACCCTTTACCTGTATCCGATATTGGGACAGGGTTTAAGCCATTACTGAACTTACACACACTTAAACATACAAAGCCAAGTCATAAAATTTGTGTCCAATTTAAAACTTCTCAAACATATTCAGAACGTCCCTATAACGGGCCTACGAGGCCTTAAACATACATCGGATGTGGTTAGGGACTAAACTGAAAACTTTGGAGCACTTAGAAAATTTTTCACCAAAACAGGGTCACACGCCTGTGTGACTTGGGACACATCCGTGTGGGTAGGCCGTGTGGTCACACATGCTCGTGTCCAACCCGTGTGAAAAACATTGATTATTCTATTTATGACGTCATCGATCATTTAGGGTCACCAGGCCAAGTCACACGCCTGTGTGCTAGGCTGTGTGGTGAACTTAATTTTTGTATTTATTGTGCAGAGTTCACATGGCCAGGGCACACGCCTATGTCCTAAAGCTGTGTCCTTCACACGACTGAGACACACGGCCATGTCTTTGACCGTGTGTTTACTACTGGACATTCTATTTTTCCAAATTTGGGTGCACGGGAGACACGACCTATTCACACGCCCATGAGGCTGATCGTGTGTCAGACAGGGCCTAGACACACGCTTGTGTGTCTGCTCGTGTGGACAAAAATAAGGCTATTTACCAAGCCATTTGCCACTCTGAAACATAAACACATTCATACCAATTTCAACAACACATAGCAAGGCATAATTATACAACCAAATATTCTTGAATGAAAACATCCACACATCAAATACATACCACATTCATCACACATACACATCGCACATTATTCTACTTAATCATGCAAGCTTGCACCTTCATAACCACATTAACATGTGAAGTTTAGACATAACTAATATTGGCCAATTCCAAATGGCCTTTTACAAAATGAATCATCAACATTAGTAGGCCAACATTTTTGCCCAAAACAATTATGACACATACCAAAATGACTAAGTCACCTATACATGCCATAATCTCAAATGTTGGAATCAAAATACCAAAATAATTGTTGATAGTGTGTATGGGACCTCGTTGATCTCCAGATCTCGAGCTACCTTGACAACTCTATAAGGAAAAGAGAAAAGAAAGGGAATAAGCTACATAGCTTAGTAAGTCTATATGCAAATAATGGACATTTTAAACATATAAAACATACAAACACTACGAAAGAATTTGCATACTCATTTCAACCTTACCAAAGGTCCAATATACACATCGATCATATTACTTATGAATTTCACACTCATACTTGCACCAGCTCATAACACATCCATTTCCACTTGCTTTCACACTATGCCATATCATTTAACTACCCGTTGAACCACTCTATAACATCCCTTACCCGTGTCTGACGTCGAGACGGGGTACGAGGCATTACTGTACTTAAACATGCTTAATCTTAGATAGTCGGGCCATCAATCTCATTAGAACTTAAAACCTTTCATTCATTCTCTTAATGTCCCTATCATGGGACATGCCCGTGTGGACAGGCCGTATGGTCACACACACCCATGTCCCTGGCCTGTGTTAGATTTAATTTTCATTTCGAGCCTACAGGGGTTTTCACACGGGCTAGCACACGTCCATGTCCCTTACACGGCCATGGCACGCCTGTGTTCTCACCTGTGTGTGAAAACCTGGGTATTCTATTTATTACGTCAGCAAACATTTAGGGGCACACGGCCAAGCCACACGCCGGTGTGCTAAGCTGTGCCCTCCACACAGCTGAGACACACGGCCATGTCTCTACCTGTGTATTTACTGTTGGGCATTCTATTTTGCATAATTTATGTGTGGGGGACACACGGCCTATCAACACGCCCAAGGGGCTGACCGTGTGTCACACATGGCCTAAGCACACGCTCGTGTGCCCACCCGTGTGGACTATTATAAGCTATTTTCCACGCTTTTGCTACCCTGAAACTTAACCAAACACAAGGCCAATTTCAATATCACATATCATAGTAGAAATACACTTCTAAATACCCAGAATTAAGGCATTCACATGCCACAACATATTGCATTCTCATCAATCACTACTCTACTTAAACATGTAAACTTGCACTTTCATGAACTACCTCAACATTTCATAATTTTAACTTAATCAATACTAGCCAATTCTAATGGCCATTTACAACATGATTCAACATTTATAGCCAACACATATGGTTAACTAATATGACACATAACAAAAGGCCTAGTTCCTATACATGCCGTACTCAAAATGGTTAAACTTTACTATACCAAAATAAAATGTTTGATAGTGTAACTTCGAGCTCCGACGTCCTTTTTGATCCCCGAGGTAGCCTGACAACATTACAAGACAGGGAAAAGAGAGGGAGTAAGCATAAATTCTTAGTAAGTTGCATGAAATAAATAGAAACATACAATATACAATAACATCTAAATAAGATTTCATGAAATGTCTTGGCTTATTAACATGGCTTACTCATACTCTTTCTTATCAACATACTCATAACATTTCATTTTCATTTCTCGTGAAATACTCATGTGCACTTGTATCACTCATACATAACTTTAGTCTTTCTTGATATATTGATTAACTTAAATACTATTCCAATTAAATTACTTGGCATATCGAAGGATACTCAAACTTTCATTCTCATGGTAAGATGCCAATGCCATATCCCAAATATGGTCTTACTTGGGATCACATGTCGATGCCAAAGCCATATCCCAGATATGGTCTTACACGGGATCTCATATCCATGTCGATGCCATGTCCCAGACATGGTCTTACACGAGATTGTAAACTAATGCCAATGCCATGTCCCAGACATGGTCTTATACGGGATCACTCTTGGATGCCAACGTCATGTCCCAAGCATGGTATTACAGGGGATCTAAATCACATCTCGGTGCCGACGCCATGTCCCAGACATGGTCTTACACGGAACCACATGTTGATGCCAATGTCATGTCCTAGACATGGTCTTACATGGGATCTCAATTCAGTGCTAATGCCATGTCTCAGACATGGTCTTATAGGGGACCTTCTAAATCTCATGTCATGACTATGGTGTCATTTATATCTTTAAAATTTAAGCGAGATTTCTCTATAATGACTTCATCATTTCTTTATAAAATCACATCAATAAATCTCATGGAGATAACATAAATTTCATACAATGTCATAACATTATTTTCATAATACATAATGCTACTTTATCATACACAAGTTACCTCGGATCCAAAATGCGGGTGAACATGCAATTTAATCCACCACTTTGTTCTTTCCCCGATTTTGGTCCGGGCTTTGTGTTTCTTGATCTAAAATGACAAGTTACACTCATTTAATAATCATATCGGCTAAATAGCCCATAATTCACACTTTTCCAAAATTTATAATTTTTCCCTAAACTTTTACATATTTACAAAATGGTCCCTAGGCTCATAAAATGAAATGCACTTATTTTCTTGGTTACCCAGCCTAGCCGAACCTTATATGAACTCATAACAGCCCACATTTCTCATCAATTTACAATTTTACTACACATTTTATCACATTTACAATTTGGTCCCTATTAGGGTTTTTCATGAAAATCACCTAGAAAAAGATGTTTACTACATTTTAAATTTTCATATTCTGCCACTAGACATCAAAATACATGCATGTCATGTATGGGTATATTTTTGAACATAAACTCTAGCTCAAATTAGTGGTAGAAATAGCTAAATTAAGCTACGAGGATTTAAAAAATACGAAGAACATGAAAGATGGGGCTAGATTGCACTTACTTGGAGCTTGAAAAGATGAAACAAAACCCTAGCTATGGAGCATGAGAATTTTGGCACCCTTAGAAAGAAGATGGACACATTTTTTCTTCTTTTTCCCTTTTTATTTCATTAATTTACCAAATGACTAAAATGCCCTTATGGCCTTTCTTTAAAATTTTTCCCTTCCTTGGGCATTTTTGTCCATCATGCTAATAAATGCCTAATTGCTAAATAAGGCCCTCTAATAATTTTTCTATTGCCACTTCATCCTTAAAACTTCTAGAAACTGATATTTTGAAACTTTTGCAATTTAGTCCTAAAGGACAATTTAACCACTATCTCATAAAAATTCTTTCATGGAATTTTCTCACTATTATGAAATCATATCATAAAGTTAACAATAATCATAAAACATATATTTCAATATCAAATTTGTGGTTTTGCAAGCACTATTTTGACTAGGCCCTAATTCGGGCCATTACACACTCGGAATACTAGAGGATACTCGGAAGGTTCGCACATAAGTGCCACACTTATTTGTAGCCGAAACTAACACTTATCACTTATCACTTAAGAGTACACTCTCGAGCTAATCACGGGTCTGCTCACACAAGCTGATGGTCGTGATATAGATACACAGTGCTGCTCACACAAGTTGACAGGTTTCCGCAACACATGCTAGATTACCTAGCCATTGGTAGGACATACTAGACCAACACCCGTGTAACACACTGATTTTCGGGATTTTGTGAATTTTTTGTGTGAATTTGGTTAAAATTTAATTTTGGTATTTGGTTGTGCAATTCATATTTGGAGTGTGTAAATGGGCCTATAGAAGGCCCAAGTGTTGGTAAAAACTCGGTAGAATTTGTGAATTTTGTACTTAAAGAATTAGGGGTCTTAGCTAGGTGGTCTTATTAAAAGATGTGGGTAGTTTGTATCAGAAAAAGGGCATTGGCAAAGTGGCTTGAAGGTGCCACTTAGTTGCTAAAAAAGTGGCGTGTAAATGGAAGGGAAGGAGGCCAAGGTTCGATTCTCTAGCAGGTATTAGTGTGGTCTATTTTTATGTTATGAGCATGCAAGAGTTTGAAGTCGGCTGGAACTCTGGTTGAAGAGTTTGAATCAGTCAAGAACATGGATCATGGAGGGATAAGGGGGAGTGTATCTAGGAGAGATTTTAGGAGAATTTGAAATTGGAAAAGGGTGTAGCCGGCCAAGGGTGTAGCCGGCCAAGGGTGTGATTTGTGCAAATTCGGTTATTGAATTTTAGCTTGGTTGTTTTTAGTTTTTTCTTTGGTGCCGTTTACTTGTAAACCAAATCCCTCTCTTTTCTTTCTTTCATTTCCTCCTCCATACTCTCTTTTCTTCCTCTTTAATCCCGAGAAGCCGAACCTACCCCTCCCTTCTCCTCTTGTTAGCCGATTACTAAACAAAGCCAATCCCAAAGATCCGATTTCTCTTTAAGGGTACACCCTTGTTTCTTCTTCCCTTTAGCCGAATCTTACACTCTCAAAAGCCTCCATACTCCATCAGCAACACCCCCTTTGGCTTATAATTATCTTCTTCTCCTTTATTTCAAAAGCCGAAAGCGCAATACTTGTGAAGACTTTATGGCCAAATTCTGTGGACTCTGGGATTCATTTTCTGCCAGTGCTTAGGGGGCAAGAATCGGTGTGAGACCTAAGTCAGCGAGAGTGGGAATCATTGGTAAGGGTACTATTGGTAAGCATTCGAATTTTTGGTTCAACTTAATGTTATAAAAGTTAGGAAAAGCCAGAAACCCCTAAAAATTAGGGAGGCAATCGTTTTGAGGTATAGGCCTTATAGGGTCTGTTCATTTGGTTTTTATGGTTTTATGTTGTGAAATAAACCATCTTGGAGGAGCAGCAAGGCTTGGAGAATCTGTGCGGATAAACTTGGATTTAATCATCGGATCCTGCGAAGGTCAGTGATCTATGGCTAGCTAGTAGGGGTTTTGGCCGATTGTGAATAAGGGGATATTAGGTATGGTTGTTGATGTTAAAGATTTAACGTGGTAGGTAATTGATTGTAGAACAAGCACGTAGTGAATTTTAGGAAGCAATCGTCACTAAGCAGGTGTGTAACGAACCCTCGTAGTAGCTTAGATTAATATTTACTAAAAAGTCGAAATGCTGAAATTCCAGCATTTCAGGAACTTGTGGTTTTACAAATGGTTATAGACGTGATAAATGCGATAAGATTGGTGATTGGATCGATGGAGCAAGTAAGGTCACGATTTTACGCACGATGGTAAGTTGGGCTTCGATGGGTTGAATTGGGCCCAATGGGTTTTCGGGCCCATTTGGGTAAAATTGGTAGAAAATAGAATTTGGTTAAATTGTCTGTCAAGACCGTTAATACCGTTATAGAATATAGGCTAAATGGGCCTAGATGACTAAATTGGCTACGTAGGGCCCATTAGGGGTTTTGGGCCCAAAAGCCTAAATTGGTTAAAATAGATTAAAGTTATCGCTCAAACACTCGGAATTGTTGATAATGAGCATTGAAAACCCTAAATAATTAAGAAAATTATGAAATTACCCTTATAACATGAAAATGACTATTTTACCCCTAGGTGAAAATGACCACTATACCCCTAGGGTTTTATTATGATTATGATGCATGTGATATTGTTATTATACATGATATGCCATGATATGCACATGCCATGATATACTCATTTTATGCATGGGTTGGGTTTATTAGTGGAGGAAGTGTAAGTGGCAATGCCATAGATACCGAAAAGGGGCTTTGCCCTAGTGATTAAAAGAGGCTAGTTCTCCAGTTATATGATAAAGCAGCTATGCTGCCAGTGGAGAGTTTGGTTGGGTGGGTTGAGTTATTCCCCACATGGAGAGCTTGGTTGGTACGGGTGGAGAGTAGCGGATGGTGGGTTGAGTAGTCTCCCCAAATGGGCTTGCATACATTTATTGATATTACATGTGATGTTGGAACGGGCCTATGGGCCATACCGTTTACAGAAAAGGCTTCGGCCCAATGATATGTTTTATGAGAAAGGCTTCGGTCCAGTAACCGTTAAACAAAAGGCTTCGGCGCAGTGGTTGTTGAGACTGAATTGGAGCTTAAGCCCAGTATGCTGATATTGATTTGGGCTCTGAAAGCGCTTGTTTCTCACTGAGTTTCCAAACTCACCCCTTTCCTTAACCTTGCAGGTGAGCCTTGATGTGAAGACTTGGAGCTGGAGGGGATTCAGAGTGGCCATGGTGATCGCTTTCGGACTATTTTCATAAAGTACCTTGTTTTTAAAATTTATATTTTAAGTGTTATTACTATTTGGTTTTGGGTTGTAATAAGGTCATTTTAATTACTTTCTAGATTATTTTATCTTATACTTTTTATTTTACTTGACGGATATGGTTTTAAAATGGGCTAAACTCAGGACACGTTTTTGAATTGATACTTGTTTCAAATAACGCAATGCTACAATGATTTATCAAACATATCTACTTAAATGAATTCCAACACAACTTGTTTTCCAGAACCTATCACTAAACTAAAGTGTGGCAATGGTTGTGGGCATGTCTAGGACTGGATCCAATCAAGAGCTTGGTACTTAAGCAGCCTCCATGGCTCACCCTGTGACAGCCCTAGTTCGACCTTAGTCGAGAAGTGGTTTCGGGACCGCTAAACCGAGTCAAAAAAAATTATTTGATGATGTGAGTTGTGTAGTTGATATGAGATTTGGTAAGTGTTATAATAATTGAGTGAAAATTTGACCTTCAAAATGATTAATTTCTTAAAGAGGACTTAAGTGTTGAACTTTAGAATTTTAATAGGCAAAAATCAAAGTGGCTAAAAAGTGTAAACTTACAAAGAATTGTCTTTGCATGTCAAATTGCCCATTTCCACCTTAGTGGACGGTAATGATGATGTTATAATATTATTTTATATATTGTTTATGTGATAATAAATTATATTGACTTATCATAATATCAAAAGAAAATTGAGAAAATAAAATTACCTTATTTTCATCTCCCATTGCCGATTGTGAATAAAGAAAAGAGAGTTGGAGTTTAAGAGAGATTCGGCCATTGTAGTCCCAAAATTAAAGTATGTATTCTTGTAATTATGCTTGAATCTTGTGAATTTTAGTTGAAGGATAGGCATATGGCATAGCCCATAGGTTGGTTTTTAAGTTTTTGGTTGATGCTTCCTTCGGTCATGGCCATGGAGTGAGGCTTAATTTTTGTTTTGACTTTCAAATGTTGGAAATAGTTACGGTGAGTTGAATCATATATTGAGATCAAATTCAAATGATTTTTGGTGTTGAAATGCTTGAATGATGCAAATTAGGTTCTTTGTAACTTAAATTTTCTTGTTGAAATATTCGGCTATGTTATTAGGGAAAAAGGATGTTTTAGTATTAAAGGTTCATGGGAGTTAACCTTGCCGTGATTATAGTAGCAAAGAAATGAAAGAATTTTGGTTGAGCTACTTCTAGTGTGCCGAATTGAGCTAAGGAAATTAGTCTAAGATTCAATGTGAGTAGTTTAAATTGCTTTCTTCAATAGTTGGATATTTATTTGTGAAAATTGAGGTCAAGAAGCTATATTTGTGTGACCAAGGCCGATAGGTCTTGAGAAAGACATAAGATGGTGTATGAAATCTTATATGTGGAAATGAAATGACCATTCATGATAGGGTAAGTGTTAAACCTTGTCAATTGGAGCTAGATATACTCTTAAAGCTATAGTATAGATGGCGAACTATAATATCAAATATGCATTATATGCGCACGCATATAGTTAGACATGCTTTAGGTGCGTAATTCATATGATATTTTTATAGAGAAATTCGATCATGTGGATTAGTAATTTTGCTTGTGAACAAGAGATAATTACATATCTAATGTATGTGTGAGAGCCGAATGGCTTCAATTGTGATACTATATTTTTAGCTAGTCAAAGATTTAGTTGCGATGTAAGCTGAATATTCATTTGGACTGAATGTGTATGAATGCATCTAAAAGTATCTATATGAGTAGTAAAAAGAAAATATAGACAACGATTGGTGATTTCATCATTTTGAGTATGACATGTTCGGCCATTTGTGATTGCTATGTATATTGTAATGAGTTGGTTAAAAAGGTCTATGTATAATTGTGCTGACCTAACGATCTTTATGTGACATGTAGTTTGATGTTGTCTTGGCCGAATGTGCTTAGTATGTAAAGTATGTATATGTTTTGTTAGTATGCTAGTAAAGTGAATAAAGTCTAAATTAAGCGAACTTGTGTAAATTTAAGATCAAGATCAAAGAGGGACACTCTTGGACAAGGGAAAAGCGAAGGTCGTGGAATAGCCAAACCGTGCACTACTCAGAAAGATACGAGGTAAGTCCTTGAGAAACGAACCTTTATTTAGGGTAAGGTAAAGTTATAATACATTTGTATAATCTGTGAGCTAATGGAAAAGGATATGTTCGAATGTTAATTTTGGAAATGAACGTGTGGGTAATTGTTGGAAGCCGAATACTACGATTAAATATTAATGTGTCTAGGGTGAAATTGTGTTCTTTGTTTACTATTAAACAAACCGTATGGAGTATGATTGGGATTATGCCGAAAGTGTGTGTCTGTATCTGGTGGTTATTGAAAGATGATATGAAAGATATGATGATATGTACGAGTACGAATTTAGTTGATAAAGCCGAGCTTAGCCTCGAAGGGCTTTCGAGCCAGAGTTAAAGCCGAGCCTAGCCTCGAAGGGCTTTCGAGCTAGAGTTAAAGCCGAGCTTAGTCTCGAAGGGCTTTCGAGCCAGAGTTAAAGCCGAGCTTAGTCTCGAAGGGCTTAAAGCCAGTGATAAGATTCGGGTTTGGCCTCGAAGACTATTCGTGGTGGGAATTGGATATGGGTCAAATGTATAAGCTCACCTATAAGTAATATTGCCTTAGTTATAACGGATGCACCATCTAATGTAAGGAAGGCAGGTATGCATTCTATACTCTTAATGGTTTAGAATATCATTAATGTTGGTTTATTTGAGCCTGGTAAGGATCTGTGAACTATTGTTTGATATCCTTTGTATGTTTAAGAAATCTGATGTTGAATTATATATATATATATGTGTGTGTGCTCGATTGATTTTGCAAAGAAGAAAATCAAAATACTCGGCTATGAATGAATGACTTTGATTTCCTTGCGTTTTCTTTTTAGATATGCTTGTGAGTAAATAGTAACATGACATGCTCATATTCGGCCAAAGGAGGATTTAAACATGAGTTGTTAATATTATGCCCTTCATTTATTTTTGATTGAGTTACTTAAGTACTTACTAAGCAAGTATTTGCTTACTCTTTGTCCCTGCTTTCGATTTTGTAGATCTAGATCGGAAGCTACGGTCTCGGGAATTCCAGAATTGAAATCATCTACACTATCACTCATCTTTTGGTACTGGTAACTAAATCTAGGAATGGCATGTATAGGTTTGACTTTTGGTGGTTAAACAAACATCTTTTGAATTTTGTAACTAAATTAGGCCATGCGAAAATGGCTCTCTTAAAATTTTTTACTTGTATAGTTATGGTATTAACTAGACTATGTTATATATGAATGGTTGTAATATGCATGTTTGTAAACTAGTTTTGAAGTATATCATACCTTTATAATTGTGATCTATGAAATACAGGTGGTGAATATGACTAGGGACGATTTTATTTCGTACATTGTTTTAAACTTAGTAAAATGGTTTAGTTGTTTTCGGTGGACGAGTATTTTCCCAGTAGTGACAATTACATCTTTAGGTTTAGTAAAGATTTTCTTTTGATAACATGTGGCTTTACAAAGAAATGGTCTGGTGATGCCTCTTGACCCTCCTGCGATGGGACCGGGTCTAGGGGTGTTACACACCCCCTCTGTTTCGAATACCTACTTGGTGCACAGCTTCCATTCACTTTATTAACTTAGCAAAGACAACCTTTTAAAACATTAAGAAAGACTTTGGATGAAATATGGGGTTTCTTAAATATTTCAGTGTGACACGCCGGATCTGGCCATAACGTCTGGGCTGGGTTTGGGGTGTTATAGCCCGGATCACTTAATCACTTAAAACAGTTGGTTTCCTAGTTGGTCGCTACTTGGTCGATATATTCATTTAGATAGTTATCCACAATGCATACAATATTAAAGCATTCAAAACATAAATATAATAACACATTATTTACATATAAACTTACCTCGATACAAAATGATTATTTTTGCGATTTAGTGTACGACCTTTTCTTTCCCCTAATCAAGGTCGATTTCATGTCTTTCTTGCTCTATAATAACACATTTAGCTTGTTTATTACTCACATTATTCAATTTGACCAAAAAATTATATTAAGGCAAATTTATATTTTTGCCCCTAACTTTTCACTTATTTACGCTTTAGTCCCTAGGCTCGTAAAATGAAGTGTATTCATTTTTCTCAAAACCCAATCCTAGCCGAACCTATTTCATGCTTATAACAGCCCATATTTTCTTTCAAATCAGATTTTTAGCACTTATTTTACAACTTTTACAAATAGGTCCTCATGGACGTTTTCCTCAAAAATCACTTAGTAAAAGTTGTTTATTACAAACATTCATTTTCTACCATTAGACATCAAAATACATGTATGTCAAACATGGGTAAATTTTCAAACATGAACCTTTGCTCGAATTAATGGTAGAAATAGGTAAATCGAGCCACGAGAACTTCAAAAATGTAAAGAACATTAAAAACGGGACTAAGATGCACTTACTTTGAGCTTGAAAATGAATGAAACCCTAGCTATGGTGTCCTTAGGGATTTCCGACTATGGAGGAGAAAGATGGACAACATTTTTGACTTATTTTCCCTTTTTATTCTTTTAATAACCAAATGGCTAAAATGCCATTCACTTAAAACTTTAATGTTTCCATGTCCATTTTTGTCCAAACTAAACTATATTGGTCTAATTACCACATAAGGACTTATAATTTAAAAATGCATTTCAATTAAGCACTAAAAGCTTCTAGAACACTTATTTTGCAACCTTTGAAATTTAGTCCTAATATTCAAATTGGACACTCTATCGATAAAATTTCTTAACGAAATTTTCACACATGCATTCAATCTTATATTAGACCTCAAAACTTAATTGCAATAAATTTTTATACTTTAGATTTGTGGTTTCAAAACCACTATTCTGTTTAGGCCTTAAATCAGCTTGTTGCAAGTTGAGTCAAACAATCAAATAGTGTTACCAGACTTATTTTACTATTTCAGCACATAAATTGATTCGTAGAAGTTGTAAGGCATTTTTGGCCTATATACTTGATACTCGAGACTCGGAGTCAAAGCTTGATCAACTATCAATTATGAATGAGTTCATAGATGTATTCCCTGAGGTGCTATCGGGACTGCCACTAGAACGTGAAGTTGAATTTGTAATTGATATGATGCTTGGGACTACTTTTATATCGATCGTACCATATCAAATGACACCAGATGAGTTGAAAGAACTAAAAGCAGAGCTGCAAGAATTGTTAGACAGAGGTTTTATTCAGCTGAGTGTATCTCCTTGGGGTACACCTGTGTTATGTGTGAAAAAGAAGGATGGGTCGATGAGATTGTGTATATGTTACAGGCAACTAAATAAGGTCACAATAAAGAATAAATATCATTTGCCTTGTATCGGTAATTTGTTTGATCAGTTGAAAGGTGCAAGAGTGTTCTCGAAAATATATCTTAGATCAGGATATTATCAGCTACGAGTTAAAAATGTCGACGTGCCAAAAACTACTTCTCGAACTTGGTATGGTCATTATGAATTCTTGGTGGTGCTGTTCAGATTAACCAATGCCACTACTACTTTTATAGATCTAACGAATCAAGTGTTTCAATCTCATTTGGATAGATTTGTGGTTGTATTCATTGATGATATACTGATTTATTCAAAAACAACATCCGAGCATGTTCAACATTTAAGAAATGTTCTATAGATTTTACATGAGAAACAACTGTATGCGAAATTTAGTAAATGTGAATTCTGACTCAAAGAAGTTAGATTTCTTAGCTATGTAATTTCTGCAGATGAGATTCAGGTTAATCTGAGAAAAATTTCTGTCATTTTCAACTAGAAAACTTTGGAAAATGTTTCTGAGGTACGTAGTTTCCTAGGCTTAGCTAGTTATTATTGTCGATTTCTTAAGAATATTTTGGTGATTACATTACCGATTGTAACATGCCTTACCCTAGACTGTCACCAGAGTCGAGCACGAGACGTTACTAGACTTATCTTACAAGTTTAGGGGTATAAAAATTTACTTTTAAAATTAATTCACACACATTCATCCAATATATCCATAAAAAGGGCCCTCGAGGCCCTAAAACATGCAATTGAAATGGTTTGGGACCAAACCAGAAACATTAAAAATTTTTCGATTACTTACATAAATCAAAACAATTTATTTCACCATTCATAATAAAACTGTCCACCTACATAATAGTCACTCAATTAATTATAACTCAAGTTACAAAACTCAAACTTTAAATCCATAATTTTCCCTAAAACTAGATTCATATATATTCTTACCATAATTTTTCTAGAATTTTTGGTGTGACCAATTACTACAGTTTATTAGTTAAAATTTCCTCTGTTACACAGTCCAACGGTTCTTATCTCTCCTCACTAAAAATCAATTATCTCATAGTACAGTTTTCATTTAGTGTTTTTACTTTTTCTAATGAAAATAGACTCACTAGTGAATCTAGACATATAAATTATGACTCATAATTCTTTTTGTACAATTTTTAATGAAATTCTAAAATTGAAACAGGGGATCAAAAAGTCACTCTGAACCAGTCTTGTAAGAGTTCAAATATCTCATAATACAGACTTTCTATCCTTGCTCTGTTCCTTTCCAATGAAAATAGACTCAATAGGCTTTAATTCTATGTCTCAGTTGCCATTGAATTCCATTTCTACAATTTTTAGTGATTTTTCAAAATTACGTCACCGCTACTGTCCTGAAACTATTCCATGGCTAACTTTTACTCTCTCATAAATTCTTTTTATAAACTATCATTTAGGCATACATAACACCGAAACATGTTCTTAATTAGCCATTTCAATAGGTAATCATTATCAATTATTCACATGCCATTCTTTAGTCATATCATAAGGACATACACACAAAATGGCCAAGTCCCTATACATGCCATAACTTAAAACGTTTCGAATCACAAAATACCAAGATAGCCCTTTGATAGTGTGAGATGATCTTTGACGTCCTTACGATCCCTGAGTTGGCTTGACGATACTATAAAAAGAGAGAAAAGAAATGGAGTAAGCATAAAGCTTAGTAAGTTTGCATGTAAATAAATAACAACATTCTAAATTAATTATCAAGATAATTTTAACCTTCAAGCTCAATATGCATAAGTCTTGAATTTTCTTACCTGAACCTTTCGAACATGGACTTATCTTACCTTTTCTTGAGTATACTCTTTAAGTTTCCCATTGGACCACTTGGAATACTAAGGATACATGGGTACCTTTCCTTTTTAAACTTACCATTGCCATGTCTTGACATGCTCTTACATGGTATCCTTGCCTTATGAACTCACCATTGACATGCCTTGGCATGGTCTTACATGGGATCTTTGCCTTATAGTAGCTTATCAATGCCATGTCTTGACATGGTCTTACATGATTTCCTTGTCTTGTAAAACTTACTAATGCCATGCCTTGGCATGGTCTTACTTGGTATCCTTAAGCCCTGATGTCACGACATTTGTATCCTACATATTCCTAAGGTTCAACCGGGACTTTTAAGTATCATTTCACCATCAAGTACTTGAGTCATCAATGATTAAATTCGCAAAACAAACATATAGATGCTGAAAAGTAACAGTATTAGATATAAATAACAAAACATTGCATTTATTTACTGCAAACTTACCTTGATACAAAATACGATCACATACTTTGATCTAGTCCTCAATTTTTTTCTTTCCTCGATCTACCCCCGAATTTTGTTCTTCTTGATCTATAATAGCAAATTTAGCTTATTTAATACTTGCATTTATCAAAATAGTCATTGACTCTAACTTTGGGAAAATTATGATTTTACCCCTAAACTTTTGCATATTTATACTTTTTGCCCAAAGCTCAAAAATTAAACTTTATTCCTAATTCTTATGTTTTAGGACATGCTGATAATTTTTTTTCCTTCTATGGCCATCAAATTCTCACTCTAACATATACTTATGAACATTAGGTATTTTTACAGATTATGTCGTTTTACTCGTTTTCGCTTAAAATATCTTAACAAAAGTTGGTTAATATAATTTCAAACTTCATATTCTACCGTAAAACATCAAAATAGACACATTTCACCTGTGGGTATATTTCCATATATAAACCATAGGTTAAATTATTGCTAGAATAAGCTAAATTAAGTTACCAGGACTCCAAAAAACGTAAAGAACATTAAAACGGGGCTTGGATGCACGAACTATGAGCTTGAGAAGTTGAAGAAACCCTAGCTATGGAGACACATGAAAACCTGGCTATGCACTTACTATCATCAAAGAACATTAAAACGAGGCTTGGATGCATTTACTATGAACATTAAAACTTTAGTTATTTTTATCTATGTATGCCCATTTTTGTCCATGAAAACCTAATGGTCTAATTGCCATTTAAGGACCTCTACTTCAATTATGCTCTTCAATTTAATCCTTTCCTATCTAGAACTCATATTTATCAACTTTTTCAAACAAGCCCTAATAGGAAAATTAAACATGTAATTCATAAAATTTTCTATTGATACTCTAACACATGCATGTAATCACTCGGTAAATTATAAAAATTAATCGGAATAAATTTTTCTATCTCAAATTCAAGGTGCAACCACTATTCCATTTAGGCCTTATTTCAGGATGTTACATTTCTCCCCCCTTTAGGGATTTTTGTCCCTGAAAATCTTACCTGTGAATAGATTTGGATACTATTTTCGCATAGCCTCTTCGGGCTCCCATGTAGCCTCGTCTACCCCATGCCTATTCCATAATACTTTCACAAGTGTAATACTTTTGTTCCTTAGTTGCTTAACCTCTCCAGCTAAAATCTTTACCAATTCATCACCGTAAGTCATGTTTTGCTAAATCTCAACCTCTGTCTGTGAAATCACATGTGACAGATCAGAACGGTAACGACGTAACATGGACACATGGAATACATCATGAATCTTTTCTAGCTCTGTCGGCAAAGCTAACCGATATGCTAATGGCCCAACTCTTTCAGTCACCTCAAACGGTCCAATAAAACGTGGACTTAGTTTTCCTTTCTTGCCGAATCTAATGACTTTCTTCCACGGGGATACTTTTAAGAACACTTTGTCACCAACTTAATACTCAATCTCTTTTCTTTTCAAGTCTGCATAAGACTTCTGTCTATCTGAAGCTGCTTTCAAGCAATGTTTCATAACTTTCACTTTTTATTCAGTTTTTTTAACTAAATCAACCCAGTAAATCTAATTTTCTTTAAGCTCTATCCAATACAAAGGTGTGTGACATTTACGTCCATATAAAGCTTTATAAGGTGCCATCTTCAAACTCCACTGGTAACTATTATTATAAGCAAACTCTACCAACGGCAAATATTTCTCCCAACTACCTTGAAATTCTAAGACACAACATCTGAGCATATCCTCAAGTATCTGAATAACTCTCTCTGACTGACATCGGTCTGAGGATGGAAAGCTGTACTAAAACTCAACTTTGTGCCCAAAGCTTCCTGTAACTTCTTCCAAACCCACGAAGTGAATCTCGGGTCTCTATCTGAAATAATCGATAACGGTACTCCATGTAGTCTGATTATCTCTAAAATATACAACTCGGCCAACTTGTCAAGTGAATAATCTATATGAACTGGAATAAAATGAGCTGACTTCGTTAGCTTATCAATCACAACCCATACTGTATCTTTCTTTCTCGGTGTCAACGGCAATCCTGTCACAAAATCCATGGCAACTCGGTCCCATTTCCACTTAGGAACTAACACAGGCTGTAATAAACCTGAAGGTACTTGATGTTTGGCTTTTACCTGCTGACAGATCAAGCATCTAGAAACAAACTCTGAGATATCTCTCTTCATTTCTACCCACCAATACATTTTCTTCAAATCATTATACAACTTTGTACTACCTGGATGAATAGGCAAGGAACTGCTATGTGCTTCCTCTAAAATCTTTCGAATAAGCTCATCATTCTTTGGTACACATATCTGATTTCTGAACATTAAACAACCGTCAGAACTAATTTGAAAATCTAACTCTATACCCGACTCATACTGAGCTCTTTTGGCTTGCAACTCACTATCATCTTTCTGAACTTCATAAATTTCTTCAAGAAACATTGGCTTAGCTTTTAATTCGGCTAAGATAGAACCATCATCTGATAAGGTTAAACTAGTGTTCAAAGCTCTTAATTCAAATAAAGATTTTCTACTCAAAGCATCAACAACTACGTTTGCCTTACCCAAGTGATAATCGATCACTAGTTCATAATCTTTAATCAACTCTAGCCATCTTCTTTGCCTCAAGTTCAAATCTTTCTGAGTCATCAAGTATTTCAAACTTTTATGATCAGTAAATATTCGGCATTTCTCACCATACAAGTGATGTCTCCAAATTTTCAAAGAAAATATAATGGCAGCTAGTTCTAAATCATGAGTCAGATAATTTTTCTCATGTGGCTTTAGCTGTCTAGAGACATAAGAAATTACCTTTCCTTCTTGCATAAGTACACAGCCTAGTCCATTCAAGGATCCATCACTATAAATCACAAACTCTTTACCCGATTCTGGTTGTACTAAGACAGGAGCTTCAGTCAACAATGTCTTTAACTTGTCAAAACTCTACTGACACTTTTCTATCCATTCAAACTTGACATCTTTCTGTAGCAATCTTGTCAATGGGGTAGCTATCATGGAAAATCCCTCTACAAATCGTCTATAACAACTAGCGAGACCAAGAAAACTTCTGACCTCTGATACATTCCTAGGAGGCTTCTAATCATCAATGGCTGAAATCTTGCTCGAATCAACTCTAATACCTTCACCTGAGACTATATGTCTAAGAAAACTGACTTCCCGTAACTAGAACTCACTTTTGCTAAACTTGGCATAAAGTTGATTATCTCTCAAAGTTTGTAAAATTATTCTCAAATGCTCTGAATGCTCAGTCTCATCATGAGAATAAATCAAGATATCATCAATGCTTGATTCATTAAGTCCATGAAAATGGCAAGAGCATTAGTTAAGCCAAATGGCATCACAAGGAACTCATAATGGCCATATCTAGTCTGGAAAGTAGTCTTCGGAACATCGACTCTTTAACTCGTAATTGATAATATCCGGATCTCAAATCTATCTTGGAGAACACAGTAGCTCCCTTCAATTGATCAAACAAATCATCAATTCTAGGTAGTGGATACTTGTTCTTAATAGTTACCTTGTTAAGCTACTGATAATCTATGCACAATCTCATCGAACCATCTTTCTTTTTCACAAAGAGTACTGGTGCACCCCATGGTGAGCAGCTAGGTCTTGCAAAGCCTTTATCTATTAATTCCTGCAACTAAACTTTCAATTCTTTCAATTCCATTGGAGCCATTCTATAAGGAGCAGTAGAAATTGGTGTTGTACCCGGAACCAACTCAATACCAAACTGAACTTCTCTGATAGGAGGCATACCTAGTAGTTCTTTCAAAAACACATCAGGGAACTCATATACCATAGGCACTAATTCAATTTCCAACTCTGGATCTTTAGTATTCAACACGAAAGCAAGATAAGCTTCATATCCTTTCCTCAAGCATTTCTGAGTAGACATAACAGAAATCATGGCAATTGAACTATCTAACTAATCTGAATTAACCCGAAGAATTTCACCATTTTCGCATTTCAACTCAATGAATTTCTTTCTACAATTCACTATCACATCATGCGCAGTCAACCAATCCATACCAAGAATCACATCAAACTAATCAAATGGCAATAACGTGAGATCGGCCGGAAAACAGTAACCTCTAATCATCAAAGGATAATTTTTACATACTTTGTCTACTAATACATACTGACCTAATGGATTCAATGCTTCAATCACAAATCCCGTAGACTCTATGGACATGTTCATACTAGGCATCAATTTCATGCAAACATCGGAATGGGTCAAACCCGGATCATTCAAAGCAATAACATTAACATCATGAAGAGAAAATGTACCCGTCATTACATCGAGGGAGGATGCCTCTTCACGAGCATAGATAGCATAGGCCTTGTAGGTGCTCTAACATCTGGTCTCGCTACTGAATCTCTAGATGCACCTCTACCTGCCCTTATTCCTTAATTTCTTTGAGGTCTGCCTCAAACGGGGGCATTGCCTGATCTTACACTCGGTATTACTTCTCTTTTAACCATCTCAGGACACTCCCAAATGAAATGATCCAGTGCACCACATCAGAAGCACCCAGTCTCAGTTGCTTGACATTGACCTAGATGATGTCGACCACAGTGAAGACACTTGGGTCTATCGAGCTAAATACTACCAACACTCGTAATTAAAGTGGTTTGAGCTTTTTGACCCATAAATCTTCTACCTCTATTTCGGCTAGAATACCCTGTTGAAAAATTAGATCTCGTAGAGAACTCTCTAGGCCTCTTGAATGTAAACTGAAACGACTTGCTCATCTGCCTTTTCTTTGTGTCTTGCATCTCAATTTCAGCTTTACCCTTTGCTTTCAACAACTCCTCTGCCGCACAGGCTCTTTCCACTAAAATGACAAACTCTTTTATTTCTAGAATGCCAACTGACAGTCGAAAATCATCATTGAGCCCATCTTCAAATCTCTTGCACATAATAGCTTCGGTTGGCACACATTCTCGAGCATAATTGCTAAGTCTGACAAATTTGCATTCATATTCAGTCACTGTCATCTTACCCTGCTTTAGTTCAAGGAATTATTTTCTTTTCTGGTCAATGAACCTCTGACTAATGTATTTCTTACGGAACTCTTACTGAAAGAAATCCTAGATAACCTTTTCTTTCGGTACTACTAACACAAGTGTCTTCCACCAATGGTAGGTCAAATCTCGCAAAAGTGATACAACACACTTCATGCACTCTTCAGGTGTACAGGATAACTCGTCAAAGACCCTGATAGTATTTTCAAGCCAAAATTTAGCTTTCTTTGCATCATCATCTTTAGTAGCCCGAAACTCTTCAGCCCATTGTTTTCTAATTTTATCAACTGGTGGCTTCTCCCTTCTTACTATGTCTGTGACTGGGGAAGCTACATGGATAGTCTGAGGATCATGAGGGGGTGGAGGTCCAACAGCCGGATTCATACGAGCGAACTCAGCAAACCATTCATTCATAGCTTGGAAGAATGCTTCTCGAGCCCCTCCTCCCTGACTAACTGTAACGGGCCTATCACTACTATCTGCTGGCACCGTCCCTTTACAGGAGTAGGCGCGTTACTCTCTACATCATCTACACCAGCTCATTCGGGATCCATAACTATAAAAGAAAAACATTTTAAAATCATCAAAAGTCGTCACACTATCAAAGTATAAGTATGGCATGTATAGCTACACTCTTACTCATACTGAATATTTTGAGAACCGACTAAAATCTTGCTCTGATACCAATAAATGTAACACCCCTTACCCAAGACCGTCGTCGGAGTCTAGCACGAGGCGTTACCAAGCTTATCTTACTAGTTCGGGGTATAAAAATTTACTTTTAAAATTAATCCACGCACATTCATCCAATATATCCATAAAAAGGGCCATTGAGGCCCTAAAACATGCAATTGAAATGTTTCGAGACCAAACCAGGAACATTAAAAATTTTCCGATTACTTAAATAAAAATAATTTATTTCACTATTCATAATAAAACTGTCCACCTGCATAATAGTCACTAAATTAATTATAACTCGAGTTACAAAAATTGAAATTTAAATCCGTTAATTTTCACTTAAACTAGATTCATATATATTCTTACCATAATTTTTCCAGAATTTTTGGTGTGACCAATTAGAATAGTTTATTAGTTAAATTTTCCCCTATTACACAGTCCAATGGTTCTAATCTCTCCACACTAAAAATTAATTATCTCATAGTATAGTTTTCATTTAGTGTTTTCACTTATTTCTAATGAAAATAGACTCACCAAGGAATCTAGAAATATAAACTATGACTCATAATTCTTTTTGTAAAATTTTTAGTGAAATTATAAAATTGAAATAGGGGATCACAAAGTCACTCTGAACTAGTCTTGTAAGAGTTTAAATATCTTAGAATACAAACTTTATATGCTTGTTCTGTTTCTTTCCTATGAAAATACACTCAATAAGCTTTAATTCTATATCTTATTCACCATTTAATTCCATTTCTACAATTTTTAGTGATTTCTTAAAGTCACGTCACCGCTACTGTCCCAAAATTGTTCCATGGCCAACTTTTACTCTCTCATAATTTCTTTGTATAAACTATCATTTAGGCATACATAACACCAAAACATGTTCTTAATTAGCCATTTCAATAGCTAATCATTATCAAGTATTCACATGCCATTCTTTAGTCATATCATAAGGACATACACACAAAATGGCCAAGTCCCTATACATGCCATAACTTAAAACGTTTTGAATCACAAAATACCAAGGTAGCCCTTTGATAGTGTGAAACGATCTCCAACGTCCGTACGATCCTCGAGTTGGGTTGTCGATACTATAAAAAGAGAGAAAAGAAAGGGAGTAAGCATAAAGCTTAGTAAGTTTGCATATAAATAAATAACAACTTCTAAATGAATTATCAAGATAACTTTAACCTTCAAGCTCAATATGCATAAGTCTTGAATTTTCTCACTTGAACCTTTTGAACATGGACTTATCTTACCTTTTCTTGAATATACTCTTTAAATTTCACGTTGAACCACTTGGAATACTAAGGATACACGGGTACCTTTCCTTTTTCAACTCACCATTGCCATGTCTTGACATGGTCTTACATGGTATCCTTGCCTTATGAACTCACCATTCCATGCCTTGGCATGGTCTGAGATGGGATATTTGTCTAATAGTAGCTTATCAATACCATGTCTTGACATGGTCTTACATGATTTTCTTGCCTTGTAAAACTTACCAATGCCATTCCTTGGCATTGTCTTACTTGGTATCCTTAAGCCCTAATGTCATGACATTTGTATCCTACACATTCCTAAGGTTCAATCGGGCCTTTTAAGTATCATTTCACCATCAATTCTTACTTGAGTCATCAATGAGTAAATTCAAAAAATAAACATATAGATGCTGAACAATAACAATATTAAATATAAATAACAAAATATTGCATTTATTTACCGCAAACTTACCTCGATACAAAATACGATCACATACTTTGATCTAGTCCTCAATTTTTTTCTTTCCCCCTCTACCCCCAGATTTTGTTCTTCTTGATCTATAATAGCAAATTTAGCTTATTTCATACTCACATTTATCAAAACAGTCCTTGACTCTAACTTTGGAAAATTATGATTTTGCCCCTAAACTTTTGTATATTTATACTTTTGGCCCAAAGCTTGGAAATTAAAATTTATCCCTAATTCTTATGTTTTCGGACACGCTGATCATTTTTTTCCTTCTATGGTCATCAAATTCTCACTCTAACATGTACTTATGAACATTAGGTATTTTTACCGATTATGTCGTTTTACTCATTTTCGCATAAAATCGCTTAGCAAAAGGCTTTTAACATAGTTTCAAACTTCATATTCTACCATAAAACATCAAAATAGACACATTTCACATATGGGTATTTTTTCAAATATAAACCCTAGGTTAAATTATTGCTAGAATAAGCTAAATCAAGGTACCGGGACTCAAAAAACGTAAAGAACATTAAAACGGGACTTGGATGCACTTGCTATGAGCTTGAGAAGTTGAAAAAACCCTAGCTATGGAGACACATGAAGTTTCTGCCTAGCTTGAGAAGATGATAATAATTTCTCCATCTTTTCCCTTTTAATTCCTTTTAATTACCAAATAACTAAAAGGCCTTTCATTAAAACTTTAGTTGTTTTTATCTATGTATGTCCATTTTTGTCCAAGAAAACCTAATGGTCTAATTACCATTTAAGGACCTCTACTTCAATTATGCTCTTCAATTTAATCCTTTCCTATCTAGAACTCATATTTATCAACTTTTTGAAACAAGCCCTAACGGGCAAATTAAACATGTAATTCATAAAATTCTCTATCAAAACTCTAACACATGCATCTAATCACTCAGTAAATTATAAAAATTAATCAGAATAAATTTTTCTATCTTAGGTTCGTGGTTTCGCAACCACTGTTCCATTTAGGCCCTATTTCGGGATGTTACACAGGTAACCAAGTTATTACAGAAAAATGTTGAGTTTATTTGGTAAGAAAAAATGCTAGTAAATTTTTTACCAAGTGAACAATATGTTGACAAAAGCTCCTGTACTAACTCAGCTTGAATCTGAAAAAGAGTACATTGTTTATAGTGATGCGTCACTCGGTGGATTATGTTGTGTACCGATGCAAGCTAGAAAAGTAATAGCTTACGTTTCTCGACAGTTAAAGCCATATGAGAGAAATTACCCGACTCATGATTTAGAATTGGTTGGGATTGTCTTTGCTTTGAAGATTTGGTGACATTACTTGTACGATGAGAAATATCACATTTATATTTATCATAAAAGCATGAAATATTTGATGACTCAAAAAAAATTGAACTTGAGACAATGACGGTGGCTTGAGTTGTTAAAGGATTATGATTTAGTCATTGATTATCATCCGGGAAAAACTAATGTGGTTGCAAATGCATTGAGTCAAAAATCACTATTTACTTTGAGAGCGTTAAATGCGCAGTTAACTTTGAATGTTGATGGTTCTATTTTAGCATAATTGAAAGCTAGACTAGTATTTCATTAGTGAATTCGTGAGTTGCAAAATGATGATCTGAAGTTGTTATATAAACGAGAATAAATTCAGAATGATCAGACTATAGGATTTAAGGTTGATACTAAATGAATGTTTTATTTTCGTAAGAGATTATGTGTTCCAAATTATTTAGAGGTGACACGAGACATTTTATCTGAGGCTCACAATAGTATGTTGTAACGCCCCAAAAATTTAGGGTCTTTAATTTTGCATGATCTGACACAAATTGCTTGTTTGGTGTGCTGGCTAGATGATTTGGGTGTGTTTGGGAGTATTTGAGAAGCCTGGGTCAAGTCTGGTCTTTTGCAAAATTTTAAATTTTTGCTCTTAAATGAATTTGGATGTTAGCATGTAGGCTTTATATTTACATTTGTTGGATTTTTGACACAAAAGGCCCTGTGGCTTGGTGGCAAGTGGTGTGTTAGGTAACTAGGAGAGCTTGGGTTCGAATCCATTGGAGCGCAAAGGGATATTTATTTTATGTCTTTGTGGCGTAAGAGGTAGAGTTTATTTCAAACTTTACTAAGGCGGTTGTGGAAAAGGTCAAAGGGAGGTAATCAAGGAATTTGAAAATGGTAGTTATGGATATGGAGGAGAGTTGGGTGGAGAGAATCATGGAATTCAAACTTGGAGAGTTTGAAGCTGATTGGGGGAATTTGATTATGCAAATTCGGCTAAGGAGTTCATTGTGTGCATTTTTGGCAATTGGAGCATTTGGGGACAATATTCTTTGAGCACTTTCGATTTTGAGCATTTTGTACCGAATTGGTACTTCTTTCTTGTTTTTGCAAATGTTAGTCGAATTCTTTTAGTGCAATTTCGGTATTTGGGTTGTTTGGGGTTCTCTTCTTCTTAGACTTCATTTCTCAATTGGTGCATTTGGTTCACTTTGCTAAGATCCAAGACATCAAGTACCAAATTCTCTTTAGAAGCCTTCTTTTTCTTTTTCACATTTTTCTCTTGGCCAAACCCTGCTTTTTCCTTCTCTCATTCTCCTTTGACCAAATCCCTTTCTCTTCTTCTCTCTCATTGTTCTGTCAAATTTCTCAATAGTCAAACCTCTGTTTCATTCTTAGAAGTTCTGTCAATCATCTTCTTTTTAATTTTTTCTCACTTTTCCAATCTAGACCGAATCTTCTTTGGCAATTGATTGATCGCGTGGTCAACTCTCCCATTCTATCGCTAGGTTTGGTAAGTGCTTGTAACTTCTTTTAGAGTAAGGTTCTTATGTTAGTATGGTTTCCCTAACTCTCTACTTTAGTTTTTGATTAATGTTTCTCTGTCCCTTTTCAACTGTGGGGGGTTCTTTAGGTTTTAAAACTCTTAAGGAGTGAGGGATTTCTCTAGTAAGGTGTGGTGTTCCAACCTTTTCTGTCACCAAACGAACTTGTAGTCGGGGTAAGATGGATTGTTGGCGAATATTCTACTGATTCTATTAAGTTTTGTTAGTGGTCTTTAACCATATTCATAATCGATTCTCTAATAAGATCTGATTGGTATGTAGTTTTTCAGCAAGCAACATCTGTTTGGATTCTAGCCTAGCAATTTAAGGGTGTTAGGCTGTTACTGACAATTCAAGGTGGGTAGTATAGATAGTTTGGGAATTCAAGTTTGTGAATCTTATTAAACATTAGGCTAACGTGATGGCTTGTTGGAATGTAGGCGTTGGGCGTAATCAATTCACTCGACTTCACAGAAAAAGGTGTGTAATCACACCCTTCTTTACTGTAAATCAGCAACAGTCGAAAAGCCGAAACTTTAAATTTTGTGGCCTCACGAGCATGCGAACACTCATGTGGTGGACCGAGCCCATAGATCATGGGTGATAGAATGTAGAGGCCACCACAAGCGTTTTTGTAGGCTCAGGCCGTTATGGGCCTCGTTGGGCCGAACTGAGCCGTGGGGGCCCAATGGGCTAGTGGGCCCCTCACGGATAAAATCCATGATAAGTGACAATTATTGGACTGGGTTTTATAATTAGATAGCCATGACAAAATTTGGGCTAAATGGGCCACATGAGCGTATGGGCCCATTTGGGCCAAGTAATGGGCCTTAAGCCCATCTATACTGTTTTGACCACTTAGGTTGCCCGAGTCATTTGAGACGACTGCAGACTTTTCAAAGGGTCGCTATATGTACCGAAACCCCACAACTAGTAAAATGACCAAAATAGCTTGAGGGGTAAAATTACCATTGTATCCCTAACTAATGAAAAGACCGTTTTACCCCTAGTGGTAGGTTGTTTGATGTATATGATATTTATATGACTGATTCCGAGCATGATATGCTATATACACGTATTATTGATATCACGACATACTGCATGGGGTGGGGATTCAGATATGGAGCAAGTACTGTATAGTGGCTTTGCCACGTATTTCTATTATTGGTGGCTTTGCCACATTTTTTATTTTAGTGGCCTTGCCACGTTTACTATCATTAGCAGCTTTGCTGCATTATTACTGCTAGTAGCTTCGCTGCGATATTGGTGTTCTGGCTGGGTTGGTCGATTTTATCCCCACATGGTATGTTGGTTGGTACGGGTGTTGTGTTGGTTGGATTGGGATTGGTTGCATGCCTGCACTGTACTGATACTGTATTAGGCTTAGGTCCACACTCTTACTATATAAGGCTAAAGCCCAGACTGTTTTGTTACTTAATAGGGCTCACGCCCGGACTGTTTCCTCATGCACTGTTCTATTTGACTAATAGGGGGTTACACACTGAGTTTTCGCAAACTCATCATCCTCTTTTTAACTCTACAGATAATCCCCAGCCTTAGACGATTTGAGCTGCAAAGGGACTCAGAGGTGGCCACACTATCGCTACTGCTTTGCATTTGACTTTATTTTTGTAAATTACATAATGGGTTTTGATTATTTTTGTATTATGGCCATTTGAGGATTTAACTTTTAATTGGGCTTGGATTCTTGCTTTAAACTGCTAGAGTAGGGCAAACGGATTTTCAATTTAAAAATTGTTTTCAAAGTAAAACACACATTTTTTAAACTTCACGGTTTTGATCAGTTTACTAAATTAACGATAACAAATATGATAATCGTTTTGCTAAGACGTTTTCAACTCTTATTAATGTAACTTACAGAATTTTTCTTTAGTAATACAAATTAGATAGGTTTTCAATTCAATTTGGATTTTCGCCAACAAATTTAAATAGCTTTTTTCTTTTGATGGGGTTTTGTTAAAAACAAACACAAAAGGTTTTAAACATGGAAATGAACGTTTATCAACAAATCCAATTTTTGAACAACATTTTTTATGTGATACGCCAGACTCGGCCATAACATATGGGTCGTGTTTAGGGTGTTGCATTTAGTAGTATCAGGCCAGGTTGCAAAACTCAGCTATGGAATGGGTTTTGAAAATTTTTGTAAAAATCTAGTTTAAAAGAGATGATTTCAAAGAATCTGAGTTGCTTTAGAATTTTGTTACTGCAAGTGTGGCACACCGAGTCTTCGGCACCAAATCTGTAAGTTTTGTGACACTGTTTACTGTTATAGATTGAAACGTATACTGAGAAACTACTGTAGATAGTAGTACTATACTGAAACTCTGTAGTTAGAGTAAACTGAAACTATAGGAAACTAAAATTGTAGAAGACTGAAAATTGTAGTGAGATTCCGTTCTGAGAAAACAAAACTTTAACTACTGCCTGCTTCATAAAACATCCGTTAATAATTACTGGAATTATGAACTGATTCATAAAACTTTTAAAATAGATAATATGTTATCAAATATGAGCACAAGAGGTACTCGCAGAAGGGGTACACGAGGCCGCGGTAGAGGCTGAGGAAGTGCTAGGGCTGGGTCTTCAGCATCGAGCCCTGCTAGGGAGGCACTAGCTTTGCTAGTAACTGAAACGGGGTCGTTTGATCGAGTAACAGGGGACGATGCTCTATCCCAAGGAATTTTTCACGTTCTAGAGAGGGTTACTAGAGCTAATACTAGATCAGTGGGCCGAGGGTCAATTTCTAAGTGACTTCGGTCGAATAGAGTGAAAATCTTCAGGGGTGTGTCTGGTGTAGTTCTAAATGTAGCAGAGTACTGGTTGGAGGCTACTGAGAAGATAATGGATGACCTTGACTAAACTGTGGAGCAAAAATTAAAGGGAACGGTGTCCTTGTTGCGTGACGAGGCCTACCAATGGTGGCTCACCGTGAGAGAGAGTACGCCGGCTGACCGTTTGACATTGGACTTCTTTAACGTGACCTTTCAAGGAAAATACGTAGGAGCGAGTTATGTGGACGCCCAAAGAAAGGATATTTTGAACCTGACCCATGGGAATAAGACTACGGTAGAGTATAAGGCAGAATTTTTGTGGCTGAGTCGCTATGCTTGGGGAATAGTAGTGACCGAGTATGAACACTGTGTGCGTTTCGAAGATGGCCTCCAAGATGAGTTGTGAGTACTGATAGCTCTGCAGAGGGAGCGAGATTTTGCTACTCTGGTGGAAAAGGTAAAAAATTGTTGGGGATGTGAAGTGCTCTGAGTGCCAAAATCACGAGAAAGATAAGGGCAGATTTAATAGGGATTCAGGGCCCTCAGGTACCTTTAGAAGGCTTGTTAAGAAGGTTAGATTTGACGGGCCAGTTCAAGCAGTCCCTGTTACTGCTGTTAGATCGCAACCATGTGCAAATTACAGAAGATCTCAACTGGGTGAGTGCTAGAAAAAGATTTGGGTATGCTTTAGATGTGGATCAATGGATCACCAAGTTAAGAATTGTCCTCAAAGGCTGGGTTAGATGCAAGCTACAGAACAGAGGTACGTTCAGCCAGTAAGAGGTGGTCAGCAGCCACCGAGAGGCTGTGGGCAGGCCAGAGGCAGAAATGTTATGGGATGAGGTCGTGGAGTACCGGGCAGAGGTGCTGGTAACACTGAGGTGAGGTAGCCAGCTCGGGTTTATACCACTCGTCGCCAAGAGGATGGTGACGCCTCTTGTAACACTCCTATCCCGTAACCATCGCCGGAACAGGAAAGGAATGTTACCAAACATGTAATCAGACTGAATCAATAAAATTTTGAACTCTTAATCATTAGCCATCATGTATTATCAATCATCAGAGCATGCTTCAAATGATCATAAAATGATGCATATAACTATGGAGGATCTAATTGAAAACATGCTAAAAGATAGGAGAATAGTTGCAAAATTTCCAAATTAGGGACACACGGCCGTGCCGCTAGCCCGTGTTCTCTCACACGGTCGTGGCTGTCCAACATGCCCAAATCACGTAACCCGTGGTCGAATCTGACTTACCTCATACGACTACTAGACACGCCCGTGTGTCTAAGCCGTGGTCAAAACTGTCCAAGCCATACGGCTACCAGACACGCCTGTGTGTCTAGGCCGTGTGAAAGACTGTCCAAATATATTTTAGGTGCAGGGGACATACGATCGAAGTACACGCCCATGTCCCCTGGCCGTGTGGCACAAATATAGGCTTGATTTAAGCCAATTTGTCACCCAAAATGGGCCATTCCCTACAAGTCAATAACCACAACATTTCATACCAATATTGGCAACCAAAACATACAAGTTCAAGCATAATATGGACCCATAATCATCATGAAATCTTGCATCAAATAAGCATTATAATTTAATGGCTAAAATAACCACATTAATGAACTCATTTATCAACATTTCATTTCTTACCATTTCAGCTCATATACCTATCTTGATCATATAGTTTACCATATGCACATAAAATCAAAAGCAATCTCAAAATACTTAATTACATAAGTATAACCCAAGCCACATCTCATAGCTTGGTCATTTACCAAAATATACCACCTTCATTAACAACTAACCTATACATGCCATGACCATTTCATTTACAAAAATGTTTAAAAGTACCAAAGCTTGATATATAGTGTGATGGTAATCTCCGACTCGTCCAATTATCGAGCTAGCTTTCGAATCTAAAAGACAGTGAAAGAAATAAACGGAGTAAGCTTCTAAAGCTTAGTGAGCTCGTATAACATGAATTAAAGTTACCAATTCAATAAGGTTATCCATACATATACAAGTAAGGCCAATTCTATTCATATGCTCTTGTAGCCTATTTGTAATTTAGCCCCTATATTTTCAACACTTTGCAATTTAGTCCTTTTATCACAAAAATGACAAATTACACAATCAATCCCCCAATTCACCATAGCCGAATATTCAAGGGACTTAAACAAACATATATTTTTCAATTAATCACAATTTAACCACCAAAAATTCTACCTTTTTATAATCAAATCCCTAAAACTCATTTTCATCAAAACTTACTTTAAAATTCTTGTATATTTCCACATAATATTCTATAATTCATCAAAATCCATCAAAATAACATGAATTCATCAATGGCATTTTTTCAAAGACATGTTCAAAATCAGAAATTGAGGTACGGGTCAGCTAGTATACAAAACAACGATTTCAAAAACGTAAAAATCACTAAAAACCGAAGCCAAAACATGCCTCAATTGATGCTTAGAAGTAGCCGAATGAAACAAAGCCTTTAAACCCTTATTTTGTTTATGAGAATCGGTGAAGAGAAGAAAAATTAAAGCTATTTCTATGTTTTGTTTTATTATAAAACATAGAATAACCAAATGACTATTTTACCCTTTGAAAATAATTATAAAACATTATAAAATATGGACATAATGGTCCATTACCAACCACTCCAAATAAAAATGGCATAATTGGCATGCAAGTACCTCCTTTTATAAAGCCATGCTCAAATAAGCCATTTATAAAATAGAACTCTAATTTATCGCTTTATGTGATTTAGTCATTTTTCTCAAATTAACCAGTCAAACGATAAAATTTCTAAACGAAACTTTCACACTGTAATTCTATCATGCTGCAAAACATATTAAAGCAGAAAAAATGATATTTTGACTCGGTTAAGTGGTCCCGAAACCACCCGTTCCGACTAGGGTATAAAGTGGGCTGTTACAACTCTCTCTCCTTTAGGGATTTTCGTCCTCGAAAATCTTACCAGTGAACAGGTTAGGATATTGCTTTCGCATAGTTTCCTCGAGTTCCCATGTAGCTTCCTCTATTTTGTGTTTACACCAGAGAACTTTTACAAGTGCTATACGCTTATTTCTCAACTCTTTGATTTCTCGAACTAGAATTCTAAGCGGTTCTTCACTGTACGATAAATCGGACTGTATCTCCACATCAGTGGGAGAAATGACATGAGATGGATCAGATCGGTATCGGCGAAGCATTGAAACGTGAAATACATTATGAATCTTTTCAAGTTCAGACAGTAATGATAATCGATAAGCTACAGGTCCAATTCTTTCAACAATTTCATATGGCCCGATAAAACGAGGACTTAGCTTCCCTTTTTTACCGAAACGAAGAATTTTGTTCCACAGTGATACTTTCAGAAATACTCTATCTCTGAACTGAAACTCTATTTCTTTCCGTTTCAAATCAACATATGATTTTTGTCTATTTGAAGCTGCTTTCAAACTGTCGCGTATCACTTTCACTTTTTCTTCTGTATCTTGGATTAAATCAACCCCATGTAACTTTCTCTCACTCAATTCTGTCTAGATACAAAATCCATAGTGACTCTGTCCCATTTCCACTCTGGAATCATAATAGGCTGTAATAAACCTAACGGTACCTGATGTTCAGCTTTAACTTGCTGACAGATCAAATATTTCGATACGAATTCTGATATTTCACATTTCATTCCTAACCACCAGTATTGCTGTTTCAAATTGTTATACATCTTAGTGCTACCCGGATGAACTGAAAATTGACTGTCATGAGCTTCATACAAAACTTTTTGAATGAGTTCACTATCTTTCGGTATACAAATTCTATTTCGAAACATTAAACAATCATCATTCCTTATAGAAAAGTTAGAATTAGAATTAGACTCACAGTAAAGTCGTTTAGCTTGCAGATCAGCATTAGTCTTTTGAGCTTCATAAATTTGCTGCAGAATCAACGGTTTAGCCTTTAGTTCATCTAAAACAGATCCATCATCAAATAACGTCATTTGAGCATTCAAAGCTCGCAGAGCAAACAAAGACTTTCGACTTAACGCATTAGCTACAACATTAGCTTTCCCTAGATGATAGTCAATTACAAATTCATAGTCTTTTAGTAGTTCGAGCCATCTCCGCTGTCGCATATTCAAATCTTTCTATGACATCAGATACTTCAGACTTTTATGATCGGTAAAAATTCTACATTTCTCACCGTATAAGTAATGCCGCCAAATCTTTAATGCAAAGACTATAGCAGCTAACTCAAGATCATGAGTCAGGTAATTCTTCTCGTGCGGTTTTAACTGTCGGGAGGCATAAGCTATGACTTTCCCGTCTTGCATCAATACACAACCCAGTCCGATAATAGATGCATCACTGTATATAACAAATTCTTTAGCAGGTTCACGTAGAACTAAAATCGAAGCTTCTATTAATAGGGCTTTCAACTGTTCAAAACTCTGCTGGCATTTATCAGTTCACTCGAATTTCACATCTTTTTATAGCATTCGAGTCAACGGTACTGCAATCATCGAGAATCCTTTAACAAATCTTTAGTAATATCCCGCTAATCCCAGAAAACTTCTAATCTCAGATACATTTCTCAGGGGTTTCCAGTTTATAATAGCAGATATTTTACTCGGATCTACTTTGATGCCTTCCGCAGAAACAATGTGACCCAAAAATCCTACTTCTCGAAGCCAGAATTCACATTTGCTGAATTTTGCAAACAACTGTTTATCTCTTAGAATCTATAACAAAATTCTCAGATGTTTAGTATGCTCTACCTCATCACGTGAATAGATCAGAATGTCATCAATGAATACGACAACAAATCTGTCTAAATACAGCCTGAAAACACGGTTCATCAAGTCCATAAACACTGCCGGGGCATTTGTTAAACCGAAAGGCATGACTAGAAACTCATAATGTCCGTATCGTGTTCTGAAAGCAGTTTTCGGTATATCTGAATCCTTAACTCACAACTGGTAATAACCTGATCTCATATCAATCTTTGAAAATACAGTAGCTCCTTTCAACTGATCAAATAAATCATCAATCCACAGAAGAGGGTATTTATTCTTCACTGTCACCTTGTTTAACTGTCGGTAATCAATACACATTCTCATTGATTCGTCTTTCTTTTTCACAAATAGTACGGGAGTACCCCAAGGTGAAAAGCTCGGTCTCGAAAAACCTTTATCTGTCAATTCTTGTAACTGTGCTTTCAACTCTTTTAATTCAGCCGGTGCCATTTTGTACGGGGCTATCGATATGGAGTAGTGTCCGGTAACAATTCAATACCGAATTCAACTTCTCTAATCAGTGGTAAACCCGGTAATTCTTCCAGAAAAACATCTGAAAACTCACAAACAATTGGTACAGACTCAATTTTTAATTCTGACTTGCTAGAATTCATCACATATGCTAGATATGCATCATAGCCTTTTCTAACATACTTCTGAGCTCTCATTGCAGAAATCACTATCGGTAATTCATTCGAATCATTTGATTCAATCCGAAGAATCTCACCATTCTGACATTTCAATTCTATACTCTTACTTCGACAATTCACAATAGCCTCATGCACATTTAGCCAATCCATGCCCAGTATTACATCGAACTCGTCAAAAGGGAGGAGCATCAGATCAGCCATAAAACAATACTTCGAGTCATTAATGGACATTTCTTGCATATTTTATCAACTAACACAGACTTTCCTAACGGATTCGACACTTTAACTACATATTCAGTAGACTCGACATGTAAATTCTTTTCAAATACTAATTTTATACAGATATATGAATGAGTTGATCCAGGATCTATCAACACAACAATATTAGTGTGATAGAGAGAAAGAGTACCGGTAATAATGTCAGGTGACGAGGCTTCCTCGCGTGCACGTATTACATAAGCTCTCGCAGGACTACGCATCTCAGATCTCACATTAGCATCTCTCGCTACATTGCGATTTCCACTTTGATTCCCAACATTTCGAGGCGGTCTACCTCTTGATGCAACATTATTTGTCTTAGTCGATTGTTCTTTATCAGGTACAGATCTTTCAGGACAATCACGTAAGTAGTGATCTAACGATCCACATCAAAAACATGCCCCGCTTATCAGTCGACACTCTCCGAAATGCCTTCTGTTACAATGCTTGCACTCTGGTCCGGGAGTTCTCACACTACCCGCCCTAGCTACAGAAGTCGTCTGAGGTCTCGAATGAGAAGACTTAACACTTTTCTCTCGGATAGATATGCCCGTAGAAGCAGCAGAACGAGGATGTAAATCCTTTGATCTTTTGGATCTAGACTGATACAGTTTACCCGCAAACCTCTTTCTAGCCTCTCTGAATTTGGATTTCGCTTTTCTCTTTTCTTTAGCAAGCTCTTTAGCTTTACAAGCCCGGTCAACAAGAACTACAAACTCTTTCAGTCTGAGTATTCTGACTAATAGTCGAATCTCTTCATTTAGCCCATCCTCGAACCTTTTACACATTATGGCTTCAGTAGATACACATTCACGAGCATATTTGCTAAGTCGAACAAACTCTCTCTCGTATTCAGTTACAGACATTCGACCTTGTTTTAGCTCAAGAAACTCTTTTCTTTTCTGATCGATAAATCGTTGACTAATGTATTTCTTCCTGAATTCTGTCTGGAAGAAATTCTAATCAACTCGTTCTTGGGGTACAACCGAGGTCAATGTATTCCACCATTGATATACTGAATCCTGAAGCAAAAAAATAGCACATCTCAAACATTCATCAGGAGTACAGGCCAGTTCATTAAAAACTCTGATCATATTCTCAATCCAGAATTCAGCCTTCTCAGCATCATCACGCTGAAGCTCTAAACTCTTCACCACCATATTTTCGTATCTTGTCAACAGGAGGTCTGTTCAATCTTAGAGGATCCATAACTCTCACATTTTCAAGGTTCGGTTGAGGGACTTGAGGGGGTGGAGGTTGTGGAGCAGCCGGGTTTGCTCGCACAAACTCACTAAACCATCCAGACATCATTTGGAAGAAAGCTTGTTTAATTTCTTCCTGATTGGCCACAGCAGGGCTCGATTCAGAATGCACTGCCCCTTGAGCAAGTGCTGGCGCAAAACTTTCAGCATCATCAGCTAAAGCTCGATTCGGATCCATTACTATATAAAACAGATTTCAAAGGATGTCAGGAGATATCACACTATCACATTTCATGTACATGGCATGTATAGCTAGACCTATACCACTACGGTAGTCCTAGAATCGACTAAATCGTAGCTCTGATACCAACCAGTATTCAAATTTGCATATAACAAAAGCTATCAATCCAGTATTCAAATGGCTCCATACGAGGCATTATATGGTCGTAGGTGTCGTACTCCTACCTGTTGGACTAAATTGGGTAAACGGCGAGTACTGGGGCCAAAGTTGGTTTCTGATATCGAAGAAAAAGTGAAGTTAATTCGAGATTGGTTAAAGGAAGCATTTGATTAACAAAAGTCTTATGAACACTTGAAGCATAAGGAGATCGAGTACTCTTTAGGGGATTATGTTTTTCTTAAAGCCTCACCTTGGAAAAAGATTCTGAGATTTGGATGGAAGGGTAAGCTGAGTCCTAGATTTATTGGGCCTTATCGGGTTTTGAAACGTGTGGGACCAGTTGCTCATCAACTTAAGTTACATCTAGAATTAAGTAGGATTTATGACGTCTTTCACGTATCCATGCTGAGGCGATACCGATCTGATCCCTCACACATAGTGCCAGTTGAGGAGATCGAGGTTAGGCCTAATCTAACTTTTGAGGAGGAACGGGTACAAATAAAAGATCGTGAAGCTAAGGTTTTGAGAAGGAAATCTGTTCCACTGGTCAAAGTGCTTTGGCGCAATCATAGTTTAGAAGAAGTAACGTGGGAACTAGAGAAGGCGATGCAACAACAATACCCTTACCTATTCTGACCAGGTAAATTTCGAGGCCAAAATTTCTTTAGGGGGGTAGAGTTGTAATGCCCCCAAAATTTAGGGTCTTTAATTTTACATGATCTGACACAAATTGCTTGTTTGGTGTGTTGGCAAAATGATTTGGGTGTGTTTGGGAGTATTTGAGAAGCCTAGGGTCAAGTCTGGTCTTTTGCAAATTTTAAAATTTTGCTCTTAAGTGAATCTGGATGTTAGCATGTAGGCCTTATATTTAAATGTGTTCGATTTTTGACACAAACGGCCTTGTGGCTTGGTGGCAAGTGTCGTGTTAGGCAACTAGGAGAGCTTGGGTTTGAATCTCGTGGAGTGCAAAGGGATATTTATTTTATGTCTTTGTGGCGTGAGAGGTAGAGTTTATTTCAAACTCTGCTGAGGTGGTTGTGGAAATGGTCAAAGGAAGGAAATCAAGGAATTTGAAAATGGTGGTTATGGATATGGAGGAGAGTTGGGTGGAGAGAATCATGGAATTCAAACTTGGAGAGCTTGAAGTCGATTGAGGGAATTTGAATATGCAAATTTGACTAATGAGTGCATTGTGTGCATTTTCGGTAAATGGAGCCTTTGGGGGTAATATTCTTTGAGCACTTTCGATTTTGTGCATTTTCTGCCGAATTGGTACTTCTTTCTTCTTTTTGCAAACGTTAGTCAAATTCTTTTAGTGCAATTTCAGTATTTGGGTGGTTTGGGGTTCTCTTCTTCTTAGACTTTATTTCTTAATTGGTGCTTTTGTTTCACTTTGCCGAGATCCAAGAAATCATGTGCCGAATTCTCTTTAGAAGCTTTCTTTTTCTTTTTCATATTTTTCTCTTGGTCGAACCATGTTTCTTCCTTCTCTCATTCTCCTCTGACTGAATCCCTCTCTCTTCTCTCTCATTATTCTGTCAAATTTCTCAATAGCTAAACCTCAGTTTCTTCCTTAGAAGTTTTGTCGATCATCGTCTTTCTAGTTCTTTCTTCCTTTTCCAATCTAGACCGAATCTTCTTTCTCCTTTTTTAATCAGATTTAGTTGTTATTCTCTTTGGCAATAGGTTGATCGCGTGGTTAACTCTCCTATTCTGTCGCTGGGTTTTGGTAAGTGCTTGTAACTTCTTTTAGAGTAAGGTTCTTTTGTTAGTATGGTTTCCCTAACTCTCTACTTCTGTTTCTGATTAATGTTTCTCTATCCCTTCTCGATTTTGGGGGGTCCTTTGAGTTCTAAGACTCTGTAGGAGTAAGGGATTTCTCCAGTGAGGTGTAGAGTTCCAACCTTTTCTACCGTCAAACGAACTTGTAGTTAGGGTACGATGGATTGTTGGTGAATATTCTACTAATTCTATTAAGTTTTGTTAGTGGTCTTTAGCCACATTCATAATCGATTCTCTAATAAGATCTGATTGGTATGCAGTTTTTCAGCTAGCAACATCTATTTGGATTCTAGCCAAGTGATTTCAGGTTGTTAGGCTGTCACTGACAATTCAAGGTGGGTAGTATAGATAGTTTGAGGATTCAAGTTTGTGAATCTTATTAAACGTTAGGCTAATGTGATGGCTTGTTGGAATGTAGGCGTTGGGCATAATCAGTTAACTCGACTTCACGGAAAAATGTGTGTAATCATACCCTTCTTTACTATAAATCGGCAAAAGTCAAAAAGGCAAAACTTCGACATTTGTCGCCTCACGAGCGTGCAAACACTCATGTGGTGAACCAAGCCCATAGATAGTGGGCGATAAACTGTCGAGGCCGTGACAATCGTTTTCGTGGGCTTGGGCCATTATAGGCCTCGTTGGGCCAAATTGAGTCATGTGGGCCCAATGGGCTATGGGCCCCACACAGATAAAATCCATAGTAAGTGACAATTATTGGTCTAGGTTTTGTAATTAGATTATCGTGACAAAATTTGGGCTAAGTGGGCCACACGAGTGTATAGGCCAATTTGGGCCAAGTAATGGGCCTTAGGCCTATCTACACTGTTTTGACCACTTAGGTCGCCTAAGCCATTCGAGACGACTGAAGAATTTTCAAAGGGTCGTTATATGTATCGAAACCCCACAACTAGTAAAATGACCAAAATACCCCTGAGGGCTAAAATTACCATTTTACCCCTAATTGATGAAAACACCGTTTTACCCCTATGGTTGGTTGTTTGATGTGTATGATATTTATATGACTGATTTTGAGCATGACATGCTGCATACACGTATTATTTATATCACAACATACTGCATGGGGTGGGGATTCAGATATGGAGGAAGTACTGTATAGTGGCTTTGCCACGTATTTCTATTATGGTGGTTTTGCCACATTTTTTTATTTTAGTTGCCTTGCCACGTTTACTGTCACTAGTAGCTTTGCTGTGTTATTACTGCTAGCAGCTTCACTGCGATATTGGTGTGCTGGCTGGTTGGGTCAATTTTATCCCCATATAGTGTGTTGGTTGGTACGGGTGGTGTGTTGGTTGGATTGGGATTGGTTGCATAATTGCACTATACTGATACTGTATTGGGCTTATGTCCACACTGTTACTGTAAAGGGCTAAAGCCCAGACTGTTTTGTTACTTAATAGGGCTCAAGCCCAGACTGCATCCTCATGCACTATTCTGTTTGACTGATAGGGGGTTACACATTGAGTTTTCGCAAACTCACCCTTCTCCTTTTAAATGTACAGGTAATTTTCAGCCTTAGACGATTTGGGCCGCAGAGGGACTCAGAGGTGGCCACACGACTCAGAGGTGGCCACACGATCACTGCTGCTTTGCGTTTGACTTTATTTCTTTAAATTACATAATGGGTTTTGATTATTTTTGTATTATGGCCATTTGAGGATCTAACTTTTAATTGGGCTTGAAATTTAAAAACTGTTTTCAAAGTAAAACACATATTTTTTAAACTTCACAGTTTTGATCAGTTTAATAAATTAACGATAACATTTGCTAGGACGTTTTCAACTCTTATTAACGTAACTTACTGAATTTTTCTTAAGCAATACCAATTAGATAGGTTTTAAATTAAATTCAGATTTTTTCCAACAAATGTAAATAGTTTTTTGCTTTTGACGGGGTTTTGTTAAAAACAAACACAAAAAGTTTTAAACATCGAAATGAACGTTTATCGACAAATTTAGTTTTTGAATGACACTTTGATGTGACACGTCAAACATGGGGTGTTACATACGTACTTTATTTATCCGAGTAGTGCTAAAATGTTGATGATTTGAAACAGATGTATTGGTGGCTAGTTATGAAACAAGATATTTCTGAGGTTGTGGCAAAATGTTTGATTTCTCAGCAGGTGAAAGCCAAACATCAAGTTTTGTCTAGGTTATTACAGCCTAGTATGATTCCCGAGTGGAAATGATAACATTTTATGATGGATTTTGTTTTAGGATTGTCTGTGACACCGAGGAAAAATATTTTATCTGGCTTATTATTAATAGATTGACAAAATCAACTCATTTTATTCCGGTTAGAACCAATTTTTTTCTTCAAAGTTTAGGTGAGCTGTATGTGTCTGAGAATCGAGATTCTAGAGTAAATTTCGTGAGGCTTTAGGTGCTAAACTCAATTTCAATACAACTTTTCATCCACAAACTGACGGACAATCAGAACGGGTAATTCTAGTGCTAGAAGACATGTTACGGTGTTGTGTTCTCGATTTTGAATGTAGTTGGGAGAAATATTTACCGTTAGTTGAATTTGCTTATAATAACAACTATCATATTAAAATGGCACTGTTTGAAGCTTTATAAGGACAGTAACACCCTATACCTCACCTAGTCACTAAGCCCAAAAATCAGGATGCCACACCACCATCTCATCTCATACACAATAAGTAAAAGCTCATTCTAAACCATACGTCTTATGTTTTTGTACTCGTATATGTTTTAACTCAATCTCACTCTTTAGTTATCATCATTACAAGCTAACATACATCAAATAGTTTATAATAATAATTAAAAATGCATTAGAACTACTCAGCAAAATTTCCAAGACAATCACCTAGGTATCAATACTAGGACAACGATATCGATATTTTCCTAGTATGGTATTGATACCATTTTCAAAATCAGTACCAAATCAATATTCTGTTTCTCGTCTAAAATCAAAACATAACAAAATATTGGTACCATTGAAAAAGTATCGATAAAATTACTCGAGTACCGATACCAATTTACGATTTTGACTTCCTGCGTATTTCAAAATCACAGAGGTATCATTTTTTAAACACGAATATTGATACCTGTGCTCTAGATTGTAAAAATTCAACATATTTAAGCATCTAAAACATTCCAATAGGAATCTATCCAACATGCATGATGGTCACTAAACTAACTATAAACATGAAAAAGGCAAGTGCACCTATCAAACAATAGTATAGCTATAGTAAGTAGGGAATATTGTATCCACGAGGATTAAAAGTACTAGTAATTACTATTTTTCTATTATTTAGCCGACAATTTGGAGTGATATGTTTTAATCTAAAATTTCTAAACTAATTTAACGAAGAACATAATAGAGAATGAAATAGGAAAATAATCGAAGATTACCAATGAGATAGACAATACCCAAGAAAGAATCCACCTAGACTACACCTATTATTATGAATCTAAATTAAACGATTTATTCACTTGTGTCTTGATCAGTAGAAATTCCTAAATTATGTTATTATCTCTTTCGAGAGAAAGAACAACTGACTCTAGGTTGATTAATTGAAATTTCTTTCTAATTAAAACCCCTGTCGTCGAATTAACTTGATTTATGGATTCCCTTATTAGCTTTGACTTTAACCTGTAGATTTATGTCGTCCTATTTCTAGGATTGCATGAAACTCCACTCAATTATTCTAGATCTACTTTTACATAGGGACTTTTACTCTACTGAAACATGAATTAATATCCCAAAAATATTAAAACAAGATATAAGCATAAATAATTAAGAACAAGAATAAAGTATTTATCACGTAAAACAAAAATTAAATAATAGGATTCATCTTAGGTTTCATCTCCCCTAGGTATCTAGGGAATTTAGTTCATAATCCTGAATAGAAACATCTCAAAGTTAGAATCACCATGAGACATAAAGAAACTCAATAAAACTTCGAAAGAAATTAAAAGTACATCTTTGATCTTGATGGAGATCTGCTTCCGAGTTAATTCTGATAGTGTTCTTTGAGTGTTTTCTTTTATCTTCTTTAATTTCCTACTTATGTCTTCTTCTAATGGGTATTTATAGACTTTAGAATGCTCAAAAAGCCTAAATATTGGGTTTTTCAGTGTATTTGTTAAGTAGGATGTTAAATCGACACGGGCTGGTACATAAGCGTGTGTCCAGCCTATATGGCTCACACGGGCGTGTGCCCAGCCCGTGTGGAAATGCATAGGTCGTGTGGCTCCTAAAAACAGCTCTATTTGTTCGATTTTGGGTTGTTTTTGGTTCATTTCATTCTCAATTGCTCTCCTAAGTATAAAAACTTTAATTTAAAGGATTAAGAGTATCAAATTCACTAATTTGCATAATTAATCATCCAAAAACGCATTAAGAATGCAATTAAAATACGCTACTTTTATACCTTATCAATGCATCTTTTACCATATCAAATAAACTTCAAAAAGACTATAATCACAATGTAACACCCCAAATCATTTCTATTTAATCAGTTTCCTTCATCTTGTATTAGTTCCAAAATCACGATACCCATTTAATTGATTGTTTCAAAACGTTACTCATTGCGAAAGCTTTTAAAAGAACAGTTTAAGTACTTGCGCGTTTCCAAGAAAAACATTTGTTCTTTGAAAATCAAGGATTCCTATGACTAGCAGTTATAAATCCGTAAAAATAAAAACCCAACTTAAGCGAAAGTCCCAAAAAGTCCTTAAAATTACATCAAAACAAACCAGTAATAAACTAAATAAAATAAAAACCATAAATCATAAATTGAAAGTCATGATAGTCCAAAATCATGGTCACCGTCGAGTCCTCTGCCACACCGATCCGTCTAAGTTTGGGGATTACCTATACAAAATAGATAAAATGGGTGAGTTTACGTAAACTCAGTGTGTAATCCCCATAGAAAACAAACATACAGTTAAACACAGTAACAGCCAGTATAGCCTGGGGCTTAAGCCTATTTCAGTATCAGTTGCAGTTTGGGCCTTAGCCCATTTCAGTGCAGTGATAGATATGCATAAGAGCTAGTGAATAGAATGCAGAGTCCTACCCACCAGCCTCTAATGCACCATCTCCGTCCACCCCTATACTTACTGTGGGGTTTAAAACACCCACCATCCTTACACTTACAAGTTGTACTGAATGCGGCACATATCAGTATAATGCAACTGAGCTACCAGTCAATAGGCTTGAAAGCCTTTTAGTATGTTTTGCAGCTAAGCTGCCAGTCAATAGACTTAAAGCCTTTCAGTACACTTCCTCAAATATCATTATCTCAACCCCATGCAATGCGACATACAACACATGATATGCTATGTTCATGATTAACAGTACACACATTCAGATCAGTATATATGCATAATAATATCATGCTCAGTACATTAATCACACAATCAGTTTCAGTTATACAAGGGTTTAAGTAGTGCTTACCGACTCTAGAGTAGGTTCACAGTCGACTTGCGTGACCTGTGCAACCTTACAATACAATTCAGTAAAGTCGGCCTCACACGCCCGTGTGGCCCACACTGTAACACCCCAAACCTGGCCCGGATGTTATGGCTGAATCGGCGGTGTCACATTGAAGGGTAAACTGTACAAATCGATGATGTTGGAAAACCTTGAAAAATGTTTGATTGTTTACAGTTTAAAACAGTGTTTGCATGATGTATTTTTTGTAACACCCCAACCCTGCCCAGACGTTACGGTCGAATCGGGTGGTGTCACATAGTGGGGTAACTCGCACCAATCCGATACATTGAAAAATTTAATCTAGAAATTTGTTTATTGATAAAACCTATTTGAACCTTAGCTTGCTTAAAAGTTTAGGTGAGTTAGTTAAAAACTTTACTTTTAGGAGAAAAGCCCATGTCTAAGAAAAATAATAATTCAATGGCGTTGATTTCGAAAACATGTTTATGTTTTAAGAAAACCTCATTAATGAATAGTAAGCATAAAAAAACAATCTCATTTTACATTCATACCGGAGATGATAGGCCTTATTACAACCCAAATAAAAAGAAATAATCAAAGATAAAGAAATTCGAAACTATTTAAAAATTCTAATGAACTTGTAGTGTGGCCACCTCCGAGTCCTCTCCCATGTCGAACCGCCTACTGAGGGTCACCTGAAATATTAAAAAGAGGGAGTGCGTTTCAAAACTCAATGTGTACAACCTCAACAGTCAAATCAACATGCAATTGATCACATTGGGCCTAAGACCTATCAATATCGGTGGTCTTGGGCCTTAGCCCACAATAACCTTAATTGAGCCTTAGCCCATATCACATCAATATCACATGAATGCAATGCTCCCATCCCAATCCAGCCCTGCACTCCATTTTCCCTTCCAACCCTACACTCCTGTAGGGATATAATATCAACCCACCCATCCCTACACTCCAATGGTAGCACCGGTTGCAGCACTACTCAATCGTTGCAGCAAGGTCGCTAATCATGTAATGGGCTTAAAGCCACTGGTGCATCCACAGTCTTCAAGCGACTATGTGATCCTCACATATCTTCATTTGTACCATCAAACCCACCCAAGTGCAATATACATCTCATGAATGCAACATACACATTTTCACATATTAAGCACCTAGGGGTATTTTAGTCATTTACACAACGAGGCCATCTTAGTCATTTCATTCGGTACTTCTACCCTACAAGGGTATTTCAGTAATTCTAAACTACAGGGGTATTTCAGTAATTCTACCCTACAGGGGTATTCAGTAATTCTACCCTATAGGAGTATTTCAGCAATTTTCAACATTACGAGTTTTAATTACGAACTTTGGGCCATCAACAAGTCCTCATTGGCTAAAGTGAACAGACACTATGCACCAGGTAGGATCCTAGAGAAGAAGAGGTGGGTCACTAGGACCGCTTAAGTACCAAGCTCTCCCTAGATCCAATCCTAAACATGCATATACCCATTGCCATACTCTAACCTTGCAACTTGTCCACAACATTCTTGATTAATTAACTAAGTTTTATGCTGCTTAAGAATTCATCAGAACTAGGCCGAGAGCCCACTATAAAACCCTAGCAAGTCTACATACTTCCTTAAAATCACATATGGCCCATCAAGCCTAATCATGTCTATATCGTCCATTAGGCCCAATCACAAATATACGGCCCATCAGGCCCAATCATATTCAAATCATTTAACCATCAATATCAACTCATCATTTACTATCACTTATCAATTGTTACCGATTTGGGCCCACAAGCCCGTCAGGCCCATTTAGCCCCTTCTGGCTCGGTTGGCCAACCGTGGTCCAAGACCCTGAGATCGCTATTTTGGCCCCTGGTAGTCATATTGGTATTTCCACACGAGTGTTTGTACGCTCGTATGGCTGTCGATGCCAACCTTTTGGCTTTTTGGCTTTTCAGCATTCTGACTTTTCAGGATTTCGGCTTTTGCCGATTTGTCGTTTGTGCAATGTATGTATACACCTGGTAAACGAGACATGTTACACTATCCTCAGCTTTGAACCTACAACCAATACCAACCTTCAATTAATCACATACTTAACCGAAATTTTTACCCAAAAACCGAAGCCTTACCATAACCTTATCGTGTGCCACAAGTCCTAATAGCCCTTCCTTAGCTACTAATCTCGAATATTTCCTAGATTGCATCAATCCCAATCATTAAAGGCAGAATAATAGGTGACTTGTATCCACTTAAGTCACCCTTTCCCTAACCATAGACTATTTGGACAACTTACCCCAAAATAAAGAACACTTACCCAAAAGCCGAAACGTATGGAACGCTTTTCGGTAGAGACCCTTAGATCCAAGCTTGATTCCAACTCCCGAAGATCCAATCCACCAAAATTGAATGAATGATGACAGCATGACAGAGATTCGGTCACTACAGTATTTGGCACAAGGTTTGGGATAAGAAATCGGCTCCAAAAACAAAGGTTTTCGACTTTTGAGCACAAGTGAAAAGAGAGAACTTGAAGGAGAAGATTCGATAGAAGCAACAAAGAAGAAAGGTGAAGAAAACGCACCTAATTTGCTAGCACACAATTTGGAAAAACCAAAAGAAATCCTTCAAGGGAATTCGGCACCCCTTTAAATAACCAAAAGTCGAAACTAGCTTCCCTCCATAGTCCCAATCGGCTCTCACCAATCTCCTATTTTTCTTCTATTATCCTTACCCTAAATTTCTCTCCTGAACACTCCCCTCCAGAGTCTACTCCAGCGCCACTACCATCCCTTTAAGGTGCAAAAATAAGGTCCTCAAATAAAACCACTCTAAGCCTCGAACCTTGGATCTCTTTACCTAATAGTGACGCCCCCTATAGCTCTTTAAGTGGCGCTACTTTGCCACTGGGCCATAGGCCCCTTTGTGTCTTATTTCCCTCTTAATTTGTTTAAAAGGCCTAATACTTGAGACTTGGATTCCACTAAGGCAAAAATTAAAATTTTTCCCTATGGTCAACCTTAACCTCGAGACTTCAAAGAACCCATGTAATACCTTAAAATCAACATTCTAATAGTGCTAATCATACATGTCAGCTTCACGTAAAATTAAAAGTTTCGAGATTTTTAGGGCGTTACATTTTTATTGTTGAAACTAGCCTCATAAGAGAAGTACTTTAGTATAAAACGAAAACCATTGAAAACTTGTTTATTTGAAAGACTGATCAAAACCTTAAGTGGCTATTTGGAAAACCTTAGTTTTTATATTACTTATTCATTTCCCATGTTTTAGTTGTTAGCAGAAGCTTTTGTTTGAAAAACGTTCATGTTTTGACATTTGGTTTGGAAATGTTAACATCTTTTCAAAAAAAAAAAAACAAGACTTAACTCTAGAAATTCAACAACCAATGTAAATAAAACCAAAACCAAATCAAACCGGAGGAAAAATCCTTATTACAACAACACCTAAAAAGAAAGCAAGTAAAAATAATGTAAAGTAAAATACTATAATTTAAAGTTGTTATAGTCTGGCCACTTCCGAGACCTCCCATACATCGATCGGCCTACTGAGGATTACCTGAAACATTAAAAAGAGAGGGGTGAGTTTTCAAAAACTTAGTGTGTACTACCCTCATTAAACATATAATATGCATCTCATTCATTTGGGCCTAAGCCCAATACAACAACGGGGGCATTTAAAGCCTCAATTGGGCCTGAGCCCATGTCACAATCGAATCAATATATGCAATGCCCAAATAACACATCCAACCCTGCACTCCGAATCCCTTCCAACCCTACGCTCCTGTGGGGATATAATCAACCCACCCATCCCTACACTCCAATGTAGTACCGGTTGTGGCACTAGACAATATTATAGTTGAGCTGTCAATCACATATCAGGCTTAAAAGCCCTCAGTGGATCCACAATCATCAAGTGACCCTGCGACCCTTGCATATCATATTCTTCCTCCAATCCATAATCCCATCCCTTATGCAACATAACAATACAAGAATGCAAAATATCATATATGGCATACAAAATTAGTCATATAACGTGTAGGACATTTCAGTCAATTTGCCCTTTAGGGGCATAACAGTCATTTGGCATTATGGGCCTAAGTACACAAATTGGCCCAATATTAAGCCTACAGCCATTCAGCGCGACTCACGTCACTTTTAGCAATCAAAATCACTAGGCCCAAAAGCCCAAAATGTGGCCTAAGTGGGGCCTACACTTTCGTCTGCCCCACAGTGCCCAAATCTGCCAATGGCCACGTGGACAACGTGACCGGCTTGTTATTTTCTATCCATCCATGAATTTTGCTCATGTATGGCCACGGGCTCATTAGGCCCATTTGGCCCATTTGGCCAAAAAGTGGCCCAAGTCCATGAGATTGCTCACGGGGCCTCTGTCATCGTATCGATCTTTCTGCACGAGCGTTCGCGCGCTCGTGTGATTACTGTTGCGAAACTTTCGACTTTTCAGCATTTTGGAAGTTTTGGATTTCAACTTTTGCCGATTCATAACTAGAGTGGTGTGGGTACACACCTTAGTGGCAAAAAGTGCTAAGATCCACGTACGTCAACTCCTTGTTCAAATCGACTTATCCCTTCGTAGATCGTTTGGCTACGCAACACCCTTACTTTCTTGCGAAATAACTAAATTATAAACATAATCTATTACTAATATTCAATAACTAGAGTTAATCAAATGTTAGTCTTAAAGAAGCATATGCCTCAATCAGAGATCTAACATTCGGCTTTACCCATGATGTAGGAACGCCAGTGCCTCCAAGGCGCAGCGGAAAATTAGAATAATAAAATTTTTTCAGCGATCCATACCATGGATCCATGTGTAAGGAATGAATCGGGGTGATAAAGGTTTCAAAATTACCAAAACTTCAATCTGAGTAGACAACGACGCCAAGGCAATGAGAATCCTAAAGCACTATCGAACCAAGCCGCAACCTTTACCGATGTCGACCTCTACGTAGTCCACCCAATTGACAACGAACGGTAATATCCCAGAAAACTATTTTCAGAGATTATATTGTTTTGACGGCTACTAGACCCTTTAACATTGTTTCGGGATTGCCTATATATTAGCTCTTTAGGGTTTTTTTACCCTTGCTATATATAACTCTGTATTAATTGGTATATATTCATAACGAATATTTATTGCCATATATAATCCAAATCATAATAGTCATCATTAAAATAAATATAATAACATTTAACCGAAAATTATAATTACGTTAATTATAATAAAGATTTCGGTAAACTATATTTATTTAAATTTATATATATATGAACCAAATTCATATATTAGAAAAATTATGTTCTGATTATGTGTATAACATCCTTGTACATATAGTATGTTCAATAGTTTGATTGCCCAATTAAATTAATTCTATAATTAATTTAATTCATGTGACAACCAGACACAATACCAACTATGTTTTACTCCGTTCATTTCAATCGTAGGGTGTGACCCTATAGGTTCTTGTAACGTTAGCAGTAATATTAGAACTATTCTAATGTTACAAACAATGAGTGGCATCTAGCAATGCATCATTGCTACCTAAGTTACAAGAAGTCATGATTCGACATAACCTTTTGTGATTAACTTTTCATGCATTAATCCTTAAGTCCTATATCTTTGGAATGGACACAAGTCATGGAATAGTCACACTTGCATAGTCCATCCCATGTTTCTTGATACCTTGAGTAGACTATGATATACAAATAAGTATGACATCTCATATCAACTTATTGGAGCATGGCCATGCATTTCTAGTCTCATTCAATCAAGTGGCCTGAGATATTACTCCTATTATGTAGGAGGGACTTATCCTATATTGATCAACCATATCCCTTTACATAGATTGTGGTATATCCAACATTAGTCTTAATAGAACAACCAATTACGGTGTTCGTTTGACTATATCAAAATATACAACTCACGATGTTGAAATGATGATGATCTCAAGTATGAGGATCATATACATATTAATCACTATGAGTAATATTGTGACAATTACATAATAATCCAAGAAACATACTCATAGCGGGTCAGTCCAATATGTTGTTCTCTAACACACATATTCATGCATTGATTCTGATACTCCATATCAATGACAACTCTTTATCATCAATCAACTACATGTTAGTCTTAATGCATTATTATTGTCCTAGCCAACAATAATACTTGACTAAGGATCTTTTAAGAATAATCATATTATTCTTAGGACATTATTATAAAACAGTTTATTTATGCACACAGAAATGAAACTAAAATAATAATGGCAAAGCCTTATATTAATAAACATGATAAATCAAGTATGTTATCACATCTATCTCGTGATTGATCTTTGGGCATACTCTTACATATGATTCCTTGTTTGAATACTCACCTTCAATCAAACGATGAGCGAGAGATCTTAACCACCCCTAACCTTTGATAACACCATACCTAACAATCAACAAAGAGGGAAAACGACAAGGAGACAGAGGAGTAAAACACATTCGGCTTTAAAAAAGCACCAAAGTAGGGTGCCTTGAAAAAGATTAGAACCACAAGAATAAGGCACTTTCACTTACCGCTTTACTGTGATCGCTTGTCAACCCAAGAGCGACTTCAAGAAGCGCAAGGAGAAAAATATGTAGAAATGTAAACCAACAAAGAAAACCGAATAGCAGGGGATTGCTAATCGGCCAACCTCTAGAAGAAAGGCAAAGAAATATTTTAGGAGAACAAAGGGTTATAATCAGTTTTAGAAGGGAGGGGTATTCGACCAATGCCTAAAAGAAATAGAAGGAGATGCTCGTGGAAAAAGAAAAGAAAACCATTGGAACCAAAAGAAGAATGAGAAGAGAGTAGAAATCGGCAGGTTATGAAGGAAAGAATCGGTTCCACTAGAGAGAAGTGGATAAGTCGAGGGAATGAAAAGAAGAAAACTCAAAAGTGCCCAAAACCAAAAGTGAAGAGAAGAAATTCGACACTATCTACCCTCTAAGAAATGACAATGTGCCATAAAGCTGAAAAACACAAAACCGAACTATCACTTGAGAAAAAAAAGAGATTCGGCTTCCAAATGAAAATACTAAGAGTGAAATAGCCAAAGAGAATTTGGTACTACCCACTACACTCTTCAGAACCGATTCCATGCCTACCTAAAATCCTATTTCGGCTCTAACTCCCCAACAACTCAATCCCCTTGCTTTTCTCCACGATTTGCTCCATGATCCCCTCCTAGATTTTCTCACTTAACCAATTCAAACTCTCTCCTCCAGAGTTTGATTTCAACTCAACCACTGGCTGCCCAAGGATGCAAAATAAATTCCCCTTAGTGTACCATGCCAACACTCGAACCCTGGACCTCCTTGCCACCCCTATGACGCCACCTCCTTGCCTCTCATATGGCACCTCTTTGCCACTAGACCACCAGCTCTTTTGTGCTATTTCTTAACCCCAATTATTTAGAAGGCATAGAACTTGAAGTCATCGTTCCACTAAAGCTCAAAAAGAAAATTTTTTTCCTATGACAAGCCTTGAACCCAGGACTTCTTAGAGACCCCCAAACACTCAAAAAACATATACCTAACTATACTATCATGCATTTAATGGCACAATACACAGAATTAATAGCTCAGGATTTCTGGGGCGCTACAACTCTACCCCCTAAAAAAAATTTTAGCCTCGAAATTTACCTGATTAAAGCAGATGAGGGTATTGCTGTTGCATTGCCTCCTCAGGCTCCCACATAGTCTTCTCAGCATTGTGGTTATGCCACAGCACTTTGACCAATGAAACAGATTTCCTTCTCAGTACCTTTACCTCATGGTCCAATACCTGCACCGGTTCCTCCTCAAAAGATAAATCAGACCTAACCTTGATCTCCACGACCGACACTATATATGAAGGATCCGAGTGATATCACCTTAGCATTGAAACATGAAACACATCGTGGATCTGATTCAACTCTTGTGGTAACTCTAGCTGATAGGCAATCGGCCCTATACACTTTAGTACATGGTATGGCCCAATAAATCTAGGGCTTAACTTACCCTTCTATCCAAACATTAGTACCTTCTTCCATGGGGAGACCTTAAGAAAAACTAAGTCCCCCACTGCATACTCAATCTCTTGACATTTAAGATCTGCATATGATTTATGCCTATCAGATGCTTCTTTCAATCGATCTCGAATCAACTTCACCTTATCCTCAGTATTAGTTACTAACTTTAGCCCCAGAACTTGCCGCTCGCTCAACTCCGTCCAACATGTAGGAGTACGGCACCTATGCCCATATAATGCTTCATACGGTGCCACTCAATACTTGACTGATAGTTGTTATTATACGCGAATTTGGCTAACAACAAGTAGTCTTCCCAATTGCCTCGAAACTCGATTACACAACTCCTTAACATATCTTCCAATACTTGAGTTACCCTCTCTGACTGATCGTCCGTCTGAGGGTGGAGTGCCGTACTAAAATCCAATTTGGTACCCAATGCCTCGTGTAACTTTTTCCAAAATCGTGATGTGAATCGAGGATCTCTGTCAGATATTATGGAGAACGGCACCCCATGTAGTCTTACAATCTCAACCACATACAACTTAGTCAGCTTCTGTAATGAGTAATCAGTTTGAACCGGTACAAAATGGGCAGACTTAGTTAGCCAATTCACGATAACCTATATCGAATCTTTCTTAGTAGGCATCAGAGGTAGCCCACAAACAAAGTCTATAGTTACCCTCTCCTACTTCCGAAGTGGAATCTTCACTATCTGAAGTAATCCTAAAGGTAACTGATGTTCTGCCTTGTAACGCCCCAATTTTCGAGATTTTTTGGGATTTTTGTAATTTTGGTGAAATTTTGAAATTTTGTTGCTAGATTAAGAAATTTATGTTTTAAGTGTGTTAGTGGGCCTTTAAAAGACCCAAGCCTAAGATAAAACCTGGCAAAAATATCAAATGTTGAATTTAAAGTGAAAGGGACTTGGTTAAGTGGGCATTTAAGAAAAAGTGAGTAAAATAAAACTCAAGTAAGCCCTTGGTAAAGAGGCAATGTGGCACAACTTAGTTCCTAAAAAAGTGGCGTGTGGATGTGTGTGCAAGGGCCAGAGTTCAAGTCACAAGGTTAGCATTATGTGTGTTTTAATTTTTGTGCATGTGCCAAGCATGTGATGGAGGTTAAGTAAAACTCTGATGGAAGAGTTTGAAGTGTTCATGAGATTAGATCAATGAGGGATAAGGGGAGAGATTTTAGGAACTTTGAATGGAAGCTAGTGTTGGACGATTGTAGGTGTGTAGGGGGAGTGCATAATCGGCTAGGGGAGTTTAAGTAGCATTTTCGGCAATTGCTTTTTGTGTACCGATTTCTTTTGGCAATTTGGGCATTTTCTTGGTGGCCTTTCGGGATTGTGTTGACCTCTTTCCCTTCTTGCTGAATTGGGTAGTGTCACTTAGGGTTTCTGCTCTTGTTCTATTCTTCTCATTTAGTTCTTAAAAGCCGAAAATGCAAGCATAATTCCTCTCTTGTACCGACTTGTGCAAAGAATCAAGCTGTCGTCTCCTTTCTTTTCTTCAAACCGAATTTATCATCTGTTTCCTCACCTCTTTTATCTCATCTTCTTTCTCTTTACTTTTGATAAAAGCTGAACTCATTCTTTCTTTCAACCTTCTTCTCAAGCCTGTTAGTCGACTACCATCAAAAGCCGAAACCTTATGTTGCTTCGTTTTCCCTTTGACCGAACCCACCATTGCCGATCACCCTTTGATCAAAATCATTCCTTCTTTTCTTTATCTTCTTCATTGATTCTCTTAAACCTCACTAAACTGATTGTTCAAGATTAAAACCCGAATCTGTTCTAGACAACTTCTCCTAGCCGAATACTCTTAAGAAAACTGAAATCACCATATTCATATGGATTTGGTAGCCGAACCCTTAGATCTCTTAGATTCTTTCTCTGCTTGTGTTTAGAGGATGGATCTACATCAAATCTGAGATAGGGAAGGGTTGGAAGCATTCTTATCTAGTGGATCTTTGGTAGGTACTCAGATCTCTTATTTCTATTCATTATTCAGGATTTAAGAAAAACCGAAAACCCCTATGAGTTGGGGGTGGCTGTTGACTAAGACTAAAAGGTTTATTGGTTTGTTTATCATTCTATTATGAGTAAGGTGGACCAAAGGCTTTTGATCTAGGAGCAGTGAAAAGCAAGGATATTGGAACAACTAGATATAGATCTAGTCACTATTTCGGCAAAGGTAAGTGTTTGAGGGCCATGAAGGGTGTTGGCCGAATAGGTATGTGGTCGGTATAAATTACTCAGTTAGATCTATGGTGATATGTGGTTTGTAATGATTATAGGAAAAATCGTGTGAAAGATCTCGCTATAGTAATCGCAAATCAGGTGTGTAAACGAACACCCTCTTGTAGTCTAAATCAGCAAAAGCTGAAAAGCTGAAATGCCAAAATTTCGGCATTTCGTGGGCTTGCGAGCGTGCGAGTGCTCATGGGTCAGCAGGAAGTGGTAAGATTCTATAACCGAAATCAGTAAAGATGGTGAGCGCGTAATTTCGTGCACCTCGGTAATTTGGGCCTCAATGGCTTAAATTGGGCCCAATGGGCTTACAGGCCCATATAGGTAAAAATAAGCGGTTAGCATGTTCTGGTATACTGTAGGTTAGAACTTTTAAACTAGTCATAAAATTTGGGCTAAACGGGCTAAACGGGCCAAAAATTTGGGCTAAACGTGTTCTGGTATACTTTAAACTGCTAAAAATGGGCTGGATAAGTTACTGAGATGAAAATGAGACTATTAATAACTGAAATATGCATAAAACCTTAAAAACTGGTATAATTACGGAAATACCCTTTATAGGTGAAAAATTACTATTTTACCCCTAGGTGCAAAATGACCGTTATACCCTTAGGGCTAAATTTGACTGAAATGCATGCTTTACTGTTTCTGTTCACTGTATGCCATGACATATTTTACTGTTGCATGGGATCGGGTTATTGATGGAGGAAGTGCAAGTGGCATTGCCACGTTACTGAAAAGGGGCTTTGCCTCGGTTTACTGAAAGGGGCTTTGCCTCGTATTATTGAAAGGGGCTTTGCCTCGTTATACTGTTAGTGGCTTGGCCATATTATCTAAGTAGTTATGTTGCAACTATGGAGTGTAGAGGCTAGGTAGGTCGAGTTGTTTCCCCACATGGAGAGTATGGCTGGTACGGGTGGAGTGTAGCGGCTGGATTTAGGCCGGGTTTGGGCATACATGCATTAATACTGATCTGTTACTGTAATGGGCCTATGGGCCGCACTGATTACTGAATAGGGCTTCGGCCTAGTTATTACTGAGACTGCATAGGGCTTAGGCCCAGTAAGCTTTAGCTGATTTGGGCTCCAGATGGGCTTTCTTTACACACTGAGTTTCCAAACTCACCCCTTTTCTTCCATCCATGTAGGTGAGCCTTAGACTGGTGGACTTGGAGCTGGGAGGGATTTAGAGCGGCCACGTGGACTGCATAGCTGGTTTTTAAATTAAGTTATTTATTTCCTTATTTATTTTCAATTATTTTTAATCTGGTTTTGGGTTTGTAATAAGGCCGCTTTAATTATTTTAATATGGGTTTTCAATTATTTATTTATACTATACTGTAATGGTTTGAATAAGGCTATGCGAGTTTTCTCAAAATTAGTCAAACGTTTTCAAAATCAATTAGACATAGCAAATGAGTAACAGAAGTTAAATCTTATAATAAGAAATCTCTTAACAATTGGTAGTGGTTAGGGCGTTCACAAATAAACCTGGATTTTCTCGTTAAACTGTAATAATGGTTTTGCAAAACTCACCCTAATTGTAGTAACTAGGAAACATGGTTGGTCCGTTATTGATGTGACACACCAGACTTGGCCGTAACGTCTGGGCTGGGTTTAGGGTGTTACACGCCTTCACTTGCTGACATGTCAAACACTTAATTACGAACTCAGTAACCTCGTACTTAAGTCTTGGCCACCAATATAACTCGCAGAGGTCTCAATACATCTTGTTCTCGCTAGGATGCATAGCATAGGGACTACAATGTGCTTCCCGCAGTATAGACTACCTTAGATCATTATCCTTCGGTATGCAAATTCTCCCACAGAAACACAATACTCCTTCACCATTCAACCTAAAATCTGACATTTTCCCATTCTCAACTTGTCTGAATCGAGGGCCCAGAGTCTCATCTAACAACTGCTTACCTATTATTTACTCAATCCACAACGACTTTACCTGAAGCTCAGCTAGCAAACTGCCATCATGAAACAAGCTCAAGTGAGCGAACATAGCCCTTAGGTTAGACATAGCCCTATGGCTCAATGCATTGGCTACCACGTTTACTTTACCAGGGTGGTACTCAATCGTGCAATCATAATCTTCTAGCAACTCGATCCATCTACGCTGCCTAAGGTTTAGCTCTTTCTAAGTAAGGAGGTATTTCAAACTCTTGTGATTTGTGTAAATTATGCACTTTTCCCCATACAAGTAATGCCTCCATATTTTTAACGCAAAAACCACTGTAGCCAACTCCAAGTCATGGGTTAGGTAATTCGCTTTGTGAGTCTTAAGTTGCCGCAATGCATATGCCCCCAGTTTACCCTTTTATATCAACACACAGCTGAAGCCCACGTGCGATGCATCACTGTAAACCGTAAACTCCTTCCCAGGCTCTGGCTGAATTAAAACAGGGGCTTCAGTCAAAACCTTTTTAAGTTTCTTAAAGCTTTCTTACTACCTATCAGTCTAAACAAACGGTACCCTTTACACAATAACTTAGTTAAGGGAGCTACAATCAATCAAAAACCCTTAACAAGCCTTCTATAACACCCAGCCAATCCCAAAAAACTCTGAATTTTTGACACTGCCCTAGGTGGTTTCCAATCCAACACTGCTTCAATTTTCTGAGGATCCACCCTAATCTCTTCAGCTAAAACCACATGTCCCAAAAATTGACTTCTTTCAACCAAAATTCGCACTTGCTGAATTTGGCATACAGTTGCTTCTCCCTCAAAATCTGTAACACAACTCGCAGATGCACAACATGTTCATCTCCGGTTCCTGAATACACTAAGATGTCATCTATAAACACTACCACGAATCGGTTTAAATAAGGTTGGAACACTCGGTTCTTGAGATCCATGAAGGCGGCTGATGCATTCGTTAACCCAAACGGCATCACAAGGAACTCGTAGTGACCATAACGAGTTCTAAAAGTAGTATTGTAGACATTCGCCTCTTTCACCCTTAGTTAATGGTACCTTGAACGAATGTCAATTTTTGAGAATACTACAGCTCCTCGTAACTGATCAGAAAGCTCATCTATCCTTGGCAGAGGATACTTGTTTTTAATAATCAGCTTGTTCAACTATTGATAGTCGATACACATTCGCATGGACCCATCATTCTTTTTCATGAACAACACTGGTGCTCCCTACGGAGACATACTCGGTCGAATAAACCCTTGGTCTAATAATTCCTAATTCTGAGCTTTAAGTTCCACCATCTCATTTGGTGCCATTCTACATGGAGTGATGGACACCGGAGCTGTACCAGGTAGAAGCTCGATTCTAAATTCAACTTCCCGATTGGGAGGTAGTTCAGGTAGCTCATCGGGAAACACATCAAGAAATTCCTTTACCATCCTCAAATCCTTGACACTTGGACTTTTAGAATCCATATCATTAATGTAGGCCAAAAACGCCTCACAATCCTTGCAAACCAACTTCTCTGCCTTTAACGCGAAAATTACATTTGACAAATAATCCCAATGTTCCCCAATTACCACCACCTCCTCATCCTTTGCAGTTTTTAGTACCATATGCTTTTCAACACAATCTAGCGTTGCTCTGTGTTTCACCAGCCAATCTATGCCCAAGATTAAATTGAATTCACCAAAAGGCAACTCCATCAAGTCCATTAAAAAGGTAACCCCTTGGACTACTAAAGTACATCCCTAAACAACTTGTGCACTTTTACACACTGGCCTAGAAGACTCAACACAGTAACTTCATTTGCAGTAATTTCAAAGACAACACTCAAGGTTTCAGTCATGTTGCTTGCAATGTATGAATGTGTTGACCCAATGTCTATCAATACAGTGTAAGGTAGCTTATGTATAAAGAACGTACCGGTTTTTACATGTAGGGTGTCTCCATCCTCTCGGCAATGAGCAGCATAAACCAGGGTTGGCTGCCTCACCTTAGTATGTCCAGCACCTTTGCCCAGTGCTCCACGACCACATCCAAAACCATTACCACCCCTAGCCTGACTACGGCCCCTTGGCGGCTGTTGACCACCCCTCGATGACTGAACATTACCACTACCAATAGCTTGTATCTGATCCGGCCTTCTTGGACACTCTCTGATACGATGCTCCATGCAACCACAACTTAGACATGCTCCCATCTTCCTCCAGTACTCTTCTGCATGGCCTTTCCCACAAATAGCACAAGGTGACACCCTAGCAGCAGCAATAGGGGGCCCAGCTCTGACTAGCCCATCCACTCTAGCCCTTTTCTTAGGCCTGTGCATAGTTTCAGAAGGCTCTATTTCTCTTTTATTTTTGCCCCTCTCTCTTTCTTGGTTTAAGTGCTCAGTGCGCTTCACATCCTCAGTAATTTTTGCTTTCTTTACTAATACTACGAAATCTCGCTCCCTCTACGGAGCTATGAGTACTCGGAGACTATCTCTGAAGTCGTGCTCAAACTGAACACAACGCTTATAGTCTGTTGCCACAATCCCTTTAGCATACCGACTGAGTCGTAGGAACTCAGCCTCACATTCCGCAATAGATCTATCTCCTTGGGTCAAATTCAAGAATTTCCTTCTCCGGGCGTCTCCATAACTTGTGCCCACGTATTTCTCTTGAAATGCTGATTTGGAAAACTCCCAAGTGATTTGGTTAAGCTGAGTGCCCTCTTTCATTGTAAGCCACCACTGGTAGGCTTCCTCTCGTAGTAACGATACCACACCCTTCAGCTTTTACTCAGACATGCAATCCAAATCATCCATTATCCTTTCAGTGGCCTCCAACCAGTTTTTGGCCACATTAGGAGCCACCCCTGCGACTCCCTTGAAAATCTCAGCTCCATTTGATCGAAGTCGTTCTGAGATCGACCCATGGCTTCCTATGCCATTATTGGGCTCAGCGACCCTTTACAGAATCCTTAGTATTGCCTGTGACAATATGTCATCCCCAGCAGTCTGATCATAAGACCCTGCTTTAGTAACCGATTAAGCCAAAGCGTCTCTTGCTTCAACATTAGGCATATGGCCTGATGCCAAAGACCTAGCCCTAGTGCTCATAATCGTGTCGTGTATTATCTGAATTAGAAATTTTATGATATTTAGTTTACAATTTTAGTAATTAAGCAGATGTTTTATGGAAGTAGTAATTACGAGTTGTTTTCACAATCGTAAGTCCACTACAATATTAGCTTTCTAAAGCTTCAGCCTTACTCTAACTAAAGAGTCTCAGTATAGTCTATCATCCATAGTAGGCCCAGTAACTAACTACAGTATAATAGTTTAGTAATTTCAGTATCACGAAAGCTTACTTGGCTCGATGTCGGCAACTCGGTCTGCCATACAATAAGAATCCTTTAAAATATTTTCATTCACTTGTAAACAATTTTAAAATCCAAAAACTAAGGCCCATTTCACAGCCCGAGTTTTGCAACTGCCACTAAATGTAACACCATAAACCCGACCCACACGTTATGGCCAAATTTGGCGGCGTCATATTGAAGGGTAGACTGTACAAATCGATGATGTTGGAAAACCTTGAAAAATGTTTAATTGTTCACGGTTTAAAAAAGTGTTCACATGACGTATTTTTATTGTTGAAATAGCCTCACAAGAGAAGTACTTTAGTTTAAAACGAGAACCATTGAAAACTTGTTTATTTGAAAGATTGATCAAAACCTTAAGTGGCTATTTGAAAAACCTTAATTTTTATATTACTTATTAATTTCCCATGTTTTAGTTGTTAGCAGAAGCTTTTGTTTGAAAAACGTTCATGTTTTTAAGTTTGGCTTGGAAATGTTAACTTCTTTTAAAAAAACAAAACTTAACTTTAGAAATTAAGCAACCAACGTAAATAAAACCAAAAACTAAATCAAACCGGAGGAAAAGGCCTTATTACAACAACACCCAAAAAAGAAAGCAAGTAAAAATAATGTAAAGTAAAATACTAAGATTTAAAGTTGTTTGCAGTGTGGCCACCTCTGAGACCTTCCATACGTCAAGCTGCCTACTGAGGATTACCTGAAACATTAAAAAGAGGGGGTGAATTTTTGAAAACTCAGTGTGTACTACCCTTATTAAACATATAATATGCATCTCATCCATTTGGGCCTAAGCCCAATACAACAACGGTGGCATTTAAAGCCTCAATTAGGCTTGAGCCCATGTCACAATCAAATCAATATATGTAATCCCCAGATAACCCATCCAACCCTGCACTCCAAATCCCTTCTAACCTTACACTCTTGTGGGGATATAATCAACCCACCCATCCCTGCACTCCAACGTAGCACTGGTTGCGGCACTAGACAATATTACAGCTGAGCTGTCAATTACATATTAGGCTTAAAAGCCCTCGGTGGATCCAGAATCATCAAGCGACCATGCGACCCTCACATAATATATTCCTTCTACAATCCATAATCCCATCCCTCATGCAACATAACAATACATGAATGCAACATATCATTTATGGCACACAAAATCAGTCATATAACGTGTAGGACATTTCAATCAATTTGCCCTTTAAAGACATAACGGTTATTTGGCATTATAGGCCTAAGTACACAAATAGGCCCAATATTAAGCCCACAGTCATTCAGCGCGACTCATGTCACTTTTAGCAATCAAAACCCACTAAGGCCCAAAAGCCCAATATGTGGCCCAAGTGGGGCCCATACTCTCGTCTGGCCCACGGTGCCTAAATTTGCACTTGGCCACATGGACAACATGACCGGCTCTCCTATCCATCCATGAATTTTGCTTGTGTATGGCCACGGGCTCATCGGGCCCATTTCAGCCCATTTGACCAAAAAGCGACCCAAGTCCATGAGATCGCTCATAGGGCCTCTTTCGTCGTATCAGTCTTTCTAGACGAGCATTCGCGCGCTTGTGTGATTATCTTTGCCAAACTTATGGCTTTTCGACATTTTGGGATTTTGGCTTTTGTCGATCATAACTAGAGTGGTGTGGGTACACACCTTAGTGGCGAAAAGTGCTAAGATCCACGTGCGTCAACTCCTTGTTCAAATAGACTTATCCCTTCGTAGGTCATTTGGATGCATAACACCATCACTTCCTTGTGAAATAACTGAATCATAAACATAATCTATATATTAATAATATTCAATACTTAGAGTTAATTAAATGTTAGTCTTAAAGAAACATACGCCCCATTTGAGATCTAACATTCGGCCTTACCCATGATTCCTTGTTCGAATACTAACCTTCAATCAAACGATGAGCAAGAGATCTTAACCACCCCCAACCTTTGATAACACCGTACCTAACAATCAAAAAAGAGGGAAAACGACAAGGAGACAAAGGAGTAAAACACCTTCGACTTTAAAATAGCACCAAAGTAGGGTGCCTTGAAAAAGATTAGAACCTCAAGAATAAGCCACCTTCACTTACTGCTTTCCTGTGATCACTTGTTAACCCAAGAGTGACTTCAAGAAGCGTAATGAGAAAAATACATAGAGATGTAAACCAACAATGAAAACCAAATAGCAGGGGATTGCTAATCGGCCAACCTCTAGAAGAAAGGCAAAGAAATATTTGAGGAGAACAAAGGGTTATAATTGGTTTTAGAATGGAGAGGTATTCAGCGAATGCCTAAAAGAAATAGAAAGAGATGGTCAAGGAAAAAAAAAAGAGAACTATTGGCACCAAAAGAAGAATAAGAAGAGAGTAGAAATTGGCAGGTTGTGAAGGAAAGAATCAATTCCACTAAAGAGAAGTGGATAAGTTGAGGGAATGAAAAGGAGAAAACTCGAAATTGCCCAAAACTGAAAGTCAATAGAAGAAATTCGACACTATCTACCCTTTAAGAAACGACAATGTGCCCTAAAGCCAAAAAACATGAAACCGAACTATCACTTAAGAAAAAAAAAGAGATTCGGCTTCCAAATGAAAATACCAATAGCTGAAATAGCCAAAGAGAATTCGGCACTACCCCCTACACTCTTCAAAACTGATTCTATGATACCTAAAGTCTTATTTCGGCTCCAACTCCCCAACAACTCAATCCTCTTGCTTTTCTCCAAGATTTGCTCCACGATCCCCTCATAAATTTTCTCACTTGACCAATTCAAACTCTCTCCTCTAGAGTTCGATTTCAACTAAACCACTGGCTGCCCAAGGATACAAAATAAATACCCCTCAGTGTACCACGCCAACACTCGAACCCTGGACCTTCTTACCACCCCTATGACGCCACCTCCCTGCCTCTCATGTGGCGCCTCTTTGCCACTAGACCACTAGCTCTTTTGCGCTATTTCTTAACCCCAATTATTTATAAGGCTTAGTACTTGAAGTCAGGGTTCCACTAAAGCTCAAAAAGAAAAATTTTTCCTATGACAAGCCTTGAACCCAGGACTTCTTAGAGACCCCCAAACACTCCAAAAACACATACCTAACTGTACTATCATGCATTTAATGCCACAATACACAGAATTAAAAACATATGATTTCGGGAGTGTTACGCACACGGCCCAAATTGGCCTTAGCTGTGTGGATCGCATGGCCTCGCCCAAAGTCCCACACGCTTGTGTGGACTACCCGTGTGGACGCACACGCCTATGTGGCCCATACAGCCCAATTTAGTCTTACCTGTGTGTCGCACATGGCCTGCCTAGCTATCACACGGCCGTGTCCTTCGCGCATGACCTAGCCTCGTCGATCACACCACCGTGTCCCCTTACATGGCCTACCATACGGGCAACCACAAGCCAGTTTGGCATCGATAGTTTGCTTTTTTGGCTTTCGTTGAATTTTATTTTCTGTGTTTTCGAGTATACATGTAGTTTCAGTTGATGCTAAAACGATCCTCGAGCACTCCAGAACCTATATTTGACATTACCAAAGCCTAAATTTAGTAACACGAATGAATCATTAAACCGAGAATATCTCACAATCGAAACCTTAGAAGGTCAATAGCAAACCCATCACTTATTAACAAGAAATCGATGCTTCTACCGCTCAAAATGCTTGTAGGTTACCAGCTGGTTCTTGATTTGTGCCTAAACCAAAAGAACCAACACAATCCCCTTTTTAGAAACTAACCACAAAAAGTGACTGATGGGAAATAGAATAAAGAGGGAGAGGAAAGAGACTAAAATTTCAGCAGAGATAGGAAGGGAAGAAGAGAAGTTGACTTCCAAAAGAAGAAAAAGAAAATAAAATTTGAAATAAAACTGAAATGAGATAACCCAGATGCCAAAATCCCAAAATTTTCTCCCTCAATTCCCACTACACATCCACCACTCAGAAACCCAGTTCATCACAATTCTAGCCGAAAATAGGAGCAAAATAATTCCCCCACTAGTACTCAAACATAAGACCTTCATCCCATCAACACTCCACTTAACCACCAAGCCAGTAGGCCTATTCTGATATGAACTTACCAATAATTACTTAAAAGCCTATTGACAAAGGATAGAGCTTAATTCATAAAAATACTACAATTTGCCCAAGTCATTGCTTGAACTTAGGACATCCCAAACACACCCAGAACACTTAACCACTAAAGCAAATAGATATTTGTGTCTCCCCTTCACATAAACAAAAATTTAAAATTTTAGGGTATTACACACAATTTTAAACATCAAGAATAAGTCCGAGCAATAATCAACATATCACGATTCAAACCTTTAAAACCTAATAACAAATAAGCTATAGAACATCCAAAATATCATGGCAAAATTCATGCAACAGTTTTACCACAATGCCTTTATTTCTCAAAACATAAACGAATTAATAACACCTACAGTGTAAAGCTAACGTATTGCTTGGATCACACCTCAGAAACCACACCACTCACACAGACACTTAACTACTCTAAAAGGGTTTTAAGAAAGGACTGGGTAAGCTTAACAAGCTCAGTGAATGCTCAGAATAACCACAATGCAAATAAGTCATCAAGCATCAACAAAATAACCATATAGCATAACCTCAAGAGTTCAAACTCTAGTGTCATATTATACTTGCGCATTATTTACTAGTTCATTTACATGGTAATTATATTCACTTTTAAGCATGAATCACATTAAACATTTAATCACATAAAATTTAAGCATATATCACAATACTCATATAATCACATAATGTTTAAGCATATATCACAATACTCGTATAGTCACATAACATTCAAGCATATATCACAATATATATATATAATCTCATAACATTTAAGCATATATCACAATACTTGTATAATCACATAACATTCAAGCATATATCACAATATAAATATAATCTCATAACATTTAAGCATATATCACAATACTTGTATAATCACATAACATTCAAGCATATATCACAATATAAATATAATCTCATAACATTTAAGCATATATCATAATACTCGTATAATCACATAACATTCAAGCATATATCACAATATACATATAATCTCAAAACATTTAAGCATATATCACAATGCTCAAAACATCTTTATATGACATGTAATAGGTGCCCATGTGTGTTCTCAGTTGTTTAAGCTCACTTGAGCATTCTAGTGTGTTTTAGATGGTTAACTGTGTATCCAAATCTGTTATATCATTCATCAGACAAATTTTTAACTAATTATATGAATTCCTGATAGATTAACTTGAGTTGATATTGAATGATCTAGTGTTAGTAAATAGGTCATTCACTAAGTGTATTGCTATTAAGACTCGCCTATTGAATGGTTGTGATTGATAGGATCATAGTTTATAAAATGATAATGTGTGAATTATATATATTTATACAGTAAGTTTATCATTTTTTACCGTTAAACTTACTAAGCTCTAGTATAGCTTACTCATATTATTTCTTCTATTTTCTTGTAGATTACATTTTGTGGAAATTGGACAGTCGGATGAACTCGGAGAAATCACACTATCTAGAGATCTTTTGGTAGTTTCTGAATGTTAATTGGTGTGTTTATATATGTTTAGATACTTACCTCATATGTTATGATACTTACCTTATATGTTATGTTTAGTTTAATGTAAATTTGTTTTAACTTACTTATATATGTGCTTTTGTCTTTGGTGTAAATAGGTTATGTAATGCCCCGAATTTTGGGATTAGGAGAAATGGGCTTCGTGTATCGGAGAAATTCGAATTTTTGTTGGTCAAGAAAAAAAATTTGAAATTTCATATTTGGATGGTTTGTTAAGTGATTTGGAGTGCTTAGGGATGTCTAAGAAGTCCTGGGTTCAAACCAGGACTTTATCGAAAATTTTAGTTTTTCTCATTATGTGGAGTTGGCGTCACATGGAATGGTTTACAAATATTTTTGGTTAAAGCTTGTTGTAAAGAAGCAAGTGGTCTGGTGGCTAGGAGCATTAATAGTAAGTGAGTGATCCAAGGTTCAAGTCCTAGCCTTAGCATATATTTTTTATTTTTACATATGGGCATGGTAGCTGGCGTCTAAACATTATATATTTGGGAGGAAGTTACAACACAAAAAGAGAATGTGGAAGAGTGGCAAATGGCATGCAGGGCATTTAGAAGGGGCACAGGTTTGAGTCTCTTGGCAGGCGAAATTTTCATTTTTACTCTTGAATAACCGTGGCTTCAGCAGGTAAGTGTTATAATTTGTTGTGACCGTATTATAGTATAAGAAGAAATGCGGTGCAATGGCCAGCAGCATGTTTGTGGGGCGCAGTGACAGTGGTAAGGTCTGGAGTTCGAGCTTCTCCTTGCACAAATGAGGTTAATTTTTGTTGCTCGTGCATGAAGAACTAAGGCTGGCCGAATTTGGTAAGATTGGACTTGATCAAGCGGTGAATGGAAGGCTGCTGTCGGTGAAACAAGTCAAGCTGTGGGAGACATGGATTGAAATTTGGATTGAAAGCTAGCCAAAATTAAGATGCTATTAAAGGAATTAATATGGGATGTATTGATTGAATGTGGGACCTTAATTGCTACCATACAGTGATTTGAGATATAGCTAGTGAAGGAATTTAAATGCTTTCCTTTCTTTTTTGTTTAGTGTCGTGATTTTGGCTAATAAAAGCTTTTGTATTGCTTTCTTATTTTGAAGCTTTGACCGAATGGGGGGAAGCCTTTGTGTGCCAAATTAATCGGTTTTGGCAAGTTCTGTAACACCGTATAGCCCTCATCCATCACCGGAATAGGGTTACTAGGTATTACCTAACGAAAGACAACCTCCGGACATTCAATTCAACCTAACTTACATTTAACAAATAATATAAGCATTAACGAATCAAGTTTTCTTTTAAGTTTAGGCACAATGGTAACCTACAATATCATACAAAAATTACAAGACAAAAGAACCACTTATCATACTTGATAATTGGATAATTATACAATCACCGAATATGCATATATATATACCACAACCGAATATGCCATCATAACCAAACCATTTCACAAACATTAATTCAACTTTGTAACTTTACTAAACAAAATGAATAATCCATCTTCGCATCGCTTTTGTAACGCCCTCTTACCCGAGACTATCACCGGAGTCGAGCTTAAGGTGTTACTAAACTTAATTTATCACTTAAACGAATTTAAACCATTTATTTCAACATTTGTAATAAGCTATCCATCTGCGTCACAGTCGCTAAAAAAATCATATCTCGAGTTACAAAACTCAAAATTAAGATCCGTAAATTTTCGTTGAAACTAGATTCATATATCTATCTACTAATTTTTTCTAGAATTTTTGGATGGGCCAATTAGTACAGTTTATTAGTTAACGTTTCCCCTGTTTCAGTGTTCGACTGCTCTGACATCTATTCACTACGAATCACCTTTCTCCCTGTACAAAATTCAAATTACTATACCATTTATTTATTATAAAACTAGACTCAACAAGGAATCTATACATATATAGTATGACTCCTAATTATTTTTTTACAATTTTTAGCGAATTTATAAATTTAGAATAGGGGATTCAGAAATCGCTCTGACCCTGTTTCACCAAAACCCAAATATCTCATAAAATACAACTATTTTACCTGTTTCGTTTCTTTCATATGAAAATAGACACAATAAGCTTAAATTTAATATTTTATTTGCCACCTAATCTTGTCTCTACTATTTTTAGTGATTTTTAAAACTCACATCATTGTTGCTGCAAAATACTGTTTTATAACAAAATTCATCTTTCTATGGCTTTTCATGGGCTAAGTAACACATTAAACATACATGACACCAAATGTAATCTAGATTGGCCATTCCAATGGCTAATCATTTCCAAGCATTTCCTTGCCATGCCATCACCATGTCATAAGATTATTTACACAAAATGATTATAATGCTATACATGTCATATTCAAAATACAAGCCATTATACCAATTTGTCCTGGATAGTGTGAACGTTCCTTCGACCCTTCCCGATTTCCAAGCTGGCTTGTAAAAACTACAATGAATGAAAAGGAGGGAGTAAGCATAAATGCTTAGTAAATTCACATGTAAATAATAAGTAACATAACTATGCAAATCAACATAACCACCAATTACATAATATCATTAAAACATTCATGAAACAAGAATACTTGCTATTTTACCACATTCTTGTCTTACCAAGTTCTCAACTTGAGATTTAGGCTCATACCTGTCCAACTTCCTCTTTCACCATACATTCCAACATACCTCTTTTGTTTAGGCGTTCTCATTATTCATTTAAAAATCTACCCGTTGAACTCATCGGAATATAACTCGGATACACAGATTTCACATACATAAGTGTCATATCCGTAGTTAGAAAACTCAATAGCCTACGGAATTTACGTAGCCAAGCTACCATGTAATCCGCCAATAAGCGAACTCGGACTCAACTCAACGAGATCGGGCATTCGCATCCATAAGTGAACTCGGACTCAACTCAACGAGCTTGGATGCCTGGTTACATCTCACGAACTCGGACTCAACTCAACGAGTTCGGAACTCAACCATCCTAGTGACATGTCACTTGTATCCTAATCTATTCCCAAGGTTCAAACGAGATTCTCTTCAATCGCACCTCTTGGTCGTCTTCCTCGAAATGTCGGAACCGATAGTTGGTAGCATTTCATATTTATCAAGTAGCTCACATAATTTGTATATTACTAAATAATAATTCACAAAGCATAATATTTCATGATAATAAGTATCATATCATATAAATAACATTAAATCTTTTAAAATAACAATTATGTTACCTTATTTACACATGAACTTACCTCGGTACAAAATGTTAGGAATCGAGCCTATTCCTCGTAAACTTTGATTTTCCCTCGATCACGACTCGAATCTCATTTCTCTTGATCTAAAATAATACATTTAGCTTATTTAGTACTCACATTTATCAAAACGGTCCTTGACCCTAACTTTGTCAAAATTACGAATTTGCCCCTAAACTTTTGCATATTTACACTTTTGCCCCAAAGCTCGGAAATTAAACTTTATCCCAAATTCTTATGTTTTAGGACATGCTGATCATTTATTTACTAACAGCAAGCTCAAATTCCCACTATAACATGTACTTATGAACAATAGGTATTTTTACCGATTAAGCCGTTTTACTCATTTTCACTTAAAACCAAGTAGCACAAGTTATCTAACATAATTTAAAACCTCATATTCTATCATAAAACACCAAAATAAACAAATTTCACCTATGGGTATTTTTCCAAATATGAACCTCGGTTGAATTATTGCTAGCATAAGCTAAATCAAGTTATCGGGACTCCGAAAACGTAAAGAACATTAAAAACGGGGCTTGGAATCACTTACTATTGAGCTTGGAAGCTTGAAACAAACCCTAGCTATGGAGAACCCTTGAAATTTCGTGCTAATGAAGAAGATGGACATATTTTTCCCTCTTTTTCCCTTTTTTAATCTTTTAATTACCAAATGACCAAAATACCCTTAATACCTTTCTTTGAAAATTTTCATGTACAAGCCCATTTTTGTCCAAAATTTTAAAAATTGGTCAAATTGCTATTTAAGACCTCCTAATTAATATTCCAAAGTAATTTCATACTAAAAGTTTCTAGAATGCAACTTTTGCATCTTATTCGATTTAGTCCCTAATTTCAAATTAAGCACTTTATGCATAGAATTTCTTCATGAAATTTTCAAACCATCATGCAATCATATCATAAACATCAAAATAATTATAAAATAATTATTTCTATCTTAGATTTGTTGTCCTGAAACCACTATTCTGATTAGGCCCTAATTCGGGATATTACAGCTTTAATATATACATAGCCAAAATATAACTTGTTTCAAAAGGAAGTTAAACCTATACATGCCATATTTCAAAACATAGACTTTTAAAAGTACCAAAATAGAGATGATAATGTGGATGACTTTGAACTTGGATCCCCGAGCTCGTAGCGTTCAACCAAGATCTATAAAATAGAGAAGAACACAAATATTCATAGTAAGCAATTAAGCTTAATAAGTCTTAAGTAATTAAACAATTGAACTTATTTATACACATTTTTCACTTATATCACAACCCTAAAGTATACTCATTTAGCCGAATTCACATAGCCACATTGTACACATTTTTATATGCATAACATTTCTTTAAAAAAAAATGCAAAATCACGTAATCAAAAAATTAAATGGCACAATGTCATTCCTTGATTCAATGTAACAGAGTTAATTCGAGAAACCATGTCCATTTATAATTTCAATGATTGTAATCACATATGAACAAAACATATATCTCCATGTATATAATTCCACAAATGCCGAATATACATAATCACTTATATGTACTTATAGCAAGTCATTCGATTAGCTTCAAATTCTTATAATCATGAACATTTTAATATCTCAATGCCAACTTTAATTCAACCAAAATGAACAAGAGTATAATACCATTTCCACATTTAAAACATTCCTTCTATATTTGTAACCACATACATGAATAATATGCTTCCATGAATAATTTCACTTAAACCAAATGTTCATAAATGAACATAATCATAAACCATTTCGCATATGTTCATTTCACATCGAACATCTAATTCATTAGACTCTCAGGTACATAGATAGGTTATACATACCTGGATAACTTAATTTATGTAACAAATCTGCATATCGTATTAGCACATAGTCTCATGGTACTTCACTTTTATTAGTTCACCGGGAAATTTTCCTGCTAGGTAATATCCTGATTTCATCACCGGCTATAAGCCTGCTAGACTTTTAAGTCCAAAATTTCTTCACCAGCATTACGCCTGCTAGGCTCAAGGCTCGATATTATTTCACCGGCATTACGCCTGCTAGGCTCAAAGCCCGATAATAATCACTAGCTTTAAGCTTGATGGGCCAATTCCCGAATAACCATTCGAGTATGAATTTCACAAATTCATAAGCATATGCACTTCATGTATTTATATATTTCGCACATGGTGACCACATTAGTCAGTTTGACTTCATTCGACTATAATCACACACTATCTATCCCATTATCATTTCTTATCATAACATTCGGCAATATAACATAAGAATTACCTTATTTCACTATCATGCATATCATTCGGCAATATGCATGTACATATGTATATTCGTATAAAGGGTACCGAATCTTTCATGACATATCATGACATATTCACAAGAACTTATGTTTAAATACTTAAAATTTACTTCAATTGTCATCGAACAACTACAGATCGGCTACTCAGTTAGTTTAGCTTTTCCCCTATCCGAAATTGGCTCTCTTTGCTCTTGAGCTAAATTAAACAAATTTTAAACTAGTTTAATCACCTCACTAACTCATTATAAACAAAAATGCTAATTTCTCAAAGAAACACATATATACGACAACACTTTTAATTAAACACAAACACATATTCAGCACTTCATCTCAATCCATCTTAAATTCCCAAACCCACAATATCAATAATTAACCGAATATACATAAACTCATATACATATATTCTTGAATTAACCTTAATATTTCATACTTTTACTTATCAAGTAGCCAAATATACATATCTTTATACCAAAGTATCATTCACAATTAAAATCACATTATCAATGCTTACAGCCGATTCTTTAAACATTTGTTTATATATATACTCATGTATTAAATATTAATACCATATGATTACACTTAACTTATGGCCGAATATACTTCTCCATTATTCACAAATTCAACTAACATCATATATACCACATAGCTGAATACACATATAACCCTTAGGACAATTTCAAAATTTACAATTTAATAAATTGTACATATGTAATTAGACCAAATATCCATTAAATAAATATTTGCAAAATTCTTTAACACATTAGTACATTCGGCACTTCCCCTTTAATTAACTTAGCATCTCAAAAATTCACTTATACAAGACTACATTTGACACAAGGTAACATGATTTCTATCCTACATCGATCAAACTAAACCATGCATTCATATAAGTTCATTCAGCCATTCACTTCTCAAATCTATCAAAACTTTCTATCAACCTTCTTTGACCGAATACCATTTGTCTTTAAAATCCCATTAATCAAAATTTAACAAGCTTAAAACTCATTTAACAACATTTATTCATCAAGGCATTTAAACACTCAAATTATAATATTTTACAAATCAAGGCCGAATGCTACCATCACTAAGACATCCATAGCTGAATGCTCATTTTCATCACTTTAGGTCCATGTTCGGCAAACACACATACATATACTAAAAATTTTAGCATTTGTTTCTAACATTTTACAAGCTCAAACCTCATCTTTCTACCATTTCTATTTAAAAACATCAACACTCTATCCATGAAACACAAAACTTCCATGGCCAATTGTATCATCACATAACCTCCATCAATTAGCAAAATTTGAACCATGGGCTAAGTAGAATTCTAACTAACAACTTAAAATATACAAGGATTTCAAAGAATAATATCAAACATACCTCAATCAAGTTACATGTATGGCCGAACTTCTTAGAAATTTTCTTTTCCTCTTTTACTTTGTGGTTTCGGCAAGGTGAGAAAGAATGAGCACCCAACTTTGTTTTTATCACCTTTTTCTTATTTTAATTCATGTTTTCTTAATATAAAACAATTAAATTTTATATCATTAATGTAAAAGACATATATTATCCATTATTCATCATCATTGCCATCCACTATATTAAAGATGGGCTATTTGACATGCAAGTCCTCCATAATGTTTACCACATACTATTCGGCCACTACAATTTTACCTATCACATTTTCAAGGTTTCTCAAACAAGTCCTTTTTAATAATTCCACATCCAAATGACAAAATCAAAACACGATATTTTCACACATGAAGTTTCACATATAATAAACATAGAATATAACATTTTAAAAATTTTCTAACTCGGTTTAATGGTTACGAAACCACTTTCCCGATTAGGGCCAAATTAGGGCTGTCACAAGTTCCTTCTTCTTAATTTTCTTTTGTGTCGTTTATATCTCTTTTGCTTTCTTTTTGATGTTTTTATGATCTAGCTTTGACCGAGGGTGCCTTTTTTCTTTGCTCAAACAAAAGTTTTGTGTGCGGAATGTGAGTTTTCATTTGGGGATTTCATGTGTTTCTCTCTTCTTTTCCTTTTTTCCAAAACTTGCACTTCTGTTGTCTTGACCATACAAAATACCTTTCTTTCCCTTTCTTTGTGTTGGTGCCTTGCTGAATGCACCATTGGTTACTTTCTCTTTTCTTTTGATTTTGCTAACGCCAAAATGCACATTTAGCCTTGGTCTCCTTCTACTCATTTCTCTGCTCCATATTAGCTGAATGGTTCTTTCTTTTTGTTAAACCAAATACTCTTCTTCTTTTCTCCTTCTCTAGCCGATCCATTATTTCTTGACTACTCTTTGTCTATTCCAAATATTCTTTTGGTTAAACGGGTGAATTCCTTGGAGAAGGCTTGGGCGGATTCTCTCCTCTTTTGCTAGTGGTTTATCGATCGAACCGTGGGTATTCGACCAAGTAGTGATATTGATTATAGCCGATTTTATTAAAGTCAATTCTTCTCTTTTGCTCCTTTTTGAATCCATTGTACCCTTCTCCTTCTCGATTTCGATATTGATCAAGTGGCTGAGACTCAAATCCCTTTTCCACTGTGAATGTTCTTTAGTTTTGGGTAAGTACCTTAATCACTAGTGTTGATTTTTATTATTTGAAAGATTGTGTGTACCTTTTGGGATAGATTATTTTCTTCGAAGCGTTGGTTTTGTGGCATCATGTTCTTTTGATCATTTGCTTAAGGGATGAACTGTTTAGGGGAGAAAGTGGTTGAATAAGGATTGTGTCTTTTGGAACATATCATGGAGGCAAGTGATAATCAGATTGAGGGAGGTCGTGGAAAAGTATCTACTAGAAGTGCACTTGAGATTTCTACTCCCAAGTTCAAGCGTCGTAATGTGTCAGTAGTTAGGGACTTTCTGCCGGGATAAGGAAGAGTGACCGCATCAAACTACGATTAGACTATGTCGACAGTTAGGGACTTTTTGTCGGGATGCAGAAGGGTGACCGCGTCAAACGACTGTTTGACTAGGTAAATCGCAATTGATCACTCTTGTGAAGGCAAGTGATAACAAATACTTTGACTAAGTGTTTGGATTATTATTTCCTTAATTTTTTATATAAGTGGTTTAACTGTGTGTTATGTTTAATTTAGGTGACAGCGTTCAGGATTATTTAGTACTCTACGTGATAAGGTGTGTAACTGTATACCCTACTTTGACTGTCAGTCGGCTAAAAGCCGAAGGATGGGCTGATGGCCACATGGGCGTGCGAATGCTCATGTGATTGATTAAGGCCATGGATTGTGGCCCTACATTAGAAAGCGGCTTTCATGAGTGATTTCATGAGTTGGGCCGAAACGGGCCAAATGGGCTAAATGGGCCCATGGGCCCGCTAGAAGGGCTTTAGGCTGTATTCGAATCGCTGGACTGTTTGGCTACATGTGTCGCTAGACGACCATGGGCCTACTAATGGGCCTTCACATGCATAGGACCACATTGACAAATGACTGAAATGCCCCTAAGGGGCAAAATGACCAAAATACCCTCTAGGGGTAAAACGACTGTTTTCACTCTGTATGTTTTCTAATTAAATATATATATTATGAAATGCTTTGTATGAGTTATTTGTATTATGTTAGCATGTCATTTAATATGTTGCATTACATGGGGGGAAGGGGTTTATGTTTATGGAGGAAGTGTACTGTTCTGGCAGCTTCGCTGTATTATTCTGTGGCTTATAACCTAATATTCTGGTAGCACTACTGCATATTTATCGATAGTGCCACATCGGTACTACACTGTGGAGTATAGGGTTGGGTGGGTTGATTATATCCCCACATGGAGTGATGGGTTGGACGAAGATGGAGTGTAGTAGATGGTTGGGTAGGACTCTGATTGTATCCTATATTGTTACTGTAATGGTCTTAGGCCCACTGATTGTGATATGGACTATAATTGCATGCTATACTGTTACTGTAATAGGCTTAGGCCCACTAATTGTGATATGCTACTGTAATGGGCTCTAGCCCAGACTAATTCTATTAATTGTTATTCCTGGGGTTACACACTGAGTATTCGTATACTCACCCTTTTATTTTATTGTATAGGTAAATCTGAGGCTTAGGCAATTCGGTGCTACGGGGGACTTGGAGGCGGCCACACTTTGCTTTTACATTGCTTTCGGTTTTTCATTTACTTTAATTATGGTTTTTATTTTGGGTTTGTAATAAGGCCATTATTTAATTTTTCTTAAGTATTGGGTTTATCTATTTGCTTGTTTGAAATATGATAGCTCTAGGGCGCATTTTTTTAAAATGATATCTGTTTTCCAAAAAAAAACACAATTTCACGACAAACGAGAAATTAGACAAAGCTTCCGAAATCATTATGTTTTTCCAAAGTAAACTATTTTCATATTCTGATTAATCAAGGATAAAAGAAATGATGTTTTCTTCAAACCTTAAGGAACAAAGGGTTTCTACAGCAAATCTAGTTATATTGAAACACGATTTCGAGACACTTCAATGTGACACTTCCAAATACGGCCATAACGTCTGGGCTGGGTTTGGGGTGTTCCAAGTTACTTGTGAACTTGATTGTGACTATTTGGTATAAGTCTCAGGGAAGTAATCGAAATGTGAAAGAATGGTTGTGAATGGTATGAATGATTTGGTAGATTTGGCATGAAATATTATAAGTATTTGATAACTTTGAATGTAACCAAAATTGGTATAAAATGTGATTTTAGATTTGGTTATCGAATTGTGGTGTCAATGAAGGCACATTGGTTAGATTTTTAAGTGTTTGAATAGGTAACAATATGCCTTTTGTGTGATAGGAAAATTTGCCATGAAATGAACATTTAAAGATGAGATTTTACCACTTTGAACATAAGTATCGATACATTGGTATTTGGTATCGATAATTGATCATATGAATAGTTTTAAAACAAATAGAATGCCAAAATGGTATCATTTTTTGTTTGAGTATCGATACTTTTTCATAAAATATTGATACCCTAAAATAATTATCGATACTTTTGTTTTATAAAGAAAATAGTATTCAATTTTGGTATCGATTTAGTATTGATACCAATTATGGATTTTCACTAGTACCTTTAAAACTTTAATTTTTTTTTGTAAATCAATCTTATTTTGAGCTTGGATCTCACAATTAAGTTCTTATAGAGTTCAAATTCTTAATATGTTTGATTATGTATTTTACTTTATAAATAATAGAGTTTTTGTTTAATAAAGTTTTTATTGACTTATTGAATTTAGCTGTAGCATCTCTTTACTCAGGTCTGACAATTAGGTTGGGTAAGGGGTGTTACTACAACGACAGAAATGTGCAAGTGTACACAATCGAAACAAGGAATAAAGTGACAAGTAAATGTCGAGTTATCGTACCAACAGGGACTGTGAAAGAATTATTTATGGATGCAATTTTAAAAACACTTTGGTGAAGAAAAATATTTTGATTTGAGGAGGTGATTAACACTAGGATTTAACAAAGAAAAATAAGTAAAAATAAAATAAAAGTTCCAATGCACAATTTCAAAAGATGATTTTAATCAAGGTGACATAATTGTGTTAGAATTAATTACATTCCTTAACTTAGAATTATTAAACTCATGTTCATGTTGTTACGAATAAATTCACGGCAACTCAGTAATTTACTAACTTATGAACATACTTACCTATCAAAATCTATTTATCTTTTAAATATATCTTTATCTCAATTCAACCGATTTAAATAAATTTTAGTAAGAAAATGTGCTAATGCACATACATACTTCTGAAATTAAAATAATCTCTTGTACATATCTCAAAGCCATTTCAAACAATTAATTCAATCTCATAAGCACAAAAAAGATTACGTGAGGTAACAATGTATTTCTACCTTAAAACAGTTTAATCACAATAATCTTGCAAGTTATGCAAGACTAATGTATCACTAGATACCGTTGCTAATTTAACCCCCAGCTACCTTAAATGATTAAACATGTAACACCCTTAACCCATATCCATCGCCAGAATAGGGTTACAGGGTATTGCGAAAATTATAACACGATTCGATATTCATTTCTCATATAATTATCAATTAATAACATATATCATTCATACACATTAACATTGTCCCTTAAGCAAGCCTATGAGGCCCAAAAGATGCATTAGAAGTGGTTCGAAACTAAATCGATAACACACGATAATTTTTGGGAAACTTAGAAAATTTTCTCAATACAGGGAACACATACCCGTGTGAACAGGCCATGTGTCTCACACGGCCACTAGACACACCCGTGTCACAGGAAGTGTGGACATTCGAAATGGGACCACATGGCCGTGTCCTAGACCGTGTCCTACCCTGTGTAACTATCTAACTTGGGTCACATGGCCGACCATACGCCCGTGTGTCTAGGCCATGCAACTCACTGACTTATTTCTGGTAAATGCTTTAGGGGACAAACGGCCATGTCACTTGACCGTGTGTCACACACAACTAAGACACACGCCCGTGTCTCTGCCCGTGTAGACAAAAACATGCTATTAACTAAGTCATTTTGCCACCCAACTTGCACACACCTACATCAACTCAATCGTCATAACAACAAGAAACAAATAGGTAACCAAAACAACTTTAACCAAACACAAATCATGCCATCTCAATTCCAACCACTCCCAAACTCCAATCACAACAACTTACCTATTCAAAATACATACCAATTTCACATGCTTTAATAACCATTAACCACATGCATTTTATAACCCATAACTCAACCATTTATTCAATCAAAAACCAAACCATAACCAAGCATATCCAAATTAAATATCACATATCCAAATAGCCATTCGAACTATATACCTCAACATCAAGCATACAAAGATTAGCCAAACCACATGGTTATACATATATCAACCATTCACCATTTACAAGCCAATTCATATCGCTAAAATTCATAACTAGCATATATAAACCAAATTGACCTCATAGCCTATACATGCCATATAACTATATAAACAAGTTCAAAAGTACCAAAATAGAAGATCGATAGTGTGATGAAGTCTTTGAAGATCCCCGAATCCGAGCTAGCTTTGAATTCACTATAAAACATAGAAAAATAAAACAAAGTAAGCTTTAATGATTAGTAAGCTCATATGATAATCAACTTAACTTATTATATAAACACAATTCAATCAACTAAGCATAGCCAAGTATTGTTCATTTTGAACCACAAACCTTTCCCATGTTCTATTCATTATTAGACATGAATTTCACAAGCCATTTCCAATTCGATGCTCGTAAGGATTCTGTACGTACCTGTACCACTTGAATTGGTCTTACTTTCATCCACATCTCAGTTATGCCCGTTGAACCATTCAGAATTACTATAGGATACTCAGGAACACATCGCACACTAAGTGCCCTAAATATAGCCGAAGCTATCTCAATATCGTATCACATTTCATGCTCACTCGCAAGCTAACAAAGGGCCTATTCACACAAGCTGTCAGTCAAGACATAGCTATACGGTGCTGCTCACACAAGTTGTTAGGTACCACAAGACATGCCTAAAACCCAGCCACTGGTAGGATGTACAAGACCAGCACCCAGATCACATAATCACAATAGCCTGAATGTCATGACATTCGTATTCTAAACTATTCCTAAGGTTCGAATGGGGCTTCACACTTTTGAATCTTTGTCGTTCATATCCGTAAGCTCATTTCCAATTACAATCTTTGTTCAATTCAATGGTAAAGCATTACAAATATAATTTAACAATGCTTATTAACATACAAACTTACCACGTATATGAAAACGATGAAACGGATCGATTATTCAATTACTTTGCTCTTTCCCCGATCTAAGTCTGAATTCCTTCTTTCTTGATCTAAATGTAATCAAATTCAACTTACTCAATCATTTATTTACTCAATTTAGTCCAAAATATGCATTTAGGCAATTTTCACATTTGCCCTTAAACATTCACATTTTTACAATTTAGTCCTTATTTCACAAAATCACAAATTCATGCAATTTCATCTTGCCCTTGCTTAGCTGAATTCTTTATAGATCTTAGCAGTCCATTTTTTTCATTTATTCACACTTTTAGCCATAGGTTTTACACATTTCACAAACTAATCCCTATTTTGCATTTTCACTAAAAATCACTTTATAAAACTTGTATATCTATCATCAAACATTTATAATCCATCATCAAACATCAAATTACACACACATTTATCAATGGAAAAACTCTAAATCTTTAACAGTTTTGAAATCAGAGATACGGGCTAGCTAGATTAAGTTGCAACAAACTCAAAAACATAATAATCATTAAAAACGGGATGAAATATCATACCAATGCAAGGTAAATAACTTGGCCAAATGCCCTAGCATGCTTCTATGGTTTTCTTCTTTAAAATTCAGTGGTGGATGACAAATGAAAGAGATGAAGTGATTTTTGTTTAATTAATTTTAACCTTATTTACTAATTTACTATATTAACCTGTAATTAAACATAAATAAATCACTTGAAACATGTCCATTAATGTCCACTCACCTTTCACATGGTCTAATTACCATTTAGGAACTTCTAAATTTCAATTTCTTAGCCATTAAGTGCATTTAACTATTAGAAAATAACTTTTGCACTTTATGCGATTTAGTCTTTTTTACCGAATTGAGTACTCAAACGATAAAATTTCTTCACAAAACTTTCACACAATCATGCTATCATGATGTAAACACTTAAAATAATAATAATATAAATTTTTGACCTTAGATTTGTGGTTTTGAAACCACTATTCCAATTTGACTAAAAACGGGTTGTTACAACTCTCCCCCTTATGGATTTTCGTCCCCAAAAATCTTACCAGTGAATAGGTTACGGTACTGTTTTCTCATAGCATCATTAGGTTCCACTTAGCTTCTTCAACCCCATATTGATGCCACAAGACTTTCACTAACACTATTCTTTTATTTCTCAGCTCTTTGATCTCACGAGCCAAAATTCTGATACGTTCTTCACTGTACGTCATATCTGGCTGAATCTCAACTTCAATCATTGAAATGATATGCGAAGGGTCTGATCGAGGAAACATGGAACACATTATGTATCTTTTCAAGCTTAGATGGTAAGGCTAGTCGATATGCCACTAGCTTGATTCTCTCGATAATTCATACGGTCCGATGAATCGCGAACTCAGTTTCCCTTTACAGCCAAATCGAAGTATCTTTTTCCATAGTGAAACTTTCAAAAATACTCTATCTCCAATCTGAAACTCAATATCATTACGTTTTGATCTGAAGCAACTTTTAGACTGTCTCGAGTTACTTCCACTTTCTCTTTAGTCTCTCTAATCAAATCAACCACGTGAATCTTTTTCTCATCGGTCCAATACAATGGAGTTCGACATTTATGACCGTATAGAGCTTCGTACAGTGCCATCTTTATACTTGATTGAAAGCTATTATTATAAGTAAATTCAATAAATGGTAAGTATTTCTCCTAGCTACCTTCAAACTCAAAAATGCAACAACGCATATGTCCTCGAGAATCTGAATAACTCTCTCAGATTGACTGTCAGTTTGCGGGTGAAATGCGGTAGTAAAGTGCAACTTTGTACCCAAAAATTCTTGTAATTGCTTCCAAAATCTAGACATAAACCTCAGATCTCTGTCTAAAGTGATAGACACTGGTACCCTATGCAACCTAATAATCTTGGAGATATACAACTCAACTAGTCCATCAAGCAAAAAGTTCATACGTACTGGTATGAAATGTGTTGATTTCGTCAAACTATCCACAATAACCCACATAGTATCTTTTTTTTTATAGAGATAGGGGCAAACCTGATACGAAATCCATAGTCACTCTATCCCATTTCCACTCAGGTATCATCACAGGCTGTAGTAATCGCGATGGTACTTAATGTTCAACTTTGACTTGTTGACAAATCAAACATTTCGATACAAATTCTAAAATATTTTGTTTCATGCTAGGCCACCAATACAACTATTTCAAATTGTTTTACATTTTAGTATTTCCCGGAACGAACAAACAACCACTGTGTGCTTCATTTAGAATTTTTTGAATGAGCTCAGGATTTCTCAATACATAAATTCTACCTCTGAACCTTGAACAATCATAAGATCCAATCTAAAAGTATAAATCAAGAATTGACTCGCACTGAACTCGTTTGGCTTGCAATTCACTATCACATTTTTGAGCTACACAGATTTGCTGAAGAAATAATGATCTAGTTTTTAACTCAGCTACAATCGAACCATCATCAGACAAAGCTAACTCTGCGTTCATTGTACGCAAAGTAAATAAAGACTTTCTGCTCAGAGCATCAGCAACTACGTTCACTTTTCCCAGATGATAATCAATTACTAACTCATAGTCTTTTAGCAACTCAAGCCATCTTCGCTGCCGAAAGTTCAAATCTTTCTGAGTCATTAGATACTTCAAACTCTTGTGATCTATAAAGATGTGACACTTCTCACCAAACAAGTGATGTCGCCAAATTTTTAATGCAAACACAATTACAGCCAACTATAAATCATGTGCCGGATAATTCTTTTCATGTGGCTTCAATTGTTTAGAGGCATAAGCGATTACTTTGCCTTCCTGCATTAAAAAACAACCTAGACCATTCAAAGATGCATCATTGAAAATCACGAATTCTTTACCTGACTCAAGTTGTACTAAGACCGGTGCCTTAATTCAACTGTTAAAAACTCTGCTGACAGTTCTCAGACCATTCAATCTTTACATCTTTCTGAAGTAATCGTGTCATCGGTGTTTCAATCATCGAAAATCCTTTTACGAAACATCAATAGTAGCCAGCTAGTCCCAGGAAACTTTTTACTTCGAATACATTTCTCGGTGGTTTCCAATCAATAATTGTAGAAATCTAGCTAGGGTCAACTCTAATGCCTTTAGCTAAAACAATATTCCCCAAAAATCTAACCTCTCGGAGCCAAAACTCACATTTGCTAATCTTAGCAAACAATTGCTTATCTCTCAAGGTTTGTAACACTATTCTCATATGCTCGGCATTTTTGGATCATCTCAAGAATAGATCAAAATATTGTCTATGTATACGACAACAAATTTGTCTAAATAGATCTGATTTATAAATCTATAAAGACTGAAGGAGCGTTAGTTAATCTGAAAGGCATAACAAGAAATTCAGTGTTTGTACCTAGTTCTGAATACAATCTTCGGCACATCCGAATCTTTAACTCGCAACTGATAATAGCCCGATCTCAAATCAATTTTCAAAAAGATCGTCGCACCTTTCAGCTAATCAAACATATCATCAATTCGCGGTAGAGGGTATTTGTTCTTGATCTTCACTTTATTCAGCTGTCGATAATCTATACACATTCTCATCGTGCCATCTTTCTTCTTTATAAAAAACACTGGTGCACACTAGGGCGAGTGTAACGCCCTGATTTTGGGCCTAGGTATTGGGCCTTGATCAAGGGATCAGTTAAGAGATGGCTCATAAGTATTTAATTGTGCAAGGAAATGACACAATTAAATGTCTGCTTTTGTGGTTAAGGCCTCTAAGAAGTGTTGGAGAAGTCTTGGGTTCAAACCTGGGCTTTAGGAAAAATTTGTGTTTTAAGTGATCAAAACCCCTATCTTTGGTCAGTAGGGTTATAAATAAAATATGGTAAATTGTGACACAAGAAGAGATGGCGGTGTGGTGGAAGGTGGAGTTACAAGTGAGGCAAGAGGTCTGGGGTTCAAGGCATAGGTTGTGCAAGTAATGGATTTATTTTTGTCACTCTGGGTGGCTAGAGTTTGAGGTGCAGTTGTACTCTGGAGGAGAGAGTTTGAATTGGTCAAGTGAGGGTATCTAGGACTGGATCTTGGAGGAAATTAAGGAGGGGATTATGGAGCAAATTGCGGAGAAAAATTAGGTGTTTAAAATGGGTGTGGAAGGCTGAACGAAATTGAGGAGTTCTTTTGGGAAATTTTGGCTTTGAAGTGGTAATTGGTCATTTGTATTCGGATTTTTTTCACTTGGGTAGTAGAAGCCAAAATCACTTTTAACCTTTCGGGGTTTTTCTCTTTTCTTCTTTTCTTCTGGTTTTTTGCTAGTTGATAAACCAAATCCCTCCTCATGTTTAATTCTGTAGTGACCAAATCTTGGTAATCTCTTCTCTTCGTATTCTCATACCCCTCCACCGAATGTAACTCTTACTCTCTTTAACTATTCTTTCTGTCTTCTTTGATATATCAAAGCTGAATACCTCCATTCTTTCTTTGTCGAATTCTTTTTGTTCTCTCTTTCAATTATTTTGTCATCTCCACCTCAAGCTTTGCGTCTTATTGTAGCTTGGATAAACCGAATCTTATCTTCAACCTTTCTTCTCTTGGTTGCTCATAAGCTGAATCTCTCTTCTAGTCTAATTCGTGGGATCGAAAGGTAAATCCTAGTAAGTGCTTATCCTCCTCTTCTTTTGGTGTTTTGGGTAAAAGCCGAATGTTTCATTCTATTTCTGTGAAATCGGGTTGGTTTTTTGGTGGTTGTTCTTTAGATTCATTGTGATCTTCTCATATTTGCCAATCGTTCTAATCGATTCCATAGGGGTTCCTTAGTAATTGGGTTCTCAAAGTGTTAGGATCTCTCTTTCGGTAATCAATCGATTTTTGGAGGTAAGTATTATTGGTCGTGTGTTTTCCTTAGGTTGGTATTTGATTAACCTTGGTATGTGATGTTGGTATTTATTGATGGATGTGGTTTAGATAAACCACAAGGAAGTAAGGTCGATTCATAATCAATCGATTTAGGAAATTCAAGCCGATTTGATCAAGGTAAGTGTTAGACTTAGATTCGATTTCTTTATTAGAAAGACATGCTAGATATTATGGAATGACTAACGAATGCCTTAATCGATTATAGGTTCAATGCTAGAGGGCTATTGTGTTTCTCTCTATTAAGGTGTGTACACACACCGCACACACTACAGAACGGCAAAAGCTGAAATCCCAAAAGGTTAAAAAGTCGAAATGCCGAAATGCCGAAAGGTTGGCAATGACAACCACACAAGTGCACGAATGCTCATGTGGAAAGATTGAAATGATGACAGAGGCCCCGTGAGTAATCTTGCGGACTTGGGCCACTTGTTGGCCAAGTGGGACAAAATGGGCCAATGGGCTCGATGGGCCCGTGGGCCCAACACAGGCAAAATTCATGGATGGATAGAATGAGCCGGTCATGTTATCCACATGGCCAAAGGCAGATTTGGGCTCAGTTGGCCACAGGAAAGTGTGGTCCCCACTTGGGCCACATATTGGACTTTTGGGCCCTAGTGTAATATTGATTGCTAAAAGGGCCATAAGTCATGCTGAATGATTGTGGGCTTAGTAATAGGCCGATTTGTGTGTACTTAGGGCCATAGTTATAAATGACCATCATGCCCTTGAAGGGAAAAATGACTAAAATGCCCCTATATGCTATATGACTAATGTTGTATGCCATGTTATGATATTTTTAAATTCATGTGATATTATGCTACATGGGGATGGGAACATTGTTGGAGGAGGTGATTGAATTGTTATGGTTGCACGGGTCACCCGAGACGATTGTAGATCTATTCAAAGGAGGTCGCACGGGTCGCCCGAGACAACTGTCGACCCACCGATGGCTTTAAGCCGATTATGTGATTGGTAGCTCTACTGCGATATTGTTAGTGTCGCAACTGGTGCTACTTTGGGAATGTAGGGTTTGGTGGGTCGATTAAATCCCCACAGGAGTGTAGGGTTGGAAGGGATACGAAGTGCAGGGTTGGATAGGATATATGTGCATTGCATACGTTGATTTTGATTGTCATATGGGCTCTGGCCTAATTGAGGCTATTATGGGCTAAGGCCCAAATGCCACTGTTATTGTAGTGGGCTTGGGCCAAAATTGATTAATGCATATTATATGATTGATGAGGGTTGTACACACTGAGTTTTCACAAACTCACCCCCTCTTTTTAATTGTTTTAGGTGATCTATAGTAGGCAGTTCGACGTATGGGAGGACTCGGAGGTGGCCACACTACGAGTAGCATTAAACTTTAGTTTTTAAATTTTACATTCTTTTTTAATTACTTCCTAATGGTTTTTTTATAATAAGGCCATTATCCTCTGGTTTGATTTGGTTGTTGGATTTATTTTTATTAGTTGCTACATTTTTCTAAATTTAAAAAAAAAAAACTTAAAATGATAATTTTCAAACCATACATAAAAACATGACGATTTTCAAAGAATAAGCTTTCGCTGTTAACTGAGACTTGGGAATCGAATAATGGATGTATAAATTGGGGTTTACAAATAACAAAGATTTATTTCAAACTTACAATTAAACAAGTTTTCAAGGGTTTTAATTTTAAACTAAAGTACCCCTACAACGGTTCAAATGTTTTCAAGGTTTTTCAACAACTTCGGTTTATACAAGTCACTCTTTAATGTAACACCGCTAGATTCAGCATAACATTCGGGTCGGGTTTTGGGTGTTACAGTGAGAAACTCGGTCGTGCAAAACCTCTAGCGGTTAACTCTTGCAATTGAGCTTTCAATTCTTTCAACTCTATCGGAGCTATCAATATCGGTAAAGTTCCCAGTACTAAGTCAATAGCAAATTAAACCTCTCTGATCTGTGGTAAACCCAGTAACTCTTCTTGAAACACATTTGGATACTCACAAACAACTAGTACTGATTCAATCTTTGATTTGGATACTTTTGTATCAAGTACGTATGTAAGATAAGCATTACATCCCTTTTTCACATATCTCTAAGCTGACATCGACGAAATTACAATAGCCAATCCACTTATATCATCTGATTCAATTCAAAGGATTTCATGATTCTGAAATTACAAATCTGTAGCCTTTCGTCTACAGTTCACAACAGTGTCATGCTATGTCAACCAATTCAAACCTAGAATTACGTCAAACTCATCAAATGGTAACAACATCAAATTGGCCAGAAAACAATAACCCCGAGTATTTAAAGGACAATTCTTGCAAACTTTGTCAACTAGAACATATTTGCCTAAGGGGTTCGATACTTTAATCACAAACTCAGTAGAATCAATAGGCAAACTCTTACTAGACACTAAATTCACACATATATATGAATGAGTTGATCTGGGGTCTATCAATGCAACTACATCAGTGTCATAAAGAGAAAATATACCAGTAATAACATCTGGTGATGACGCTTCTTTACAAGCGCGAAGAGCGTATGCTTTGGCAGGTGCTTTAGCCTCGAAACTTACAGCGGAGTCCTTTGTCACTCCTCTATTACCACTAAAATTTCTAGCATTTCTAGGTGGTCTTCCTTTAGTTGATGTGTTACTCGGTCTTGCATTCTGAGGTATGTCTTTCTCAGCTAACTTAGGACAATCTTTGATAAATTATCTAATGAACCACATTTAAAACAAGCTTGATCATTCATTCTACATTCACCAGCATGGCATCTCTCACATTGTCTATATTCAGGTCTATTGGACCTAGCACTATCGACGCTCGCTATCGATGTAGTTGAGCTTTAGAACTCGAGTGTTGTTTCTCACGATCACTATTAAAACATCCCACTGAAGCATTCGAACGACTATGCACATCTCATGGTTTCTTTGGCAAAGAGTGATAGGATTTACTCATCGATCTCTTTCTCGAATCTCTAGCTTCGAAATCAGCTTTTCTCTTTTCTTTGCCAAGTTCTTTAGCCTTGCAAGCATGACAAACAAGTACCACGAATTCTTTCAATTCTAAAATCCTGACAAGTAATCTGGTATCTTCGTTCAATCCATCTTTAAATGTTTTACACATAATTCCTTTAGTTAACACACATTCCCTAGCATAGTTACTGAGTCTCACAAATTCTCGCTCGTATTCTATCACAGATATACGACCCTATTTCAATTCCAGAAACTCTTTGTAGTTCTAATTGATGAACCTCTAGCTAATGTATTTCTTTCTGAATTCAGATTGAAAGAATTCCAATGTTACCCGTTCTTTCGGTACCATTGATGTTAAAGTATTCCACCATTGATATGCAGCGTCTCTCAGAAGTGATATAGCGCATTTAATACATTCTTCGAGTGTACACAATAATTCATCAAATACTCAGATTGTATTTTCAAGCCAAAACTCAGCTTTCTTAGGGTCATCATCGACTGTAGCTCTGAACTCGTCAGCCTCATACTTACAAATCTTATCAATAGGAACCTTGTTCCATCGTACAGGTTCTATAACTTGAGGAGCTACTAGGATTGGTTGAGGAATAGGTGGGGGTGGAGGTTGTTAAGAAGCCAAATTTGTTCGAACAAACTCCATGAACAACTCACTCATCATTTGGAAGAAGGCTTCTTTTGCCTCTCCTTTCTGACTACCCATTACGGGCCTCGACTTAGATTGTGTAACTCTGTGAATGGAGGCTGGCTCATTACTTTCAACATCGTCAACTACAGCTCGATCGAGATCCATTTACTATACAAAAACACATTTTTAAATGTCAGGAGATATCATACTATCACAGGTTATATATGGCTTGTATAGCTATACTCTCACACACGCTACGTTAGTCTGAGAATCGACTAAATCGTAGCTCTGATACCAATAAATATAACACCCCTAACCCATATTCATCATCGTAATAGGGTTACGAGGTACTAAACTTACAACACGATTCGATGTTCATTTCTCATATAATTATCAATTAATAACATATATCATTCATTCACATTAACATTGTCCCTTACGCAAGCCTACGAGTCCCAAAACATGCATTAGAAATGATTCGAGACTAAACCGATAACTCATGATAATTTTTTGGAAACTTAGAAAATTTTCTCAAAACAGGGGACACACGCCCGTGTGAATAGGCCATGTAATAGCCCAAATTAGGGTTTAGTCAAAATAGTGGTTTTGAGACCACAAATCCGATGTAGAAAGTATATTTTATGATTATTCTTAAGTTTAGGACATAAGTTGCATGATAGTGATAAATGCCACAAATTTTTTTTTAAAAAAAGTGATCAAATTGTCTTTAAGGGCTAAATTGCAAAATATGAATTTTTAGAAGGTTTAAGTTGAAATAGCATTAGAGAAAATTATTTAGTATTATTTTATGTATCATGGTATTTTTATAAGAGTGCATGAAAATTTTTAATGAGTTAATTTACGCGATTAAAGGCTTAATCGCGAAAAAGGATTAAATCACATAAAGGGGAAAAGTTTGATTTTATTAGCAATTTGTGTAAATTAGCTAGAGAACTAATATGTGGGGTGTTTAAAAGGAAATTAGGCCTTTAGAAATAGCATGGCCAGCCAAGGAAGAGAAAGTGACGAGGAGGCAAGAAAAGTCAAAAGGTTTAGGTGACTAATTGATAAAATAATCACCTAATGGCCTAGCCTTCATGCCTTCATCTTCTTTCTCCTTCTCCTTGTCAATTTTACCAACCAAAAAGTGGGTTTTAGAGCTTAAATTTTTTAGCTACATTTATCCCTCAATTGTAAGTGATTTCCTTGTCCTTTCTTGAATATTTTTGCATTTTTAAGACCCTCATGGCATAAGCTTTCTATTAAGGGATGTGTTTAGCATTTTGGTTAAAAGTTTAAAGATTTTCCATGGAAGGATAGATGTTATTTCTTGGATTTTTATGAAAGAAAATGAATATAGGATGCTAAATAAATAACTTTGGTAATAGGGTGTTCATAAAAAAAAAACCTAAATTGGACTAAAGTGCAAAGTTGACAAATTTCATGGTAAATGCATGAAATGATGAGATTTTGACGTTTCCATAAGAGTAAAAAGGGTTTAGATAGGCATGAGAAGTAAGGAAATTTGATAAAAATCAATTTCCAACCATGAGGGCAAAATGGTTATTTTGCCCAAGATCTAGGGGCAAAATGGTCAATTTTCCAAATTGTGAATTAAAGGTTGTCATAATTAATTTGGTAATTAAATTACTAAATTTTATTCATTATAGATCAAGAAAATCAAAGCCCAAATCAAAACCGAGGAAAGAGTAAAGTGGTGGACTAAGCCGAGCATTTATCATATTTTGGACCCGAGGTAAGTTGTATGTGATAAATTAGCTTTATGCTTTATAAAACTTTATTATGATTATTTTTATGAATTCACAATATTCCATGAAACCAATTGTTATGATAATGTGTTAATTTTCATAAGTTTCATGAGTTTGAGCATTATGATGTTACCATGAAAAGATGAAGTTATAATTGAGAAATTTCAGTTAAGAGCTAATGAATATGAAGGATACCGTAGTCATAAGCATTGTAGATCCCATGTAAGACCATGTTTCGGATATGGCATTGGCATCTAGATGTGATCCCATGTAAGACCATGTCCGGGACATGGCATTGGCATCAACATGAGGTCCCGTATAAGACCATGTTTGGGACATGGTGCCGGCACCAAGATGAGGCATAGATCCCTTATAAGACCATGTCTGGGACATGGCATGGGCATCAAAGAGTGATCCTATATAAGACCATGTCTGGGACATGGCATCGGCATCAATTTATGACTCGTGTAAGACCATATCTAAGATATGGCTTCAGTATCAGTTTGAGATCCCGTGTAAGACCATATCTGGGATATGGCTTTGGCATCTTACCAAGAGAATGACATTACGGGTATCCTTCGATATTCTAAGTACACTATTAGAGAATGTATCCAAATTTATTCGGTTAATAAGAAAAACTAAAGTTCACAACGAGTGTTATAGGTACTTTCGAATAAGTACGAGACAACGATAATATAAGTTATGAGATTGATAAATTCATGAGAATGAAAAAGGTATGAGGTTGAGTTAATCTCAAGAATATGTAAGTCATTAGTATGAGTAAGTTATAAGAATTAAAGGTATTGAGCATGAGTAAGGAATTAAATAAAGTTTCCAAGTCACTCTAGATGGACTAAAGTTTCATTGATTATGTTGCTATTTTTGTTTCATGCAACTTACTAAGCATTTTATGCTTACTCCATCAATTTCTTTTTTCCATGTAGGTTTGCCGAATTAGCTCGGGATTTGTTAAAATAAGAGCTCGAAGTCACACTATCCAGTCTCTTATTTTGGTATAGTTATGTTAGCTATTTTGAGTATGGCATGTATAGGACCTTTAGGTTATTTTGAGACATATCACTCATTTGTTAGCCAATTGTGTTAGCCATTTATAGCTGAAAGTCTCATTTTGTAAATGGCCTTTGGAATTGGCCAAGAATGCTCCAAGTTACTTTAGTGAAATGTGAATGAAATTCATAGAAATGATTGATGGTAGTTTAGTTATTTATACATGCATATTGAACATGAATTGGTTGATTTTGTGGGCACCTATTAATGAACATTTGGGTGAGTATTGATGTTATGTTTAGATGCCTGAAGATTGAGTTAAGTTTGAACGTGTTTCAGAGTGGCAAAGGGCTTGGTAAATAGCCTCATATTGCCCACACGATTAGACACACGTGTGTGTGTCTAGGCCGTGTGAGACATACGGGTTGCACACGGGCCTGTGGCTCGACCGTGTGCCCCCTACATTTCAAGTTGTCAAGCTAAGATAGCACATGGGCTAAGCACACAGGCGTGTGCCACGGCCGTGTGACTGCTGACGTCAGAATAGAATACCCAGGTTTTTGCACATGGCTGAGGACACGGGCTTGTCAAGGCCGTGTGGGGGACACGGGCTAGGCACACGGGCGTGTTCTAGGCCATGTGAAAACCCATGTGGTTCAAAATAGAAAATAAATCCGCAGGGGCTGTTAGCATGATCGTGTTTAAAGACCATACGGGCATGTGGTAATGTCACGTGGGCGTGTGACATGAATTAGAGTGGAAATCAAAGAAATTTTCTTAAGTTTCCAGAATAATCCCGAATTGTTTCTAAACTATGTTTTAGGCCTTCTAGGCCCATAAGGAGGTTTGTGAGACAATGTTTGAAAAAAATTTTAATTAGGACTCATTCCTTTTGGAGTAAGTCAAGAGTTTGCACGAGTTTTAGTATGGTAATGCCTCGTGCCCTAATCCGACATCAGTTACAGGTAAGGGGTGTTACAGGCTATGTGTCTCACACGGCCATTAGACAGCTCGTGTCACAGGCCATGTGGACATTTGAAATGGGACCACATGGCCGTGTCCCAGATCGTATCCTACCCTATGTAACTCTCTGACTTGGGTCACATGGCCGACCACATGCCCGTGTGTCTAGGCCATGTAACTTACTGACTTGTTCCTAATAAATGCTTCAAGGGACACACGGCCATGTCACTTAACCGTGTGTCATACACAGCTGAGACACACGCCCGTGTCTCTACCCGTGTGGACAAAAAGAGGCTATTAATAAAGCCATTTTGCCACCCAACTTGCACATACCAATTTCACATGCTTTAATAACCATTAACCACATGCATTTTATAACCCATAACTCAAACATTTAATCAACTAGAAACCAAAACATAACCAAGCATTACCAAATTAAACATCACATATCTAAATAACCATTTGAACTATATACCTCAACATCAAGCATACCAAGATTAGCCAAACCACATGGTTATACATATATCAACCATTCACCATTTATAAGCCAAGTCATATGGTTAAAATTCATAACTAGCATATATAAACCAAATTGACCTCATAGCCTATACATGCCGTACAACCATATACACAAGTTCGAAAGTACCAAAATAGAAGATCGATAGTGTGATGAAGCCTCTGACGATCCCCGAATTCGAGATAGCTTTGAATTCACTATAAAACATAGAAAACTAAAACAAAGTAAGCTTTAATGCTTAGTAAGCGCGTATGATAATAAACTTAACTTATTAAATAAACACAATTCAATCAAATGAGCATAGCCAAGTATTATTCATTTTGAACAACAAACCTTTCTCGTGCTCTATTCATTATTAGACATGAATTTCACAAGCCTTTTCCAATTCGATGCTCGTAATGATTCCGTACGTACCTGTACCACTTGAATCGGTTTTACTTTCATCCACATCTCGGTTATGCCCGTTGAACCATTCAGAACTACTACAGGATACTTGGGAACACATCGCACACTAAGTGCCACATATATAGCCAAAGCTATCTCAATATCATATCACATACCATGCTCACTCACGAGCAAACAATGGGCCTGCTCACATAAGCTATCAGTCAAGATGTAACGCCCTAATTTTTGGGTTTCTCTTAGATGGTTCTTTATCTGATAAAATGTTTAAACTCTAGTATTTGGATGTGTAATGCATGTTTGGGGAGTGTTAATGGGCCTATGGAAGGCCCAGGTGTTGGTTAGAAGCTCGGCAAAATTTTGTATTTTTGACTTAGGAGATAAGGGTCTCTTGAAGGAAGGTATTATAAGAAAATATCTGTGAAATAAGGCATAAACTAGCTAGTGGTGGAGTGGCAATATGACGCCACTTAGGAGCTATAAAAGTGGTGCCTAAGAGTGCTTGGAGGTCCAAGGTTCAAGCCCCAGAGTATGCAAGGTGGCGTTTTATTTTGTGCAGGAAGCAGGTAAGAATTTGAAGCAGAGTTAAACTCTGCTTAGGGAGAAATTTGAATCGGTCAAATGAGCAAATTTAGGAGGAGGTTGAGGGAGTTTAAATTTTGAAAATGGTGGTCGGCCAGAGGACTCTTGTGGAAGGCAAATTCGGTACTCTACTTTAGGTAGTATTTCGGCAATTAGGCTCCTGAGTGTGCCGAATGTAATAGGGAGTTTTGGGTGCAAGTCATTCATTTTCTTTTGTTAGCTGAATCATAGTCAGGGATAGCGTTTAGGGTTCCTCCTTGCCTTTTCATTTTGCTAGAAGCCAAATATAGGGCTTCCAAAACACAACCTTGTGCCGTATTTTCCTCTGTTGAACCAATTGCTTACCTCTTCCCTCTTCAATCTCAATTCTTAGATTCTTTCTCTTCTATTTCCTCCTTCTATCGTTCATATCTCCTTGTTTTTATCTTGTTTTATTTTTGGATAGTCATAAAAAGCTAGCAAACACTCCATTGCCGATTCTCCTGTTGACCGAAACCCCTTTGCACCTTGTCGGTTTTTCATTAGCCTCATACCTTTCTTCTGTTTCTTCTTCTTTTATTGATATCTTCCATAACTGAACCCACCTTGCTTGTATCTCCTCTCTTCTTCTTTTCAATAACAAATCGACTAGATACTTGTTGTGGCCGAATCTCAGTTGTCCTTATAAGCTGAACCTTCATATTTTATGGTGTTCAAGGCCGAATTTTAGACCAAACCTATCTTGCTTTGGCGCTGTAGAAGGAGTATTTTAGATCGAGATTATACTTCTATCTAGGACTCTTCTTGTACCGACGGGCATAGTGGTAAGTGCTTTTTTCCGTTAATTGTTTATGTTCAAGGTATTAGCCGAACCCCTATAAGGGAGGCTATCGTTGGGACTCAAAGGGGTCTTGTGGCTTTACCTTCTATTTGTATGCGCTAGTGTAGGGAATAAAGGACGTGCTTCAAGGGATTTTGGGGACTAACGCGATTGGACATCGGGATTTAGTTTATAATCGACAAAAAAGGGTAAGATTTCAATGTTTAGGCCATGTTAGCCGATTATAGTAATGAGATTTTAGTTTTATGGTTGAAGATTATTAAACTAACATTAAGGTGATTAACGATAGGTTTTTGTTCGTGGATTTCGTCAACGGTTTCGACAGTTAACAGGTGTGTAACTAATCCCAACTTTTAGACTGAAGTGGTAAAAGCCGTAATGACCGTAAAGTGACCGACAACTGGTTGAAAGTGACTGAAAACGCATTCGTGCAATATTTAAGAGTAATCATTTACTCTGTTAGGGTTAACCATGAATTCGGCGGTGGAGGAATTGCAGAAGGTGCAATTCAGAACGTTTTGGTAAGTTGGGCTTCGATGGGCCAAGATGGGCCCAATGGGCTTTCGAGTCCAAAATGGTAAAAGTATTGTTAAAGGTATTCTGGTGGAATAATACTAATAACTCGGTTGAATGGTAATCTGAGCATAAGAATTAAGGTTTGACGGACTCAATGGATTTAGTAAGGCCATTAGGGGTTTTTAGGCTAAAAGGGCAAAACTGGAAATTGAGCTTAAATGGACTTTTGGGGATATCTAAGGACTGCTAATTAATTGAACATGAGTAAAATCTATGAAAATATGGAAAAGGACTAAAATACCCTTAAGTATGAAAAATTACTATTTTACCCCTAGGTGCAAAATGACCTTTATACCCCTAGGGTAAAATCTGTATGAAACGTATGATTTTCTATTTTTATATGTCACATCTCATAATACATGTGCATGTCTGATGCATGAGATTCTATATGTTATATGCCATTTCATGATATCTGTTGCATGGGGTTTGGGTTTATGATGGAGGAAGCGTTCTGGCAGCCTCACTGCAATCTGGTGGCCTCGCTACATATATATATCTGTTCTGGCAGCCTCACTGCAATCTGGTGGCCTCGCCACGTATATATCTGTTCTGGCGGCCTCGCCACAATATTTGTATCTGGTGACTTCGTCACAATATCTGGCAGCCTCGCTGCAAATTTCTGTGGTGTGTAGCGGTTGGGTGGGTCGAGTAGTCTCCCCACATGGTGTAAGGCTGGTACGGGGGTGTTATGGATGGATCTGGGTTGGGTTTTCTAATTGCATAATATATCTGATCTGTGTCTGTTATGGGCCTATGGGCTTAACCTGATTTCTTTAATGGGCCAAGGCCGAATTAATCTGATTCTGAAGCTTGATCTGTTTTGGCCTATGGTTGAGATTATGTTACACACTGAGTTACCAGACACACCCCTTAATTTCATCTCTGCAGGTAACCCTCAACCATAGTGGGCTTGGAGCTGTGAGAGATTCGGAGTGGCCACAGCATCTGCAAATTCGGTTTTCTTTTCATTTTAAGTATTTTATTATGCTATTTTCGGGGTTTTAATTGTAATAAGGCCGCTATTTAAATTACTTTATTGGTTTGTTTTTAGTAATGGTTTAATTCATATTTTATCGAAACTGCTAGTTATAGACTGCGCGGGTTTTCAAATTCTTAAGAACATTTTTAAAACTCAACAAGTTCAATAACTGGATAATTTAAAGACTTATCAAAATGACTTTTCACAAACTTGCTATTTTAATATCACCTAAGTCACAACAAGCAAAAGGTCGTAAACTTAGTTGTAGGTTCATGTGACACACCAGATCTAGCCATAACGTCCAGGCCAGGTTTGGGGTGTTACATTTAGTGGTATCAGAGCTAAGTTGCAACAACTCGGCTGTGGATCGGGTCTAAAAATGGAACTTTTCAAACAATCAAAACAAAGATTTTCGAAAGATCATGTTTTTAACAAGTGTTTTCAAAATTTATTGGAACTTGTTTTGATGAACTTCTGTCGTGCATAAATGATTTATTTTCAAACAATAAATTAAGTTTCCTTTGTAATCTTTCGAAAGAGTGGCACACCGAATCTCCGGCCCAAGCTTGTAAGTTTTCTGAACTTTTCTAAATAATTCTGCAATTCTGATTATATGCTTGACTAAGATTCTGTTATGATACTTTAGTTAGGATATTACTGAAACTATAGAAACTTTGATAAGTAGACTGAGATTATAGCTAGGCGTCTGCGAAAGGAAACAAACTCTAAAATTCTACTTATTCATAAGACATCTGTAATAAACATTGGAATATTAATCTGACTTATAAAAATTTCTAAAACAGAAAAATACGAAATGAGTACGCGAGCAGCTCGTGGTAAGGGCCGTGGACATGGCTGAGGTAGTGCACGAGCTGAATCTTCATCTTCGGGTCATGCACCAGCAACTGATGTACCAATACCACCGGCAACGGAGGTGGAGTCACATGATCGGGGTGTAGGGGATGACGCCCTATCGCAAGCAATGCTACGAGTTCTGGAAAGGGTTGCTGGGGTAAGTATCGGTAATGGATTTCAGGGATCTATCTCTAAACGACTCCGGGCTAATAGAGCAGAGTTCTTTAGGGGCGTGTCTGGTGTAGCCCCAAATGTGGCCGAGTATTGGTTGGAGGCCACAAAGCGAATCATGGATGATCTAGACTGCTCCGTGGAGCAGAAGCTGAAGGGAGCTGTATCGTTGCTCAGAGATGAAGCCTATCAGTGGTGGCTCACAGTGAGAGATGGAACTTCAGCTGGTGAGGTAACTTGGGAGCTGTTTAAGACAGCCTTTAAAAGGAAATATGTTGGGGCTAGCTATGTAGACGCCCACCGAAAAGAATTCCTGAATTTGGTTCAGGGAGGTAGGACAGTATCTGAGTATGAGGCTGAGTTTCTGCGGCTGAGCCGATATGCTTCTGGGATAGTTGCTACTGAATATGAGCGTAGCGTGCGCTTTGAGGATGGTCTGAGGGATGAACTGAGGGTGTTGATTACTCCGCAGAAGGAGCGTAACTTTGCTGCTTTGGTTGAGAAAGCTAATATAGCTGAAGAAGTAAAACGAACAGAAAGACAGAATCGCGAAAAGGATAGGAACCGCTTCCGGAGGGATTCTGGACTATCAAGTGGGGCCAACCGGAATGTTAAGAGAACACGAGTGGTAGAGCCAGTGCGAGCAGTACCCATGAACACTGTTAGACCGCAGGGTTGTAGAAGTTGTGGTAAGATACATTTGGGTGAGTGTCGAAAACGTTCTGGAGCTTGTTTTCGATGTGGATCGATGGAACATAGGGTTAAGGACTGTCCCGAAGAACCAGATCAGGGACAAGTTATGGATCAGAGGGTTGCTCAACTAGTGAGGGGTAGACTACTAGCTCCGAGAGGCCGTGGACAAGGTAGTGGTAGGAATGGTAATGGTCGGGGACGAAGAGCACCTGGCAGGGGTGCTGGTTTTACTGAGGCTCGTTAGCTAGTATTGGTGTATGCAGCTCGTCGCCGATAGGAGGGTGATGCTCTTGACGTTATAACCGGTACGTTTTTGATTTCTAGTATGCCATACACTGCGTTGATAGATGTTGGATCCACCCATTCTTATGTTGCATGTGCTATATCTGGGTTGCTGGGTGTGCGCTTTAAGGAGATAGTGAGTGGGGTATCTGTACCAAGCCCTTTGGGTCACTCGGTTAGGGTAGACAAACTGTATAGAGACGTGCCTATAGAGACTCAAGGAAAAATCTTTTCTGAAGACTTGATGGAGCTACCTTTCGGAGAATTTGATCTTTTCTTGGGAATGGATTGGCTTGTTAAGCATAGGGCTACTCTGGATTATGCTGCAAAGCGAATGAGGTTAAAGACCGCAGAGGATGAGGAGGTTATGGTAATAGGTGAGCGTAGAGATTATCTGTCTAATGTGGTATCGGTTTTGAGAGCCGAGAAGTGGATTCGGAAAGGATGCGAGGCTTATTTGGCATTCATAAGTCAAGTAGAAACAGAGGAACTGACTGTGGATAAAGTGAGAACCGTTAAGGATTTTCAAGATGTATTTCCTGAAGAGCTTCCAGGATTACCTCCAAATCGTGAGGTTGAGTTTAGGATCGATTTGATGCCTGTATAGCGTCAGTGTCCATTGCACCTTATAGGATGGCACCGAAGGAGTTGGTGGAGCTGAAAGCTCAAATTCAAGAACTGTTGGATAGAGGCTTTATTAGGCCAAGTGTGTCTCCATGGGGAGCACCAATGTTATTCGTGAAGAAGAAAGATGGGTCAATGCGAATGTGCATCGATTATCGGCAGTTGAACAAATTGACGATTAAGAATAAGTACCCGTTGCCAAGGATCGATGACTTATTTGACCAGCTGAGAGGAGCTTCAGTATTTTCTAAAATCGACCTTCGATCTGGATATCATCAGTTAAGGGTAAAAGAGGTGGATATCCACAAGACAGCATTTAGAACTCGGTATGGTCACTATGAGTTCTTAGTTATGCCATTTGGGCTGACCAATGCACTTGTAGCATTTATGGATCTGATGAATCGAATGTTTCAGCCATACTTGGATCGTTTTGTAGTCGTATTTATCGACGATATTTTGGTCTATTCTAAATCTGAGGAGAAGCATGATGAGCATCTCCGTGTGGTGCTACAAGTGTTAAGGGAAAAGGAGCTTTATGCGAAATTCAGTAAGTGTGAGTTCTGGTTGAGGGAGGTAACTTTCTTGGGGCATGTTGTTTCTGCTGAGGGGATGGACCCTTGAAAGATTGAAGCAATTCTGGAATGGAAACCACCAAAATCAGTGGCGGAAATTCGAAGTTTTCTGGGTTTAGCTGGGTACTATAGAAGGTTCGTGGAAGGATTTTCTGTGATGGCAGCGCCGTTGACAAAACTCATAAGGAAAGGAGTACCATTTATTTGGACCGAGTAGCAGCAGGAAGCTTTTGAGAAACTGAAGAAGGTTCTAACCGAGGCACCTGTATTGATTCAGCCAGAGTCTGGAAAGGATTTTACCGTGTACAATGACGCATCACATGTTGGGTTAGGCTGTGTACTTATGCAAGAAGGTAAAGTGGTTGCATATGCATCGCGGCAGCTTAAACCTCATGAAGTGAACTATCCTACCCATGATCTGGAGTTGGCGGCAGTAATCTTTGCCCTTAAGATTTGGAGACATTACCTGTATGGAGAAAGGTGTATTATATACACAGATCATAAGAGTCTTAAGTACTTGCTGACTCAGAAGGAGCTGAACCTTAGGCAACGGAGATGGTTAGAGTTGCTTAAGGATTATGATTGTGTGATCGAGTATCATCCAGGTAAAGCTAATGTGGTGGCTAATGCCCTAAGTCGTAGAACTGTATCTGATCTGAGAGCGATGTTTGCCCGATTGAGTCTATATGATGACGGTAGTCTGTTAGCAGAACTGCAAGTAAGGCCAAACTAGATGGAGGAGATTAAAGAAAAGCAGTTGAGGGATGAGTCTCTGGTTTCTCGATTTCAGCAGGTTAAGGATGGAAATACTTCTGAGTCTGGACTTAACAGTGAGGGAGTTCTCTGTTTCTGAGGTAGAGTTTGCGTTCCGAGGGATTCTATTTTGAGGCAAGCAATTCTGAATGAAGCTCATAAAGGACTGTGTGCTATGTATCCTGGAGGTAATAAGATGTATCATGACTTAAAGGAGCTGTATTGGTGGCCTGGGTTGAAGCGTGAGGTAACGAAATTTGTCGGAAAATGTCTGACCTGCCAGCAAGTGAAAGCTGAACATCAGTTACCTTCTGGACTTCTGCAACCAATGAAAGTACCACTTTGGAAGTGGGAGATGGTGACCATGGATTTTGTAAGTGGGTTGCCCTTGACGCCGTCGAAGAAGGACTCGATTTGGGTGATTGTGGATAGGTTGACTAAATCTGCTCACTTCATCCCTGTACGTACTGATTATTCGCTTCAGAAGTTAGCCAAATTATATGTAGCAGAGATTGTACGACTGCATGGGGTGCCAGTGTCTATCATTTTTGATCGAGATCCTAGATTTACATCTCGATTTTGGCAAAAGTTGCATGAGGCGCTGGGAACACGACTAAACTTTAGCACGGCTTTTCATCCTCATACCGATGGTCAATCAGAAAGGGTTATTCAGATTCTGGAAGATATGTTGAGGGGATGTGTTATCGACTTTCGAGGCAGTTGGGAGGATAATTTACCATTAGCAGAGTTTGCATATAATAACAGTTATCAGGCTAGCATCCGTATGGCACCTTATGAGGCACTGTATGGGCGTAAGTGTCATTCACCTAGCTGTTGGACCGAATTAGGCGAGCGGCAGGTTCTTGTACCTGAATTGGTAGCAGAGACTGAAGAGAAGGTCAAGGTGATTAGGGATCGGTTAAAAGAGGCATCTGATCGGCAGAAGTCTTACGCTGATTTGAAGCGTAAGGAGATTGAGTACTCAGTGGGTGACATGGTCTTTCTGAAGGTTTCGCCTTGGAAGAAGATACTAAGATTTGGTAGGAAAGGCAAGCTAAGTCCGCGGTTTATTGGGCCTTATCGAGTTCTTAAGCGAGTAGGTCCGGTAGCGTATCAGTTGGAATTACCTCCAGAGCTAAATAGAATCCATGATGTGTTCACGTATCCATGCTAAGACAATATCGTTCTAACCCTACCCATATTCTACTAGTTATAGAGGTGGAAGTACAGCCTGATATGACTTTCGAGGAGGAGCCTGTGGAGATTCTGGATCGAGGCGTGAAGGTTCTAAGGAGAAAGTCGGTTCCATTAGTAAAGGTACTTTGGCATAATCATGGCAGAGAGGAAGCTACTTGGGAACCAGAGGAGGCAATGCGGCAACAATATCCCCATTTGTTTGGATCAGATAAATTTCGGGGACGAAATTTCTTTAAGGAGGGTAGAGTTGTAACGCCCTAATTTTTGGGTTTCTCTTAGATGGTTCTTTATCTGATAAAATGTTTAAACTCTAGTATTTGGATGTGTAATGCATGTTTGGGGAGTGTTAATGGGCCTATGGAAGGCCCAGGTGTTGGTTAGAAGCTCGGTAAAATTTTATATTTTTGACTTAGGAGATAGGGGTCTCTTGAAGGAAGGAGTTATAAGAAAATATCTGTGAAATAAGGCATAAACTGGCTAGTGGTGGAGTGGCAATATGACGCCACTTAGGAGCTATAAAAGTGGCGCCTAAGAGTGCTTGGAGGTCCAAGGTTCAAGCCCCAGAGTATGCAAGGTGGCGTTTTATTTTGTGCAGGAAGCAGGTAAGAATTTGAAGTAGAGTTAAACTCTGCTTAGGGAGAAATTTGAATCGGTCAAATAAGCAAATTTAGGAGGAGGTTAAGGGAGTTTGAATTTTGACAATGGTGGTCGGCCAGAGGACTCTTGGGGAAGGCAAATTCGGCACTCTGCTTTAGGTAGTATTTCGGCAATTAGGCTCCTGAGTGTGCCGAATGTGATAGGGAATTTTGGGTGCAAGTCATTCATTTTCTTTTGTTAGCCAAATCATAGTCAGGGATAGTGTTTAGGGTTCCTCCTTGCCTCTTCATTTTGCTAGAAGCCGAATATAGGGCTTCCAAAACACAACCTTGTGCCGTATTTTCCTCTGTTGAACCAATTGCTTACCTCTTCCCTCTTCAATCTCAATTCTTAGATTCTTTCTCTTCTATTTCCTCCTTCTATCGTTCATATCTCCCTATTTTTATCTTGTTTTCTTTTTGCATAGTCACAAAAAACCTAGCAAACACTCCATTGCCGATTCTCCTGTTGACCGAAACCCCTTTGCACCTTGTCGGTTTTTCGTTAGCCTCATACCTTTCTTCTATTTCTTCTTCTTTTATTGATATCTTCCATAACCGAACCCACCTTGCTTGTATCTCCTCTCTTCTTCTTTTCAATAACAAATCGACTAGATACTTGTTGTGGCCGAATCTCAGTTGTCCTTATAAGCCGAACCTTCATATTTTGTGGTGTTCAAGGCCGAATTTTAGACCAAACCTATCTTGCTTTGGCGCAGTAGAAGGAGTATTTTAGATCGAGATTATACTTCTATCTAGGACTCTTCTTGTACCGACGGGCATAGTGGTAAGTGCTTTTTCCCGTTAATTGTTTATATTCAAGGTATTAGCTGAACTCCTATAAGGGAGGCTATCGTTGGGACTCAAAGGGGTCTTGTGGCTTTACCTTCTATTTGTATGTGCTAGTCTAGGGAATAAAGGACGTGCTTCAAGGGATTTTGGGGACTAACGCGATTGGACATTGGGATTTAGTTTATAATCGACAAAAAAGGGTAATAATTCAATGTTTAGGCCATGTTAGCCGATTATAGTAATGAGATTTTGGTTTTATGGTTGAAGATTATTAAACTAACATTAAGGTGATTAATGATAGGTTTTTGTTCGTGGATTTCGTCAACGGTTTCGACAGTTAACAGGTGTGTAACTAATCCCAACTTTTAGACTGAAGTGGTAAAAGCCGTAATGACCGTAAAGTGACCGACAACTGGTTGAAAGTGACCGAAAACGCATTCGTGCAATATTTAAGAGTAATCATTTACTCTGTTAGGGTTAACCATGAATTCGGCGGTGGAGGAATTGCAGAAGGTGCAATTCAGAACGTTTTGGTAAGTTGGGCTTCGATGGGCCAAGATGGGCCCAATGGGCTTTCGAGTCCAAAATGGTAAAAGTATTGTTAAAGGTATTCTGGTGGAATAATACTAATAACTCGGTTGAATGGTAATCTGAGCATAAGAATTAAGGTTTGACGGACTCAATGGATTTAGTAAGGCCATTAGGGGTTTTTAGGCTAAAAGGGCAAAACTGGAAATTGAGCTTAAATGGACTTTTGGGGATATCTAAGGACTGCTAATTAATTGAACATGAGTAAAATCTATGAAAATATGGAAAAGGACTAAAATACCCTTAAGTATGAAAAATTACTATTTTACCCCTAGGTGCAAAATGACCTTTATACCCCTAGGGTAAAATCTGTATGAAACGTATGATTTTCTATTTTTATATGTCACATCTCATAATACATGTGCATGTCTGATGCATGAGATTCTATATGTTATATGCCATTTCATGATATCTGTTGCATGGGGTTTGGGTTTATGATGGAGGAAGCGTTCTGGCAGCCTCACTGCAATCTGGTGGCCTCGCTACATATATATATATCTGTTCTGGCAGCCTCGCTGCAATCTGGTGGCCTCGCCACGTATATATTTGTTCTGGTGGCCTCACCACATATATATCTATTCTGGTGGCCTCGCCACAATATCTGTATCTGGTGACCTCGTCACAATATCTGGCAGCCTCGCTGCAAATTCTGTGGTGTGTAGCGGTTGGGTGGGTCGAGTAGTCTCCCCACATGGTGTAAGGCTGGTATGGGGGTGTTATGGATGGATCTGGGTTGGGTTTTCTGATTGCATAATATATCTGATCTGTGTCTGTTATGGGCCTATGGGCTTAACCTGATTTCTTTAATGGGCCAAGGCCCAATTAATCTGATTCTGAGGCTTGATCTGTTTTGGCCTATGGTTGAGATTATGTTACACACTGAGTTACCAGACTCACCCCTTAATTTCATCTCTGCAGGTAACCTTCAACCATAGTGGGCTTGGAGCTGTGAGAGATTCGGAGTGGCCATAGCATCTGTAAATTCAGTTTTCTTGTCATTTTAAGTATTTTATTATGCTATTTTCGGGGTTTTAATTGTAATAAGGCCGCTATTTAAATTACTTTATTAGTTTGTTTTTAGTAATGGTTTAATTCATATTTTATCGAAACTGCTAGTTATAGGCTGCGCGGGTTTTCAAATTCTTAAGAACGTTTTCAAAACTCAACAAGTTCAATAACTGGATAATTTAAAGACTTATCAAAATGACTTTTCACAAACTTGCTATTTTAATATCACCTAAGTCACAACAAGCAAAAGGTCGTAAACTTAGTTGTAGTTTCATGTGACACACCAGATCTAGCCATAACGTCCAGGCTGGGTTTTGGGGTGTTACACAAGATGTAGCAACACGATGCTGCTCACACAAGCTATTAGGTACCGTAACACATGCCGAAAACCCAGCCACCGGTATGACATACAAGACCAGCACCTAGATCACATAGTCACAATAATCCTAATGTCATGACATTTGTATCCTAAACTATTCCTAAGGTTCGAACGGGGCTTCACACTTTCGAACCTTTGTCGATTGTATCCGTAAGCTCATTTCCAATCACAATCAAAGTTCAATTCAATAGTAAAGCATTAAAAATTCAATTTAACAATGGTTATTAACATACCAACTTCCCTCGTATATTAAAACGACGAAACAGATCGATTCTGAAATTATTTTGCTCTTTCCCTGATCTAAGTCTGAATTCCTTCTTTCATTATCTAAATGTAATCAAAATCAACTTATTCAATCATCTATTTACTCAATTTAGTCCAAAATATGCCTTTGGGAAATTTTAACATTTACCCCTAAACTTTCACATTTTTACAATTTAGTCCTTATTTCACAAAATCAAAAATTCATGAAATTTCATCCTACCCATGCTTAGCCGAGTTCTTTATAGGTCTCTAGCGGTCCATATTTTTCATTTATTCACACTTTTAACCATAGGTTTTACACATTTCACAAAGTAATCCCTATTTTGTATTTTCACTAAAAATCACTTTATAAAACCTGTATGTCTATCATCAAACATTTATAATCCATCATTAAACATCAAATTACACATACATCCATCAATGGAAAAACTCTAAATCTTTAACAGTTTTGAAATCAGATATATAGGCTAGCTAGATTAAGTTGCAACTGTAACACCCCAAACCTGGCCTAGAAGTTAGGCCCAAGTCTGGCGTGTCACATTGAAGGGTGAAACGTAAAAGTTGGTGTTGTTAGAAAACCTTAGTTTTTATATTACTAATATCCTATGTTTCAGTTATAGCGGAAGCTTTTATAAAAGACCCGTTCGTTGTCTTATCGCGATATTTTTGAAAATAGATATCTTTTATAAAACCATGCCCTAGAGCTATCAAATTTTGAAAGAGGAATAAACAATTCCAAACTAAAACAGAACTGATGAAAAGGCCTTTTTACAGAAATTTTTAACCCGAAAGAAAACAAATAAAAATAATGTGAAATTAAATTTTAAAACGTAAAGCTATTCGTAACGCGTGGCCACCTTCGAGTCCTCCAATACGTCGAACCACCTACTAAGGATCACCTAAAAAAATTAAAAGAGGGAGTGAGTTTTCAAAAATTCAGTGTGTACATCCCTCGACAAGCACATAACATGCAATAATTAATTTGGGCCTAAGCCCAATTCAATATCATGGCCTTTGGGCCTTAGCCCATAGTAGCCACAATTGGGCAAAGCCCATATCACAATAACACATGTCACATTTATCTGGGCCCGAGAACATCTCAATAACAAAATCAATCTATGCAATGCAGAATGCCCAATCCAACCCTGCACTCTGAATCCCGTCCAACTGTACGAATTTGTGTCGATTTAATTGACCCACCCACCCAGCACACACATACCGTAGCAGAGCTGCTAATCACATAATCGGCTTAAAGCCTTCGGTGGGTCCACAGCAGTCTCGGGCGACCCGTGCGACCTTACCCAAATGGATCCACAGTTGTCTCGGGCAACCCGAGTGATCAGATCCACAGTCGTCTTGGGTGACCCGTGCGATCATAATAAATCAAATCAGTGGGTCCACAGTCGTCTTGGGCGACCTGTGCGACCCTAACAGACCACCTCACTTCCTTTAGATTCAATAATTCCGTCACCATGCAGCATAATTTCTCATGAATTCAAGCATATCATAACATGGCATACATATTCAGTCATATAGCATATAAGGGCATTTCAGTCATTCTGCCCTTAGGCATTACAGTTATATCTTATCGTGGGCCCAGGTACACACTCTGGCCCATCAATAATTCATAATTATCTAGAGCATTTTAAGTTACTATTATGAAAGTTACGAACTTACTGGGCCTAAAGGCCCGTTACATAGTCCAAGGTGGCCCATATATTAATATATATATCACAGAGCATGCTTACGAGAGACAGTCACATTCATAGCTTAAAATAGTTTTAAAACAGTTACTTACCCTTGAGGGCATAAGCGTCATTTTACAAACCAGGGGTATTTCGGTAATTTTGTAAACTAGGGGTATTTCTATAACTTAGTAAACCGCGGGTATAATGGTAATTTTAAAATTTAGGGGTAAAATGATAATTTTACAAATCAGGGGTAAAACGATAATTTTACAAATCAAGGGTAAAACAGTCATTTTATAAATCAGGGGTAAAATGGTCATTATACAAATTAGGGGTAAAATGGTCATTTTACAAATTAGGGGTAAAACGGTAATTTTACAATCAGGGGTAAAACGATCATTTTACAAATTAAGGGTAAAGCGGTCATTTTACAAATTAGGGGTAAAATGGTAATTTTACAAATAAGGGGTAAAATGATAATTTTACAAATCAGGGGTAAAACGATAATTTTATAAATCAAGGGTAAAACAGTCATTTTACAAATCAGGGGTAAAATGGTCATTATACAAATTAGGGGTAAAATGGTCATTTTACAAATCAGGGGTAAAACGGTAATTTTACAATCAGGGGTAAAACGATCATTTTACAAATTAAGGGTAAAGCGGTCATTTTACAAATTAGGGGTAAAATGGTAATTTTACAAATAAGGGGTAAAACGATAATTTTACAAATCAGGTGTAAAATAGTAATTTTACAAATCAGGGGTAAAATGGTATTTTTACAAATTAGGGGTAAAACCGTCATTTTACAAATCAAGGGTAAAACGGTAAGTTTATAAATCAGGGGTAAAACAGTCATTTAACAAATCAAGGGTAAAACTGTCATTTTACAAATCAAGGGTAAAACAGTAATTTTACAAATCAAGTGTAAAACAGTCATTTTACAAATTAGGGGTAAAACGGTCATTTTACAAATCATGGGTAAAACGGTCATTTTACAAATTAGAGGTAAAACGATAATTTTACAAATCAGAGGTAAAACGATAATTTTACAAATCAAGGGTAAAACGATCATTTTATAAATCAAGGGTAAAACAGTCATTTTACAAATCAGGGGTAAAACGGTCATTTTACAAATCAAGGGTAAAACGATAGTTTTACAAATCAAGGGTAAAAAAAAAGTAATTTTACCCCTTAAGGGTATTTTGGTCACTAGCTATTACGGAGTCTCGGTACCTAATATGACCTCCTAAAAGGTCTAACGTCACTTTGTGCGACACGAATAACCTATTTGGCTGAAACACTGTTTATATGCCCAAATCTCATTTTGGGCCTAGGTGGGCCCACATGCATGTGTGGCCCGTTCGGTCCAAATTCACATACAACATCACACACCTCATAATCTAGTTTAATAATAATCACTTACCAAATATTTACCTGCTTGAGCCCGTAGGCCCGTTGGGCCAATTTCGGCCCATCGAGGCCCAAAGTAGCTTAAACCCACGAGGATACTCATGATGGCCTCAACTATCACGTCAAAGCTCCCACACATGCGCTCGCACGCTCGTGTGGCTGTCATCACCGTGTGACCGGTATTTCGGTATTTACTATTTTATAGCTAGAGTAGTGTGAAGTACACACCTTCGGTTCTATATCGACTATCAAACAAGGGGGTTAGAAGCACACACCTGATAGGAATCTGAAGTTAATTCGCGCTCTGAACACTGCTATGCTCAAAAGCCAACAATAATAGCACCCTTGACTCCCAAGGGGTGTATCAATCAACTTCGGTCACCACCACCGTGACCCAACGCCATACAGATCAACAAATGATCCAACGCCTAACCCAGCGACCACGCCACTAAGCGAAAGGAATAAGCCAAGAAAGGTATCCTTACTCTCCTCCTGGTTTGCTCTATTTAAATCCAGCTTCTCACCTATTCTCATGTTATCTTCCCGATGTGGGATTCTCCATCAATCCCCCAAAATCGAATCATTAGCAAAATAATCGACCTTTGTGTGCAAAGGGATTCGAACGAAAGTCCTCTCGATAGTCCTGTCAAGCCACCATCACTAGGACACAAGCTCCTTTGTGTCATAAGTCCAACACATTTAACTATAAAGCCTACCTACTCGTTTCCAGATTTGTTTAAAAGAGCAACCAAAATAAATTGCAATAGCCAAGACTTGAACCTTGGACCCTTTGCTTTCGCTATGGCATCACTTCCTTGTCTCCCATGTGGTGCCATTTGCCACTAGACTACAACTCATTTTGTGTCATGCTTTCACCAAAAATATTCTTAAAGCCTACCCACTAACGTCAAGGCTCCCATAAGAGAAAAACATAAATTTTTGCTAAAGCCCAGGTTTGAACCCAGGACTTCTCCAACACTCCCCAACCTCTTAGCCATCACACCAACACGACATTTAGTGAATATGGGCCCGAGCCTCATTACACAATCCAAATGGGGCCCACGTGCTCGCATGGCTCGCTAACCAAGATTTGCCCATAGCCACGTGCACGACATAGTCGGTCCACTAATTCCCATAAGTCCAAATATGACGACCCGTGTGGGCCCATAAGCCTATTGGGCCCACACGACCCATTCTTCCAGGCCCAATTTTGAGGCGTTACAGCAACGAACTCAAAAACATAGAAATTATTAAAAACGGGATGAAAAATCATACCAATATAAGGTAAATAACTTGGCCGAATGCCCTAGCATGCTTTCATGGTTTTCTTCTTTAAAATTCGGTGGTGGATGACAAATGAAAGAGATAAAGTGATTTTTTTAATTAATTTTAACCTTATTTACTAATTTACTATATTTACCTTTAATTAAACATAAATAAATCACTTGAATCATGTCCATTAATGTCCACCCATGTAACACCCCAAACCCGGCCTGGACGTTATGGCCAGATCTGGAGGGTCACTTGGCTCAACTTTGAAAATCCATAAAAACTCTTTTCAATAGAAGGTATCATGCTTGTCTCAGATTGTTCAGTTTAAAATCTTCTTTAGAACTAGTTAAATCATCTTTCCTTTAGTTTTGAAAATCGTGATGAGAGTGAAGTCACTGAATTGATTTGGAAAAAAATAGGTCGTAGTTTTTCTTTCAAAACTCTTATTCTAAAATTTTAGAGGCCCAGTGTGTTTATTTAACTGATTACATGCAAAGTTGTTCAAACGAAAGAAGTAAACCAAATAGAAGTTAGAAACCACATAATGGCCTTATTACACAATTAAAACCAAAAAGATGAAAAAGACGAGAATGCAATGAAAACAACAGAAGTCCAATTGGTGCAGAACATGTAAAATAATGTGGCCACCTCGAGCCTATCACGGCTCCAAATCCACTAGGTCTAGGGGTTACCTGCATAGATTAAGAAAACAGAGTGAGTTTGCGAAACTCAGTGTGCAACTCCCCAATGGTACAGATTGGGCCAAAGCCCAAACAGAACAGATCGGGCCTAAGCCCATAACAGATACAGAATCATGCTCACAATATGTAGAACCCACCCAACTAGCCATCACACCATCTGTACCAACCAACACACCATGTGGGGAATAACTTGACCCACCCAGCCCACACACCAATGTGCAGCAAAGCTGCCGATAATAAAATAATGTGGCAGAGCCACCAGAAACAGAATGAGTGGCAAAGCCACTGTTAACAGAATATGTGGCGTAGCCACTATAACAGAACTTCCTCCATAATCATAATCCCTACCCCATGCAAATATACAGAACAAAACATACACATAAACCACATGCTTACAGAACAACAAATACAGAGTTTAGCATGCATAGTCACTAACAAGGGTATAATAGTCATTTCCAGAATCCGAAGGTAAAATGCTAATTTTATCATTTAGCCGTTTTTTAGGCTTTTTATTCATATTCAAAGTCTTAGTAGATTTCACAACATACCTAACAACCTAAATTCATTAACTAGGTCAAATCTAGTCATGGGTTCTAAAGCCCTCTATCGGCCCCATGTGGGCCCACTCACCAGAATGGCCCGCTACGTCAAATTTCATGCTCTGTAATTCAGATTTTACCATTTCACCCATTTTACCACTATTTACCAGTAATTTTACTTGTACAGGCCCATAGCCCATTGGGACCACTTTGGCCCATCCGAGCGCAACACCGCCTAAGTGTGCAAATTCGTACCAAAAGGTCTCCATGGACTAAAACCCCAATTTTAACGGGTTCAGACTGGCCCAATAGCATCCACACGTTAATGGCCGTCAATACGCCGGTTTCTCGGCATTTCAGATTTTGCCAAACTATGCTACAGAGGGTGTAGTTGCACACTTGTTAATGAACTAAGTCGAGCACTCCCACCGATGGTCAGCCTATAATGATCCAATCACAATATTAACTCTAAATCCAATCGAAACAAACGCTACTTAACCCCTTAACTATTCGGCCACTAATGACCACCTATCTACAGTTACCTCTACCGAAACCTAGCCACTATGTGCCGATTGCTTCCCTTAACCACCGCTGAATCACCCTTCACAAGTTCTGAATCCACGAGAAGCTGATACATAAAAGATCAAACGTGAAGGAGTTTAGATTGGCCAATAAGAACCAACCCAAACTGAATGGCATAAGAGAAGAAGAGTTTCAGCTTCTGCCAATATCCACAAGAGAACGAACAACGGAAAAGAGTACTTACCCTGAGTGTTGCACTATGTATTCAGCCCAAGGAAAAATAAATTAAAGAATCGCAAGAGATGAAGTACTTAGAGATTCGGGCACTACAGAGATTTCGACCAAGAGTAGAGGACAAGACTTTGATCGAAAGAAACTTGTAGGGAGAAAAGCAAGGTGGAATTCAGCTCAAGAGGGAGGAGTTGTGAAAATGAATCGAGAAGGGATTATGATCAAGGAGAGGGAGATGCAGAGTTCGACAACAAGAATGAAAGAATGCAAGAAGGATAAGCGGCTAGGGACTTGAACAAAGAATGAGGGTTCGGCTTTGAAGAGATAGGAGAAAGGGAAATCAAGTTTGGCTTATGGGATCACAAGGGAATTCGGCACTTGTGTTTCAAGTTTCGACAAAAAGGCAAAAAAAGACAAGCTTAAGAGTTGGATTTCGGTTATTTGGAACTTACATAGAGAAGGCATACCATAGGGTCTAAGGCACTAAATCCCGAGCCTAAAGAAAAGAATTTCGGCAACAAACTCACTACAAAATAAAACCCGAAGATCACAAAAGGGACTATCGGCTTACTACTACCACAATGCCCAAACTACAGTACTCCAACACCCCTACTCGATTATGCAACTCTCACCTTCCCTACATTCAGCCAACACCCAAACTCTATCCCTTCTTTTCCTCCTTGTTCTACTCCCAAAATCACTCACCTTCAAGTTTGAATTCCATTCAAACTCTGATGACCAAGTCTCCTCTTATCTGCTCACAACCACCTCCAGAGTTTGCCCCCAACAAAACCACTTGCCATACACCCCTAGCAAAACTTAAAAAATATTTGCTAGCAAGGGGAATTGAACCCAAGGTACCATACTCCTTGCTCCCCTCCTCACCAATGACGCCATAACCACTTTACCATTAAACTCCTTGCGACAAGAATTCCTGAAAACTAAACTTAACTCATGCGAACTAACATCCCTACTTCCCTATGCCAAAAATCAAAATCTTCACGAAGGCTGAGGTTTAACCCGGGCCTTCTAAAGGCCCCAAAAACGCACTTAAACAGGAACATAAGACTCCCAAGCATGCAATTTATCAAAAAAAACAATCACATAGAAGCCCTGAAATCTGGGGCGTTACAACTCTACCCCCTTTAAAGAAATTTCATCCTCGAAATTTACCTGATCTGAATAAGTGAGGGTATTGCTGCTGAATTGCATCCTCAAGCTCCCATGTAGCTTCTTCCTTGCCATGATTGTGCCAGAGCACCTTAACCAGCGGAACAGATTTCCTCTTAGCACCTTTACATCGCGATCCAAAATTTGCACTAGTTCCTCATCAAAAGTCAAATCAGACTTAACCTCTATTTCTTCAACTGGTATGATATGGGAAGGATCAGAACGATACCGCCTCAACATGGAAACATGGAAAACGTCATGAATTCGTTCCAACCCTGGAGGCAACTCAAGCTGATAAGCTACTGGACCTACCTTTTTTAGGACTCGATAAGGTCTAATAAAATAAAGACTTAGCTTGCCTTTCTTTCCGAATCTCAAGATTTTTTTCCAAGGTGAAACCTTTAAGAACACCGTATCCCCCATAGCAAACTCAATTACTTTACATTTCAGATCTGTGTATGACTTCTGCCTGTCAAAAGCTGACTTCAACCAATCTCTAATCAGCTTAACTTTATCCTCTGTGTCAGCCACTAATTCTGGTCCCAACATCTGTCACTCCCCTAACTCCGTCCAACAGGTAGGCGTATGACACCTCCGACCATATAATGCTTCATATGGTAACATTTGAATACTCGCCTGGTAACTATTATTATATGCAAATTCCGCTAATGGCAAGTAGTCTTCCCAGCTACCTTGAAAATCGATCACACATCCCCTTAACATATCTTTCAACACTTGTATTAGCCTTTCTGACTGACCATCCGTATGGGGGTGACATGCCGTGCTAAAATCCAAACGCGTACCTAACGCCTCGTGAAGTTTCTTCCAGAATCGAGATGTAAACCTGGGATCCCTATCAGAAATAATCAATACTGGTACACCGTGAAGATGTACTATCTCAGATACATATAACTTATCGAGCGTCTGAAGAGAATAATCTGTTCTGACTGGTATAAAGTGAGCAGATTTGGTTAATCTGTCAACTATTACCCAGACTGAATCTTTCTTGGAAGGCGTCAACGGTAACCCACTTACAAAGTCCATGGTTACCCTTTCCCACTTCCAAAGTGGAATTTTAACCGGTTGTAGAAGCCTAGAAGGTAATTGATGCTCAGCTTTCACCTGCTGGCACGTCAAACACTTCTTCACAAATTCTGTTACCTCAAGCTTAAGTCTAGGCCACCAATACAATTCTCGCAAATCCCGATAAAGTTTGTTCCTACCAAGATGCATAGCATATGGGCATAAGCCTCTTCTAGAATCAACTGCCTCAGACTAGAGTCCTTCGGAATACAAATTCTTCCTCGGAAACACAGAACTCCTTCATTATTCAACCCAAAATCAGAAGTCTCCCCACTACTTACTTGCTGGAACCGAGGAACCAAAGATTCATCCAATAACTGCTTTTCCTTGATCTTCTCAGTCCAAGTCAGCCTCACTTGAAGTTTCGCCAGCAGACTCCCGTCATTATATAGGCTAAGAGGAGCAAACAATGCTCTCAGATCAGACACCACTCTGTAACTTAGAGCATCGACTACCACGTTAGCCTTCCCTGGGTGATACTCAATAGAGCAGTCAAAATCCTTGAGCAACTCGATCCACCTTCGTTGCCTAAGGTTCAACTCCTTCTGAGTAAGGAGATATTTAAGGCCCTTATGGTCTGTGTAGATAATGCACTTTTCCCCATAGGGATAATGCCTCCAGATCTTTAATGCAAACACGACTGCTGCCAACTCCAGGTCGTGTGTAGGGTAGTTCACCTCGTGTGGCCTAAGCTGTCGTGAAGCATACGCAGCCACCTTTCCTTCTTGCATTAACACATAACCTAACCCCACATGTGATGCATCACTATACACGGTATACTCCTTTCCAGACTCTAGCCAAATTAAAACAGGTGCCTCCGTTAACACTCTTTTCAGCTTCTCAAAACTCTTTTGTTGCTTATCAGACCAGACAAACGATGCCCCTTTTTGTAATAACTTTGTCAACGGTGCAGCCATGATAGAAAATCCTTCCACGAACCTTCTGTAATACCCCGTCAGACCCAGAAAACTCTGAATTTCAGACACTGAATTTAGCAGTTTTCACTCCAACACCGCTTCTATCTTTCGGGGGTCTACTCTAATTCTCTAAGCAGAAATGACGTGACCCAAGAATGTTACTTCTCGAAGCCAAAATTCACACTTACTGAATTTAGCGTAGAGTTGCTTTTCCCTCAGAATTTGTAGAACTATACGAAGATGCTTATCATGATCCTCTTCAGACTTTGAATATACAAGAATGTCATCTATGAAGACCACCACACATTGATCCAAGTGAGGTTGAAAAACCTGATTCATGAGATCCATAAAGGCCGCCGGTGCATTCGTCAAACCAAACGGCATCACTAAAAACTCGTAGTGCCCGTACCTTGTCCTGAATGTCATCTTATAGATGTCTGCTTCCTTAACCCTTAATTGATGATAACCAGGCCGGAGATCATTAAGCTGATCAAACAAATCGTCAATCCTTGGCAGAGGATACTTATTCTTCATAGTTAGTTTATTCAACTGACGATAATCTTTGCACATACGCATCATTCCATCTTTCTTTTTAACGAAGAGTACTGGTGCTCCCCGGGGAGACACACTTGGTTGAATAAAACATCGATCCAAAAGTTTTTGGATCTACGCTTTCAACTCAAATAATTTCTTGGGTGCCATCCTGTAAGGGGCGATAGATACAGGAGCTGTTCCCTGCAACAGATCAATACCGAATTCGACTTAACGGTTCGAAGGCAAGCCTGGTAACTCATCTACAAAAACATCCACAAATTCCTTAATAGTCCTTACTTCTCCCACCGAAGGACCGTTAGACTCAGAACATAAGCCAGAAACGCTTTGCAACCTTTACGAATCAACCTTTCGGCCCTTAATGCCGAAATAACATTTGTTAGATAATCCTTTATTTCCCCTATCACAGCTACCTCCTCACCTTTCAAAATCCTCAGTACAAACCGCTTTGCAGCGCAGTCCACACTTGCTTGATGTTTAACGAGCCAGTCCATCCCAAAGATGAGATCAAATTCTCCAAAAGGTAATTCCATCAAATTTGCAGAAAAAACTTTACCTTGATTTTCCAAGGGTACATCCCTAAAAAGTTTGTCTACTCTAACCGAGTTACCCAATGGACTAACTATAGATACTTCACTTACAATGTTCTCAGATTGCATACCCAACTTCACAGATACATCACAAGCCACATAAGAATGCGTAGAACCAATATCAATCAAAGCAACATAAGGCATGCTATGAATTAGAAACATACCAGTAATGACGTTTGGTGCATCACCCTCCTCACGTCTACGAGTAGCGTAGACTAATGCTAACTATCGAGCCTCAATATTCCTAGCACCTCTGCCCAGTGCTCCACAACCCCGTCCATAACCATTACCACCGCGACCTTGACCACGGCCCCTAGGTGGCAGTCCACCCCTTGCAGGCTAAGCGACTCTCCCCTCAGCAGGTTGCATCTGAACTGGCTTCTGAGGGTAATCTTTCACCTAATGATCCATAGCCCCACATCGGAAACACGCACCCTTACTCCTCCTACACTCACCTGGATGTGACCTCTCACACTCAGCATAAACTCGAGCCCTTACGACATCAGCTAACGCTGCTCTAACTAGTTCTGTGACCCTGGCCCTCTTAACGGGCCTCCTAGATGAACCTGTCTCTCTCCTGAGTCTGTTTCTTTCTTTTTCCCAACTCTGCTGTTCTGAGCGCTTAACATCCTCAGCTATTTTAGCTTTCTCAACTAAGGCAGCAAAGTCGCGCTCTCTCTATGGAGCGATCAATACCCTTAACTCATCTCTCAACCTATCTTTAAACCGCACACTGCGCTCATATTCAGTAGCCACAATACCACATGCGTAACGGCTTAACCTTAGAAACTCCACCTCGTACTCTGCTACGGACTTATTCCCTTGAACCAGGATAAAAAATTCCTTCCTTCAGGCATCCACATAACTTGCCCTAACATACTTCCCCTAAAAAGCTGTCTTAAAGAAGTCCCACGTTATCCGATCAGCTGCTGTACCCTCTTTCACCATGAGCCACCATTGGTAAGCCTCATCCTGCAATAAAGATACTGCTCATTTTAACTTCTACTCCACTGAGCAGTCCAGATCATCCATAATTCGCTCAGTGGCCTCCAACTAGTATTCGGCCACGCTCGGAGCTACACCAGAAATGCCTCTAAAAATTTCCGCTCCATTTGCTCGAAGACGCTCAGAAATTGACTCGCGGTTTACTATTCCAGTACTTGCTCCTGCAACCCTTCCAACACACGAAGCATTGCCTGAGATAGGGCATCATCCCCGACTCCCTGGTTATCAAACCCAGTCTTTGTCGCTGGCGACGCTGGTGCCTCCGCAGTAGGCACGTGCCGTAATTTAGAAGATCCTACTTGCGTACTTCCCCGGCCTCTACCACAGCCTCGTTCACGTGCAGCTCTCGTACTCATATCGCTTTATCTGATTTAAGAAATTTTATGCCTTAGTAATTGTTCAATATTTATTACAGATGTCTTATGTAGAAATCAGAAATATTTATGGCTCGTTTTCACAAATCCAGCTCTATCTATAGTTTTCAAGTTCCACAGTTTCTGTTTGCCCTAACTATAGAGTCTCAGTACTAACTAAAGTAGTATCTCAGTTTTTTCATATATAACAGAATATTTTAGAATAATTCAGAAAACTTACAGATTTGGGCCAGAGACTTGATGTACCACATTTTAGTGAAACCTTTTGATAGATCGTAAAAGAAGAAGTTTGCTAAAATAAAATACTTTGAAGAAGGTCTAATTTTCACTTTTCCAAAAATATTCAAACCCATCCACAGTCGAGTTGTTGTAACCTGGCTCTGATACCACTAAATGTAACAACCAAACCTAGCCTGGACGTTATGGCCAGATCTAGAGGGTTACTTGGCTCAACTTCGAAAATCCATAAAAACTCTTTTCAATAGAAGGTATCCTACTTGTCTCAGATTGTTCAGTTTAAAATCTTCTTTAAAAGCAGTTAAATCCTCTTTCCTTTAGTTTTGAAAATCGTGATGAGAGTGAAGTCACCGAATTGATTTGGAAAAAAAAAAGGTCATAGTTTTTCTTTCAAAACTCTTGTTTTCAAATTTTAGAGGCCCAGTGTGTTTATTTAACCGATTACATGCAAAGTTGTTCAAGCGAAAGAAGTAAACCAAATAGAAGTTAAAAACCCCATAATGGCCTTATTACACAATTAAAACCAAAAGGATGAAAAAGACGAGAATGCAATGAAAATAACGGAAGTCCAATTGGTGCAGAACATGTAAAATAATGTGGCCACCTCGAGTCCATCACGGCTCCAAATCCACTAGTTCTAGAGGTTACCTACACAGATTAAGAAAACAGAGTGAGTTTGCGAAACTCAGTGTGCAACTCCCCAATGGTACAGATTGAGCCAAAGCCCCAAACAGAACAGATCGGACCTAAGCCCATAACAGATACAGAATCATGCTCACAATATGCAGAACCCACCTAACCAGCCATCACACTAACCGTACCAACCAACATGCCATGTGGGGAATAACTCGACCCACCCAGCCCATGCACCAATGTGCAGCAAAGCTGCTGATAACATAATAATATGGTAGAGCCACCAGAAACAAAATGAGTGGCAAAGCCACTGTTAACAGAATATGTAGCGTAGCTACTATAGTAGAACTTCCTCCGTAATCATAATCCCAGCCCCATGCAGATATACAGAACAAACATACACATATACCACATGCTTACAGAACAACAGATACAGAGTTAGCATGCATAGTCACTAACAAGGGTATAATAGTCATTTCCAAAATCTGAGGGTAAAATGGTAATTTTAACATTTAGCGATTTTTCAGGCTTTTTATTCAAATTCAAAGTCTTAACAGATTTCACAACATACCTAACAACCTCGATTCATTAACTAGGTCAAATGTAGTCATAGGTTCTAAAGCCCCATATCGGCCCCATTTGGGCCCACTCACCAAAATGGCCTACAACGTCAAATTTCATGCTCTGTAATTTAGATTTTACCATTTTGCCAATTTTACCAACATTTACCAGTAATTTTACTTTTACAGGCCCATAGGCCCATTGGGCCCGCTTTTGCCGAGCCGAGCCCAACATCGCCTAAGTGTGCAGATTCGCACCAAAAGGTCTTCATGGACTAAAACCCCACTTTTTTAATTATTTTAGACTAGCCCAATAGCATCCACACGCTAATGGCCGTCAATACGCCAGTTTCCCGGCATTTTGGCTTTTGTCGACCTATGATACAGAGGTTGTACTTACACACCTATTTACGAACTAAGTCGAGCACTCCCACTGATGGTCAACCTACAATGATCCAATCACAATATTAACTCTAAATCCAATCGAAACGAATACTACTTAACCCCTTACCTATTCGGCCACTAATGACCACCTATCTACACTTACCTCTGCCGAAACCTAGTCACTATGTACCGATTGCTTCCCTTAACCACCGTTGAATCACCCTTCACAAGTTCTGAATCCACGAGAAGCTGATACATAAAAGATCAAATGTGAAAGAGTTTAGATTGGCCTATAAGAACCACCCCAAACCGAATGGCATAAGAGAAGAAGAGTTTCAGCTTCTGCCAATATCCACAAGAGAACAAACAATGGAAAAGAGTACTTACCCTGAGTGTTGCACTATGTATTCGGCCCAAGAAAAAATCAATTAAAGAATCGCAAGAGATGAAGTACTTAGAGATTCGGCCATTATAGAGATTTCAACCAAGAGTAGAGGACAATACTTTGACCGAAAGAAACTTGTAGGGAGAAAAGCAAGGTGGAATTTGGCTCAAGAGGGAGGAGTTGTGAAAATGAATCGAGAAGGGATTACGATCAAGGAGAGGTAGATGCAGAGTTCGACAACAAGAATGAAAGAATGCAAGAAGGATAAGCGGCTAGGGACTTGAACAAAGAATGAGGGTTCGGCTTTGAAGAGATAGGAGAAAGGGAAATCGGGTTTGGCTTATGGGATCACAAGGGAATTCGGCACTTATGTTTCAAGTTTCAGTAAAAAGGCAAAAGAAAACAAGCTTAAGAGTTGGATTTCGGTTCTTTGGAACTTACCTAGAGAAGGCATACCACAAGGTCTAAGGCACTAAATCCCTAGCCTAAAGAAAAGAATTTTGGCAACAAACTCACTACAAAATAGAACCCGAAGATCACAAAAGGGACTATTAGCTTACTACTACCACAATGCTGAAACTACACTACTCCAACACCCCTACCCGATTATGCAACTCTCACCTTCCCTACATTTGGCCAACACCCCAACTCTATCCCTTCTTTTCCTCCTTGTTTTGCTCCTAAAATCACTCACCTTCAAGTTTGAATTCCATTCAAACTCTCATGACCAAGTCTCCTTTTATCTGCTCACAGCACCTCCAGAGTTTGCCCCTAACAAAACGACTTGTCATACACCGCTAGCAAAACTTAAAAAATATTTGCTAGCAAGGGGAATTGAACCTAAGGTGCCATACTCCTTGCTCCCCTCCTCACCAATGACGCTACAGCCACTTTACCATTAAATTCCTTGCAACAAGAATTCCCCAAAACTAAACTTAACTCATGCGAACTAACATCCTTACTTCCCTGTGCAATAAATCAAAAATTTCACCAAGGCTTAGGTTTAACCCGGGCCTTCCAAATGCCCCAAAACGTACTTAAACAACAACATAAGACCCCTAAGCATGCAATTTATCGAAAAAATCACATAGAAGCCCAGAAATCTGGGGCGTTACAACCCACCTTTCACATGGTCTAGTTACCATTTAGGGACTTCCACCTTCCAATTTCTTAGCCATTAAGTGCATTTAACTATTGGAAAATCACTTTTGTACTTTATGCAATTTAGTCCTTTTTACTGAATTGAGTACTGAAACGATAAAATTTCTTCACGAAACTCACACAATGATGCTATCATGTTGTAAATACTTAAAATAAAAATAAAATAAATTTCTAACCTCAGATTTGTGGTTCTAAAACCACTTTCTGATTTTACTAAAAACGGGCTTTTACAAAATATGCACTGATTAAGTATCATGTCAATTAATCAAAATTTCAATCCGTTTAAATAATTAATTCATTAGTTACTTATAATTGTAATGCAAGAATAAATTAGTCATGGTTTTACTTAATCAAATATCTTCTCGAGGCCTGTAACAATACAAACACAATTTTAATAAATTAAGTAGGGAAAATGTAATCAACCTAACACAAATTAAATTTAAGCCATATTAATTAAATTAAACATATCAACATCAAAAATAGTCATAGACATGCTCATCATAACAACAACAAAATTAAAAGGATAGGGAATAAGAATCAAATCCGGTGTGTAACCTTCCAAACCTGGTGATACGAACCGCCTCGGAGTGAGTCGAGTTGTATTTGAAGTTGCCCGATCGTCTACGAGAAGGTATTGTTTGAATTAAGTAGGTGAAGAAGAAATGAGTTGGTTATAGTTTAAATAGGGGAAGGTTCGTTTAGATTGATTTAGAAGGGAAAGAGAGATAGGTTTTGAACGGAAAAGTGCAAACAAGAACCAATATCAAAAGATATCGACCCTTTGTCTATATGCTCTTTTGGTTCGATTTGGATTTGATAAAGGGGACCTCGACCCACTATCTAAAGAGATAGGAACCTCGGTATAGTTGAACGCCACACTACGGGTAGTGATAAGTTCAGATTTTCGACAAAGAAAAACGGTTGACACAACTAGGACACTAGGCAAGCCAATCGAAATCTTTGAACGAAATTAGAGAAAAGAATTCCTCACTAGTTGTTAATAAAATTCATAAAGTTCAAAAATTACCTCTTAAGGTAAGGCCGACTTATGCCCTTGGTTTTGAAACGAATCATGATTTGGTTTTCCCTCTTACTTCATTCATTTTTGATACTAACATTTTTCATTATTGTGAATGTACCCCTTTGGTAAGCATGAGCTGTTATGGTGCTTCATCACCCATGCAAATCAACCGAAGTAAAAAGTTGGTTTTACATTATCTTCCCGAAGAGAGAAGATTTGTTTTGATTGAAAAAGGTAAAGCAGGTTATAAATTTTCTTCTCATCAAGGATGTCAAGGTAAGTTTTCTGAAAATCTTCGAACATCTTTGCTTAATTCGAATGATATTGAAAATCATTGTGATTGTTTGAAGTTTGAACATTATTCGAATCTTGATGTGGTTGATTGTTGTCTTTGGCCTGGTATTGATCTATTTGTGTTGAAATGTGATGACTCAAATCATGTTGTTAATCAGCCTATGGATAAGATCGCAATTAATTGGCCATGGCACCCTTTGTGTGTGCAAGATGACGAATCAAATGAGTTTATATTTTGGGGTAATCATATTGAAAAGTTTTTGATGAGGTTTAATGAGTTCAATTATTTGCAAACATTTGTGACCAACTACCCTTTGCTCCAATTAAGTTTACATGTTTGTAATGATGACATAACGAAACCCTTCGATGACTTTTCATATGCTTGCTTTGTACAGCTTAGATTTTTGGCATATGTTCGATTAAATGAGTTTTTCTTGAATTTTGAATATCATATGAATATGACTTGTTTGAATTTCTTCTTGCCAAAAGTGGTGAGACTTTTTCAGGTTTATTTGATATCTTCTATTCCATTTGACCGAGGAAAGCCATGTGTGAGAAAAGTTTTTAAAGTGAACAAATGGCTCGACTTGAGGACAAGTCGCCTAAAAGAAGGGGGGAATGATGCGAGCGCACCCAGCAAACCCCATTGGTCAAGTCTTCCGAGTTGAGCATTGGTGCAATGCTCATGGACGGCAAAATGAATGCTTGAAGATTCAACCTATTTGGACGACACACATTCATGAATGAAGAAGTATTAAATGCTGGTGCATGTATGGCTAGATGCAAGGTTTCTACAAATTCATGCATGTACCGAATGCATGTATGGACATTAAAGGCTAGTCCATGGATGGATCAAATGCATGGGATGATAGAATGCATGAATGGCTTAAGTGCATGTACGGTGGCTGTCTCCTAACTTTCCAAGGCACTTATTCAGCCAAGAAGTAGCTGCCAACTAATTCTATGTTGACCGTTGAGCTCCTTGAACATGTTCACACTTTGAATTGACCTATAAGCTACTACACATGCATGGATGGGTTCAAGAACGTCCAAGGGAAGGAATTAACTCAATAATTCAACACATTGATTGAATTAAGTGCATGCACAAAGGGGAGAACGAATTTACTAAGTTCATGCTACCATTCATGAACCTATACATATTCTTACCCATAACCTATCTTTGAACACTTTAACCTAGCTTCCGCCTTATTTTCCCATCAACTTTACTTCACAAGCAAATCGAACGATACTTTCTCGTAGACGATCGGGCAAACTTACATACGACTCGACTCACCTCGAGACGGATCGTATCACCTGGCCTAGATGTTATAGCTAGATTGAGAAGGCTATATTAGCAACTAAAATGGCTAAGCTAACTTACGTTACTTTTGAATACTTTAAATAAACTCATTTATGAGAAAACCATAGTTGTAATTTGAGTTAGCTTAAAAGCATTCGTTCATTAGATCGTGTATGCTTATGATTCATTTTATTGTTGACAGTGTTGTTTAGAAAAACTATTTGCTTGTCGCTCTTCCTTAAAAAAACTCGATGTTAAACTAATGTAGCTGAAAAAACCATTTTTCAAGTTATTTTGGAAAATTAGTTTCCTTATCGATTTGTTTTTTTAAAAAAACAAAACAGATCCTTTGAAATATAGTGAAAACTAAGGAAAAATATTAAATTTTACTTAAGCTCAATATAATGCATTATCTGGTTATTATGCTTGAGTAATTCATACATGAAAAAATTTCCAAAAGAAAAGTTACCAAGCCACATACCAGAAATAATTAAAAATTACAAGCCAAGACCAAATAGACTTAATAATACTTAATTAAAAATAATACTAATCTGAGGTCAAGTTGAATCCCCAAATGCTGAGTCTGATCCTAATTTTGAGGTTTACCTTAAAAGTTAAACACTTTTAGGGGTGAGCTTATGAAAAGCTTAGTGTGAGTCGAATAATTATCTAAACAGGAAAAAACATCAAATACAATGAAACATATTAGCATTAATAGAAGAAAATAGAACCATCATAGGAACTTCATGTCATTACATAACCATTATCAAATTGATGTCAAACAATGTCTAAGCATAGGTCATCATCCATTCGAGTAACAATTATTAATTTTGATACCATTCAATACAACAAAATACACTGCATAGCATAAATCAATAACATTCGAATATGTCATGCACATGATGCAATGTGAAAAGGTTCCTACCCATACCATCTGCGACACACCACGAGTTCCCCAGGGCCCATCTGCCAATCTCCAAAACATTATGAGCGTAGCTCGAGAACCACCGAATAATCAATAATGTAGAAAATCTACCAGATATCAAATAGTGCAATGCAATCGCCAATAACATATAATATGCGATAAAATTGCCAATCCCCTTGGTACTTTAGGTGCAGTGCACTGACTACGAATAATGCAAACTTAATATGCCGCCGGTACTTTATGGAACTCCTCCGTCAACCATAAAATCCCAACCTAATGCATATGCAATATGTCACACAATCTCATACATAATCATATCTTAATACTTTTCACATTCATTTGACATGCTCAGCATATACTCAATAATCACATACTTTCAGTAAATGGAAACAATGTTCCAATCTTTCAAATTACCATTGTGTTGGTATTAATCAATATCATTCAATTCCACATACTTTATGGATTTTTGTTGTGCATAAATAACACCCTCTTCCATACACAATATTATTAATATCTCATGCGTTTAAATCATACATAAGCTCAATATCTCAACACATTATATCATTTAGTCAAAGATTCTCATATCTCATAACTCAAATATGCAATTACAAACTCAATCAAACATTCAAACTATCAAACTAGTAATTTTGCCAACATGTCAATATTTTAAGGCTTGAAACATACTTGGTTTGACCACTCATAAAATCAATAATTTGGCTATTAATCTAGTCCAATCAGCAAGCTAATTTATCAAATAATTCCTTATTTTTCGCTTCCTCGCAACACACTAGTGAAACTTCCAATTTTCCTTAATAAATTCTTAAACGAACCTAAACAAAAATTCATTATAAATTCAATCAATTTACCATTAAACCAGCCCTCAAACACCCACGTATGAGTTCAAACCAATTGTTGAAATTATAACTATTTTCTGAATCCAAACTAGGTAGATTCCTTACACTGTATTTACAAGTAATTTAGAGCGTCTGGGTCAGCACCTAATTCAATAATATACTGTAAAATCATTAGCTACTTAATTATTAAATTCCTCATTTAATCAATTCAGAACCTTTACCCAACATGTAACAGCCCAATTTTGGGCCTAGTCGGAACAGTGGTTTCGGGACCACAAATCCGAAGAGGAAAATTTTAGTTTTATTATAGTTTTATGGTCTACAATTTCACATGATGATTTCACAAAAATCTCGTTCAAAAATTTTGACGTTTGGGCACTCAATTTAGTTAAAAGGACTAGATTGTCAAAAGTGCAAAACTTTAGTTCTAGAAGTTAGAGGTATCAAATTGCTATGAAATTTTAAATTGGAGGTCCTTAAATGACAATCATACCATTTTTTAATTTTTTGGACAAAAATGGACATGAAATAGCTAAAATAGAATATTTTTAAGTTAGGAGCATTTTGGTTATTTAGTGATTAAATGATTAAATAAAGAAAATAAAAAGCCAATTTTTGTCCATCTACAACCCCATGGCCGAATTTCTCAAGGGAAACCATGGCTAGGGTTTTTCAAGCTTCCAAGCTCGATTGTAATTCGGTTCTACCCCTGTTTTTAATGATTTTTACGTTTTTAAAATCCTCGTAACAAGATCTATCTATCTCTACCACTAATTTGAGATATGGTTAAAGTCTAGGGTTTTGACTCATGATGAATATGTGTGTATTTTTGTGTTTAATAGTAGAAAATGAATGTTTATGGTTAAAGAAACGACTTTTACTAAGTGACTTTCGGTGAAAATGTTAAAAAGGACTAATTTGTAAAAGTTATAAAATGTGTAGTAAAAATGTGTTTTAATGGAAATTTTGGGATGTTATAGTTATGCAAATGGTTCATCTAGGCTTGCATGTTAAAGAAATTGAATAAATTTCATTTTTTGAGCTTAAGGACAAAAATGTAAATATGTCAAACTTTAGGGGCAAAAATGTAATTTTTCCATAATATGATTTGTGGATCACATTGAATAATGTGACTAATAAATCAGCTAATTTGATATTATGGATCTAGAAAAAATGAGATTCGGGCCTAGAACGAGGGAAAATCAAGTATTTGACGGTTAAGTCCTTTTCACCATTTTTGGTATCGAGGTAAGTTTGTATGTAAATAATGCATCGATTTTATTTATGTTTTCATATTTTGATATATTTTGTGAGTTGTGGCTGAATATTGAATGTAATTGACAAAATATCGACAAGTGAGAAATTTTCGGTTGAACCTTAGGAAGAAAACAGATACGAGTGACATGTTCACTAAGGATCTATGTGAAAATCTAAGTGAAATAAGTCCATAGCATCTAAGTGAAATAAGTCCATGGGATTTATGTGAAATAAGTCCATGGCATTGTGCTAAATGTGATTAGCTCAAGAACAAGCCTATGTGAAACTTGTGAAATGAAGTAGCCTTGGCTACAAGTGTGGCACTATGTGAAATATCCCGATGTAATGGGAAATGGCTTAGTGTAAATGAATATGACTATGTGATGAATAAGTGTAGGTATGTATGTGTAAACTTATGAGCAATGTGCTCGATATGTGATTGAACTTTGGTAAGGTTATTATGGAGTAAGTGTTACTATGAAAGTTAATACAAAGAAAACATAAAAGAGTAAAATTAGCAATAAAACAATTTTGGACAGCAGCAGTTGTGTGACTTCGAAAAATCACCAAAAATGGTGGAAATAGAATTAGAGGTTGAATAAGAAATGAAATTAAAGCTTATTGAGTATATTTTCACATAAAAGAGACGGTGTAAGTAAAAGAATTTCACATTATGAGATATTTGAAATTTTGTGAGACAGGGTTAGAATGATTTTGGAATCCCCTATTTTGAATTTGGAAAATCATTAAAAATTTTATAAATATGATTATGGGTTATAATTTATATGTTTAAAATCCTGAACAAGTCTATTTTCAAGAGAAACAAACGGGAACATCATCCGAATCCTGTACTATGAGATAATGAATTTTTAGTGAAGAAGGGTCGGAACTGTCAAACAATAAAGAAAAAACTATACTTATTGGCTAAATGAAAAATTATAGAAATTTTATGGTAAGGAGATATGTGAGTCTTGTACCAGGGAAAATTAACGGATCTTAATTTGGAGTTTCGTACTCTAGATCTAAATAATTTAGTGACTATGACTCGAGTAGACAGCTTGAGATAAACACGAGTAAATAGTGGAACTATGTGCAATTATGATTGTATTATCTTGTGAACATATTATGAAGATTGGTAAAAGTATGTTAATCATTTGCTTTTTATTTACATACCAACCTACTAAGCTATGTAGCTTACCCTCTTCCTTTCCTTTTTCTATAGTGTTACAGATACCAGCTCGGGTTAGAGATCGTCGGAGATTCTATCACACTATCAAGCTATTGATCGGTATCAATGTTTTCAAGCATTTTATGTTTATGGCATGTATAGGGACTCAGTCATTTTGTGTATGAGTTATTATATTTTGGCCAAATGCATTGGCTTGTAATGGTTAAAGGTTTGATTTATGTGTAGCCATGTAACTTGACTTATATTGACTAATTGGTTGTAAGCCTATATATATTTATTATTTACTTGCCAATGTCTTGTAAGGTGAGTTTTGTTTGCATGATACATGATGAGTTGTGGGTTATGGCCTAAATACCTGATGGTTGAATGTGCTAGTTGTCTTGATGTCTAATCGCTAAGTTGGCTCAATGGTATGGTATGATAGTAAGATATATTTTTGCACAGATAAAAGATGTTGATGATGCATATTGAATGTGACTATGTGTGACTAGGTATACTTGTCGTTAAATGACAAGTCTAATGCTGAATTATTGATATATTGGTAGTTTATTTAAGCTATGAAATACACCTTTGAAGTTATGTTTAAGTATATGCAAATGAGGGAAATAAATGGTTGGGAAATTAACCAATTTCTTAGCTACACGGGTAGAGACACGGGCGTGTGTCTCAATCGTGTGGAGGACACGGCCTAGTACACGGGCATGTGACTTGGTCATGTGACCCTCATTTGTTGATGATGTCATAAACAGAGAGTAACACAGGCCAAGGACATGGGCGTGTCCCAAGCTGCACGGGTGTGTGCCCCTCCCAAGCATGAAAATTTTCTAAGTGTTCTAAAGTTTTCGGTTTAGACCCGAAGGACTCCCAATATATGTTTTGGGTCTTGTAGGCCCGTATAAGGGACAATATGCGTGTGTATAAATAGTTTTAATTGAGTGAAATTTTGTGGCTCGATTTTGTATGGTTGCTTGTGTTTATCTCTGGTAATGCCTCGTATCTTGTCCCGGCATCAGACACAGGTAAGGGGTGTTACACAACAACTATGTCGAAATAACAAACTAGTTACCCTTAGTTGCACTTAGTGGGATCCGAGTGGTCAATCGATCAAGAACGTTTTTCCCTAATTGAAATGGGTTTAAAATCTAATTATGAGGGTTCAAGAACTCAAATTAATAATATAGGCAAGAACCATGAAACAAAATAGCCCCTTTTCTTGCCCATAGGTGCACGCACCACCACCCGCGGTGGCCAAAATTGGGGCTGAGTTTTAAAATACTTTGAGACTTCATTAAAATCTAGAAAAATATCTTTGAAATCATTTAAAATCCACCAAGTTAAAGATCTAGAAATTTTGGTTTTTAATTAAAAAAATTGATCAAGAAATTGAATAAAAAAGAGACCTTACCAAAGCTAGTCGAGAGAAATGACAATTACACTTTTTTGGCAATGTTCGGGATCAATATTAGAGTTCAAGATTTAAAATTTAGGGCTTATTTTAATGAAGAAAAATGACAGAAATATGGTGGAGAATATGTTAACAAATCTTGTGGCAAAAAGGAAAAGAAAAAGAAAAAGAAAACAAATAGATGGTAAAACTAGGTGTAGGTGACGACAACAATGGAGGAAAGGAAAAAAAAATTAAAATAAAAAAGAATAGGAGGAGGAAAGGAATGGCTAGTGCAATGAGGAGGAGGGTTAAAGGCTGATTATTAGTGAAAAATTAATATTTATACCTAGGTTAACTAGGCTTGGATGGCCCACACGTTAAAACAAGAGGTTTTTGTCAAAAAAATTAAATTATTTGCATGGGAAGAGAATTGAAGTTAGGACCTCAAGAATAAATTCACTAATGTTTAACCATCAAACCAATAACTCATGCTTGATATAATTTGAAATATTTATTGTAAAAAAAATAAGGCATGTCACATACTAGGGTTTAAGGCAAAATTTGTAAAATAATAAAAATGATGTGAGAGAAGGGATTTGAACTTAGGTTTCAAGAACCGTTACACTAACACATAACCAACAAACCAATACCTCATTTATTTCCTAAAAATGTATAGATAATTTAAAAAAAAAAAATTAAGGCATGATCACTCTCTCTCGATTCACAAACCTAACTCCACTAACCCCTAATTTTTGGGATATTACACGGTGTTTCTTTGTGGCTTGACTAGTTTGCTCCACTCCTCCTTCTCCACTTGCTCTTGTTGAACCGAGGCTTTAATTAACAATTGAATGCTGATCCAAATGGTGGTTTAATAACTCTTTTTCAAGAGGGGAAATTGGCAAGGGAATATGGAAAGAAAATGAAGAATAATGGAAAGGAATGAAGAGAGAAACTTGAGAGAGAAGTGAAGACATGAGAAGAGTTGAAATGTGTTTGAAGGGAGCAGTCAAGGGGGTATTTATAGGTTCAGAAGGCTACTAAAAATAGCCAAAATCAGCAGCCAAAGACTCCCCTTGTAACGCTCCAACACCTGGCCTAGAACTTTAGACCGAATCCCAGAGGTTACATTGATCACCGAAGTGATCATAGGCATATTTTACAAACAAAGTGATCTCAAATTCCATTACCAACACATTGATCTCTTTACAAACCAATAATATTTAATTTGCATTAAACTTCAAACAGAAGTATTATAGTTAAGTTTAATTCACGAATAAAAATAGATTTACAAGAAAAATTGAAAATAGAACTTGTACCATAGTATCAATATAACCTTTACAATTTTAAATAGTATATCGAAACGGAATCTGAAAAGAAGAATTGTTATTTTAATTTTAATCGTGACTGTCTGAGATCTCTACCTACAGAGTTCAGCAACAGAATTTAGAAAGGTACCTGAAAGGGGAAACACAAAAGGAGTGAGCTACATGAGCTCAGTGTGAGTTTAAAACAATAAACAACATATTAAAAAAAAACTCCTGATAACAATTCAGTAACAAATCATATTTACAGATATATGCAGAAACGAAAATCTAACATGGAGCCAATGCCCCAGCATATGCAACAGTCAGAGCACACTAAGCACACATAGATTGCTCAACACAAGTGTTGATCAGTCAAATAGAATACGGTCTAATAATCTAACACCCAAACAAATGCATATGAATGTAATTAGATAATAAAAACCCACCCATCCAGCCAAAAACCTCTCTATCCCACGATCACACCCCAAAAGAGCTACTTAAGCTCATCCAACCAAGCACACTACATAGGACCTCGAAAGGACCATCTAACCCTACACACCACGTATGTGGACTGAGCCACTTAGACATTAATACACAGTGAAGCTGGTGTATATGTAGTACAGTGCAATACGGTAATCTGCTATACCGGTAACCTACCGTTAAACTGCCAGATCAGGTAATAGTATGTAACGAAGCTGACGTACATGTGGTACAGTGCGGTAAATCGCTATACCGATAAGTTACAGTTACGCTGCCAGATCAGATTAGAACCAGTCGTCCTTCTCTTGTCAACCAACCCAAAAATCACTTTATGCAAGTGTATATATACTCATAACTCATAGACATAATGAACAGATCAATAGACAGTCAAGCAGAAATAGATGCACACATACACACTCAGCTAAGCGAGTTCAGAAATCAGACATCTCACACACAACAGTAACAAATTTTGCATAAACAGGACACACAACCAAAGATATAAAGATTTAATTACCTTCAATAAAACCTAGCCAAGGGTTGGAATACACTGACACATTTTCAGCTCAAAACCATACACAAACCAAAATTTGGTGTCTTAGAACCACAAGGCCGTGTGCACCTACCGTGTGGAAAAAACTGGGCCGTATGGGTTCAAAACGCCCGTGTAGAGGGAGGTATACGATCGTGTGATAGTGGCACATGCCCGTGTGAACCAAGGACACGGTCGTGTGAACAGGCCGTGTAACTCTCTGTCCAAAAGTACTAAAAAGAGTGTAGGACAGACATGGCCGTGTAAGGGTCCCACAAGCCCGTGTGCCCACCAGACATGGTCGTGTGTCTAGAACACACGCCTGTGTGGGATCCCTAAACCCCCAAATTAGTCACACGGCCATATGGTACCAATACACTAAATACCAAATACCTAAGCACACACGCCCGTGTGACCAGGGGACACGGCGTGTGAAAAATGACAAAAATCCCCAAATCAGTCACAGGACTGTGTGGCACCAAAACCTACCAGAGAACCCTAATTCCTAAAAACACATGGCTGTGTGAATAGGCACACACCTGTGTGGCCGCCTACGTGGTCACGAAACCACCCTAAAAAAGCCCAGAAAATTGTGCTTTCACCCTCGAAGCACTTCCTAGCCCTCGATAACTCGAAACTATACCAAATCAAACAAGTTTTAAGTATGAAAATAGCAATACAACATCATAACTAACCGATTTGTGAACACACACATAAATTGCCAACTCTCTCAAAGTCGATTCGAGAATTTGAAAAAAAGTAAGAAATGATACAGAACCCACACCTGATTTGCGATTGAAAAACATCAAGATGCTGACTCGATGACTCCGCCAATAAAAATCAATTTTTCAAAGGAAAAAGGAAAGAAATAGAGAAGAAGAAAAAGAAAAGAAAACGTCAGGAAAAAAATAAAAGAACTAATAAAATTAGATAGTTATATCTTTAACATAAAACAAAACTAATATTTTACAAGACAAAATAGAATAAAAATGTTTTTTCAAAGTGCACACTTAAGGACTCGAACCTAGAACCCAAAGGTAAGCTAACACACATCCAACCACCAAACCAGTAGGCTCATTCTGACATTTAAATGCACAAACAAATACAACAGCACAACCTGCTCATTGACCCTAACCATAAGCCTCAACTCCTAACCCAAAATTCAAGGTGTTAACCCCCATGGCTGGCCACACATGTGGCATGTTTGAAGATTTCAAACGTGCTATTTTAAGATAGGGGCAAATCTAGAATGGCATGTGTCATGTTTTCAAGCCAAATAATCAACCAAGCAAGCTGATTGGGTCAGCATGTGGGACTGTTTTGGGCTGCTCAGTGTTCGGTTTGATCCGTTTTCTCAGCTCAGCTTAACTTGGCCCCTTTTCATAATTAATTAACAATAATTTATTTAACCCAAATTAAATTGGATTAAAATTAAAATTAATTACATTATGAATTAATACACATAATTTGGACCATCTTAGGTTGAAAAATTAATTTGCCTTGATGCTTCGAAAATTGCTTCTCAGTTTTGCGCTTCTAGCAGTGTCTGCCAAGCCATTTTTTTGTCATTTTGCGCAAATCTACTGAAAATAATAAAAATTAATCAAAATTTGATATAAAATTAATTAAAATTGAATGTTTTCATAATTTGAGTGCAATATAATTATTTTATAATAATTATATATTTTTCGACAAGAATTTTACCGAAACTGTATGAAATTGAGTTAAAAGGGGCATGAAAAAGTTTGTATATTTTTGTGTTTCCACACCCCCAAACCTAATTCATTGCTCATCCCGAGTAATGCAAAAATTTGAAAAGAAGTTATCGAAAACACCTTTGAAAATTTTCTTTAGAACAACATCCTTCCCAAAATTATGATTTTAGTATACTTATGCTAAAAAACACGAAATTTGATAATTAAGCTACTTAAGTATACATATCATTCAAATTAATCCCAACAACTATTATGATTAGCAAAATTAAACTAAATGCTTCCTCAATAAAGACATGCTAAATTCCTATCAATTTGATTTTATTCCCTTATTCAAGATTAAGTTCCAATCATTAAGTTTAACTTATGCCTTCATATGTTGAACGTAGAAATTTCTCTCCACTAATGTAGGTAGCATAGAAACTTGAATCAATAGGTCTTTAAAAAGGTAGCAACGTGGCTAGGCTCGGTGTGGGTAAAAGATAGATAAATTTAGGCTAAAAGCCCTAGACTCAGCTTTAATCAGCCCTTCAGAATAATTATCTTTAATTCACCAACTTACTTTGCTTTCACATGCTCTTTTGTACATCTATTTTCTTTCAAGGACATATGCTCTTCTTTTGTTCTTTTTTTTGTTCTTTTTCTCTTTCTTTTTTCTTACGAGCATTTTGTTGTATGTATTACAACTTTTTGAGCATTTGATACTTCTTTTCAACTCCCCCAAACCTGTTTCAGAGAATATTCTAAATAGGATTGAGTCTAGTGTTTGTGACAATTTAGGGATAATTAAGAGAAAAGTGATGGCTAAATATTGCAAGGGTTCAAATAAAAATGACTAATTCATATAGAGCCATTGAACAGGCCCAACCAACAACCAAAACCTTATGCATTATATGAACAAAAAGCAAGCGACCGGGATCATTTAATACAATAGTATGAACACAATACCAAGGCAAACCCATGGAAATACCCCTTTTATTAACAAAAAATAGACACTATCTAACTTTATTGTGTTGGAATACCTGCCCTTTTCGGTGAATTTTTTCAGAGAAAGGATTAATATTTGTTCTATTCCATTAGTAATTAAGGGAAGAATTTGGCTCAGAAGAAAAAAGAGAAGCAGATCTATTCTATACCCGATAAGTATCAATACACAATGGGGGCTGATCCTATTTTTTATGAATGAACGCATTCCTATTTGTTCATCATTCAAAGGACCTATTGGTGAGAATTCTCATTCATTCATTCTGTCTTTCTTTATTTTATGGCCTTATTCTATCTACGTATAAAATATGAGGCCAATATTATTAAGACCATATAGTCTCAAAGTTAGGTTTCAAAGGATAAAAATTCATCATGGTTGGCTTGAAAGGTTCAAATGGTTCAAACAAAAGTTGCCTAAATCATTTTCAACTTTCCATGCTTCTTAAGATTTTACCTCAAGAAACTACTAAGTTAATTCTAGAGACTTAAACTTTCATGCATGCCTAACTTTCCTAAGGAACTAAATATTTTATGGTATGATTTGCATGTTTTATTCAAAATACATTTATGTCATATTTCAGTTAACATAACAACCATTGAAATAATTGAACTTTATTCATATTGAATTTTAGCATACATAACAAAATTTCAAATTTTTGAACAAAATATAACCTAATCATAATTGAAAGAAAAATTTATTATGAATATAAATAATTTCAATTTTTGGTCCCCCTACTTAAGATGAACAATGTCCTTATTGTTAAAAGTGAATAGATAGTATACACCAGGTAGGATTCTAGAAAAGAGGAGGTGAGTCAATTTGACTGCTTATGTACCTAGCTCTCTCTAGATCCAATCCTAGACATGTATATATCTATTCTCACACTTTGTACTTTGTACTTTGTACTTTGTTCATTTTTATTTATGATTTCCACCTCTTATTTTATTATGCGAAAATAAGATTCCTAATAAACCTATTAAATAACCTGAGAATGAAAATAAAATAAAGTCGAGATCCTCCATTTTAATTTATTTACAGATCCCTCCTAATTCGACTCATCTTTTGCTCCAACGTCTTTGTTTTTGCATGAATCGCTTCGCTCCCTCTTCGATAGTGGACTCCATGGTTCAAATATGAAATCTAAAAACTCAGGCACAAATATAGACAGGTCATTGTATATTTTCGTAAGAGCGCTTCTCATTGAGTCATCCCGTATTTTTGAATATCTCTAGTAAGCTTGTTGCTGCCACTGTATATATTGCATGATGTCCATCAATTTTGATATCTCATCTCAAAGATCTATGCGAGGTGATTGAGTCCTAAACATTGGAGTTACGATGTCAGGTTCAGTTACTGGTTCCATTGGTTCTGCCTTATCAAGGATTTTAGCTGACTGTATTGGTTCGATCTTTGTGAGATCTTCTTCTTCTTCAAGATACTCACTCTCTTCAATTCATTACTATAGAACAAAGTCTTCAACTATTCAGTAGAGGTCCCAATCTGTGATTATGCCATGGCTATAACCTATCTTCTTTACGTTTGCAGGAATTTTAACTTTCAAGCACAGAATTGTTATCATAAAGGGAAAGTAAGCTGGGCTAGAATGTCTAGCGGCACAACTCTGCATTTCTCTCAGGATGATTTTTCCCTCATCAATGGTTTTTCCAGTTAAAATCAAGTATAATAAGACCATTTGCTTTAATGAAATTGCAGTCCCATGTGAAATAGGCATAAGGCTGAATCGAACGAAATAGAACCATACCTTTGCTAGTGGTGTCAAATATTCTCTATGATAAGTGTGAATTCCTTACTTTGACATAGTCCACTTAGAACTTGGAATTGTAAGTTCCTCGATAATTTCTTGCAAATTTTTAAACTCGATATTGCTCATCAAGGAAGAATATTCATTATTTTCGAAACCAGGTAATTCAAAGAATTCATTAATAGCTTTTGAGGTTATTGATACCTTGATTCCACAAATAGAAACTTTCGTCAATTAGCTTGAGGTCAAATTTGTGTAAAATTTACAAATTAACTCCTCATCGACACTAGGTTATTTCTCACAAAATAACTCCCAATTGCGAGCTTCAGTAATTTTTCGAATGCAAGCCATGAAATCAATATAGTTGCTTTCTTTTAGCGTAAAACCTTTTTCTGGGTGCATCTATTGATTCTTGAAAACATTTTTGTATCTCGCTTTGGCTTCTTCAGGGTTGAATTTATTTTGTGATTATTCAATTTGGGCAGAGGCACGAGTTCTCTTGCGAGGCATGATTAAACTAAACAGAAGATGGAAACAAATATTTTCTCAAAAATTTAATTAGTATAAAATATTAATGATTCAATAAATTGAAAAAAAATAAAAATTTAGGAGAAACTTTTGTCTTACCACCCTTTTATAAAAATTAAGCACTCAAAGCAAATGCACAGGGATGGTTTAGGGATGGTTGTAGGGTGTCTTGATTGTGCGGTGTGAGCAGATGCACAGGCAGCAAGCAGCACTATCAGGGGATCCTTGCACAAGCAGAAAGACATGTGTGTGCTGCGCGGATTCCAGGAAGTGGCCAGCAAGTAGTTGCGTCAAGTAGGCCTGATGAGCTGTTGGAGCTGAACGTGCGGCAGGTGCGGCGATAGGAACATGCTGTTGGCACGGACGATGTGTATGGGGTTGCTGGGTGTGAGGGTGATGTGTAGAGCTGGGCAGTGTTGTGGTTAGAGAGTTTGGCACTAGGTGATTTCGTACTTGGTGGGTTTTGGATGCCATGGAGGGATGAGTGAAAATAATGGCAAAGGTGGGTGAAATTTATAGTGAAAGGAGTAGGAGTTTAATTAAAATTCTTAGAACAAATTAATAATTAAGATATTCCAAGTTCTAATTCTACATAGAGTTAACAACAATTAATAATTAATATAATGCATATTAAATTATTATTTGCTATTAATTTATTAAAAATAAATACTTATTAAATAAAATATGATCAAATTTAAACTAATCCAATTCTATGCAAAGTTGATAATAATTAATATATACTATAATAGATATAATTATATATTAATGATTATCATCTTATTTATTAAATTAAAAACATTTATTCTAGATGCCTTTTGAAAATAATTACAAAAAGAGAGATCTAATTTTTAATATTTACAAAAAGAGCAACCAAATTTTGAAAATAGTTTAATTAAGTACTTAGACTTAAAGAAAATTTGAAATTGAGTTGCAATTTAAAACTTGGAACAAAATTGACCCTTTTATTTGAAAACTTAAAAATTTACTTGGCCAATTAGGGACTAATTTTTCGGAAGATTATGGTAAAATCAATCCCCAGGAAAGATTGGAGGGGTCACAATCAGTCCCGCTTAAGTTCCAATCTCCTTAGACATAATTTATTTAAACAAACTAATCCTGAAAATATACCCTAAATCATTTATTAAAAAAATGAAAATTAAATATCTGATAAAATGAACGAAATTTGGTTCTGTTTAATTTTATCTTCCAAGTAATGTTTTAAGCGCTAAGCATTGACTCGAAAATTACCTCCCTTATTTGAAGTTTGAAAACTCCATATGGATAAAATTGGTGAGTCGTAAATGGACTGGACCAACGTGATTTTAACTTACCTGGAAAAAACCTTAATCTAGAATTGAAGAACTAGACTTGTTGACCTGCTTTAAATTTTTGAACCCGAATGTGTTTGTCATGCCATCTTTTAAGTATTTCCTTGAGTAATTTGGTATTCTCGTATCAGAACATTCAAAACTCTTCTAACTCATTAAGTTGGAGCATTTGTTTCTCTTTAGCAAGCTTAAGATCCAAGTTGAGTTATTGGAGAGCCTAATAAGCTTTGTGTTCTAACTCCAAGGGCAGGTGACAGGCTTTCCAAAAGACCAATCTATAGGGTGACATCCCTAAAGGTGTTTTGTATGTTGTACTGTAGGCCCATAAAGCATCATCAAATCTTTTGGACTAATCTCATCGGTTCAGGCAAACTACCTTCTCGAGTATGCCTTTGATCTCTTTATTTGCCAGTTCAGCTTGCCCATTTGTCTACGGGTGGTTAGCTGTGGCAACCTTGTGCTTCACTCCATGCTTGTCGAGTAACCATTTCAACCAGTTGTTCACAAAATGGGACCCTTCATCAGTGATGATGGCTCTTGGGGTTCCAAACCTTGTGAACACATGCTTTTACAAAAACTTCATTACAACCTTAGCATTGTTTGTCGGATATGCCTTAGCCTCAACCCACTTAAACACATAGTCTACTGCTACGAATATGTACTTGCGAACAAAAGACAGGGGGAAAGGACTGAGAAAGTTAATATCCCAAACATTAAATAATTCTACCTCAATGATATTTGTTCGAGTCATCTCATTTCTATTTGTGATGTTTCCAACCCTTTGACATCGATCACAGTTCCTAACATATGCATCTTTAAATAGTGTTGGCCAAAAGAATCCAGCTTGCAATAATTTGGCCGTAGTACATGTACCTCTAAAGTGTCCCTCACTCGGAGCTAAGTGGAAATGATATAGAATCTTATGTACTTCATATTCTGCCATGCATCTCCTGATCATTTGATTTGCACACTTTTTAAATAAGAATGGTTCTTCCCAGAAATAATACTTCACATCATGAAGAAAATTTTTTTTTTTTGATGATACGTCTTATCAATCGGCATCAAACCACAAGCTAAATAGTTAGCAATATCAACAAACCAAGGAGAATTATGGACATGACTTATGTTCAGTATCTGTTCATCTGGAAATGTCTCCTGAATTAGTATAAGTGGAGAATTCCCTTCTTGCAGCTTTAACCTAGACAAGTGGTCTACTACTTGGTTTTCTACTCATTTCGATCTTGAATTTCTAGATCAAACTCTTGAAGTAGAAGTACCCATCGAATCAGTCTCGGCTTAGCGTCTTTCTTGGTAAGTAAGTACTTAATTACCGAGTGGTCCATATAGACAGTCACTTTGGTACCTACAAGGTAAGATTGAAACTTGTCAAAAGCAAACACAATAGCAAGTAACTCTTTCTCTATCACCGTATAATTCAGTTGAGCTCTTGTCAGAGTCTGACTTGCATAGTAGATGGGATGAAAAACTTTGTTCCTTTGCTGGCCCATGACAACTCCTATCACGAAGTCACTTGTGTCACACATTAATTCAAATGGTAGGCCCAGTTTAGTGTGACGATTATGCTTGCCGAAACTAATTGACTCTTTAAATTTTTGAAAGCTCTTAAGCACTCCTCATCGAATTTGAATGTCGTGTCCTTCTCTAATAATTTGCATAAGGGTTTAGAAATTTTGGAAAAGTCCTTGATAAATCCTCGATAGAAACTGGAGTGGCCCAAAAAGCTCCGAACACTCTTTACAAATGTTGGAGGTGGGAGTTTCTCAATAACGTCTACCTTTGCTTTATCTACCTCAATTCCATGTCTCGTTACCCGATGCCTTAGAACAATACCTTCTTGTACCATGAAATGGCACATTTTCTAGTTGAGTACGAGGTTTGTTCTTCGCATCGTCTTAGTACCTTGGCTAGATTGGCTTGGAAATCATCATATGTATCTTTGAATACTGCAAAATCATCCATAAAGACTTCCAAGTATTTCTTAACCATGTCAATAAAAATAGACATCATACATCTTTGAAATGTAGCATGTGCGTGTATCTAAATGCAAATCTACCGTATAAGTAGGTGAATGTTGTCTTGTATTGATCTTCCGGTGCTACTGTAATCTGATTATACCTGAGTATCCATTGAGAAAACAATAATAGTCTCGCCCTACGAGTCTATCTAGCATTTGGTCCAAAAATGGAAAAGAAAAGTGATCTTTCCTAGTTGCCTTGTTTAGCTTTAGGTAGTTGATGCAAATTCTCCATCCCATAACATTTCTAGTAGGTATCAGCTCATTATTCTCGTTCTCAATTACTGAAATACCTCCTTTCTTTGGCATGCACTGGACTGAACTTACCCATGAACTGTCTCAGATGGGGTAAATTATACCCGCATCTAACCACTTAATGATTTATTTCTTTACCACGTCCTTTATGATGGGGTTTAGTCTTCATTGTCCATCAATCGTCCCTTTCTCGCCATCTTCTAGGATGATCTTGTGCATACATGCAGACAAACTAATGGTGCGAATATCAGCTATGGTCCATCCGATAGCCATCTTGAATTATTTCAATACCATTCGATAGCCTTCTTGAATTGTTTTAATACTAAGATGAGTTTCTCTTATTACTCAATGGTTAATTTCGTTGATACAATCACAGGCAAAGTAGAAGTGTTACCTAAATAAACATATTTTAAATGTGAGGGAAGTACCTTCAGTTCTAATTTAGGTAGCTCTTCGGTTGACGCTTTTGGTTGGGCATAATTCCTATTGTCTAACTTCAAAGATTCAAAATAGGATTATGGATTGAATCCCCTTTGATTAGCTTCTAGCAAAGCTAAGTATTCATCATCCTCTTCATCATTTGGAGGTTCTGATGTTAAAATTTGTTCCAATGGGTCCTCAACATAGTTGAGTTCCTTTTCCATGATTAATTCCTCTAAATTGGACACTACAGAACAACCATCAATTGTGTTAGGAAATCACATAGACTTAAAAACATTAAATGTTACCTGATCATCCTGAACACGCGTAGTAAACTTGCCCTTCTTCACATCAATAAGGGTCCTCCCGATTGCTAAGAAAGGCCTTCCTAGGATGATTGACACTTCTTTGTCTACTTCAGAGTCTAGAATAATAAAGTCAGTAGGAAAAATAAATTTGTCTACATGCACCAATACATCCTCGATTTTTTGTTCTGGATGTGCTAAAGATCAATTTGCTAATTAAAGTGTAACCGTAGTAGGTCACCTATCCCTAACTTCTTAAATATTGACATGGGCATTAGGTTGATACTCGCACCCAGATCACATAGTGCCTCACCATAATATGTTGGTCTAATGTTGCAAGGTATGGTAAAACATCCAGGATCCTTCAACTTTGGGGGTAGTTTGTCTTGAAGATATGGATTGCATTCCTTTGTCAGGGCTACCGTCTCAAATTCTCCAAGTCTTTATTTTTTTGACAGGATATCTTCCATGAATTTGACATAGTTTGGCATTTGTTCAAGTGCTTCAACCAACAGGATGTTGATATGAAGTTGTTTGAGTACATCTAGGAACTTCTTGAATTGAACTTCTTGGTTCTGCTTCTGAAGTTTTTGAGGGTAGGGTGGTGGAGGCTTTTTTTACTGGAACTGGTTGAAATGTATTTTGTTGCAATTCTGCATCTAACGAAGTTGTTAGTTTATCAGAATTAGCTTGTTTAGAAGTTACCTTGTCAGATTTTGCAAATTTAGGTTCTGGTGAAACTAAAATTTCAACACTCGGTTGAACTTCCTCTAAGTCTTAACCATCAGCTGGTTCCTTTTCAACTCCGACAATGGTCGGCTCTAATGTCTTTCCACTCTTCAATTTCCTTGGATTCCTCAGATTCTCTGTATCACTAGGTAAAGCAGCTTGTGATCGGTTTTTGAGTTCAGTTGTAAGCTGACCCATTTGGTTTTCCAAGTTTTTTAATGTAGTTGCTTGGCTTTGGATTAAGGCATCATTCTTAGCTATGTATGCCTTTAACAAGTTTTATAAGCCTTTGGATTGTTCAGCTTGAGGTTGTTTCTGAACTTGTTGGGTAAAAATAGGTGGCTGGGTGGATCTAGGTTGGGCGTATGTGTTACTGGGTCTAGCCCCTTGGTTACTTCAAGAGAAATTGAGATGGTTTCTCCATGTTGGGTTATAGAAATTGGATTGTAATCCTTGCTTTACTCGATTTTGGTTCTGGTTACCCATGTAATACACAGATTCTAGGTTTGATAGACATTCTTCGAACAGATGTCCTTCACTGCAATACACAGAGACAACATTTTCAAATTTATTCAGTGGTTGCGCTGCAAAACTATTAAACCCATTAGTGGTAAAGTTTGTAAGCATTGAGGATATTGAGGATACTTGAGATGCAAGTAAAGTAATAGCGTTTACTTTATGTATTCCAACGAGTCGTCTTCCTGACACTACTTGATTGGTTAGCCATTGATAATTGTTACTAGATATCCTCTCGATGATTTCATAAGCCTCATTTTAAGACTTAGAAATGAGAGCACCATTAGCAAAAGCATCCACTACCATCCTCATGTGAGCATTTAGACCACTATAGAACGTCTCAAGTTGGATGCAATGAGGGATTCTGTGATGAGGGCACTTTCATAATAATTCTTTGTACCTTTCTCATACCTCAACAAGGACTTATCATCCATTTGTTGGAAAGCAGTGATCTCGTTCCTCAACTTAGCATTCTTGCTAGGTGGGAAATAATTCATGAGGAATCTTTCTGCTAAGTCTTGCCATGTGGAAATTGAATTTGGTGGCAATGAGTTCAACCAAGCTTGAGCTCTGTCCCTTAGTGAATATGGGACCAGCTTTAATCGTAGTGTTCAGGTACTCCGGCTAACTTGAAAGAATCGCTCACCTCCGTGAACAATCCTAAGTGTAGGTACGGATCTACGATAGGCATTCCACTGAATTGGCCCATTGTCTGAAGCATCTAGAACATGACTAGCTTCAGCTTAAACTATTGTGCCTCGATTTCGGGTCTCCTAAGACCAGGATTAAGATAATGAAACACTGGTACGACATACTATTTTAGAGCTCTATCCCTATCATCAGCGATAAGGATAGGATTTTGAACAAGGTTTGTTTGTTTCCTTGATTCAGATTTTCGAAGTTCATCTCTTTGATCCTTCTCTGACTTGCTTGTCTTTTTCGCTGTTGAAAAGTTCTTTCAATCTTAGCATCTATAGGAAGTAAATTGATAATTCAATCAATAATCATAAACACCTGAAATAAACACAGAAAAATAATTAAAATTGAACAGGAAAATAAACCAAAATGAAAAATTAATAAATTCACAAATAATGACTTTTTAAAATAGTCCCCGGTAACAGTGTCAAAAACTTGCAATGACGGAAATGTGCAAGTGTACATAATCGCAACAAGTAATAAAATGACAAGTAAATGTTGAGTTATCGTACCCACAGGGACTTTGAAAGATTTACCTATGAATAAAATTTTAGAAACACTTTGGTGAAGAAAAATATTTTATTTTGAGGAGGTGATTAAAAACTAGGATTTAACAAAGTAAAATAAATAAAAATAAAATAAAATTTCCAATGTACAATTTCAAAAGATGATTTTAATCAAGATGACATAACTGTGTTAGAATTAATTACATTTCTTAACTTAAAATTATTGAACTCATGTTCATGTTGTTACGAATAAATTCACGGCAACTCAGTAATTTGCTAACTTATGAGCATACTTACCTACCAAAATCCATTTATATCTTGACTATATCTCTATGTCAATTCAACCAATTAAATAAATTTTAATAAGCAAATGTGTTAATGCACATACATACTTATGAAATTATAATAATCTCTTGTACATATCTCTATGCCAATTCAAACAATTAATTCAATCTCATAACCACATAAAAGATTACATGAGGTAACAATGTATTTCTACCTTGAAACAGTTTAATCACAATAATCTTGAAAGTTACGCAAGGCTAATGTATCGTTAGATACTGTAGCTAATTTAACCCTCAGCTACCTTAGATGATTAACCATGCACTGGTTAAGTATCCTGTCAATTAATTACAATTTCAATCCATTTTAATTCATTAGTTACCTTACAATTGTATTGCAAGAATAACTTAGTCATGGTTTTACTTAATCAAAGATCTTACAGAGGCCTATACCAATAGAAACACAATTTTAATAAATTAAGTAGAAAAAATGCAATCAACCTAACACAAATTAAATTTAAGCCATATTAATTAAATTAAACATATCAACATCAAAAATATTAATAGACATGTTCATCATAACAACAAAAAAATTAAAAGGATAGGGAACAAGAATCAAATCTGGTGTTTCTCCGTAGCTTGACTAGTTTGCTGCACTCCTCCTTCTTCGCTTATTCTTGTTGAACCGAGGCTTCTATGAACACTTGAATGCTGATCGAAATGGTGGTTTAATAACTCTTTTTCAAGAGGTGAAATAAAAAATGGAATGGGGAAAGAAAATGAAGAACCATGGAAATTAATGAACAGAGAAAAGTGAGAGAGAAGTGAAGAGATGAGAAGAGTTGAGATGTGTTTGAAGTGAGCAACCAAGGGGGTATTTATAGGTTGGGCAGGCTGCTAATTAATAGCCAAAATCAGTAGCTAAGGAGTCCCCCCATGGCCGACCACACATGTGGCATGTTTGAAGATTTCAAACATGCTATTTTAAGATAGAGGAAATGTAACAACCTGTTTTCAAAGATATCAGAACAGTAGTTTTGGGACCACAAATCTGAAGTTAAAATATTTATTTTCTTATTATTTTAATATCTACAGTATGATAATAGGGTCGTATGAAAAATTCGTTGAGAAATTTTATCGTTTGCCTGCTTAATATGTAAAAAAGAACTAAATCGCGCAAAGTGTAAAACTTGAGTTCTATAAGTTAAATGCATTAAATGGCTATAAAATTGAAATGTATGAGTACTTGAATGGTAATTAGACCATTGACATATTGAGTGGACAAGGATGGACATATTTTAAGTTATTTTTATGTTTAATTAAAGTTTATATATATAATTTAATAATAAAACTAAAATAAGTAAAAATGAAACCATTTTTTTGTCCATCTTCTTCACCTAGCCAAAAATTAGAAGGAGAGAAGCCATTTTTAGGGTTGAAGCATTCGGCCAAGTCTCTTAGCTTGCATGTAAGTAAATTTCATCCCGTTTTTAATGATTTTTATGTTTTTGATGTCATTGTATGTTAATCTAGATAGCCTAGGGACTAATTTGCAAAACTGTTAAAAAGTTAGGGTTTCACAATTGTTGAATATACATGTGTTTTTATGTTTGATGGAAGAAAATGAATCCTTGTTGTTAAATAAACAACATTCGTTAAGTGATTTTGAATGAAATTGCAATTTAAGGTTAAATTGAGAAAAGTGAAAATACTGTGGTGAATGTGTGAGTAAATGAAATATATGGGCTACTATGGACTTAGGTGAAATTTGGCTAGCATGGATTAAAATTGAATTGCATGAATCTGTATTTTTATGAGATAGAGACTAAAATGTAAAGAATTCAAATGTTTAGGGGTAAAATAGTGATTTTACCAAAATATGAAATCGGATTGAATTGAATAGAATGAGAATTAAAATAGTTAAATTTGATTTTATTGATCAAGAAAAGTAACATTCGGATCTAAATCGAGGAGAAGACAAATTTATCGACTAGACAATCGTTTTCATCTGTACTATGTCAAGGTAAGTTTGTATGTTTAATAAGTATTAAATTATACATGTTTGAATACTTAATTGATATAATTGTGATGATACGACACCATGAAAATTATCGATGAGATATTGGCAAGTGAATGGATCCAGGTTGAACCTTAAGAATAGATAGGATACAAATGACATGTCATTAGGGGATACAGTGTTATGTGTGCTGGTTCTGTACGTTCTACCGGTGGCTGAGTTTTTCAGCATGTGTTGCAGTTACTCGACAGCTTGTGTGAGCAGCACCGTGTAGTTACAACTTGACCGATAGCTTGTGTGAGCAGACCCAGTGATGGCTCGAGAGTGAGAATTTATACTAGATATGTGATAGAGATGGTTTTGACCATGTATTGGCACTTAGTGTGCAAGATACCTGAGTATCTGATATTATTCCAAATGGTTCAATAGGCAAAGATCATGGTACAAGGATATAAGAGATGATATGGATCATTTAAGGTATTCAAGAAAAGCATCACAAGTAAGTTGTAGTGAATGTATTCTTACATGACTAACATGGTAATGATTATGTGCTAATCTTTGGGTTGATTGAAACTTACTGATAAACGATAAATTATACATATTTTTACCTCATATTTAACCTATATTTTGGATGGATTATCATTAATTTTGTGAGAATTAGTGCTCTTAATCTTTCTTTTTCATATCTTATACTCAATAGAGCATAGGGAAGAGAAAAGAATGAAAAAAGGACCAAAAACGGAGAAAATGGGCCAAAATGTGTAATCGACACGGCCCAAGGGTTCATCACACGGTCGTGCCACACGAAGACCACACGGTCCAGCCCCCTACACGCACGGCCAGGCCACATGGCTGTGCCACCTAAACAGTCCAGAACACGGCGTCTTGTCGAAATCACACGGGCGTGGCACACGGGCATGTTCTAGTCGTGAGGAAGAGGAATTTCACTCAGATTTGGATGCTTAGGGGCTAAGAAAGCCATTCTAAACTCTATATAAAGACCCCAGGAGGCAACTCTAAAGATATACTATTTGCTCTCAAGAAAAAGCGCCATAATTCTACCAACACAAGGAGTGAAAGCAAGGGATTACTCCAAGGAAAGCTAGAATTTTACATCAAGATAGAGGATCTCCCTAAATTCCTTCAGGGGTTTTTGGGTTCTTTATGTTTTGTTATCTTAATACTTTTGAGATGTTTTCTTTCTTTATTATGAACTAAACCCCTCAAACACTTAAGGGGGATGAAACCTAAGACAGATCTTGTTATTATTTATTCTTGAATTATATGATAAATACTTGAATTGTTCTTAATTATGTGTTCTTCGTTCTTGATTTAATAATCCTAGGTATTACTTCAAGAACTTGATGTGCTTAGGCAGAGGAGCAAAAGTCCCTGTTTTAAGAGCAGATCTGCCATAATTAAGCGGAGTTGCATGCAACCCCAGACATAGGGCGACATAAATCTGCCGGATTAGGGTCAAACCTAATAGGGGATCCATAGATCGAATTAATGCAACCTAGGGTGTTAATTAATAAAGAAACTTTAGTTAATAGCCTAGGCCTAGTTGTTCTTAGCCTCGACGGAGGGATTAACATAAGTTAGGGATCTCTACGGATCAAGTCAAGTAAAGACATCATCTAGTTCAAGAAGTTAATAACAAGTGAAGTCTAGGTGGATTCTCCCTTAAGTATTGCTCATATCAATCTGCTTTTCCCTAAAGTTTTCCCCAATTTACTTTTTGTGCACTTTTAGTTAATCTTAGAATTAGTTTTAATCAATCCTCTTTTATTTTTAGGCTACATAATAGAAAGGAAGTAAGTATTAGTACTTTTGGTTCCCTTGGGTACGATAACTCGGTCTTGCCGCTAAACTATACTACTGTTCAATAGGTGCACTTGCCTTTAATATCGTGATATTAGTTAGTTTTGGTGTGATCAGTTTTTATAAATTTTATTACTTAATATCGCGAGCATATCAAGTTTTTGGCGCCATTGCCGAGGAACTAAAATATTAAGAAAACTCAATTTCTATTACTTTAGCCATTACTATATTTATTTATTTTCAGTTTTTATTTATTTTATTTTTATTTTTATTTTTTTCTATTGTTCTTTACTTTTTCCTTCGAGGTATTTCTAGTTTATGACTAGAAACAACCCAGCAGGACCATTACTTTTTGACGAAGATTTAGAAGCAACAGTTCACAGAAATCGCAGAGAGATCAAACGAAGCCTATAGTATCCAGAACAAGATCAAGAACAAAAGCCAAAACCTACAGCAGAGATGGAAGCAAATCAAAACAATCCACCACCGCCCACAATAGTTGCGCCACCAGCAATTCAAGAAGAAGCTCCTCGCATTATGTATGATTATGCTAAACCTAGTTTGGCTGGTACCCAAACTAGCATTCTTAGACCTACTATTGCTGCTAATACTTTTGAATTTAAGCCTAACACTATTCAGATGATATAGCAATCGGTGCAGTTTGATGGTTTACAGGACGAAGATCCAAACTCACACATAGCCCATTTTTTGGAACTTTGTGATACCTTTAAAATTAATGGCGTTTCTGATGATGCCATTCATCTAAGGCTATTTCCATTCTCTTTGAGAAATAAAGCCAAACAGTGGTTAAATTCCTTACCACGAGGCTCAATCACCACATGGGAACAGATGACAGAAAAATTTTTATTTAAATATTTTCCTCCAGCTAAAACAGCTAAATTACGAAACGATATCTCTTCTTTTGTGCAGATGGATTTAGAAACACTTTACGATGCTTGGGAGAGATACAAGAATCTTTTGAGAAGATGCTCTCATCATGGCCTACCTTTATGGCTCCAAGTTCAAACCTTTTAGAACGGTTTGAATCCATCAACAAGGTAAATGATCGACGCAGCCGCAGGAGGAACAATCAACAATAAAACACCCGAAGCAGCTTATGAGTTTATAGAAGAGATGTCACTGAATAACTATCAATGGCAGGTCATGAGGACAAAGCCGACAAAAGCTGCAGGAGTTTATAATATCGATGTTGTCGCTATGCTTGCTAACCAAGTAGAACTTTTAAATAAAAAGTTTGATAATTTTGTTGGTTCTACGCAGGCACAGCCAGTGATGCAGTGCGACGCAACCCCAGGAAATATGTTGAATCAAGACTATTCAACTTATGGACACAGCATGGACACTGAGCAAGCCAACTATATGGGTAACAATTCTATACCTCAAAATAACCCTTATAGTAATACTTACAATGCAGGTTGGAGAAATCACCCCAATTTTTCATGGGGAGGACAAGGAAATCAAAGACAACAGCCTCCTCTGGGATTTCAGCACCCACCACCACAGTAAGAGAAAAAGCCAAATCTTGAAGAGATGTTCACCAAATTTATGGCCGCATCAGAAACGCATTTCCAAAACACGGAAATGGCACTAAAGAACCAGCGAGCATCAATTCAAGGGCTTGAGAATGAAATTGGTCAGCTTGCAAAATTAATTTCAGAAAGATCGCAAGGTGGACTACCAAGTAATACTGAGCCAAATCCAAGAGAACATGTCAAAGCAATTACTCTAAGAGATGGGAAAGTCCTAGTCGAACCAGAAAAGAAATCTACTCTAGAATCTTCAGGAGACAAGGTAGAGGAACCCAAGAAAAGCACTCCACCAACACTCAAAGAATACCAACTGCCCATTCCATATCCGGCAAAGTTGAAAAAAGACCGTACCGACGCCCAATTCGGTAAATTTCTTGAACTTTTTAAACAATTACACATTAACTTACCTTTTGTTGAAGCAATTTCGCAGATGCCAAAGTATGCGAAGTTCCTTAAAAAACTTCTGACAAACAAAAGGAAGTTGGAATAATTAGCCATAGTGGAACTCAACGAAGAATGCTCGGCTATTCTCCAAAATAAACTACCGGCAAAACTGAAAGATCCAGGGAGTTTTACTATTCCTTGTTTAATTGGTAGTTTACTTATTGATAAAGCCTTAGCCGATTTAGGTGCTAGCATTAATCTCATGACTTACAAAATGTTCAAGCAACTAGGTCTAGGGGAACCAAAACCCACTAGGATGAGTATTCAACTAGCGGATAAATCTATTAAATATCCTAGGGGAATCATAGAAGATGTGCTAGTAAATGTAGATAAATTTATATTCCCTGATTATTTTGTTGTACTTGATATGGATGAGGATATTGAGGTGCCTTTAATTTTGGGACGTCCACTCTTAGCCACTGCTAGAGCTATTATTGATGTAGGGGATGGTAAATTAGTACTTAAAGTTGGTGAGGATGAAGTCGTGTTTAAAATCTATGATGCCATGAAATTTCCTCAAGAACAAGATGATTCCTGTTATTTTGTTGATATTATTGATTATTTTGCTTAGGATAATTTTCAGGAACTTTCTCTCGCAGACACGTTGGAACTGTGTCTTGTTCAAGGTGGGGGGAAGAGGAAGCCACCACTGAAATTACAAAAGTAAGAAAGGAATTAGATTCTAATGAAATCATCACAAGACACATAAGTTATGAAAGTCTAAAGATAAATGATGAGCTGAGACAGAAACCTTCCATTACTGAACCCCCTAAGTTAGAGCTAAAACAACTGCCAGATCATTTAGAATATGCCTTTTTAGGGGAAGATTCAACTCTACCAGTCATTATCGCATCAGATTTGAGCATTGCAGAAAAAGAGGAACTACTCCATGTGTTAAGGGAACACAAGCAGGCTATAGCTTGAAAATTTTCAGATATTAAGGGAATTAATCCATCGTTTTGCACCCACAAAATTTTAATGGAAGATAACTATAAACCATCGGTGCAAGCTCAGAGACGATTGAATCCCAACATGAAGGAAGTCGTAAAAGCCGAGGTAATTAAACTTCTAGATGCAGGCATTATTTATCCTATTTCTGACAGTTCTTGGGTAAGTCCTGTGCAGGTTGTTCCTAAAAAGGGAGGCATGACTGTGGTATCTAATGACAAAAAAAGGCAATACCTACAAGAACAGTCACTGGATAGAGAGTTTGCATTGATTATAGGAAGCTGAATGACGCCACTCAAAAAGATCATTTTCTCTTACCTTTTATTGATCAGATGTTGGAAAGATTATCAGGCCACATGTATTATTGTTTCCTAGATGGCCTCTCTGGTTATTTCCAAATCCTGATAGCTCCAGAAGATCAGGAGAAAACGACATTCACATGCCCATACGGTACGTTTTCCTATCGTAGAATGCCTTTTGGTTTATGTAACGCTCCTGCTACTTTTCAGCGATGCATGATAGCTATATTCAATGAATTCGTGGAAGACATAATGGAGGTATTTATGGATGATTTTTCAGTTTTTGGTAATTCTTTCCGACTTTGTCTTAATAATCTAAAACGTGTTTTGATAAGATGTGAAGAGACAAATTTAGTGCTAAACTGGGAAAAATGCCACTTTATGGTTCAAGAGGGTATTGTTTTAGGACATAAAATTTCTAGAAAAGGGATAGAGGTAGATAAAGAAAAAATTGAAACAATTGAAAAATTACCTCCCCCTAATTCAGTTAAGGCTATAAGAAGCTTTTTAGGACATGCTGGTTTCTATCGCAGATTTATTAAAGATTTTTCTAAAATAGCTAAGCCTTTAACAAAATTGCTAGAAAAAGACATGCTTTTCAACTTTGACCAAGAATGTTTAGACTCTTTTAACACTCTTAAGGAAAAGTTAGTCAATGCCCCGATTATGATTTCACCTGATTAGAATTTACCTTTTGAACTAATGTGCGATGCAAGTGATTTTGCAGTAGGTGCAGTTTTGGGACAACGAAGAGACAAGCACTTTCAACCGATCTACTATGCTAGCAGAACTTTGACAGCCGCTCAAGCAAATTATACTACCACAGAAAACAAATTGCTAGCCGTTATTTTCACATTTGATAAATTCAGATCTTATTTAATTTTGTCAAAAGTCATTGTTTATACTGACCATTCTGCTCTTCGTTATCTTTTAACTAAAATTGATGCAAAACCTCGATTAATAAGATGGATTCTATTGTTACAGGAGTTTGATTTAGAAATAAAGGACAAGAAGGGAGCTGAGAACTTGGCGGTAGATCACCTTTCAAGATTAGAAAACAAGCAACCCAAGTACCTCGACAAAATAAATGATTTGTTTCCTGAAGAACAACTCCTATCTTAGCAGATGCAACAGTTCCTTGGTTTGCTGATTTTGGAAATTATTTAGCAGCTAACATAACCCCAAAAGGGCTGACCCATCAGCAAAAGAAGCAATTGTTCGCTGATGTGAAAAACTACTTTTGGGAAGATCCTTTTCTTTTTCGAATTTGTGCAGATCAGGTTATTCGAAGATGCGTTACTAAAATAGAAGCATACCAGATTTTAAATCACTACCATTCAAACCCACAGGAGGACATCACAGTGGAGCTAGAACTACTTATAAGGTACTCGAATCAGGCTTTTACTGGCCTACACTTTTTAGGGATGCCAACAGGTATGTGACCTCTTGTGATAAATGTCAGCGAATAGGTAATTTTTCTCAACATAATGAAATGTCTCAAAACTATATACTTTCATGTGAAATATTTGATGTATGGGGTATTGATTTCATGGGTCCATTCCCTACTTCATTTGGAAATAAGTACATCCTAGTAGTGGTAGATTATATGTCAAAATGGGTGGAAGCCCAAGCCTTACCTACTAATGATACTAAAATGGTATTACGAATTTTGAAGAAACTTTTCTCTCAATTTGGAACACCTAGGAAATCATTAGTGATAGGGGCACACATTTTTGCAATTCCCAGTTTGAAAAAGTCTTAAAGAGGTATGGAGTACACCATAGAACAGCTACCCCTTATCACCCACAAACCAGTGGTCAAGTTGAAGTGTCAAATAGAGAATTGAAATGCATCTTAGAGAAAACAATAGAAACGAATAGAAAAGACTGGTCAAGGAAAATAGAAGATGCTTTATGGGCTTATAGAACTGCTTTTAAAACACCCATAGGTACATCTCCTTATAAGCTTGTCTATGGAAAAAGTTGTCATCTGCCATTTGAACTCGAACATAAAGCATTTTGGGCTATCAAATTTTTAAACATTGATTTTAAGCTTGCAGGTGAGAAGAGATTAAAGCAATTAAATGAACTTGATGAATGGCGTTGCAATGCCTACGAGAGCTCACGATTATATAAAGAAGCCATGAAGCGACACCATTAAACGACTGAAACAACCTAAGTAGTTTAAAACAGGTGATCTTGTCCTACTCTACAATTCGAGGCTGACACTATTTCCTGTAAAGCTCAAGTCAAGGTAGTCAAGTCCATTCACTGTTCAAACTGTCTTTCCATACGGCACAATTGAGGTAACTCACCTCGACCATGGTACATTCAAGGTAAACAGCCATAGGCTTAAACATTATAGAGGTGAGAATTTTAAAGATAAAAGGGACGAGTTTCAGCTCCATGAAATCCCTCCATGATACATCCAAGAAGAGTCAAGCTTAGACTCTAAATAAGCACTTCTCGGGAGGCAACCCGAGCACTAACTTAGTAATTTTTTGTCTATTATGATTTTAGTATTTTTCATGCATCAACTAACCTTTTTAATGTAGAGATTTAGGACCACACAGCCAGTCCTATGGGCATGCCCCAAGCCGTGTGAACACTTTAAACAGAGACACGGTCGTGTACCCAGGCCGTGTATAAACAGAGCACAAGTTTTCCCAAAACACGGGCCACCGATAAATTGCCACGGCCGTGCGACATGGCTGTGGCAACCTTTTGACTTCAACACGGGCTACTAACAACACCCCACGGGCGTGCGACATGGTCGTGGCAATCCTGCAGTATCAATACGGGCTAGCACAGACACCCACGCCCGTGTCTCCAGCTCGTGAAAGACACTGTCAAATTTCACACGACCGTGGAACATATCACACGACCGTGTGACACACGAATACGATCGCACACGGCCGTGTATACCATCACACAACCACATGAATGACGAAGAACTGATCTCCCATGACCGTGTAAAACATCCCCACGACTGTGTGCTTCGAACCAGGTGCACCAAACCCCCGAATTTCGAAAGACACGGGCAAAACACAACTCGCACGGGCGTGTGACATGCTCGTGTGACCCAAAAACTATAAATAGGGGCCACTATTCATTTCCTTCCTCACTCAAAACCCTCAAATCTCCTCCCCCAACCTCCATAAGCACCGCCACACACCCCAAAAACACCACCACCTACGAAATCAGCCAACCTACGCCCGTGCATACCCGACCCATGACCGTGCAACCTTATATTCGGTTCTATTTTCTCATTTTTCTCATTTATTTTTCGATTTTATTTCATTTTTTCTATTTAGTTTTCCTTTATTCTAATTGTTAATTTAAGCATGAAATTAGTTATATTAGGATGAATAATCTAGAATAGTATAGAATATATTAGGATTGCATGCCATTTAAATTCATTTCTTGTATGCCACTTAAATTCATATTTGCATGCCATTTTTTCTCATATATTTAGTATAAATACATACTCATATTCCTTAATTTTGTTACAAATTTCAAAATGATTAATTTCAACTATTCAGGTTAATCTTCATTTTATATTCTCGTAGGAACATTATCATTCTAATCTACATTTTAATTATCATCTATCTATTTTACTCTTTAGAACTAATGCTTGTTATTTTATTTCAGATACCATGTCATCATCACGTGGTAAGAATACTGCAGTCCCCGTCTCCAAGAAACGTAAGGGGCCAGGGAGTTCTTCAGCGCTGCCCACCTCCGAGGCTCGACACCTATTCATCACATTTTCCCAAGCCTCGCAGGAAGAGCATTATCAACTACTTTGAGCGCGCCCTATATCCATGGGTTGCTGCATAGATTGGGGCGACCTCAAGCAGATACAATTAGTGGACGACGTCCGGGCCCTCTTGATGACCGAGCCATGGGAGTAGTTCTTCCAGATCATCAAGCCCACCTACTTGGAACTCACTTTAGAGTTCTGCTCCACATTCCACCTCCAGACGGTGATGACCAGATTTGATGACCCAGGGACGGTCAAGTTCCGTCTCGGAGGACTCATGTGACTCCTCAGCGTGCCAGAGTTCGACTCAGCACTTAGGCTCTACACAGAGCAATTTATGGCGGTTGAGGACTTCCCCACCCTTTCCTGTCGCATCCACATCTAGCCCATCGACTGTTGGAACAAAATAGCCCCGGGGCGTCAGACATATAACCCCAGTGTCAGCAAGGCAACCGCCCTCGTTCCCTCTCTGAGGTACATTCATGCTCTCCTTGCTCACACTTTGACAGGTAGACGAGAGAGCATAGGCGTCGTCAACACTCATGACGTCTACTTCCTGTGGTGCATGGCGAACGGACATGTCATCGACCTAGCATATTTCATCGCGCACGCCATGCAACATCAGAGGGAGAGGCACCGCAGAGGCGTATTATCCATGGGGCCCTATATCACACGGTTGGCCCATCACTTCGGGCTCCTCAACACGTCAGCCCAGACATCCTCCTACACCCTGATCGGTCAGATGTCTCCCCAAGGCATTGTGACTATATTACATATGAGGATGATCGAGCGGAGGCCAGGAGGCACCCCCTTTAGTTCCAACTTGTTCAGGAGGGCGAGGACCCAGACGACATTACTGATGATGTCCCACCACAAAAGGAGGATGTACCAGCCTAACCACCACGAGCCCGACGACCCACCCAGGCGACAGCATCCCATGCTGACATATTGGAGAGCCTAGACTGATTTGAGCAGTAATACTTCCAGCGCCTCGATTATATTGACGCCACTTTGGCGCAGATATGCCAGCACCTGGCCATCACTCCACCGCCACGTGATCCATCTGAGGATTAGAGACTTCTATTCCTCCTAACTTTATTTTTATCTTAATTTTTATTTTAACACTGATCTCTATTTTCACCTTTTCTTCTAACTTTATTTTCCTTTTTACGTTTTTTTTATTTTCTTTCATTTCATCTTTTTCATTATTTGAATATTAGTATTTTTAGTATTTTATTTTATTTTATTTTATTTCTTTTCGTAACGGCCAACCCGTAACGAGTAATTTCTCTTGATCCAGATTCCCTACGACTAATAAATACTTTCGCAGTTTCAAAAGAGCTTTACAGCTCAAATCTCTACGAAAAAGGGAACACCTTGCCACAACTGCCAACTTTTCCAATCTCCGCCTCACTAATCCATCCAAAGCAGGGAGTTTCATACCTCTCCCTATCTTATGATCTTGTGCTTTTCTTGCTACTAATTTTATCTTTGTACATTGAGGGCAATGTACATCTTAAGTGTGAGGGGAAATCTATTTTCAGTCTTTACACTCTCTTTGAAATCCCTGAACTTTTCTAACCTTTTGCATTGTTCTCAAATCTGCATTATCTTCAATCTCCTATTAGGAATTAATTCTGATTGATTTATGATTTTTATTAATATGTTGAGAATTAAGACATAGGTGCTTGTACTTTGATTATTCAAACTCTAAAACATTAGGGAATCAAGCATGATAAGTTGAAATTTTTGAGAACCCCATTTTTTTCATAAGTTATTTTTCTTAATTCTAAATGTTACCTTGAGATTTGAAATTCGCAGAATTGACATCAAAAGCCATAATTCTGGTGAGATTTTTGAGCCTTTTGAGCATACATTCTTTCGTGCTCACTTTTATTATTGCTTTGAGTGAGTCAACACTGATATGCTATTCTAGAACTTGCTTTGATTATACATGTCAAGACCACATCATTGATTTGATACAATGAAATGATAAAGGCATCTAGGACTTAACCCACTTACTCCACAAAAGCCTACCTCCATAAATTAATCTCTAGTGAACCCCATTGAGCCTAACAACCTTTTTTTTGACTTACCTCTAATATTAACCTATAACACATTTTTGTTGAATTCCATTCAATTACTTTGATCCCTATTTTTGTCGAGATTTGAGGTTGAACTTATTATCTAGCTTTATTCTCTTTTCCATATTGTAAAGTTGTAAATATTCAACTTAATGTATTTTAATTGAATTGTTCTTAAAAAAACGTATGTATTCAGTTGTAATATTTAATAGTTCAAATAGTTTTTGCATATTTCTATTTAAAGGCTACCAAGGCAGAATAGCTATTATCATAAGAATTAGCTCGAGAAATATGTTCCAGTGATAGAGATTTTTCTAGCTAGATGATTTTTCAATTCAATCTCGATTCTAACCCTCTTTTGCAGCCTGTGGCAACACCCCTAACCAAGCCCCATTACAACCACTGAAAGACCTTTTGATCGATGTATCATATCAATCTACAGTGGTGGAGATATGATTTTCAAGTAAGCCTATGGTAATAACTTTTCAGGTTGACTAGAGAGTGCTTAATTTTTGGAACCCTAAACACTTCGAGTGGATAGAGTGAATCCTTAGTGAGGATGTCAACTTCTGTTAATTAAGATGGAGAGATAACTACTTAGGCACTAGGAAGAAAATTTATGTTTTCAATGATAAAATTCTTAACTTACAGTGATCGAGTCTTTAATGTTCTTCTGATTGAATTATCATTGTATGATTACCTGTGGATTAGTTTGAAACATTATTGATAAAGATTATAAGTTGAGAGGAATGATTCTTAATTAGGGATTGAGATTTTGCTTGAGGACAAGCAAAGGCTTAAGTGTGGGGGTATTTGATAAACGATAAATTATAAATATTTTTACCTCATGTTTAGCCTATATTTTGGTAGGATTATCATTAATTTTATGAGAATTGGTGCTCTTAATCATTCTTTTTCATATCTTATACTCAGGAGAGCATACGGAAGAGAAAAGAATGAAAAATGGACAAAAAACAGAGAAAATAGGCCAAAATGTGTAATCGACACAGCCCAAGGGTTCATCAGAAGGCTGTGGCACACGGTCGTGCCACACAAAGACCACACAGTCCAGCCCCCGACAAGCACGGCCAGGCTACACGGTCGTGCCACCTAAATAGTCCAGAACACGGCCTCTTGTCGAAATCACACGGGCGTGGCACACGGGCGTGTTCTAGTCATGAGGAAGAGGAATTTCACTCGGATTTGGATGCGTATAGGCTAAGAAAGCCATTCTAAACTCTATATAAAGACCCAAGGAGGCAACTCTAAAGATATACTCTTTTCTCTCAAGAAAGAGCGCCATAATTCTGCCAACACAAAGAGTGAAAGCAAGGGATTACTCCAAGGAAAGCCGATTGATTCGTCCCAGAAGCCAAAATTTTACATTAAGATAGAGGATCTCCCTAAATTCCTTCAGGGGTTTTTGGGTTCTTTATGTTTTGTTATCTTAATACTTCTGAGATGTTTTCTTTCTTTATTATGAACTAAACCCCTCAAATACTTGAGGGGGATGAAACCTAAGACAGATTTTGTTATTATTATTCTTGAATTATATAATAAATACTTAAATTATTCTTAATTATGTGTTCTTCATTCTTGATTTAATAATCCTAGGTATTACTTCAAGAACTTGATATGCTTAGGTAGAGGAGCAAAAGTCCCTATTTTAAGAGCAGATCTACCATAATTAAGCGGAGTTGCATGCAACCCTAGACATAGGGCGACATAAATCTGCCGGATTAGGGTCAAACCTAATAGGGGATCCATAGATCGAATTAATGCAACCTAGGGTGTTAATTAATAAAGAAACTTTAGTTAACAGCCTAGGCCTAGTTGTCCTTAGCTTCGACGGAGGGATTAACATAAGTTAGGGATCTCTACGGATCAAGTCAAGTAAAGACATCATCTAGTTCAAGAAGTTAATAACAAGTGAAGTCTAGGTGGATTCTCCCTTAAGTATTGCTCATATCAATCTGCTTTTCCCTAAAGTTTTCCCCAATTTACTTTTTGTGCACTTTTAGTTAATCTTAGAATTAGTTTCAATCAATCCTCTTTTATTTTTAGGCTAGATAATAGAAAGGAAGTAAGTATTAGTACTTTTGGTTCCCTTGGGTATGATAACTCGGTCTTGCCGCTAAACTATACTACTGTTCGATAGGTGCGCTTGCCTTTAATATCGTGATATTAGTTAGTTTTGGTGTGATGAGTTTTTATAAATTTTATTACTTAATATCCAGAGCATATCACTTACCTATGTTTACTTATGCTTCTTAAAATTGTGGATGAATGGTAAGTTGTACTTATTATCCATACGAGCTTACTAAGCTTAATAGCTTACTTTGTTTACTTTTTCATGTTTTATTGTGGTTTGAAAGCTCGCTTGGATTGGAAGTCATCGGAGATATCATCACACCATCCAGCAGTTGTTTTGGTACTTTTGGACTTAATGTATTTTGGTTATATGGCATGTATAGGTATTTTGGCTAATGAAAGCTTATATGTTATGGTTATGTATTGCCCATTTAATGTGGTTTGATTTGGTGTATATGTTGGTATGTATATATAAGTGGTTGGCCTTATCTTGTATGATCTATAATTGCCTTGAGTATGCTTAATGGTTGCCTTGGAAATTGCCTTATTTGTGAATTGGTAGTTTAATACCTAATAGATGAGTTAGAAGAATGGTATACATATTATGTTTTGGGCATTAAGGTGCATATATGCCTTTGACCATTTAGGTTGCTTTTAGAGATGATATTTGCATGTTTTATAATGGTCAATTGTGATGCTTGATAACACTTGGGTTAATGGTATTAAAATTGCTTGTTTTAGGCTTGATTTTAGTTGGTTTGAATGCCTATTTATGGTATGGTCATATGCTGTGAAAATGTGTAGGTTGGTACCAAAGTTGGGTGAGAAATTTGGCTTAGAAAATAGCCTAATTTCACCAATAAGAGCAGAGACACGGGCGTGTGTCTCAGTTATGTGTGACACACAGTCAGGTAACACAGTCATGTATCTCCTAAGATTTCTAATGAAAGCAAGTTAGAGAATTACATGAGCTGGTCACACGAGCGTGTGGTTGGCCGTGTGACCCAAGTTAGGGAGTTACATGGGGTTAGACACGAGTAGGGACACAGTCATGTGATCCCATTTCAAATGTTCACACGTGTGACACGGGCATGTCTCTTGGCCATGTGAGACACACGACCTAGCCACACAGGTGTGTGTCCCCTATACTTTGAAATTTTCATTATTTTTTCAAAATTTTCATTAGTTTACGTTTAAGTCCTGAATTGTTTTAAAGGCTTGTTGTGGGCCTCGAGGGCTTATGTTAGGGACTATATGATTGAAATTGAATGATTTGTGTTTGGAAATAGTTATTGAATATGAAATGTAGGATTTATTATATGATAAGTTTGCTAATGCTCTGTAACCCTATTTCGGCAAAGGGTTTGGGTTAGTGGTGTTACATTTGACTGGTATTAGAGCTACGATTTAGTCGATTCTCATACTAACGTAGCATTTGTGAGTCTAGCTATACATGCTATATTTAACCTGTGATAGTGTGATATCTTCTGACAGTCTTTAAATAAATTTTTCATATAGTAAATAAATTTTAATCAAGCAGACTTTGATGATGTTCAAAGTAATACGCCAGCCTCCGTTCACAGAGCAGCGCCATTTGAATCGAGACCTGTATCTGAGGGTTAAGGAGGAGAGGCCAAGGAAGCCTTCTTCCAGATGATAAATGAGTGGTTCACTGAGTATGTCTGAACGAATTTGTCTACTCAACAACCTCCACCACCACCTATTCCCCAACCGGTTCCTATAGCTCCTCAAGGTTTGGATCCTTTATGTACGAGTAAGCTGCCTATAGATAAAATTCGAAAGTATAGAGCTGAAGAGTTCAGAGCTACAGTTGATGATGATCCTAAGGGAGACAATTTTTGGCTTGAGAATAGGATTCTAGTTTTTAAAGAGTTGTCTTGTACACCGTTAGAATGCATTAAATGTGTGGTATCTCTTTTCAATTGTGCAGCATACTAGTGGTGGAGTACTTTAGTATTTGTAGTGCTGAGAGATCAAGTTACATGGGAATTCTTTCAGACCGAATTCAGAAAGAAATATATAAGTCAGTGGTTTCTTGATCAAAAGCGCAAGGAATTCATAGAACTAAAATAGGGTTGTATGACCATAACTGAGTATGAAAGAGAATTCGTTAGGCTTAGTAAGTATGCCCAAGAGTGCATACCAGCTGAAGATATTATGTGCAAACATTTTGAAGACGATTTGAATGAAGATATCATGCTCTTAGTCGAGATACTTGAATTGAAAGAGTTTGTTGTGTTAATAAGTAGAGCACATAAGGTCGAGGAGCTTAGCAAAGAAAAGAAAAGAGTCGATTTTGTAGCCAGAGATTAGACAAAGAGGTCAACAAGTAAATCATATTATTCCTCATCAAAGAAATAAAGGGATTCTTATAACCGTTCAACTGCTTCAATGGGGTATTCAAACAAAGATCGTGATAAGCAACATATGAGTTCAAAAACTCAAGCCACTTCAGTAGCGAGTGTTGGTAGTGTTAAGGCCAACAAACTAGTGTGTAAATTATGTGGTAGAGAAAATTTTGGATAATGTAGAATGAATGATAGAACATGTTTTAGATGTGGTTTACAAGAGTATTTCATTCGGGATTTTTTTGAGATACCCGAGAATGACAAACTTCAGACTGCTCGACCGAGTAATATAGCTGTGAGAGGGAGACGACCTCGAAATACTAGAAATGTGAGTGGTAGTAGAGGTGCAACAAAGGATTCTGCTATCAAATCCAAAGCTCGAGCACCAGCCAGAGCTGATGCAATTCGCGCTCGTGAGGATACATTGGCACCAAATGTTATCGCCAGTACTTTTTCTCTTTATGACACTGATGTAACTACTTTGATTGATTTTGAGTCGACCTATTCATATGTCTGTATGAATCTAGTGTCTAGTAAGAGTTTACCTATTGAGTCCACTAAATTTGTGGTTAAAGTATTGAACCCCTTAGGTCAATATGCCCTAGTTGATAAAGTTTGCAACAACTATCTTTTGAATACTCGAGTTATTATTTTTCGATCGATTTGATGCTTTTACTATTTGATGAATTCAATGTGATTCAGGGTATGGATTGGTTGACTCTGCACGATGCTATTGTAAACTATAGACAAACGACTATTACGTTGAAATGTCAAAATGATGAAATTCTTCGTATTGAATCTAATGATTCTAGTGGGTTGCCTATTGTGATATCGTCTATACTAGCTCGAAAACATGTGAGAAAGGATTGTAATGCTTATATTGCTTATGTACTGGATATAAAAGTGTCTGAATCGAAGATTGAATTAGTACCAGTTGTTTGTGAATATCCAGATGTGTTTCTAGAAGAGTTACCTGGGTTGCCACCGATTAGAGAGGTCGAGTTTGCTATTGAGTTAGTACTAGGAACATCCCCAATATCGATATCTTCGTATAGAATGGCTCCTATAGAATTGAAAAAATTGAAAGCTTAGTTGCAAGAGTTAACATATAGAGGTTTTACACGACCAAATTTTTCACCCTAGGGTGCGCCAGTTCTGTTTGTAAAGAAGAAAGATGGATCAATGAGATTGTGTATTGACTATCAACAGCTCAACAAGGTTATGATTAAGAATAAATATATGTTACCGAGAATTAATGATTTATTTGATTAGTTGAAAGGAGCAACAGTATTTTCTAAGATTGGTTTGTAATCTGGTTATTATCAGTTGCGGGTTAAAGACTCTAATGTACCAAAAACTACATTCAGAACTAGGTACGAACATTATGAATTTCTTGTTATGCCATTTGGGTTAACTAATGCTCCTGCAGTCTTTATGGATTTGGTGAATAGAATTTTCAGACCGTATTTAGACAGATTTGTTGTCGTATTCATTGATGCATTCTGATTTATTCCTTAGATGAGTCAGAGCATGCTGAGCATTTGAACATTGTGTTGCAAACATTGAGAGATAAACAATTGTATGCTAAATTCAGCAAATGTGAGTTTTGGCTCTAATAAGTTGGATTTTTGGGTCACATTGTTTCAGCAGAAGGTATCAGAGTTGATCCGAGTAAGATTTCAGCAATTATTGACTAGAAGCCACCAAGAAACATATCCAAAGTTAGAAGTTTTCTAGGATTAGATGGCTATTATCAAAGATTTGTTAAAGGGTTTTCAATGATAGCTACACCAATAACTCGTCTATTGCAAAAAGATGTGAAGTTTGAGTTGTAAGAGTATGCCCAAAGATCAATCATGAGATGGTTGTAATAACATATTTACTATGTTTATTAGTACAAGGCGTTGCGATTATTATTTCAGTTTCTTTTCTGTGTGTGAAGATAAACTGTTTTATAATAATGTCCTGAGAATAATATGATTATTCTTAAAAGGTCCTTAGTCAAGTATTATTGTTGATTAGGACAACAATAATGCATTAAGAGTAACATGTAGTTGATTGATGATAAAGAGTTATCATTGATATGGAGTGTCAGAATCAATGCATGAATATGTGTGTTAGAGAACAGCATATTGGACTAACCTACTATGAGTATGTTTCTTGGATTATTATGTAATTGTCACAATATTACTCATAGTGATTAATATGTATATAATCCTCAGACCTGAGATCATCATTATCCCAACATTGTGAGTTGTATATTTTGATACAGTCAAATGTACACCATAACTGGTTGTTCTATAAAGGCTGATGTTGGATATACCACAATCTATGTAGAGGGATATGGTTGATCAATATAGAATAAGTCCCTCCTACATAATGGGAGTAATATCTTAGGCCACTTGATTGAGTGAGACTAGAAATGCATGGCCATTCTCAAATAAGTTGATATGAGATGTCATACCTATTTCTGTATCATAGTTTACTCAAGGTATCAAGAAACATGGGATGGACTATGCAAGTGTGACTATTCCATGACTTGTGTCCATTCTAGAGTAAAGGACTTAAGGATTAATACATGAAAGGTTAATCACAAAAGGTTATGTCGAATCATGACTTATTGTAACTTAGGTAGCAATGATGCATTGCTAGGTGCCACTCATTGTTTGTAACATTAGAATTGTTCTAATATTACTGCTAACGTTACAAGAACCTACAGGGTCACACCCTATGGTTGAAATTAATGGAATAGAACATAGTTGGTATTGTGTTTGGTTGTCACATATAATTAATTTAATTAGGCAATCAAATATCGAACATATTATATGTACAATGATGTTGTACACATAAGGAGAACATAATTCTATTAATATATGAATTTGGTTTGTATATAAATTTAAATAAATATAGTTTACTGAAATATTTATTATAATTAATGTAATTATAATTTTCGGTTAAAATATTATTATATTTATTTATTTTAATTATGATTATTATGTTCGGATTAAAACTTAATGAATTAAGAATTCATTATATACATACCAATTAAAAGGGGAGTTATATATAGAATGTGAGGTAAAAACCCTAAAAAGAGAATAAATATAAAAACCCGAATTTTGCTACTAGGTCTAGCAGCCGTCAAGCAAAATATCTCTAAAATAGTTTTGAGGATTTCTTCGTTCATCGTCAACTGGGTGGACTACGTAGAGGACGGCATCTCAAAAGGTTGCGGCTTGGTTCGATAGTAGATTAACATTCTGGTTGCCAAGGCATCGCTGTCTACTCAGATTAAAGTTTTGGTAATTTCGAAACCTTTTTCACCTCGATTCATTCCTCACACATGGATCCATGGTTTGTATCGCCGGAATATTTTTTTTCCGCTGTGCCTTACGGGTACCGGCGTTCCAACATGAGTGGCCTAAAAAATTTCAACAGAGTTTCGATCAGTTTAAAGCACTGTTAACCAAAGCACGAGTATTAGTTTAGCCTGAATCGGGTAAAGAATTTGTAGTTTTCAATGATGCATCGTTAGACGGTTTGGGATGTGTTTTAATGCAAGAAGACAAAGTGATGGCTTATGCTTCCAAACAGTTAAAGCCACATGAAAAGAATTATCCGACACATGATTTAGAATTGGCTGCTATTGTATTTGCGTTGAAAATTTGGTGACACTATTTATTTGGTGAAAGATGCCACATATTTACTGATCACAAGAGTTTAAAGTATTTGATGTCACAGAAAGATCTAAAATTGAGACAATGAAGATAGCTCAAATTGTTGAAAGATTATGAGTTAGTCGTTGATTATCACCCGGGAAAAGCAAATGTGGTTGCAGATGCTTTGAGTAGAAAATTTTAGTTTGCTTTAAGAGCGATTAATACACGATTGACTTTGTTTGATGATGGCTCGATTTTAGTTGAGTTAAAAGCTAAACTGATGTTTCTTCAGCAAATTTGCAAAGCTCAGAAATGTGACAATGAATTAAAAGCTAAACGAGTATAGTGTGAGTCGACTCCTAATTTAGAATTTTAGATTAGAACAGATGATTGTTTATTATTCCGAGCTAGAGTTTGCGTACCGAGAAACCCAGAGCTTATACAGAAAATTTTGAATGAAACTCACAATGGTAGCTTGTCTATTCATCCGGGGAGTAGCAAAATGTACAATGATTTGAGACAGTTGTATTGGTGGTTAGGTATAAAACGAGATATTTTTTACTTTGTGTCCAGATGTTTGATTTGTCAGCAAGTTAAAGCTGAACATCAAGTACATTCGGGACTATTATAGCCAGTGATGATCCCTAAATGGAAATGGGATAGAATTATGATGAATTTCGTACCGGGATTACCCCTATCCCCGAAAATGAAAGATGCTATATGGGTTATTGTTGATTGTTTGACGAAGTCTGCACATTTCATTCCAGTGCGCACAGACTTGTCTCTTAAAAAACTAGCTGAGTTGTATATTTCCAAAATCATCAGGTTGTACAGAGTCCCAGTCTTTATTATTTCAGATAGTGATCCAAGATTTACATCATGATTTTGGAAGAAATTGCAAGAGGCTTTAGGTACACGGTTACATTTTAGTACTACATTTTAGTACTACATTTCATCCTCAAACCAATGGCCAATCTGCGAGAGTTATTTAGATTCTTGAATATATGCTTCATTGTTGTGTTCTAGAATTTGAAGGCAACTGGAAAAATATTTACCGTTGGTTGAATTTACTTTTAATAATAGTTTTCAGTCGAGCATAAAGATGGCACCATATGAAGCTTTATATGGTCATAAATTCCAAACTCCATTGTACTAGACTGAGCTCAGTGAGAAAAAGATTCATAGGGTTGATTTAATGTGAGAGACTAAAGAGAAAGTGAAAGTGATACATAACAGTTTGAAAGTAGCTTCAAATCGACAGAAATCAAATACAAGTTTGAAACGTAAAGACATTGAATTTTAGATCGACGATAAAGTGTTTCTGATAGTATCGCCATGGAAGAAGATTCTTCGATTCGACCGCAAAGGAAAATTGAGTCCGCGATTTATTGGGCCGCATGAGATTATCGAGAGGATAGGGCCAGTGGCCTATGGCAGCTTTACCACCAGAATTTGAAAAGATTCATAATGTGTTTCATGTATCTATGTTATAGCGGTACAAATCAGACCCTTCACGTATAACTCTCTGACAGAGGTCGAGATTCAACCCGACATGTCGTATACCAAAGAACTGATCAGAATCTTAGCTCGAGAGGTCAAAGAGTTAAGAAACAAAGGAATAGCTTTAGTAAAGTTTCTTTGGCAATGTCACGACATTGAAGAGGCTATGTGGGAACCTGAAGAAGCTATGAGAAAATAGTACCCTAACCTATTCTCTGGTAAGATTTTTTGGAATGAAAATTCCTTAAAGGGGAGAGTTGTAACAGCCCATTTTCATTCAAATCAGAACAGTTGTTTTGGGACCACAAATCCGTCGTCAAAATATTTATTTTATTATTATTTTGATGTCTACAATATGATAATAAAGTCAAATGAAAATTTTGTTGAGAAATTTTATCATTTGCCTACTTAATTTGTGAAAAAGGACTAAATCACGTAAAGTGTAAAATTTGAGTTCTATAAGTTAAATGCATTACATGGCTATAAAATTGAAATGTATGAGTACTTGAATGGTAATTAGACATTGACATATTGAGTGGACAAGGATGGACATATTTTAAGTGATTTTTTATGTTTAATTAAAGGTTATATATATAATTTAATAATAAAACCAGAATAAGTAAAAACAAAACAATTTTTTTTGCCCATCTTCTTCACCTAGCTGAAAATTAGAAAGAGAGAAGCCATTTTTAGGGTTGAAGCATTCGACCAAGTCCTTTAGCTTGCATGTAAGTAACTTTCATCCCTTTTAATGATTTTTATGTTTTTGAGGCCATTGTAACTTAATCTAGCTAGCCAAGGGACTAATTTGCAAAACTATTAAAGAGTTACTGTTTCATCATTGTTGAATATGCATGTGTTTTGGTGTTTGATGGAAGAAACTGAATCCTTGTTGTTAAATAAACAACATTCGTTAAGTGATTTTGAATGAAATTGCAATTTAGGGGTTAAATTGAGAAAAGAGAAAATTATGTAGTAAATGTGTGAATAAATGAAATATATGGGCTCTATGGACTTAGGTGAAATTCGGCTAGCATGGGTTAAAATTGAATTGCATGAATTTGTATTTTTATGAGATACGATCTAAATTGTAAAGAAGTCAAATGTTTAGGGGTAAAATAGTGATTTTACCAAAATATGAAATTGGATTGAATTGAATAGAATGAGAATTAAAATAGTTAAATTTGATTACATAGATCAAGAAAAGCAACCTTTGGATCTAAATTGAGGAAAAGACAAAGTTATCGACTAGATAATCGTTTTCATCTGTACTATATCGAGGTAAGTTTGTATGTTTAATAAGTAATAAATTATACGTGTTTGAATACTTAATTGATATAATTGTGATGATATGACACCATGAAATTAACGACGAGATATTGGCAAGTGAATGGATCCCGATTGAACCTTAGGAATAGATAAGATACAAATGACATGCCATTAGGGGTTACTTTGTTATGGTTGCTGGTCCTGTACGTTCTATCGGTGGCTGAGTTTTCTATTATGTGTTGTAGTTACTCGACAGCTTGTGTGAGCAGCACCATGTAGTGACGACTTGACCGACAGCTTGTGTGAGTAGACCCAGTGATGGCTTGAGAGTGAGCATTTGTATGAGATTTGTGATAGAGATGGTTTTGATTGTGAGCATTTATATGAGATATGTGATAGAGATGGTTTTGAACATATATTGGCACTTAGTGTGGGAGATATCTGAGTATCCGATATTATTCCAAATGATTCAATGGTCAAAGGTGATGGTACGAGGATATAAGAGATGGTATTGAACATTTAAGGTAGTCGTGAGAAGTATGACAAGTAAGTTGTAGGGAATGTATTCATACATGACTAACCTGGTTATGATTATGTTCTAATATTGGGATTGATTGAAACTTACCTTTGTTTACTTATGCTTCATAAAATTGTAGATGAATGGTAAGTTGTACTTCTTATCCATACGAGCTTACTAAGCTTAATAGCTTACTTTGTTTACTTTTTCGTGTTTTATAGTGATTCGGAAGCTCACTCGGATTGGAAGTCATCGAAGATATCGTCACACTATCCAGCAGTTGTTTTGGTACTTTTGGACTTAATGTATTTTGGTTATATGGCATGTATAGGTATTTTGGCTAACGAAAGCCTATATGTTATGGTTATGTATTGCCCATTTAATATGGTTTGATTTGGTGTATATGTTGGTATGTATATATAAGTGGTTGGCCTTATCTTGTGTGATCTATAATTCCATTGAGTATGCTTGATGGTTGCATTGGAAATTGCCTTTTTTTTTGAATTGGTGGTTTAGTACCTAATAGATGAGTTAGAAAAATGGTATACATGTTATGTTTTTGGCATTAAGGTGCATATATCCCTTTGACCATTTAGGTGGCTTTTGGAGATGATATTTGCATGTTTTATAATGGTCAATTGTGATGCTTGATAGCACTTGGGTTAATGGTATTAAAATTGCATGTTTTAGGCTTGATTTTGGTCATTTGAATGCTTATTTATGGTATCGTCATATTCTATTGAAATGTATAGGTTGGTACCAAAGTTGGGTGAGAAAAGTGGCTTAGAAAATAGCCTAACTTCGTCTAGACAGGTAGAGACATGGGCATGTGTCTCAATCATGTGTGACACATGGTCATATAACACGACTGTGTGTCCCCTGAGATTTCTAATGAAAGCAAGTTAGTGAGTTACACGAGCTAGTCACACGGGCATGTGGTTGGTCGTGTGACCCAAGTCAATGAGTTACACGAGATTAGACCGGGCTAGGACACGACCATGTGATCCTATTTCGAATGTTCACATGGCCTGTGACATGGACTTGTCTCTTGGCTGTGTGAGACGCACGGCCTTGCCACACAGGCAGTGTCCCCTATACTTTGAAATTTTCATTGTTTTCTCAAAATTTTCATAAGTTTACGTTTAAGTCCTGGATTGTTTTTAAGGCTTCTTTTGGGTCTCGAGGGCTCATATTAGGGACTATATGAATTAATTTGAATGACTTGTTTTTGGATATGGTTATTTTTTTTAGATATGGTTATGAAATATGAAATGTATGATCAATTATGTGATAAGTCCGGTAATGCTCCATAACCCTATTCCAGCAATAGGTTCAGGTTAAGGGTGTTACAGGCAAATCTAGAAAGGCATTAATAGTGGAAGGGTTTGAATGCAATTTGAAGGTGTCTTCAAGGGCTAGTTTGCAAGCCAAATAATCAGCCAAGCAAGCTGCCCAGTGTTCGGTTGGATCCATTTTCTCGATTCAGCTGAACTGGGTCCCTTTTCATAATTAATTAACAATAATTTTATTTAACCAAAATTGAATTGGATTAAAATTAAATTTATTATATTATGAATTAATACGCATAATTTGGACCATATTAGGCTGAAAAATTAATTCAACTTGATGCTTCAAAATTTGCTTCTCAGTTTTGCGCTTCTAACAGTGTCTGCCGAGCCATTTTTCACCCTTTCGCAAATCTATCGAAAATAATCAATATTAATACAAAATTGATATAAAATTAATTAAAATTCAATGTGTTCATAATTTAAGTGTAATTTAATTATTTTATAACAATTATATATTTTTGAAGAAGAATTTTACTGTAACTGCATGAATTTGAGTTAAAAAGGGCATAAAAAAGTGTGTATATTTTCGTGTTTCCAGGTACATTCAGTGGTATCACAGCTACGATTTTTTCAATTCTCAGACTGAACGTATCATGTTGAAGTTGAGAAATTACATGTTAATGTATACAGTTTAGTCGACTCTCAGACTTTCCACAGACTTTGACGGACTTTCCATAATTCTGGTGGGCTCTTTTCTGATAAACACTTAGAATTAGAATATAATGGATTTGTCTAGCCTATCTAATGTCCAAAATTGGCTTATACATCACCACTGGTGGACTCTTATTGTCGGCTACTTATTTAAAAATGCTTTGAATGAAATACTCCTTCCCTTTACATAAACCCTTACCTTTTTGACGGGGTCTCTTATTAGCTCGATTCCTTGCGTTCATTAAGTGATTTCCCACTTGTATACCTCAATGACTTTCATGTTTACTATCCTGTCGGATTTCAATTCACCATAAGGTGTGCCTATTCACCACTAGATCATGCCATGGCTATCCAATGACTTATGACTCCAAGCGACTATAAACCTCTTTCGAGGTGTCACCCCCTAGAGCCTATAGATTGTTGTCACGATAGGGCTCCATGGAACCTATAGACCGTCATCACGGTGTCGTCCAGAAGGACTAGTAGATAATTCTCATCACACTGTCAACTGAAAGGACCAATCGATAGCTATCGTCACAATGTCTGTAACACCCCTAACCCGTATCTGTCGCTGGAATAAGGTTACGAGGCATTACTAAACTTATAACACAATTTGACATTAATTTCTCAAATAATTATCAAACAATAACATATATCATTCATATACAATAACATTGTCCCTTAATCAGCCTACGAGGCCCAAAACATGCATTAGAAGTGGTTCAGGACAAAATTGATAACTCCAAATAATTTTTGGGAAACTTAGAAAGTTTTCTCAAAATAGGGGACACACACCCGTGTTAACAAGCCGTATGTCTCACACGGCCACTAGACACGCTCCTGTTATGGGCCGTGTGGTCATTCAAAATGGGACCACATAGCCATGTCCCAGACCATGTCCTACCCTGTGTAACTGTCTAACTTGGGTCACATCACTGACCGCATGCCCGTGTAACTCACTGAATTATTTCTATAAAATGCTTTAGGGGACACACAGCCGTGTCACTTGACCGTGTGTCACACACAACTAAGACACACACCTGTGTCTCTCTCCGTGTGGACAAAAATAGGCTATTTACCAAGCCATTTGGCCACCCAACTTGCACATACCTACATCATCTCATTTGACACAATAACAAGGCACAAGTAAGCATCCAAAACAATTTTAATCAAACACAAATTATGCCATTTTGATTCCAACCATTCTTAAACTCCAATTACAACAACTTATTTATTCAAAATACATACCAATTTCAGATGCTTTAATAACCATTAACCGTAAGCATTTTATAATCCATAACTCAACCATTTAATCATCCAAAAACCAAACCACAACCTGACATTTTCATCCCAATTTATACATCACATATCAAAATAACCATTTGAACCATAAATCTCAACCTCAAGCATACCAAGATGAACCAAACCACATGGTTATACATATATCAAACATTCCACATTTAATAGCCAATTCGTATGGATAAAATTCATAACTAGCATTTAACAAAATAACCACATAGCCTATACATGCCATACAACCATAAAAACAAGTTCAAAAGTACCAAAATAGAAGATCGATAGTATGATGAAGCATCCCCGAATCTGAGCTAGCTTTGATTTCACTATAAAACATAGAAAAATAAAACGAAGTAAGCTTTATAGCTTAGTAAGCTCGTATGAAAATAAACTTAACTTATTAAATAAATACATTACTATCAAAATATGCATAACTTGGTATAAATCACATTAATCCATAAACCTTTGTTTAATTTATTATTAAACATAAATTTCATATGCCATCTTCAATTCGATACTCGTATGGATTCTGTACATACCTGTACCACTTGAATCGATCTTACTTTCATCCATATCTCGGTTATGCCAGTTGAACCAACCGAAATTACTAAAGGATTCTCGGGAACACATTGCACACTAAGTGCCACATATATAGCTGAAACTATCTCAATATCGTATCACATATCATGCTCACTTAAGGGCTAAAAATGGGCCTGCTCACACAAGCTGTCAGTCAAGATGTAGCTTCATGGTGCTACTTACACAAGCTATCAGGTACTGCAACACATGCCGAAAACCCAGCCACCAGCAGGACGTACCAAACTAGCACCCGGATCATATAATCACAATAACCTTAATGTCATGATATTCGTATCCTACACTATTCCTAAGGCTCAAATGGGGCTTCACACTTTCAAATCTTTGCTGGTCGTATCTGTAAGCTCCTTTCCAACCACAATCACAGTTCAATTCAATAGTAAAGAAATCAAAAACATAATTTAACAATGCATATTAACATACGAACTTACCTCAGACGTAAAAACAACGAAATTAGTCGATTAGCCGAGTACTTTGTTCTTGCCTCGATCTAAGTCTAAATTTTTCCTTTCTTGATCTAAATGTAATCAAAATCAACTTATTCAATCATCTATTTACTCAATTTAGTCCAAAATATGCATTTATGAAATTTTACACATTTTCCCCTAAAGCTTCACATTTTTACCATTTAGTCTTTATTTCACAAAATCACAAATTCATGCAATTAAACCCCTACCCATGCTTTTTGAATTACTATAAGGTACCTAGCAGCCCATATTTATCATTTACTCACACTTTTAACCACACATTTTACACTTTTCACAAATTAACCCCTATTTTGCATTTCCACTAAAAATCACTTAACAAAACTTGTTAATCTATCATAAAAATTCATAATCTATCATTAACCACCAAAGAACACATGTATTCATCAATGGACACATTCATATACTTTAATAATTTTGTAAATTAGTCCCTGGGCTAGCTAGACCTAGTTGCAACGATCACAAAAATAGATAAATTATTAGAAACGGGACAAAAATGAACTTACAATTGAGCTAGCAAGTGACCGAATGCTTCAAGCTATTTTAAAGGCTTATTGCACACTAATATTTGGCTAGGAGAAGATGAATGCATCAAATGACCTTTTGTTTTAGTTATTTTAACATTAATTTCTAAATTACTTAATTAACATTTATTATAAACCATTAAAAACACTTTATACGTGTCCATAAAAGTCCACTAACACTAAAAAAATATATTTACTATTTAAGGACCTTTACTTAATTTTTCATAGCTATTAAACACTTCTAGCTATTAAAACCCAACTTTTATATGCGATTTAGTCTTTTTTATCAAATTGAACACTCTAACGATAAAATTTCTTCACAAAAAATTCACACAAACATGCTATCATGATGTAAACACTTCAAATAATAATAAAATAAATTTTTTCCCTCAAATTTGTGGTTTTCAAACCACTATTCTGCTTTAACTAAAAATGGGTTGTTTTTATTATGCATGACATTTTTTTCACTACCCAATTAAAACTAAGATATTGAGGATAATAAAAAAAATTTGTAACTAAATTTTCTATTGAATTAGACAAATGTTCTAAATAAACTCTTTTCAAAACTCTAAAAATCCTACTAGGCCATCTTAGTGGCTGATGTAGTCTTACGAACTCAGGTCTAATGTTTAGGCCGAGTTGGGAAGGTTACATTTAGTGACATCAGAGCCTATATTTCTAAACTCGAACCATAAAATTTTTATAAATTTTTATGCATACTTGAAAAGGGTAATTTTGCAAAAATCATGGTACAAAGCTCTTTTGAAAAATTGATTTTCTGCAAGAAATAAAATCTAAGACTCTAGTGCCAGCCAAACTATAGTTATTATTACTTATGAGATGTTGGGATGAACTAAACTTGATAGTTTATAGATATATAGTAGCTAATGCTTAAACATTTATATGGAAAACTATAGATATATCTTAGAACTTTAAACTATCAAAACTATAATGAATACTCAGGGTTGACACGGTAGAGGTAGGCCTCATAGGGCTGCACCTATAAAGTAGCCCGTTATTAAGGGCGAGGGCCCAATCTTTAAGAAGGAGTATGTTAAAAAGTCCAGTACCAATGGTGGCGAAGGCTTTAAGAATGGGAATGATGCCGTGACATAGGCGATGCTGAGGGTCTTACAAAGGGTTGTTGGAGCCCAAACTGGACCAAAGAGCCACGAATCTATTGCAGAGAGACTCTGGTCAATTAGAGTGAAAACATTTCAAGAAATTGCTGCTATGGCTCCTACTGTGTCTAAATATTAGATGGATTTGATTAAAAAAATCCTAAAGGACCTAGATTGTACTCCAAAGCAGAAGCTGAAAGGCACTGTGTCCTTGCTTAGAGAGGAGGCTTATAGTTGGTGGCAATCTATGCTATGAGGGACATAGGTTGAGTGGATCACTTGGGAATATTTCAAGGAAGTCTTCTAGAAGAAGTATGTGGGCAAGAGATATGTGGAAGCCCGTAAGTGCAAGTTCATCTTAAAGCAAGAAGATAAATCTATGGAAAATATAAGGCTAAATTCCTAAGGCTCAATCGATATGCTCAGGGAATGGTTGCCACGGAGGAAAACAACTGTGTATGGTTTGAAAATGGGCTACAGTTTGACCTTAAGGTACAAGTCACTCCACATCAAGAATGAGTATTGAAAACCTTGTGGACAAGGCTAAAATCGTCAAGGAAATCAAATAGGTGAATCATGAGCAATGGGAGAAAAATATGGTTCTATCCAAAAGGATTCTAGTTTCATTGGTTCAAACTTTCGACCTACAAAGTGAATCAAAGATAGTAAACTATAGTAGAAGGTTGCGATGAATAACAGTAAAGATGAGCCCAACTTTTGTAAGTTTTGTAGGAACTAACGTTCTGGCGAATGTTGGAAGAAATTGGGCATTTTTCTTAAATGTCGGTTGATGAAGCACTTGGCAAAGGAATGCCATCGACAAAATGAGCGGTCACAAGCTCTAGCCCAAAGTTAGGCCCAAAATCAGAGAGCAGACTAACAACCTCAAATGAGTCATGGGCAAAATCGGGCCATGAGTAATAGAGCTATTGATGTGAACCAAACTGAAGCTAGACAACCCACCTTAGTCTGTCAGTTAGGGGTTGTGAAGAAAGGGTGCCATAGTAGTTATATTCACCATTAATTCTATCCCCTTTTTTTGCCCTAATTGATATAGGATCCACCCACTCATATGTACCTTTTAATATGTCTAAGAAATTAGGAGTAGGGATAGAGGAAACCATTAGTCTTCTAACTATAGTAAGCGTCTTTGGACAATTCGTTGTCGTAAACAAAGTCTATAGGAGGTGTACTTTAGAGGTTCAAGGGGTAGTGTTCCCATCGACCTTATAGAATTTAAAAAGAATTGAGGGTAAAGATATTGTCATGGTTGGAGAGTGTAAGGACTACCTGTCTAATGTTGTATCTTCCATGGTCACCAAAAAGTTGGTTCGCAAGGGATGTGAAGCATTCTTAGCTTATGCGATGGATGGGAATGTATCTAGTACCACCCTAGATAGTATCCAAACCATTTCATAATTCCTAAATGTGTTTCTCGAGGAGTTACCAAGATTACCCCCAAACTGTGAGGTAGAATTTGACATTGAATTGTTGTAAGGAACTACTCTAGTGTCCATTGCTCTTTACCACATTACACCAAAAGAGTTGCAAGAACTTAAAATTCAACTTCAAGAGCTTTTATATCACAAGTTTATTAGACCTAGCGTGTCCTCGTGGGGAGCTCCGGTCCTATTTGTAAAAAAGAAAGACAAATCCCTAGGGTTATGTATAGATTATCGACAACTAAACAAGTTTATTGTCAACAATAAATATCCCTTACCTAGGATAGGTAACCTATTTGATCAATTCTAAGGTGCCACTGTGTCTTCTAAAATAGATCTAAGGTCAGGGTATTACCAACTGAAGGTTAAAGAGGTGGATGTACCCAAAATTACTTTTAGAACCCGTTATGGCTACTATGAAATCCTTGTAATGCCAATTAGCCTAACCAATGCATAGTAAATGTGAATTCTAGCTTAAGAAGTTTATGTTTCTGAGCCATATGGTATCCACAGATAGTATTCAAGTAGATCCAAAAAAGATAGAATCAATCCTTGAACTGAAACAACCCAAAAATGTTCTCAAAATTTGTAGTTTTTTTGGGTTTGGCTAGGTATTATTGTAGATTTGTTAAAAGGTTTTTTGTAATAGTCACACCCCTAACTAAGTTGCTGAGAAAGGATGTGCCTTTTAAGTGGACAGAAGAGAAACAATCTAGTTTTGAAAAGTTTAATGTGGTGTTAACTCAAGCTCCTATTTTCATTCAGCCCAAATCGGGGAAAAATATGTGGTGTATAATGATGCATCCCATATCAACATTGATTGTGTGTTGATGCAAGGCAAAAGTAGTGGCTTATGTGTCAAGGCAATTGAAACAACAAGAGTGCAACTACCCGATTCATGACTTAGAGTTGGCTGCAGTTGTTTTTGCAATAAAGTTATGCAGGCACTACTTGTATGGGGAGAAGTGTTATATTTATACTAATTATAAGAGCCTTGAATACATTCTCAGCAAAAAAGAATTGAACCTTAGGCAATGAAGGTGGTTAAATTTGTTAAAAGAATACGATTCTGTGTTTGATTACCACCCAGAGAAAGCCAATGTTGTAGTAGATGCCCTAAGTCAAAAACAGATGATTGATTTAAGGGCAATGTTTGCTAGGTTGAGTTTAGTGGATGATAAAGGCTTGCTAGCAAAATTTCAAGAAAAACCTACCCTTGTCGATGAGATCAAAGCTAAATAATCCTTGGATATAACCATATTACCTTGAATTAAGTAAGTAGAAGAGGGAAAGATTGAGGATTTTAGGTTTAATGATAATTTTATCTTGTCCTTCTAATGAAGGTTTTGTGTACCAAATGACAATGAGTTAAGATAAACCTTACTCTAGGAAGTGCATGCTAGCCCTTATGACATGGATTTGAGAGGAAATAAGAGTTCTGACCCCCTCATAGACTCTTATCGAATTCTGAAGAGAATTAGTCCAATTTCTTATTGATTTGAACAACCTCCCGAATTGGATCGAATCTGTGACATCTTCCACGTCTCCATGTTAAGACATTATTGTTCTGAACCCCCTCACATCGTTTCAATCAAAGAGACCGAGGTCTGACAAGATTTATCCTTTGAAGAAGAATACAAATTCTAAAGCACGATGTGAAGGTTCTGAGAAGGAAGCAAATACCCCTAGTTAAAGTCAATTAAAGTCCTGTGGTTAAACCATGGAGTCAAAGAGGCCACATAGGAAACAAAAGACACATTTTAAAAACAATATCCTCACTTATTTGAACAAGGTAAATTCCGAGGAAAATTCTTTTTTTAAGTAAGGGAAACTATAACACTCCAAAAATCATAGGGTTAGAATTAATAAAACCATTAAGAAAGAAGCATTAATCTAGATAATAAAAAGCTTAGTAAACTCTTTAGAGACCCAAGGTTCAAGCCCTACTCTTCTTAGTTTTCCTCAATTATTTTTTAGTTACTAAGGAACAAAACTAAGCTAGTATGAATATTTAATGTAGTAGAAAATGACCAAGAATGGGCAGCAGCCCAATGGTCAAGCATCACTCCATTCTCCTTAGTGTCCCAAGTTTTATCCATGCCTCTCTCTTATTTTTTTCCCATTTTTGAAAATAATGGTAATTTACCTAAACAACCATCTAAAATTTGCTTAATCTAGCCATTTAATTCCCTTTCTAATCATATTAGAATTTTGGTTTTCCTTTTCAACCTAAACAAGAATTGTTTTCCCTATTTCTTCCCCTGTTCTTTGACATCTTTACCTTTGCAATTTTTTCCTTAATATTGCCAAAAATTTTACTTTAATATTGAGTTTGAAACTGAGTCCCATTCAAATGATTTTCTAATTAAATTAGCTTAACACCATCAAATCTCATTTCTAATGTGCCAAGATCGGTAAGTACTCTTATTTCAAATGTTGTAGAACCCTAGAATTCGTGAATAATGTCATTCTTAACAATCTTTCAAATCAGTTATGAATATTTTATGAATTTTCTCGAAAATCTTGTTAATTTCGATGAATCTTGCAACTCGATATTAATTCGTGTATATTTGTTGATTGAAAGACGTATTGTAGGTATCCCGAGCCAGACTTGGACGTGTGGATGATCATTTGAGACCCTGGAAGTTAGGTGTGTGTTCTTTTAAGAAAAAATAGAGGTAAAATTAAGCCTAGACCAGATCACACTGGTGTGTAGACCACCCATGTGGATTGCACGGCCCCCTACATGGCCATGTCATCCTTGAAATCCAAGGATGTTTGAATTTCACACGACTTAGAACCCCCCACATGGTCGTGTCACCCCTGAAGATTGAATTTTTGAATGCCAAATGCCCACAGTATCTGACACGGCCTAGCCACATAGCCCAAATCTTGGTAAATGGTCTGGTCACACGGCCGTATGTCCCCTGTAACCAAGATTTTATAGTTTTGACTTAAAATTTTATGTTTTTATCAGATTAGTCCTTAAATAGGTTTTGAACTATTTTTAGTGAATTAAATTATGTAAATAGTTCCCTGATGCTATGGGATATTCTAAAATCCATGATTGATCAATTTAATGTGGTACTTAATTATAGTAATGAATATTTACATAAAATATGAATAGTATATGTCACCTTTGTATCTATATACTTGCAATCGTATGAATGACATGCACTATATTATTACTGATTGGCCATGTGTTAGATTACTTAATATGGTTTAATGCATTACATGGATTGTTATGAACGAAGGAAGATCAAGTAGTATATCTGCAAGAAAAATGGCAAGTATAGAACATAGCCATGCGATAGTTCCTATCTGCAAATTGATGTATACCCATAGCCAGAGGCAGATTCCAAACGTGGGTTACTACTGTGAGTCCACAGCTAAAAAGGCCAATTCCAACTGCGAATTTATGTTGTAAAATCTATAGCTAGAAATGCAAGTTTCATCTGCAGGACAATTTGCTATGAACCCATAGCCAAAGGCAGATTCCAACCGCAGGAACTTGCTATGTGTCCACAGCCAAATGAAAGTTATTATATGTGAATCAATAGTGGTTTATCCACAACGTGGCATAAAGGTAGAGGAGTTCTAAGGAACTCCTATTGTGGTGTGTATTGGTGGGGTAGGATTTATTCTATTTAAAACCTAAATATGTATGGCATCATTTAAATCATGTGCATACAAACCCGAAAAAATATGTTATCATACATAAGCGTGAATCTATATATATATATATGCATGGAATTTGATTATTGTGGAAAAATTGAGAATTTCATTCTCCTAAACATTATTATTGTGATTTCTAATGTATCAATGATGGTTGCCTTTGAAAAACCATTATTATGACTTGAATTGTTATCTTTGATTATTCTATGCAATGTTACAAGTGTTTCATTGATTTTGTTGTAAATGGACTAACCATGAGCGGCAAAGCTCGCCCCCACTTTATTTTCATCCTTACAGATAACCCACCAGGTTAGGACACGAGCACGGTATCCAGAAGGTCTCAGCACAATCTGTTTTATTTTCAATTATTCTAGGCTTAATCTTTTGATTTATTTTATTATTAAAAGATTGTAATGTTTTATTTGAACTGTGGCATGGAAATTAGGACTTAGGTTTGCTGTTGTTATGCATGACATTTTATTTGAATTTTTATGATATTATGCTATGATTATTAATTAGTATGCATGAACTCTGGTTTTCCTTCAAACCAATTGACACTATTTTTTCGTTACGTACTTAAAACTAATATTTTGAGGAAAATAAAATAGTTTGTAAATGAATTTTCTATTAAATTAACTATTTTTAAAACTCCGACAACCCTGCTAGGCCATCTCGGTGGCTGATTAGTTTTTCAAACTCAGGTCTAACATCTAGGCCAGTTTGGAAAGGTTACATCGCTCATTCCCCAATTACACCAAATTTTCCTACCTTCATCAACCCCATCAAAGTAATCCCCTCTTTACTCTGCATATAATATACAGATGTGCTTCATGCAAATCAAAGTACTCATTACCATAATACATAGTATGCCATTTATCAATACATCAATTCACAACCATTTGACATCCAATAATCATACTTACACGATGTTATGCATTCACAGCATATTCATTCACCATATTTATACACTACCATGAATTCAAACAAACTTAGAATGGACGCAGGCACAAATCATACAAGTAGTACATCATCAACAACCACCCATAGGTAGGGTACAAAAATTCTCCTGAACTCCTTCATCCTTGGAAGCTTAGCTTTTCCAAATGTTAGAGGCTCTATCCTCCTACCAGTTAAGCACGACAACCATATATCTATTAAATTGAAGGCATTCAAACCTGAAAACCTAGAACTCATTATACAAAAACTTATCTGGAATCCTTCCTCCCTCTCTCGTCCTCTAATCCACGAGTACAGAAAAATAAGAAAGCTTACCAATTCCTCAACTTCTCTTCTTCCAAACTTCAAATCTCACAATCACAGCCCCATTCTACGCTCTCCTTAACTTTCTTTTCTTCAGAGAAACCTAAGAAGATGATGTAGATGAAAAGAAAAATTAAAATTAGAATTTAAACGAATTTCCCCCAACTGGTTAAGACTTCCCACATATATAACCATTTACGCATAACCACCAAAGCCCCAAATAAGCCATCTATTGACAATCATTACACCTTTCATTGGGGGACCAGTCACTTCTATCCTAATTAAGATTGGAACTCAACTATTCACTAGTCAATCACAAAATTTACCCAAGTTTTCCACTAAAGCTTGCCAACTTAGTACCTTAATAAATTAACTCCCAATTTTTGGACTAAATGGAAATTGGGTGTGATGGTAGGCCATCAAGATTGTAACACCCTTAACTTGTATCCATTGTCGAAATAAGGTTACAGAGCAATACTGGATTATAACATAATTCATCATACATTTCATATACATTTCTTATTCTAAACATAAAACATTCACACACATTCATATCATCCTTAACATGAGCCTTCGAGGGCTAAAACAATAATTAAATGCAATCCGAGACTTAATTGTAAACTTATGAATATTCTATGAAAACTTTGAAAATTTCTAAGTACAGGGGACACTATGGCCATGTGGACATTCGAAATGGGATCACATGGCCGTGTCCCAAATCGTGCCCTACCTCGTGTAACTCTCTAACTTGTGTCACACGATCAACCATACGCCCAACTAGCTGTGTAACTCCCTGACTTGCTTTCACTAAAAACTACAGGAGACACACAGCCGTGTCATCTGACCATGTGTCACACATGCCACACATGGCTGAGACACATGACCGTGTCTCGGCTGTGTGGACAAAAATAGGCTAGGTTACAAGCCACATTTCTCACCCACTTTTTGGTGCCAACCTACACACTTCAAAAACATATATCCACAACCAAAATAGGCATTCAAATTAACCAATTTAAGCCTAAAACTTACAATTTCATTCTCATTAAACCAATTGCTATCAAGCATGAAAATTTATGTAACACCCCAAACCCAGCCTAGACGTTACGGCCAAGTTCGATGTGTCACATTGAAGTGTTTTTCAAAAACTGTGTTTTCATTGAAAACCCTTCTTAAATGTTTAAAAACTCTTACCGTTAAACTTGTATAAAACCTTAGTTTGTGTTTATTTTTTTTTTCCAAAACGGGATTTATTGAAATGATCATCCCTTTTCAAACATCGTTGAAAACTTTGTAAAAGTTTTATGAAAGCTTATGAACCCTTGTAGTTTGCAAAAACATGTTATTTTAAAAATAGATAAAATATCAAAAAATCAGATTTGTAACCTTTATAAAACATGTTATCTTGAAAACGGTTTAAATATCAAATAAATTTGACCTTTTTCGTTAAGACTTAAAGTGAATGCAAGCTGGGCACCAGGTAGGATTCCAGAAAAGAGGAGGTGAGTCGAATAGACTGCTTAAGTACCAAGCTCTTCTTGGATCCACTCCTAGACATGCACACTACCATTGCCACACTTTAACTATTTGAAATATTTATCTACAAGATCATTTAAAATTGCGGAAGCTTTGCTTGGTTATCGCGTTATTTTGAAAACAAGTAACTTTTATAAAAATCACGTCTTAAAATCATTTATTTTCAACTCGAATTAAATAATATCCTATGTAAGCTAAAACCAATTTAAATAAGTAAATAATAAAAACCCAAAATAAAAATAATTAAAGAGGCCCTTTTTACAACCCAAAACCAGAAATAAATAATTAAATCTAAATTCAAGTAGGTACCTTAATTAGAAATCCAACAGTCCAGTCCATGTGGCCAGTCTGAATCCCTCCCAGCTCCAAGTCCACCAATCTAAGGCTCACCTGCAAGGATGGAAGGAAAAAGGGTGAGTTTGGAAAACTCAGTGTGCAACAAGCCACTTACAGAGCCCAAATCAATGTCAGCATACTAGGCCTAAGCCCCCAAATCAGTCTCAACATATAACTGGGCCGAAGCCTTTCCATTTAACAGTTACTGGGCCGAAGCCTTTCATAAATCATATCACTAGGCTGAAGCCTTTTTTATAAACGGTATGGCCCATAGGCCCATTTCAGTAACACATGTAAACGTCAATGCATGTATGCAAAGCCCATTTGGGGAGACTACTCAACCCACCAACCGCTACTCTCCACCCGTGCCAGCCAACACACCATGTGGGGAATAACTCAACCCACCCAACCAACACACCACTGGCAGCATAGCTGCTTTAACATATAACTAGAGGCCTAGCCTCTTTTAATAACTGGGGCAGAAGCCCTTTCGGTAAACTGGGGCAAAAGCCCTTTTCGGTATACTGGGGCAAAGCCCTTTAACACTTCCTCCAATTATATAAACCCAACCCATGCATGTAATGATTATAACATGGCATATCGTATACATGTCATAGCATATCATGTGCATATCATGTGCAGATCATGTCATAGCATGTAAAATAACAATATCACAATCATCATATTCAGAATGAAACCCTAGGGGTATAATAGACATTTTTCACCTAGGGGCAAAATAGACATTTTCATGTTTTAAGGGTGATTACGTAATTTTATCCATTATTAGGGTTTTCCATGCTTATTCATCAATTCCAAATGTTTAAACAGTAATTTTAGCCTATTTTAGTACAACCGAGTTATGGGCCAAAACCCCTAATGGCCCTATGTAGCTAGTTCAGTCGTCTAAGCCCACTTAGTCCAAATCCTACAATTAACTACTAATTTAACCAGTTTTAAGCCTATAGTCTATTAAGAAATGTCTATTGCCCATTTTTACCTATATGGGCCCGTAAGCCCATTGGGCCCAATTTCAGCCCATCGAGGCCCAACTTACCATCGTGCACAAACTCGTGCCCTTACCTGTTCTATCGATCCAATCACCGATCTTATCGTATGTATCACGGCTCAACCCATTCACAAAACCACAAGTTTAAAATGCCGAAGTTTAGGCATTTTGGCTTTTCAGCAAATATTAATCTAAGCTACTGTGAGGTTCATTACACACCTGTTTGCAACGAACGATGACTATATCTGATCCAAGTCAATCCTACATTCGATTACTAAAACATTAGACCACGAATCAATGATAACTAAATTTAACATACTCTTACCATATTCGGGCATCCATGAACAAGGCCCTAAATCCTTACCTTTGCTGAAGTTGATATCCAAATCTGGATCCGAACGCTCCACTGATCCAAGCCCTTAGTCAGCAGCCTTTAACCCTTACAAGCACAGAGTAAAATAATTGGTAACAGCTCCTTAAAGCCTTAGGCGCTATTTCGACAGCCTCCCTAAACACATAGGGATTCCAACTTTTCCAAATCCCAAAAATAAGAATAGATCACAGTCAAGTCATTCATATCACCAACTTATATCCACGGTCAAACTAGCCCAATCATCACACCAGTTAGTCATTTACCCACGAAGGGCAAAACAGTCATTTAACACCTAGGGGCAAAATGGTAATTTTACCCCACAGGGGTATCTCGGTAATTCTACCCTACAGGGATATTTCAGTAATTCTACCCTAAAGGGGCATTTCAGTAATTTCACAAATCAAGGGTAAAACAATAATTTTACAGATCAGGGGTAAAACGATAATTTTACAAACCATGGGTAAAATGGTAATTTTACAAATTAGGGGTAAAATGGTAATTTTACAAATCAGGGGTGAAATGGTAATTTTACAAATCAGGGGTAAAATGGTAATTTTACAAATCAGGGGTAAAATGGTAATTTTACAAATCAAGGGTATGTTCGTCATTTTACAAATCGAGGGTACTTCTGTCATTGTACAAATTAAGGGTAATTCGATAATTTTATAAATCAGGGTATTTCTTGTAATTTTGCAAACCAAGGGTATTTCAATAATTTTGTAAATCGAGGGCAAAATGGTAATTCTGTAAATCGGGGGTACTTTGGTAATTTTATAAGTCGAGGGTATTTTAGTAACTTTGTAAACTAAAGCATTTCTAAACAGAGATAACAATGCGAATGGGCCTAGGGCCCATTGTCGGCCCAAATGGGCCCACACGCTCATGTGGCCCTTTTAGCCCAAATCTAGCTACAGATATGAGATTCACCTAATCTAGCCCAATACTTACTATACAATCAAACAACTTATCCAATTGGGCCCGCAGGCCCATTGGGCCCACATGGCCTCTTCGGCCCATCGCAGCCCGAAGTAGCCGTCCTACCGCTAGAGCAGTGAGAAATACACACCTGATAGGAGACTGAAGTTAATCCGCGCTCCAAACACTCTTAGCCAATGCCCAACCCAAACGGGCATGCCATAAAGCGAAAGGGATCAGCCAAGAAGGCTGTGCCTACTCTCCTCCTGATTTGCTCTATTTAAAGCTAGCTCCTCACCTGCTCTCATGTTAGCTTTCTGATGTGGGATTCTCCATCAATCCCCCCAAAATTAAAACATTAGCAAAATAATCAACCTTTGCGTGCAACGGGATTCGAACCAAAGTCCTCTCAGTAACCCTGTCATGCCATCACCACTCGGACACAAGCTCCTTTATGTCATAAGTCCAACACATTTAACTTTAAAGCTCACCTACTTGCTTCCAGATTTATTTAAAAGAAAAACCAAAATAAATTGCAATAGCCAAGACTTGAACCTTGGACCCTTTGCTTCCTTGTCCCCTAAGTGGCGCTACTTTTCCATTACACCTCATTCCTTTTTTTGTGTCTTATTACACACATAATTCCTTACAACTCCTCTTTTCCAAGTCCTCTATTCCTTAAGTCCAAAAATCCAAGAATTCTCCGAGTTTTTAACCAACACTTGGGCCTTCCATAGGCCCAATAACACACTCCAAACATGAATTACACATCCATATATCAAAATTTCAACATTACACCAAATATCACAAAAATCCCAAAATCCCAGAAATTAGCCCAAGACTTTTCCCCACACTGTGAATCCTTCGCAGTTCACTAAAATACCACATTAACCCATTAATAATAACCTTCCATAATAGAATTCAACACATCAATAATTTTATTTTGAACTATCTCACACCCGCACCCAGGCCCAAGGCCCAATACTTCTAGGCCCAAATTCAGGGTGTTACAACTCTACCCTCCTTAAAGAAATTTCGTCCTCAAAATTTTAAACTATCAACTAACCGTATTACTCAAGTCCAACCACTATGCTTCTGCTGCGCACTCTGATCCAAATAATTTTAGTACGACCCAGAACATCTAATTACTGAAATAAACATTAACACTAACACACACAATTCGTAACCAAACATCACACATTCCTAACTAGAATAAGCTTTGCAATCAAGAGCTCGATGTTCGAGGGACCCACATAAAAAGCACGCTCTTTTCTCCCTATCGCATTCACCCAGATGACATCTATTGCAGTTGTTGCAAACCGGAGGTCTTAGTCATGCCCTAGCATGTTTCACTGAACGAGACTCTGTCCTTTGCGAACTAGGATCCTTCCTCTTCTTACACTCCAAGCACCCTGCTTGAAGCATTTCCCTAATTTCCTTAATTTTGGTATCAAAACTTCTTCTACCACTTTCCTTACTAGCTCGACCAGTGCCTCAGTACCAGGCTCCGAGTTACTGCTGCCCGAAATTGGCAAACTTTGCTTACCCTCAGAATCCATATCAATACTCTACATTACCGGTACACATATCAAATAACTACAGAGTTCTCAAAAATTTCTACTATTTATTCATATGTCTTATGCAGAGATAGTATTTTAAAGCTTTTATTTTATTCAAGATCATATCATAGCTACAGTCTTAAACTTTTAGTTTCTCTACAGTTTCAGTCTCTACAATTTTTTAGTATTACTCTATCTACAGTATCATAGGAAAGTCTCAAGTTTATTTACAGTACAGTTCAGTACATTACAGAATATAAAGCAGAAATACTTACAGACTTGGTGCCGGGGATTCAGTGTGCCACATCTCAATTTATCAGATTCTAGAAAAACTCAAAAAGATTCAAGCCTTTTAAAATCAATTTCTCAAAACATGTTAATTTTAGAGAAAACAAGTTTGAAACAATTCTCTTTTAAACAGAATTTTCCAAAAATCTAATTTTTCCAAAAATACCCTTCTTTGGACGTAAACTTAAAATTTCCCAAAATTTTTTTTTAAAATTATTTATTTGTAGAAAGAAAATCTTATAAACAATTTCTAAACCAAATTCTTAAAGCGACTTTCAGAAATCTTTGTTTTACCTTCTAAAAACTTCTGTTTTTAGACCCGTTCCACAGCCGAGTTGTTGCAACTTGGCTCTGATACCACTAAATGTAACACCCCAAACCCAGCCTAGACGTTACGGCCAAGTCCGATGTGTCACATTGAAGTGTTTTTCGAAAACTGTGTTTTCATTGAAAACCCTTCTTAAATGTTTAAAAACTCTTACCGTTAAACTTGTATAAAACCTTAGTTTGTGTTTATTTTTTTTTTTCCAAAACGGGATTTATTGAAATGATCATCCCTTTTCAAACATCGTTGAAAACTTTGTAAAAGTTTTATGAAAGCTTATGAACCCTTGTAGTTTGCAAAAACATGTTATTTTAAAAATAGATAAAATATCGAAAAATCAGATTTGTAACCTTTATAAAACATGTTATCTTGAAAACGGTTTAAATATCAAATAAATTTGACCTTTTTCGTTAAGACTTAAAGTGAATGCAAGCTGGGCACCAGGTAGGATTCCAGAAAAGAGGAGGTGAGTCGAATAGACTGCTTAAGTACCAAGCTCTTCTTGGATCCACTCTTAGACATGCACACTACCATTGCCACACTTTAACTATTTGAAATATTTATCTACAAGATCATTTAAAATTGCGGAAGCTTTGCTTAGTTATCGCGTTATTTTGAAAACAAGTAACTTTTATAAAAATCACGTCTTAAAATCTTTTATTTTCAACTCGATTTAAATAATATCCTATGTAAGCTAAAACCAATTTAAATAAGTAAATAATAAAAACCCAAAATAAAAATAATTAAAGAGGTCCTTTTTACAACCCAAAACCAGAAATAAATAATTAAATCTAAATTCAAGTAGGTAACTTAATTAGAAATCCAACAGTTCAGTCCATGTGGCCAGTCTGAATCCCTCCCAGCTCCAAGTCCACTAATCTAAGGCTCACCTGCAAGGATGGAAGGAAAAAGGGTGAGTTTGGAAAACTCAGTGTGCAACAAGCCACTTACAGAGCCCAAATCAATGTCAGCATACTAGGCCTAAGCCCCCAAATCAGTCTCAACATATAACTGGGCCGAAGCCTTTCCATTTAACAGTTACTGGGCCGAAGCCTTTCATAAATCATATCACTAGGCCGAAGCTTTTTTTGTAAACGGTATGGCCCATAGGCCCATTTCAGTAACACATGTAAACGTCAATACATGTATGCAAAGCCCATTTGGGGAGACTACTCAACACACCAACCGCTACTCTCCACCCGTGCCAGCCAACACACCATGTGGGGAATAATCAACCCACCCAACCAACACACCACTGGCAGCATAGCCGCTTTAACATATAACTGGAGGCCTAGCCTCTTTTAATAACTGGGGCAGAAGCCCTTTCGGTAAACTGGGGCAAAAGCCCTTTTCGGTATACTAGGGCAAAGCCCTTTAACACTTCCTCCAATCATATAAACCCAACCAATGCATGTAATGATTATAACATGGCATATCATATACATGTCATAGCATATCATGTGCATATCATGTGCATATCATGTCATAGCATGTAAAATAACAATATCACAATCATCATATTCAGAATGAAACCCTAGGGGTATAATAGACATTTTCACCTAGGGGCAAAATAGACATTTTCATGTTTTAAGGGTGATTACGTAATTTTATCCATTATTAGGGCTTTCCATGCTTATTCATCAATTCCAAATGTTTAAACAGCAATTTTAGCCTATTTTAGTACAACCGAGTTATGGGCCAAAACCCATAATGGCCCTATGTAGCTAGTTAGTCGTCTAAGCCCACTTAGTCCAAATCCTACAATTAACTACTAATTTAACCTGTTTTAAGCCTATAGTCTATTAAGAAATGTCTATTGCCCATTTTTACCTATATGGGCCCGTAAGCCCATTGAGCCCAATTTCAGCCCATCGAGGCCCAACTTACCATCGTGCAGAAAATCGTGCCCTTACCTGTTCTATCGATCCAATCACCGATCTTATCATATGTATCACGGCTCAACCTATTCACAAAACCACAAGTTCGAAATGCCGAAGTTCAGGCATTTTGGCTTTTCAGCAAATATTAATCTAAGCTACTATGAGGTTCATTACACACCTGTTTGCAACGAACGATGACTATATCCAACCCAAGTCAATCCTACATTCGATTACTAAAACATTAGTGTGACAGCCCTAGTTCGACCTTAGTCGGGAAGCGGTTTCGGGACTGCTAAACCGAATCAAAAATTTTTATTGATGATGTTAGTTGGATTGTTGATATGTGTTTTAGTAGGGGTTATAAAAATTTTGTGAAAATTTGACCTTTAAAATGATTAATTGCTTAAAAAGGGCTTAAATGTTGAACTTTGAAATTATAGTAGGTAAAAATTAAAGTGACTAAAAAGTATAAACATACAAAGTGATGTCTTTGCATGTCTAATTGCCCATTTCCACTTTAGTGGACGGCAATGATGATGTTAAAATTATTTTTATATTGTTTATGTGTTAAATTCATTATTTTATTAAAACATAAAATCAAAAAAAGATAATTTAGAAAAGAAAATTTCCTTCTTTTCATCCTCTATTGCCGTTTGTGACTAAAGAAGAGAGAGTTGGAGTTTAAAGGAGGTTCGGCCATTGTAGTTCAAAATTTAAGGTATGAATTCAATGTTTTTCATGTTTTTCTTCAAATTTTTGATGAAATGGAGTTAGCTACTAAGTTCCTTACCTAGCCCATGTATAAATTTTGAAGTTGGTTGATGTTGGTATTCGGCAATGGTGTTTTGAAAATTATGAAATTCACAAATTGCTATGGAAATTAAGTAATTGAGTGTTAGATAGACAAGGTAATGTTAAAATCCATGAAATTTTAAGATTTTAAGTTGATATTATGAATTTGAGCTTTGTGTGGCTCAATCCCTTGTGATGCAAATTCGGTTGAGGATGTGGTGTTTTCATTGAGGTTGCTTTAGCTATTTTTGAATATTGAGAAATTGTAGTTGATGTTTTGAGCTTGGTGAAAGAAATAGTTGTGACTAATTTGATTATGGAAATCGGCTAAGTGGGGAATATGCTAGGTTAAGGCGAAGTTGATAGTGGTTGCATGAGTGTTAGCCTAATTGGAACTTAAATAATGAGTGAACTTTGTATTTGTGATGAATGGTACTTTCGGTCATGAACCAAATGTGTTATTTTATTTTGTAAATTGATGTTGCATATTAGGGAAGTCGGCTAACCTTTGTTGTGGACATATTTCCGATTTGTGGCCTAGAATCCTTGGTTAGGGAGGATGCCGAATGTACTCCAAATTAATGTTTTGAACCATTTATGGTATTTTCTTTAAAAATTAGAAATATGGGAATGACTATGGTAATGTCTTTGATATTTGCATTATTGCATTCGGCTAATATGGATGTGAGAATTTTTGTCTTAGCTTAGGTGATGTCTTGATGATGGAATATCAATGTAGCATATTATTGAATTTATTTGAGACTTAGACTTATATAGACTTGATTCGGTTTGTTATATTTGACTCATTAATGTCCTTTGAAGTATTAAATGAGCATACGGTCATGAGAGATTTGGTATACTTATGTGTTATACTTTGTATGTATGACTCAATTTATAATCGGTTATGGCAATCTAGTTGCCTCTGTAATGTTCATATCTTGATGAAGAAATGTTGATGTGGTAAATTAGAGGAAATCATATTTGACCCCTAAGTCTATTATGACATGAAGGATAAGATTAGTTTAAAAGACTTTCTCTATGTGATCTAATTAAAACCCGGCATGATTAGTAACATAATGAAATTCGGCCTAATGTATTCATAAAAAAAGGTGTTTGTGCGTTCGTATTATTGAAGTGAAGGTACTCAATTATTGATAATTTGGCTGAATGTGTTTGTGTGCCGTATAGAGAGGGTGTATATTCCATACTTTAAGGTAAGTAGGGTTTGTAAATTAATACATCTAATTTGTAAATTGAAGCTCAAGAACATAGAGGGACAGCATCGGATAAGGGGAAAGCTAAGGTGACAGAATAGCCGCCCCGTATTTATACAGAAAAGTTCGAGGTAAGTTTAAGTATTTAACCCTTTAATAAACGAATTGGTTTGAGATTTGCTTATATGTATTTAGGCCGAATGTACCTCTTGAAAGTGTCCGGATATGTGTAATGTGTGAAATGAACAAAGGAGTGATGTTTTGAGATTATTGTTTTTGTGATAAGTTCATGTGCTGAATTTGACTTATGTGCCACTGTATTTCCGAGCCGGGTTGAATCCCGAAGAGCCTTAGGGCTAGAGTTCAGAGCCGGGTTGAATCCCGAAGAGCTTTAGGGCTAGAGTTCAGACCCGGGATAAATCCCGAAGAGCCTTAGGGCTAGAGTTCAAAACCGGGGCAAACCCCGAAGAGCCGTAGGGCTAACGGTAAGAGTTCAGCTTTATCAATCTCTGTTAATGAAACATCTACGATAAAATGACCAGGTATGTTCGTTACGAAATGGTGAACAATTTTCTATCAAATTACCTTACAAAGGAGCGATGTTTAGTGCTAACAATGGTTTAAAAGAGAATGTGACAATCTGTGGCTACTTTGCTATATTTGTGAAACTATAAATTTTGTGAGTATGTAATTTTCGGGGATTATTAGTACATTCAAATAAGAAGGAGAAGATTAAATTTGGTATGTGCAAATTCGGCTATGGTGAAACCTTTACGAATGATCACATAAATGATATCTTTGCATTAGTAGATTGATTGTTTTATTACTTGAACTTACTAAGCATAGAAAAGCTTACTCTGTTACTCTGAATCTTCTGTTTTATAGATTTTGGTTCGTCAGCTACGGTCTCGGGAATCTCAAACTCGAAGTCATCTCTACTATCAAAGCCTTGTTCGGTACCTAATTAGCTAAACTTTAGTAAATGGCATGTATAGGCTAACTCTTCTTTTGAAACAAGATATATTTTGGTTGTGTAAATATTAAAGCCATGCGAAAGTGGCTAGTTCTTTTGAATAGTATAGTCCCGAAATTGAATCGATGTTTGTGAAATGATCTAGTGAATGGCATATTCGGTTAAGACTTATATACATTCATGTGTGCATATTTGATGGTGATTCTATTCATTGGAATGCTAATGAAGCAAAACGGTTATTTTGTTTATGTACTTATTGCATTTTTTTTTTTGTAAACCTCTTTTGTGCATGAACTAAAATGATAGCTTGATTAAATCAATGTTGCGGCCTTTACTTATATGCATAAGTTTTATACAAATCCTTTTTAGGTAAGCTCCTATATTAATTCGTGGTTGCCTTGAGAGTTGTTTAGATGGTTAATGCCCGATGACCTATTCCGGTGACGGACGAGTGTCATAGGGTGTTACATTTTATTGGTATCAGAGCCAGGTTTAGTCGATTCTCGGACTACCGTAGTAAGTATGAGTCTAGCTATACATGCCGTTTAGTGTAAATTTGATAGTGAGATGACTTCTAATATCTGAAATGTGATTCTTGGTATAGAATGGATCCCGAACCTGAACAAACCGTAGCGGACGATGTAGAGAGTGTAGCTCCTGCCCCCGCGCAAGGGACAGGGCCACCAGACTCTCAGCTAAATGTCGGTCATCGAGACGATGATATTAGACCAGCTTTTTATGCGATGATGAGTGACTGGTTCGCTCAATTCGCTAGATCGAACCCGGCTGTTCCACAACCTCCGCCCCCGAATACTCCGTTTTCGACCTTCACAACCCCTCCTGTGACCGATCCTGTGAGATCGAGTAGGCCCCCTGTTGACAAAATTAGAAAATATGGGGCCGAAGAGTTCCGGGCTACCCCCAGTGACGATGCCAAGCGGGCCGAGTTTTGGCTCGACAATACCATCCGAGTGTTCGATGAACTGTCCTGCACACCCGAGGAGTGTCTTAAATGTACGGTGTCTCTGTTACGTGACGCTGCCTACTACTGGTGGAATACTCTGATTTCTGTTGTCCCGAAGGAACGGGTCAATTGGGAATTCTTCCAAACCGAATTTCGTAAGAAGTACATCAGCCAGAGATTCATCGATCAAAAACGGAAAGAATTTCTAGAGCTCAAACAAGGTCAGATGTCAGTGGCCGACTATGAGAGAGAGTTTGTACGCCTCAGCCGCTATGCTCGCGAATGTGTATCCTCTGAAGCCACCATGTGTAAGCGTTTTGAGGATGGATTAAATGAAGATATCAGATTGCTGGTGGGGATTCTGGAGATTAAGGAGTTTGTCGTACTAGTCGAGCGGACTTGTAAAGCTGAAGAACTCAGTAATGAGAAAAGAAAAGCCGAAGGTGGAGATAGGGAGTTTCGTAAGAGGTCCGCGGGGAAACCTGTTCAACAAGCATCCAAAAAGACTAGAGATGACATGGGTCGATCTAAAAATACATCGAGTTTTTCTAGATTTGAACGTACTCGACCTTCTGCGAGTTCGCGGACCACTTCTATTGCCAGTGTCGGAAATGAACGTCGAGATAGACTGGATTGCAACTATTGTGGTAAATGGCATCCGGGGAGTTGTAGGCACCGTGACCGCTCCTGTTTCCGATGTGGTTCTGCCGACCATTTTATTAAAGATTGTCCGAGAAATGATGAACGCACTCCTGATTCGACTCAGAGACCTAGTGGCGCAGTTTCACGGGGTAGACCACCGCGGCGAGGTGGAAATATTAGCGGCAGTCAGAGAGGGACTAGAGACACTGCGGTTAGATCCAAGGCTCGTGCACCTGCCAGAGCGTATGCCATCCGTGCCCGTGAGGAAGTTTCTTCTCCGGATGTTATTACTGGTACTTTCACACTTTTTAACACTGATGTTATTGCTCTGATTGATCCTGGTTCGACCCATTCGTATGTATGTGAAATGTTAGCCTTCAGTAAGACTCTTCCTGTTGAGTCTACTGAATTTGTAATTATAGTGTCGAACCCTTTGGGCCGTTGTGTTTTGGTTGATAAAGTATGTAAGAAATGTCCGTTAATGGTTCGAGATTTTTGTTTTCCGGCTGACTTGATGCTTTTACCATTCGACGAATTTGACATTATTCTCGGTATGGACTGGTTGACCGTTCATGACGCGATAGTATATTGTAAGCGGAAAATTATCGATTTGTGATGTTTGAATAATGAATTAATTCAAATCGAGTCCATTGATCTAAGTGGGCCACCTGCAATAGTTACGACCATGTCAGGTCATAAATATGTGAGGAAGGGTTATGAAGCGTATATGGCCTATGTGTTAGATAACAAAGTTACCGACAGAGAACTTGAGACGGTGCCTGTAGTCTGCGAGTTTTCAGATGTCTTTCCCGAGGAATTACCAGGATTGCCGCCTATAAGAGAGGTCGAGTTCGGTATAGAGTTGATTCCGGGTACGACGCTGATTTTGATTGCCCCGTATCGTATGGCACCTACCGAATTAAGGGAATTAAAATCTCAGCTGCAAGAGTTGACAGATAGAGGCTTTGCGCGACCTAGTTTTTCGCCATGGGGTGCACCGGTTTTGTTTGTGAAAAAGAAAGACGGGACTATGAGAATGTGCATCGATTATCGACAGCTGAATAAAGCCACGGTAAAGAATAAGTATCCATTGCCCCGAATTGATGACTTATTCGATCAGTTGAGAGGAGCCTCAGTATTTTCGAAGATTGACTTACGATCCGGCTATTATCAGTTGAGAGTTAGAGATTCGGACGTACCGAAGACAGCATTCAGAACGAGATACGGTCACTATGAGTTTCTAGTGATGCCGTTTGGACTCACCAATGCCTCCGCAGTATTCATGGATTTAATGAATCGGGTATTTAGACCGTTTTTGGACCGTTTCGTAGTAGTGTTCATCGACGATATTTTGATCTATTCTCGTGATGAGTCAGAGCATACCGAGCATTTGAGACTTGTACTCAGACTTTGGGGGATAACCAATTGTATGCGAAGTTTAATAAGTGCGAATTTTGGTTGCATGAAGTCGGTTTCTTGGGCCATATAGTATCTGCTTCGGGTATTCGAGTGGATCCGAACAAAATTTCAGCTATCCTCGACTGGAAACCCCCTAAAAACATTACCGAAGTTCGAAGCTTTTTAGGACTTGCTGGTTATTACCGACGTTTCGTCAAGGATTTTTCGATGATTGCGACTCTATTGACGAGACTGCTGCAGAAGGATGTCAAGTTCGAGTGGTCGAATAAATGTCAGGAAAGCTTCGACCAGCTGAAAACCCTTTTGACGGAAGCGCCTGTGTTGGTTCAGCCAGAAATGGGTAAAGAATTTGTGGTTTATAGTGATGCGTCTTTGAACGGTTTGGGCTGCGTATTGATGCAAGAAGGCCGGGTTATTGCTTATGCTTCGAGACAGTTGAAGCCGCACGAACGAAATTATCCGACTCATGACCTTGAACTAGCCGCTATTGTTTTTGCCTTGAAGATTTGGCGACATTATTTGTTCGGTGAGAAATGTCACATCTTTTCCGATCACAAAAGTCTTAAGTATCTAATGACTCAAAAAGATTTAAACTTGAGACAAAGGCGGTGGCTAGAATTGCTAAAAGATTATGAGCTTGTTATCGATTATCACCCGGGGAAAGCTAACGTAGTTGCAGATGCCCTTAGCTGAAAATCCTTATTTTCCTTGCGAGCTATGAACGTGAAGCTGGCGATGTCAGGAGATGGTGTGTTGATTGCCGAATTGGTAGCAAGACCTATGCTACTTCAACAGATTAGTGAGGCCCAGAAAGCCGATGATGATTTAGTTGCCAAACGAGTTCAGTGTGAGTCAACTGTGGATTCCGTATTTCGGGTCAACGAAAATGATTGTTTGAGGTTTAAAGACCGAGTGTGTGTGCCGAAAAAGTCAGAGTTAGTTTCGATGATTTTAAAATAAGCACATAGTAGCCGCATGTCGATCCATCCGGGCAGTACGAAAATGTATAACGACTTGAAGCATCAGTATTGGTGGCACGGCATGAAACGAGACATCTCCGATTTTGTATCTAAAGGCTTAGTATGTCAGCAAGTAAAAGCTGAACATCAAGTGCCGTCAGGGTTACTTCAACCAATTCTGATACCCGAGTGGAAATGGGATCGCGTTACGATGGACTTTGTGTCAGGTTTGCCGTTGACTCCGAGCAAGAAGGACTCTATCTGGGTTGTTGTTGATCGATTAACGAAATCGGCCCATTTCATTCCTGTTCGCACTGACTATTCGCTTGATAAGTTAGCGGAATTATACGTCTCTCAGATTGTGCGATTGCATGGGGTGCCGACTTCTATTGTTTCTGATCGAGACCCTCGGTTTACTTCTAGATTTTGGAGGAAGCTGCATGAAGCTCTGGGTACTAAGCTCCATTTCAGCACCGCTTTTCATCCGCAAACGGATGGTCAATCTAAACGGGTTATTCAGATACTCGAGGACATGTTGAGATGTTGCATCCTCGAATTTAGCGGCTCGTGGGAGAAATATATACCTTTGGTTGAATTCGCGTATAATAACAGCTTTCAGACCAGTATTCAGATGGCACCTTACGAAGCTCTTTACGGTCGTAAGTGCTGTACACCTCTATTTTGGAACGAGCTTAGTGAAGATAAGATTATCGGAGTTGATTTAGTCAGAGAAGCCGAGCAGAAAGTGAAGATAATTCGCGACAGTTTGAGAATGGCATCCGATCGTTAGAAATCGTACGCAGACTTAAAGCGAAAAGACATCGAATATCAAGTGGGTGATAAGGTGTTTTTGAAAGTTTCACCGTGGAAAAAGATACTCTGTTTTGGCCGTAAAGGCAAGCTGAGCCCGAGATTCATCGGACCGTATGAGATATCAGAGCGGGTTGGACCGGTTGCTTATAGATTGATGTTACCTTCTGAACTTGAAAAGATTCACAATGTTTTTCATGTATCGATGCTCCGTCGGTATAGATCCGATCCTTCGCATGTACTAAATCCGTCCGAGGTTGAAATTCAACCTAATTTGAGTTATGAGGAAGAACCTATCCGTATTTTAGCTCGAGAGGTTAGAGAATTACGAAACAAAAAAGTTCCATTAGTAAAAGTGCTATGGCTCAAGCATGGGATCGAGGAAGCAACTTGGGAGTCCGAGAATGCTATGAAAGAACGATATCCAAATCTATTTTCGGGTAAGATTTTCGGGGACGAAAATCTTTTTTTTAGGAGGAGGGAGTTGTGACAGCCCTAGTTCGACCTTAGTCGGGAAGCGGTTTCGGGACTGCTAAACCGAATCAGAAATTTTTATTGATGATGTTAGTTGGATTGTTGATATGCGTTTTAGTAGGGGTTATAAAAATTTTGTGAAAATTTGACCTTTAAAATGATTAATTGCTTAAAGAGGGCTTAAATGTTGAACTTTGAAATTATAGTAGGTAAAAATTAAAGTGACTAAAAAGTATAAACATACAAAGTGATGTCTTTGCATGTCTAATTGCCCATTTCCACTTTAGTGGACGGCAATGATGATGTTAAAATTATTTTTATATTGTTTATGTGTTAAATTCATTATTTTATTAAAACATAAAATCAAAAAAAGATAATTTAGAAAAGAAAATTTCCTTCTTTTCATCCTCTATTGCCGTTTGTGACTAAAGAAGAGAGAGTTGGAGTTTAAAGGAGGTTCGGCCATTGTAGTTCAAAATTTAAGGTATGAATTCAATGTTTTTCATGTGTTTCTTCAAATTTTTGATGAAATGGAGTTAGCTACTAAGTTCCTTACCTAGCCCATGTATAAATTTTGAAGTTGGTTGATGTTGGTATTCGGCAATGGTGTTTTGAAAATTATGAAATTCACAAATTGCTATGGAAATTAAGTAATTGAGTGTTAGATAGACAAGGTAATGTTAAAATCCATGAAATTTTAAGATTTTAAGTTGATATTATGAATTTGAGCTTTGTGTGGCTCAATCCCTTGTGATGCAAATTCGGTTGAGGATGTGGTGTTTTCATTGAGGTTGCTTTAGCTATTTTTGAATATTGAGAAATTGTAGTTGATGTTTTGAGCTTGGTGAAAGAAATAGTTGTGACTAATTTGATTATGGAAATCGGCTAAGTGGGGAATATGCTAGGTTAAGGCGAAGTTGATAGTGGTTGCATGAGTGTTAGCCTAATTGGAACTTAAATAATGAGTGAACTTTGTATTTGTGATGAATGGTACTTTCGGTCATGAACCAAATGTGTTATTTTATTTTGTAAATTGATGTTGCATATTAGGGAAGTCGGCTAACCTTTGTTGTGGACATATTTCCGATTTGTGGCCTAGAATCCTTGGTTAGGGAGGATGCCGAATGTACTCCAAATTAATGTTTTGAACCATTTATGGTATTTTCTTTAAAAATTAGAAATATGGGAATGACTATGGTAATGTCTTTGATATTTGCATTATTGCATTCGGTTAATATGGATGTGAGAATTTTTGTCTTAGCTTAGGTGATGTCTTGATGATGGAATATCAATGTAGCATATTATTGAATTTATTTGAGACTTAGACTTATATAGACTTGATTCGGTTTGTTATATTTGACTCATTGATGTCCTTTGAAGTATTAAATGAGCATTCGGTCATGAGAGATTTGGTATACTTATGTGTTATACTTTGTATGTATGACTCAATTTATAATCGGTTATGGCAATCTAGTTGCCTCTGTAATGTTCATATCTTGATGAAGAAATGTTGATGTGGTAAATTAGAGGAAATCATATTTGACCCCTAAGTCTATTATGACATGAAGGATAAGATTAGTTTAAAAGACTTTCTCTATGTGATCTAATTAAAACCCGGCATGATTAGTAACATAATGAAATTCGGCCTAATGTATTCATAAAAGAAAGGTGTTTGTGCGTTCGTATTATTGAAGTGAAGGTACTCAATTATTGATAATTTGGCCGAATGTGTTTGTGTGCCGTATAGAGAGGGTGTATATTTCGTACTTTAAGGTAAGTAGGGTTTGTAAATTAATACATCTAATTTGTAAATTGAAGCTCAAGAACATAGAGGGACAGCATCGGATAAGGGGAAAGCTAAGGTGACAGAATAGCCGCCCCGTATTTATACAGAAAAGTTCGAGGTAAGTTTAAGTATTTAACCCTTTAATAAACGAATTGGTTTGAGATTTGCTTATATGTATTTAGGCCGAATGTACCTCTTGAAAGTGTCTGGATATGTGTAATGTGTGAAATGAACAAAGGAGTGATGTTTTGAGATTATTGTTTTTGTGATAAGTTCATGTGCTGAATTTGACTTATCTGCCACTGTATTTCCGAGCCGGGTTGAATCCCGAAGAGCCTTAGGGCTAGAGTTCAGAGCCGGGTTGAATCCCGAAGAGCCTTAGGGCTAGAGTTCAGAGCCGGGTTGAATCCCGAAGAGCCTTAGGGCTAGAGTTCAGACCCGGGATAAATCCCGAAGAGCCTTAGGGCTAGAGTTCAAAACCGAGGCAAACCCCGAAGAGCCGTAGGGCTAACGGTAAGAGTTCAGCTTTATCAATCTCTGTTAATGAAACATCTACGATAAAATGACCAGGTATGTTCGTTACGAAATGGTGAACAATTTCCTATCAAATTACCTTACAAAGGAGCGATGTTTAGTGCTAACAATGGTTTAAAAGAGAATGTGACAATCTGTGGCTACTTTGCTATATTTGTGAAACTATAAATTTTGTGAGTATGTAATTTTCGGGGATTATTAGTACATTCAAATAAGAAGGAGAAGATTAAATTTGGTATGTGCAAATTCGGCTATGGTGAAACCTTTACGAATGATCACATAAATGATATCTTTGCATTAGTAGATTGATTGTTTTATTACTTGAACTTACTAAGCATAGAAAAGCTTACTCTGTTACTCTGAATCTTCTGTTTTATAGATTTTGGTTCGTCAGCTACGGTCTCGGGAATCTCAAACTCGAAGTCATCTCTACTATCAAAGCCTCGTTCGGTACCTAATTAGCTAAACTTTAGTAAATGGCATGTATAGGCTAACTCTTCTTTTGAAACAAGATATATTTTGGTTGTGTAAATATTAAAGCCATGCGAAAGTGGCTAGTTCTTTTGAATAGTATAGTCCCGAAATTGAATCGATGTTTGTGAAATGATCTAGTGAATGGCATATTCGGTTAAGACTTATATACATTCATGTGTGCATATTTGATGGTGATTCTATTCATTGGAATGCTAATGAAGCAAAACGGTTATTTTGTTTATGTACTTATTGCATGTTTTTTTTTGTAAACCTCTTTTGTGCATGAACTAAAATGATAGCTTGATTAAATCAATGTTGCGGCCTTTACTTATATGCATAAGTTTTATACAAATCCTTTTTAGGTAAGCTCCTATATTAATTCGTGGTTGCCTTGAGAGTCGTTTAGATAGTTAATGCCTGATGACCTATTCCGGTGACGGACGAGTGTCATAGGGTGTTACAATTAGACCACGAATCAATGATAACTAAATTTAACATACTCTTACCATATTCGGGCATCCATGAACAAGGCCCTAAATCCTTACCTTTGCTGAAGTTGATATCCAAATCTGGATCCGAACGCTCCACTGATCCAAGCCCTTAGTCAGCAGCCTTTAACCCTTACAAGCACAGAGTAAAATAATTGGTAACAGCTCCTTAAAGCCTTAGGCGCTATTTCGACAGCCTCCCTAAACACATAGGGATTCCAACTTTTCCAAATCCCAAAAATAAGAATAGATCACAGTCAAGTCATTCATATCACCAACTTATATCCACGGTCAAACTAGCCCAATCATCACACAAGTTAGTCATTTACCCACGAATGGCAAAACAGTCATTTAACACCTAGGGGCAAAATGGTAATTTTACCCCACAGGGGTATCTCGGTAATTCTACCCTACAGGGATATTTCAGTAATTCTACCCTAAAGGGGTATTTCAGTAATTCTACCCTAAAGGGGCATTTCAGTAATTTCACAAATCAAGGGTAAAACAGTAATTTTACAGATCAGGGGTAAAACGATAATTTTACAAACCATGGGTAAAATGGTAATTTTACAAATCAGGGGTAAAATGGTAATTTTACAAATCAGGGGTAAAATGGTAATTTTACAAATCATGGGTAAAATAGTAATTTTACAAATCAGGGGTAAAATGGTAATTTTACAAATCAGGGGTAAAATGGTAATTTTACAAATCAAGGGTATGTTCGTCATTTTCCAAATCGAGGGTACTTCTGTCATTGTACAAATCAAGGGTAATTCGATAATTTTATAAATCAGGGTATTTCTTGTAATTTTGCAAACCAAGGGTATTTCAATAATTTTGTAAATCAAGGGCAAAATGGTAATTATGTAAATCAGGGGTACTTTGGTAATTTTATAAGTCGAGGGTATTTTAGTAACTTTGTAAACTAAAGCATTTCTAAACAGAGATAACAATGCGAATGGGCCTAGGGCCCATTGTAGGCCCAAATGGGCCCACACGCTTGTGTGGCCCTTTTAGCCCAAATCTAGCTACAGATATGAGATTCACCTAATCTAGCCCAATACTTACTATACAATCAAACAACTTATCCAATTGGGCTCGCAGGCCCATTGGGTCCACATGGCCTCTTCTGCCCATCGCAGCCCGAAGTAGCCGTCCTACCGCTAGAGCAGTGAGAAATACACACCTGATAGGAGACTGAAGTTAATCTGCACTCCAAACACTCTTAGCCGATGCCCAACCCAAACGGGCATGCCATAAAGCGAAAGGGATCAGCCAAGAAGGCTGTGCCTACTCTCCTCCTGGTTTGCTCTATTTAAAGCTAGCTCCTCACCTGCTCTCATGTTAGCTTTCCGATGTGGGATTCTCCATCAATCCCCCCAAAATTAAAGCATTAGCAAAATAATCAACCTTTGCGTGCAACGGGATTCGAACCAAAGTCCTCTCAGTAACCCTGTCATGCCATCACCACTCGGACACAAGCTCCTTTGTGTCATAAGTCCAACACATTTAACTTTAAAGCTCACCTACTTGCTTCCAGATTTATTTAAAAGAAAAACCAAAATAAATTGCAAGAGCCAAGACTTGAACCTTGGACCCTTTGCTTCCTTGTCCCCTAAGTGGCGCTACTTTGCCACTACACCACATTCCTTTTTTTGTGTCTTATTACACACATAATTCCTTACAACTCCTCTTTTCCAAGTCCTCTATTCCTTAAGTCCAAAAATCCAAGAATTCTCCGGGTTTTTAACCAACACTTGGGCCTTCCATAGGCCCAATAACACACTCCAAACACGAATTACACATCCGTATATCAAAATTTCAACATTACACCAAATATCACAAAAATCCCGGAATCCCAGAAATTAGCCCAAGACTTTTCCCCACACTGTGAATCCTTCGCAGTTCACTAAAATACCACATTAACCCATTAATAATAACCTTCCATAACCGAATTCAACACATCAATAATTTTATTTCGAACTATCTCACACCCGCACCCAGGCCCAAGGCCCAATACTTCTAGGCCCAAATTCAGGGTGTTACAATTTGCCATTATAAATATGCCATTATTAACTGCACAAGCTACCTAAATGGTCATTAGCATATGGTCATTTTTATGCCACATAACCTCAGCCTGATAGTGTGATAGTATCTTCGGCGACCTCCAACTTGAGCTAGCATCTAAAACTCTATAAGAAAAAGGAAGGGAAGGGAGAAAGCATTATAGGTTAAGGTAAGTGAATATGTAAAATATAATAATAATACATTATTAATGGCATTTATAAATCCTAAAATATGTCTCCACAATTATACAATCTTAATCTCACATGAAATTATCATTTACTTAAAATTAATACAAACTATCTATTCGAGTCCCAGTCACTAAATTATTTTTATCCTGAACTATTGAGCTCCAAATTAAGATCCGTAAATTTTCCCAGAAACTAGACTCATATTTCTTCTTACCATAAAAATCTTATAGTTTTTGGTTGGGCCAATTAATACATTTTATTCATTAAATACTCCCATATTTCGGTACCCGATAGTCCTGACCACTCTTCACTAAAATTACAATTTCTCTTCATACAGAACTCAAAAGATGTTCACGTTCATTTCTACTAAACATAGACTAAATAAGGAATCCACCCATATAAATTGTGTTCCATAAATATTTTTGTACAAGTTTTAATGATTTTTCCAAATCATAACAGGGGACCACAAAGTCATTCTGAACCAGTCTAAAAAAATATAAATATCTCAAAATATAGAATTCTTTTGCTTGCTCTGTTTCTTTTATATGAAAATAACTCAATAAGCTCTAATTAAATATCTTATTCAGCTTCTAATTCAATTTCTACCATTTTTGGTGAGTTTTCAAAGTCACTCCTCTGCTGCTATTTGAAACTGTTTATTCCAAATTTCAACTCTTTCACTAAAATTTCTTATTGCCAACTTTCAAGTTAATACTTATCCATATTCATCTTATCAAAATTCAATCACATATCTAACTCATAATTCAAAACTCATATATTCATATTCCGATATTTAACCCCACATTTTTCATGTTAAATTCCATTTAGCAAACTTGTTTCTCCCGGTGAACACTTCGGAGAGTAACAATATCTGGTGGTTTTAGCACATAGCTCCACCTTCTATAATTAATGCCCCACTTAGTGGTATACACACATAGCACCACACTATTGGACTAACATGTAATTGTGGCATACGCACTTAGCGCCACTTTTAAAGGTAACATGTATAACCGTGGCATATCCACTTAGCACCACGTTACATGTTTAACCGTGGTATATCCACTTAGCACCACGTTAATGAATCAATATATGTAACTGTGGCATATCCACTTAGCACCACGTTACATGTATCAATATGTGTAATCGTGGCATATCCACTTAGCACCACGTTACACGTATAACCGTACTTAGCACCACGTTTTTCCATTCTGAAGGTTCAACCGAGATTTCCTCATATAATCTCAATTCATCAACCACAATCACCGTTTATGTCCATTAATTGTACAATACTAAAACTTATTTCACATGTCACAAAATAAAATATCATAAAATAATAAAAACGATACATTATTTACATATAAACTTACCTCAGTGTAAAATATAGAAATTTTACAATTTAATCCACAATGTTTTCCTTTCCCCGATCCATGTTGATTTCACGTCTTTCTTGATCTAAAATAACACATTTAGCTTATTTAATACTCACATTTATCAAAACAGTCCTTAACTCCAACTTTGGAAAAATTACAATTTTGCCCCTAAACTTTTACATATTTACACTTCTTCCCCAAAGCTCGGAAATGAAACTTTTTCCCTAATTCTTATGTTTTAGAACATGCTGATCACTTATTTACTAATGGCAACATCAAATTCTCACTCTAACATGCACTTATGAACATTAGGTATTTTTACCTATTACGTCGTTTTACTCGTTTTCACTTAAAACCGAGTAGCACAAGTTGTTCAACATAATTTAAAACCTCATAATCTATCATAAAACATCAAAATACACAATTATTCAACATGGGTCAATTTTTGAAATCAAACCCTAGCTCAAATAAATGGTAGAAATAGAGAAATCATGTTACCGGGATTTCAAAAACATAAAAATCATTAAAAACGGGGCTAGAACGGACTTACAATCGAGCTTGGAAGCTTGAAAAACCCTATCCATGGTTTCTGCATGCTATCTTCGACCTTGAGGAAGAAGATGAGCAAAAATTGGCTTTTAATTTGAGTTTTTTAATTCATTAATCATTAAATGACCAAAATGCCCCTAACTAAAAAAATATTCTTTTTCACCCATTTAATGTCCATTTTTGTCCAATAAATTAGCCAATGGTGTAATTACCATTTAAGGACCTTCAATTTAAAATTTTATAACAATTGGACACCTCTAACATGTAGAACTCAACTTTTGCGCTTTTTACAATTTAGTCCTTTTGACTAAATTGAGTGCCCAAACATCGAAATTTTGGTACAAAATTTTTACAAAATAATTTTATAAAAATGTAAACCATAAAAAATATAAATAAAACACATTTCAATTAAACACCTTTACCTTCTAGAAAGCACATTTTACTACTTTTGCAATTTAGTCCAATTTATCAAATTGGACACACAAACAATAAAATTTTGTAACAATAATTTCACAAATTATTGAAAACACAAAATAAATTTTAAAACTCAATGAGAATAAATATTTTGACGTCAGATTTGTGGTTTCGTAACCACTATTCCGTTTAGGCCTTGTATCGGGCTATTACAATTCTCCCCCGCTTTAGGGATTTTCATCCCTGAAAATCTTATTAGTAAAGAGATTCAATATCTTTTCTCAAAATTTCTTAAACATCTACAACCAATCCTCTTCAAAATGATACTTTTAGAAACAATTTGTCATTAAACTGAAATCTAGTATAACTAAGTGTCAATTTTGTATACTTCTATGTCAGTCGAAAACTATTTCGAATTTTCACAATTACTTTCACTTTTTATCATAATCAGAATTCGACTTAGTCATGTACACAAAGTTTGTTGTAGCTGTTACCAGAATCAATAATATAATCCTCAAATTCTGAAAAAATCATAAGGATTTTCATCATCGATCAATCACAATCCAAATAACAACTTTCATTTTCGAAGAATAAGAGAACTTCCGATACGGAACTCATATTATTTTTGTTTCAATATCAAACTAGACTCATCATTGACTATAATAGTCCTGATTGTATTTTGTCATTTAACTTAACTCTAATAACAAAATGACATCTAAACTCAAAAATCTGAAATATCAAATTTCATATCTGTATACCTGAACATTGACTTCAAATCACTCTACTTTTTATTTCTTTTCAAATGAATAGATAAAATACTACGGTGAGCTCTAAATGAAAACTCTTTGCATACCCTGTGTTTCTCAATACACCAATTCTGTCTCGGAATAATAGAATCAGTAATAAGATCTAATTTAAAATTCAGAATCAAAAGTTAGCTCACGCTGAGTTAATTTAACTTAACACTTACCAATCTAATTCTGAGTTTCTCCAATTTATAATAGAAATGTCAGTTTAATTAAAATCAAAACTCCATCAACAAGGTAAATCATTAAAACTAATACTCGCAAGGTAAACAAAAATTTTCATTCAACCACCTGCAATATTTTAACCTTTCTCATAGATTTGTTGGTATTCACACACATTCTTTCAGTTAAGGAAAAAAACCTCGATCGATATGTCTCCGTGTCATACTTTCAGGAATATAAATTCTTCCTTCAGACTGTTCGTCTATAAATCTATGTATGTACAACACCATTTTCAGACCAAAGGATGCACATAAATACACATAGTTTAATTTATCTTCTAACTGAATAGCTCACTCTGATTGAAATTACTGAGTTGATCCTAACTATTTATTAGCATTCCACAATGATCACTTCTTTATATCGTTAGAACAGATCAAACATACAATTTCTCATATTTCTTTCAACATACCAGTCACAAATACTTAATAACTGTAATAACTCAGATGAAACATAACATCTTGTTTGAAGTCACTGATAATAGCCAAGATTACCTGGGGAAAGGAAATCAATATACAATCTGAACTTGAACTGTCATAATCCTCACCTTTGTCAATATTTACCTTAAAGATATTCCATACATGATAAACTAACCTATAAGAATGATAAGAAAATTGAGATAAGGAAATCCAAGATACAAAACCATACAGTATATTCAGAAACACCACCTGTATGAAATAATAAGGAACCTGACGACTCTTCAGAAAAACTAGAAGAAAATATGCACTATTCATTCATTCTATAGTCAATTGTAACATAGATAATACATTTTCCATGTAGATGTAAATAGGACAACAGCCAGAAGAAACACAAGATTAATTTCATATGAATTCACTATTAGCTTCTTATCTCTGATGTAACAGAATAGAAAACCAATGGAAAATAAAAGAACAATGATCATAAATCAATCAGATCAACGATACTTTCATCATAAAATAAGAAACCGCATTTACTTCTGATAATGCCTAGATACATAAAATGCCCCGAAAAATTTTAATAGATTACTCAACTGTAACTGTCATGTTTAACATCTTTTTGTAATAATTGTATCATCAGTATAGCTATCAATTATCAATACCAAAGCTTTAAAATTTTCGAAATTGTAACCATCATACTAATTGAAACCATAGTACCATAATAAGATCAGCACATCAACCTTATAAATAAAATAATACTTCAATATCAATAATACTTCCCAAACAGAAGAGAAAAGACTGAAAATAGTCCCAATAACAACTAGTCTAATAACATGATATCCACCATCTGTGACTCATATTACTAAACTCCCATATTCGAATCAGGAGTTATAACAGTAACTATAAAGGTCTTCAACGAATGAATATTTTTCTCGAATATATATTATATTATATTATATTTATAATTCAGAGCTTCAACCAATAGAAGTAGAAAACCACATCATATGAATCTTTTTATCAAATTTTCTCTCAAGCATAATTGATTAGAAAACCAGAAAAGAGATAAAGCAGTACCGCTCATATTTTAATCAGACTTTCAACAATTCCACTTAACATCATGATTAGCCAACTTTTCTATAAAATAGTAATCACATTTGAAAATGAATAATTACATATATTTCTGTATATAACAAATCATGTAAAATACCCTAAAAAAATATTACTGTAAGATATATAATATAACAATTGCAGTCATATATCTTTTCTATTTTACCACTGTGCAACTAACTACCAAAGTCACCAATAATTCCACATTATTCAGTTCACAAAAAGAACTAATTTATAAGAAATATTCCAGTAAATTATTTTTGTAGATATCATACCTGAATAAATCGATTACTCATGAATAGATTTTTTTTCTTTTTCTTTTAATAGTAACATTGCGTATTTTGAATAATCTTCAGAAAAATCATCTGATATCTCAGTCATAATCATCTTTACTTACTAAGCCATTTCCCCTCTCTAATCACATTATTAACTATTCCACCACTAAACTCTTTATTTCTCACTTACGAGCTTATTAAATGTAAATCTGATGAACTTTGTCATATGACACTATACCGAGGAGGGGGAGTGAATATTGTAAAGCCTTTAAAAATTTTAACTTTCATACATACACATATATAGTATAGCATTTCATATCAACATAATATCAGACATTTGATTTATACATCTCAACTTTTCAACTCATCATGAACACACTTTCAAGCTTTTTGGTAACACATTCATCATTATCATGTATAAGTATCTACCACTCATAATAAGCCCATCACATTTAGCCACTGCAAAGATTCAACCTTATTGATCGATTTATAATATTCAATTGGAACAGTAGCATCTTATCCATATTCCACCACCATTAATTAATCCATTACACACCATTAACACACATGTATATCAACTCGAACCATAAAGACCCATCTCAATAAATCAATATATTTACTAAGTTATACTTACTTACTTATTCCCTTTCTGCATTATCAGTTGGAAAGCATCTCTACTTAACAAAACAATCTCATCGGGGTCGGAAGATATCACACTATCGCGTCCACATACGACATGTATAGCTAGACTCTCACACACACGCTACGGTAGTCTAAGAATCGACAAAACCATAGCTCTGATACCACTAAATGTAACACCTCTTACCCGTGTTCAATACTGGAACAGGGTATGAGGCATCACTGGATTTTTACACTTACAAATACACAGACCGGCCATAAAATTTCTTTCAATTTAGAGTCTAATAACATTCTTAACATATATACATTAATTTATTTACTAACATGCAAGCATACTCGTTCATCTATTGCATCATTATGACTCATAACATAGCTATTATTAGTCATATAACATGGTATTATACAACAATAAAATTTCCATTAATTTAGGCCAACATTCTAGGCCAACTCAGTAACATATATACATATATTCAAGTCCTTATACATGCCATAAACTTATAAATATTTCAGAATCTTTTAATACTAACCCCAGCCTGATAGTGTGATAGTATCTCCGGCGACCTCCAACTCGAGCTAGCATCTAAAACTCTATAAGAAAAAGGAAGGGAAGGGAGTAAGCATTATAGCTTAGTAAGTGAATATGTAAAAAAATAATAATAATACATTATTAATGGCATTTATAAATACCAAAATATGTCTCCACAATTATACAATCTTAATCTCACATGAAATTATCATTTACTTAAAATCAGTACAAGCTGTCTATTCGAGTCCCGGTCACTAAATTATTTTTACCCTAAGCTATAGAGCTCCAAATTAAGATCCGTAAATTTTCCCAAAAACTAGACTCATATTTATTCTAACCATAAAAATTTTAGAATTTTTGGTTGGGCCAATTAATACATTTTATTCATTAAATACTCCCCTGTTTTGCTACCTGACAGTCCTGACCACTCTTCACTAAAATTACAATTTCTTTTCATACAGAACTCGAAAGATATTCACGTTTATTTCTACTAAAAATAGACTCAATAAGGAATCCACCTATATAAATTTTGTTCCATAAATATTTTTTTATAATTTTTAATGATTTTTCCAAATCAGAATAGGGGATCACGAAGTCATTCTAAACCAGTCTCAAAAAAATATAAATATCTCAAAATATAGAATTCTTTTGCCTGCTCTGTTTCTTTTATATGAAAATAGACTCAATAAGCTCTAATTAAATATCTCATTCAGCTTTCAATTTCTACCATTTTTGGTGAGTTTTCAAAGTCAGTCCTCTGCTGCTATTTGGAACTGTTTATTCCAAATTTCAACTCTTTCACTAAAATTTCTTATTGTCAACTTTCAAGTTAATACTTATCCATATTCATCTTATCAAAATTCAATCACATATCTAACTCATAACTCATAACTCATAACTCATATGTTCATATTTCGGTATTTATCCCCACATTTTTCATGTTAAATTCCATTTAGCAAACTTGTTTCTCTCGGTGAACACTTCGGAAAGTAACAATCTCCGGTGGTTTTAGCACATAGCTCCACCTTCTGTAATTAATGCCCAACTTAGTGGTATAGGCACATAGCACCACACTATTAGACTAACATGTAATTGTGGCATACGCACTTAGCGCCACTTTTAAAGTTAACATGTATAACCGTGGCATATCCACTTAGCACCACGTTACATGTTTAACCGTGGTATATCCACTTAGCACCACGTTAATGAATCAATATATGTAACTGTGGCATTTCCACTTAGCACCACGTTACATGTATCAATATGTGTAATCATGGCAAATCCACTTAGCACCACGTTACACGTATAACCGTACTTAGCACCACGTTTTTCCATTCTGAAGGTTCAACCGAGATTTCCTCATTTAATCTCAATTCATCAACCACAATCACCGTTTATGTCCATTAATTGTACAATACTAAAACTTATTTCACATGTCACAAAATAAAATATCATAAAATAATAAAAACAATACATTATTTACATATAAACTTACCTCAGTGTAAAATATAGAAATTTTACAATTTAATCCACAATGTTTTCCTTTCCCCGATCCATGTCGATTTCACGTCTTTCTTGATCTAAAATAACACATTTAGCTTATTAAATACTCACATTTATCAAAACAGTCCTTAACTCCAACTTTGGAAAAATTACACTTTTGCCCCTAAACTTTTACATATTTACACTTTTTCCCCAAAGCTCGAAAATTAAACTTTTTTCCCTAATTCTTATGTTTTAGAACATGCTGATCATTTATCTACTGATGGAAACATCAAATTCTCACTCTAACATATACTTATGAACATTAGGTATTTTTACCAATTATGTCATTTTACTCGTTTCACTTAAAACCGAGTAGCACAAGTTGTTCAACATAATTTAAAACCCCATAATCTCCCATAAAACATCAAAATACACAATTATTCAACATGGTTCATTTTTTGAAATCAAACCCTAGCTAAAATAAATGGTAGAAATAGAGAAATCATGTTACCGGGATTTCAAAAACGTAAAAATCATTAAACAATGGGCTATAACGGACTTACAGTCGAGCTTGGAAGCTTGAAAAATCCTAGACATGGTTTTTCCATGCTATTTTCGGCCTTGAGGAAGAAGATGAGAAAAATTTGGCTTTTAATTTGATTTTTTTAATTCATTTAATCATTAAATGACCAAAATGCCCCTAACTAAAAAAATATTCTTTTTCACCCATTTCATGTCCATTTTTGTCCAATAAATTAACCAATGGTCTAATTACCATTTGACGTCCTTCAATTTAAAATTTCATAACAATTGGATACCTCTAACATGTAGAACTCAACTTTTGCACTTTTTACAATTTAGTCCTTTTGACTAAATTGAGTGCCCAAACGTCGAAATTTCCGTACGAAATTTTTACAGAATAATTCTATAAAAATGGAAACCATAAAAAATATAAATAAACATATTTCAATTAAACACCTTTACCTTCTAGAATGCACATTTTACTACTTTTGCAATTTAGTCCAATTTATCAAATTGGACACACAAACAAGAAAATTTTGTAACGAAAATTTCACAAAATAATGCAAATACAAAATAAATTTTAAAACTCAATCGGAATAAATATTTTGACCTCAAATTTATGGTTTCGTAACCACTATTTCGTTTAGGCCTTGTATCGGGCTATTACACAGATGCTAGCTCGAGTTGGAGGTCACCAGAGATTCTATCACACTAGCAAGCTATGGATTGGTACCAATAATTTTTATTCTAGCTTTTTAAGTTTATGGCATGTATAGGGACTTTGTCATTTGTGTACAGATTATTATGAGTCGGCATAGAGTATTGGCCAATGCTAATTAAAGGTCATTATTGTGTAAGGCCATTTAATGTGGCCAATACTTGTTATATTATAAGCTTATGATGATGCATTTCATGGAGGACTATGATTTCTTGCGTGTAGATGAATGAATGTGTGGTAATCACTAAATGTGAATGGTTGAGTAATTTGTATGCTGTGATTTGTTAAGTGTGTATATGTGGATGTTTCGGTAGCTTAATTACGTCAAGGAAATGTGTCATTGAAGTTATGTTCAAGTATGTGCATATTAGGGTAGAGAATGGCTTGGAAAATAGCTAACTTCTTAATCATACGTGTAGAGACACGACTGTGTGTCTCAGCCGTGTGGAGGACACGGCCTAGCAACGGGCGTGTGACATGGTCGTGTGACCCTAAATGGATTATGAAGTCATAAACAGAGAGTTACATGGGTGGAGGACACGGGCATGCCCTGATGCACACGGATGTGTGTAACCACACGGCCTGCCCACACGGGCGTGCCACTCTCCAAAATATTAAAATTTTCTTAGTGTCTCAAAAGTTTCAAAAGTTCTTTGTTTAGTCCCTAACCACGTTCAATGCATGATTTGGGCCTCGTAGGCCCATAATAGGGACATTATGAATATATTTGAAAAGTTATGAATTTAAATGGAAATTCATGCCCTGGTTTTATGTGCTTATGTATGGTTAAGCCCAGTAATACCTCGTATCCTGTTCTGGCGTTGGACACGGGTAAGGGGTGTTACACTTTGTTAGTATATCTAAAGTATGCTTACTTGGGAGATAACAATACATTGCCAATTATTATTTCTATGGCATTGACATTAGATCAAGAGGCTCAATTATTGAAACTTTTAAAGAAATCTATGAAAGCATTAAGATGGACAATTGCAGATACCAAAGGAATCAGTCTAACAATCTGCATGTATAAGATATTACTAGAGGATTGCCATGGCAAATCTATCGAGCAACAGAGAAGACTGAATCCCATTATGAATGAAGTTGTCAAAAAGGAGATTATCAAATGGCTGGATGCTTGAATCATATTCCCAATTTTGAATAGTTCTTAGGTGACCCCTGTTCAGTGTGTACCTAAAAAAGGGGTGTCATCGTGGTAAGCAATGATAACAACAAACTCATTCCTACTCATATCATCATTGAATAGAGGGTTTGTATGGACTATCAGAAACTCAACAAGGTAACAAGGACCTTTTTCCTCTGTCATTTATCGACCAGATGTTAGATAGATTAGTAGGGAAAGCCTTTTATTGTCTTATAGTTGGTTATTCGAGGTATAACCAAATTGTCATAGCTCCTACTGATCAAGAGAAGACCACATTCAGATGTCCTTATGGAACTTTTGCATTCTGATGAATGCCATGTAGATTATGCAATGCCTCTACAACATTTCAGAATTGCATGATGGAAATAATTGTGGGCATGGTGGAGAAATTTTTAAAAGTTTTTATGGATGACTTCTCGATGTTTGGCGATACTTTTGAAGATTGTTTAAAAAATATGGAGTTAGTTCTTTGTCAGTGTGAAGAAACCAACCTTGTTCTCAATTGGGAGAAGTGCCACTTCATAGTTTGTGAAGACATTGTTTTGGGACATAAAATTTCCTAGTAAGAGATTGATGTAGACAAAGCAAAAATTAAAGTTATTGAGAAATTGCCACCACCCTCAATAGTTAAAAGTATTCGCACTTTTCTTGGTCATGCAAGACTTTATCGACGATTCATCAAAGATTTTTTTGAAAATATCAAAACCCCTGTGTACATTGTTAGAACACAATAGATATTTCAATTTTGATGAGCAGTGTTTACAATAATTTGAGTTGAAAAAGCGGCTAGTTACAACACCAATAGTCATAGCACCAGATTAGACTTTACCTTTTGAACTTCTGTGTGATGCTAGTGATTTTGCTGTAGGGGCAGTACTTGGGCAGAGAAAGGACAAGGTATTTCATGCTATCTGTAACACCCCTTACCCGAGACCTCACCAAAGTGGAGCACGAGGCGTTACTAGACTTATCTTACTAGTTCAGGGCATAAAAATTTATTTTTTAAATTAATTCGCTCACATTCATCCAATATATCCCTAAAAAGGGCACTCGAGGACCTAAAACATGCAATTGAAACGATTCGGGACCAAACCAGGAACATTGAAAATTTTCCAATTACTTACACAAATCAAAACAATTTATTTCACTATTCATAATAAAAGTGTCCACTTTTGTAATAGTCACTAAATTAATTATAACTTAGGTTAAGAAACTCAAAATTTAAATATGTAAATTTTTCCTGAAACTAGACTCATATATCTTATTACCATAAAAATTTTAGAATTTTTAGTTTGGCCAATTACTACAATATATTCATTAAATCCTCCCCTATTTTGTTGCCCGACAGTCCTGCCACTCTTAACTAATATTTAGATTTCTATTTGTACAAAATTAAAATGATGTCCTTGTTTGTTTCTTAACCATATAAATTATGCTTCATAATTATTTGTGTGCAATTTTTAATGATTTTTACAAGTTAGAGCAAGGGATCATGAAATCATTTTGAACCAGTCTCACAAGAATTTAAATATCTCAAAATATAGACTTCCTTTGCTTTCTTTGTTTTTTTCTATAAAAATGGACTCAATAAGCTTTAATTATATATCTCAATCACCATTTAATTCCATTTCTAAAATTTTTAGTTATTTTCAAAATCATGCCATCACTACTGTCCTAAAACAATTTCATAACCAACTTTTACTATTTCATAATTTCTTTGCATTAAACCTCATTTAGGCATACTTAACATCAACAGATGTTCTTATTTAGCCATATCATAAGGACATACACACAAAATGGCCAAGTCGCTATACATACCATAACTGAAAACGTTTCAATGAAAATACAGAATTGGTAACTTGATAGTCGAAAGTGTGAAGTGATCTCCGACGACCTCCAACCCGAGCTTGTTTGATAAAACTCTGGAGCAGGGGAAAGGAAAGAGGTAAGCTTATAAAGCTTAGTAAGTTCACATGAAAAATAATAGGCATTAGTAATAAATTTAGCTCGTTACTAAGCTTTCATAATTTGCATAAATAATGTTAAGTTCTTACTTTCCCATCTTACTCATTGGTAACCTTACCAAATGCTCGGAATACTAAAGAAAATACCTTACTTAGTAGCTTGCTTATGTACCTGTAACATCTCACTTAACACAGTAATACTCTTTCATTATATATAGGCATATTGCCAACCATGTCACAAAGCGTCACAAGTATAATTGAAAACTTATCACTTACTTAATACTTGAATATACTCATTAAAATACTTTTAATATCATCAACTTATAACCTCAATATTAATAAGCCTTATGTACATACTTGTGCTCTTTCCTTATGATCTTAGCTTATAATCTCTTTAACTTACTCTTTGGACTACTCAAGTACCTTTCCTTTTGAAATTTACCATTGCCATGTCTTAACATGGTCTTACGTGGTATCCTTGCCTTGTGAATTCACCAATGCCATGCCTTGCCATGGTCTTACATGGGATCTTTACCTTATAGTAACTTGTCAATGCCATGTCTTGACATGGACTTACATGTAATCTTTGCTTTATAGTAACTTATCAATGCCATGTCTTAACATGGTCTTACATGGAATCTTTGCCTTATAGTAACTTATCAATGCCATGTCTTGACATGGTCTTGTATGGAATCTTTGCCTTATAGTAACTTATCAATGCCATGTCTTGACATGGTCTTACATGATTTCCTTGCCTTGTAAAACTTACCAATGCCATGCCTTGGCATGGTCTTTCTTGGTATCCTTATCTTATGTTGCCATGGGTCAACCGTGGTCTTTTTTCGTCAATTCTTCCTTAATTGCAATGTTATAAACATGGACTTTTCCGTCAATTCTTCCTTAGTTTCCATGTTCTAAGCATAGACTTTGAAATATTAATGCCTTGGTAATTCATAGCTAAAACATACTTACCCAAAATTCTCAAGGTCAGTCACATAACTCAATAATAATAATAGCAACAATTTCATAATAATAAAATGCTACTCAACTTACATACTTACATTCTCAATCTCATCATATCCTTAATTTTTCTTACTTTCCTCAAATTATGCTATTCAATATTTTCTTGATCTTATACAAAGCCACATTACCACTATGGTCTTATATGTAAACTTATTTGAATTCTCACTTTTAATGTCGAATCATTTCTCAATTATTGTCATTATATTCAAAAATCAATACTAAAACATTTATAACTAATATATCAATTTAGCATTCAAACATGCTTAATTAAATGCTTATTAAACACATGAACTTACCTCGATACCAATACGGCCATTTTGACCAACTTTCCTAATTTTTGGTTTTTCTCCTATTCTAGGTCCAAATCTCATTTTTCGGGATCTAAAAAATCATATTTCACTTATTTAACGAATGCACTAATCATTTTGGACCTAAAACATATTTTTACAAAATTTACATTTTTGCCCCTAAACTTTTGCATATTTATACTTTTGCCCTAAAGCTCAAAAATTAAACTTTACCCCTAATTCTTATGTTTCAGGACATGCTAATCATTTTTTTCCTTCTATGGCCATCAAATTCTAGCCCTAACATGCACTATGAACAATAATAATTTTATCGATTATGTCGTTTTACTCGTTTTCATTGAAAATCGCTTAGAAAAAGTCGTTTAACATAATTCTAAGCTTCATATTCTGTCATAAAGCATCAAATTACACACTTTTCACCTATGGGTAATTTTCCAAATATAAAACCTAGCTCAAATGAATGGTAGAATTAGCTTAATCAAGTTACCAGGATTCCAAAAATGTAAAGAACATGAAAAACGAGGCTAGAACAGACTTACTATGAAGATTGGAAGATGAACAAACCCTAGCCATGGTGTTCCCTTGCTACATTCGGCCATGGAGAAAAGAAATGAAGAAGATGATAGCTTATTTCATGTTATTTTGTCTTTATTCATTAATTAAGGCATTTTACCAAAATGCCCTTAAATACCTTCCTTACTAACCATGTCTAGTTTTGTCCATCAAACTTTAATGATCTAATTACTATTTAAGGACCTCTACTTTAAACCCCTATTTGAATCAAGTACTAGATAAAATAGAATACATATTTTGCAACTTTTGCAAATAAGCCCTAATAGACAAATTAAACAAGCAATCTATAAAATTTCTTATCGGTAGTCTAACACATGCATCCAATCAATCGGTAAATCATGATAATTCATCGTAATAAACTTTTCTATCTTGTATTTGTGGTTTCGTAACCACTATTCTGTTTAGGCCCTTTTTGGGGTTGTTACACTATCTACTACGCAAGTTGTACATTAACTAATTCACAGCTAAATTATACCACTACTAAGAAGGAGCTGTTAGCTATGGTATTTGTCTTCAACAAATTCAGGGCTTATTTAGTCGGCACCAACGTTACGGTGTATATGGATCACTCTGCTATTAAATACTTGGTGGCCAAGAAAGACGCAAAGCCCAGATTAATTCGATGGATACTACCATTGCAATTATTTGATCTGGAAATTAGAGATAGTAAAGGAACAAAAAATCAAGTGGCTGATCACTTGTCTTGAATTGAATCAAGAAATGAATACGATAATATTCAGTGCATTTAGGTTGATTTCCCAGATGAGCAACTATTAGTTGCCATGGCATTATCGTGGTATGTTGATATCGTAAATTTTTTGGTTAGTGGATTGTTGCCACTTGACCTCACCAATCAAAGACAAAGGAAATTTCTCCATGATGCCAAGTAGTATTATTAGGATGAGCCATATTTATTCAAATATTTTGCAGACCAGGAAATTCGAAGGTGTGTTCTAGACGACGAGATTCAAAGTATTTTATTTCATTGTCATTTATCACCTTATGGAGGGCACTTTATGGGCATGAGAACTGTTGCAAAAGTTCTCCAGTTTGATTTTTCTTGACCAACCATGTTTAAAACTGCTCATGAATTTTGCCAAGCTTGCGATCGCTGTCAAAGAACTAGAAATCTATTGAGGAGGTATAAAATGCCATTAGAAACTACTTTAGAAGTGGAGCTATTTGATGTTTGGGGAATTGATTTTATGGGCCCATTCCCACCTTCTTGAGGCAATGAATACATACTTTTAGATGTTGATTACGTCTCCAAGTGGGTTAAGGTTGTTGCTTTACCAATAAATGATGCTAGATCGATACTAAAATTTCTGCATAAGAATATTTTTACCAAGTTTGGTACTCCTCGTACTGTAATTAATGATGAAGGTTCATACTTTGATTGTAAATTAGTTGCTAATGCTCTAAACAGGTATAGTGTTAAACATAAAATTGTCACGACATACTATCCCAAAGATAAATAGACAGATGAAAGTCTCTAATAGAGAGATTAAACAAATTTTGGAGAAGGTAGTTAATCCCAACCATAAAGATTTGGTCATCCAGATTGGATAAAGCTTTATAGGCATATCGCACTGCATTCAAGACACCATTAGGGATGTCGCCCTTCAAGTTCGTTTATGGAAAACCCTATCATTTGCCCGTTGGACTTGAACATAAGATATAATGGGAAATTAAGAAATTGAATATGGATTGGAGTGCTGCTGGTACTAACTACCTATTGGAGTTGAATGAGACGGAAGAATTCCGAGCACAAGCCTATGAGAATGCCAAGCTATACAAAGAAAACACTAAATGATTGCATGAAAACAAAATTTTGCCACAGCAAATTGCACCTGGACAACAGGTCTTGTTATTCAATTCCAGGCTGAAATTGTTTCCAGGAAATTTGAAATCTAGTTGGCCTGGCCCATTCAAGATAGTGTATGTCTATACTCAATAAGTTGTAGAAGTTAAAGACAACCAAACTGGTTCCATTTTCAAAGTCAATGGCTGTCAGTTAAAGCACTATTTTGGAGCCCCTAAAATTCGTGAGAAAAATTCCATCATTTTTAGAACTGCTTAATATTTCTTTCCTATTTTGTTTTATTCATTTACTTTGCTTTTAATTTCTTTGTTTAGTTTCTTCAATAAGTTTACTTAATTGTTATATTCTTTTGTTATAGGCACATTATGGCTAGGTTTGTAGCGATCAGCCCATTTAATATATTAGTTAATTTTAATTTACTAATTTTTCTGTTAATTTTCTTTTCCCGCTCAATTTTTCCTTGTTCTACGTATGGCACAATCTTAGATTAATCTCAACCCCCATGTCATTGCAATATTTTCTCTCATATTTTATCCTAGTTGATTTACTTCTTTTCTAACTTATTTTTCATTTCATCTTCTTCAACTTTCTATGCTTTTACTCCATAACTATAAATGTATCACCTTTCTTTATTTTCCAGTCACTATTGTCTCTCCAATGGCTCACTAAGTACCATCTTCTTCCACCTTTGTCCCTTCACGAACATTCTATAGTGGAAAGCATAGATGGTGAAAGAAAGGCATACCCAGAACATATCAAAGAGGCTATTTTGTCTGGAAAAAGGTTTCCTTTTCAAAGATGCCCCGTTTATGGGTTATTCTGAAATGATCTCTTCTATAGTGGAGAAACATAGATGGCAAATCTTCTATCTCCACCCGATGATGTTCTTACCAAGGTAGTGAAGGAATTTTATGCTTATCTCACCTCTCTTGATAATGCTTTTATATATGTGCGGAGTGTCTCGATGATTTTCGATGAAGACTCCATCAATGCGTAATATGGGTTATCTGACGGCCTTGATGAACACGCCCAATTTGTCAAGACTATAACAGTTGAAGGACTCCACCAAGTTCTGATAGATTTATGTGTCGAGGGGACGAATTAGACAATTTCTCAAAATGATTGCTATACTATTGACCGTGTATCATTGAAGCCTCACTATAGAGTTTGGTATCATTTCCTTAAAACTCATCTCATCCCTTCTACTCACAACTCAAATGTTTCAAAATAAATGTTTGTTATTACTGCACTCGATTATGATGGGCAAAATGATCAATGTTGGAAGCATTATCTTTATAGAAGTCCACCGTTGCTCTCAAAAGAATGTTGATACCTTAAATTTTTCGTTACTCATTACAACACTTTGTCAGATGGCGAAGGTTCCTATTCAAGCGAATGAAGACACAATCCCCAACAAAGGATCTATAACAAAGTAGCTCGCGTTAAGATTTTCTGAGGAGGAAATGACAAGGCATCTGGGCTACATCGTCACCACCTATGAATACTAATGTTGCTCTATCAACATCTCACAGTAACTTTGAGTAAAAAGTGATTGATGTGCTTGAGACGTTGTAACAACAATTCTAAATAATGCTGAAACACCAACTAAGGCTAGCCATTGATCTTGGCCTAGCTCAACTGGAAATGGCTCTATTTTGAGGGTATGTCCAATGAAGAGATAAGGCCATAAAGAAATCTCTTCAGAAGAACTTTACACGACCTATGCCTACATTCCCTATTTTTCCTACAAAATTCTTGTTGGTGCCAAATGATGATGATGAAGATGATGAAGAAGTGGATAAGAAAACCATAGAACAAGAAAAAGAAGTGGAGAAAACTGAATCTGTGCATCTTGAAGCGAATAAGGATAAAGCTGATGTGACTCAAGCTACTACACCTCCTAACTATTGCACCTATGATCGAACAAGAACGTGCTATTCATCAATTAATTGATGATCTCACAAAGTTAGATACTGATGATGAAGAAAAGGTGCTTGTTAATTAGCTAAAACGGAAGCGCTACAAACGAGCTGCTAGAAAATCCGTTCATGATAATGCTGGTGAAGTAAAAAGGAAGTGGTGTTACAAACATGCTACAATAAATTAACCCACCCAAATTAGAGTAACCCTAATTCCTTTCAAGCTTTTGTTTTCTTCTTTCATTTTATAACATATGTTTCACACACTCATATTTGGTTATCATTGCATTTTTATAATTTTCAACTATTGCTTTTGCATATTGACTTCATTCATTGTTCATGCAACTCTTAGGTTTGGGAGTGTGTTGTGTTGTAAATATAGTACACTGTAGAAAGATGCTTGAATATTTATGCATTTTTTCATTCATTTTGCCATTACATACAAATGCCAAATAACAACTAGACTACGTGTAACACCCATTACATGTGTTCAGCACCGAAACAGGATACCAGGCGTTACCGGACTTAAATGTAAACATTCATGCAAAATCGGACCATAAAATTTCCTCGAATTTGAAAATTTTCAAACATATTCCTAACGTCCATATTACATGCTTACGAGACCCTAAACATACATTGGAGGTGGTTAGGGACGAAACCGAGAACTTTTAAAACTTTTACAACACAAAAAATTTTCATGTTTTGGAGGGTCACACACCCGTGTGGCTCTAGACACGCCCGTGTCGTCCACCCATGTAACTCTCTGTTTATGATGTCATCACCCATCTATGGTCACACGGCCAAGTCAAACGGCCGTGTGCTAGGCTGTGTGGCAAATTTAACTCTCGCATTAATTGTGTAGACTTCACACGGCCCGGGCATAGGCCCATGTCTCGGGGCCATGTCTCTCACAAGACCGAGACAGACGGTCGTGTCTCTGCCCGTGTTTTTACTACTGAACATTCTATTTTGCAAAATAAGGGTGCAGGGGACATACGACCTATCAACACTGTGACACCCTGATTTTCGGGATTTTTCGAGTTTCTGTGATTTTTGGTGAATTTTAAAATTTTGGTGTTCTGGATACTGGAATTGTGTTTAAATGTGTTAGTGGGCCTTTAGAAGGCCCAAGCCTAAGTTAAAGCCCGATAAAATATCAAGTTTGGATTTTAAGTGAATAGGAGATTTGGTTAAGTGGGCTTTTAAGAAAAACTTCGTAAAATATGACACAAATAGGGCCTTGGTAAAGTGGCAAGGTGGCGCCACTAAACTCCTAAAAAAGTGGCGTGTGGATGAGGGTAAAGAGCCTAAGTTCAAGTCACAAGGTAAGCATATGGTTACTTTTAACTTTTAGGCATCTGCTAGGCATGTGATTGACTTAAGTAGAATCGGCTAGGGCCTTGGGGAGGTTGGGTCGATTGCTTTAGTGATGATTAGGGTTAGTTTCTTTTCTTTTCTGTCTTAGAGAATTAGGGTTAGCCACCTAGAGTGTTCATCTTTTTCTTTCATTCACCTCTTAGTGTAGAAAAAAGCCGAAACACAAAGTACACCCCGTCTGTGCCGATTTCTTCTTCTTCTTCCCTTCTTCTTCATTCTTTTCTTTTCCTTTTTGTTTCTTCTCTAGCCAAACATCCCTACCACTCACCTCACTCCCTCTATCGATCCAATTCTTTTTCAAGCCACCATAGTCGAATGCCATAAAAGCCGAAATCCCGAAACCATTGCTTCTTGTGCCGATTTCTCCAAGCCAAAAACCCTCCATTATTTTCATCCCTTTTGACCAATTTCCACCTTCTCTAAACCCTTAGTACTTATCGACAATACCACTCCAAAATTACTACCCCAAATCATCATCTTCTTCACCTGTCAGAAAAGTCGAAAACGCCACATCCTTAGGAGTCCATAGCCGAAACTTTAGATCTCCTGGGTTCGAGTTTTACTATCATTTAGAGGCTAGATCTGTATCAGATCTGAGTAGAAATAGAAAGGGAATCAGTGGTAAGTGCTCATCACCTTAGATCTATTATTATTTTGCGATTTAGAAAAACCCGAAGTCCCTAGAGTTTAGGGAGGCTATCGATTGGGGCTTAAGACCCTAAGGGGTTGTATTAATCGGTTTCTTTTGGTGCTAGTGTGATTCAGAGACTATTGACGAAGGCTTGGATCTTTGGAACGACTAGATCTAGATTTAGCCATCGGTTTTCGGCAAAAGTAAGATTTTGAGGGCCTTAGGGGCATTGGCCGAATATGGTAAGTGAACATTGAGATTGGTTATACGGATTTGTAAACTAAAAGTTGTGGTAATCGATTGTAGGATATCGTGGGGGATCTCATTACCAGTCATCGTAAATCAGGTGTGTTTCGAACACCCTCTCATAGTTCAATTCGAAAAAAGCCAAAATGCCGAAATTTGACATTTTATGGGCTTGTGAGTGTGCGAATGCCCACAAGACGTTTAGAAATCGTTAGGTCTGAAATCGCAAAGTGGTAAGCTAGTCGCGTGTGGAATTTCATATACTTTGGTAGCTAGGCCTCGATGGGCTGTAAATGGGCCCAATGGGCTTACAGGCCCATATGGGTGAAAACGGGCAATTAGGGTGTACTGATAGATTGTAGGTTCAAAACTGCCTAAACTGATAAATTGATCTTAAAATCTAGACTATAGATTTTAGGGCCCATTAGGGGTTTTAGGGCCAGATGGCTAAAAATTGTTAGAACGAGTTAATTAAACTGCTGAGATGAAAATTGGGTTAATAATGACTGAAATCTATATAAAACCCTAGGAAACTGATAAAATTACTGAAATACATTTATAGGTGGAAAATTACTATTTTACCCTTAGGAGCAAAATGACTGTTATACCCCTAGGGCTAAGTGTGACCAAAGTACATGTTTTACTGTTATTGTTTATTGCATGCCATGTCATTATTATCGGTTGCATGGGACTGGGATATTGATGGAGGAAGTACTGAAAGTGGCTTGACCACGTACTGGAGGCTTTGCCTCAACTTACTGATATCTGAGTAGCTATGTTGCAACTGTGGAGTGTAGGGCTGGGTGGGTTGAGTTACTCCCCACATGGTGTGTAGGGCTTGTACAAGTGGAGTGTAGCGGTTGGATTTAGGTTGGGTTGGGCTTGCATACCTGTTAATATATGTTCTATTCTAAAAAGGGCTGTACTGTTATCTGAAAAGGGCTAAGGCCCAGTTTACTGTGTCTGGATAGGGCTTAGGCCCAATTAACACTATGACTGGATAGGGCTTCGGCCCAGTAGCCTTGAGTTGATTTGGGCTCGGGATGGGCATTCTATACACACTGAGTTTTCCAAACTCACCCCATTTCTTTCCATCCGTGCAGGTGAGCCCTAGTTGGTGGACTTGGAGCTGGGAGGGATTCAGAGTGGCCACGAAGATTAAATTTTTGGTTTTTAAATATTTTATTCCATTATATAGATTATTTTTATTTTGGTTTCTGGGTTGTAATAAGGCCGCTCTATTTATTTTATTTTGGGTTTTTAATTCTTTAGGTATTTAATTTGTTTTAACTTAAGAACAATATTGTTTAAATTGTTTTTTTTGAAATCAGATTTACTTGTTTTCAAAATAACACGATAAACGAATGGTTTCAAAACCAAATGTACTTTCCAAAGAGTATCAAAAGTCACGTTTTTAAATAAACCTTTCACGATTAGTAGTAAATAGGACATTTATTAAGCCAATCGGGAATTTCTCTTAAAATAACAAACACGATTTTGGCAGAACTCACCCTAATCTTAGTAACTAGGTAACATGGTTAGATGTAGGTGATGTGACACACCAGATTTGGCCATAACGTCTGGGCTGGGTTTGGGGTGTTACATTTAGTGGTATCAGAGCCAGGTTGCAACAACTCGGCTGTGGATCGAGTCTAAAAAGATTTTTAAAATTTTTAAAACTTAGGCCCAAGAAGGGTATTTTGGGAAATTGGTTTTTAAAATTTAGAAAAAATTCTTCCAAGCTAGTTTTCTTTGAAATATACATGTTTTGGATTTTGAAAATTCTGAGTTTCCTAAAATTTGACAACTAAAGAAGTGGCTCACTAATCCCCGGCACCAAGTCTGTAAGTATTCCTGCCTTATGTACCATACTGTACTGAAACAATACTGTAGATAGAACTGAGACCTTGCTATGATACTGTAGATAGGGTAAACCTAAAAACTGTAGAGACTGAGACTGTAGGGAAACTAAACCCTAGAAAAACTAAGATTGTAGCTAGGCAACATATTCGCGAAAATAACTCTAAAACTTTATCTTTACATAAGACATTGTAATAAATGACTAAAATATTAACCTACTGTCATAAAATTCTAAATCAGATAGGTCGATATGAGTACGAGAGCTGCTCGTGGATGAGGCCGAGGACATGGCCGAGGTAGTGCACAAGCTGGGTCTTCATCTTCAGAGCACATGCCAGTTGGTGTGGCACGACCACCACCGGTAGCTGAAAATAGGCCACACGATCAGGTCGTAAGGGACGACGCTCTGTCCTAGGCTATGCTGAGGGTTCTGGAAAAGGTTGCTGGGGCTAATGTCGGGCCTATAAACAGAGGGTCTATTTCTGAGCGACTCTGGGCTAATGGAGTAGAGGTTTTTAGGGGCGTATCTGGAGTGGCCCCGAATGTAGCTGAGTATTGGCTGAAAGCTACAGAAAGGATTATGGACGACCTAGACTGCTCGATGGAGCAAAAACTAAAGGGAGCAATGTCTCTGCTATGAGACGAAGCATACCAATAGTGGTTTACTGTGAGAGAGAGTACCCCAGCTGAGCGGGTAATGTGGGAATTATTTAAGGCGGTCTTCAAGGGAAAATACATCGGAGCCAGCTATATGGATACACAGTAGGAAGGAATTTCTGAACCTGACCTAGGGCAGTAGGTCAGTTGCTGAGTATGAGGCAGAGTTTCTGAGGTTGAGCCGGTATGCCAGTGGAATTATTGCTACTGAGTACGAGCGTAGTGTTCGCTTTAAGGATGGCCTTAGGGATAAGTTAAGGATGCTGATAGCTCCACAGAGAGAGCGCGATTTTGCTGCACTGGTAGAGAAGGCTAAGATAGCCGAAGAGGTAAAGCAAGCTGAACGAAAGAACTGCGATAGGGATTGAAATCGATTCAGGAGAGATTCTGGACCAGCTAATGATGCAAATCGGAATGTTATAAGAGCTAGGGTGGAAGAACCAGTTCGAGCAGTTCCAGTGAACACAGTTAGACCTCAGGCTTGTAGAGACTATGGTAGAGTGCATCTGGGAGAGTGTTGGAAACGTACTGGGGCATGTCTTCGTTGTGGGTCAAAGGAACATAGGATTAAGGATTGTCCTAGGAGGCCAGCCCAGACTCAAGTTGCTGAATAAGGGGTCGTTCAACCAGTGCGAGGTGGGCTGCTGCTGCCAAGAGGTCGTGGACAAGGTCGAGGTGGCAACGGCCATGGACGTGGAGCACTGGGCAGGGGTGCTAGAATGCTGGGGCTCGTCAACTAACTCTGGTTTATGCTGCCCGTCACCGATAGGAGGGTGATGCACCTGACGTCATAACTGGTACGTTTTTTATCTATAGCGTACCCTATACTGCTCTAATAGATGTGGGATCAACCAATTCATATATTGCATGTGACATTTCTGGGTCGTTGGGTGTGCATTTTGAGGAAACTGTGAGTGGGGTAACCGTGATTAGTCCACTAGGTCACTCGGTTAGGGTAGATAAACCCTTTAGGGAGGTGCCTTTAGAGACTCAAGGTAGGATCTTTGTTGGAGACTTGATGGAGTTACCATTCGGAGAGTTCGATTTGATCTTAGGAATGGATTAGTTGACCAAGCACAGGGCAACTTTGGATTGTGTAGCTAAGAGGATGGTGTTAAGAACTATAGAGGATGAGGAGGTAATGGTTATTGGAGAACAAATGGATTACTTGTCCAATGTGGTATCGGCTTTAAGGGCTGAGAAACTAATTCGCAAAGGATGTGAGGCATACTTCGCTTTCATAAGTCAAGCTGAAACGGAGGATTTGACTGTGAGAACAGTTAGAACTGTTAGGGAATTTCAAGATGTTTTCCTAGAATAGCTTCCTGGATTACCTCCTAATTGAGAAGTTGAGTTTGGGATTGATTTGTTGCCTGGAACGGCTCCAGTGTCCATCACACCCTATAGGATGGCACTAAAGGAGTTGGTAAAACTGAAAGCTCAAATCCAAGAGTTGTTGGATAGAGGCTTCATTAGACCGAGTGTGTCTTCGTGGGGAGCACCTGTGTTGTTTGTGAAGAAGAAGGATGGGACGATGCGTATGTGCATCGATTATCGCCAGTTGAATAAACTGACGATAAAGAACAAGTACCCACTGCCAAGGATCGATAACCTATTTGATCAGCTTAGGGGAGCTTCGGTATTTTCCAAGATCGATCTTCGATCTGGATATCATCAACTAAGGGTAAAGGAGGTGGATATTCACAAGACAGCATTCAGGACTCGATATGGTCACTACGAGTTTCTGGTTATGCCATTTGGGTTGACGAACGCACCTACAGCTTTTATGGATCTGATGAATCGAGTGTTCCAACCCTACTTGGACTGATTCGTGGTCGTCTTTATCGACGATATTCTGGTATATTCAGAAACTAAGGAGAAGCATGATGAGCATCTCCGTATTGTGCTGTAAGTGCTGAGAGAGAAGCAACTCTATGCGAAGTTCAGTAAGTGTGAATTTTGGTTGCGAGAAGTGACTTTTCTGGGACATGTTGTTTCTGTTGAAGGAATTAGAATAGATCCACGGAAAATTGAGGCAGTTCTGGAATAGAAGCCACTGAGGTCAGTATCGGAAATCCAGAGTTTTCTGGGTCTGGCAGGCTATTAAAGAAGGTTCGTAGAGGGATTTTCTCTGATTACTGCACCGTTGGCAAAAAAGTTAAGCAGAGGAGTAGCGTTTGTTTGGACTGAGAAACAACAAGAGGCTTTCGATAAGCTGAAAAAGGTTTTGACTGAGGCACTAGTGTTGATTCAACCAGAGTCTGGGAAGGACTTCACTGTGTACAGCGATGCATTGCATGTGGGATTAGGATGCGTACTAATGCAAGAGGGTAAGGTGGTTGCTTATGCTTCACGACAGCTTAAGCCTCACGAAGCGAATTACCCTACGCATGATTTAGAGTTGGCCGCAGTGGTCTTCGCGTTGAAAATTTGGAGACACTATTTGTATGGAGAAAAGTGTATTATCTACACAAATCATAAAAGTCTAAAGTATCTGTTGACTCAAAAAGAGTTAAACCTTAGGCAACGAAGATAGATAGAGTTGCTTAAGGATTACGACTGTTCGATTGAGTACCACCCAAGCAAGGCTAATGTGGTGGCTGATGCATTGAGTCAAAGGGTTGTTGCTAATTTGAGAGCTATGTTTGCTCGTTTGAGTCTGTACGACGATGGAAGTCTGTTAGTAGAATAACAAGTGCGACCAGTTTGGACTGAGTAGATTAAGGAGAAACAGTTAAAGGATAATTCATTGGTTCCTCAATTTTAGCAAGCTGAGAATGGGAAGAATTCAGATTTTGGACTAAATACTAATGGAGTTCTCTGCTTTCGTGGAAGGATTTGTATTCCAAAGGATTTTGAATTGAGGTAGTCAATTCTGAAAGAGGCTCATGGTGGACCTTGTGCTATGCATCCTGGAGGGAATAAGTTGTATAGAGATTTACGAGAGGTGTACTGGTGGCCTGGTTAAAAGAGAGAGGTGACTGAATTTGTTGGGAAATGTCTGACGTGCCAACAAGTTAAGGCTGAGTACCAACTACCTTCTGGATTGCTTCAACCGGTGAAAATTCCACTCTGGAAGTGGGAGAGAGTAACTATGGATTTCGTGAGTGGGCTACCTTTGACACCCTCCGAGAAAGATTCTGTGTGGGTGATTGTGGATAGGTTAAGGAAATCTACCCATTTCATACCTATCCGTATCGATTACTCACTTCAGAAGTTGGCTAAGTTGTATGTGGCAGAGATAGTGCGACTGCATGGGGTGCCAGTTTTGATTATTTCTGATCGAGATCCTAGGTTCACATATCGATTCTGGCAAAAGTTGCATAAGGCGTTGGGTACACGATTGGACTTCAGCACTGCTTTTCACCCTCAGACAGATGGATAGTCGGAAAGGGTTATTCAGGTTCTAGAGGTTATGTTAAGAGGTTGTGTCATCGACTTTCGAGGTAGTTGGGAGGACTACTTGCCATTGGCAGAGTTTGCGTACAACAACAGTTATCAAGCGAGTATTCAAATGGCTCCATATGAGGCACTTTATGGGTGAAGATGTCGTATGCCTACGTGTTGGACGGAGTTGGGAGAGCGACAAGTTCTTGGACCAGAATTAGTGGCAGATACTGAGAGTAAAGTTAAGTTGATCAGGGATCGGTTAAAGGAGGCCTTTGATAGACAGAAGTCGTATGCAGATCTGAAGCGTAAAGAGATTGAATTCGCTGTTGGGGATATGGTTTTCTTGAAGGTTTCACCTTGGAAGAAAATTTTAAGGTTTGGCAAGAAAGGCAAACTGAGTCCACGGTTTATAGGGCCTTATTGGGTTCTTAAACGGGTAGGGCCAGTGGCGTATCAGTTGGAGTTACCACTGAAGTTGGATAGAATCCATGACGTCTTTTATGTGTCCATGCTAAGACGGTATAGATCAGATCTTTCACATATTCTACCAGTGGAAGAAATTGAGGTAAAAACCGATTTGACCTTTAAGGAGGAACCCGTGCAAATTCTAGATCGAGAGGTTAAAGTCTTAAGAAGGTAGTCAGTTCCATTGGTAAAAGTATTGTGGCGCAATCATGGAAGGGAAAAGGCTACTTGAGAGCCAGAAGAGACTATGCGTCAACAATACCCTCAATTATTTGGATAAGGTAAATTTCGAGGCCGAAATTTCTTTAAGGGGGTAGAGTTGTAACGCCTTGATTTTTAGAATTTTTGGTGTTTTTGTGATTTTTGGTGAATTTTAAAATTTTGGTGTTCTGGATACTGGAATTGTGTTTAAATGTGTTAATAGGCCTTTAAAAGGCCCAAGCCTAAGTTAAAACCCAGTAAAATATCAAGTTTGGATTTTAAATGAATAGGAGACCTGGTTAAGTGGGCTTTTAAGAAAAACTTCGTAAAATATGACACAAATAGGGCCTTGGTAAAGTAGCAAGGTGGCGCCACTAAACTCTTAAAAAAGTGGCGTGTGGATGAGGGTAGAGAGCCTGAGTTCAAGTCACAAGGTAAGTGTATGGTTACTTTTAATTTTTAGGCATGTGCTGGGCATGTGATTGACTTAAGTAGAATCAGCGAGGGCCTTTGGGAGGTTGGGCCGATTGCTTTAGTGATGATTAGGGTTAGTTTCTTTTCTTTTCTGTCTTGGAGAATTAGGGTTAGCCACCTAGAGTGTTCATCTTTTTCTTTCATTCACCTCTTAGTGTAGCAAAAAGCCGAAATGCAAAGTACACCCCCTCTGTGCCAATTTCTTCTTCTTCTTCCCCTCTCCTTCATTCTTTTCTTTTCCTTTTTGTTTCTTCTCTAGCCGAACATCCCTACCACTCACCTCACTCCCTCTATCAATCCTATTCTTTTTCAAGCCACCATGGCCGAATGCCATAAAAGTAGAAATCCCGAAACCATTGCTTCTTGTACCGATTTCTCCAAGCCAAAAACTCTCCATTCTTTTCATCCCTTTTGAATGATTTCCACCTTCTCTAAACCCTTAGTACTTATCAGCAACACCACTCCAAAACTACTACCCCAAATCATCATCTTCTTCACCTGTTAGAAAAGCCGAAAATGCTACATCCTTAGGAGCCCATAGCCGAAACTTTAGATCTCCTAGATTCAAGTTCTACTATCATTTAGGGGCTAGATCTGTATCAGATCTGAGTAGAAACAGAAGGGGAATTAGTGGTAAGTGCTCATCACCTCAGATCTATTCTTATTTTATGATTTAGAAAAGTTGAAGTCCCTATAGTTTAGGGAGGCTATCGATTGGGGCTTAAGACCCTAAGAGGTTGTATTAATCGGTTTCTTTTGGTGTTAGTATGATTCAGAGACTATTGACGAGGGCTTGGATCTTTGGAATGACTAGATCTAGATCTAGTCATCAGTTTTCGGCAAAGGTAAGATTTTGAGGGCCTTAGGGGCATTGGCCGAATATGGTAAGTGAACATTGAGATTGGTTATATGGATTTGTAAACTAAAAGTTGTGGTACTTGATTGTAGGATATCGTGGGGGATCTCATTAGCATTCGTCGTGAATCAGGTGTGTATCGAACACCCTCTCATAGTTCAATTCGGCAAAAGTCGAAATGCTGAAATTCTGGCATTTTGTGGGCTTGTAAGTGTGCGAATGCCCACAAGACATTTAGAAATCGTTAGGTCTGAAATCGCAAAGTGGTAAGCTATCGCGTGTGGAATTTTGTATACTTCGGTAGTTGGGCCTCGATGGGCTGCAAATGGGCCCAATGGGCTTACGGGCCCATATGGGTGAAAACGGGCAATTAGGGTGCACTGATAGATTGTAGGTTCAAAACTGCCTAAACTAATAAATTGATCTTAAAATCTGGACTAAATAGGCTTAAATAGCTATTAAAGACTGTAGGGCCCATTAAAGGTTTTAGGGCCACATGGCTAAAACTTGTTAGAACGAGTTAATTAAACTGCTGAGATGAAAATTGGGTTAATTATGACTGAAATCTGTATAAAACCCTAGGAAACTGATAAAATTACTAAAATATATTTATAGGTGGAAAATTACTGTTTTACCCTTAGGAGCAAAATGACTGTTATACCCCTAGGGCTAAGTGTGACCAAAATACATGTTTTACTGTTACTGTTTACTGCATGCCATGTCATTATTATCTGTTGCATGGGACTGGGATATTGATGGAGGAAGTATTGAAAGTAGCTTGACCACATACTGGAGGCTTTGCCTCAACTTACTAATATCTGAGCAACTATGCTGCAACTGTAGAGTGTAGGGCTGGATGGGTTGAATTACTCCCCACATGGTGTGTAGGGCTGGTACGGGTGGAGTGTAGCGGTTGGATTTAGGTTGGGTTGGGCTTGCATACATGTTAATATCTGTTCTGTTCTGAAATGGTCCTGTTTGTTATCTAAAAAGGGCTAAGGCCTAGTTTATTGTATCTGGATAGGGTTTTGGCCCAGTTAACACTGTGACTGGATAGGGCTTCGGCCCAGTGGGCTTGAGTTGATTTGGGCTCGGGATGGGCATTCTATACACACTGAGTTTTCCAAACTCACCCCCTTTCTTTCCATCCGTGCAAGTGAGCCCTAGTTGGTGGACTTGGAGCTGGGAGGGATTAGAGTGGCCACGAAGATTAAATTTCTGATTTTCAAATATTTTATTGCATTATATAGATTATTTTTATTTTGGTTTCTGTGTTGTAATAAGGCCGCTCCATTTATTTTATTTTGGGTTTTTAATTCTTTACGTATTTAATTTGTTTTAACTTAAGAATAATATTGTTTAAATTGTTTTTTTTAAATCGGATTTACTTGTTTTCAAAATAACACGATAAACGAATGGTTTCAAAACCAAATGCACTTTCCAAAGAGTATCATAAGTCACGTTTTTATATAACCCTTTCACAATCAGTAGTAAATAAGACATTTATTAAACCAATCGGGAATTTCTCTTAAAATAACAAACATGGTTTTGGTAGAGCTCACCCTAATCTTAGTAACTAGGTAACATGGTTAGATGTAGGTGATGTGACACACCAGATTTGGCCATAACGTGTCGGCCGAGTTTGGGGTGTTACAAACACACCCTCGTGGCTGACCGTGTGTGTTACAAGGCCTAGACACATGCCTGTATGTCTACCCGTGTGCACAAATATAAAGCTATTTACCAAACCTTTTGCCACCCTGAAACACAAGCACACTTACACCAATTCAAAGGCACATAATATAACATATTTAAGTTATCAAATATCTCAAAACCAAGTCATCCACACATCATTAAAGCCTATACATCACATACTTATCTATCCAAATCATGCAAACATCCACATGTATGAAATGCATCATTAATTTATTAAAAGTATGGTCAATATTAGCCAACCTTTAGATGGCCTTATACAAAATGAACATTCACCAATTATCATCATAAGCCAACACATTTGGCAAGCTCAATATGACATATAACAAAAAGACCAAGTCCCTATACATGTCATACTTAAAATGTTTAAACTAGCTATACCCAATGTTCCATGTGATAGTGTGACCGAGCCTCCGATGTCCTTCGATCCCCGAGCTAGCTTGGCGACACTATAAAGAAGTGGAAAAGAAAGGGGAGAAATTTTAAAGCTTAGTAAGTTTGCATGTAAATAATTAACAACATTAATACTATAATATCATACACATAACATAAATATAACTTGTCACAATGTCTTCAAGTATCATAAATATATCTTAGATCATGTCATTTACATAATATACCATAAAACTCATGCTCTTTATTCCTTCATTCATGTCTTACCGAGATCTTATCATTACATAACTCAAGAATTATGAGCTTCGTGTACATACCTGTATCCTTTCAACATGTTCATACCTTGTCATTTCATTGACATACTCATGAATTACCCGATGAACCACTTGGAATACTAAGGATACTCAGGAAATATCATACCCATTGTAGGATGCCAATGCCATATCCCAAATATGGTCTTACATAGGATCACATATTGATGCCAACACCATATCCCAAATATTGTCCTATATAGGATCTTATATCAATGTCATGTCCTAGACGTGGTCTTACTCGAAATCTCATAATAAAGCCATATCCCAGATATGGTCTTACACGTAATCACATAATCAAATACCGATGCCATATCCCAGATATGGTATTACACGGGATCTCATAACCCTAATGTCATGACATTTGTATCCTATATATTCCTAAGGTTAAACCGGGATTTCAAGATATCGAAACTTCGTCACAACGTTATCGAGTCATTGTAAATCAAAATTCAGAGAGAAATTGTACATATCATGCAATAATGAAGCATAAGATGTATAATGAAGTAATGTTGCACTATTTACCCACAACTTACCTTGGTAGCAAAATAGTACTAGTTTTATAATTTAGTCCTCGACTTTGTTGTTTCCTCGGTTTAGGTTCGGACTCCATTCCTCTTGATCTATAATAGCAAATATCACTTATTTAATCATCACAATGATCAAATCAGTTCATAGATTATACTTTGGCAAAATTACAATTTTGCCCCTAAACTTTCACATATTTAAAACTTGGTCCTAGGCTCGTAAAATGAAACGTACTCAATTTCTTTAACAAACAAGCCTAGTCGAACAATTTTCATGCTTATAATAACCCACATTTTCTTTTAAAACACATTTTTAATACCCATTTTATAACTTTTACAAAAAGGTCCCTTTTAGGTGTTTTCATGAAAAATCACTTAGTAAAAGATGTTTATCACACATTAAACTTTCATATGCCATCATTAAACATCAAAATACATGCATGTCACAAATGAGTAATTTTTTGAACATGAACCCTAGCTCAAAATAATGGTAGAAATAGCTAAATCGGTTGATGACAACTTCAAAAATGCAAAGAACATTAAAAACAGGGCTAAGATGCACTGACTATTGAGCTTGAAAATGACAAAAACCTTAGCTATGGAGGGCTTAGAAATTTCAGCACCTGCTTGAGGAAGATGAGCACAATTTTGCCTTCTTTTTTCATTTTTATTAATTTATTAACCAAATGACTAAAATGCCCTTTTAACCATTTTTTGAAATTTTACCCTTTCATGTCCGTTTTTGTCCAAAAAATGTAGAAATTGGGTAAACTACTATTTAAGGACCCCTAGTTATTAATCCAAAGCTATTTCATACTTAAAGCTTCTAGAATCTCATATTTTGCAACTTTTTCAATTTAGTCCTAAAACTCAATTTGGACTCTTATTTACAAAATTTCTTCATGAGACTTCCACACAATCATGCAAACATGTCATGGACCTCAAAAAAATCATAAAAAAATTATTTCTACTTCTGATTTGTGTTCTCGAAACCACTATTCGGACAAGGCCCTTAATCGAGATGTTACAACTCTCTCCCCTTTAGGGATTTTCGTCCCTGAAAATCTTAATGGTGAAAAGGTTTAGGTATTGGTTTCTCATTGTCTCCTCGGATCCCCATGTAGCTTCTTCAACTCCATGTCTTTGCCATAGCACTTTCACAAGGGTTATGCTTTTATTCCTTAATTGCTTGACCTCTCGAGCCAAAATCTTAACCGACTGTTCACTATAAGTCAAATCCGGTCAAATCTCAACCTCTGTCCATGAAATTACATGCGAAGGATCAGATCAGTCGTGACACAACATAGACCCATAGAACACATCATGAATTCTTTCCAACTAAGACGACAAAGCTAACCGATATGCTACCAGACCTACCCTTTCGGTAATTTTATATGGCCAATAAAACACAGACTCAATTTACCCTTTCAACCAAACCTGACAACTTTCTTCCCCGGTTTACTATCATATCATGAATAGTTAACCAATCCATACCAAGAATTACATCAAATTCATCAAATGGCAATAGCATGAGATTAGCAGAAAAATAATGACCTCTAAACATCAAAGGGCAATTCTTACATACGTTGTCAACTAACACATACTTACCTAGAGGGTTCGACACTTTTGTCACAAATTCTATAGACTCATTATGTAACACCCTGAATTTGGGCCTAGAAGTATTGGGCTTGTGTAACACCCTGATTTTTGGAATTTTTTGGGATTTTTGTGATTTTGGTGAAAACTTGAAATTTTGGTATTTTGGTTACTGAAATTGTGTTTAAATGTGTTAGTGGGCCTTTAGAAGGCCCAAACCTAAGTTAAAACCTAGCAAAATATCAATTTTAGTTTTAAGTGAAAGGGAACTTAGTTAAGTGGGCCTTTAAGAAAAAGTTAGTAAGTTGAGACACAAAGAGGGCCTTGGTAAAGTGGCAAGGTGGCGCCACTAAGTTCCTAAAAAAGTGGCTTGTGGACTGAGTTTAAGGGCCAGAGTTCAAGTCGCAAGGTAAGCAGATGGTACTTTTATTTTTGTACATGTGCCGGGCATGTGATAGAGCTTAAGTAACATTTGGCTAGGGCCTTAGGGGGATTGGGTCATTGGTTTGAATGGCCATTAGGGCAAGCTTTATTTTCTTTTTATCTTGTCAAATTAGGGTTAGCCACCTAGAGCCTTCACTTTCATTCTATTCTCTTCTCAGTGTTGCAAAAAGCCAAAAACGCAAAGTTAGATCTCCTAAGTGCCGAATTCTTCCTTCTCTTCTCCTCTCTTCCATTCTTTCTTTTTCTTTTCCTCTCTAGCCGAAATCACCTCTCCTTCTCCCTCATCTTTCATTTTCTTCTCTTTAGAAACTGAAATTGCCACTCTTTTCTTCTCAAACTCATCAACTACTAAAAGCTGAAATCCTAAAAGGTTACTTCCTGTGCCAATTTGCCTATAGCCGAACCCCCTTTGTCTTTTCTCACTTGTAGCTGAATTTCATACTCTCCAAACCCTTAGGCTCTGTCGACAAACACCCCTCAACCATAGTCTCAAATCATATCTTCTTTCACCACTTAAAAAGCCGAAAGCACCATAGTTTTTAGTGATATATAGCCGAGTCCTTAGATCTCAAAGATTAGAATTTTGCTAGTGTTTAGGGGCTAGATCTACATCAGATCTGAGTAGAAGAATCACTTTGATTAAGGAAAACCTGTGGTAAGTACTTGACATCTCAGATCTACTCGTTACCTTTGAATTTAAGAAAAGCCAAAATCCCTAAACTCTTCAGGGAGGCTGTCAAATGTGATGATAGGTAAAGACAGTTCTTTTAATTGGTTTTACGTGTACTTGTTATGGAAAGGCCGATCTAGCAAGGAGCATAAGAGGCTTGGATCTTTGGAATGACTAGATCTAGATCTAATCACTAGTTTTGGCAAAGGTAACATCACAAGGGCCTTAAGTGGTGATGATGGCCGATTATGGTAAGTAGAATTATGGAGATTGTCATTGTATTTTGGATCTGATGTGTCTAGTAATCGATTGTAGGATATCGTGGGAGATCTCATTAGCAGTCGTCGCAAATCAGGTGTGTATCGAACACCCTTCTGTAGTCTAAATCGGCAAAAGCTGAAAAGCCAAATTGCCAAAATTTTGGCATTTCGTGGGCTTGTGAGCGTGCGAACGCTCATAAGTCGTTTGGGAATCATTGGATCCGTAATCGCGAGTGGTAAGTTAGTTGAATGTGTAATTTCGTGCACTTCGGTAAATTGGGCCTTGATGGGCTGAAACTGGGCCCAACGGGCTTACGGGCCCAATGGGCTTACGGGCACATATGGGTAAAAATAGGCAATAAATGTGTACTGGTAGACTGTAGGTCTAAAACTGCTAAAACTGGTAAATTGATCGTAAAATTTGGACTAGATGGACTAAATTAGCTAATTGGCACTATAGGGCCCATTAGGGGTTTTAGGGCCCAATGACTGTAATCTGCTATAATGAGCTAAATAAGCTACCGAGGTAAAAGTTAGTCTATTACAGATTAAAATGTGCATGAAAACCCTAAAAACTGGTATAATTACAAAAATATCCTTGTAGGTGTGAAATGACTATTTTACCCCAAGGTGCTAAATGACCATTATACTTCTAGGGCTAAATTTGACTAAAATGCATGATTTACTGTTTCTGTTTACTGTATGCCATATCATGAATATCTGTTGCATGGGGCTGGGTTATTGATGGAGGAAGTTCAGAAAGTGGCTTGACCACATACTGGAGGCTTTGCCTCATCTTTCTGTTATCTGAGCAGCTATGCTGCAACTGTGGAGTGTAGGGCTGGGTGGGTTGAGTTATTCCCCACATGAAGTGTAGGGCTGGTACGGGTGGAGTGTAGCAGTTGGGTGGGTTGACCAGTCTCCCCACATGTAATGGGCTTGTATTCATAATTAATATCTATTCTGCCACTGAAATGGGCCTATGGGCCGTACTGTTATCTGAAAAGGGCTAAGGCCCAGTTTACTGTATCCGGATAGGGCTTCGGCCTAGTTATTACTGAGACTGGTTAGGGCTTAGGCCCAGTGGGCTTGAGCTGATTTGGGCTCTGGATGGGCTTTCTTTACACACTGAGTTTTCCAAACTCACCTATTTTCCTTCCATCCATGCAGGTGAGCCCTAGACTGGTGGACTTGGAGCTGGAGGGATTCGGAGTGGCCACGTGAACTGCCTTTGGTTATATTTTCCTGAAATTATTTATTTCAGTATTTTCTTAATTTATCTTCTTTTGGGTTTTAATCTGTAATAAGGACTCTATTTAATTTATTTTTAGCTTAAGTTTGATATTGTTTAAATCGTTTCAAAATCGGATAGCTCTAAGGCGCGCTTTTATAAAAGTTACTTGTTTTCAAAATATCATGATAACAGAGCAAAACTTCCGCAACGTCAACGTTTTCATAAATAAATCTTCTAAATAGACTTAAACCTAATTTGTTGTTCGTGGACAAGTCATAAGGTTAAAGTGTGGCAATGGGTATGTGCATGTCTAGGATTAGATCTAGGGAGAGCTTGGTACTTAAGCAGTCTAAATGACTCACCTCCTCTTTTTCGGTATCCTACCTGGTGCATAGTACCTATTCACTTTAAGCCATAATGAAGAAGATCTGATTTTCCGATACTTAAACTATTTTAAAAATAACATGTTTCCGCTAGCTACAAAGGTTTACAAGCTTTCACAATTTTCCATAAAATTTTACAGAGTTGTTAACAATGTTTGAAAAGGGAATGAGTATTTCAATGAACTACGTTTTGAAAAATAAACACAAGCTGAGGTTTTATACAAGTTTAACGGTAGAAGTTTCTAAACACTAAGAAGGGTTTTCAATGAAAACATGGTTTTCGAAAAACACTTCAATGTGACACACCAGACTTGGCCATGACGTCTAGGCCAGGTTTGGGGTGTTACACAATAGGCATATTCATACTAGATACCAATTTCATACAAACATATGAATGGGTAGATCTCGAATCAATCAAAGCAACAACAAAAGTACCTGTAATCACATCAAGAGATGAAGTCTCTTCGTGAGAGTGAATGGCATAAGTCTTACAGGGGATCTACCCTCGGGTCTCATAGCCGACTCTTTAGGTGCACCCTTGCTACTAGCTCCATTTCCCAGATTTCTCTATCGTCTTCCTTTACTAGTAATATTACCTGATCTCACACTTTGAAATTTCTCTTTTTCAATAATCTCAGTGCACTCTCTAAGAAAATGGCCTTGGGAACCATACTTGAAACAAGTTCGATCATTTGCTCAGCACTCTTTGAGGTAATGTCTACCACATTGTGGACACTCAGGTTGGCTGGGTCAAGAATTACCCACGCTCGCTATCGAATTGGTCTGAGCCTTATGACCCGAATACTATTTATCCCTATTTCTGTGTGAGAAACCCACTAAAGCATTTGATAGAATAGTGAACTCTCTCAATTTCTTGAACTAAGACTGATATGATTTCCCCAACTGCCTTTTCTTTGAGTCACAAGTCTCCATTTCAACTTTTCTTCTCTCTTTAGCCAACTCCTCGGCCTTACAAGCTCTCTCCACAAGCACCATAAATTCTTTCAGTTCAAGAATGCCAACAAATAATTGAATGTCCTCATTTAACCCAGCCTCAAATCTCTTACACATAACGGCCTCAGTCAAATCACAATCTCGAGCGTACTTGCTAAGTCTCACAAACTCACCCTCATACTCAATTACGGTTATTCGGCCTTGCTTCAATTCAAGAAATTCCTTCCTTTTCTGATCGATAAATCTCTAACTAATATACTACTTACGAAACTCTTCCTAGAAAAATTCCCAAGTTGCTCTCTCCCTCGGTACAATCGACACAAGGGTATCCCACTATTGGTAGGTCGAATCTCGTAGGAGAGATACCACACATTTCATACATTCCTCAAGTGTGTAAGACAACTCATCAAATACCCTGATGGTATTCTCAAGCTAAAATTCTGCTCTTTCCAGATCATCATCTTTATTTGCTCGAAATTCTTTGCCTCTTTATTTTTGGATCTTCTCAATTGGAGGTCTATTCAACCTCATGAAGTCCATACCTTGGGGTACTATATGGTTGGGATGAGGAATAGGTGGGTGTGGAGGGGGTTGAGCATTTGGGTTCATTCGAACAAACTCTGTATACCATGCATTCATTATATGGAGAAAGCCTTCTCTAGCTTCATCTCCTCCTCCTTGACTTACAGTCACAGGTCTATTTTCTAGCAGCACTGCCCTTTCAGCGGGAGCAGGCATATTACTTTCTACATCATCCGCCACTGCTCTATCGGGATCCATTTACCATATGACAACACATTTTTAAAATCATCAGGAATCGTCACACTATCATAAAATATGTATGCCATGTATAGCTAGAATCTTACTCATGCTACATAGTCCGAGAATCGACTAAACTTTAGCTATAATACCACTAAATGTAACACCCCTTTCCCGTGCTTAGGCCAAAATAGGGACGAGGCGTTACCAGACTTAAACATAAACATTCATGCAAAATCAGACCATAAAATTTCATCCAATTTTAAGCTTTTCAAACATATTCATAATGTCCCAATTACGGGCTTACGAGGCCCTAAACATACATTGGAGGTGGTTAGGGACTAAACCGAGAACTTTCAAAACTTTTACAACATTTAGAAAATCTTCATGTTCTGGAGGTTCACATGCCCGTGTGGGCAGGCCGTGTGGTCACACACGCTCGTGTGGCTTTGGACACGCCAGTGTCCTCCACCCGTGTAACAATCTGTTTATGACATCATCACCGATCTACGGTCACCCTGCTAAGTCACACGCCTGTGTGCTAGGCTGTGTGGTGAATTTAATTCTCACTTTTAATGTGCAGACTTCACACGACCTGGAACACGCCCATGTCTTGGGGCTATGTCTCTCACACAGCCGAGACACACGACCGTCTCTCTGCTTGTGTTTCTACTATTGAACATTCTACTTTGCAAAATAAGAGTGCAGGGGAAAAACGGCCTATCAACACACCCATGGGGCTAACCGAGTGTGACACACGGCCTAGACACATGCCCGTGAGTCTACCCGTGTGGATAAGAAAAGGCTATTGACCAAGCCTTTTGCTACTCTGAAACACAAGCATACTTACACCAATTCAAGGGCACATAATATAACAAATTTAAGTTATCAAATATCTCAAAAGCAAGTCATCCACACAACATTGAAGCCTATACATCACATATCTATCCAAATCATGCAAACATCCACATTCATCAAATGCATCATCAATTAATTATAAGCACGATCAATATTAGCCAAGCTTTAAATGGCCTTATACAAAATGAACATTCTTCAATTATCGTCATAAGCCAACACATTTGGCAAGCTCAATATGACGTAGAACAAAAAGAGCAACTCCCTATACATGGCATACTCAAAATGTTGAAACAAGGTATACCCAATGATCGAAGTGGTAGTGTGATCAAGACTTCGACGTTCTTCGATCCCTGAGCATGCTTGGCAACACTATAAGGAAGTGGAAAAGAAAGGGGAGTAAGCATCAGGCTTATTAAGCTTGCATGCAAATAATTAACAACATTAATCATGCAATATCATACACATAACATAAATAAAACTTGTCACAATGTTTTCTAGTATCATAGATATATCTTAGATCATGTCATTTACATAATTTACCATAAAACTCATGTTCTTAATTCCTTCATTCACTTCTTACCGAGATCTTATCGTTCCATAACAAAAGGATTATGAGCTTCGTGTACATACCTGTATCCTTTCAACATGTTCATACCTCGTCATTCCATTGGCATACTCATGAATTACATGCTCAATCACTTGGAATACTAAGGATACTCAGGAAATCTCATACACATGGTAGGATGCCAATACCATGTCCCAGATATGGTCTTACATGGGATCACATATTGATGCCAATGCCATATCCCAAATATGGTCTTATACAGGATCTCCTATCAATGCCCTGTCCCAGACGTGGTCTTACACAAAATCTCATAACGAAGTCATATCCTAGATTTGGTCTTACACATAATCACGTAATTAGATGTCAATGTCATATCCCAGATATGGTCTTACACGAGATCTCATAACCCTAATGTCATGACATTTGTATCCTATCTATTCCTAATGTTCAACTGAGATTTCAAGATATCAAAACTTCGTCACAACGTTATGGAGTCATTGTAAATCAAAATTCAGAGAAAAATTGTACATTTCATGCAAAAATAAAGTATTATATACATAATGAGGTAGTGTTGTTGTATTTACCCACAAACTTACCTCGGTAACAAAATATGACTAGTTTTACAATTTAGTCCCCAACTTTGTTCTTTCATCGGTTTAGGTTCGGACTCCGTTCCTCTTGATCTATAATAGCAAATTTCACTTATTTAATCATCACATTTTTCAAATCAGTCCATAGTTATACTTGGCAAAATTACAATTTTGCCCCTAAACTTTCACATATTTACAACTTTGTCCCCAGGCTCGTAAAATGAAATGTACTTAATTTCTTTAACAGCCCATATTTTCTTTTAAAACACATTTTTACTACCCATTTTATAGCTTTTACAAAGAGGTCCCTTTTAGGTGTTTTCATGAAAAATCACTTGGTACAAGATTTTTATCACACATTAAACTTTCATATTCCTTCATTAAACATCAAAATACATGCATGTCATACATGGGTAATTTTTTGAACATGAATTCTACCTCAAAATAATTGTAGAAATCACTAAATCGGTTGATGACAACTTTAAAACTGTAAAGAACATTAAAAATGGGGTTAGGATGCACTTATTATTGAGCTTGAAAATGACAAAAACCTTAGCTATAAAGGGCTTAGTAATTTCAGCACTCACTTGAGAAAGATGAGCACATTTTTGCTTTCTTTTTCCTTTTTTATTAATTTATTAACCAAATCACCATAATGCCCTTTTAATGCTATTCTGAAATTTTACCCTTCCATGTCCATTTCTGTCCAAAAAATGTAAAAATTGCTATTTAAGGACCCCTAATTAATAATCCAAAGTTATTTCATACTTAAAGCTTTTAGAATCTCATATTTTGCAACTTTTACAATTTGGTCCTAAAAGTCAATTTGGACTGTTATTTAAAAATTTCTTCATGAGACTTCCATACAATCATGCAAACATGTCATGGACCTCAAAAATATCATAAAAAAAATATTTCTATTTCAAATTTGTGGTCTCGAAACTACTATTCTAACTAGATCCTTAACCGGCTCTTCGCCGTAAGTCATACGCAGTCGAATCTCAACCTCTGTTGGTGAATTACATGTGAAGGATCAGATCAGTAACGATAAAACATAGACACATGGAGCACATCATGAATTCTTTCCAACTCAAACAGCAAAGCTAACCAATATGCCACCGGACCAATCCTTTCGGTAATTTTATATGACCCAATAAAGCGCGGACTCAATTTGCCCTTTCGACCAAACCTCAACTTTTTTCACGGTTTACTATCACGTTATGAGTAGTTAACCAATCCATACCAAGAATTACGTCAAATTCATCAAATGGCAATAGCATGAGATTAGCTGGAAAACAGTGGCCTCTAATCATCAAAGGGCAATTCTTACATACTTTGTCAACTAACACGGTTCGGCACTTTTATCACAAATTCTATAAACTTAATAGGCATTTTCATACTAGATACCAATTTCATACAAACATACGAATGGGTAGATCTCAGATCAATCAAAGCAACAACATGAGTATCATTGAGAGAAAAAGTACCTGTAATCACATCAGGAGATAAAGCCTCTTCACGAGCACGAATGGCATAAGTCCTCGCAGGAGCTCTACCCTCGGGTCTCCTAGCTAACTCTTTTAGTGCACCTTTGCTACTAGCTCCATTTCCCAGATTTCTTTGTGGCCTTCCTTTGCTAGCAATATTACCCGATCTCACACTTTGAAATTTCTCGTTTCCAATCATCTCAGGTCACTCTCTAATAAAATGGTCTTGGGAACCACACTTGGAACAAGTTCAATCATTTGCTTGATACTCTCCAGGGTGACATCTACCGCATTGTGGACACTCAGGTCGGCTGGGTCGAGAATTACCAACGCCCGCTATCGAAGTGGTCTGAGCCTTATGACCCGAATACTGTTTATCCCTATTTTTATGTGAGAATCACACTGAAGCATTTGATCAATTAGTGAACTCTCTCAATTTCTTGAATGAAAACTGATATGATTTCCCCTATGTCTTTTCTTTGAGTCACAAGACTCCATTTCAACTTTTCTTTTCTCTTTAGCCAACTCCTTGGTCTTACAAGCTCTCTCCACAACTCCTTGGTCTTACAAGCTCTCTCCACAAGCATCACAAATTCTTTCAGTTCAAGAATGCCACCAAATAATCTGATGTCCTCATTTAACCCATCAACAAATCTCTTACACATAATGGCCTCAGTTGAAACACATTCCCGAGCGTACTTGCTAAGTCTCACAAACTCACGCTCATACTCAGTTACGGTCATTCGGGCTTGCGTCAATTCAAGATATTCCTTCCTTTTCTAATTGATAAATCTCTAACTAATATATTTCTTACAGAACTCTTATTGGAAAAATTTCCAAGTCACTCTCTTCCTCGGTACAACCAACACAAGAGTATTCCACCATTGGTAGGCCGAATCTCGCAAGAGTGATAGCACACATTCCATGCATTCCTCAGGTGTGCAAGATAACTCATCAAATACCCTGATGGTATTCTCAAGCTAGAACTTTGCTCTTTCCAAATCATCATCTTTATTTGCTCGAAATTCCTCGGCTCCTTGTTTTCAGATCTTATCAACTGGAGGTCTATTCAATCGCATGAAGTTCATGCCTTGGGGGTACTATAAGGTTAAGCTGAGGAATAGGTAGGGGTGAAGGGGGTTGAGCATTCAGGTTCGTTCGAACGAACTTTGTATACCATGCATTCATTATATGGAGAAAGGCTTCTCTAGCTTCTTCTCCTCCTCCCTAACTCATAGTCACAGGTTTACTTTCTGAGCACAGTCCCTTCGATGGGAGCAGGCACGTTACATTCTACTTCATCTACACTACTATATCGGCATCCATTTGCTATATAAAAACACATTTTTAAAATCATCAGGAGTCATCACACTATCATAAAATATGTATACCATGTATAGCTAGACTCTTACACACGCTACGTAGTCTAAGAATCGACTAAATCGTAGCTTTGATACCACTAAATGTAACACCTCTTACCCATGTTCAACAGTGGAATAGGATACGATGTGTTACCGGACTTAAACATAAACATTCATGCAGAATCGGACCATAAAATTTCATCCAATTTGAAACTTTTCAAACATATTCAATAACATCCCTATTACGGGCTTATAAGGCCCTAAACATACATTGGAGGTGGTTAGGGACTAAACCGAGAACTTTCAAAACTTTTACAACACTTAGAAAATTTTCATGCTTTGGAGGGTCACACACCTGTGTGGGCAGGCCGTGTGGTCACACACGCTCGTGTGGCTCTGGACATGCTCGTGTCCTCCACTGGTGTTACTCTCTATTTATAACATCATCACCCATCTATGGTCAACTAGCCAAGTCACAAGCCCGTGTGCTAGGCCGTGTGGCAAATTTAATTCTAACATTTAATGTACAGACTTCACACGGCCTGGGCACATGCCCATGTCTTGGGGTCGTGTCTCTCACATGGCCGAGATGCATGGTCGTGTCTCTATTTGTGTTTTTACTATTGAACATTCTGTTTTGCAAAATAAGGGTGCAGGGGACACACGGCCTATCAACACACCCATGGGGCTAACCGTGTGTCACACACAGCCCAGACACACGCCCGTGTGTCTACCCATGTGGATAAATATAAGGCTATTTACCAAGCCTTTTGCCACCCTGAAACACAAGCACACTTACACCAATTGAAAGGCACATAATATAACATATTTAATTTATCAAATATCTCCAAACCAAGTAATCCACACATCATTCAAGCCTATACATAACATACTTTTCTATCCAAATCATGCGAACATCTACATTCATGAAATGCATCATCAATTGATTATAAATATGGTCAATATTAGCCAACCTTTAGACGGCCTTATACAAAATGAACATTCATCAATTATCATCATAAAGCCAACACATTTGGCAATCTTATTATGACAAATAAGAAAAAGACCAAGTCCTTAGACATTTCATACTAAAAATGTTTAAACTAGCTATACCCAATGTTCCAAGTGATAGTGTGATCGAGCCTCCGACATTCTTCAATCCTTGAGCTAGCTTGGTGACACTATAAGAAAGTGGAAAAGAAAGGGGAGGAAGCATAAAGCTTAGTAAGTTTGCATGTAAATAATTAACAACATAAATCATTTAATATCATACACATAACATAAATATAACTTGTCACAATGTCTTCAAGTATCATAGATATATCTTAGATCATGTCATTTACATTCTTAATTCCTTCATTCACTCCTTACCGAGATCTTATCGTTACATAACTCAAGAATTATGAGCTTCCTTTACATACCTGTATACTTTCAACATGTTTATACCTTGTCATTTCATTGACATACTCATGAATTAACCGCTGAACCACATGGAATGCTAAGGATACTTGGGAAATCTCATGCACATGGTAGGATGCCAATGCGATATCTCAAATATGGTCTTACATGAGATCACATATTGATGCTGATGACATATTGCATATGTGGTTCTATACGGGATCTTATATTAGTTTCATGTCCCAGACGTGGTCTTAAACAAAATCTCATAACAAAGCCATGTCCAAGATATGGTCTTACACGTAATCACATAATCAGATGCTGATGCCATATCTCAGATATGGTCTTACACGAGATATCATAACCCTAATGTCATGACGTTTGTATCCTATCTATTCCTAAGGTTCAACTGGGATTTAAAGATATTGAAATTTCATCACAACGTTATCGAGTCATTGTAAATCAAGTTTCAGAGAACAATTGTACATATCATGCAATAATAAAGCGTTAGATACATAATGAAGTAATGTTGCACTATTTACCCACAAACTTACCTCGGTAACAAAATATGACTAGTTTTAAAATTTAGTCCATAACTTTGTTCTTTCCTCAGTTTAGGTTCGGACTCTGTTCCTCTTGGTCTATAATGGCAAATTTCACTTATTTAATCATCACATTGTTCAAATCAATCCATAGTATACTTTGGCAAAATTACAATTTTGACCCTAAACTTTCACATATTTACAACTTGGTCTCTAGGCTCGTGTAATGAAACATACCCAATTTCTTTAACAAACAAGTCTAGCCGAACCATTTTCCCACTTATAACAGCCCACATTTTCGTTTAAGACACAATATTAGTACCCATTTTATAACTTTTACAAAAATGTCCCTTTTAGGTGTTTTCATGAAAATCACTTAGTAAAAGATTTTTATCACACATTAAACTTTTATATTCCTTCATTAAACATCAAAATACATGCATGTCACACGTGGGTAAATTTTTGAACATGAATCCTAGCTCAAAATAATGGTAGAAATAGCTAAATCGGCTGCGGACAACTTCAAAAATGCAAATAACATTATAAATGAGGCTAGGATGCACTTACTATTGAGCTTGAAAATAAAAAAAAAAAAACCCTAGCTATGGAGGGCTTAGTAATTTCAGCACTTGCTTGAGGAAGATGAGCACACTTTTGCTTTCTTTTTCCCTTTTTATTAATTTATTAACCAAATGACCAAAATGCCCCTTTAACCCTTCTTTGAAATTTTACCCTTTCATGTCCATTTTTGTCGATAAAATAGAAATTGGGAAAATAGCTATTGAAGGACCTGTAATTAATAATCCAAAGCTATTTCATACTTGAAGCTTCTAGAATCTCATATTTCGCAACTTTTGCAATTTAGTGCTAAAAGTCAATTTTGACTCTTACTTACAAAATCTCTTCATGAGACTTCAACACAGTCATGCAAACATGTCATGGACCTCAAAACAATCATAAAAACAAATATTTCTACTTTAGATTTGCGGTCTCGAAACCACTATTCGGCTAGGCCCTTAATCGAGATGTTACAACTCTCCCCCCTTTAGGGATTTTCATCCTCGAAAATCTTCCTAGTGAAAAGGTTTGGGTATTGGTTTCTCATAGTCTCCTCGGGTTCCCATGTAGCTTCTTCAACTCCATGTATTTGCCATACCACTTTCACAAGGGCTATGCTTTTATTCCTTAATGTCTTGATGTCTTGTGCCAAAATCTTAACCGACTCTTTGCCATAAGTCATATGCGGTCGAATCTCAACCTCTGTCGGTGAAATTACATGAGAACAATCATATCGGTAACGACACAACATAGACACGTGGAACACATCATGAATTTTTTCCAACTTAGATGGCAAAGCTAACCGATATGCTACCAGACTTATCCTTTAGGTAATTTTATATGGCCCAATAAAGTGCGGACTCAATTTGCCCTTTCGACCAAACCTTAAAACTTTCTTCCATGATTTACTATCACATCATGAGTAGTTAACCAATCCATACCAAGAATTACATCAAATTAATCAAATGGAAATAGCATGAGATTAGTTGGAAAATAGTGACCTCTAATCATCAAAAGGAAATTCTTACATACTTTGTCAACTAACACATACTTGCTTAAGTGTTTGACACTTTTATCACAAATTCTATAAACTCAATAGGCAGATTCATACCAGATACCAATTTCATACAAACATACGAATGGGTAGATCCTGGATCAATCAAAGCAACAACATGAGTATCATAGAGAGAAAAAGTACCCATAATCACATTAGAATATGAAGCCTGTTTGCGAGCGTGAATGGCATAAGTCCTTGCAGGAGCTCTACCCTCGGGTCTTCCAGCTGACTCTTTAGGTGCACCCTTGCTACTAGCTCCATTTCTCAGATTTCTCTGTGGTCTTCTTTTACTAGTAGTTTACCCGATCTCACACTTTGAAATTTCTATTTTTAATCATCTCAGGGCACTCTCTAATAAAAAGGTCTTTTGAACCACAATTGAAAGAAGTTCGATTATTTGGTCGACAGTCTCCAGGGTGGCATCTACTGCATTGTGGACACACAGGTCAGCTGGGTCGACAATTACCCACGCTAGCTATCGAAGTGGTCTAAGTCTTATGAACCGAATACTGTTTATCCTTATTTTTGTGTGAGAACCTCACTGAAGCATTTGATCGAGTAGTGAACTTTCTCCATTTCTTGAACAAAGACCGATATGATTTCCCTAACTATCTTTTCTTCGTGTCACGAGTCTCCATTTTAACTTTTCTTTTCTCTTTAGCCAACTCCTCGGCCTTATAAGCTCTCTCCACAAGCACCACAAATTCTTTTAGTTCAAGAATGCCAAAAAATAATCAAATGTCCTCATTTAACCCACCCTCAAATCACTTACACATAATGGCCTCAGTTGAAACACATTCCCAAGTGTAGTTGCTGAGTCTCACACACTCACGCTCATACTCAATTACAATCATTTGGCCCTACTTTAACTCCAAAAATTCCTTTATCTTTTGATCAATAAACCTTTGGCTACTGTACTTCTTATGAAACTCTACTTGGAAAAATTCCCTAGTTACTCTCTCTCTTGGTACAACTGGTAGGCCGAATCTCATAGGAGTGATACCATACATTTCATACATTCCTCAGGTGTGCAAGACAAGTCACCAAATACCCTAATGCTATTCTTAAGCCAGAATTCTGCTCTTTCTAGATCATCATCTCTATTAGCTCAGAATACCTCAGCTCTTTATTTTCAGATCTTATCAACTAGAAGTCTATACAATCTCAAGAAGTCCCTACCTTGTGGGTATTAAAGGGTTAGGCTTAGGAATAGGTGGTGGTGGAAGGGGTAGAGCGTTCGGGTTCGTTCGAACGAACTCCATATACCATGCATTCATCATATGAAGAAAGGCTTCTCTAGCTCCTTCTCTTCCTCCTTGACTCACATTCATAAGTCTACTTTCTAGCGGCACTGTCCCTTTAGCAGGAGCAGGCGTGTTACTTCTACTTCATCTGCCACTACTAGGTCGGGATCCATTTGCTATTAGAAAACACATTTTTTAAATCGTCAACAGTTGTCACACTATCATAAAATATGTATGGCATTTATAGGTAGACTTTTACTCACGCTATGTAGTCCAAGAATTGACTAAGCTGTAGCTCTCATACCACTAATTGTTACACCACTTACCCGTGTTCAGTGCTGGAACAGGATACGAGGCGTTACCAGACTTAAACATAAACATTCATACAAAATCGGACCATAAAATTTAATCCAATTTGAAAATTTTCAAACAAATTCATAACGTCCCTATTACAGGCTTACGAGGCCCTAAACATACATTGGAGGTGGTTAGGGACTAAACTGAGAACTTTCAAAACTTTGACAACACTTAGAAAATTTTCATGTTTTGGAGGGTCACACGCTCGTCAGCGCAGGCCACGTGGTCACACACGCCCGTGTGGCTCTAAACACACCCGTGAACTCTCTGTTTATGACGTCATCACCCATCTATAGTCAAATGGACAAGTCACATGCTCGTGTGTTAGGCCGTGTGGTGAATTTAATTCTCGCATTTAATATGCAAACTTCACACGGCCTGGGCACATGCCTATGTCTTGGGGCTGTGTCTCTGCCCATGTTTTTACTACTGAATATTCTGTTTTGCAAAATAAGGGTGTAGGGGACACACGGCCTAGCAACACACATATAGGGCTGACCGTGTGTCACACACGGCCTAGACACACACCCGTGTGTCTACCCGTGTGGACAAATATAAGGCTATTTACCAAGCCTTTTGCCACCCTGAAACACAAGCACACTTACACCAATTGAAAGGAACATAATATAACATATTTAAGTTATCAAATATCTCAAAACCAAATCATCCACACATCATTCAAGCCTATACATCACATACTTATCAATCCAAATCATACAAACATCCACTTTCATGAAATGCATCATCAATTGATTAAAAGTATGGTCAATATTAGCTAATGCCTTATCCAAGATGAACATTTATCAATTATCATCATAAGCCAACACATTTGGCAAGCTCAATACGGCATATAACAAAAATACCAAGTCCTTATACATGCCATACTCAAAATATTTAAACTAGCTATACCCAATGTTCCAAGTGATAGTATGATCGAGCCTACGACGTTCTTCGATCCTCAAACTAGCTTGGAGATACTATAAGGAAGTGGAAAAGAAAGGGAAGTAAGCATAAAGCTTAGTAAGTTTGCATGTAAATAATTAACAACATTAATCTTGTAATATCATACACATAACATAAATATAACTAGTCACAATGTCTTCAAGTATCATTCATATATATTAGATCATGTCATTTACATAATGTACCATAAAACTCATGTTCTTAATTCCTTCATTCACTTATTACCGAGATCTTATTGTTACATAACTTAAGAATTATAAGCTTCGTATACATACCTATAACCTTTCAACATGTTTATACCTTGTCATTTCATTGACATACTCATGAATTACCCGCTGAACAACTTGGAATAGTAAGGATACTCGGGAAATCTCATACACATGGTAGGATGCAAATCCCATATCGCATATATGGTCTTACATGGGATCACATATTGATGCCGACGCCATATCCCAGATATGGTCTTATATTGGATCTCATATTAATGCCATGTCCTAGACGTGGTCTTACACAAAATCTCAAAATAAAGCCATATCCCAGATATGGTCACATAATCAGATGCCAATGCCATATTCCAGATATGGTCTTAAATGGGATCTCATAACCCTAATGCCATGACATTTGTATCCTACCTATTCCTAACGTTCAACCGGATTTTAAGATATCGAAATTCGTCATAACATTATCGTGTCATTGTAAATCAAAATTTAGAGAACAATTGTACATATCATGCAATAATAATGCATTAGATACATAATGAAGTAATTTTTCACTATTTACCTACAAACTTACCTCGGTAACAAAATATGACTAGTTTTACAATTTAGTCCGTGACTTTTTTCTTTCCTTGGTTTAGGTTCAGACTCCGTTACTTTAGATCTGTAATAGCAAATTTCACTTATTTAATCATCACATTGTTAAAATCACCCCATAGATTATACTTGGGTAAAATTACAATTTTGCCCCAAAACTTTCACATATTTATAACTTAGTCCCTAGGCTCATAAAATGAAACGTATGTAATTTCTTTAACAAACAAGCCTAGCCGAACCATTTTCATGCTTATAACAGCCGACATTTTCTTTTAAAATACATTTTTACTACCTATTTTATAACTTTTACAAAAAGGTCCTTTTAAGGTGTTTTCATGAAAAATCACTTAGTAAAAGATTTTTATCACACATTAAACTTTTATATTCCTTCATTAAACATCAAAATACATGCATGTCACATGTGGGTAAATTTTTTAACATGAACCCTAGATCAAAATAATGATAGAAATAGCTGAATCAGTTGATGACAACTTCAAAAATGCAAAGAACATTAAAAACAGGGCTAGGATGCACTTACTATTGAGCTTGAAAATGACAAAAACCCTAGCTATGGAGGGCCTGGAAATTTCAACACTTACTTGAGGAAGATGAGCGCATTTTTGCTTTCTTTTTCCCTTTTTATTAATTTATTAGCCAAATGACTAAAATGCCCTTTTAACCCTTTTTTGAAAATTTAGCCTTCCATGTCCATTTTTGTCCAAAAAATGTAGAAATTGGGCAAATTGCTATTTAAGACCCCTAATTAATAATCCAAAGCTATTTCATACTTAAAGTTCTAGAATCTCATATTTTACAACTTTTGCAATTTAGTCCTAAAAGTCAATTTGGACTCTTATTTACAAAATTTCTTCACAAGACTTTCACACAATCATGAAAACATGTCATGGACCTCAAAATAATCATAAAAATAAATGTTTCTACTTCAGATTTGTGGTCTCGAAACTACTATTCCTACTAAGCCCTTAATCGGGATGTTACACTATGTTGAGTATATTGCTATTGGTGATGTTCGATGAGGAGAATAACTCTTCGATTAATTTTCAAAATTGTGACAATTGATTAAGCATGTTAACTTAGGATAGTTGTTTGAAAATTGATTCATAAAAGTAGAAGAACTTAAGTATCAATCCAATTTAACCTGTAGTATGGTTCTTTTAATGCATTTAGAATTTCTTGAACCTAAGTTTAATAATTTGGTTATGAATAATAAGGAATACCCAAGTAATAGTTTTACATTCCAATGTTTGAAACTATTGAGTAGGTCAGTAGTGTTTTGTTTGATCCATCATATTATTGATCAGAAAAATGAATTCAAATAAGAGTGAGTAAAAAAAATATTAATAATAATTTAGGGACACTCCACTGTAGTAATAGGCTAATTAGCTAAGGAGGTAGTTGTTTGCTCCATCCATCTCTTTAGTTGAAAGCCTTATCTTTATGAGTTAAATACATTCAAATTGTATGCTCCATTAAGATTGTCAAGTAAAGAAACCATGTGACAAGATGAATTCCCTACAAAAATTAATATTTGTAATTAAAATTTTGAAATGACTGAATAAGTGAGAATAGAGAAACTGAGTTTAGTGGAAAGATATCAAAAATACATTACGAGAGGTCTGCTATAGTCAGAATTGCATAATTATTTAGGAGCTTTAATTTTTAAGAAATGTTTTCTGCACTTCATTCGTTAAACAAGCCTATAAAACTTGAACCAATTTTTTTAATATAAGATTGCTAAGAATGGAGGTATTAAATATACTTCCTATAGTTCAACAGTGCATATAGTAAATGTGTGTTTTTGTAATTTCATGCATTCATGCATACTAATATATATTTTGCTCAGGGACAAGCAATAATTTAGGTTTGGGGGTGTAATAACTCTTGAAAAGAGTTATACTTCAAATCTCTAGATTGAATTAATTGTTTGTAATTAAGTAAATTTGTTTTCATTTCTAGATATATTTAGAACATTACATAACAAAGCTTGGATTGTGCTATAAATGTTATTATTTGTTACTCTTATTATTGGGGAAGAAAGGTGTTGGTTGTGGTTGGCAGCAGGTGCAGGATGAAGAAAATAAGAGGGAAAAAAAGTAGGAAAATGAAGGAAGTGAAATATATCCATGACAAAATAATGGTTATATTGCTAATAATAACACCATGGCTGTTCCAAGAAGCTGATGCAACACTCAGTCCACGTCACTCTTAGACAGTTGTACTTGTACCAGATAAACCACCTTGGAAAAGAGGAAACAAAAGTTGTGTGTTGAGAGGGAGGGACCTACCCTATAAAAAAGGAAAGAGAACAAAGAAAAAGGGAACCTAGAGAGAGAAAAGATGTAACACCTCTTACCCGAGACAGTCGTCAGGATCGAGCATGAAGCGTTACTAAACTTAATTTATCACTTAAGAAACCTTAAATCAATTATTTAAACTTATCAAAATATACTGTCATTCTGCATCATAGTCGCTTAAAAATTCATATCTCGAGTTCTGAAACTTGAAATTAAGATCCGTAAATTTTCCCTGAATCTAGACTCATGTAACTATTTGCTAATTTTTTTCTAGAATTTTTGGTTTAGCCAATTAGTACAGTTTATTAGTTAAAATCTCCCCTGTTACATAGCTCGACTCCTCTAACCTCTTTTCACTATGAGTTAATTTTCACTCTATACAAAATTCAAATAGGCATTCCATTTGTTTCATTAAAAACTAGACTCATTAAGGAATCTAGGAATATAAACTATAATGCCTAATTATTTATGTACAATTTATGGTGAATTTTCAAATTCAAAACAGGGGATCACAGAGTGGGTCTGGAGCAGTCTCACTCAAGTGTAAATAACTCATAATATACAATTCTTTTGCTATCTCTATTCCTTCCATAGTAAAATAGACTCATTAAGCTTTAATTTCATACCTTATTCACTATTTAACTCCATTCCTACTATTTTTAGTAATTTTTCAAAGTCACGTCATTTCTGCTATTGAATCTGTTTTTAGGCTACTTTCACATTCTCCTTAGTTTCCATGTGATAGTTACCACTCAAGCATACATACTATTAAACATGTATATCATCAGCTATTCCATTAGCTATTCACTAGCAAATATTTACACACCATTCATTGAACATATCATACCAAAGGAAGCCAAGTCCCTATACATGCCATACATGAAATGAAACGTCTAACTATACCAAAATAATTCCTTCGATAGTGTGTCCGGATCTCCGACGTTCCTTTCGATTCCCGAGTGAGCTTGGCAAGTACTATAAAAAGAAGAAAATAAGGAGAGTAAGCACTAGGATTAGTAAGTTTACAAGCAAATAAATCACAACATTCATCACAAAGGAAAATTATGCATAATGTCACCTAGCATCATAAACTTTCTTTACATCTCATTTCCTACCTTCTTTCTTATTCACTTACCTTCTTTCTTACCTGACTTTTCATTATTCATAAATACAGTCTACCTTTCCTTTGCTGATAATTCTCTATAATTTAACTTGAACATTGGCCCGTTAAACCACTCGGAATACTAAGGATACTAGGGTCTTTCCTGTCTAACAATATCCTGCCAATGCCATGTCCTTGACATGGACTTACATGAATTATTCCTGTCTCCAAAGCCATATATCTGATATGGACTTACATGGCTCATTCGTCTCTCCAAAGCTATATATCTTGTATGGACTTACATGGCTCATTTCTGTCCTGTCCTGTCAACCCCAAATGTCATGACATTCGTATCCCTACATTCCTAAAGTTCAACGGGGCTTCCTGATACTTCTTATCTATTAAATTCTCTTCTATCTAACTTGGAATATTATCATAAAATGAATATATAAATGATGGAAATTGACGATATTAATATAAAATAAAAGAATATTGCATTTATTTACCGTAAACTTACCTCGATACGAAATGTGACTAAACATTACAATTTAATCCTTTACTTTTTCCTTTCCCCGATCTACTCCCGAATTTCGTTCTTCTTGATCTATAATAGCAAATTTAGCTTATTTAATACCCACATTTATCAAAACAACCCTTTACTCAAACTTTGGCAAAATTACATTTTTACCCCTAAACTTTTGCATATTTACACTTTTGCCCCAAGGCTTGGAAATCAAACTTTATCACAAATTCTTATGTTTTAAGACATGTTGATAATTTATTTACCAACAACATCCTCAAATTCCTACTATAACATACACTTATGCACAATAGGTATTTTTACCTATTAAGCCTTTTTACTCGTTTTTACCTAAAACCGAGTAGCCCAAGTTGTCTAGCATAATTTAAAACCTCATATTCTATCATAAAACATCAAAATACACAAATTTCACCTATGGGTATTTTTCCAAATATGAACCCTAACTTAAATTATTGCTAGCATAAGCTTTATCGAGCTACCGGGATTCCAAAAACATAAAAATCATTAAAAACGAGGCTTAGAATCACTTACTATGGAGCTTGGAAGCTTGAAACAAACCCTAGCTATGGAGAACCCTTGAAATTTTGTGCTAATGAAGAAGATGGACATATTTTGCCATCTTTTTCCCTTTTTTAATCTTTTAATTACCAAATGACTAAAATACCCTTCATGCCTTTCTCTGAAAATTTTTCATGTACAAGCCTATTTTTGTCCAAAATTTTAGAAATTGGTCAAATTGCTATTTGAGGCCTCCTAATTAATATTCCAAAGCAATTTCATACTAAAAGCTTCTAGAATGCAAGTTTTGAAACTTATTCAATTTAGTCCCTAATTTCAAATTAAGCATTTTATGCATAGAATTTCTTCACGAAATCTTCACACCATCATGAAATCATATCATAAACATCAAAATAATTATAAAATAATTATTTCTATCTCGGATTTGTGGTCACGAAACAACTGTTCCGTTTAGGCCCTATTTCGGGATGTTACATTTCTCCCCCCGTAGGGATTTTCACCCCCAAAAATCTTACCTGTGAAGAGATTTGGGTATTGTTTTCGCATGGCCTCTTCGGGCTCCCATGTAGCCTCATCAACCCCATGTCTATTCCATAAGACTTTCACAAGAGCAATACTTTTATTCCTTAATTGCTTTACCTCTCGAGCTAGAATTTTTACCGGTTCCTCACCATAAGTCATATCTGGCTGAATCTCAACCTCTGTCGGAGAAATTACATGTGACGGATCTGACCGATAACGTCGTAACATTGACACATGAAACACATCATGAATCTTTTCTAACTCAGTCGGTAAGGCTAATCGATATGCTAATGGCCCAACTCTCTCAATCACTTCAAACGGTCCAATAAAACGTGGACTTAGCTTGCCTTTCCTGCCAAATCTGAGAACCTTTTTCCACGGGGATACTTTCAAAAATACCTTGTCGCCAACTTGATAGTCGATCTCTTTTCTTTTTAAATCTGCATATGACTTCTATCTGTCTGAAGCTGCTTTCAAACAATCTCTGATAACTTTCATTTTTTCTTCTGTTTCTTTAACTAGATCAACTCCATAAATCTGGTTTTCCTTAAGCTCTGTCCAATATAGAGGTGTACGACATTTGCATCCATACAAAGCTTCATAAGGTGCCATCTTCAAAGTTGACTGGTAACTATTATTATAGGTGAACTCTACCAATGGTAAATACTTTTCCCAACTGCCTTGAAATTCCAATACACAACATCTAAGCATATCTTCAAGTACCTAAATAACTCTCTCTGACTGACCGTCGGTCTGAGGATGAAAAGCCGTACTAAAACTCAACTTTGTACCCAAAGCTTCTTGTAACTTTTTCCAGAACCGTGAAGTAAAACTCAGATCTCTGTTTGAAATGATCGATAATGGTACTCCATGTAGTCTAACTATCTCTGAAATGTACAACTTGGCTAACTTGTCAAGTGAATAATCCATACGAACTGGGATAAAATGAGCCGACTTAGTTAGCTTATCAATTACAACCCATATTGCATCTTTCTTTTTCGGTGTTAACGGCAATCCTGTCACAAAATCCATAGTAACTCTATCCCATTTCCACTCTGGAACTAACACAGGCTGCAATAATCCCAAAGGTACCTGGTGTTCGGCCTTTACCTGTTGACAAATCAAGCACCTGGAAACAAACTCTAAAATATCTCTTTTCATTCCTACCCACCATTACAATTTCTTCAAATCATTATACATCTTTGTACTACCTGGATGAATAGACAAAGAACTGCTATGTGCGTCCTGTAAAATCTTCCAAATAAGCTCATCATTCTTTGGTACACATATTCTATCTCTAAACATCAAACAACCATCAGAACCAATCCGGAAACCTGATTCTAAGCCTGACTCACATTGAACTCTTTTAGCTTGTAACTCACTATCATCTTTCTGAGCTTCACAAATTTCTTCAAGAAATACCGGTTTAGCTCTCAATTTAGCTAAAATAGAACCATCATCCGACATGGCTAAATTGGTATTCAAAACTCGCAATACAGATAAAGATTTTCTACTTAAAGCATCAGCAACTACATTAGCCTTACCCGGGTGATAATCAATTGCTAACTCATAATCTTTAAGCAACTCCAACCATCTTCTTTGCCTCAAGTTCAAATCTGTTTGAGTCATCAAGTATTTCAAGCTTTTATGATCGGTGAATATCTAGCACCTTTCACCATACAAATAATGTCTCCAAATCTTCAATGCAAATACAATAGCAGCTAGTTCCAAATCATGCGTCGGATAATTTTTCTCATGTGGCTTCAATTGCCTAGAGGCATAAGCAATTACCTTCCCCTCCTGCATGAGTACACAACTGAGCCGATTCAAGGACGCATCACTGTAAATAACAAATTCTTTACCCGATTCTAGTTGTACTAAGATGGGAGCTTCAGTCAACAACGTCTTTAACCTTTCAAAACTCTGCTAGCACTTCTCAGTCCATTCAAACTTAACATCTTTCCTTAGCAATCTCGTCAACAGGGTAGCTATCATAGAAAATCCCTCTACAAATCGTCTATAATAACCAGCTAAGCCAAGAAAACTTCTAATCTCTGAAACATTCCTGGGAGGCTTCCAATCGACAATGGCTGAAATTTTGCTCGGATCAACTCTAATACATTCACCTGAAACAATATGTCCAAGGAATCCAACTTCTCGGAGCTAAAACTCACTTTTACTGAACTTAGCATACAACTAATTATCTCTTAGAATCTGTAAAACTGTTCTCAAATGCTCTGCATGTTTAGTCTCATCATGAGAATAAATCAAGATGTCATCAATGAACACAATTACAAACTCGTCCAAATACGGCCTAAATATCCAGTTCATTAAGTCCATAAAAACGGCAGGAGCATTAGTTAAGCCAAACGGCATCACAAGGAACTCATAATGACCATACCTAGTTCGGAATGCAGTCTTCGAAACATCTGACTCTCTAACTCACAGCTGATAATATCCAGATCTCAAATCTATCTTGGAAAACACAGTGGCTCCCTTCAATTGATGAAACAAATCATCAATTCTAGGCAATGGATATTTGTTCTTGATAGTTACCTTGTTAAGCTGCCGATAATCCATGCACAATCTCATTGAACCATCTTTCTTTTTCACAAATAGCACTGGTGCAGCCCATGGCGAACTACTGGGTCTTGCAAAGCTTGGAATCAGCTCAATACCAAACTCAACTTCTCTAACAAGAGGCAAACCTGGTAATTCTTTTGGAAATACATCTAGATAGTCGCATACCACAGGCACTGATTCAACCTTCATTTTTGGGTCTTTAATATTCAACACAAAAGTAAGATAAGCCTCATACCCCTTTCTCAAACATTTCTGAGCTGTCATAACAGAAATCATGGCAAATGAACCATCTGACTCATCTGAATTAACCTGAAGAATTTCACCATTTTCACATTTCAACTCAATGAATTTCCTTCCACAATTTACTACCACATCATGTGCAATCAGCCAATCCATACCCAGAATAACATCAAACTCATCAAACGACAATAACATGAGGTCGGCCGGAAAACAGTGACCACTAATCATTAAGGGGTAATTTCTACATACTTTATCTACCAATAGATACTTGCCTAGTAGATTCGATACTTTAATCACAAATTCTGTAGATTCTATAGGCATGCTCATACTAGGCATCAATTTTATACAAACATAGGAATGGGTCGAGCTCGGATCAATCAAAGCAATAACATTAATATCATGCAAAGAAAATGTACCCGTAATCACATCGGGGGAGGATGCCTCTTTTCGGGCACGGATAGCATAAGTCCTTGCAGGGGCTCTAACATCTAGTCTCACCGCCGAATCTCTAGAGGTGCCTCTGTTACTTGCTTCTACTCCCGGTTGCCTCAGTGATCTGCCTCTAGTAGGAGCATTTCCGGATCTAGCACTCTGTGTTACTTCTCAGTTAGCCACCTCTGGACATTCTTACACAAAATGATCTGGAGCACCACACTTATAACAAACATTTTTGCCTGCCCGACAAGGACCATAATGAAGTCTACCACACCGTGGATGATAAACGCTAAATTATACATATTTTTACCTCATGTTTAGCCTATATTTTGGATGAATTATTATCAATTTAGTGATAATTGGTGCTCTTAATCTTTCTTTTTCATGTCTTACACTCAGGAGAGCATAGGGAAGAGAAAAGAACGGAAAATGGACCAAAAATCAGAGAAAATGGGCCAAAATGTAAAAACGCATGGCCCAAGAAGTCACCACACGGCTGTGCCACACGAATCCACACGGTCCAGCTCCGACAAGCACGGCCAGGCCACACGGCCGTGCCTCCACCGATAAAATCACACGGCCTCTGTCGAAGTCACACGGGCGTGGCACACGGGCGTGTTCTAGTCGCGAGGAAGGGGGATTTCACTCGAATTGGGATGCTTAAAGGCTAAGAAAGGCTCCCCGAAAGCTCTATATAAAGACCCTAGGAGGCAACTCTAAGGGTTTGCTTATTTTCCCGCTAAGGGAATACTTTTTCTCCCAAAAAGGAGCGCCATCTTTCTGCCAACACGAGGAGTGAAAGCAAGGAATTACTCTAAGGGAAGCCGATTGATTCATCCTAGAAGCCAGAATTCTACATCAAGACAAAGGATCTCCCTAAATTCCTTCAGGGGTTTTTCGGGTTCTTTATATTTTCTTATCTTAATTCTTCTGAGATGTTTTCTTTCTTTATTATGAACTAAAACCCTCAAATACTTGAGGGGGATGAAACCTAAGACGAATCTTGTTATTATTTATTCTTGAGTTATATGATAAATACTTGAGTTGTTCTTAATTATGTGTTCTTCATTCTTGATTTAATAATCCTAAGTATTACTTCAAGAAATTGATGTGCTTAGAGCAGAGGAGCAAAAGTCCCTGTGATAAGAGTAGATCTACCATAATTAAGCGGAGTTGCATGTAACCCTAGACATAGGGCGACATAAATCTGCCGGATTAGGGTCAAACCTAATATGGGGAATCATAGATCGAATTAATGCAACCTATGGTGTTAATTAATAAAGAAACTTTAGTTAACAACCTAGGCCTAGTTGCTCTTCGCCTTGACGGAGGGTTTAGCATAAATTAGGGATCTCTACGGATCAAGTCAAGTGAATAAATCGTCTAGCTCAAGAACCAATAACAAGTGAAGTTTAGGTGGATTCTCCCTTAAGTATTGCTCATATCAATCAGTTTTCCTGAAAGTTTTTCCTCAATTTACTTTTTGTGCACTTTTAGTTAGTTTTAGAATTATTTTAAATCAACTCTCTTTATTTTTAGGCTAGATAATAGAAAGGAAGTAAGTACTAGTACTTTTGGTTCCCTTGGGTACAATAACTCGGTCTTGCCACTAAACTATACTATTGTTCGACAAGTGCGCTTGCCTTTAAGGTTGTGATATTAGTTAGTTTTGGTGTGATCAGTTTTATAAATTTTATTACTTAATATCACGAGCCGTTATCAGTGGACACCCTGATCTACCCGGTTGAGCATTACCCACACTTGCGGTCGAGGTGGTATGAGCCTTCGGATCCTTAAATCTGCTACCTCTATTCTGACTAGAATACCCTGCCGAAAAGCTAGATCTGGTAGGAAACTCTTTGGGCCTTTTGGATGTAGCCTGAATGACCTGCTCATCTGTCTTTTCTTTGTATCTTACGTCTCAGTTTCAACTTTGCCTTTTCTCTTTAACAGCTCCTCTTCCTTACAGGCTCTTTCAACTAGAACAACAAACTCTTTTATTTCTAAGACACCCACTGATAGCCGGATATCATCATTTAACCCATCCTCAAACCTTTTACACATAATAGCCTCTGTAGACACACATTTTCGAGCATATTTACTGAGTCTAACAAATTCACGCTCATAATCAGTCACTGTCATATTACCTTGTTTCCTGATTTTATCAACTGGTGGCTTTTCCCTTATCACTGTACCTATGACTGGGGGAGCTTGAGCTACATGGGTGGCCTGAGGATAATGAGGGGGTGGCGGTCTAACAGCCGGATTCGTACGAACGAACTCGGTAAACCATTCATTCATTATGTGGAAGAAGGCTTCTCGAGCCCCTCCTCCCTGATCAACTGTCGTTGGCCTATCCTCGGGTGGCACTGCCCCTTCCGCGGGAGCAGGCACATTACTTTCTACTTCATCTGCCTCAGCTCATTCGGAATCCATAACTATAAAATAAAAGCATTTCAAAATCGTCAGGAGTCATCACACTATCAAAATACAAGTATAACATGTATAGCTAGACTCTTGCTCATGCTAACTATTCCGAGAATTGACTAAACCTCTGCTCTAATACCAATAAATGTAACACCCCTTACCTGAGACAGTCATCAGAATCGAGCACGAGGCGTTACTAAACTTAATCTATCACTTAAGAAACCTTAAATCATTTATTTAAACTTATCAAAATATACTGTCATTCTGCGTTATAGTCGTTTAAAAATTCATATCTTGAGTTCCAAAACTCGAAATTAAGATCCGTAAATTTTCCCTGAATCTAGACTCATGTATCTATTTGCTAATTTTTTCTAGAATTTTTGGTTTAGCCAATTAGTATAGTTTATTAGTTAAAGTCTCCCCTGTTACACAGTTTGACTGCTCTGACCTCTTTTCACTACGAGTTAATTTTCTCTCTCTAAAAAATTCAAATAGGCATTCCATTTCTTTCATTAAAACTAAACTCATTAAGGAATCTAGTAATATAAACCATAACACCTAATTATTTATGTACAATTTATGGTGAATTTTCAAATTCAGAATAGGGGATCACAGAGTTAGTCTGGAGCAGTCTCACTTAAGTGTAATTAACTCATAATATAAAACTCTTTTACTATCTCTAATTCTTCCATAGTAAAATAGACTCATTAAGCTTTAATTTCATATCTTATTCACTATTTAACTCCATTCCTACTATTTTTAGTAATTTTTCAAAATAACGTCATTTCTGCTGTTGAATCTGTTTTTAGGCTACTTTCACATTCTCCTTAGTTTCCATGTGATAGTTACCACTCAAGCATACATACTATTAAACATGTATATCATCAGCTATTCCATTAGCTATTCACTAGCAAATATTTACACACCATTCATTGAACATATCATACCAAAAGAAGCCAAGTCCCTATACATGCCATACATGAAATGAAACGTCTAACTATACCAAAATAATTCATTCGATAGTGTGTCCGAATCTCCGACGTTCCTTTCGATTCTCGAGTGAGCTTGGCAAGTACTATAAAAAGAAGAAAATAAGGAGAGTAAGCACTAGGCTTAGTAAGTTTACAAGCAAATAAATCACAACATTCATCACAAAGGAAAATTATGCATAATGTCACCTAGCATCATAAACTTTCTTTACATCTCATTTCCTACCTTCTTCCTTATTCACTTACCTTCTTTCTTACCTGACTTTTCATTATTCATAAATACAATCTACCTTTCCTTTGCTGATAATTCTCTATAATTTAACTTGTACATTGGCCCGTTACACCACTCGGAATACTAAGGATACTAGGGTCTTTCTTGTCTAACAATATCCTGCCAATGCCATGTCCTTGAAATGGACTTACATGAATCATTCCTGTCTCCAAAGCCATATATCTGATATGGACTTACATGGCTCATTCCTGTCTCCAAAGCCATATATCTTGTATGGACTTACATGGCTCATTTCTGTCCTGTCCTGTCAACCCCAAATGTCATGACATTCGTATCCCTACATTCCTAAAGTTCAACGGGGCTTCATGATACTTCTTATTTATTAAATTCTCTTCTAGCTAACTTGGAATATTATCATAAAATGAATATATAAATGCTGGAAATTGACGATATTAATATAAAATAAAAGAATATTGCATTTATTTACCGTAAACTTACCTCGATACGAAATGTGACTAAACTTTACAATTTAATCCTTTACTTTTTCCTTTCCCCGATCTACTCCTGAATTTCGTTCTTCTTGATCTATAATAGCAAATTTAGCTTATTTAATACTCACATTTATCAAAACAACCCTTTACTCAAACTTTGGCAAAATTACATTTTTGCCCCTAAACTTTTGCATATTTACACTTTTGCCCCAAGGCTTGGAAATCAAACTTTATCACAAATTCTTATGTTTTAAGACATGCTGATCATTTATTTACCAACAACATCCTCAAATTCCTACTATAACATACACTTATGCATAATAGGTATTTTTACCTATTAAGCCCTTTTACTCGTTTTTACCTAAAACCGAGTAGCCCAAGTTGTCTAGCATAATTTAAAACCTCATATTCTATCATAAAACATCAAAATACACAAATTTCACCTATGGGTATTTTTCCAAATATGAACCCTAACGTAAATTATTGCTAGCATAAGCTTTATCGAGCTACCGGGATTCCAAAAATATAATAATCATTAAAAACGGGGCTTAGAATCACTTACTATGGAGCTTGGAAGCTTGAAACAAACCCTAGCTATGGAGAACCCTTGAAATTTCGTGCTAATGAAGAAGATGGACATATTTTGCCATCTTTTTCCCTTTTTTAATCTTTTAATTACCAAATGACTAAAATACCCTTCATGCCTTTCTTTGAAAATTTTTCATGTACAAGCCCATTTTTGTCCAAAATTTTAAAAATTGGTCAAATTGCTATTTAAGGCCTCCTAATTAATATTCCAAAGCAATTTCATACTAAAAGCTTCTAGAATGCAAGTTTTGCAACTTATTCAATTTAGTCCCTAATTTCAAATTAAGCATTTTATGCATAGAATTTCTTCACGAAATCTTCACACCATCATGAAATCTTATCATAAACATCAAAATAATTATAAAATAATTATTTCTATCTCAGATTTGTGGTCACGAAACCACTGTTCCGTTTAGGCCCTATTTCGGGATGTTACAAAAGAATTGGAGAGTGCTTTTTCTCTCTACTTCAAATTCTCGTGAAAAATCTTAGAGAAAAAGAGATGAGAGGGTAGCAGCTTACAGAGCATAGTAGTCACAGACGCAAGGAAGGGGAAGAGAAATCTACCCTGAATTTTATATCAAACCTTATTGTTAAAGTGAAAACTAGAGTAGTGAGAGCTTCCTGTAGTTCTGCCTTTACTTTTTTTATTTTAACTTTGTCATTCATAAATTGAAATGAAGAAGTTGAATGGTTTTGTTTTGGAGTTGAATGTCCAACCCATGAACTAAATCTCATTAGGTTGGAATTATTTAGGTGAATTCTTATTATCTTTAATGCCCATAGTTTGATTTTGAGTAGATTACTATTTCATTTGATTTGTGATTATTTTAAATGGACGCATGAAAGCTCTAGACATAGATGACTGCATGTTAGGTTATTAGATCTGATTTAATTCTTGAAAGATTAAATAGATTGGATTATTATCAGATGATATAGGCAAGTCTACGAAAGAATATTTGCAATACTCTAGACATAGAAGTTGCAATCTATACAAGGAAAGGAAGAACAATTTGTATATCATTCTAGACTTCTGCAAACATACAAAAACTTAGAATAACAGCTTAAAGTCTGGCTCCTGAAGAAGCAGACTACAGTGGAGAGCCCCTGAACAGTATAATGGTCAAGATTTTACCATGGCATTGTCCTGATATAAAAATAAAGCCTAAGTAATTCCAACCTTTATCATTCAACAGTACAAATATTCCCTACTTATTCTTTGAGAATTGCCGCAGCCTTTAAATTGCCATAGCATATTTTCATTCATAATTGATTTTATTAAGTAATTCTTTAAATTTCTTTATCAATTTGTCATCTATTTCTTCTGCGCAGTTTAATTAGTCAATTTCATAATAAACAACCAATTATTTTAATAAATTCCGATCCTTGTGGAAACGATACTCACTCATCTCTTTATTATTTGATTCGACGTGTATACTTGCACATTCGCATTACACATTCACACATGACAAAAGACACATGTTCAACTCTCTATGGATACACGTTCAGGTTTGAGAGGTACACTGCAAGGTCTAGGGAGCCTATTACACAAGGTATATCATGGGTAAACTACCCCATTGGTCAATCTAAATAAGGATTGTTTCTATTTTGATCAACCTAATTATTTTAATTTGGTTACCAAAAAAATTGATCAAATTATTCACTCCACTCTTAAATAATAATAGAAGTGTAACAGTGCACTTTCACATTAGTTACCCTAAAATTAGGGTAAATTATTTGTTAGTCACTGTAAATAGGAGTCGGGTATTTTGATCAATTAAATTTTTTTTTAAAGAAATGCACTGTTAGTCTCCTGTTGCCATGTAACGGTTGTGTGACTAATTTGATATTTTTTTATTGAGATAACTAAATTAATAAATAAAAATTTAAATAACCAAGATAAACTTCTGTTTAAAACAATTAAAGGTATAGTTTATTAATGATATAATTTACTCTAAATTAATTTTATCATTATCTTTTTTTAATCGGATTGTAGCTGGCTCTTCGACAAGCCAAAACAAGACTGCATTTGTTTTCTGTCACTTTCCCTCGTAGGTATATATTATTAAAAATGGCCAAAAGCCGGCATTCGTTGTGAGTATCTCCTCTTTTGTCAGCGATTATTTCCAAGGAAAGTCTTCGTTGGACCTACTTTATATCCTTCCAAATATATACGTGTATATTGATTTTTTGTTTCTTTTTTCAATTATGTTCCTTTTCCTTTTTCTTATATTTATATCTATATATATAGATATATATTCCCTTTTAATTAATTTACCGGAATCAACGTTGATTTGCAAACTGTTTTATCTTGGTTTTAAATCCCCATTTTTGTATTATAATAGCTGGACACATTGAAATTAGTAAAATTAAATATTGAATTTGAAAATGGAAAATGTTTCGTTTATTTTATTGTAAACTAATTTCTTCAATGCACTAATTAATTGTGTCTATTAATTAAAATATGTTAAATCATTTTATAAATTTTATATAATTTTGTTATAAATTGTAAAAAAAATTACACATAATATTCCATAGATAAAATATTTTAGAATTAATTGAAATATTTTTAATAACTCCATATAATTAATCTCTTAAAATTCTTTTTTTTTTTTTACATTATACATTTAAGGTCGATTAATTTGTAATAGTAAAATAGTAAAATAGTTAAACAGTTAAAGTGTAATTAATTATTTAAATGTTTTATGATTTAAATAATTTCTCTTATTTTTCAACAATAAGGATTACATTAATTTAACAACAATAACTATGTCCGGTAAAAAATTTCTTTAAATATTTGTATACTTTATAATATATAATATATATAATTATTGGAATAACTATATACGATTTTGCTTCGATGACTGTTGTAATATTTGAAGACGATTTTTATAAGTTTGTAAATGAAAATTTAGTTTTAATACTGATACCAATGTGGTAGCTTTTAGGGTTTACTAATCGTATTCGAAAACATTTAGTTTTATTCGTTCTGTTAAATATGCACAATAAATCAAAACTAATGCTCCATCTTTATAGATGTAATTAAATCAAAATTTTATACCTATAATTACATTAATTAAAATTCATGTGACCACCCTTTACATATTAAATCAAAATTAAAATTTATTTGTATATTCATAAATTATATGCTAGGCCTTTGAATTGTTTTGTCTCATTCTCTCATTTAACCCCATAAATTCACCATGATTCTAAACACTCAAACCATCACCAACTCACCTTCTTCCTCTAACAATGGCTACCATCGTCTCTCTTTTCGTCTTTGTTTTTGCCATTGTTGGTCTCTCTAATCCTTCCCTTATTCAGGCTCAACAGGGTGGTTTCAGTGTTGAATTAATGCACCGTGACTCCCCAAAGTCTCCCTTATACAATCATTTAGATACTACCTACAATCGTGTAACCAATGCATTGCGTCGTTCTTTTAATAGAGTTCATCGTTTCAAACCGACTTCTGTGTCAACAATGGAAGCCGAAGCCGATATTATTGCAGATTCTGGTGAATACTTGATGAATATATCAATTGGAACTCCAGCTTTTGATATCGTCGCCATTGCTGATACTGGAAGTGATCTTATTTGGACTCAATGCAAGCCTTGTTCTCAGTGTTTCCCGCAAAACGCCCCTCTTTTCGACCCCACTGCATCATCAACATATAAAACGTTTTCTTGCAGAACAAGTCAATGTGGCGATGTTGAAGGAACATCTTGTTCAAGTAACGGTTCTTGCAAATATTCAGTCTCTTATGGCGATGGATCTTATTCAAATGGCGAAGTTGCTGCTGATACACTCACCTTGGATTCCACAGCGGGTAGTCCAGTCGTGGTTCCGAATGTTATTATGGGTTGCGGTCATGATAATGATGGAAGCTTCGACGGGAATACATCTGGCATCATCGGCCTTGGAGGTGGCGACTCTTCGTTGATTTCCCAATTAGGAACTACAATTGATGGCAAATTCTCCTACTGCTTATTTCCCTTTTCCGAAGCTGGAAATTCAAGCAAGATGAATTTCGGTTCCGATGCCATTGTTTCTGGTAACGGAGTTGTGTCGACTCCATTAACCAAACAATCCCCTCAAACTTTCTACTTCCTCACCTTGGAAGCAATCAGTGTGGGAACCAACCGAATAAACTTTACGGATAAACCTTTTGGAACAGACCAAGGGAACATCATCATCGATTCCGGTACGACATTGACTCTTTTACCAGATGATTTTTACTCGGAACTCGAATCAGCGGTGTCTAGCATGATCAATGCAACGAAGGTTAATGGTCCCGAGGGTCTGAATTTATGTTACGATGCTACAACAGAGTTTGCAGTGCCAGATATGGTAGTTCATTTCAGTGGTGCCGATGTAAAATTACAGCCATTGAACACCTTCGTCTTGATTTCTGAAACAGTTTCTTGCTTTACATTCAGTCCCCTTCCAAATTTCGCCATCTATGGTAACTTGGCTCAGATGAATTTCTTGGTTGGATATGATACTATTAAGCAGACGGTGTCGTTCAAGCCCACGGATTGCTCCAACAATTAGTCTCACAATTGTTTCCTGCAACTTCTGGTATGACTTTACTTTTATTACTTTGAACACACATAATTATGAACATGGAACTTAATTTAATTGCTTTATGCAATTATTTTAAGAGCTGGCATTCAGTAAATCTAAAATTTGATTTCAATAATGCAACATGTTTTTTTTTTTTTTTTGCTAGTGAGTATTTTGTTAGTGTTGAAGTATTTTTCGGGTAAGATCTATTTATTTTTTTAAGGGTCCTTTCTCTATTTATTGATTTTTTTTTTATTTTCTTTAACTTTCTTTTGGTTTGACACAATTCTATTTTGAATAAGGTTTGCAATAAATTATAAAGCCTTTTAAAATAACACAATTGAATTGTGGATGAGAATAAAATATTATAGTAATAAAATTGATTACTTAAAAGTAAAATAAAAACTAAATTGTTTCGATAAAAAAGCTAAGATAATGATAATATATGTTGAGGGGAGGTCAACTTTGTCAAGAGAAGATTATGAAATGTAATGTTGGGAGTCGATAGACCCCTCAACGGGTACATAATATCTTTGGAGAGGGTTTTGCCTCTTGACTCTACCAAAAGCCAGAGTACCTGAAGAGGTGATAGGTTTAGAAAGTTAGAATACATTATTCGGGGGTGTCTGAGAAGGTGAACTGTACACGTTGTTCATGGCCACTCACCAAGAAATTTTCATATTCACGCTTGGTTGGATTTGAAACAGTGCATTATAACATATAGGGCTTTGTAAGTGTATATTGGTGTCCAACAGTCGTTTTACCTCTGGAGGATATTTTGGTCATTTTGCCCCTTGGGGCATTTCCGTCATTTGTCTGTGTGGTCCTACGTGTGTAAAGGCCTATTAGTAGGCCCATGGTCGTCTAGCAACACATGCAGCCAAATAGTCTAAAGATTTGAAAACGGTCTAAAGCCCGCTCGGCTTGTTTCGGCCCAATTCATGAAATCGCACATGAAAGCCGTCTTCCGATGTAGGGCCACAATCCGTGGCCTCAATTAATCACATGAACGTTCGCATGCCCATGTGGATAACACTCGATTCGTTAGCTTTTCGGCACTTGCCGCTTCGGCATTTCGCCTTTGTATCCAAAAAGTACGATAACAAACCTGTTTGCAAAATCGAGAGATTAATCCCCTCGAACTGACCCTAAAAAGCCCAATTAAAAACCTTGTTAGTCAGTCGCCATTTAGGGTCAACCTCTTACCATACTAACCAAAATACACACCACCTCACCTTGTGCGAACGAACGTTTTGAAAACTCCCAAATCTATGTACTACAAACAATATCACCTCTTGACCGAATAACTAAAACAACATATATCTTATTAGCCACGATCATCTATGAAAGTATGTCTTAAAATCTCAAAATAATGATCATAAAACATTCAGCCAAACACTACATACCCCAAAAATAGTCGTTTGTCGAATAAAGGATCCCGAATCCTTAGAGTACTTTTCACCCCTCGAAACCTGAAACCCCACGAACGACATCATAAACAAGAGAGCAAGAGTCAGTACCTAGAGACTAAACATACGATTTCCATTAAATAAGCAACTAGGAGGAAAGAACAGCCCTCAAACTGAAAGATTACCTTCAACAACAATCGGCAGGAAAAATGGATAGAATGGATTCGACAAAAGCAACTTGATATTCTCGGCTAAGCACCAAAATAAAAAATATTGAGACGGAGAAAGAGAGTAAGAGAAGTCGGCCAACAAAAGAATGGATGTAACTTAAAAATGTGGTCAATTGGCTTAGAGAGAAATTAACAAGAAACAAGAGACAAAGAATAATGGCTCGGTTAATGAAAGAGAAGAGAAAAGAGTAGAGATAATTGATGAAGACTATGGCCAAAGATGCCTTCGGCTTTAGCCAAATTAAAAGAGAAGAAAGGAACAAAAATGGTTGAACAAAGAAAAATGATTCCTTTCGGTCAATGCTAAGAACAAAAAGGAATGTAATCTTTTATCCCACAAAATGTCGAAATATCCTAGCCTAAGCACCTAAATTAGACAAGAAAATCACCTTTGACCGAAAGGACCAATAAGTCTCACATTCGGCCGATTCTTTCCTCAAATAAGCCCTTAAATGGCCACATGAAATCAGCCTTCATTAGTCCAAAATTTCAAATCAAATAAAACACTCCTACCGCTTGACTTTTTTTCATTGACAGCAGCCCTCTATTCACAATGCCACCGCTTGATTTCAGCCACAAATTCATCTTGCCCGAGCAGCAAAAAAATTAGCATCCAAAAGCGTCTAGGTTGCTTGAACCTGCAACTTCCAATACACGCTCCTTACACACACACGTCTTGCCACTAAACCAATACGACTTTCATGTCAATAACCCCATGCAACAACTTATAAACCTTTCATCCAATGTGCTGTGCTTCTTAAAAAAATAATGTTTTTCCCTTATGCAGTCTCGAACCCCTGACCCAAGCGTACTAAACTCGCCTCCTTGCCAACTTACCAACGCCCTTTTCATGACATGCTACAGTGGATTTAATATAAAAGGCCTATTAACCATGCCTAGATCTTCTTAAGCCAAAACAATAAAATTTTTCCAAGACTCAGCTCACTCACAGGACCCTTTAAACACTCGAACCCACTCTTAAATCACTTAATTAACACCCCCAAACATAAAATCAAAACAAGATAAACAAAATTACAAAATCCAAAAATTTAGGGTGTTACAACTCTACCCTCCTTAAATAAATTTTAGCCTCGAAATTTACCTACTAGAAAAGGTGAGGGTGCTGTTGTCGAATCGCCTCCTCAGGCTCCCATGTGGCTTCCTCGAAACTGTGATTACGCCAAAGCACCTTAACCAGTAGAACTGACTTTGTTCTCAGTATTTTCACATTACGGTCTAAAATTTGAACTGGTTCCTATTCAAAAGTTAGGTCAGGCCTAACTTCAATTTCTTCAACTGGTACAATATAAGTAGGATCAGAACGATAACATCTCAACATAGAAACGTGGAACACATCATAGATTCTGTCCAACTCCGGTGGCAATTCTAGTTGATAAGCAATCGGCCTAATGCGTTTTAGTATCCAGTAATGTCCGAGGAACCTAGGGCTTAACTTACCCTTACATCCAAACCCTAATATCTTCTTCCACTGAGAGACCTTGAGAAAGACTAAGTCCCCCACCGAATATTCAATCTCACGATGCTTAAGATCCACATAAGACTTTTGTCTATCAGAAGCTTCTTTCAACCAATCTCGAATCAGTTTCATCTTTTCTTCAGTATCAAATACTAACTCAGGTCCTAAAATTTGCCGTTCACCAAGCTCAGTCTAGCACGTAGGAGTACGACACCTACGACCATACAACGCCTCGTACAAGATTGATAGCTATTTTTGTATGCGAACTCTGCCAACGACAAGTAATCCTCCCAGCTACCCTTGAAGTCAATCATACAACCTCTCAGCATATCTTACAAGATCTGAATTACCCTCTCTGACTACCCATCCATCTGAGGGTGAAATGCAGTACTAAAGTCCAACCTTGTGCCCAGTACTTCATACAACTTCTTCCAGAATCTAGATGTAAAACGCGGATCTCTATCAGATATGATAGACACCGGTACCCCATGTAACCTCACAATTTCTGCCATATACAACTTAGCCAATTTCTGCAGTGAATAATCTGTTCTAACTAGTATAAAATGAGCGGATTTAATCAGACGATCCACTACCACCCATACTGAGTCTTTCTTAGTAGGCGTTAAGGGCAGCCCACTAATAAAGTCCATGGTCACTCTTTCCCACTTCCAAAGAGGAATTTTCACCGGTTGCAACAATCCCGAAGGCAGTTGATGCTCTGCTTTAACCTGTTGGCAAGTCAGGCATTTACCTACAAACTCAGTAACTTCATGCTTAAGCCCTAGCCACAAATACAATTCTCGTAAATCTTGGTATATCTTGTTCCCACCAGGATACATAGCGTATGGACTACTATGTGCCTCTTGTAATAAGGACTGCCTTAGCTCCGCGTTCTTTGAAATACAAATTCTACGACGAAAACATAATATCCCTTCCCTATTCAACTCAAAATCAGACTTCTCCCCACTCCCAATCTGTCAGAAATGAGTAATTAACGACTCATCTACTAGTTGTTTATCTTTAATCCTTTCAGTCCACACCGGTCTAACTTGCAGTTCCGTAATATTCTACCATCGTCAAACAAACTTAAGCGTGCAAACATTGCTCTTAATTCAGACATAGCCCTACGGCTCAGTGCGTCAGCTACTACGTTAGCCTTGCCAGGGTGGTATTCGATTGAGCAATCATAATCCTTTAGTAACTCTATCCACCTTCACTATCTCAGATTAAGCTCCTTCTGAGTGAAAAGGTATTTGAGGCTTTTGTGATTCGTGTAAATGATACACTTCTCACCAGATAAGTAGTGCCTCCAAATTTTAACTGCGAACTCCAGATCATAAGTGGGGTAGTTCGCCTCATGGGTTTTAAGTTGACGAGATGCGTACACAACTACCTTTCCCTCTTACATCAACACACAACCCAACCCAACATGTGATGCATCATTATAGAAAATGAAGTCCTTTCCAGTCTCTGGCTGAATCAGAACAGGGGCTTCGATTAGGATCTTCTTCAACTTTTCAAAACTTTCATGCTGCTTCTCCATCCACACAAACGGTACCCCTTTATGCAAAAGTTGGTTAAATGTGCGGCTATCAATGAAAACCCCTCCACGAACCGTCTATAGCACCTTGCGAGACCTAGAAAACTCTGTATCTCAGATACACCTTTGCGTTGCTTCCAATCCAGAACAGCCTCGATTTATTGTGGATCAATCCTAATTCCTTCGGTAGAAACCACGTGACCCAAAAATGTCACTTCACGTAGCCAAAACTCACACTTGTTGAATCTGGCGAATAGCTGCTTTTCCCTCAATATCTGTGAACTACCTCGAAGATGCTCCTCATGCTCTTCTTTAGTTTTTGAGTATACTAGGATGTCATTTATGAAAACCACCATGATCTGGTCCAAATAAGGTTGAAAGACACGGTTTATTAAGTCCATGAAAGCGGCCGGCACATTTGTTAGCCCAAACGGCATAACCAAAAACTCATAATGGCCATAGCGTGTTCTAAAAGCTGTTTTATACACATCTCCTCCTTCATCCGCAGTTGATGATAACCCGATTGAAGATCTATTTTAGAAAACACCGCAGCCCCACGAAGTTGATCAAAGAGATCATCAATCCTTGGTAATGGATAATTGTTCTTGATGGTTAACTTGTTCAATTACCGATAGTCGATACACATGCGCATAGTTCCATCATTTTTCTTTACAAACAAGACCGGTGCTCCCCATGGAGACATACTAGGTCATATAAATCCTCTATCCAATAATTCTTAAATTTGAACCTTGAGTTCAACCAACTCCTTCGGTGCCATTCTATATAGGGCAATAGATACCGGAGCTGTACCTGGCAACAACTCTATTCCGAATTTCACTTTGCAGTTCAGCAGTAATCCCAGTAGTTCATCAGGAAAGACATCAGAATAATCCTTAACCACCCTAATCTCCTTAACAGATAAATCTTTAGACTCTGAATCACTGACATACGCTAAATATGCTTCGCATCCTTTTTGCACCAATTTCTCAGCTCGCAAAGAAGAAATCACATTGGATAGATAGTCACGACGTTCACCAATGACCACCACTTCAGTTCCCATAGATGCCTTTAAAACCACCCGCTTAGTGGTACAATCTAAAGTCGCCTGATACTGTACTAACCAATCTATTTTTAAAATAAGATCAAACTCACCAAAGGGAAGTTCCACTAAATCCGCTAGAAAAGTTTCTCCCTGAACTTCTAAAGGTACTTCCTTAAACAACCTATTTACTCTCACTGTCTATCCTAAAGGCTCAATACAGTAATCCCCCTAGCAGTAGTTTCACACATCACACCCAACTTCTCAGATACAGTACATGCAATATATGAATGCATGGACCCTACATCGATCAGAGCAGTATAAGGTAAGCCATGAATGAGGAACGTGCCAGTTATCACATCTGGTGCATCCCTGTCCTCGAGATGGCATGTAGCATATACTAATGCTAGTTGACTTGCCTCTGCAGTAGCAGCACATCTGCCAGGAGCCCTACGACCACGTCCCATACCATTCCTGCCTCTAGCCTAACCTCGACCTCTAGGCGGCTGTTGACCACCCCTTGGCGGCTGCACATTACTCATACCAGCTGCTTGCATCTTCTCTGGCCTACACGGACAATCTTTGATATAATGTCCCATCGACCTACATCTCAGACAGGGTCCAGTCATCTTCCAACACTCCCTATAATGGCTTTTCCCACAAGCGTCATAGGCTTGCAGTTTAGCATTAACAATAGGGGGCCCAACTCTAGCTGGCCCCTCATACCTGGCCCTCCTCATAGGCCTCTGAGCCTAATTAGAGTACCCCCACACTTCTCTTTGATTTCCCTTTATCCATGTTATGATTTTGACGTTCCGTCCGTTTCACTTCCTCAGCTATCTTGGCTTTATCCACTAACACAATAAAGTTCCACTGCCTCTGTAGAGCTATCAGTACACGGATGCTATCCTTGAGGCCGTCCTCAAATCGTACGCAATGTTCATGCTCAGTAGCCACAATCCCACAGGCATTCGCCTCGTACTCAAATACTGACTTGTCTCCTTACACCAAGTTTAGAAATTTTTTCCTACGAGCGTCGACATAACCAGTACCATCATACTTCTCTTGAAACCTAGTCTTGAAAAACTCCCATGTCATCTACTCCAGCTGAGCTCCTTCCTTCACCGTGAGCCACCATTGGTAGGCTTTATCTCGCAGTAGAGAAACTGTACCTTTCAGCTTCTATCCAGGTGTGCAGTCAAGGTCGTCCATGATTCGTTTTGTGGCTTCCAGCCAATACTCAGCCACATTAGGGGCTACTCCAGCAATGCTATTAAAAACCTCTGCCCCGTTTGACCTCAGTCACTCAGTAACTGACCCCCAGCCCGTAGCTCCATTATTGGGTCTACCGACCCTTTCCAGTATCCGCAGCATAGCTTGGTATATGGCATCGTCCCTAGCTGCATGATGAAATGAGCCATTCTCAGCTACTGGTAGAGCCGGTACTTCCCTAGCTTCCACATTTGGCATATGTCCTGATGTTGAGGACCCAGCCGCATTACTAGCACAGCCCCTCCCATGACCTCGAGTAGCTTTTCCTCCCTTGGCGCTCATGTCAACTCCTATTATCTGACTTAAAAGTTTTATGCGTTAACTTATAGTTTCAGTAATTATTAAGAATGTCTTATGCAAACAGAAGTTTAAAGTTTATTTTCGCGAATTGAGATTACACTACAGTTTTCAATTTCCTACAGTCTCAGTCTAACCTATCTAAAGTGTCATAGCATAGTCTGATGTTTATAACAATCCCAATATTCAATAAATAAACAGATAACAGTGATTTAAAACAGTTCCAGATTCGGCGTCGGAGACTTGGAGATCACAGTTTCAGTAGTAGAATTAATTTTTTTCCCAAATCCTTTGACAATAGTTTGTAGAACATTAAATTTCGAAGTATTCTCAACCTTTGAAAACATTTTATAGAAATTTAAAATTTTTTTGAAATCCCATTCCACAGTCGAGTTTTGCAACTAGGCTCTGATACCCCTAAATGTAACACTCTAAACCCGGCCCAGGCGTTATGGCCGTATTTGGTAGTGTCACATTGAATTGTCTCGAAATCGCGTTTCTCTATAACTAAATTTGTTGTAAAAACCCCTTTGTTCTTTAAGTTCTAAAAAAATTATCATTCCGTCTATCTTTGATAAATTAGCTTATGAAAGTAGTTTACTTTGGAAAACATAATGGTTGCAGAAGCTTTGTTTCAATTCTTGTTTGTTGTGAAAACGTGGTTTTTGAAAAACAGATATCATTTTTGTAAAACGAGCCCTAGAGCTAACAAATTTTAAATGAAACAGATAAACCCAATATTTAAGAAATATTAAATAGCGACCTTATTACAAACCCAAAATAAAAACTATAATTAGAGTAAATGAAAACCGAAAATAATATATAAGCAAAGTGTGGCCGCCACCAAGTCCACGTAGCACCAAATTGCCTATGCCTCGGTATTACCTGTACGGTAAAATAAAAAGGGTGAGTATACGAATACGTAGTGTGTATCCTCAGCAATAATACTATAACAGAATTAGTCTGGGCTAGAGCCTATTACAGTAGCATATCACATTTAGTGGGCCTAAGCCCATAGCAGTAACAGTATAACATGCAATCAGAATCCTACCCAACCATCCGTTACACTCCATCTCCGTCCAACCCATCGCTCCATGTGGGGATATAATCAACCCACCCAACCCTACACTCCACAGTGAAGTACCAATGCAGCACTATCGATAAAATGTAGCAGTGCTGCCAGAATAATAGGCTCTAAGCCAACAAAATAATGAAGCGAAGCTGCCAGAATAGTACACTTCATCCAATTACATATACCCGATCCCCCATGTAATGCAACATATTAAATGACATGCTATCATGATACAGATAACTCATACAAAGCATTTCATAATATTTAAAATTAATCAGAAAACATACAGAGTCAAAACAGTCGTTTTACCCCTAGAGGGTATTTTGGTCATTTTGCCCCTTAGGGGCATTTCTGTCATTTGTCAATGTGATCCTACATGTGTGAAAGACTATTAGTAGGCCCATGGTTGTCTAGCAACACATGCAGCCAAATAGTCCAGAGATTTGAAAATGGTCTAAAGCCCATTTAGTGGGCCCACGGGCCCATTGGGCCCGTTTTGGCCCAATTCATGAAATCGGTCATGAAAGCCATTTTCTGATGTAGGGCCACAATTCGTGGCCTCAATTAATCACATGAACATTTGCACGCCCATGTGGCCAACACTCTATTCGTCGGCTTTTCAACACTTGCCGCTTTTAGCATTTCACCTTTTTATCCAAAAAGTGTGATAACACACCTGTTTGCAAATTGCGAGATTAATCCCCTCGAGCCGAACCTAAAAAGCCCAATCAAAAACCTTGTTAGTCAGTCACCATTTAGGGTCAACCTCTTACCACACTAACCAAAATACACACCACCTCACCTTGTGCGCACAAACGTTTTGAAAACTCCCAAATCGATGTACAACAAACAATATCACCTCCTGACCGAATAACTGAAATAACATTATCTTATTAGCCACGATCATCCGGAAGAATATGTCTTAAAATCCCAAAACAATGATCATAAAACATTCGGCCAAACACTACTTACCCCAAAAATAGTCGTTTATCGAATAAAGGATCCCGAATCCTCAGAGTAGTTTTCACCCCTCGAAACTAGAAACCCCACAAACAACATCATAAACAAGAGAGCAAGAGTTAGTACTTAGAGACTAAGCATACGATTTCCATTAAATAAGCAATAGGAAGAAAGAACAGCCCTCAAACCGAAAGATTACCTTCAACAACAATCGACAGGAAAAATGGATAGAATGGATTCGGCAAGAGCAACTTCATATTCTCAACTAAGCACCACAATAAAAAATATTGAGAGAGAAAGAGAGAAAGATAAGTCGGCCAACAAAGAATGGATATAACTTACAAATGTGGTCAATTGGCTTAGAGAGAAATGAACAAGAGACAAGAGACAAGGAATAATGGCTCAGTTAATGAAGGGGAAGAGAAAAGAGTAGAGATAGTTGATGAAGACTATGGCCAAAGATGCATTCAGCTTTACCCAAGTCAAAAGAGAAGAAAGGAACAAAAATGGTTGAACGAAGAAAAATGATTCCTAACGGTCAATGCTAAGAACAAAAGGGAATGTAATATTCTATCCCACAAAATGCCAAGCCTAAACACCTAAACTAGGCAAGAAAATCACCTTTGACCGAAGGGACCAATAAGTCCCACATTCGGCCGATTCTTTCCTTAAATAAGCCCTTAAATAGCCGCATGAAATCAGCCTTCATCAGTCCAAAATTTTAAAAAACACTCCCATCGCTTGACTTTTTTTCACCGATAGTAGCCTTCCATTCACAATGCCACTACTTGATTTCATCCACAAATTCATCTTGCCCGAGCAGTAAAAAAATTAGCATAAAAAAGCATCCAGGTTGCTCGAACCTGCAACCTCCAATACACGCCTCTTACACACACACATGTCTCGCCACTAAACTAATACGACTTTCATGTCAATAACATCATGCAACAACTTAAAAACCTTCCGTCCAATGTGCCGTGCTTCCTAAAAAAAATAATGTTTTTCCCTTATGCAGTCTCAAACCCCTGACCCAAGCACACTAAACTCTCCTCCGTGCCAACTTACCAACGCCCTTTTCATTACATGCTGCAACCGATTTAATATAAAAGGCCTACTAATCGTGCCTATATCTTCTTAAGCCAAAACAATAAAATTTTTCCAAGACCTAGGGTCACTAACAAGACCCTTTAAACACTCCAACCCACTTTTAAATCTCTTAATTAACACCCCCAAGCATAAAATCAAAACAAGATAAACAAAATTGCAAAATCTAAAAATTTAGGGTGTTACAATTATATTACAATAAGCAAAAGAAAAACATGGGATGTTCATCTTTTCAACTGATTGTGCAAGGGAAGAAAGCCATTTTTAAGCTTTCAAAGGTTCGACAACTTCATTTGGCAAATTAGGTATACATTTTGCTTGATTTTTAATGGTTTTTACATTGTTGAGATCGTTGCTTCATAATCTAGCTAGCCCGTATCTTCGATTTCTGAACTGTTAAAGTTGGTAAGTTTGGCCTTTGATAGATGTTTAAGTATCTTGATAGTTGATGATAGAAAATAAATATTTGAGGTTAGATTAATGAGTTTTGCTAAGTGAATTTTAGTAAAAATGTCAATTTTGGACTAAATTGTGAAATATGTAAATGTTGTGGTTAAATTGAGAAATAAAGGGAAATTATGGGCTGTTATAGCAATAAAGAAAATTCAGCTAGCATGGGCTGGTACAAAATTACATGAATTTGTAAATTTATGTGATAAGGACTAAATTACAAATATGTGAAATAATAGGGGAAAAAACATAATTTTGCCAAAATGTGTATAATGTGTTAAATTGAATATAAAGGGAAGCTAATATGCTAAATGTTATATATTATTTAGATGAAGATAAGTGAGATAAAGCTTGTATTAAGGAAAAAAAGAAAAATGGACAAATAACCGATAATTATCATCTGAGCGACTCGAGGTAAGTTCGTAAGGCTAGAATCAAACTATTAAATAGTTGTAATTGTGTAAAATGAATGTATATAAGTTGAATGAATAACCAATTTGAAATTAGAATTACTAGTTATATGATTATGTCACTAGTATTATCGAATGAATTACTATTATACAAGTGAATTATTGATATATATATATATATATATATATGAATTACTGTTTTATGAATGAATTCCTGTTATAAGAATGAAGTACTATTTATGCGGATGAAATACTGTTACAGAATGAATTACAATTTATATGATTGAGAGTGAAATGTTACAAATGATGTACATGATATATGAATTTGACATTGAATGCTTACATAATAAAGTTGGATAATACCGAGCTCGGTTTGAACTGTAGGAATTCATTAGATACAAGTGACATGCCACTAGGGTTACCGTTTGGTCAAGCTCTTGCATTTGTTGTGGACTCACCACAACTCGTATGAGCTTACCGTTTCAGCTCTTATGATCTTACTATTTTAGCTCTTATGAGCTTACTGTTTCAGCTCTTATGATCTTACCATTTCAACTCGACAGAGCTTACCGTTTATCAGCTCAGGAGAAGCTTACTGATCATGGCTCAATAGAGCGTAAATGATAAGGAATTGACGGGTTATCGATAAATACACTTAGTGTGTATCACCTGAGTATTGGTCGATATTCTAAGAAGTTCAACGAGCATAATTCTGCTACTGGTTATATGAAGGCGTTACAGGTCATAGAAGAGAAATAAATATAAATGTTATGTGAATTATATGGTATTGATGATATATGGTGAATTAAAGTATGAAATGAAAGTTATATGTACTTGAGCTAGAATGTTTATCGTTTTCACTTATGATGACTTGATGAAATATGGATATTATAGTACTAACTCATTAATGGTTTTATAAACAAGGGTATTTGATGAATTGATTGGATTGTTTTGTACGGATATTACATGTTTTTTGGATGTTTGGATAGGTAATATTTATGTGATATGAAATATAGATGGTCTAACCAAGTATATAGCTTTAGTGAGCAAGATACTGAGTATTCGATGTTAGTCTCATTGGTTTAACTAAAAAGATGATGGTACGAAAATAGATATGATGATACGAATCAGTATAGGTATACGTGAAACGCTCGACAAGTAAGTGATGTTTGACAAATTCGTATTATACATAAGTGGAAGTTCATAAATTATAAATGAATTACATGGTTGTTAATGTAATAACTATTGAATTGAATGAAGTTGGTTTATATGTATTCAAGTTTTCTTTAAATGATGAATTAATTGTTAAATCATATATAGTACCGAAATTTTATGAACTTACTAAGCTTATTAGCTTACTCTGTTTATTTTTTGTATTTTACAGAGATTTGAAAGCTCGCTCGGGTTGGAAGTCATCAAAGATTTCATCACACTATCCAGGAGTTGAATTGGTATTTTTGAACTCTTTGAAATGTGATAATATGGCATGTATAGGCTAGTTTTATGGATGTGAATTTTGGTACATGTTTTGATATATAACTAAGCCATGTGATTTGGCTTATGTTGGCTCAATGGTTGATTTGGGATTAGCTAAATTAAATGGTATGTTTTGTCATTTTAAATGATGGATATGATTATGCAATGGTTGTTTTTTTATATTATGATTATGTAAATTGAATCACTTGAGTGTAAGTTGGAAATTTGATTAAGGTAAGGTTGAATTATAGATCATGTTTTATATATGTTTATTGACTCATCTTTTATTACCAAATGACTAAAATGCCCTTCACTAAAACTTTAGTTATTTTCATCTATGTATGTCCATTTTTGTCCATGAAAACCTAATGGTCTAATTACCATTTAAGGACCTCTACTTCAATTATGCTCTTCAATTTAATCCTTTCCTATCTAGAACTCATAGTTATCAACTTTTTCAAACAAGCCCTAATAGGCAAATTAAACATGTAATTCATAAAATTTTCTATCGATACTCTAACACATACATCTAATCACTCGATAAATTATAAAAATTAATCAGAATAAATTTTTCTATCTCGGATTCGTGATTTCGCAACCTCCAATCCGTTTAGGTCTTATTTTGGGATGTTACATTTCTCCCCCTTTAGGGATTTTCGTCCCCGAAAATCTTACCTGTGAATAGATTTGGATAATGTTTTCATATAGCCTCTTCAGGCTCCCATGTAGCCTCGTCTACCCCATTCCTATTCCATAATACTTTGACAAGTGTAATACTTTTTTTCCTTAGTTGCTTAACCTCTCGAGCTAAAATCTTTACCGATTCTTCACTGTAAGTCATGTCTGGCTGAATCTCAACCTCTGGTTGTGAAATCACATGTGACGGACCAGAAAGGTAATGACGTAATATGGACACATGGAACACATCATGAATCTTCTCTAACTCTGTCAACAAAGCTAACCGATATGCTAATGGCCCAATTCTTTCAGTCACTTCAAACGATCTAATAAAACGTGGACTTAGTTTGCCTTTCTTGTCAAATCTAAAGTCTTTCTTCCGTGGGGATACTTTCAAGAACACTTTGTCACCAACTTGATACTCAATCTCTTTTCTTTTCGAGTCTGCATAAGACTTCTGTCTATCTGAAGCTGCTTTCAAGCAATCTCTGATAACTTTCACTATCTCTTCAGTTTCTTTAACTAAATCAACCCCGTAAATCTGATTTTCTTTAAGCTCTGTCTAATACAAAGGTGTGCGCCATTTACGTCCATACAAAGCTTTATAAGGTGCCATCTTCAAACTCGACTGGTAACTATTATTGTAGGCAAACTGTACAAACAGAAAATATTTCTTCCAACTACCGTGAAATTCTAAGACACAACATCTGAGCATATCCTCAAGTATCTGGATAACTCTCTAACTGACCATTGGTCTAAGGATGGAAAGCTGTACTAAAACTCAACTTTGTGCCCAAAGCTTCCTGTAACTTCTTCCAAAACCGCAAAGTGAATCTCGGGTCTCTATCTGAAATAATCAATAATAGTACTCTATGTAGTCTGACTATCTCTGAAATATACAACTCGGCCAACTTGTCAAGTGAATAATCCATACGAACTAGAATAAAATCAGCCGACTTCGTTAGCTTACCAATCACAACCCATACTGTATCTTTCCTTCTCGGTGTCAACGGCAATCCTCTCACAAAATCTATGGCAACTCAGTCCCATTTCCACTCAGGAACTAACACAAGCTAAAATAAACATGAAGGTACCTGATGTTTGGCTTTTACCTACTGATAGAGCAAGCATCTAGAAACAAACTCTAAGATATCTCTCTTAATTCCTACCCACAAATACATTTTCTTCCAATCATTACACATCTTTGTACTACCTGGATGAATAGATAAAGAACTGCAATGTGCTTCCTCTAAGATCTTTCGAATAAGCTCATCATTCTTTGGTACACATATTGGATTTCTGAACATTAAACAACCATCAGAACTAATCTGAAAATCTGACTCTATACTCAACTTTCACTGAGCTCTTTTGGCTTGCAACTCACTATCATCTTTCTGAACTTCACAAATTTCATCACGAAACATTGTCTTAGCTCTTAATTCAGCTAAGATAGAACCATCATCTAGTAAGGTTAAACTAGTGTTCAAAGCTCTTAATGCAAATAAAGATTTTCTACTCAAAACATCAGCAACTATGTTTGCCTTACTCGGGTGATAATCGATCACTAGTTCATAATCTTTAATCAACTCTAGCCATCTTATTTGCCTCAAGTTAAAATCTTTCTAAGTCATCAAGTATTTCAAACTTTTGTGATCAGTAAATATTCAGAATTTCTCACCATACAAGTGATGTCTCCAGATTTTTAATGCAAATACAATGGTAGCTAGTTCTAAACCATGTGTCGGATAAATTTTCTCATGTGGCTTTAGCTGTCTAGAGGCATAAGCAATTACCTTTCCTTCCTACATAAGTACATAGCCTAGTCCATTTAAGGATGCATCACTATAAATCACAAACTCTTTACTCGGTTCTGGTTGAATTAAGACAGGAGTTTCAGTCAACAATGCTTTTAACTTGTCAAAACTCTACTGACACTATTCAGTCCATTCAAACTTGATATCTTTCTATAACAATCTTGTCAATGGGGTAGCTATCATGGAAAATCCCTCTACAAATTGTCTATAATAACCGACGAGACCAAGAAAACTTCTTACCTCTGATACATTCCTGGGAGGCTTCCAATCAACAATGGTTGAAATCTTGCTCAGATCAACTCTAATACCTTCACCTGAGACTATATGTCCAAGAAAACTGAATTCCCGTAACCAGAACTCACTTTTGCTAAACTTGGCATAAAGTTGATTATCTCTTAAAGTCTGTAAAAATGTTCTCAAATGCTCTGAATGCTCAATCTCATCATGAGAATAAATCAAGATATCATCAATGAACACAACTACAAATTTATCCAAGTAAGGTCTAAATATTCGGTTCATTAAGTCCATGAAAATGGCAGGCGCATTAATTAAGCCAAATGGCATAACAAAGAACTCATAATGGCCATACCTAGTCTGGAAAGTAGTCTTTGGGACATCTGACTCTTTAACTCACCACTGATAATATCCGGATCTCAAATCTATCTTGGAGAACATAGTAGCTCCCTTCAATTGATCAAACAAATCATCAATTTTAGGCAGTGGATACTTGTTCTTAATAGTTACCTTGTTAAGCTGCTAATAATCTATGCACAATCTTATCGAACCATCTTTCTTTCTCACAAAGAGTACTGGTGCACCCCATGGTGAACAACTAGGTCTTGCAAAGCCTTTATCTATTAATTCTTGCAGCTGAACTTTCAATTCTTTCAATTCCATTGGAGCCATTCTATAAGGAGCAATAGAAATTGGTGTACCCAAAACCAACTCAATACCAAACTCAACTTCTCTAATAGGAGGCAAACTTGGTAGTTCTTCCGGAACACATCAGGAAACTTACACACACTGATTCAATTTTCAACTCTGGATCTTTAGTATTCAACACAAAAACAAGATAAGCTTTATATCCTTTCCTTAAACATTTCTGAGCAGACATAACAGAAATCATGGCAAATGAACTATCTGACTCATCTGAATTAACCCGAAGAATTTCACCATTTTCACATTTCAACTTAATGAATTTCTTTCCAAAATTCACTATCACATCATGCATAGTCAACCAATCCATACCAAGAATCACATCAAACTCATCAAATGGAAATAGCATGAGATCAGCTGGAACACAGTAACCTCTAATCATCAAAGGGCAGTTTTTACATACTTTGTCTACTAATGCATACTAACCTAATGGATTCAATACTTTACTCACAAATTCCATAGACTCTATGGACATGTTCATACTAGGCATCAATTTCATGCAAACATAGGAATGGGTCGAACCCAGATCAATCAAAGCAATAACATTAACAGCATGAAGAGAAAATGAACCCGTAATTACGCCGGGAGAGGATGCCTCTTCACGAGCACGGATAGCATAGGTCCTTGCAGGTGCTCTAACATTTGGTCTCGCTACTGAATCTCTATATTCACCTCTACCTGCCCTTATTCCTGAATTTTTCTAAGGTCTACCTTTAACGAGGGCATTGCCTATCGTACACTCGATTTTACTTCTCTTTTAACCATCATAGGACACTCCTGAATGAAATGATCCAGTGCACCACATCGGAAACAACCAGTCTCAGTTTCTCGACATTGACCTAGATGATGTCGACCACATTGAGGACACTCGGGTCTATTAGGCTGAATACTGCCAACACTTGCAATTGAAGTAGTCTGAGCTTTCTGACCTATAAATCTTCTTCCTCTGTTTCGGTTAGACTGCAACGACTTGCTCATCTGTCTTTTTTTTGTGTCTTGCATCTCAATTTCAGCTTTACCCTATCCTTTCAACAACTCATCTGCCTTACAAGCTCTTTCAACTAAAATGACAAACTCTTTTATTTCTAAAACGCCGACTAACAATCAAATATCATCATTGAGCCAATCTTCAAATCTCTTGCACATAATAGCTTCAGTTGACACACACTCTCGAGCATAATTGCCGAGTCTAACAAATTCACGTTCATATTCAATCATTGTCATCTTACCCTACTTTAGTTCAAGGAATTCTTTTCTTTTCTGGTCGATGAACCTTTGACTAATGTATTTCTTAAAAAACTCCTCCTGAAAGAAATCCTAGGTAACCCGTTCTTTCGGTACTACTAACACAAGTGTCTTCCACCAATGGTAGGCCAAATCTCGTAAAAGTGATCAACACACTTCATGCACTCTTCAGGTGTGCAGGATAACTCGTTAAAGACCTTGATAGTATTCTCGAGCTAAAATTTAGCTTTCTCTGCATTGTCAGCTTTAGTAGCCCAAAACTCTTCAACCCCTTATTTTCTAAGTTTATCAACTGGTGGCTTCTCTCTTCTAACTGTATCTATTACTAGGGAAGCTACATTGGTAGTCTGAGGATCATGAGGGGATGGAGGTCTAATGGCTGGATTCGTACGAATGAACTTGGCAAACCATTCATTCATAGCTTAGAAGAAGGCTTCTCGAGCCCCTCCTCCCTAATTAACTGTAATGAGCCTTTCACTACTATCTGCTAGCACTGTCCCTTCTACTGGATCTGGCGTGTTACTTTCTACATCATCTACATTACTCGTTTAGGATCCATAACTATAAAAGAAAAACATTTTAAAATAGTTAGGAGTTGTCACACTATCAAAATATAAGTATGGCATGTATAGCTAGACTTTTACTCATACTGAATATTTTGAGAATGGACTAAACTCTTACTCTGATACCAATAAATGTAACACCCCTTACCCGACACCATCACCGGAGTCGAGCACGAGGCGTTACCAGACTTATCTTACTAGTTCAGGGAATAAAAATTTACTTTTAAAATTAATTCGTTCACGTTCATCCAATATATCCCTAAAAAGGGCCCTCGAGGTCTTAAAACATGCAATTGAAACGGTTCGGGACCAAACCTAGAACATTAAATATTTTTCAATTACTTACACAAATTAAAGCAATCTATTTTACTATTCATAATAAAACTGTCTGCCTACATAATACTTACTAAATTAATTATAACTCAAGTTACAAAACTCAAAATTTAAATCTGTAAATTTTTCCTAAAACTAGACTCATATATCTTCTTACAAAATTTTTCCAGAATTTTTGGTTTGGACAATTAATACAGTTTATTCATTAAATTTTCCCTTATTTCACACTCTAATAAACCTGATCTCCCTTCACTAAAAATCCATTATCTCATTATACAGAATTTGGATAATGTTTTTGTTTGTTTCTCTTAAAAATAGACTCAGTAAGGAATCTAATCATATAAATTATGTTCCATAATTATTTTTGTACAATTTTTAATGGTTTTTACAAGTCAGAATAGGGGATCACAAAATCATTCTGAACCAGTCTCATATGAATTTAAATATCTCAGAATATAAACTTCTTTTGCTGCTTTGTTTCTTTCTTATAAAAATAGACTCAATAAGCTTTAATTCTATATCTCATTCACCATTTAATTCCATTCCTACAATTTTTAGTGATTTTTCAAATTCACGTCACTGCTACTATCCCAAAACTATTCCATGGCCAACTTTTACTCTTTCATAATTTCTTTGCATTAAACCTCATCTATGCATACATAACACCAAAACATGTTCTTAATTAGCCATTTCAATAGCTAATCATTATCAAGTATTCACATGCCATTCTTTTGTCATATCATAAGGACATACACAAAATGGACAAGTCCCTATACATGCCATAACTTAAAACATTTCGAATCCCAAAATACGAAGATAGCCCTTTGATAGTGTGAAATGATCTCCGACGTCCTTGCGATCCTTGAGTTGGCTTTGTGATGCTATAAAAAGAGAGAAATGAAAGGGAGTAAGCATAAAGCTTAGTAAGTTTGCATGTAAAAATAACAACATTCTAACTAAATTATCTCATTTTTATCTTATCAAAACCACTATAACCTTTAAACTCAATATGCATAAGTCTTGAATTTTTACCTGAACCTTTCGAACATGAGCTTATCTTACCTTTCCTTGAGTATACTCTTTAAACTTCCCATTGAACCACTTGGAATACTAAGGATACACGGGTACCTTTCCTTTTTAAACTTACCATTGCCATGTCTTGACATGGTCTTACATGGTATCTTTGCCTTATGAACTCCCCATTGCCAGGCCTTGGCATGGTCTTATATGGGATCTTTTCCTTATAGTAGCTTATCAATGCCATGTCCAGACATGGTCTTATATGATTTCCTTGCCTTGTAAAACTTACCAATGCCATGCCTTGGCATGGTCTTACTTGGTATCCTTAAACCCTAATGTCATGACATTTGTATCCTACACATTCCAAAAGTTCAACTGGGACTTTTAAATATCATTTCACCATCAATTCTTACTTGAGTCATCAATGAGTAAATTTGAAAAATAAACATATGGATGCTGAAAAATAATAGTATTAAATGTAATTAACAGAACATTGCATTTATTTACTGCAAACTTACCTCGATACAAAAAAGATCAAATATTTTGATCTAGTCCTCAACCTTTTTCTTCACCCGGTCTAACCCCAAATTTCATTATTTTTGATCTATAATAGTAAATTTAGCTTATTTAATACTCACATTTATCAAAACAGTCTTTGACTCCAACTTTGGCAAAATTATAATTTTGCCCTTAAACTTTTGCATATTTATAGTTTTTCCCCAAAGCTCGGAAATTAAAATTTATCCTTAATTCTTATGTTTAAGGACATGCTGATTATTTTCTACTATGGCCATCAAATTCTCACTCTAACATGTACTTATGAACAATAGGTATTTTTACCGATTATGTCGTTTTACTCGTTTTCACTTAAAATCGTTTAGCAATAATGGTTTAACATAATTTCAAGCTTCATATTCTACCATAAAACATCAAAGTAGACACATTTCACTTATGGGTATTTTTCCAAATATGAACCCTAGGCTAAATTATTGCTAGAATAAGCTAAATCAAGTTACCAGGACTCCAAAAACGTAAAGAACATTTAAAACAGGGCCTGGATGCAATTACTATGAGCTTGGAAAGTTGAAGAAACCCTAGCTATGGAGACACCTTGTAGTTTCGGCCTTATGGAGAAGATGGACAACATTTTGCCATCTTTTTCCCTTTTTAATCTTTTAATTACCAAATGACTAAAATGCCCTTCATTAAAACTTTAGTTATTTTTATCTATGTATGTCCATTTTTGTCCATGAAAACCTAATGGTCTAATTACCATTTAAGGACCTCTATTTCAATTAAGCTCTTCAATTTAATCCTTTCCTATCTAGAACTCATATTTATCAACATTTTCAAACAAGCCCTAATAGGCAAATTAAACATGTAATTCATAAAATTTTCTATCGATACTCTAACACATACATCTAATCACTTGGTAAATTATAAAAATTAATCGGAATAAATTTTTCTATCTCGAATTCATGGTTTCGCAACCACCATTCCGTTTAGGCCTTATTTCGAGATGTTACACTCTCTCTCTTGCTAAAATCTTTTGATGTTTTTCTCCTTCTTCGTCCCTGTGCCAAAATCCTATCTTCCCCTCACTTTCTCTTCTTCGATGTCCTTTTCTATTTAATTCCTTTTTGTGCAAGGTTGGACTACGTGTGTTTGGTAAGTTTTTCCTTTTAGTAAACCCTAACGTTAGTCTGGCCAAGTGATTAAAGAGGGGTTTTATTTGGTGTTAGGAGTTGATCTAGGGGCTGAAGATCGGCCATCAATGTTTTAAGGGTGTCAAATTTTTGTTCTCGATTGAAGGTAAAGTTCTTGATGATTTAAGGATGTTTATCTCGTTGCGTTTTTGTTTAGGTTTCATTAGTGTTGCTGAATTTGGGTTTCAAAATATCAATTTTTAGGTTTTGGAGTGCTCGTGGTTGCATTAGTAGCGAAATCAAACCAGGTGTTTACCTAAGAATGTAGAAAATGAGGTTTCATTAAAACTCAAAAACCTCACTATCAACGCCACACAGGCGTGTGGTCGTTCGTGTGGTAGGCCATGCGTTAGACACAGCCGTGTAGTGGCCAGGAATGGCTATGTGAGATATACGGGTTAGACCAAATTAGGCTGTGTGGGCCACATGGGAGTGTGGGTTTCTGGGCTAGGCTGTGTGATCCACACGGGCCAAGGCTAATCTGGGTGTGTAGGCCACACGAGCATATGGGCTTAATTATCTGAAATGCTTCTTAGGGTTGCATGGGTCATCCCAAATGACCGTGAGCCTACTGTAGGATTGATAAGGGATAATTAGACCCAAATTTGTATGATCTACATGTCTGATACTATGTTCTGAGCATGTTATTACCATGCATATCTGACTGATTTGATTCATATAGTTGTACATGAGATTTATATATGCCATACATAACTATGTGAGCATGATATTCTAATTACCTACATTTGCATATTCTATTTCTGATATTGGGGTTGGGATGATGTATATTGGAGGAAGTATTCTGAAAGGCGTTTACTCCTATTATTTGGCATCTCAGCTGCATTATATTTGATATGTGCCGCATTCAGTACAACATGGTGTGTAGGGCTAGGTGGGTGTTTGAACCCCACATGGTGTGTAGGGATGGTCAGAGTGTAATAGCCCGGTTTGGACCCTAATCGGAACATTGGTTTCAAGACCACATATCTGAGTCTAAAAATATTTGAATATTATTTTCTACGTCTGTGATATGTGAATTAATATCTGTGAAATTTATGTGAATTAATTTGTCTGATTGATTTCTAAATTATGAAAAAAGGACTAAATCACAGAAAATGAAAAATTGTTCTTCTATTTGATCAAAGTGCTGAATTGACTTTGGCTTTTAAATATGAGGTCCTTATTATATAAATGGATCATTATTTTTATGCATGGACAAAGTTAGTCATTAAATGAATTTTATAAATGGTTTTAAGTAAGGTTAAAAATGGTATTTGGTTATTATGATGTTATTAACTTTATTTTAACATAATGATGGCCATTTTATATGCATCCACCACCGAAATTTCAAAGAAAAGAAAAGAACCAACGGGTTTTAAGTTTCAGCTAGGAAAAATCAAGAATTAAGGTATGTATTTACTTTAGTTTCTGATGATTTTTGTGTTTTTGATATCGTTGCTTTGTGTTTTATAAAGCCCATGCCTCAATTTATGATTTTGATAAAGATTTTGAAATGTACCATTGATGAAATTATGAGCTTTGTGATGTTATTTGGTGATATATGAAAGATATGTGTTTGATTAACATATTTTGTCTTTGTATTTGTGATGAACTTGAGCTATTTGGGCTAATTTGAGAAAATGATATTTTGGAGGACTAAATTGTGAAATAAATGTGATTTATGGGCTTATATGAATATCATAGAAATTCAGCTAGGCATATGTGTTAGGGAATTTTGTGAATTTGATGATTTTTTGAATTAGGGACTAAATTGTCCAAATGTGAAAATGTGGGGGCTAATTTGTAAATTGCCCTAAATATGTATATGTGGATTGATTTGGATGAAATTGAGATTGAATGAACTAAATTTGAATATGTTTAGATCAAGAAACGAAGAAAACAAAATTAGATTGGGGAAAGTTGAAAATAGTTTAATAGCCGATCATTACCATTCGAATCCGAATCAGGTAAGTCAATATAAAAATAAATGTGTTATTTTGAATTGTTGTTGTTTATACAAATGTTTTTAATTACATTGAATGGCTATGAATGATGTAATTGTAAAATCGAGGAAGTTCGAGATTTAATTTCGTGTAAGACTACGTAGGGGATGTTGGCATCGATTTAAGATATCATAAAGACCGTGTCTGGGACACTGGCATCGATTATGCATTACGTGTAAGATCATGTCTGAGACATTGGCATCGTATATAATTTCGTGTAAGACCCTGTCTAGGATAGTGGCATCGATAATTGTCTACATGTAAGACCATTTCTAGGACGTTGGCATTGTACAAGTATTTCGAGCTATTTGTGTATCTTAATGAATTCAGAATGAATAAATGGGCAATTAGGAGATATGAATAAATGTATGAAATGTGTATCCAAATCAGGTACGTTAGAATCGTACTTAATCTTGAGAATGAAAGACATGTGAAATTATATGTATGTGAAGTGTATGAGTTCATGGAGAGAAATATGCTATATGTGTAATGGAGTTTGGATCATATGATATATGTGAGCAAAAGAGAATGACATGCTTCTTAAATTGCCTATGGAAATGGTTGTGATTCATATGTTAATGAATTTGATTTTATGATTCATAGTTAAATTTATTTGTATTTGGCTTACTAAGCTCTTTGTAGCTTATTCTGTGTGTTTTTCAACTGTTTTATAGATATCGTTGCTACTGGAAGCTCGGGAATTGTCGAGGATTATCACCACACTATCGAATTTGATTTTGGTACCTTTTGTAAGTGTAAATGTATAAGTATGGCATGTATAGTCTAGATATTAAGAGATATGTTTTGTGACGTATATATATTATGCCATGTGATATGGCTAACTAATGGATGTGAGTATGCTTAATTTTGGTTTATCTTATTTGATGCAAACTTGATATGTTATATGATGCATATGTGACCAAATATGAAATGTTCATTTTGATAAGTGCATCGGTTATGGAATTGGTAAGTAACTCATGAGATAAATGTAATATTTGATGAATTATGTATCATGTAATTTTAGAATGGAATTGGCTTAAGTTTTGGCACGGAATTGATGTATGTTTTAATGTGAATTAGAATGGATATAAATTATGATCTTGGATCAGAAATGATGGCATAAAATGCTTTGGTTTTGGCTTGTAGGGATGACCTAAAAAGGGTGGCAATGTTGGCTTTTTGAATGGCCTATTTGTGCCACACGGTCAGAGCACAAGGGCGTGTGTCTCGACCGTGCATCCCCTATTTTGTAGCTAAAATGCCGGACTGGACACACGGACATGTTTAGTGACCGTGTGGCCAACTCAGGTTTACAAACGGGCTGGACACATGGGCTGGACACACGGGCGTGTCTAAAGGCCGTGTGACCTTAGTCAGTGTTGTACACGGGTTAGAGCAAAATGTGAAGCATGATCATGTGGGATGTGAGACACGGTCGTGGGAGGTACACAGCCTAGCCACACGGGCGTGTGCCCTGTTTTAAAAGGAAAAATTTCATAAGTCTTCTAAAACTTTCTAAGTGCTCAGTTTAGTCACGGCCTTCTTCTAATGTATGTTTAAGGTCTCGGAGACCTTCATAAGGGACTCAATGATGATATAGGTTTATTATATGATGATTATGAGCGTGAAATATATGTAAAACTTTTGAATTGTCTGGTAATGCTTCTAACCCTAGTCCGACGATGGATACGGGTTAGGGGTGCTACAGGAAGATGGTATCTAGAGGCTGGGGGTAGGATCTATTTTCTATTCTGACTGTATATCTAATACTGTATCTGAGATGGGCAAAGGCCCAATTCTGCATCTGTTATTGTAATGGGCTTAGGCCCGAATCTGAGATTGTATGATTCTGATATTTTGAATCTGTAATAGGCTTAGGCCCAAGACTGTATCTGACTGATATCTGTTAATGCGATTGTGTACATGATTTCTTTGGGGATTACACACTGAATTTAGATAAACTCACCCTTTTCTGTTTAATCTATACAGGTAATCCTTAGAGTTAAACGGTTTGGTGCAGTGGAGGACTCAACGTTGACCACACGAATATTAGACTGTTTCTTTTTGATTTTTGGTTTATTGAATTTGTTGGGTTATTTTTGTAATTTGGACTTATCGACTTTTTTTCTTTAATTATGGGTTTTAACTGATTTTTTGGGTTTATAGTTGTAAAACTCAACGAAAAGTCGAATTTTACCAAAAGCAAAAGATTCCTAACATCACGAATGGTTTTACTTAAATAACATAGTTTGTCAAAAGTTGCCGCTTTTAAACACTTTTAAGGCAAGATAATTGAATGGAATGAAAACTTGAAATTAATTCTACACAATAAGATTTAGCAAATCCAAGTTAGTGTTGTCGTGTTGCTTGTAGTAAAAGCCCATTCCATGTGACATCACCAGATTCGGCAATAATGTATAGGCTGAGTTTGGGGTGTTACATTTTATGGTATCAAAGCTAGGTTGCAAAACTCGGCTGTGAATTTTGGGTTCCAAAATCTTTAATTTTAATGAAATGGTTTCCAAATGATTAGAAATAATTTGACTTAGTATGTGGTTCACCGAGTCTTCGTCGTCGAGCTTGTAAGTAATCTGTATTATGATAAATTGTTATGATGTTATAGATAGTTATTTCTAAAACATTTTTAGTTAGTGTACTTTGAAACTGTAGTGAAACTAATAAAGGCTAAGCCTTACAAAAACAAACTCTGAACTTCTGATACTACTTTGCATAAAACATCCATTAATAAATATTGAAACTGTAACTGATTCATGAAATTCTTAATATAGATAAATTCAAATAGACATTGAGTACATGAGGTTTCAGTGGTCATGGTACTCTAGCCTATGGTAAAGGCCATAGAGAGGCTCGAGTTGAGTCCTCATATCTGGGAACATGCCAAATTTAGACACTAGTGAGACACAGGTGTCACCAACTATTGAGACTGGGTCTCAAGACCGTGCAGCTAGGGACGACGCACTATCTTAAGCCATGTTGAGGATATTATAGAGGGTTGCTTGGCCCAACACTAGATCTGGGGGCCGAGGGTCGATTATAGAACGACTATGGTCCAATGGAGTTGAACTATTTAGGGGTGTCACTAGATTCACCCCTAACATGGCTGAGTATTAGTTGGAGGCCACTGAGAGGATTATGGACAATTTGGATTGCACCCTTGAGTAGAAACTGAAGGGTGTTATCTCATTATTTCGTGATGAGGCACAACAATGGTGGTTGATAGTTAAGGAGGCCACTCAGCCGAAACATCTGACTTGGGAGTTCTTTAAGACTGCATTTTAGGGCAAGTATGTGGGGGCCAGTTATGTTGATGCTCGTAGGCGTGAGTTCCTAAATCTCAAATAGGGAGACTAATATGTGGCCGAGTATAAGGCTGAATTTCTGAGACTGAGCCGCTATGCGCGAGGTATGGTGGCATCTAAATATGAGAGGTGTGTCCATTTTGAGGATGGCCTAAGGGATAGTCAGAGGGTCTTGATAGCTCCACAGAGGGAGTGCGAGTTCTCAGTTCTAGTTGAGAAGGTGAAGATCACTGAAGATGTCAAGCGCACTAAGCACCAAAACAGGGACCATGAGAGAGGTAAGACCAAGAGGGATTCAGAGCCCTCGAGTTCAGTACAAAGGCCTAAAAAAAAGGCCAAATCTGATGGGTCAGTTAGAGTTGGGCCCCCTGTTACTCCTACTGGGTTACAACCTTGTGGGGACTATGGTAGACACCATCCGGACAAGTGCTGGAGGAGGACTAGAGCATTGCATTCGAGAGTGCCCATTAAGGATTGATAAGGTGCAAGCTTTAGGTTCTGCTACTGTATAGCCGTAGATAGTAGTACAATAGCCACCTAGGGGCTGTAGTCAGGCTAGGGTTGGTAATGGTATAAGTTGTGGATAGAGGGCACCGGGCAGAGGTGTTGGGTAAATTGAGGTGAGCCAGCTTGCTCTTGTTTATGCCACATGTCGTCGAGAGGATGTAGACGCTCCTAATGTCATCACTGGTACGTTCTTAATTTTTGATGTACCATACACTGCATTTATAGATATAGGATCTACGCTTCCTATGTTGCCTACTCTGTTTCTGAAAATGTAGTGTTGTCGGTGGAGAGTACTTCTAGTGAGGTCATAGTATTAAGCCCGTTAGAGCAATCTATTCGGGTTAGCAAATTGTATAGAGATGTTCTGTTAGAGGTACAATGGATGGTTTTTCTGGCTGATTTAGTGGAGCTTCCATTTGGGGAGTTTGATCTGATATTGGGTATGGACTGGTTGGTTAAGCACCATGTTAGTTTAGACTGTGCGACTAAGAGGGTTGTCTTGTGAACAGATGAGGATAATGTGGTAGTTATGAGTAAAGAACATCAAAATTATCTGGCTAAAGTAATCTCTGCACTTATGGCTGAGAAATTGGTTCGGAAAAGAAGTGAGGCGTTCCTAGCTTACGTTAGTGTTTCTGCTTCTAGGAACTATACAATTGGGGATATCCGAACTATAAGGGATTTTCCAGATGTCTTTCTTGAGGAGATACCAGGATTACCTTCGAATCGAGAAGTGGAATTTGGGATTGAGCTTCTTCCAGGTACAGCTCCAGTGTCTATCTCTCCCTATCGAATGGCACCGAAGGAGCTTATAGAGCTTAAGGCTTAAATCCAAGAATTGTTGTATCGTGGTTTCATTCGTCCCAGTGTGTCTCCATGGGGAGCACCAGTTCTGTTCGTTAAGAAGAAGGATGAGACCGTGAGGATGTGTATAGATTGCCAGCAATTGAACAAGTTAACAATTAAGAATAAGTATCCACTTCCGAGGATCGATGACTTATTCGATCTGTTTCGAAGGGCTCCCCTATTCTCAAAGATAGATCTCCGTTCTGGGCATCATCAGTTGAGGTTTAAGGAGTTGATGTACATAAGACGACATTTAGGACTCGTTATGGGCACTACGAGTTCCTACTAATGCCTTTTGGTTTAACAAATACTCCAGCAGCATTTATGGATTTGATGAATTGTGTGTTTCAAACCTATCTGGATCAATTTGTCGTGGTCTTTATCGACGATATATTGATATACTCTAAGACTGGGATGAGCATGACAAACATCTTAGGGTGGTACTTCAAACGCTTCGAGAAAAGTAACTCTATGCCAAGCTAAGTAAGTGTGAGTTCCGGCTACGTGAAGTGACTTTTCTGGGGCATGTAGTTTTTGCTGAGGGGATCCAAGTCGATCTGAGAAAGATTAAGGCTATACTGGATTGGAAACAACCAAAGAATGTGTCTGAAATTTATAGTTTTCTTGGTCTAGTGGGGTATTACCAGCCTTTTGTTGAGAGTTTTTCATTGATTGTTGTACCCTTAACTAAGCTATTGAGTAAAAGTGTTCTGTTTGTCTAGACTGATCCACAACAAACGAGCTTCGAGAAGCTCAAATCTATTCTGACTCAGGCTTCCATTTTGATACAGCCTGAACCTGAAAAGAGATTTGTGGTTTATAATGGTGCATCGTATGTGGGTCTGGGTTGTGTTCTAATGCAGGATGGTAAGGTTTTGGCATATGCGTCCCGTCAGCTTAAGATACACGAGGCAAATTATCCAACACCTGACTTCTAGTTGGCTATAGTAGTATTTGCACTAAAAATCTAGAGGCACTATTTGTACTGTAAGAGGTGTGTTATCTACACTATTCACAAGAGCCTCAAGTATCTCCTCACTCAGAAGGAGTTAAATCTTAGGCAGCGTAGATGGATTAAGCTGCTTAAGGACTATGACTATACCATCGAGTACTATCCTAGCAAGGACAATGTAGTGGCCAATGCATTGAGCAGTAGGGCGATGATTGATCTAAGAGTAATGTTTGCTTGACTTAGTTTGATTGATGATTGTAGTTTGTTAGCCAAGATTCAGGTTAAACCGACTTGGATTGATCAAATTTGGGATAAACAGTTGGTGGATAAATCTTTAGGTCTTCAGTTTCGTCAGGTTGAGAGTGACAACACTTCTGATTTTGGACTAAATAGCGATGGGGTACTCTATTTTCGTGGCCGTCAATGTGTACCGAATGATGTGGATTTAAGGCAGTCCATTATGAAGGAGGGGCATAGTAGCCCTTATGCTACGCATCCCGTAGGAATAAGATGTAACGGGATCTTCAAGAGTTATACTGGTGGCCAGGGTTAAAGCATGAGGTTACTGATTTTGTTGCTCGTTGTTTGACATGTTAAGGCCATGCATCAGTTACCTTCGAATTCGTTATAGCCAGTCAAGATTCCCCAATGGAAATGAAAACGAGTACTGATAGACTTCGTGAGTGGGTTACCCTTGACACCCAGTAAGAAGGATTCTGTTTGCATCATCACGGATTGATTGACCAAGTTTGCCTATTTTATTCAAATTTGAACTGATTATTTTCATAGAAGCTGGCAAAGTTATACATTTCTGAGCTAGTAAGGCTGCATGGGGTACCTGTCTTGATCATTTCTAATAGGGTGATTCAGTACTACGTTTCATCCTCAGACTGATGGTCAATCTGAGAGGGTGATTCAAATACTGGAGGATATGTTACAAAGTTGTGCGATAGGTTTCTGAGGTAGTTGGGAGAATTATCTAACACTAGTGGAGTTTGCTTATAATAACAGCTTCTAGTCTAGCATTCAGATGGCACCTTATGAAGCTCTGTATGGACATCAATGTCACACTCCACTATGTTGGACTAAGTTGGGTGAACGTTGGGTTTTGGGTCCTAAATTTGTTTCTGAGATCGAGGATTAGGTTAGAATGATTCGAGATCGTCTAAAAGCAGCACCAGATAGATAGAAATCGTATACATATCTGAATAGACATGAGATTGAGTATTCTATTGGGGACTTCGTATTTCTCAAGGTCTTGCCATGGAAAAAGGTTTCAAGGTTTGGTCGAAAGAGCAAGCTGAGCCCTAGGTTCATTGGGTCGTACCTAATTTTGATATGAGTGGGGCTGGTTGCTTATCAATTGGAGCTACCTCCGGATTTGGATCGTATTCACGATGTGTTTTATGTCTCGATGTTGAGGCGATACCGCTCTTATCTTTCTCATATTATCCCCATTGAGAAGATTGAGTTTAAGCCAGACTTGACCTTTGACGAGGACCTAGTTCAGATTCTGGATCATGATGTAAAGGTTCTTCGAAAAAAGTCCATCCCGTTAGTGAAAATGCTGTGGCAAAATCATAGCACTGAGGAGGCCATGTGGGAACCTGAGGATTCAATACGTTAGCAGTATCCTCATCTATTTTGATCTGGTAAATTTTAAGGACAAAAGTTTTTTTTAAGAGGGTAGAGTTGTAATGCCCCAAATTTTGTATTTTTGTTTCTACAAAAATGTGACACAACTGTCTGTCTGCTTCAGTGGTTAAGTGTTTTGGGTGTGTGTGTGAGGTCCCAAGTTCAAGCCATGCCTTTGGCAAAATTTTGGAATTTTTCTGATTAAAGCCTCACCTTTGTTCAGTGGGCTTAAGTTTATTTGTTAATGTTTACTATCAGAATAGGCCTACTGGTCTGCTGGTTAAGTGGAGTGTTAGTTTGCTGACGGTCCTGTGTTCAAATTCCTGTAATGGCAAATGGTAGTATTTTTGCTCCAAATTTTGACCAAAGTTGTGTTGAGACAAAATTTTGAGTAGTTGCGTGTTAGTGGGTTAGTGGGGGAGAGATTTAAGTGATTTGGGGAAGAGTTATCAAAATCTATTTTATTTTTATTTTTTCAAAAATTTTGGTTTCCTCTCTCCCTTGCTAAAATCTTTTGACGTTGTGCTCCTTCATCCTCCCTATGTCAAAATCCTATCTTCCTCTCACCCTCTCTTCAATTTATTTTTCTGTTTCATTCCTTTTTGTGCAAAGTTGGTCTACGTGTGTTTGGTAAGTCTCTGCTTAGAGTAAACCCTAACATTACTCTAGCTAAGTGATTAAAGAAGGGTTTTATTTGGTGTTAAGAGTTGATCGAGGGGCTGAAGATCGCCCATCGACGTTTTAAAATTGTGGAATTCCTATTCTCGATTGAAGGTAAAGTTCTTGATGATTTAAGATTGTTTATCTCGTTGAGTTTTCATTTTAGTTTCATTAATTTTGGTGAATTTGGGTTTCAAAATATCAATTTTTAGGTTCTGAAGTGCTCGTGGTTGCGTTAGCAGCGAAATCGAACCAATTGTGTACCCGAAAACACAGAAAATGAGGTTTCGACAAAAGCAAAAAACCTCACTGTCAATAGCACACAGGCGTGTGGTCGCCTGTGTGGCAAGCTGTACGGGAAGGACATAGCCGTGTGTTTGACGAAGGCTAGGCTGTACGCTAGACATGATAGTACGGTGGCCGGGTATGGCATTGTACGACACACGAGCTAGAAAAATTTGGGCCATGTAGGCCACAGGGGTATGTGAGACCACATGGGTAATCCACACATGTATGTGGGTTTCTAGGCCAAGCCGTGTGATCCACACGGGCCAAGGCCAATCTGGGCGTGTGGGCCCACACGGGCAAGCCACATGGGCGTGTGAGCCCAATTATCTAAAACGCTTCCTAGGGTTGCATGGGTTATCCCGAACGACTGTGAGCCTACTATAGAATCGATAAGGGGTAATTAGACGCTAATTTGTTTTATTAGTATGACTGATACTGTGTTCTGAGCATGTTATTACCATGCATATCTGACTGATCTGATTCATATAATTGTACTTGAGATTTATGTATGCCATTTGTTAGCATCTGAGCATGATATTATGCTTACCTGTATTTGCATATTCTATTTCTGATTTTGGGGTTGGGATGATGTATATTGGAGAAAGTGTTCTGAAAGGCATTTACGCCTATTACCTAGTAGCTTAGCTGCATTATATCTGATATGTGCCGCATTCGGTACAGCATGGCGTGTAGGGCTGGGTGGGTGTTTTGAACCCTACATGGTGTGTAGGGATGGTCAGAGATGGTGTGTATAGGCTGGGGTTAGGATCTATTTTCTGTTCTAACTATATATCTCTTACTATACCTGAGATGGGCAAAGGCCCAATTCTACATCTATTACTGTAATGGGCTTAGGCTCGAATCTGAGACTGTAGGATTCTGATATTCTGAATCTAAAATGGGCTTAGGCCAAAGACTGTATCTGACTTATATCTATTAATGTGATTGTGTGCATGATTTCTGTGGGGATTACACACTGATTTTACGTAAACTCATCCCTTTCTGTTTAATCTGTATAGGTAATCCTCAGAGTTAAATGATTCAGTGTAGCAAAGTTGTTATTGGTAGGGAACCATAGTCAGTTTGTCACATCCCAAATATCAAGTGTTAGTAGAATCACATTTGTGAACTGAGAGAGAGTGGTCTTGCCCTAATTTTTGAGATTATTTGCGACCTTTTAGGAAATAAATGATTTACTGGTCTGTCGGTTAACTGTTAGTCAAACTATCATTGAAACCCAAGTTCAAGTCTCTTCCCTCTCACCATTTTTATTATTTTATAGACTTTGAATCAATCCCTATTATGTGACATGCCTTGTTTTTAAAAGAAATAATGTAAGGTTATCTTAAGGATGGGTCATTAGTGAAAACAAGGAGAAAGTGTAATTCTTGTAAAAACTTAAGTTTAATTCCCTTCTTTTGCAAAATGCCAATTTTTGCTATTTGTTCTCATTCTCTTTATTTTGTGGCACCCATGCTAAATTGAATAGCTCTGGTGCAAAATCTAAATGATACAACTCGAAATAATTTAAATTTGAATAATCCAAAGTTTTGCCTAAATACCATGTATAGGAAATAACTTAATTCTATGTATAGTTATCTATATTTACCATCCAATTATTATAACCAAAAATAGCAAAAACCTAGGTAAAACTTCCAAATAAATAAACAAAATTAAATGATTTTCCTATGCATGTTAGATACCTACCACTTTATTGTCAAAATATTAATAAAAGGTACCAACCACTTTTGGATTTTTTACTCTTTATAGACAACACATATTTCCAATATTTAAATAATGAATTTAGACTAATAGTTAGCCAAGTTCTTGACTTCCCTAAAATGGATAAAACCCAACTGAACTAAAAATACAGATAAATTGCTTTTATAACCTTATGATAAATGATTTCAGAGTCCATTTTGAATAGTCTAAAAAATCATTTGGATATCACCTTAACTAAAATAGTTATAGTTAGTGAATTGAAGGAATCTGACATGGAGTCAAAGACAACCATCTCTACATGCTTGAAAAATGACAATCCTCCAAGTGAATCTTTATCTGACTTTTTCTTTTCTTCTTTACTATTTGTTTACCTTATATGTGGGGTGTGCCTCATATTCTTTTCCTAATTAAACTCTGCTATCTTTTCCCAGTTAAACTTTGATTATTCCAGGAAAATTTTTCTATGATTAGAACTCTACTTAGCCTATTTAAAGGGGTCTTGTATCCCTATTTCAATATGCTAATTAGAAAAAGTATTTTTATTTTGGGGCAATAAGATGTAGTCGCTGATGTATTTTTGTGAGAGTTTTGTTGCAATTATGGAGAGTATTTTCTCCGTATTTTTCTCTGGTTTGTGTAATCAATTAGGGGAAATTCAAAGCATCCTTTGCCTATGGTTTCTCTCTCTTTGAGGGTTTTCCATGTAAAATATTTGTGTTTGTTTTTCTCCACTTTTATTTTCTCATTGTTTATACGAGCGGAACCCCAACAATCTAAACAAGACATTCTACAAGGTAAACAAAAATGATAGAATAAAATAAAGATTGAGATGAAGAATCACTGGAGGATTGTCATTTTCCAATCATGCAGAGATGGTGGCATTTGACTTCATGTATGATTCTATAATATCCCAAAAATCGAGGGTTAGTGTAATCCAGTGTGTGATTCGAGAGAGAGTAGTAATGCACTAATTTTTGCACTTATCTATGCGTCTTTAGGAAATAAATGAGGTATTGGCTCATTGGTTAAGTATTAGTGAAACGTTCCTTAAAACCCAAGTTCAAATCCCTTCCTTAGCATTATTTTTATTATTTCACAATTTTTGTATCAAACCCTAATATGTGACACGCCTTGTTTTTAAAGTAAATATTGCAAAATTATTTCATAAAAAGGAAATATCCTAGTGGTTATTTGATAACTTGAAAAGTATGAAATTTAGATTAAGTTCCCAAGTTCAAATTTTTTCATTTACTAAATAATTAAGTTTTGCAAAATCTTTTTTTTTAAATGTGCGTGTCGTCTATACCCTTGAACCCTAGGTATAAATACAACTTTTTCTTGTATGTTTCAGCCTTTAGGTCAACTTTTTCCTACTCTAGCCATTCACCCTGTTTCTCTCTCTTTTATCATCAATTTTCTTTCTTTCCTTGTGTGCCGTCGTCTAAGCCATGAAGATTCACCATCAATTTCTCTTATTTTTGCAACGGCTTCTTGAGCCATTATTTTCCTCTTCTTTCTGCCATTTTGTAATAAAATTTTCAGCCTTAAATATTAAATTTTAGCACTCAAGATCAGCCTCAATTGATGCCCCAAAAGAACTCCATTGCCACCCTTTTCACCTAGCTAGTGTAAGTTCTTGTTTTCTCCCAATTTCTTGATAATTCTTGTTAAATAAAAACATAAATTTCCAGATCTGGAATTTGGGTGGTTTTTAAATATTTAATGGATATTTATCTAAATTTTTAATTGATCTTGAATGTGGTTTTAAATTAGCCCCAATTCGGCCACTGCGGGTGGTGGTGCGTGCGCCTATGGGCAAGAAAAGAGGGTTGTTTTTCTTTAATTTTTTTCCATATTTTTTCCAAAATGATTTTGGGTTATTCAACCCTTCCTAACTAGAATTTAATCACATGATATTTATGTAAATTTGTTCTTGATCAATCGACAAATTGAATCTCATAATTAGGGAAACGTAAGTATAGGTAATTGTAAACTACTTTTTTGTTTTGACATAGATTTTGTGAAAAGGTTATGGATTGATTAAATGAAGGATTTAGTTCAATATTAAATACTGATTTTCTAGTATTTAAATGTCTTGGGTACTGACCTAAACGCTCCAAACCAACAGTAAAGCCAAAAGACATTCGTGCGTACGATTCACATCAAAACATTGTAAGAAATCTAATTAGTTTGGGTTCGAAAAATAGTTTTAATTGTGATGATTGGATTGGACCCATAAGTTGGTGTTTAGGGGTTGTATAAGAGGTGTATTAATTAATTTCTATACCGATTTAATTTATTTTAATTTAATTTAGGTCCATTTTAAAGTTTATTAAAAAATAATAAGATTCACTAGTGTCCTACGAAAGAGTGTAAATAAGGTGGTGGTCCAAACTCAAAAACTTAAATATTAATAACGATTTTATGTTATAAATAATAATTTTGTTTGCTGATTAGCCTTGGCAATTTAGCTAAGTAATTAAATGTAAAAGAGGTTAAATCAGGTACGTTTTGAGCCCTGACTATTTGGCATGGCATGGTAGCAATGTTGCTAGTTTGATTGAATTATTGAATGTTTGACATTGTCATGAATGTTTGGTAATTTGATGTATGATTGGTTGTATGTATAGCATGATTATGAATGAAATAAGGCTTATGCAATATATGTTCGTACAAGTGATTTTTTTATGATATGTTCGAAAGACTGTTATACATGAACACAAAGAAAAGTTATAAATGAATATGAAATTGTGAATTGTTAAATGATAGCATTTTATTGATAACTTTAAAGTTGGAATATTATTTCCACTCACTGAAAGTATTTGACAATTGAGGGCATATATTGAAAATGCCAATAAATTGTAAAAGTATGGTTTTTGGCTATGTATGAGATTTTATGACATATTGCATCTATATTGGGGTGGGTTATTTGTGATTGATGAAGGAATTTTGTGGAGTACTAGTTGCATATTAAGTCCGCATTTATACCTAGTCAATGCACTATACCTGAAATACCAAGGGGATGGATGATTTTATTGCATTATATGATATTCAGGATTTTATCGCATTATAAGTTATTATGCAAAATTTATGCATTTATGTTATACGGTGGTTTCTACAACATCGAGCTTTGCTCAAATATGTTGGAGTTTGGCACACGGGTTCTAGGGAACACGTAGTGTGTAATGGATGGATGAATGAGTAGGAACCTATTTGCATTGCATCATGCTCACGACATACTCAAATGTTATTGATTTTTTATATGTATTGTATTGTGTTGTATTAAATGGTATCAAAATTATTGATTGTTACTCGAATGGATGGTGACTCATGATCATACACCGTTGACATCGATTTGATAATGGCTATATAATGATATGAAATTCCAATGATGGTTATGTGTTCTTCTGTTATTGATGACATGGTTCACTGTATTTGATATTTATGTCCATTTAAATAATTGTTTGACTCACACTGAGCTTTCATAAGCTCACCCCCATAATGTGTAACTTTTTAGGTAAAACTTGAAATTAGTACCAGACTTGGCATATGGAGAATCACCTTGGACCTCAGACTTTTTTTAGTAAGTAATATTAATAAGTCTCTATAGGTTTTGGTTTGTAATTTTTAATTATCTTTGGTCTGTGGCTTGGTAACTTTTCATTTGGGGATTTTTCCATGCATGGATTACCAAAGCATAAAAATTGAAAAAAGCATGACATATGGCTTAAGTAAAATTTGACATTGGTTCGTAAATTCTGTTGTATTGAAAAGAAACCATTTTTGAAAAAAACAAACCAATAAGACAACTAGGTTTCCAAAATGACTTGAAAAATGTTCTTTTTTTGCTGCATTAGTTTAACATCGAGTTTTTAAAAAGAAGAGAGACAAACAAACGGTTTTCCCAAAACAACACTATCAGCAATAAAATAAATCTTAAGTACAATTGATCTAATAAATGAATGTTTTAAAATAACACAAAAGTAAAATTACGGTTTTTCTATAAAATGAGTTTATTGAAGGCCTTCAAAAGTAACATAAGTTATCTTAGCTATTTGAGTGGCTAATGTAGCCTTCTGAATCTAGCCATCATTTCTATTTTAGGTTTGGGAGGTTACAGATCCATTTGATTCACACATCGTAACTATGTGAGTTAAAGTTATATCCAAGTGATTTTTTAGACTATTGACAATGGACTTTGAAATTATTTATCATTAGAATCTAAAAGAAATTTATATATATTTTTAATTCAGTTGATTTTTCATCCATTTTGAGTGAAGAACTTGGCTAATTATTATTCTAAATTCATTATTTAAATATTGGAAATATGATTTTTCTAAAAATAGTAAAAAAAAAAAATCCAAACGTGGTACGTAGCTTTTACTACTTTTTTGATAATAAACTGGTAGGTACCTAACATGCATTCAGAAAGAATTTAATGTTGTTGATTATTTAGAAGTCTTCCCTAGGTTTTTGCTATTTTTTGTTGTAATAATTGGATGGTAAATATGGGTATCTATACATAGATTTAGGTTATTTCTTGTACATAGTATTTGGAAAAAACTTTGGATTTGTCAAATTTAAATTATTTTGAGTTGTATCATTTAGATTTTACACTAGAGCTATTTAATTTATTTTTTTATTTTCAAATACAGTTTAATCAAATTTGAATAAGTTAAATTATTTGAATCAATTTAATTAAGGTTTTATTAAAATATTGAAAATACTTGAGAAATAATGTTTTAAACCAAGTATTTATCCTATAATTTTAATTTTTCTGTACTTATATTTCATTAGATGATTCATGTTAGCCCGTATATTACCAATGTTATGCTAAAGATTCTCCTATCATATTCGACACATTATATTGTGTGTCGTTGCTCTGTATCACACACTACATCCCTAGTAGCCTCTTCGATCCAATCACCTCGAGGTAGGAGCCCTCACAACCTTACCATTTAACCTATGAAACAATGTTGTTTTTGGTTGGGACCCATAGTCACCTTGTCAACTCCCAAAAATCGGGTGTTAGTAGAATTGCATTTGTGAACCGAGAGAAAGTGGCCATGCCCTATTTTTGAGATTATCTGTGCCTTTTTGAGAAATAAGTGATTTATTGGCCTGTTGGTTAACTGTCAGTGAAACTATCATTGAAACCCAAGTTCAAATCCTTCCCCTCGAACCATTTTTATTATTTTGCAAATTTTTCTTTAAACCCTAGTATGTGACATGCTTTGATTTTAAAATAAATATTGTAATGTTATGTCAATTATGAGCAATTGACTTAGTGTTTAAGAGAAAACAAGAAGAAAGTGCAATTCTCGTAAAAACCTGAGTTTGACCCCCTTTTCATGCAAATTGTCAATTTTTGATATTTGTTCTCTTTCTCCTTATTTTGTGCCGCCCATGCTAAATTGGATAGCTCCAGTATAAAATCTAAATGAAACAACTCAAAATACATTAAATTTCAAAAGTCCTAAGTTTTTCCTAAATACCATGTACAAGAAATAACCTAAATCTATGTACAGATATCCATATTTACCATCCAATTATTACAACAAAAAATAGCAAAAAACCTATGTAAGACTTCCATAAAGATCAACAACATTAAATTATTTTCCTATGCATTGTAGATACCTACCACTTTATTGTTAAAAAATTAATAAAAGCTACCAACTACTTTTGGATTTTTTTATTCTTTTAAGACAACTCATATTTTTAATATTTAAATAATGAATTTAGACTAATAAGTAGCCAAGTTCTTCACTTTCCTAAAATAGATAAAAACCAACTAAACTAAATATATATAAATTGCTTTTATATTCTTATGATGAATAATTGTAGAGTCTATTTTCAATAGTCCAAAAAGTCATTTGGATATTACTTTAACTCAAATAGTTATGATGAGTGAATTGAATGAATCTGAGATGTAGTCAATGGCAACCATCTCTGCATGCTTCAAAAATGAAAATCCTGATGTAGTCAATGGCAACCATCTCTGCATGCTTCAAAAATGAAAATCCTCCAAGTTATTCTTCATCACAACCTCGTATCTAGGGTGTGCTTGGTATTCGTCTCACAATTAAATGCTTATATCTTTTCCTATTAAAACACTGTTTATTCCAGGAATATTTTAGTATAATTAGAACTCTACTTAGCCTATTTAAAGGCAACTTGTATCCCTGTTTCAAGGCCAGTTAGAAAAAAAGCTTTTCTTTAAGGGCGACAAGATGTAGTTGTATATGAGTTTTGGTGAGAGTTTCATTATAATTATGTAGAGTATTTTATCCCTTTTCTCTGAGTTCCCTATGAGATTAAGGGTTTTGTTTTCTAATTTGCACCTTGGAATTTTGAGTTTTGTCTTCGGGGTTTTTGGTAATGTTGTTTGGTACATTTAGGTTTATTTTCTGCAAATTTTACTCTAAATTGGTTACTCATTTTGTGGAAAGTCGAAGCCTCCATTGCCCATGGTTTTTCCCTCTTTGAGGGTTTTCCAAATAAAATTTCTGTATTTATTCTTCTTCACTTTTATTATCTCGTTTTTATACGGGTCAAACCCCAACAATCTTAACAAAAGATTTTACAAGGTAAACAAAAATTAAAGAAGAAAATGAAGATTGAGCTGAAGAATCACTTAGAGGATTGTCATTTTCCAAGCAGGCAGAGATGGTGGGCCTTTGACTCCATGTCAGATTCCTTGAATTCACACATCGTAACTATTTAAGTTAAAGTGATAAGCAAGTGATTTTTTAGACTATTGACAATAGACTCTGGTATTATTTATCATCAGAACATAAAAGAAATTTAGATATTTTTAATTTAGTTGGTTTTTTATCCATTTTAAGGAAGTAAAGAACTTGGTTAATTCTTATTCTAAATTTATTATTTAAATATTGGAAATATGAGTTGTCTTAAAAGTTTACTCTTTTAGGGTTTAGGGTTTAGAACTCATATTTCCAATATTTAAATAATAATTTTAGAATAAAAATTAGCCAAGTTCTTCACTTCCTTAAAATGGATAAAAAACCAGATAAATGAAAAATATGTAAATTTCTTTTATGTTCTAATGATAAATAATTTCAGAGTCTATTGTCAATAGTTTAAAAAATCACTTGCATATCACTTTAACTCAAATAGTTACAATGTGTGAATTCAAGGAATCTGACATGGAGTCAAAAGCCCACCATCTCTGCATGCTTGGAAAATGACAATCCTTCAGGTGATTCTTCATCTCAATCTTTATTTTCCTCTTTAAATTTCATTTACCTAGTAGAAACTTTTGTTTAGATTATTAGGGTTCGACCCGTATAAACAATGAGATGATAAAAGTGGAGAAGAATGAATACAAATATTTTAGATGGAAAACCATTAAAGAGGAAAAATCACAGGCAATGGAGGCTTTGACTTTCCACAAAATGAATAAACAATTGACAGTGAAATATGCAGAAAGTAACCTTAAATGTACCAAATGGGCATTACCAAAGACCCCAAATACAAAACTCAAAATCCCAAAGAGCAAATTAGAAAACAAAATCATAGGGAACTCACAAAAAGGAGTATAAAATACTCTACATAATTACAATGAAACTCTCACCAAAAGTCATATGCGGTTACATCTTGTTGTCCCTAAAGAAAAGCCTTTTTTCTAATTGGAATCTTGGAACAGGGATACAAGACCCTTGTAAATAGGCTAAGTAGAGTTCTAATCATACTAAAATATTCTTGGAATAATTAAAGTATAACTGGGAAATGGTAGCAGAGTTTAACTAGGAGAAGAATACTAGACATACCCCACATACAAGGTAAACAAAAATTAAAGAAGAAAATGAAGATTGAGATGAAGAATCACTTGGAGGATTATCACTTTTCAAGCATGCAGAGATGGTTGCCTTTGACTCCATCTCAGATTCCTTCAATTCACTCATCGTAACTATTTAAGTTAAAGTGATATTCAAGTGACTATTTAAACTATTGAAAATGGACTCTAAAATTATTTATCATAAGAATACAAAAGCAATTTATTATATATTTAGTTCAGTTGGTTTTTATCCATTTTAGGAAAGTGAAGAACTTCGCTAAATATTAGTCTAAATTCATTATTTGAATATTGAAAATATGAGTTGTCTTAAAAGAGTAAAAAAATCCAAAAGTGATTGGTAGATTTTTTTTTTTTTAACAATAAAGTGGTAGGTATCTAACATGCATAGAAAAATAATTTTATGCTATTGATTTTTTCCGAAGTCTTAACCAGGTTTTTGTTATTTTTTGTTGTAACAATTGGATGGTAAATATGCATATCTATACATAGATTTATGTTATATCGTGTACATGGTATATAGGCAAAATTTTGGATTTGTCAAATTTAAATTATTTCAAGTTGTATCATTTGGATTTTACACCAAAGCTATCCAATTTATTTTAAAAAGCAAGACGTGTCACATCCTAGGGTTTAAAGCAAAATTACAAAATAAGAAAAATGATGCGAGGGAAGGGATTTGAACTTTGGTTTCAATGGTAGTTTCACTAAGAGATAACCAACAGACCAATAAATCATTTATTTCTTAAAAACGTACAGATAATCTAAAAAAAATAGTGCATGACCACTTTCTCTTGGTTGATAAACTCGATTCTACTAACACTCAATTTTTGGGATGTGACAAGCTAACTATGGGTCCCAACCGATAACAACTTTACTTCATAGGTTAAGTAGAAAGGTTGTGAGGGCTCCTACCACGGGGTGATTTGGTCGAAAAAGGCTACTAGGGATATAGTTGGTGTTAGAGAGCAACGACACACAATAAAATGCATCGAATGTGATTGGAGAGCCTTTAGCATATCAATGGTAATATACAGACTAGCATGAATCATTTGATGAAATATAGGTACAGTAAAATAAAAATTTAGATATTTATTTTAAAACATTATTTATCAAGTATTCTCTATATTTTAATAAAACATGAATTAAATTGATTCAAATATTTTAACTTATTCAGGTTTGATTAAATTATATTTTTAAAGATAAAAAAATTAAATTAAATAGCTCTAGTGTAAAATCTAAATGATAAAACTCGAAATAACTTAAATTTGAAAAATCCAAAGTTTTGCCCAAATACCATGTACAAGAAATAACCTAAATATATGTATAGATACCCATATTTACCATCCAATTATTACAACAAAAAATAGCAAAAACCTAGGTAAGACTTCCAAATAAATCAACAACATTAAATTCTTTTCCTATGCATGTTAGATACCTACCACTTTATTACGAAAAAAGTAATAAAAGCTACCTGCAACTTTTGGATTTTTTTACTATTTGAAGAATACTCATTTTTCAAATATTTAAATAGTTAATTTAGAATAATAATTAGCCAAGTTCTTCACTCCATTAAAATGGATAAAAACCAAATAAATTAAAAAATATATAATTTTTTTTATATTCTAATGATAAATAATTTCAGAGTCCATTGTCAATAGTGTAAAAAATTACTTAGATATCAGTTTAGCTCACATAGTTACGATGTATGAATTGAAGGAATCTATAACCTCCCAAACTCGACCTAGATGTTATGGCTAGATTGAGAAGGCTACATTAGCCACCAAAATGGCTAAGCTAATTTACGTTACTTTTGAAGATCGTCAATAAACTGATTTTAGAGAAAAATCATAGTTGTACGTTTATGTTAGTTTAAATATTCACTTATTAGGTTAATTGTACTTAAGATTCATTTTATTGTTGATAGTGTTGTTTTAGAAAAACCATTTGTTTGTCACTGTTTTTTTTGTAAAAATTCGATGTTAAACTAATGTAGCAAAAAAAAAAATCATTTTTCAATTCATTTTGGAAACCTAGTTGTCTTTTGATTTTTTTTTCAAAAATGATTTCTTTGCAATGCAGTGGAACTTAGGGACCAATGCCAAATTTTATTTAAGTCAGATATCATGTTTTTTCCGATTGTTATGCTTGAGTAATCTATGCACGCAAAAATCCCCAAATAAAAGGTTACCAAGCTACATACTAGAAATAATTAAACAATACAAACCAAAACCAATAGAGACTTCTTAATAATACTTAATAAAAATATTTCGAGGTCAAAGGTGATTCTTTGTATGTCAGGTCTGGTCCTTGTTGCAAGGTTTACCTGAAAAGTTAAAAGCTATGGGTGGTGAGCTTATGAAAGCTTAGTGTGAGTCGAACAATTATTTAAACGAACATAAATATCAAATACAGTGAAACATGTTAGCATTAACAGAAGAACACATAACGATCATTGGGATTTCATATCATTATATAACCATTATCAAATTGATGTCAATGATGTATGAGCATGGGTCATCATTCATTCGAGTAACAATCATTAATTTTGATACCATTCAATACAACACAGTAATATACGTATTAAAAATCAATAACATTTAAGTTGTCATGAGCATGATGCAATGCAAAAAGGTTCCTATCAATTCATTCATCCACTACACACCACGAGTTCCCTAGAACCTGTCTGCCAAACTCCAACATATTCGAGCAAAACTTGATGTGGTAGAAACTACAATATAACATAAATCCAGAAAATTTGTCGAATAACATATAAAGCGATAAAATTTTCAATATCATATAATGTGATAAAATCACCAATCCTGTTGGTACCCTAAGTGTAGTACATTAACTATGTATAAATGTGGACTTAATATGTCGCTAGTACTCCATGGAACTCCTCCATCAACCACAAATAAACCACCCCTGTAACAGCCCGATTTTGACCCTATTCAGAACGGTGGTTTCAAGACCACGAATCCAAGTTAGAAAAATATTTAAAAAATATTTCTGGTGTTTATTATTTATGAATTGATATCCGTGAAATTTTCGTGTTTTAATTTTGCTGTTTGGGTGCCTGATTAAATAAAAGGGCTTAAAACGTAAAATGAAAATATGGTGGTTTAATGTGCAACGGCCGAATTACATTTGCCTTTTTAATATGAAGTGTTTATGTTGTATTAAGCCATTATTAAGTGAGTTGGACGGCAATGACCTTGTTTTATAAAGGTTTTATATTTATTATTAATGGTTAATTAAGTAAATGGTTTAATATTATATGTTATAATAAAATATAATGAAAATGGTCATTCATTTCATCCATATATTAGCCGAATATTAGCAAAGAAAAAGAAAGAAAAAGGGTTAGCTACATTCGGCCATAACCAAGCTTGATTGAAGGTTAATTTTTGTTCTTTTTTTTTTATAATTTTTACGTTTTTGAGATCATTGCTTCGAATACTACCAGACCCATGCTTGAATTTCTGGTTTTGATGAATATTTTGAGTTATTCCATTGATGAATAATTGTGTTTTGTGGTGTTTGATGATGAAATATGCAAGATAGGTTTTGGGTTAATATATTTTGTATTGGAAATTTTGATGAAATTTAGTAATTTGGATTAAATTGTAAAAATTATAAAATGTCAAGGGTAAAATGGTAATTTTACTCATTTATGTGTTTTTGGACTAAATTGAATGAAATTGTGTTTGAATGAGCTTAACTTGAAATTGTATAGATCAAGAAAAAAAGAAACATGTAACGCCCCAAATTTTAGGGTTTTTGATTTTTTTGCATAAGTTGGCATTTGCATGTTTGGGTGTGCTAAATCAATGATTTGGGTGTGTTTTGGGGCACTTTAGAAGGCCTAGGATAAGCCAAGCCTTTGGCAAAATTTTTAGTTTTGGGCTTAGAGGAGCATGGATGCTCGCTCATAGGGGTTAAGTGAAGTTTGTGGGGTTTCATGACAAAAAGGAGCCTTTGGTGGAGTGGCAAAGCGGCGTCACTTGGGTTGCAGGGAGGTGGCGTCACATGCAAAGGGAAGGAGGTATGGGGCTCAAATCCAGTTGTTAGCAAATAGTTGCTATTTTGCTACATAGATGCGGCAAGAGGTTGTGTTTAGCTCAAAGTCATGGAGGTTGTTGTGGATTTGGTCAAATGAGATTTGGATGAAGGTTGGAGGGGATTTGGAGGAGGAAACAGTGGAGAATATCATGGAATTTCAAATTGAGAGAGGTGTAGCCGATTGAGGGATTGGGTTGAGCAATTTTGGCTAGGGAATGCACTTGAGGCACATTTCGACATTTGGTGAGTAGGTGCTGATTTCCATTCTAGGCTATTTTGGGATTTTGCTCTTTTGGTGTTTTGGTTTTGACCATTTGGGCACTTCGTACGTGTAATTTCTTTTCTCAACCCCTTCATATTTTACTTTTCATTTTTCCCAAACCATTGCCGAACCTAGTTCTCCCATTCTCTCTTCTTTTTGTCATTGTCGAATTTGATTAGTTGCTAGCCAAACCTTCATTGCTATTCTATCATCACCCTATCACTTTCTTAATTCTCTTCCAACTGAACACTTTTTTCTCACAAGTTCTTGACCGAATTCTTCAATAGTCGAACCCTCTATCGTCCTCACCTCTATGGTTTCCTTCTTCTTTTCTCTCTACCTTCTCAACCCTTAAGTCGATTTCTCCCTTTGGTGGTGAGCCATTTGGGTTTGTGGAAGGCAAGTTTTTCTCCCAGTCTTAAAAACTTTCTTTAGCAGAATATCTTCTGATCTTTGGTGCATTTGGGTGTTGGGGACAATCTCTTGGCCAATTCTATCTCTCTTTCTATCAACTCGAACTGAGCGTATTGATTCCTCTTCTCAATCGTCTGCTTTGGTGTTGAAAGTGGGTAAGCCAAACATTATACCCTTTTTCTTCTGTCCCTAATTCATTGTTTTATAGTGTTTAACTGAAGGTTTAGTTTTGTTTCCAAATCTTTTGGGGCGATGGCCAGGGAGAAACAGTAAAGCATTGACTACTTGGGTTCTTCGCTCATCTTTGATCATTTTTAATCGGATCTTGATCGAGTATCGTGGGGGTGAAGTGGTAAGGTTGCATTGATAGTGCTTGATGAATATTACTAAATCTTTAGTCATGGATGTCAATCCATACTTGTAGAGAACGTTTATGTGTTAATGGAGTTCGCTTTATTTGTAGTTAAGCAAGGAGAAAGGGATTTTCGTTCCTAGTTAGTGTTCTAAGGGGGGTTAGTCATTTATTCTTTGTCCAAGGTTGACCGCGAGCTGGAAGGTTTGCTCGTTTCGAAACAGGTGTGTAACCACACCCTACTGTAGCGTAGATCGGCAAAAGCCGAGAAGCCAAAATGTCAAAGTATCGACATTCGAGGTCTTATGGGCGTGAGAATGCTTGTAGGCTAAACTGGGCCACAGATGGTGGGCAATAGACTGTTAAGGCTTTTACGCATGATATTGTGCACTTAGGCCACTATGGGCCTCAATGGGCCGAAGTGGGCCCATTGGGCCAACGGGCCCATATAGGTAAATTGCTCGTAAAGTGATTGTTAGTATGTTGATTGATAAAGTTTGCCATGCTGTATGTAAAACTAGACAGAATGGGCCACACAAGCATATGGCCCACATGGGCCCATAGGGGTTTTTGGCTCATAAACACTGTTTTGACTGTATAGACTATCTGAGTCGCTCAAAGCGATGTTAGACCTTTTAGGAGGTCGTATTAAGTGCCGAAACCCTAAATATTAATAAAGTGACCCAAATGCCTCTGAGGGGTAAAATTTCCATTATACTCCTGACTACTTAAAAGACTTATATACCCCTAAGATGGGTTTTTTGATATATGTATGACTAAAACTCTATCTGTTAAACTGCATGCACGAAATATTTATTTATGACATGATAATCTGCATGGGGATTGGGTATGATTATGGAGGTAGTTCTATATAGTGGCTTCGCCACATAATCTATTTTTGGTGGCTCTGCCACGATATCTGTTATTAGCAGCTTGGCTGCGTATTGGTGTGTGGGCTGGGTGGGTTGAGTTATTCCCCACATGGTGTGATGGGATGGTATGGGTGGTGTGATGGTTGGACTAGTTGGGTTTGCATGCATATACTGTTCTTTTTCTGTAATGGGCTTGGGCCCACACTGTTCTGGATAGGGCTAATGCCCAGACTGATCTGTTTTTTATAGGCCTTCGTCCCAGTCTATTCTGCATGACTGGTTTTTGTTATCGGTTGGGGAAGTTACACGTTGAGTTTTTGCGAGCTCACCTTTTTATTTTTAAATGTGCAGGTAACCTCCAGCCTTAGGCGATTTGGAGTTGCGAGCGATTTGAGGTGGCCACGTGTTTTCTACTTTTGGAATTTTCTTTATTTAATTTCAGCTTGGGGTTTACTTCTGTAATAAGGCCATTTATGGGGTTTTGCTTTAGTTGTCAATATTTGAGCTGTTAATTTATTTTAAGTTGCTTGAGTACTTAATTGGGTTTTCAAAACTAATAACCAATGCTTTACAGTAAGTCACGTGTAACATTTTCAGGGAATAACTAAGTGCTCTCATAACTTCAATTGATTAATTGCAATAAATGAGCAAACCATTTTTACACCAACGTTTCCAAACTAATAAAAATAGTTTTCCAATGTTCCAAATCTAGATGGGTTTTTTTTAAATTGGAGGAAACTTGTTATCGATAAGTCCGGTTTCGAATGTATCACCCATGTGACCCACCAGATCTTGCAATAATATCTGGGCCGAGTTTGGGGGTGTTACATTTAGTGGTATCAGAGCCAGGTTGCAACAACTCGGCTGTGGAATGGGTTTTGGAAGTTTCTTAAAAATTGATTTTAAAGATTTAAATCATTTTGGAAATTTGTTCCTTGGAAAAATTCCTTTGAAAATTCTCTTAAAAAGAGGTTTATTTTCCAAAATTTTAATTTAATATGGGTTTTTGAAAGGTTTCCAAAAAGGTTTGCCTAAATAATTTGTCTGAGTAAAAACTTTGAATTATTTTGAATGTTGTCATTGAAAATGTGGCACACCGAGTCTTCAGCACCAAATCTGTAGAGGTTTCTTTTCTAAAATTTTATTTTCAAAATATGGGTTTTTGAAAGGTTTCCAAAAAGGTTTGCCTAAATAATTTGTCTGAGTAAAAACTTTGAATTATTTTGAATGTTGTCATTGAAAATGTGGCACACCAAGTCTCCGGCACCAAATCTATAGAGGTTTCTTTTCCAAAATTTTATTTTCAAAATATGGGTTTTTGAAAGGTTTCCAAAAAAGGTTTGCCTAAATAATTTGTCTGAGTAAAAACTTTGAATTATTTTGAATGCTGTCACTGAAAATGTGGCACACCGAGTCTCCGGCACCAAATCTGTAAGTTTTTCTGAAATGCTTTACTGTTATATGTTTTACTGTGATACTGAGAAACTACCACAGGTAACAGTACTAACTCTGTAGTTAAGATACATTGAGACTGTTAGAAAAACTGAAAATTGTAGAAGACTAAAAACTAGATTTTGATCTGCGAAAATAAAACTCTAAATTACTGTCTTTTTCATAAAACACCTATTAACAACCACTGAAATCATGAATTAATTTATAAAATTTGTAATTAGATAATATGTGACATCGACATGAGCACAAGAGCTACACATGGAAGAGGTGCTCGAGGCCGTGGTAGGGGCCGAGGTAATGCTCGGTTTGGGTCTTCAGCGACGGGTCATATGCCTGCTAGGGATGAACTGCGAGTGCTGATAGCTCTACAGTGGGAGCATGATTTTGCTGCCCTGGACGAAAAAGCGAAGATAGCTGAGGATGTGAAGTGCTCTGAGTGCCAGAATCGTGAAACTGATAGAAATAGATTTAGGAGGGATTCAGGGCCCTTGGGTTCTGCAGGGAGGCCTGTTAAGAGAGCCAGAGTGGATAAGCCAGTTTGAGCAGTTCCGGTTAATATAGTTAGACCGCAGGCTTGTGCAGATTGTGGGAAAACTCATCAGGGTGAATGGTGGAGACGTTCTGGAGCATGTTTCCAATGTGGGTCTAAGGATCACTGAGTTAGGGATTGCGCTCAGAGGCCGGTTCAGATGCAAGCTGCAGAGCAGAGGGTTGCCCAACTAGTGAGAGGTGGACAGCAAGCACCGAGAGGCAGTGGCCAGGCCAGTGGCAAACATGGTAATTGACGAGGCCGTGGAGCACTGGGCAGAGGTGCTGGTAATGCCAAGGCGTGATAGCCAGCTTTGGTTTATGCTGCTCGTCGCTACGAGGATTGTGATGCTCCTGACGTCGTAACTGGTACATTCTTAATTCATAGCATGCCATACACTGCCTTGATTGATAATGGGTCTACACACTCATATGTTGCATGTGATGTGTCTGGGATGTTGGGTGTGCAATTTGAGAATATTACTAGTGAGATATTTGTACTTAGTCCACTGGGTCACTCAGTTAGGGTAGACAAACTTTTTAAAGATGTGCCCTTGGAAGTACAAGGTAGAAACTTCTTGCGGATCTAATGGAATTAGTATTCGGAGAATTTGATCTTATCTTGGGTATGGATTGGCTTGTTAAGCATCGAGTGAACTTGGATTGCGTTGCTAAGTGAATGGTGTTAAAGACTTCAGAAGATGAGGAGGTAGTTATAACAGGGGAGCGAAGAGATTATTTGTCTAATGTTATCTCAGTGTTAAGGGCCAAAAAGTTGGTTCGCAAGGGTTGCGAGGCATTTCTGGCATATGTGAGCAATTCTAAATCTGAAGGTCCTTCCGTAAGTAATGTTAGAACTGTCAAAGAATTTCTGGATGTTTTTCCGGATGAGCGTCCTGGGTTACCTCCGAATTGTGAGGTCGAATTTGGAATCAATCTGCTACTTGGAATGGCTCCGGTGTCCATCGCCCCTTATAGGATGGCATCGAAAGAGCTGGTGGAATTAAAGGTGCAAATCCAAGAACTTCTGGACCGTGGATTTATCTGGTTGAGTGTGTCTCAGTGGGAAGCATAGGTCTTATTTGTCAAGAAGAAAGATGGGACGATACGTATGTGTATTGATTATCATCAGTTGAACAAACTAACTATTAAGAACAAGTATCCTCTACCAAGAATCGACAACCTTTTTGATTAACTTAGAGGAGCGTCGGTGTTTTCCAAGATTGACCTTCGTTCTAAGTACAACCAATTGAGGGTTAAGGAATCGGATATTTATAAGACGACATTCAAAATGCGATATGAACACTACAAGTTCTTGGTAATGCCGTTTAGACTTACGAATACGCCAGCAGCCTTCGTGGATCTCATGAACCAGGTATTCTAACTCTATCTGGACCGGTTTGTGGTAGTCTTTATAGACATTATCCTAGTATATTCGAAAACTGAGGAGGACCATGATGAGCATCTTCGAATTGTCCTGCAAATTCTGAGGGGGAAGCAGCTTTATGCAAAATTTAGCAAGTGTGAATTTTGGCTTTGGGAAGTGACATTCTTGGGTCACGTTGTTTCTGTCGAGGGGATTAGAGTGGATCCTTGAAAAATCAAAGCGATGTTGAACTAGAAACCACTGAGGAATGTGTCACAAATTTGGAGCTTTCTTAGTCTGGCAGGGTATTATAGAAGGTTTGTAGAAAGGTTTTCGGTGATTGAGGCACCGTTGACTAAGTTACTGCATAAAGGGGTACCATTTGTTTGGATTGATAAGCAAACATGAGAGTTTTACGAAAGTTGAAGAAAGTTCTGACTGAATCCCCTATGTTAATACAGCCGGAGTCTGGGAAGGATTTCATTGCGTATAGTGATGCGTCGCACATCGGATTGGGTTGTGTGCTGATGTAAGAAGGTATAGTGGTGGCGTACGCATCACGCCAACTGAAGCCTCACGAGGCGAACTACCCTACTCACGACTTGAAATTGGCTGCGGTGGTGTTCGCACTGAAGATTTGGAGGCACTACTTATACAGGGAGAAGTGTATTATATACATGGACCATAAAAGCCTCAAATATTTCCTTACTTAGAAAGAGTTGAACCTTAGGCAATGAAGATGGATAGAGTTGCTTAAGGATTATGATTGTTCAATTAAGTACCACCCTGGAGAAGCTAATGTGGTGATAGATATACTGAGTCGTAGAGTTGTATCTGATCTCAGAGCGATGTTCATACGTCTCAGCCTCTGTGATGATGGTAGTTTACTAGCTGAGCTACAAGTGAGACCGACTTGGACTAAGCAAATTAGGGAGAAATAGTTATTGGATGAGTCACTGGTCCCCGGTTTCGACAAGTGGAGAATGGCGAGGCATCTAATTTTGGACTGAGCAGTAAAGTTGTTTTGTGTTTCTGTGGGAGAATCTGTGTTTCGAAGGACTTTGATTTGAGGTAGTCAATACTGCAGGAGGCGCATGGTAGCCCTTATCCCATGCATCTTGGTGGAAATAAGTTATATCGTGATCTGCAGGAGTTGTATTGGTGGCTGAGACTTAAGCACGAGGTAACAAAATTTATGGGTAAATGTATGACATGCCAGAAGCGAAAGCTAAGCATCAATTGCCTTCTGGGCTTCTGCAACCAGTCAAGGTTCCACTCTAGAAGTGGGAAAGGGTAACCATGGATTTTGTGAGTGGGCTACCCTTGACACCGTCTAAGAAGGACTCGGTTTGGGTTATTGTAGACAGATTAACGAAATCTGCCCATTTTATATCGGTCTGAACGGATTATTCGCTGCAAAAGTTGGCTAAGCTGTATGTGGGTGAGATAGTGCGACTTCATGGGGTGCCAGTTTCAATCATTTCTGACAGAGGCCTTAAGTTCACATCCCGGTTCTGGAAGAAATTGCATGAAACATTGGGTACCAGATTGGATTTCAGCACTGCTTTCCACCCTCAGACGGATGGACAGTCGGAAAGGGTGATTCAAGTATTACAAGATATGCTAAGAGGTTGTGTTATTGATTTCTGGGGTAGCTGGGAGGATTACTTACCATTAGTAGAATTTGCGTACAATAACAGTTACCAGGCAACTATTCAGATGGAACCATTGAGACGCTGTATAGTCGTAGGTGTCGCACGCCTGCTTGTTGGACTGAGTTGGGTGAACGTCAGGTGTTGGGGCCAAAGTTAGTGGCAGATACGGAGGATAAAGTTAAGTTAATTAGGGAGCGGTTAAAAGAAGCATCCGATAGGCAAAAGTCATATGCTGACTTAAAGCGTAAAGGGATCAAGTACTCTGTGGGGGATCTAGTATTGTTGAAGGTCTCATGTTGGAAGAGATCTTAAGGTTTGGAAGGAAGGGCAAGCGAAGCCCTCGGTTTATTGAGCCCTATCGAGTTCTAAAACGGGTGGGTCCGGTAGCATATCAGCTCGAACTGCCTCCTGAATTAGACCGGATTTACGATGTTTTTCATGTCTCTATGCTGAGGCGGTACCATTCTAATCCCTCACATATAGTGCCAGTTGAGAAGATTAAAGTTAAACTTGATCTGACTTTTGAGGAGGAACCAGTGCAAATTCTGGATCGTGATGTTAAAGTATTAAGAATGAAATTAGTTTCACTGGTCAAAGTGCTCTGGCGTAATCACAGTAAAGAGGAAGCCACGTGGAAGCTTGAAGAAGCGATGCGACAACAATACCCTCACTTGTTTTGACCAGGTAAAATTTCGAGGCCGAAATTTCTTGAAGGGGGTAGAGTTGTAACAACCCAAATTTTAGAGTTTTTGAATTTTTTGCATAAGTTGGCATTTGCATGTTTGGGTGTGTTAAATCAATGATTTGGGTGTGTTTAGGGGCCTTTTAGAAGGCCTGGGATAAGCCAAGCCTTTGGCAAAATTTTCAGTCTTGGGCTTAGGGGAGCATGGATGCTAGCTCATAAAGGTTAAGTGAAGTTTGTGGGGTTTCATGACAAAAAGGAGCCTTTTGGTGGAGTGGTAAAGTGGCATCACTTGGGTTGCAAGGAGGTGGCATCACATGCAAAGGGAAGGAGGTATGGGGTTCGAATCTAGTTGTCAGCAAATAGTTGCTATTTTGCTGCATAGATGCTGCAAGAGGTTGTGTTGGGTTCAAATTCATGGAGGTTGTTGTGGATTTGGTCAAAGGAGATTTGGATGAAGGTTTGAGGGGATTTGGAGGAGGAAAAAGTGCAGAATATCGTGGAATTTCAAATTGAGAGACGTGTAGCCAATTGGGGGATTGGGTTGAGCAGTTTCGGCTAGGGAATGCGCTTGGGGCACATTTCGTCATTTAATGAGTAGGTGTCGATTTCCATTCTAGGCTATTTTGGGATTTTGCTCTTTCAGTGTTTTGGTTTTGACCATTTGGGCACTTCGTATGTGCAATTCCTTTTCTCAACCCCTTCATACTTTACTTTTCATTTTCCCAAACCATTGCCAAACCTAGTTCTCCCATTCTCCCTTCTTGTTGTTATTGCCGAATTTGATTAGTCGCTAGACGAACTTTCATTGCGATTCTATCATCACCCTATCACTTTCTTAATTCTCTTCCAACCGAACACTTTCTTCTCACAAGTTCTTGGCCGAATTCTTCAATAGCCGAACCCTCTATCGTCCTCTCCACCATAATTTTCTTCTTTTTTCTCTCTACCTCCTCAACCCTTAAGTCAATTTCTCCCTTCAGTGGTGTGTCATTTGGGTTTGTGGAAGGCAAGTTTTTCTCCCAGTCTTAAAACTTTCTTTAGCCAAATCTCTTCTAATCTTTGGTGCGTTTGGGTGTTGGGGACAATCTCCTGGCCGATTCTATCTCTCTTTCCATCAACTCGAACCGAATGTATTGATTCCTCTTCTCAATCATCTTCTTTGCTGTTGAAAGTGGGTACGCTGAACATTATACCCTTTTTCTCCTCTCCCTTATTCGTTGTTTTGTAGTGTTTAACTGAAGGTTTACTTTTGTTTCCAAATCTTTTGGGGTGGCGGTCAGGGCCAAATAGTAAAGCATTGACTGCTTGGGTTCTTCGCTCATCTCTAGTAATTTTTCATTGGATCTTGATCAAGTATCGTGGGGGTGAAGTGGTCATTGGATCTTGATCAAGTATCGTGGGGGTGAAGTGGTAAGGTTGCTTTAATAGTGCTGGCCGAATATTACTAATTCTTTAGTCGAACCCTCTATTGTCCTCTCCTCCACGGTTTCCTTCTTCTTTTCTCTCTACCTTCTCAACCCTTAAGTTGATTTCTCCCTTTGGTGGTGAGCCATTTGGGTTTGTGGAAGGCAAGTTTTTCTCTCAGTCTTAAAAACTTTCTTTAGCCGAATCTCTTCTGATCTTTGGTGCATTTGGGTGTTGGGGACAATCTCTTGGCCAATTCTATCTCTCTTTCTATCAACTCGAACCGAGCGTATTGATTCCTCTTCTCAATCGTCTGCTTTGGTGTTGAAAGTGGGTAAGCCAAACATTATACCCTTTTTCTTCTCTCCCTTATTCATTGTTTTATAGTGTTTAACTGAAGGTTTAGTTTTGTTTCCAAATCTTTTGGGGCGATGGCTAGAGAGAAACAGTAAAGCATTGACTGCTTGGGTTCTTCGCTCATCTTTGATCATTTTTAATCGGATCTTGATTGAGTATCGTGGGGGTGAAGTGGTAAGGTTGCATTGATAGTGCTGGTTGAATATTACTAAATCTTTAGTCATGGATGTCAATCCATACTTGTAGAGAACGTTTATGTGTTAATGGAATTCGCTTTATTTGTAGTTAAGCAAGGAGAAAGGGATTTTCGTTCCTAGTTAGTGTTCTAAGGGAGATTAGTCGCTTATTCTTTGTCCAAGGTTGATCACGAGTGGGGAGGTTTGCTCTGTAACATCTCGAATTTTGGGCCTAGAAGTATTGGGCCTTGAGTTTGGAATCATTTAGGAGGCGACTTAAATAATTTAAATGTGTTTAAAATTTTACAATTGCACGTTTAGTTTAATATTTGAGTAATTTAGGAAGGGTTGTTAGTGTGGGAAAAGTCCTGGGCTCGATCCCGGGCTCTAGCAAAAATTTTAATTTTTGCTTCCTTAGGGAGACTCTGGCGTAGGCCTTATATATATGTTGGTTTAAAATTTGACACAAGGGGACGCTTGGTCCAGTGGCCAGGGGCGTTAAGAGCATGGAAGGGAACTGGTTCAAGTCGTAGCATGCACAAATGTGTTGGTTTTTTTTTTAAAACAACCTAGGTTGTGGCAGATAGGCTTTATAAATACTTGGGGAGGAAAGGTGACACAAATCAAGTAGGTGACGTGGTGGCAAGGGATGTGTAGTGTAGCTATGAGGGTAAAGGTTCGAATCTAGTTAGCAGTAGTGTTTCTAGATTTTTTTTCGTATAACCTGGTTGCGCGTTAATAGGCTTTAAAAATAGCTGGGGATAGAACATGACACAAACAGCGTTTGGGGTGCAGTGATAAGGAGCGTGTTGTGGGTGCTGAAGGGGCGCAGGTTCGACTCTCATGTCAGGCGAAGTTTTCATTTTTATTCTTAAGTAACCCTGGCTTCAGCAAGCAAGCCTTATAATTAGTTGCGACTGAAATATAGCATAAGAGGAGTTGCTGTGCAGTGGCCAAAAGCGTGCTAGTAGCCTGGGGGACTGGAGTTTGAGCTGTTGTGTGCACAAAAGGGACAATTATTTTGCTGTGGGGACGTCCAGAATTTGAGTTGGAGGAGGGCTCTACTGGAGCTGGAATTCGGGTGGAATTATAGATAAGGATTAAGGGGGATATGATGGAGATAAAATTTGAGAAAAATAAGGAATTTGATTTGGAATGGGCTATTGTCGATTGTGGGACATTGTTCTTTTATTTTATTTATTATTTCTTCGGTGCAAAATTCGGCAATAGGTGGGGGGTACCGAAAATAGAGGGTGTTCTTTTTTTTTAAAAAAAAAGGTGTTTCATTTGGTTTTGGTTTATTTCTTTTTCTCATTTTCCTTTGTGTGCCAAATGTGCATTCTTTTTACCCTATTGCTTTTGCATAATTTCCTTCCCTTCTCTTTTCTTTCACATTTCTTATTTTCTTTCTCTTAAAGCCGAATAACTCCTCTCCCTTTGCTGAAATTCTTTTGTGCCGTCACTATCTCTTCAACCTTGACCAAACCAATTCTTATGTTCAACTTTGCTCTCTTGGGCTCTCTTTAGTCGAATCTTCTTTAAGTAACCTTGTTCGTGTGATCCAAGGCTAAATCCCAAAGATAACCGTATTTTATCGTGATGGAAAAAGGGAACTCTAGTGGTAAAGAGATGGCAAATGTGATGACGGGGTTTGAGCATGTAACCACCATTCCCAAGTTTAAGCGACGTAAGGTGTCGACAGTTCGGGACTTTCCGCCTGGATGCAGAAGAGGGGCTACAACAGACTTCGGATTAAATAGGCAAATCGCAATCGATCAAGGTTCTAGCGACTATGATTACTTAGTACTCAATATGGTCAAGTGTGTGCTTCTAACCCTTGTTTGATAGCCGATGTAGACCAAAGGTGTGTACACACACTTTACACCCACAATAGATCGGCAACTCCCAAAATGCCAAAATCTCGAAAAGTCGAAATGCTGAAAAGTCAAAGGTTTGGATACTGTAGTCTTGCGAGTGTGCGAACACTCGTATGAGGGTAATCGATACAATACCAGAGACCCCATGAGTGATCTCATGGACTTGGGTCACATTTTGGCCAATTAGGCCAGAATGGGCCGAATGGGCTGACGGGCTCGTGGGCCTAAATAAGCAAAAATTGGTAAATTGGTAATAAGCGACGAGCTAATTAAGTTGGTTCTATGGCTTGGGATAGATTTGGGCCTGATGGGCCGTATAAATGTGATTGGGCCTAGTGGGCCATATAAATGTGACTGGGCCTAATGGGCTATATGAATGTATGTGGACTCGTTAGGGTTATGTCATGGACTTTTAGGCTTAGTAGCTAATAATTACTTAAGCAGACATAAAACTTGATTAACCAATTAAGTATAAGTGTGGACAAGTCATAGAGTTAAAGTGTGGCAATGGGTATATACATGTTTAGGATTGGATCTAGGGAGAGCTTGGTACTTAAGCGGTCTTAATGACTCACCTCCTCCTCTCAAGAATACTACCTGGTGCATAATATCTGTTCACTTTAGCCAGCAGGGACCTGTTGATGGGACAAGGTACGTAATTAGACCCCTGGTGTTAAGAAATTACTGAAATACCCCTGTAGGGTAGAATTACTGAAATACCCCTGTAGGGTAGAATTACTGAAATACCCTTGTAGGGCAGAATCACTGAGATACCCGTGACCTACAAAATTACAGAAAACCCTTAGTTGGCAAATTACCAAAATACCCCTATGTGCCAAAAGTATGACTTATGCATGCTATATGTTATCTGTTGCATTCATGTGTTATTATATTGCCTATGGGTCGGGATTATGATTGGAGGAAGTGTATATAAGGGTCGCATAGTTGTTTGACGACTGTGGATCCGCCGAAGGCTTTATAGCCATCGTAGGCTTTTTAGCCACCGAGCAGTTATGCTGCACTGATAAGTAGTGCCAGAATCGGTGCTACACAGAATATGACCATCTATGCTGCAACGATAAGTGGTGCCACAACCGATGCCACACCAGGTGTATAAGGATGGGTTGGTTGTGTATCTCCCCACAGGAGTGTAGGGTTGGAAGGGAGTGTACAGGGTTGGTTATGGGAAATTGCACATTGCATAATCATATTGCTATTGTTGTGATTTAGGCTAAGGCCTAAGGCCACTGTATGTTGAGATATGGGCTTAGGCCCAACCGAGGCCATTATGGGCTAAGGCCCAAAGGCCACCGATATTGAATAGGGCTTAGTCCCAAATTATTTATTGCATGTTATGAGTTCATCGAGGGACGTACACACTGAGTTTTCGAAAACTCACCCCCTCATTTATTTTTTTCTCAGGTGATTCTGAATAGGCGGTTCGATAGATGGAGGGATACGGAGGTGGCTACACTGCAACCTGTTTTAATGATCAGTAGTTTTTTTATTTATTAACCTTATTTCAAAATTATTTTTATTGGGTTGTAATAAGGCTTCTATAACTTTTGGATTTTCAAATTTGGGATTTTATTGTGATTTTATAATTGCTAGAGGTAGAAAAGGGTTTTTCCAAAACAACAATCGTTTTAAATTAAGCTTTTGCAATGGTTAAGACTTTATAATTAATAACATTTTTAATAGGGAATAATCTTTTAAATAAACCACATTGGGAATTGATCAAATGCAAACTAAGGTTTTACACAAATATTCCAACAAGAAGGGTTTTCAATGAAAACTTGGTTTTCGAAAAACACTTCCATGTGACACGCCGGATTCGGGCCTAACTACTAGGCCGAGTTTGGGGTGTTACATTCTCGTTTAGAAATAGGTGTGTAACCACACCCTACTGTAGCGTAGATCAGCAAAAGTCGAGATGCCAGAGCGCCGGCATTCGAGGCCTTACAGGCATGTGAATGCCTGTGGGCCGAATCGCGCCTACTGATGGTGGGCAATAGACTGTTAAGGCCTTTAAGCGTGATTTTGTGCACTTGGGGCGTTATGGGCCTTAATGGGTCGAAGTGGGCCTATTGGGCCTACGGGCCCATATAAGTAAATTGCTCGGTAAGTGATCGTTGGTATGTTGATTGATAAAGTTTTCCATGTCATATATAAAACTGGACAGAACGGGCCACATGAGCATGTGGGTCCACTTGGGCCCAATAGGGGTTTTGGGCCCATAAATACTGTTTTGACTGTATAGACTATCTGAGCCGCTCGAAGTGATGTTAGACCTTTTAGGAGGTCGTATTAAGTGCCGAAACCCTAAATATTAATGAAGTGACCCAAATGCCTCTGAGGGGTAAAATTTCTATTATACCTCTGACTACTTAAAAGACTTATATACCCCTAAGACGGGTTTTCTGATATATGTATGACTGAAACTCTATCTGTTAAACTGCATGCACGACATATTTACTTATGACATGATAATCTGCATGGGGATTGGTTATGATTATGGAGGTAGTTCTGTATAGTGGCTTCGCCATGTAATCTGTTTCTGGTGGCTTTGCCACGATATTTGTTGTTAGCAGCATGGCTACGTATTGGTGTGCGGGCTGGGTGGGTTGAGTTATTTCCCACATGGTGTGATGGGTTGGTACGGGTGGTGTGATGGTTGGACTGGTTGGGTTTGCATGCATATACTGTTCTATTTCTGTAATGGGCTTGGGCCCGCACTATTTTGTATAGGGCTAAGGACCAGACTGATCTGTTCTGTATAAGGCTTCAACCTAGTCTGTTCTGCATGACTGGTTTCTGCTATTGGTTGGGGAAGTTACACATTAAGTTTTTGCAAACTCACCCTTTTATTTTTAAATGTGCAGGTAACCCCTAGCCTTATGCATTTGAAGCAGCGAGGGATTCGGGATGGCCACGTGTTTTCTACTTTTGGATTTTTCTTTATTTAATTTCAATTTGGGTTTTACTTTTGTAATAAAGCCATTTATGGGGTTTTGTTTTAGTTTTTAATATTTGAACTGTTAATTATTTTAAGTTGCTTAAGTAGTTAATCAGGTTTTCAAAACTAATAACCAATACTTTAAAGTAAGTCACGCGTAACATTTTCATGGAATAACTAAGTGCTTTCATAACATCAATTGATTGAATACAATAAATGAGCAAACCATTTTTACTCCAACATTTCCAAACTAATAAAAATAGTTTTCTAAAGTTCCAAATCTGGACGGGCTTTTTTTAAAAAGTGGAGGAAACTTTTAATCGATAAGTCTGGTTTCGAATGTATCATCCATGTGACCCACCAGATCTAGCTATAACATTTGGGTCGATTTTGAGGGTGTTACAAATCAGACCTGGATCAGGGGAAAACAAAAATAGTTGAATACTCGATTTATACCGTCCGTTGATATCCAAGGTAAGTTTATAAGCAAATAGATTTTGTTAACTTTGAATACATGTGAACTTGTAATGTTGAAATGAATTATGTGTATTTAAATGAGGTAGCCGAATATAAATATAAATATATATAAAAATAAAGTGTATAATTTTGATTCGATTGAAATACAACGTATGAAAGTCTTGTATAAACGAAAGGAATTCTGATAAGTGTTCTTGTGTAAGATCCTGTGTGGGACAGTGGCAACGAAATGTAATTTCTAGTAAGACCCTGTGTGGGATAGTGGCATTGATTTGTAATTGCGAGTAAGACCCTGTGTGGGGTAGCGGCATTGCTACGTGATTACATGTAAGACCACGTGTGGGACGTTGCGTTGTACAATATATTTGATTATTCGAGTATCAATTTCAATTTCGAATGGTTCAACATGCAATGATAAGTTGTGAATAAATGTGTAAATCAAGCTAATGTGATCAGGTATGTGATTATTGATTACCTATTTGATAATAAGGTAAGTTGGATATTGAATATGTGTAACAAATAATGCATGATGTTGATGAAATTATTTGGGTATATAAGAAGTATATTCGGCCACCCATTATGTGTAAGAATGTGATATTAAAGTTGGCTCATGAGTATATGCATATGGGTATTTATGTATTCGGGTTGAAATGATATTGTGGCTTTGAAATCGAAGGATACTTTGATAATAGATATATATATACGTTTGGCCAAGATAAAGATTATACATGAAAGTATATGTTGTATATGAAATTGTAAACTTGAAATTAAATGTGATTATGATAGCATAAATTTGGTGTGGTTAAATTGAGTTGATTATATCATTGATTTGTTAAATTTCTTATGACTTACTAAGCTATAATAGCTTTCTCTTGTGTGTTTGTTTGCCTTTATTTTATAGATTTTGGAGACTAGTTACGGGCTCGGGGATCGTCAGTGAAGTTTATCACACTATCGACTATTTTGGTACTTTTAAAAAGTTGAATTTGAACCTATGGCATTTATACGCTAGTTGGTAATATAATTGATTTTGGGTATGTATATATAAGCCATGCGAAAATGGCTTGTCTATCTTGTTAAGTTTGGGCTTTATGCTTTGGTTTGATGATAAATATATTTGGTTTTGGTGATTCGGTTAGGTATTATTATGTGAATTGGTAACAAGATAAGTTGGTAATGGTATATATATAATGATGTTGATGTGGTTTGCTTATGCTTGAGGTTTGTAAGTTTGATTACGGATAGGCTCATTTTGGTAAAAATGCTAAAGATATAAGTGATGGATTAATGTATTTGGCTATGTGATTAAATTAGGTTTTATGTGATATATATATATATATATATATATATATAAATTAGGTCATTTTATTATTTGATTAAAAAATGAGTTTAATGACATGTTTGGTGTGATGTATATTTATTAATATGACTTGGCATTTGGAATATAGGTTGAATCTATGTGTTAATTTGTGGTATATGTTAATCGATTCAGCATTATACATGTATATATGTGTCTATTATTGTAAATTTTTGGTTAGTAGGTTTGACTAGAGGACCCATGAAAATGGTTATGATATTTGGTTATTTGAGATGAATGTTTTGACATAAATTTAGATGGATATATTCGACTGATAAATGGTTAAATTGATGAAGTGTTATTCAACACCTAGTATGAAGTTTATGATATTGAAAATGTAGTTATAATTCATGTCTTGTTTGGGCATAATTAAAAGTTGTTTGATCGGCATAGTCATGTCATGTATTACTAAATTGATTCAGGTTAATGATTTAATTATAATATATATATAGTTGGTCATTGTATGATGATAAAGAATAATTCGAGTGCATGCTTATAATTGGTCAAATGATATGACATTATGGTGGTGTGATTGTTTAATTATTTAGTAACATGTAATGTTTTAATTTGATGATAGTATCTATTCATACAAAATTAGTACAGGTGCACGGTTATATATACCTTGGGAAATTAATCATTTGATGTTCTGTTAAATTTGGTTTAAGTTGATAGTGAATCTATTAGTGTGGCGCATACTTATTATATTTGAAATTACATGTAGTAATGAATATTATGCCATTATTGATTTGTTTAAGATATATATCTATTATGTGTTACTGAATGCATGTGCTCTATTATAAAATTAGATGTTTGATAATATTTAAATGATGTTTATTTAAATATGACTTATGCGTATACTGTGATTGTTTAAATGTTGTGTTTAGTCCAGTAATACCTCGTAACCCTATTCCAGCTACGGATACATGTTAGGGGTGTTACATTTTATTGGTATCAGAGCTACGATTTAGTCAATTCTAGGACTAACGTAGCATGTATGAGTCTAGCTATACATGCCATATTTTATACTGTGATAGTGTGATGACTCCTGACACTTGAATATATGTTTTCGTATAATAAATGGATCCCAATCGACCCGTAGTTGATGATGTCGAAAGTATAGCACCTGCTCCCGCGCAAGGGACAGTGCCGGCTGATTCTCGGCCGACTTCGAGTAGCCATGAGGGAGTGGCTAAACAAGCCTTTTATCAAATGATGAATGATTGGTTTACTTAGTATATTCAGACAAATCCGGCTGTTAAATAACCCCCACCCTCGAATAATCCACCTCCGATACTTGTGGTACCTCAGATGATGGATCCGATGAGATTACATAAGCCCCTTGTTGATAAAATTAGAAAATACGAGGCTGAAGAGTTTAGGGCCACTGTTAATGATGATGCTGAATGGGCTAAATTTTGGCTCAATAATACTATTCGTGTCTTCGATGAACTATCTTGTACACCCGATGAGTGTTTAAAATGTGCCATATCTTTACTACGAGATTCTGTCTATCACTAGTGGAATACACTGGTTTTGGTTGTTCCTAAAGAGCGAGTCACCTGGGAATTCTTTCAAACTGAGTTCCGTAAGAAATATATCAGTCAGAGATTTATCGACCAGAAATGTAAAGAATTTCTTGAGCTTAAACAGGGTCGTATGACCGTATCTGAATTGTAATAGCTTGGTTTAGACCCTAGTCGGAATAATGGTTTTGGGACCACATATCCGAGTATGAAAAATGTTCTGATATTATTTTCTTTGTCTGTACGGTACGAATCTGTATCTGTGAAATTTCTGTGCTTTAATTTGTTTGTTTCTGTGTTTAATTACGAGAAAAGATTAAATTGCGTAAAAGGCAAAATATGCATGCTAATTGTTAAAGTACTTTAATGTTATGTTTCATTAAGTGTGAGATCCTTAAATTGATATTAGACCATGCGTTTATTAGTTGGACAAAAATGGGCTTTAGTGGATGAATTTCTTATGTTTTAATGAAAGGGGCAAATTGGTAAATAAGTTAATTTTATTCATAAAACAAGAAACAAAACATGAAATGGCCATCTTTTAGTTCATTTGAGCCGAAAATACAAGAGAGAAAGCTAGGGCTCATTTGCTTTGATTTTTGGCACTCACCAAGCTCATTTCAAGGTTCGTTTTTGTTTCGTTTTCGATAATTTTTACGTTTCTGTGATCGTTGCTTCGTATTCTTCCATGCCCATGTCTTAATTTCTATTTTTGGTGAAATTCTCAAAAATGCTATTGTTGATAATTGAAGCCTTGTGATGAATTTGGTTCAATAATGATGAATAGGTGTTAAATGAACATGTGTTGCCATGAGATTTTGATAAAATTAAGCTATATGGGCTAAATTGTGAAAATGAGAAATTAGGAGGACTAAATTGCAAAATAAATGTGTTATATGGGCTTATATGAGAGCCATGGAAATTTGGCTAGGCCATTTTGAAATGAAATATTAAATGGTTGAATTTGAATTTATTTAGATCAAGAACAAGGAAAAACGAGCTTAGATCGGGGTAAAGCTAAAGTAATCGAGTAATCGTCTTGTTCGTTTGGTTCGTCTGAGGTAAGTCAAAATACAATTATGTGTTATATTGATGACTGTTATGAATTCTCATTTATAAACTGTATTTAGAGGGCCATGAGAGCTTGACGTATATTTTCGAGTTATTCTGAATGAGAAATGATAGAATAATATCATGTAAGACCTCGTCCGAGGCGAAGGCATTGATTTGAAAATTTACGTGTAAGACCGTGTCTGGGACACTAGCATCGTATATGTTTCATGTAAGACCCTGTCTGGGACAGTGGCATCGATGTTGAATAACATGTAAGACCACGTCGGGGATGTCAGCATTGTATAAGGCCTTTACGATTTTCTGTAACAATTCTGAATGATACGATGAGAGGTTTGGAAAATGAATGAGTACATAATAGATATATATCTGACTCAGGTACGTCTGTTTTGTCCTGAATTTCCAAATATGAAAGATATACTACGATGAAATAGACTTCTGTTACAAATGAGTGTCTGTTGTGTATGGTTAATTATGAAATGATTCTTACATTTTGTTTATGAAATGCATATGATTGTATTTGATTTACTAAGCTCCTAGTAGCTTACTCTGTTTATTCTTTCAACTGTTTTACAGATATCGTAGCTACTAAAGGCTCGGGATAGTCAAGGATTGTCACCACACTATCGCACTCGTTTTGGTACCTTTTGCAAATTGTAAATATTTGAATTATGGCATGTATAGGCTAGAGTGCCTTTTTTGTAAACTTGAAGATGTTAGTTGAAATGTTATGAGAATTGGATGCGAAGTTATGGAAATTCATGATGGTCTTATGATCTACTTCTTTTGGTCATTTTGAAAAATACCAAATTGAAGAAATGGTAAGATTTGGTTGTGGTATAAAAGAGATATGTTCCATATGTTTGAATATGAGTTTTGCTCGAAATATAGGCATGCTTGGTATGATTATGAATATGAATGATTTGATCATGTGGTGGTATGTTTAAAAGCATTGAAATGAGTTGAGATTGTGGCATGATTATTGCTCATGTACGAATCTAGGAATGACCATTGTTATGGGTGGCAAATTGGCTTAAACCAAACCTACTTTGCGCCACACGGTCAGTACACACGGGCGTGTGACTCGACCGTGTGACGCCTGCATCTGAAACATTTTGGTCAGTTTTGCAAACGACTAGACACAGGGGCATGTCTGGTGACCGTATGGAATTTGACAGTGTTGCCCACGGGCTGGACACACGGGTGTGTCTGGTGACCGTGTGGGGCTAGACAATTTCAACCACAGGCTGAGTGTTTGGGGCATGTCTAGTAGGACACGAACGTGTTGGTGTACACGGGCTAGGGACACGACCGCGTGTCCCTAACTTGAAAGTTTTCTCAATGTTCTCCCTATCTTTCACATGTATTCAATTTGATCCTAAATGAATAAGTGTATGATTATATGAGTTTTAAAGCCTGATTGGATGAATGATTTTAGAACTATGTTGTTGAATGTAAAGTTCAAAATTTTACTATTCTGACATGCGTTACAAGTCCGGTAATTCCCCTTACCTATTCCGGCAACGGTTACGGGATAGGGGTGTTACACGAATACTAGCGGGAATTTGTGAGACTTAGCAGATATGCCCGAGAGTGTGTCTCGACCAAAGCTATAATGTGTAAAACATTCGAAGACGAGTTGAATGAAGACATTAAACTGCTTGTTGGCATACTTGAAATAAAATAATTTGTAGAACTTGTTGAGCAAGCTTGCAAAGTCGAAGAGCTCGAGAAAGAGAAAAGAAAAGCTAAATTTGAATCTAGAGATTCCCGTAAAAGACCACTGAGTAAAACTTTTCAGTCAGCATCAAAAAAGTTCAGAGCTGATTTTAGTCGATCTAAGGCTACTGCAGGATTTTCCAAACGTGATCGAGATAGACCTTCCGTGAGTTCATGAGCCACATTGATTGTTAGTGTTGGCAATGTTCAGCAAATAGGCTCAAGTTTTGGTAATATGGTAAGCAACATCCCGGAGAGTGTAAACGACGTTATCAGTCTTGTTTCAAATGTGGATCAATGGATCATTTTATTCGTGAGTGCCCAATGTTAGCCGAGCAAAATACTGATCAGAGTGCGAAACTGAGTAATGTGCCAGTGCAAGGCAGACCACCCAAAAATACAGGTAATGTGAGTGGCAGTCAGAGAGGAATGAAAGATACAGCTGTTCGATCTGAAGCTCGCGCACCTGCCAGAGCATATCAAATATGCGCTCGTGAGGAGGCTTCATCCCAGACGATATTACCGGTACTTTCACTCACTATGTGTTATTGCATTGATTGATCCTGGTTTGACTCAATCATATGTGTGTGAGACTTTAGTATCCAGTAAGACTTTGCTAGTTGAGTCTACTGAGTTTGTGATTAGAGTATAGAACCCCTTGGGCCGGTGTGTTTTAGTTAACAAAGTTTGTAAAAATTTCCCGTTGATGATTCGAGATTCATGCTTTCTGGCTGACTTGATGTTGTTGTCATTTGACGAGTTCGATATAATTCTGGGTATGGATTGGCTTACTTTGCAAGATGTCGTTGTAAACTGCAAACGAAATACTATTGATTTGTGATGCCAGAATGATGAGATTATTCGAATCGAATCTAATGATCTTAATGGTTTACCAGCAGTGATATCCTCGATGTTGTCTTACAAGTATGTGAGAAAGGGTTGTGAAGCTTACTTTGCATATGTGCTTGATAGTAAAGTGACCGAAAAGAAGATTGAATCCGTACCAGTTATGTGCGAGTATTCGGATGTGTTTCCTGAAGAATTGTCGGGTTTGCCACATATTCGAGAGGCAGAGTTTGGTATTGAGTTAGTGTTGGGGACGACTCCGATGTGCCAAAAACTACTTTCAGAATGAGATACAGACACTATAAGTTTCTGGTTATGCTTTTCAGACATACTAATGCACCTATTGTTTTCATGGATTTGATTAATCGGATCTTTAGGCAGCATTTGGATCTATTTGTGGTTGTTTTCATAGATGACATTTTGATCTATTCATGTGATGAAACCGAGCATGCCGAGCATCTGAGACTTGTGTTGTAGACTTTGCAAGATAAGTAGATGTATGCGAAGTTCGGTAAATGTGAGTTTTGGTTATGCAAAGTCAATTTTCTGGGCCATGTTGTATCACCAGTAGGTATTCGGGTTGATCCGGTTAAGATTTTGGCTATACTTGATTGGAAACCTCTGAGAAATGTTTCTGAAGTCTGAAGTTTTCTGGGACTTGCTGATTATTACAGACGATTCATGAAAGGTTTCTCGACAATTGAACCTCGATGACGAAGCTATTACAGAAAAAATGTTAAGTTTGAGTGGTCGAAAAAGTTTTAGAAAAGTTTTCATCAGTTGAAAGCCCTTTTGACCGAAGCTTTAATCAAGTTTAGCCAGAATCGGGTAAAGAATTTGTTATCTATAAAGATGCATCCTTAAATGGTTTGGGCTGTGTTTTGATGCAGGAAGGAAAAGTTGTAGCTTATGCCTCGAGACAGTTAAAGCCACACGAAAAGAACTATTTGACACACAATCTAGAATTAGTAGCTATTGTTTTTACATTGAAAATATAGCGTCACTATCTGTTCGGTGAGAAATGTCACATTCATACTGATCACAAAAGCCTGAAATATCTGATGACTCGAAAAGATTTGAATTTGAGATAGTGTCGATGGTTAGAGTTGCTAAAAGACTACGAGCTTGTGATCAATTACCATCTCGGAAAGGCTAATGTTGTTGCTGATGCTTTAAGCCGAAAATCACTGTTTGCTTTGCATGCTATGAATGCGCATATGGCTATGTCTGATGATGGTGTGATAATAGTTGAGTTAAAAGCAAAACTGCTATTTCTTCAGCAAATTTGTGAAGCTCAAAAAGTCGATAGTGATTTCATAACAAAGCGAGCTTGATGTGATTCAGATGTTGATTCAGAGCTTCTAATTAATACCGAAGGTTGTCTAAGATTTAGAAACCAGATATATGTCCCAAGAAATCCAGAGTTGATTCGGATGATTTTGAATGAAGCTCATAATAGTCGGTTATTGTTCACCTGGGTAGTACAAAAAATGTATAATGATCTAAAACAACACTATTGGTGGCACCGTATGAAACGAGACATTTCTGATTTTGTTTCGAAATGTTTAGTCTGTCAGCAAGTAAAAGTTGGCATCAGGTATCTTCTGGATTGCTTCAGCCGATCATGATACCTGAATGGAAATGGGACCGAGTCACTATGGATTTTGTATCTGGTTTACTAATTACACCGGGCAAGAAAGATGCGATCTGGGTTATTGTGGATAGATTGACTAAATCTGCTCATTTTGTTCCAGTCCGTACAGATTACTAGTTTGATAAGCTTACTGAGTTGTATATTTCCATATTCTAGCTCACGAGGTTAAAGAATTACGATGTGAGAAAGTTACCCAAACTTATTCACCGGTAAGATTTTCGGGGACGAGAATCCCTAAGGGGGAGAGTTGTAACAGCTCGATTTTGACCTTATTCGGAACGGTGGTTTCTGGACCACAAATTTGAGTTAGAAAAATATTTAAAAATTATTTTTGGTGTTTATTATGTGTGAATTGATATTCGTGAAATTTTCATGTTTTAGTTTTGTTGTTTGGATGCCCGATTAAATAAAAGGGCTTAATCGCGTAAAATGAAAATATGGTGGTTTATTGTGCAAGGGCCGAATTACATTTGTCTTTTTCATATGGAGCGTTTATGTTTTAATTAAGCCATTATTAAGTGAGTTGGATGGCCATGACCTTGTTTTATAAAGGTTTTATATTTATTATTAATGGTTAATTAATAAATGGTTTAATATTTTATGTTATAATAAAATATAATGAAAGTGGTCATTCATTTCATCCATATATTAGCCGAATATTAGCAAAGAAAAAGAAAGACAAAGGGTTAGCTACATTCGGTCATAATCATTTGATGTTCTTTTAAAATTGGTTTAAAGTTGATAGCGAATCTATTAGTGTGGCGCATACTTATTATATTTGAAATTACATGTAGTAATGAATATTATGCCGTTATTGATTTGTTTAAGATATATATCTATTATGTGTTACTGAATGCATGTGTTCTATTATAAAATTAGATGTTTGATAATATTTAAATGATATTTATTTAAATATGACTTATGCATATACTGTGATTGTTTAAATGTTGTATTTAGTCTGATAATACCTCGTAACTCCATTCCGATTGCAGATACGAGTTAAGGGTGTTACAACCCCAATATAGATGCAATATGTCACACAATCTCATCTATAGCCATAACTCATAATTTCACATTTTCTTGACATTTTCAATACTTGCCCTCAATTATCAAATACTTTAAGTGAATGGAAATAATATTCCAACTTTCAAGTTACCAAAAAAATGGTATCATCAAGAATTCAATTTCATATTCATTTATAGCTTTTCTTTGTGTGCATGTATAACAATCTTTTGAAAGTATCATAACAAATCCCTTTTATGAATATAACAATCTTTTTAAAGTATCATAACAAATCACTTGTACAAATATATATTGTATAAGCCTTGTTTCGTTCATAATCATGCTATACATACAACCAATCATACATCAAATTACGAAACATTCATGACAATGTTAAACATTCAATCATTTAGTCAAACTAGCAATATTGCTACCATGGCATGCCAAATAGTTAGGGCTCAAAATGCACCTGATTTAGCCACTTTTAAATTTAATTACTTAGCTAAATAGGCAAGCCTGATTAGCAAGCTAAATCATTATTTATAACATTAATATTTAGGTTTTTGTGTGTGACAGCCTGAATTAGGGCCTAAACTGAATAATGGTTTCAAAACCACAATTTTGAAATAGAAAAAATTTATTCTAATTAATTTTTATAATTTATCGAGTGATTAGATGCATGTGTTAGAATATCGATAAAAACTTTCATGAATTGCATGTCTAATTTGCCTATTAGGACTTAATTGCAAAAGTTGAATATGAGTTCTAGATGTTAAAGGATTTATGAAGAGCATAATTGAAGTAGAGGTCCTTAAATGGCAATTATACCATTAGGTTTTCATGGACAAAAATGGGCATACATAGGTAGAAATAACCAAAGTTTTTAATGAAGGGTATTTTAGTCATTTGGTAATTAAAAGATTAAAAAAGGGAAAAAGATGGCAAAATATGTCCATCTTCTTCATTAGGATGAAATTTCAAGGATTCTCCATAGCTAGGGTTTGTTTCAAGCTTCCAAGCTCCATAGTAAGTGATTCCAAGCCCCGTTTTTAATGTTCTTTACGTTTTTGGAGTCCCGATAACTCAATTTAACTTATGCTAGCAATAATTTAACCCAGGGTTTATATTTGGGAAAATACCCATAGGTGAAATGTATTTATTTTGATGTTTTATGATAGAATATGAGGTTTTAAATTATGCTAATCAACTTGTGCTACTCGGTTTTAAGTGGAAACGAGTAAAACAGCTTAATCGGTAAAAATACCTATTGTTCATAAGTACATGTTAGAGTAGAAATTTGATGTTTCTATTGGAAAATAAATGATCAGCATGTTCTAAAATATAAGAATTAAGGAAAAAGTTTAATTTCCGAGCTTTGAGGCAAAAGTGTAAATATGCAAAAGTTTAGGGGTAAAATTGTAATTTTGCCAAAGTTAGAGTTAAGGACTATTTTGATAAATGTGGGTATTAAATAAGCTAAATGTGTTATTTTTGATCAAGAAAGATGTGGAATCGACCTTGATCAGGGAAAGGAAAAGATTATGGACTAAATTGCAAAATTTCTTTGTTTTGCACCGAGGTAAGTTTATATGTAAATAATGTATTGTTTTATTATGTTATAATATTTTATTTTGTGACATGTGAAATAAGTTTTAGTAATTTTTAATTAATGGACATAAACGGGGATTTGTGATTGATGAATTGAGATTAAATGAGGAAATCTCGGTTGAACCTTTGGAATGGAAAAACATGGTGCTAAGTGGATATGCCACGGTTATACATGTTAATTTAAAAAGTGGCGCTAAGTGCGTATGCCGCAATTACCTGTTAGCCTAATAGTGTGGTGCTATATGCATATACCACTAAGTTGGACATTGATTACAGAAGGTGGACCTATGTGCTAAAACCACCGGATATTGTTATTTTCCGAAGTGTTCATCGGGAGAAACAAGTTTGCTAAATGAAATTTAACGTGAAAAATATGGGATGAATACCGGAATATGAATATATGAGTTTTGAATTATGAGTTAGATATGTGATTGAATTTTGATAAGATGAATATGGATAAGTATTATCTTGAAAGTTGATAATAAGAAATTTTAGTGAAGAAATGAAATTTGGGATAAACAGTCTAAAACAGCAGCAGGGGAGTGATTTTAAAAAATCACCAAAAATGATAGAAGTTGAACTAGAAGTGGAATTAGATTTGGAATTAAAGCTCATTGAGTCCATTTTCGTATAAAAGAAACAAAGCAAACAACGGAATTCTTTATTTTTAGATATTTATATTTTTGTAAGACTGGTTCATACTCATTTCATAATCCCCTGTTCTGAATTATAAAAATCATTAAAAATTGTAAAAAAATAGTTAAGGAACCTACTTTATATGGTTGGATTCCTTATTGAGTCTATTTTTAGAAGAAAGAAACAATAACCTCATTTGAATTCAGTATCAAAAGATAAATTAAATTTTAGTGAAGAGTGGTCAGAGCTACTAATCGTAAAATAGTGGAGATTTCAATGAATAAACTGTATTAATTGGCACAACCAAAAACTATGAAATTTCTATGGTAAGAATACATATGAGTCTAGTTTCTCTGAAAATTTACGGATCTTAATTTGGTATTCCGTAGCTCTAGATAAAAGTAATTTAGTGACTAGGACTTGAATGGACAACTTGTACTGAACTGAAATAAATGATAAATGCATATGAGAAAAAGGTCGTGTAATTATGGATACATATTTTGGGATCTATAAATGCCATTATTAGTTTGTTATCTTTATTATTTACATATTACTTACTAAGCTTTTAGCTTACTTTGCTTCCTCTTCCTTTCTTATTTTATTTTATAGTGAAATCAAGTTTGCTCGTGATTCGGGGAAAAGTTGTCGGAAGCTCACCAACGCTATCCATCCTTCCTTTTGGTATTTTGTAAACACATTTTGGACATATGGCATGTATAGAAGGCTTGAGTATTTTGTTATAAATTTTTGTAATATGACTTTAAAAGTTGAATTCTAACATTAGATATTTCACTCGTATTTTGTTATCGATATGATCTGATGTTAGTTACATTATAAGTTTATGATATATGTGAATTTAATTTTTAAAATATGAGCGATCAATTGACGGATTTAAATTTAGATAATCATTTTATGTCTTGATTTGTTATAATTATACGTACGTTGTTCTAGTAATACTCGTATCATGTTCTAGTATTGAACACAGGTATGGGGTGTTACATTTTAGTGGTATCAAAGTTGTGGTTTAGTCAGTTCTCAGACCAGTATAGTGAGTGGGAAAGTTTATCTATACATGGCATAAATATATTGTGATAGTGTGGTGACTTCCGACATTATTAAACTGTGTTTTTTTTTTTTTAGTAATGGATCTTGATCGAGCAGCGGCTGATGATGCTGCAAGTAATGCGCCGGCTACTGCGCAAGGGACCGCGCCTGTAGAAAGTAAACATGAGACATCAAGACAAGAAAACGAAGCTAGGAATGCTTTCCTTCAAATGATGAATTACTGGTATACTAATTTTATTAGAGCAAATCCTAATGTTCAACCTCCTCCTTACCCGCCTATACCACAACCTGTCCCTGCAGCTTTGCAAAGTATTGATATGGTACAATTGACAAAACTTTCGGTAGAGAAGCTTCGTAAACAAGGGGCTGAAGAATTTAGAGCAAACATTAATGATGATCCAGAAAAAGCAGAGTTCTGGCTTGAAAATATTATGCGTATATTTGATTAATTATCTTACACACCTGAGGAGTGTTTAAAATGTGCAGTGTCATTACTGAAAGATTCAACCTATCAGTGGTGGAAGACTTTGATATCCATAGTTTCAAAGGAAAAGTAACCTAGGATTTCTTCTTGGAATAATGTTAGAAGAAATATATTATTCAACGATTTATCGATCAGAAATGGAAGGAATTTCTTGAATTAAAACAAGGAAAGATGACAGTGGCAGAAGTATGAACGCGAGTTTGTAATGCTTAGTAAATATGCACAAGAATGTGTTTCTACCGAAGCAATGATGTGCAGAAGGTTTGAAGACGGACTTAATGAAGACATCAAGGTATTAGTAGGAATTCTAGAATTAAAAGAAATGGTGGTACTGGTTGACAAAGCTTGTAAAGCTGAGGAATTGAATAAAGAAAAGAGAAAAGTTGATATCAAGGCCCGGGATCAAAGGAAAAGATTGATGAACAAGTCATTTCAGTCCCAATCAAAAAGACTTAAAGAAGCAAATCCTCGAAAGATTATTTCAGCCGGGTATTGTTATCGAGACAAGGAAAAATTGAATCCGGGTTCTAAAGCTCGAACTACTTCGATGTCAAGTGTGGGAAATGTAAGATCAGATAGACCTAGGTGTCGACATTGTAGTAAACGACATCCCAGAGAATACTGGGGAAAGATTCGAGCTTGTTTCAGATGTGGCTCCAAGGAACATTTTATCAAAGATTGTCTCGAGAAAATAGAAGAGGAGAAAGTTCAAAGTGTCAGGTAGAGTAATGTTGCTAACAGAGGTAGATCCTCGTGGAATGTTGGAGGTGGGACTAGTGGCAAAGGCATGATAAAAGACTCAACTGCAAGGTTAAAAACAAGAACACCTGCCAGAACTTATGCTATACGAGCTCGTAAGGAGGCATCATCCCCTGATGTGATCACTGGTACTTTCTCACTTTATGATACTGATGTTATTATATTAATTGACCCCGAGTCCACTCATTCTTATATTTGTGAAAATTTAGTACATAGTAAGAAATTGCCTGTGAAATTAACTGAATTTGTAGTTAAAGTATCAAATCCTCTAGGCAGACATGTGCTCGTAGATAAGGTTTGCAGGAATTGTCCTTTGACGATTCAAGGCTACTGTTTTACAGCTAACCTGATGTTGTTGCCATTTGATGAGTTTGATGTTATTTTGGGTATGGATTGGCTAACTCAGCATGATGCAGTAGTAAACTGTAGATAGAAATATATTTTGTTAAAATGTCAGAATGGCGAGTTGCTCCGGGTTAAATCTGATCAGACAGAAGGGTTAGCTAATGTGATCTCTGTGATGGCAGCACAAAGACATGTTAAAAAGGGGTAGGATGCTGACTTGGCTTATATACTCAACACTAGTATCAGAGTCAAAGATTCATCCCGTGCTGGTAGTATGTGAATTTTCTGATATGTTTTCGAAGGAATTACTAGGGCTACCACCAGAAAGGGAAGTGGGATTTTCTATAGATTTAATTCCAAGAACTACTCCGATTTCCATAGCTCCGTACCGAATAGCTCCTACAGAATTAAAGGAGTTAAAGACATGATTACAGGAACTTGTGGATAGATGTTTTGTTCGACCAAGTCATTCACCTTGGGTGCTCCGGTTCTGTTCGTGAAAAAGAAATATGGGTCCTTGGGATTGTGTACCGACTATCGGCAGCTCAATAAGGGGACTATTAAAAATAAGTACCCATTGCCCCAAATTGATGATTTATTTGATCAACTGAAAGGTGCCACAGTATTCTCGAAGATTGATCTCCGATCAGGTTACTATCAATTACGGGTAAAAGAATTAGATGTGCGAAAGATAGCCTTTAGAACCAGGTATGGACATTATGAGTTTCTAGTTATGCCATTTGGGCTATCTAATGCACCTGAAGTATTTATAGATTTGATGCACCAGATATTTAAGCCATTCTTAGACAGATTTGTGGTGGTATTCATTGACGATATTTTGATTTATTCTTGGGATGAAAAGGAGCATGCAGAACATTTGAGAATAGTGTTACAAATTCTTCGTGAAAAGTAACTTTGTGCTAAATTCAGTAAATGTGAATTCTGGCTCCGAGAAGTGGGTTTTCTTGGACATATTGTATCCGCTGAAGGCATTAGGGTAGATCCGAGTAAAATCTCAGGTATTATAAATTGGAGTCCACCGAAGAATGTATTTGAAGTTAGAAGTTTCTTGGGTTTAGCTGGTTATTATCGAAGACTTGTTCAGGGGTTCTCTATGATAGCTTCTTTGATGACCCGTTTACTACAGAAAGATGTTAAATTCGAGTGGACAGAAGAATGCCAATGGAGTTTTGATCAATTAAAAGAATTGTTAACAAAAGCACCTGTACTGGTACAGCCTGAACCGGGTAAGGAATTTATTATTTATAGCGATGCATCATTAAATGGTTTAGGTTGTGTCTTGATGCAAGAAGGTCATGTAATAGCCTATGCTTTAAGACAATTTAAGCCATATGAAAGAAATTACCCGGCACTTGATCTTGAATTAGCTGCTATCGTATTTGCGTTGAAGATATGGCGGCATTACTTGTATGGTGAAAAATGTCATATTTATATTGATCATAAAAGCCTGAAATATTTATGACACAGAAAGATTTGAATTTAAGACAGCGTAGGTGGCTTGAACTGATAAAGGATTATGATTTGATTATTGATTACCATCTGGGTAAAGATAATGTTGTAGCTGATGCTTTGAGCCGAAAATCTTTATTTACTTTGCTAGCTATGAATACCTAGTTATCCTTGTCTAATGATGGTTCAGTTATAGCTAAAATGAGAGGTAAACCAATGTTTATACAACCGATTTGTGAGGCTCAGAAAAATGTTGAAAAGTTACAAATTAAACGAGCACAATGTAAGTCGGGTACTGATTTTGAATTTCAAGTAGGGACTGATGGTTGTTTGTTATTCAAGAGCAAGATATATGTACCTCAAAATTTAGATTTCATACAAAAGATTCTACACGAGGCCCACAGCGATACTATGTCTGTACATCCGGGGAGTAATAAAATGTATAATGATCTGAAAAAGATGTACTGGTGGCCAGGTATGAAATGTGATATTTCTGAATTTGTATCAAAGTGTTTGATATGTCAGCAGGTTAAAGCCGAACATCAGGTACCTTCGGGGTTACTTCACCCACACTATACCGGAATGGAAATGGGAAAGAATTACTATGGATTTTGTATCTAGGTTACCGTTGTCTCCAAGGAAGAATGATGCCATTTGGGTGATTGTTGATCGATTAACAAAGTCAGCGCACTTTATTCCGGTACGTATGGATTATTCTTTAGATAAACTGGCCGAGTTGTATATATCTGAGATTGTTAGACTACATGGAGTGCCTATTTCCATTATATCAGATAAAGATCCCTAATTTACGTCTCGTTTCTGGGATAAATTGCAAAAAGCCCTGGATACCCAGTTGTACTTCAGCACCGCATTTCATCCTCAGACTGATGGCCAATCTGAGTGTGTAATTCAAGTATTGGATGATATGCTTCGATGTTGTATACTAGAGTTTGAAAGTAATTGGGAGAGATATCTACCTTTGATTGAATTTTCTTACAATAACAGTTATCAATCCAGTATTAAAATGGCTCCGTATGAAGCTTTATATGGTAGAAAATGTAGAACCCTGCTATATTGGATAGAGATTAGTGAAAAGAAGATATATGGGGTTGATTTGATATGGGAAACAGAAGAAAAAGTGAAGGTGATTCGGGAAAGTTTGAAAGTAGCTTCTGACTGTCAAAATCATATGCCGATCTTAAACTAAAAGAGATTGAATTTCAAGTTGGTGACAAGGTATTCCTGAAAGTGTCCCCTGAGAAGAAAGTTCTCTGGTTCGATCGAAAGGGTAAATTGAGTCCAAGATTCATCGGACCATATGAAATCATAGAAAGAATTGGACTGGTTGCTTATCGATTGTCATTACCACCAGAGCTCGACAGAATTCATAATGTTTTTCATGTATCTATGCTACGATGATACCGATCAGATCCTTCACATGTTCTTTCTCCTACAAAAGTGGAAATTCAGCCAAATATGAGTTACAGTGAAGAACCAGTTAAGATTTTGGCACAGGAGATCAAGGAACTCAAAAATAAAAATATAAAGTTAGTAAAAGTATTGTGGCAAAAACATGGAGTAGAAGAGGCAACATGGGAACCAGAAGAAGCTATGAGAAAATAGTACCCAAACCTTTTCAATGGTAAGATTTTTGGGGACGAAAATCTCTAAAGGGGGAGAGTTGTGACAACCCGAATTAGGGCCTAAATAGAATAGTGGTTTCGAAACCATAATTCTGAAAAATTTATTCCAATTAATTTTTATAATTTATCGAGTGATTAGATGCATGTGTTAGAATATCGATAGAAAATTTCATAAATTGCATGTCTAATTTGCCTATTAGGACTTAATTGCAAAAGTTGATAAATATGAGTTCTAGATCTTAAAGGATTTAATTGAAGAGCATAATTGAAGTATAGGTCCTTAAATGGAAATTATACCATTAGGCTTTCATGGACAAAAATAGACATACATAGGTAGAAATAACCAAAGTTTTTAATGAAGGGTATTTTAGTCATTTAGTAATTAAAAGATGAAAAAAGGGAAAAAGATGGCAAAATATGTCCCTCTTCTTCATTAGGACGAAATTTCAAGGGTTCTCCATAGCTAGGGTTTGTTTCAAGCTTCCAAGCTCCATAGTAAGTGATTCCAAGGCCCGTTTTTAATGTTCTTTATGTTTTTGGAGTCCCGCTAGCTTGATTTAGCTTATGCTAACAATAATTTAACCTAGGGTTTATATTTGGGAAAATACCCATAGGTGAAATATATTTATTTTGATGTTTTATGATAAAATATGAGGTTTTAAATTATGCTAAACAACTTGTGCAACTCGGTTTTAAGTGAAAACGAGTAAAACGACTTAATCGGTAAAAATACCTATTGTTCATAAGTACATGTTAGAGTAGGGATTTGATGTTTCCGTTAGCAAATAAATGATTAGCATGTTCTAAAATATAAGAATTAGGGAAAAAGTTTAATTTTCGAGCTTTGGGGCAAAAGTGTAAATATGCAAAAGTTTAGGGGCAAAATTGTAATTTTGCCAAAGTTAGAGTTAAGGACTATTTTGATAAATGTGGGTATTAAATAAGCTAAATGTTTTATTTTAGATCAAGAAAGACGTGGAATCAACCTTGATCGGGGAAAGGAAAAGATTGTGGACTAAATTGGAAAACTTCTTTATTTTGCACCGAGGTAAGTTTAAATGTAAATAATGTATTGTTTTATTATGTTATAATATTTTATTTTGTGACATGTGAAATAAGTTTTAGTATTGTTTAATTAATGGACATAAACCAGGATTTGTGGTTGATGAATTGAGATTAAATGAGGAAATCTCGGTTGAACCTTCAGAATGGAAAAACATGGTGCTAAGTGGATATGCCACAATTATACATGTTAATTTGAAAAGTGGCGCTAAGTGTGTACGCAACAATTACATGTTAGCCCAATAGTGTGGTGCTATGTGCATATACCACTAAGTTGGGCATTAATTACAGAAGGTGGAGCTATGTGCTAAAACCACCGGATATTGTTACTTTCCGAAGTGTTCATCAGGAGAAACAAGTTTGCTAAATGAAATTTAACATGAAAAATATGGGATGAATATCGGAATATGAATATATGAGTTTTGAATTATGAGTTAGATATGTGATTGGATTTTGATAAGATGAATATGGATAAGGATTATCTTGAAAGTTGATAATAAGAAATTTTAGTGAAGGAATGAAATTTGGGATAAACAGTCTAAAACAACAGCAGGGGAGTGATTTTGAAAAATCACCAAAAATAGTAGAAGTTGAACTAGAAGTGGAATGAGAAATGGAATTAAATCTTATTGAGTTTATTTTCATATAAAAGAAACATAGCACATAAAGGAATTCTTTATTTTGAGATATTTATATTTTTGTAAGACTGGTTCGTACTCATTTTGTAACCCCCTATTCTGAATTTTAAAAATTATTAAAAATTGTAAAAAATAGTTAAGGAACATAATTTATATGGTTGAATTCCTTATTGAGTTTATTTTCAGAAAAAGGAAACAATAACCTCATTTTAATTTGGTAGCAAAAGATAATTAAATTTTAGTGAAGAGTGGTCAGGGCTGCTGAATCACGAAACAGGGACGACTTCAATGAATAAACTGTATTAATTAACCGCACCAAAAATTCTGAAATTTTTATGGTAAGAATACATATGAGTCTAGTTTATGAGAAAATTTACGGATCTTAATTTGGAGTTCCGTAGCTTCGGATAAGAGTAATTTAGTGACTGGGACTTGAATGGGCAGCTTGTACTGAATTGAAATAAATGATAAATGCATATGAGAAAAAGGTCGTGTAATTATGGATACATATTTTGGGATCTATAAGTGCCATTATTAGTTTGTTATCTTTATTATTTACATATTACTTACTAAGCTTTTAGCTTACTTTACTTCCTCTTCATTTCTTGTTTTATTTTATAGTGAAATCAAGTTTGCCATGATTCAGGGAATAGTTGTCGGAAGCTCACCAACGCTATCCATCCTTCCTTTTGGTATTTTGTAAACACATTTTGGACATATGGCATGTATTGAAGGCTGGAGTGTTTTGTTATAAATTTTTGTAATATTACTTTAAAAGTTGAATTCTAACATTAGATATTTCACTCGTATTTTGTTATCGGTATGATCTAATGTTTGTTACATTATAAGTTTATGATATATGTGAATTTAGTTTTTAAAAGATGAGCGACCAATTGATGGATTTAAATTTAGATTTGCTATAAGTATACGTACGTTGTTATAGTAATACTCGTATCCTATTCTAGTATTCAATACAGGTACGGGATGTTACATTGTGTTAAGACTCACACCTTAATTAGGCTCTTTTGTAGCACACTAGCGAATCTTGTGGTTTCTTAATAAACTTTCAAACAGGTCTAAATTAAATTAAATTAAAGTAAATAACTATAGAAAGTAATTAATACAACTCTTATATTGCCCCTAAACACCAACTTATAGGCACAATCCATTCGTCAGAATTACAACTATTTTTCGAATCCAAACTAGTTAGATTTCTTACATTGTTTTTACGCGAATCATACACACGAACGTCTTTCGCCTTTACTGTTGAGTTGGAGCATTTGGTTAGAACCTAACATATTTAAAATCTAAAAAATCAATAACTAATCTTGATTAAAATCCTTCATTTAATCAATTCATAACCTTTTCCTGAAATCTATGTCAAAACAACAAACTAGTTTACGATTACCTAACTTACGCTTCCCGAATTGTCAGATCTGAATTGTTGATAGATCAAGGACGAATGTAACATCCCAAAAATTGGGGGTTAGTAGAATTAGGTTTGGGGAACGAGAGAGTGTGGTCTTGCCTTAATTTTCTTAAAATAAATATTGCAAAATTATTTCAAAAATGAAGAAGAAGCCTAATGGTTAAAAGAAATATGAGAAAGCATGGAAATTAAATGTGTAACGCCCCAAACTAGCTTAGACGTTATGGCTGAATTTGGCAACGTCACATGGTAGTGTGTTTTGAAAACCTAGTTGTTGCGATAAAATCATTTCCATGTTACTATCTTTCTTTAACTTTTATTAGTCTTAAAAGAAAGCATTTTACTCGTTTAAACTATTTGTTTTAAAACACCTCTCGTTGCGGAAGCTTTTCTAGAAACAGTTTATGTGACTGTGAGTTTAGAAAATACTTTAACTTTTTGAAAACTAAATTTCCTACAACAAGCAGTTATATACCCATAAAATGATTAAATAAATAAAAGCCTAAATTTAAGCAAAAGTCCCCAAAAAGTCCACAAATTACATCACAATAACCCAAAAATAAGAATATAATCCATGCATAAATTAAAACCGTGAAGTCTAAAAAATGTGGTCATCATCGAGCCCTCCACCTCATCGACCCGTCTAGGTCTGGGGATTACCTGTGCACATTAAGCAAAAGGGGGTGAGTGTACATAAACTCAGTGTGTAATCCCGTAGAAAACAAGCAAACAAACAAACAGTAATCATAGTGCACAGTCAAACAGTTTTGGGCCTGAGCGCTTTTCAATATTAGTGACAATTTGGCATTAGCCCAATTCAGTATCAGTATCAAATATGTAGTAGGGCCTTAGCCCATCACAATATCAGTATGCGTTAGGGCTTTAACCCATCACAGTATCAGTAGCAGTCATGCAGTATTCTACACACTATCTCCGTCCAACCCTACACTCCATATGGGGATTAAATCAACCCACCCATCCCTACACTCCAAGTAGTACCAAATGCGGCACAAAATAGTAATTTACAGCAAAGCTGCCAGTATATTAGCTTAAGAGCTTTTCAGTACACTTCTTCTGAATAATATCAACCCCAAACCAATGCAATACAACATATAATAATATGTCATGCTATTGCATGTTTAACAGTTACAAATACAGTATATGGCATGCTATCACATGTTTATCAATTATACATACAGAACATATCATGCTATTACATGAACATCAATCATACATACTATTCAGTCCACACATTTAGGGGTCTAAGTAGTGCTTACCGACCCTACAGTAGGTTTACAGTCGACTTGGGCAACCTGTGCAACCTTAGGAACATTTTAGTAAAAATGGGCCTACACCCCCTGTGGCCTGTACATGTGGGCACACACGGCCCAATTTGGCCTCGGCCCAAAATCCCACATGCCCGCTTGAACGAGCATGGTTTTAGCCTACTTAGATCGTTGACGAAAGAAGCTTACAGACCCCACAATGATTATCTGCATGATAAGTGAATCTATTAATCCAATTGCTTACACAGAAGGGTTGAACAACCTACCAAACCCTAAAGAACACAACCCACAACAATGGAGAGAAACATTCGGCCAAGACCGAAAAGTCCCAAGCCATAGTGCCTCAGTTCAATATAACACCAACGAATAGCATTACCTTTGAACATGAGACGAGAGAAAGATTCCAATTGTCTCTGAAATACTAACAAATTCCTTCCCGCCACGAGTAATTCTAAAACCTGAAAAAACACCCTCACCAAGAGGGAAAAGAATAAGAATCGTCGTTCAGAGAAATAGAGGAGAAAGTCGAAAGAGCAGAGACAATCAAAGGCTTACCAATCAGTATTCGGTCACCATCAGTGAAAGGAAGAGTTGAGAGAGAGCAGAGAAACGAAAGAGAAGGATAGGAGAATAGGCAAAGTAATCGGCCTAGAACACCTAGTAAAAAGGGACGGAATTGAGTTAGAGCAAAAAGGATGAGACCGAGAGAACTAAAGCCTGAGTGGTCACGAACCAAATGAATCGAGAAAGGAAGAGAAAGCAGTAAATAAATCAGCTACCAAAGAAAGAAGGTCGAAGTAAGGCAAAGAGAAGGATAAGATGAATTCGGTCACACCAAAAATGGAGAGAAGAGAGAGAACTATTAACAAGGATCAAGAAAGGAAAATATGCATTTGGCCAAGAGACAGTAAAAGAAGATCGAATCCTGAAACAAAACCCGAATGGACAAAGGCCACAATTCGGTTACCTTTAGATAGTGAACGAAAAAAATGAACACGAGCCAAGCAGAAGCTAAAAAAAAGAGAAGATAAAAGACTTGAAATGACTGCAAAAGAAACCGAGAGACCCCAAATGATAATGACAATCAGTTCCAAAAAAAAATGCCAAAAACTCGAAATAGAGAGAAGAGAATCGGCACAACCTCCCCGACACTATTCAAAGCTGAGCTCAAGGGTGCTTAGAGTCCCATTTAGCTACAACAACTCCCCCAACATCCAATCACATGATTTTCTCCTATATTCTCTCTACCATATCCAAATCCCCCTTTTTCCTCCTTGAATTACTTCATGACTCATTCAAATTCCAACCTGCAGAGTTCTAGTCAAACTCTACTTCTCATGCTGAAACACCCCAAACCCGGCCTAGGAGTTAGGCTCGAGTCCGACATGTCACATTGAAGTGTTTTTAGAAAACCATGTTTTCATTGAAAAACCCTTCTTACAAATTTTAAAGAAATCACAATTTCGTCTATCTTGATTAATCAAATTATAAAAATAGTTTACTTCAGAAAAACATATTGATTGCGGAAGCTTTGTTTGAATTCTCGTTTGTTGTGGAAACGTGGTTTTTGGAAAACAGATATCATTTTGTAAAATGCGCCTTAGAGCTAACAGATTTAAACATGCAGATAAACAAACCCAAAACTTAAGAAAAATTAAATAGTGGCCTTATTACAAACCCAAAATAAAACCATAATTAAAATAAATAAAAACTAGAAACAATATAAAAACAGAGTGTGGTCGCCTCCAAGTCCACATAGCACCGAATCGCCTATGCATAGGAATTACTTGTACAGTTAAAATAATTGGGTGAGTATACGAATACTCTGTGTGTAATCCAGGCAATAACAATATAATAGAATCAAACTGGGCTAGAGCCCATTATAGTATCAGTATAGCATAATCACTGGGCCTAAGCCCAATACAGTATCAGTATGGCATGCAATCAAAATCCAAATACAATATCAGTATGGCATGCAATCAGAATCCAAATACAGTATCAGTATGGTATGCAATCAGAATCCTACCCATCCATCCGCTACAGTCCATCTCCTTCCAACCCATCACTCCATGTGGGGATATAATCAACCCACCCAACCCTACACTCCACAGTGTAGTACTGATGCGGCACTAATGATAAAAATGCAGCAAAGCTGCCATTATAATAGGCTACAAGCCATCAGAATAATGCAACGAAGCTGCTAGAACAGTACAGTACCTCTATAATCATATACTAGACCCCATGCAATGCGACATACTCAATGTCATGTAATGTGAAATTACAGAATATACACACATACATATATATATATATATCAGAGCATTCATAATAATCCAAACATTATAAAGGGTCAAAACGGTTAATTTACCCACAAGGGGTATTTTGGTCATTTTGCCCTTAGGGGCATTTCAGTCATTTGTCAGTGTGGTCCTTCGTATGAGAAGGCCCATTAGTAGGCCAATGGTCGTCGAGCGACACATGCAGCCAAATAGTCCAGAAATTTGATGTTGGCCTAAAGCCCATCTACCGAGCCCACAGCCCATTGGGCCCATTTTGCCCGTTTGGGCCCAACTCATGGAATCACTCATTATAGCGGTTTTTGATGTGGGGCCACAATCCATGGCCTCGATCGATCACAAGGGTGCTCGCACACCCTATGTGGCCAACATTCGATTCGTCGGCATTTCGCCTTTGTAACCAAAAAGTGAGAGAACACATACCTAAAACGAGATAGTCGCCCACCGTTTCCGACAACTGAGCACCTATAGTCACCATCATCTCTTTGTTAGTCAACTACCATAATTGTATCCAAAATCATGTTATAGGTTATAATTCAGTCAACCTAACGTCACTTACCAACAATGGAACAAAAATGATCACTTATAAGAGACAGTGATTTGACCCTTTCTCTCTTAAACAGATGAACCCCTAATCATATGATCAAAATATGATACCAGAAGACCCTTGCTTAGAAGAAAAAATTAGTCACATAAGGGTATACGTAACTTCCAAATAGCATAAACAACACTTATGAAAGAAACTTACTGAAGACTCAAGAAAACGTCCACAAAGAAAAGGAATTCGAGTCACGGTCTTACCACTAAAGACTTAAATTTGGCTTACGCAAAAGAGTGAAATAGAAAAGAGAAAAATAAATAAAAGGCCATAACAAGGTTCAGCCAAAGCCAAGGTTTCGACAAAAAGAATACCCACTGGCCCTATGAAAAGCCAGAGTTCTTACCAATTATTCAATAACGAGAATGAGAAACGAAAGGGAGAGAGATACAATCAGTTCATGAGTATGCCACGATGAGAAACAAAATCAAGAGAAGAAAAAGGATATACGAGTTGGCTAAAAAGAATTAAGGGTTGATTGATTCAAAACCACATTCGGCTAAAGAAGAGATAATAAAAGATAGAAGGAAGTAGTCGGCTATGACATTAGATATGAAACAAATGGTGAATAGATAAAGCAAAGGCAAAAGGGAAGAGTGAGTGATCCAAAAGTGTATTCAGCTTAAGCAAAACCAAGAGAAGAGAGAGCCAATGCAAGGTAGTGTCCGTCATTGCTAAGAAATCTAAAGGAAAGCAATCCTATTATCCCCCACAATAGCCAAAAAATCCTTGCCTACACACCTTAATTTGGTAACAAAAATATACGCCTTCCAATCGGTCAAAATTAAGAACAAAAAGGAAAGCAATTTAAACCTTTATTACCTATATCACCTATGCCCGAATATCACTAAAAATTAGTCCCACTTTAGTCAAAATTCCCTAAAAACAATATAACCTTTATTAGTCAAAATTGCAATGACTGAATGGCAACAATTAAGCTCCCTCATTCAGTTAAAATTTCCCAAAATATTTCCTTTATTTGCAGCTTAAAAACAACCCAAATTGATGCCTTTCCACCGCTTGACCAATTCATCGATAGCAACCTTCCATCCACCGCTTGACCAAGTCAGCCAGCCTCAAATCTTCATGCACGGGCAGCAAAAAGAAATAAACCTTCCACACGTAAGGTGAGGCTCGAACTCCAGACCTCATCCCGTCACTGCGCCTTCAACCATGCTGCTGGCCACTACACCGCATTTCTCTTTACACTATAATAGGGTCACAAATAATTATAACCCTTACCTGCTGAAGCCATGGTTTTATTAAAGTGAAAACAAAAACTTTTCTTGCCCACGAGGTTCGAACCCGCACCCTCTAGATTCCCCTACCATGCTCCTCACCATTGCACCACAGCCACTCTTGTGCTATAATCTGGTCGCAACAAGTTATAAGTCTTACCTGCTAAGACCAGTGTTTATTCAAGAATAAAAATGAAATTTTTACTTGCGAAGAGACTCGAACGTACGCTTCTTCTAAAAGCCCAGCATGCCATTCACCACTCTTCCACAACTCCTTTTATGTGGCAAATCACTTGTAATTATACATAATGTTTAAATGCTAGCTTCCATGACCAAAAGCGAAAATTAAAAGAATTATGCTAAGGCCTAGATTCGAACCATGGACCATTTCCTAAGTACCAAAGCTCCTAGCCACTAGACCACTTACTTCTGTTCGCCAGCTTTAACAAAATTGTCTTTATAAACCCTTTCTTGAAACGCCAAATCCACTTAGTGATAAAAATTAAAATTTTTCTTAACGTCCCTTTTTGAACCCAGGACTTCTCTAACCTCCCCAAGCACTCCAAATCACTTAATTAAAAATCCAAACATGAAATTACAAAATATTTTTCTTGACCACAAAAATTTGAATTTCTCCGATACACGAAGTCCATTTCTCCTAAGCCTAAAATTCGAGGCATTACACATGTAGCAAGGATGTAACACTCTAAACCCGACCTAGATGTTACGGCCAAGTCTGGTGTGTCACATTGAAGTGTTTTTCGAAAACCATGTTTTCATTGAAACCCTTCTTAATGTTTAGAAACTTTTACCAGTAAACCTGTATAAAACCTTATGGAAAAATTGCAAAAGCTTGTAAACCTTTGTAGTTGCGGAAACATGTTATTATAAAAACAGTTTAAGCATCAGAAAATCAGACTTTCTTTGTTATGGCTTAAAGTGAATGGATACTACACACTAGGTAGGATTCAAGAGAAGAGGAGGTGAGTCATTTAGACTGCTTAAGTACCAAGCTCTTCCTAGATCCAATCCTAGACATGCACACATCCATTGCCACACTTTAACCTTATGACTTGTCCACGAACAACAAATTAAGTTTAAACTTATTTCAGATATTTATTTATGAAAACATTTATGTTGCAGAAGCTTTACTCTATTTTCAAAATATTTCGAAAATAAGTAACTTTTACAAAAAGGTGCCGTAGAGCTAACCGATTTCAAAATGATTTAAACAATGTCCTACTTAAGCTAAAAACAATTAAAGAATTAAAGAATTAAAAACCCAAAATAAAATAAATAGAGCGGCCTTATTGCAACCCAAAAACCAGAATAAAAATAATCTCAATAAATAATGAAATAAAATATTTAAAAACCAGAATTTAATCTCCGTGGCCACTCTGTATCCCTCCTAGCTCTAAGTCCACCAACTAGGGCTCACCTGCATGGATGGAAAGAAATGGGGTGAGTTTGGAAAACTCAGTATGTAAAGAATGCCATCTAGAGCCCAAGTCAGCTCAAGCCCATTAGGCTTAAGCCCTAATGAATCTCAGTTTTTAACTAGGCCGAAGCCCTATTCAGTTACAGTAAACTGGGCCTTAGCCCCTTTTCAGTTAACAGTATGGCCCATAGGCCCATTTCAGAACAGAACAGATAATAACATGAATGCAAGCCCAAACCAGCCTAAATCCAACCGCTACACTCCACCCGTACCAACCCTACACACCATGTGGGGAATAACTCTACCCACCCAGCCCTACACTCCACAGTTGCAGCATGACTGCTCAGATAACAGTAATTTGAGGCAAAGCCTCCAGTACGTGGTCAAGCCACTTCCAGTACTTCTTCCATCAATATCCCAGTCCCATGCAACAGATAATAATGACATGGCATGCAGAAAACAGTAACAGTAAAACATGCATTTTGGATCAAACTTAACCCTAGGGGTATAATAGTCATTTTACTCTTAGGGATAAAACTGTAATTTTCCACCTATAAGGGCATTTTAGTAATTTTATCAGCTTTTAGGGTTTTCATGCATAATACAGTCACTACTAATCCATTTGTCTTTACGGTAGTCTATTTAGCTTAGTTTAACAATTTTAGCTATTGGGCCCTAAAACCCCTAATGGGCCCTACGTTGTCTATTAGTAAATTAAGCCCATTTAGTCCAAGTTTCATAACCAATTTTCCAATTTTAGCAGTTTCAATCCTTCAGTCTAACAGAACATACTTATTGCCTATTTTTTTACCCATATGGGCTTGTAAGCCCATTGGGCCCATTTGCAGCCCATCGATGCCCAATTACCGAAGTATACGAAATTCCACACGCGACTAGCTTACCACCTTGCGATTTCAGATCTAATGACTTCTAACGTATTGTGAGCATTTGCACACTCACAAGCCCACAAAATGCCAAAATTTTAGTATTTTGGCTTTTGCCGAATTAAACTAAAGAAGGGGTTCGATACACACCTATTTCGCGACGACTGCTAGAGAGATCCCCCACGATGTCCTACAATCGATTACCACAATTCTTAGATTGCAAAACTACAAAAAACAATCCTAATTTTCACTTACCCATATTCGGCCAATGCTCATAAGGCCCTCAAAATCTTACCTTTGCCGAAATTGATGACTAGATCTAGATCTAGTCGTTCCAAAGATCCAAGCTTTCAATCAATCACCTCTAGAACACACTAATCACCAAAAGAAATCATTGGTTAATGACCCTTAGAGCCCTAAGCCCCAATCGACAGCCTCCCTAGATTTTAGGGACTTCGGCTTTTTTTAAATCGCAAAATAATGTAGATATGGGATAACGAGTACTTACCATAGTTTCTCCTTATGTTCCTACTTAGATCTGATGCCGATCTATCCCCTAAATGCTAGCAGAACTCGAGTCTTAAAGATCTAAAGATTCGACTATGAGCTCTTATGGTTATGGCAGTTTCAGCTTTTTGACTGGTGAAGAAGATCGTGATTTGGGGTTATAATCTTGGAGTAGTGTTGCCGACAGGTACTAAGGGTTTAGAGAAGATGAAATTCAATCAAAAGGAATGAAAAGGATAGGGGGAATTGGCTTGGAGAAATCAGCACAAGCAGTAAGTTTTCGGGATTTCGACTTTTATGGCAATCGGCTATGGTAGTTTTAGGGAGGATGGATTTGAAAGAGAAGATAGATTTGAGTAATGGGGGTGTTTGGCTGAGGTAGGAAGCAAAAAGGAAAAGAAAAAAATGGAGGAGAAGAAGAGGAAGAAGAAATCGGCACAAAGAAGAAGGAATTTGCGTTTTCGGCTTTTATGAAAACTGAGAGAAGGATAAATGAAAGTGAAAGCTTTTAGGTGGCTAACCCTAATTTGTCATGATAGAAAAAGAAAAGAACCTAACCCTAATATCAACTAAAACATTCGGCCCAACCTCCCTAAGGCCCTTGCCAAAATTCATTTAAGTGATCACATGCCCGGCACATGCCTAAAAACTAAAAAGTAACAATACGCTTACCTTGCAACTTGAACCTTGGACCTTTAATTCCTTCCTAGGCGCCACTTTTTTAGGAACTTAGTGGCGCCACCTTGCCACTTTGCCAAAGCTCTTCTTGTATCATAATTTACGAAGTTTTTCTTAAAAGCCCACTTAACCAAGTCTCCTATTCACTTAAAATCCAAACTTGATATTTTACTGGGTTTTAACTTAGGCTTGGGTCTTCTAAAGGCCCACTAACACACTTAAACACAATTCCAATATTCAGAACACCAAATTTTCAAAATTTCACCAAAACTCATAAATCCCGAAAAATCCCAAAAATTAGGACGTTACACAAGCCTAACACTTCTAGGCCCAAATTTAGGGTGTTACAAAGGAAGTAAAATAAATACTCTTTTGCGCATCATAAGACTCGAACTTGAGCTTATTTGCATCCTTAATCACGCCACTGCCACTGGATTAAAAGCTCATCTTGCGTCATTTTTTAACCAATTTAACTTAAGAAGCCTACTATCCAGAGCCAAGGGTTTTTATTCACTTAAACTAAAATTTTTTTGCTAAAGCCTAGGTTTTAACCTAGATCTTCTTAGAGGCCCCCAAACACTCCCAATTCACTTAGCCACTAAAGCAACCAATACTTCTAGGCCCAAATTCAGGGCGTTACAGCTAGTCTGTATATTACAAATGTTATGCTAAAGACTCTCCTATCACATTCGACAAACTGGATTGTGTGTCATTGCTCTATATTACCAACTATATCCCTAGTAGCCTTTTCAATCCAATCACCTCGTGGTAGGAGCCCTCACAACCTTACCACTTAACTTATGAAACAAAGTTGTTATTGCTTGGGACCCATAGTCAGCTTGTCACATCCTAAAAATCACGTGTTAGTAGAATTAGGTTTATGAACCGAGAAAGAGTAGTCATGCCTTATTTTTGTGATTATCTGTGCATTTTTGGGAAATAAATGATTTATTAGTCTATTTGTTAACTGTTAGTGAAACTATAATTGAAACACATGCTCAAATCCCTTACATTGGACTATTTTTATTATTGTACAAATTTTGCTTTAAACCCTAGTATGTGACATGCCTTGGTTTTAAAATAAATATTGTAAGTTTATGTCAAGGATGAGTAATTCACTTAGCGATTAAGAGAAAACAAGGAGAAGGAGCAATTCTCGTAAAAACTTGAGTTTGATTCCCTTCTCTTGCAAATTGTCAATTTTTGCTATCTGTTCTCCTTCTCCTTATTTTATGGCACCCATGCTAAATTGGATAGCTCTAATATAAAATCTAAATGATACAACTTGAAAAAATTTATGTAACATTCCAAAAATTGGGGGTTAGTAAAATCAGGTTTGTGAATCAAGAGAGACTGATCATGCCTTAATTTTTTAAAATTATCTATGCATTTTTAGGAAATAAATCAGGGTGTTAGTGTAACGTTTCTTGAAACCCAATTTCAAATCCATTCTCTCGCACCATTTTTATCATTTTGCAAAATTTGCCTTAAACCCCAGTATGTGACATGCCTTGTTTTTTAAAATAAATATTTCAAATTATATTAAGAATGAGTTATTAGTTTGATGGTTAAACATTAGTGAAATTATCCTTGAGGTCCTAACTTCAATTCCCTTTCCATGAAAATAACTTAAATTTTTTTTTACAAAAGCCCCTTGTTTTTTATGTGTGGTCCATTTAAACCTATTTAACCTAGGTGTAAATATTAATTTTTTTCCTAATAATCAGCCTTTAATCCTCCTCCTCATTGCCCTAGTCATTCCTCTCCTTCTCTCCTTCTCTATGATTTTAATTTTTTTTCATTTCCTCTATTGTTATCGTTGCCTACACCTAGTTTTACCATATCTTTCTTTTTTCTTTTTTTCTTTTTCTTTTTGCCACAAGATTTGTTAATATATTTTCCACCATATTTCTATCATTTTTACTCATTAAAATCAGCCTCAACCCTAAAACCTTGAGCTCCAAGATCAATCCCAAACATTGCCAAGAAAGTGCCATTACTATTTCTCTCGACTAGCTTGGGTAAGGTCTCTTCTCTCTTCATTTTCTTAATTAATCTTGTCCGTTAAAAACCTAAATTTCTAGATCTAGAATTTGGGGGATTTTAAATTATTTCAAAGGTATTTTTCTAGAATTTAATGAGATCTCAAACCATTTTAAAATTCAGCCCCAATTTTGGCCACCATAGGTGGTGGTGCATACGCCTATGTGCAAGAAAGAGGGCTATTTTGTTTCTTGGTTCTTGCCTATATTATTCCAGCATTATTTTGAGTCCTTGAACCATCATAATAAGCTTTTAAACCCATTTTTATTAGGGAAAAATGTTCTTAATCGATTGGCCATTCGAATCCCACAAATCGTGAAGCGTAAGTGCAATTAAGGGTAGCTAGTTTGTTATTTTGACATAGTTGTTGGGTAAAGGTTATGAATTGATTAAATGAAGGAATTTAATCATTAATTAACTACTTATTTTCTGGTATATTATTGAATTAGGCGCTGACCCAGACACCCCAAATCATCTGTAAAGGCGAAGAACGATTTTACATACGATTTGCATCGATACAGTCTAAGGAATCTAACTAGTTCAGATTCTTTGAAATAATAAGTGGGTGTTTGGGGGCTGGTTTAATGGTAAATTTATTGAATTTAAACTAATTTTTGGTTTAGGCTCGTTTAAGGAATTATTAAGGAAAATTGGAAGATTCACTAGTTTGCTACAAGGAAGCGAAAAATAAGGTGTGGGTCTTAAACTCATAAAAATTTTTGAAAATATTAAATATCATGTTATATTTGATAAATTAGCTTGCTTATTGGATTGACTTAATAGCCAAATTATTGATTTTGTGAGTGGCCGAACTAGGCATGTGTCGAGCCTTGAAAGATTAACATGTTGGCAAAATTGCTCATTTGATAGTACGAATGTTTGACTGAGTTTGTAATTGCATATTTGAGTTATGAGATATGAGAATGTTTGATTGAATGATATGATGTGTTGAGATATTAAGCTTATGTTTGATTTAAACGCATGAGATATTTGTTATATTGTGTATTGACAATGGTGCTATTTATGCACAATGAAAATATGTAAAGTATGTAAAATTGAACGATATTGATTGATACCAACACAATGGTAATTTGAAAGATTGGAACACTGTTTCAATTTACTAAAAGCATGTGATTATTGAGGACATGCTAAGCATGTCAAATGAACGTGAAAAGTATTGAGATATGATTATGTATGAGATTGTGTGACATATTGCATATGCATTTTGTGGTTGACAGAGGAGTTCCGTGGAGTCCGGTGGCATATTAAGTTCGCATTATTTGTAGTCAGTGCACTGCACCTGGAGTACAAAAGGGAATGGCGATTTATCACATTTTTATTGGCAGCTTGTCTACATTATTGGCAAAACTTTTTGCATGTTGTTATCAGTGATTTTAACCACAACGGGCTTAAGCCCATAATGTTTTGGAGTTTGGATGACGGGTTTTGGGGAACTCATGGTATGCAATGGATGGTATGGGTAGGAACTATTTTTGCATTGCATCATGCTTACGACATATTTGAATGTTATTGATTTATGATATTTGTTGTATTCTGTTGTATTGAAAGGTATCAAAATTAATGGTTGTTACTCGTATGAATGATTTCCTATGCTTATACACCATTTGACATCAATTTGATAATGATTGTGTAATGATATGAATTCCTATGATGGTTTTGTTTTCTTTTGTTAAAGCTAATCTATTTCACTATATTAGATATTTATGTTTGTTTAAATAATTGTTTGTCTCATACTAAGCTTTTAATAAAGCTCACCCCCAAATAGTGTTTAACTTTTCAAGTAAACCTCAAAATTATGGCCGAGCTCGGCATTCAGATAATCACCTTGGACCTCATACTATTCTTAATAAGTATTATTAAGTCTTTATTGGTTTTGGTTTGTAATTTTTAATTATCTTTTATCAGTGGCTTGGTAACTTTTTTTAGGGATTTTTGCATGCATGGAGTACTCAAGTATAATAACTAGATAATGCATGATATCATGCTTAAGTAAAATTTGATATTGTTCCCTAGTTTCCACTACATTGCAAAGGAACTTTTTTTTTTTTTGAAAAACATATCGATAAGGCAACTAATTTTCTAAAATGACTTGAAAAATAGTTTTTCTACTGCATTAGTTTAACTTTGAGTTTTTTTTTAAAGAATAGTGACAAGCAAATGATTTTTCTAAAACAACACTATCAACAATAAAATGAATCTTAAGTAAACATGATCTAATGAATGAATGCTTTTAAGCTAACTCAAAACACAACTACGGTTTTCTTTAAAATCAGTTTCTTTTAGGTATTCATAAGTAACGTAAGTTAGCTTAGTCATTTCGGTGGCTAATGTAGCCTTCTCAATCTAGCCATAACGTTCAGGTTGAATTTGGGGGGTTAAAATTTAAATTTGACAAATCAAAAGTTTTGCCTAAATAGCATGGACAAGAAATAACCTAAATCTATGTATAGATATCCACATTTACCATCCAATTATTACAACAAAAAATAGCAAAAACCTAGGTAAGACTTCTGTAAAAATTAAGAACATTAAATTATTTTCCTATGCATGTTAGATACCTACCAATTTATTGTTAAAAGAATAATAAAGCTACCAACCACTTTTGGGTTTCTTATTCTTTTAAGGCAACTCATATTTCCAATATTTAAATAATAAATTTACACTAATCGTTAGCCAAGTTCTTCACTATCCAAAAATGGATAAAATCCAGCTAAACTAAAAATATATATAAATTGATTTTATATTCTTATGATAAATAATTTCAGAGTCCATTTCAATAGTCTAAAAAGTCACTTGGATAGCACATTAACTCAAATAGTTACGATGAGTGAATAGAAGGAATCTGAGATGGAGTCAAAGGCAACCATCTCTGCATGCTTGAAAAATGACAATCTTCCAAGTGATTCTTCATCACAAATTTCATTTTCTTTTTTAATTTTTGTTTACCTTGTTTGTGGGGTGTGCCTCATATTCTTTTCTCAACTAAACTCTGCTATCTTTTTCCATTTAAACTTTGTTTATTCCAGTGATATTTTAGTATAATTAGAACTTTACTTAGCCTATTTAAAGGGGTCTTGTATCCTTGTTTCAATATGCGAATAAGAAAAAAGGCTTTTCTTTAGGGGCGACAAGATGTAGCCGCATATGAGTTTTGGTAAGAGTTTTATTGTAATTATGTAGAGTATTTTATACCCCTTTTTGTGAGTTCCCTGTAATTTTGTTTTCTGATTTACTCTTTGGGATTTTGAGTTTTGTATTCAGGGTTTTTGTAATGCATGTTTGGTACATTTAGATTTATTTTCTGCATATTTTACTCTAAATTGTTTACTTATTTTTATGGAAAGTCGAAGCCTACATTGCCCGTGGTTTTTCCCTCTTTGAGGGTTTTCCACCTAAAATATATGTATTAATTCTTCTCCACTTTTATTATCCAGGTAAAGTTGCAGCAATGCCTTAAGGCAACTTAGGCCACATGAATGTAACTACCCCATTCATGATTCGGAGTTGACAACTATTATTTTTGCTCTTAAAACTTTGGGGCACTACTTGTATGGTGACAAGTGTATTATTTACATTGATCACAAGAGTCTCAAATATCTCTTCACCTAAAAGGAACATAATTTGAGGTAGAGAAGGTGGATTAGGTTGTTAAAGGACTGTGACTGCACGATTTAGTATCACATTGGAAAAGACAATGTTGTGGATGATGCTTTGAGTAGAAAGGCAATTTCTGATTTAAGGGCTATGTTCGCTCGCTTGGGTCTTTTTGATGATGGGGGTTATCTTGGTTGAATTGCAAGTAAAGCCTCCATGGGTTTAGGAAATCAAGGATAAATAGAGTTTGGATGAAACTCTAATACCTCGGCTTAAACAGGTTGAAGATAGTTTGATTGAGGACTTTGGGATTAATTCTGATGGAATTTTGTGCTTTAGTGGGAGATATTGTGTGCTAATACTTCAAAAAGCACATAGCAGCCCTTATGCTATGCATCCTGGTAGTACTAATATGTATCGTGGTTTGAAGGAAGTGTATTCGTGGTCGGGTTTTAAACATGAAGTGGTAGAATTTGTATCTAATATTTGACTTGCCAGTAGGTTAAAGTTGTACATCAGTTTGAATCAAGTTTGCTCCAACCGATTTGAATTCCACAGTGGAAATGGGAGAGAGTGACAATGGACTTTGTTAGTGGGTTACCCTTAATGCATACTAAGAAAGATTCAGATTAGATTAGTGTTGATAGATTGACTAAGTTCACCCATTTTGTTCCTGCCCGTACCGGGTACCCTCTCTAGAATTTAGCTAAGCTTTATGTTTCTGAGATAGTGAGATAGCATAGTGCCAATGTCGATTATTTCAGATTAGGTGTAACACGCCAAACCCGGCCTAGATGTTACGCCTGGATCTGAAGGGTCACATAATTTAAAGTTGGAAACCGTTTCAAATTATTATAAGCAAGTTAAGGTCCCGTTTATCATAAGTTTGTTTAGTTTGAAAAACTCTCTTTTGGTTTAGTTAGAAATCCTTTTTCTTAAGTTTAGAAATCGTTATGAAAATTAAGTTACCAAGTTGGGTTACAAAAACAAAAGAAATTTTATGACATGGTTTTTCCTTCAAAACATTTGCCATCAATTTTAGAAGCGCAGTTTGATTAATTAACCGGTTTCATGCCTTTGCCTTTCAAATACGTAAATAATCAAAATAAAAGTTAAAACCTCGTAATGGCCTTATTACAAAATTAAACCAAATATAGAAACGGAAATAGAAATGCAAATAGTAGAAGTTTGACTGGTGCAGAAACAAGTAGAAAACATGTGGCCACCTCGAGTCCGTTACGGCTCCAAATCCACTAAGTCTGGGGGTTACCTGCACATGTTAAAAATTAAAGAGTGAGTTTGTGGAAACTTAGTGTGCAACTCCCTATCAGAATAGAATGGGCCGAAGCCCCAAACAAAAAGAGATCGGTCCTAAGCCCATAACAGATACAAAATATACATAGAATATGCAAAACCCAACCCAACCCAGCCAGCCATCACACCACCCCTACCAACCAACACACCACGTGGGGAATAACTCAACCCACCCAGCCCACACATCAATGTGCAGCAAAGCTGCTAATGACAGAATATTGTGGCAGAGCCACTAGAAACAGAATAAGTGGCTAGGCCACTATAGCAGAATATGTGGCAAAGCCACTATAATAGAACTTCCTCCTTAATCACAATCACAACCCCATGCAGATTAACAGAGTAGACTATACATATATGTCATGCTTACAGAAAAATAGAAACAGAATTAATCATGCACAATTAATAAACTATCCTACAGGGGTATCACGTCCTTTTTAGGACTGGGGGTAAAATGGTAATTTTATCCCTCAAGGGTATTTCAGTCCTCTTTATCAGAATTAAGGCCTTACACTAAAATATTGTAACACCCTGAATTTGGGCCTAGAAGAATTGGGCCTTGACTCTAGGTTCGGAAAAAAGAAAACCTGAATAATTGAGAAGTTTTAAATATTATCATTAGAAAAAAATTATTTTTAATAAAATATTACTGTTTTTATTACTGATGTTTAAATTTTTTATGAAAATTATAATTACGATTATTAGATAAAAAATATTTATATTATTTTTTTAATTTGGTGTTTAAATTTAGTGTTTAAATAAATTAAGAAGGATCTATAGTGCGGGAAAAGTCTTCGGTTCGATCCAAGACTCTAGCAGAAATTCTTAATTTTTGCATTCTTAAGGAAATTTGGGTATAAGGACTTAAAAATAAATTGGGCAAGAACTGGGCATAAAAGAAGCACTTGGTCCAGTGGTTAGAGTGCTAGGCAGCAGGAAGGGAGGCTGAGGTTTGACTCCCACCATGTACAAACTGTTTTATTTTTTTAAGTAAGCAGGGGTGCGACTAGATAGAGTTTAAGAATAGCTGCAACCGGATTATGCCACAAGGAGCGCCTATTATATCAAAGAAGAAGCTGTGGCGCAGTGGCCAACAGCGTTGAAGGGTGCCTAGAAGTTGCGGGTTAGAGCTGCAGTGTGGGCGAAGGGTTGGCTTTTTAATGCACGCGTGGGGAGAGCATTTGAGATGGACCAAAACTCTCCTAGCAGCATGCTAAATGGTGCAAGCGGTGGATAAGGGGGCTGCTGTTCGGTGAAGGGATTTGGATGATATCCAAATCCATGTGTTGCTAAACTTAAGGAGAAAAACATGGGATTTAATTTTGGGAAGAATCCTTTTTGGTACCGAAATAGACTCACTCGGCTATAAGCTTTAGGTGCCAATTTGAGCTTGGAATTTTATCCTTTATTTTTTCTTCTTTGTTGGTTTTGAGTATTTTTTTCATGGTGCTAGCCGATTGTATTTTTAATTCTTCTTCAATCGATTCTTGTTTTTCTATTCTTAATTTTTCCTTTTTGATTTTCTTTTCATTAGAGCCTATGATAGGGTCCCTTCTCCTTGCTAAGAACAAGCCATAACTTACATCCCTTTGACTCATTTGTGAACTTCTTCTATTTTATTTTTCATGCAAAAGCCGAAATCTAAAACTTGTATTGCCGATTTCTTCCTGGACAAATATCTTGCTCTTCTCTTTTTGAGGTTCGATTGGATCGACATTAAATCTAAGTTAGAAAGGTGATTTGGGATTGGCTCGCTGGCAACAAGATTTGTAGTAATTTATCAAAATCCTTTCCATTCTTTATTTTGCGATTTAAGAAAAACTGAATAATCCCTAAACACTTAGGGAGGTTATCGATTTTGGACTAAGGGCTTTACTAGCCTCGTTCTTTGATTTTATGTGTTTAGTGTGGACAAAAGGCTAGCGATCAAGGAGTATTGAAGGCTAACACCATTGGAGCATCTAGATCTAGTACTTAAAGGACGACGAAGGTAAATGGGTAATAGTGCCTAAGTATGGCCGAATATGATGAGTAAGTGTTACATTGGTTAATATGGCTTTTGTAATTTGATTATCATAGTGAACGAATGTAGGATAACCGTGTGGGAGATCTCGTCGGGGAATATCGCAAAACAGGTGTGTGTATCGATCACCCTTTCATAGTTCAAATCGGTAAAAGTCGAAAAGTCGAAATGACGTAGTTCTGGCATTTCATGGGCTTGTGAGCGTGCGAACACTCATAAGTTGATTGGAATCTAATGGATCTGTAATCGCAAGTGGTTAGTTAGTTGGGTGCGCAATTTCGTGCACTTCGGTAAGTTGGGCCTCGTGGGCCGAATGTGGGCCCAATGGGCTTACGAGCACATTTGGGTAAAAATAGGCATTAGAGGTGTTCCGATAGACTGTAGGCTCGAAACTACTAAAACTGGTAAACTGATCATAAAATTTGGACTAAATGTGCTTGAATAGCTAATAGACAATGTAGGGCCAATTACGGGTTTTAGGGCCCAATAATTGAAAACTGTTAAAACAAGACAAATAGGCTGCTGAGATGAAAATGGGATTATTAGTGACTTGACATGCATAAAACTCATAAAATTGGAATAATTACTGAAATATCCCTTAAGGGTGAGAAATTACCGTTTTACCCCTAGGTGCAAAATGACTATTATACCCCTAGGGTTTAATTGGATTGATTTGCATTCTTTACTGATTCTGTTTATTATATGCCATGACATGTTTATATGATGCATGGGGACTGGGTTATATGGTTAGAGGAAGTGCTAAGTGGGAATGCCACGAATACCGAAAAGGGGCTTTACCCTAGTTTACCGAAGGAGGCGATGCCTCGTATTATCGTTCTGGTGGTTTGACCACACTATCTGATTATGCAGCTATGCTGCCACTATGGAGAGTAGCAGTTGGATGGGTTGAGTAGTTTTCCCCACATGGAGAGTTTGGCTGGTACGGGTAGAGAGTAGCGGTTAGGTGCGTTGAGTAGCTTTCCCACATGTTTTGGGCTTGTATTCATGCTTATTATCTGTTCTATTTCTGTATTGGGCCTATGGGCCGTACTGTTATTTGGATAGGGCTTCGGCCCAGATTATCGTAACTGAATAGGGCTTCGGCCCAGTAACTGAACACTGAATAGGGCTTCGGCCCACTGGATAGGGCTTAGGCCCAGTGGGCTTGAGCTGACTTGGGCTTTGGATGGGCTTTCTGCACACACTGAGTTTTCCAAACTCACCCCTTTCTCTTCCATCCTTGCAAGAGAGCCCTAGTTTGTGGACTTGGAGCTGGGAGGGATTCAGAGTGGCTATGAAACTGCATTTTCTGGTTTAAATAAATTATTTATTTTATTACTCATCTCAATCGCTTTATTTTCAATTTGGGTTTGTAATAAGGCCACTCTTATTATTTTTATTTTGGGTTTTTAATTATTTAAATTGTTTTTAGCTTAAGTACGATATTGTTTAAACCGTTTTGAAATCGGTTAGCTCTAAGGCACGTTTTTATAAAAGTTACTTGTTTTCAAAATATCATGATAACAGAGCAAAGCTTCAGCAACGTAAACGTTTTCATAAATAAATATTTTAAATAGACTTAAACTTAATTTGTTGTTCGTGGACAAGTCATAAGGTTAAAGTGTGGCAATGGATGTGTGCATGTCTAGGATTGGATCTAGGAAGAGCTTGGTACTTAAGCAGTCTAAATGACTCACCTCCTCTTCTCTTGAATCCTACCTGGTTCATAGTATCCATTCACTTTAAGCCATAACAAAGAAGGTCTGATTTTTCGATACTTAAACTATTTTTAAAATAACATGTTTTCGCAACTACAAAGGTTTACAAGCTTTCACAATTCTCCGTAAGATTTTACAAAGTTGTTAACAATGTTTGAAAAGGGAAAATGATTATTCACGTTTTGGAAAAATAAACAAACAAAAAGGGTTTTATACAAATTTAACGGTAAAAATTTCTAAACATCAAGAAGGGTTTTCAATGAAAACATGGTCTTCGAAAAACACTTCTATGTGACACGCTAGACTTGGCCATAATATCTAGGCTGGGTTTGGGGTGTTACATTTAGTGGTATCAGAGCCCAGTTGCAACGACTCGGCTATGGATCCGGTCCAAAAAAGTTTTCTTGAAATTTTAAAATTTAAGCCCGATAAGCGTATTTTTGGAAAAATAATTTTTTCAAAAGATTTAGAAACAACCCTTTTCAAACCAGTTTTCTTCAAAATACACATGTTCTAAAGACTTGATTTTGAAAAGTTTAAATCGTACTGAATTTTCTGAAATCTGATAACTGAAGAAGTGGCACACTAAATCCCCAGCACCAAGTCTGTAAGTATTTCTGCTTTATATTCTGTATTGTACTAAGATAATACTATAGATAGAACTGAGCCTTTGATATGATACTGAAGATAGGGTAGTACTAAAAACTGTAGAGACTGAGACTGTAGGGAAACTAAAAACCCTAAAAGATTGAGACCGTAGCTAGGCTATGATTCTGTAAAATCAAAAACTTTAAAGTACTATCTCTGCATAAGACATATGAATAAATAGTAAAATTTTTGAGATCTTTGTAGTTATTTGATATGTGTAATGGTAATCTAGAGTATCGATATGGATTCTGAGGGTAAGCAAAGTCTGCCAACTTCGGGTAGCGGTAACTCGGAGCTTGGTATTGAGGCACTGGCCGAGTTAGTAAGGAAATTGGTAGAAGAAGTATTGGATACTAAAGTTAAGGAAATTAAGGAAACACTTCAAGCAGGGTGCTTGGAGTGTAAGAAGAGGAAGGATCCTAGTTCTCAAAGGACAGATCTCGTTTTGTGAAGCATGTTAGGGCAAGACCAAACTTTTCGACCTGCAAGAACTGCAACAGGCGTCATCCGGGTGAATGCCATAGGGAGAAAAGAGTATGCTTTAGATGAGGGTCCCTAGAACATCGAGCTCTGGATTGCCAGGCTTACTCTAATTAGGTGTGTGCATACGAATTGAATGCGCACGTGAAAAATGTTTATTTACTTCGGTAATTAGATGTCCTGGGTCGTACTAAAATTATTTAAATCATAGTGCACAACAGTAGCGTAGTAGCATAGTATTGCACGATTATTTTATTATTTGGAATTTCGAGGACAAAATTCCTTTAAGGGGGTAGAGTTGTAACACCCTAAATTTGGGCCTAGAAGAATCGGGCCTTGAGTCTGGGTTCGGATAAAAGAAAACCTAAATAATTGAGAAGTTTTAAATATTATTATTAGAAAAAAATTATTGTTAATAAAATATTACTGTTTTTATTACTGATGTTTAAATTTTTTATGAAAATTATAATTATGATTATTAGATAAAAAATATATATATAATATTATTTTTTAATTTGGTGTTTAAATTTAGTGTTTAAATACAGTAAGAAGGATCTATAGTGCGAGAGAAGTCTTGGGTTCGATCCGAAACTCTAGCAAAAATTCTTAATTTTTGCATTCTTAAGGAAATTTGGGCATAAGGCCTTAAAAATAAATTGGGCAAGAATTGGGCATAAAAGAAGCACCTGGTCCAATAGTTAGAGCGCTAGGCAGCAGGAAGGGAGGCTGGGGTTCGACTCCCAGCATGTGCAAATTGTTTTATTTTTTTAAGTAAGTAGGGGTGCGACTAGATAGGGTTTAAGAATAACTGCAATCGGATTATGCCACAAGGAGCACCTATGGCACAGTGGTAACAGCGCGTTAGGCACTCTAAGGGGATGCGGGTTCGAGTCCAGGCACAGGTAAATTTTAATTTTATTTTTAAAATGGACGAGGCTGTAGCAGGTAAGGTTTAAAGTTAAACGCGACGCTATTATATCAAAGAAGAAGCTATGGCGCAGTTGCCAGCAGTGTTGGAGGGTGCCTGGAAGTCGCGTGTTCGAGCTGTCGTGTGCACGAAGGGTTGGCTTTTTGCTGCATGCGTGGGGAGAGCGTTTGAGATGGACTGAAACTCTCCTAGCAGCGTGCTGAATAGTGCAAGTGGTGGATAAGGGGGCTGCTATTCGGTGGAGGGATTTGGATGAAATCCAAATCCATTTGTTGCTAAACTTAAGGAGAAAAACATGGGATTTAATTTTGGGAAGAATCCTTTTTGGTACCGAAATAGACTCATTCGGCTATAAGCTTTAAGTGCTGATTTGAGCTTGGAATTTTATCCTTTATTTTTTCTTCTTCGTTGGTTTTGAGTATTTTTTTCATGGTGCTAGCCGATTGTATTTTTAATTCTTCTTCAATCGATTCTTGTTTTTCTATTCTTAATTTTTCCTTTTTGATTTTCTTTTCATTAGAGCCGATGGTAGGGTCCCTTCTCCTTGCTAAGAACAAGCCACAACTTACATCCCTTTGACTCATTTGTGAACTTCTTCTATTTTATTTTTCATGCAAAAGCCGAAATCTAAAACTTGTATTATCGATTTCTTCCTGGTCAAATATCTTGCTCTTCTCTTTTTGAGGTTCGATTGGATCGACATCAAATCTAAGTTAGAAAGGTGATTTGGGATTGGTTCGCTGGCAACAAGATCTATAGTAAGTTATCGAAATCCTTTCCATTCTTGTTTTTCGGATTTAAGAAAAACCGAATAATCCCTAAACACTTAGGGAGGTTATCGATTTTGGACTAAGGGCTTTACTAGCCTCGTTCTTTGATTTTATGTGTTTAGTGTGGACAAAAGGCTAGCGATCAAGGAGTATTGAAGGCTAACACCATTGGCGCATCTAGATCTAGTAGTTAAAGGACGACGAAGGTAAATGGGTAATAATGCCTAAGTATGGCCGAATATGATGAGTAAGTGTTACGTTGGTTAATATGGCTTTTTAATTTGATTACCATAGTGAACGAATGTAGGATAATCACGTGGGAGATCTCGTCGGGGAATATCGCAAAATAGGTGTGTGTATCGAACACCCTTTCATAGTTCAAATCGGCAAAAGCTGAAAAGCTGAAATGCCAGAGTTTTGGCATTTCGTGGGCCTGTGAGCGTGCAAATGCTCATAAGTCGATTGGAATCTGATGGATCTGTAATCAAAAGTAGTAAGTTAGTTGGGTACGCAATTTCGTGCACTTCGGTAAGTTGGGCCTCGGTGGGCTGAATGTGGGCCCAATGGGCTTACGAGCCCATTTGGGTAAAAATAGGCTTTATAAGTGTTCTGATAGACTGTAGGCTCGAAACTGCTAAAACTGGTAAACTGATCATAAAATTTGGACTAAATGGGCAAAAATAGGCAAGTTGATGATAAGGAATTTTAATGAAAGAGGTAAAATTGGGGATAAACAACTTAAAACATCAGCAGAGAAGTGACTTTAAAAAATCATCAAAAAGGATAGAACTTGAATTTGAAGTTGAATGAGATATGGAATTAAAGCTTATTGAGTCTATTTTCATATAAAAGAAATAGAGCAAGCAAATGAATACTTTATTTTGATATATTTATATTTTTTTAAGATTAGTCCATATTGATTTTGTGATCCCCTATTTTGATTTGGAAAAATCATTAAAATTTGTACAAAAATAGTTATGGAATATAATTTATATGTTTAGATTTCTTATTGAGTCTATTTTTAGAAGAAACAAACGAGAACATCTTTTGAATTCTGCATAAAGAGAAATCAAAATGTTAGTAAAGAGTGGTTAGGATTGTCAAGTAGCAAAACAGGGGAAGCTTTAATGAATAAACTGTACTAATTGGCCCAACCAAAATTTCTGAAAATTTATGGCAAGAAGATACATGAGTCTAGTTTCAGGGAAAATTGACAGAACTTAATTTTGAGTTCTGTAGCTTAACATGAGTCTAGTTCGAATTATAAATATGTATGAGGATGATAGTTACAGTGGAGTAATCTATGAAAATCTTTTTGGGCATTTTATGAATTCAGACATTATCGAAGGTAATTGTGATTCTTGTTTTCAGATGAAAGTATCGCTGGTCTGATTGATCTATGATTGACATCCCACTATCTTTTGTCAGTATTGTATTCTGTTATGTTTGAGATAAAAGTTGACAGTGAATTTATATGAAATTGTTCTTTTGTTTCTTCTGACAATTGTTCTGTTTATATCTGTAAGCATATGTCTTATCTCTGTTATAATCAACTCCGGAACATATGAACAGTGTTTCTTTTTCTTCTGGTTTTCTTTGCGGAATCATCAGGATTCTATTATTTCGTATGAGTGGTGCCTTCGGACATGCAATATGGTTTTATGTCTTAGATTTCATTATATTGGTCTTCTCATCATTCTTATTGTTTAATTTATTAAATATGGTTTATTTTTTTGAAATCAAGACCGATGAAAGTGTGAATTATGATAGTCAAGCTCAAGTTGTATATTAATTTTGTTTTCTCGAAAAATTTTATTATTATCAGTTAGTAAATATCTGTGACTGGCATATTGAAAGAACTATAGAAGATTGTATGTTCGATATGTCTTAACAACATAAAGAGGTGATCTCTGTAGAATGTTAATGAATAAATAAAGTTACTTTGTTTATTATAATTAGAGTGGGTACAAGCAAGATATCATGTTCCGTCTATGTTAATACAGTTAGTAAATATCTGTGACTGGCATATTGAAAGAACTATAGAAGATTGTATGTTCGATCTGTCTTAACAACATGAAGAAGTGATCTCTATAGAATGTTAATGAATAAATAAAGTTACCTCGGTTGTTCTAATTAGAGTGGGTTGATCAACTTGGGGAAAATAAATGAAGCTATGTTGTATTTATGTTTAGTTTTTTATTTGAAAGCGATGTTATGCATATATAGATTTATAACCAAACAGTCTGAATGAAGAAAATTGGAATTCTGAAAAGCATGATGTAGAAAAAAATACCCATTGGATTTGTTTAAAACGAGTGATGTTATTCTGAATTAAAGTTATTCTGTTGATAAAGTTATCCCAATTATAAAAGTTTGAGTGTCTAGATATGTTAGCAAAATTGAAGGTATTATTAGCTGAAGCTTCAATACTGAGTTTAGTCGGAATTGAGTAATGAACTTATGATTTTTCATTGATGCATTAATGAATGGATTAGAATGTATTTTATTGCCAGAATGTAAAGTGATGGTTCATGTTTTCGGGTAGTAAATATCACCTTAAAAAAGGAACTGTTTGACGGTCGCTATTATGTCTATTTTGAGAATCTGATGATATTGTTTGTTTGACGAAGATTGTCATATGTTCTCTGATCTAAAGAGTTGAATGTGTAACAGCCCGATTTAGACCCTAATCAGAACGATGGTTTCAGGACCACGAATCCGAGTCATAAAAATATTTAAAAATATTTTTCTGTGTTTATTATATGTGAATTTATATCTGTGAAATTTTCGTGATTTAATTCTGTCGTTTGGGTGCCCGAGTAAAGAAATAGGCTTAATCGCATAAATTGAAAATTCAATAGCTTAATTGTAAGGACTGATTTGGAAGTGGCTTATTAAGGGAATGCATTTATGTTGTAAAATGTCCATTTTTGCATGCTAGTGGACGTATTAGGTAAGTTAAGATATGTGTTCTAATTATATATATTATAATAGAAAAAAAATTATATGTATATGAAATAAACCATAAGTTATTAAACAATGTGTAAGTGGTGTGGACGATTATGTCCTTATTATATAAGCCTTAGTGATTAAATTTTAAAAGGGTAATATATTATAATTTATAACATACAACAAGCTTTAGTGTATTCATATTTTCCCATAGCCGATTATAAAACAAGAAGAAAAAGAAAGGAGACTTAGGGTTCGGCACTTCCAAGCTTGATTTAAGGTAAGTTCTAGCTCAGTTTTTGATGATATTTACATTTTTGAGATCGTTCTTTCGAATACTACCCGACCCATGCTCAAATTTTTGGTATTGATGTATATTTTGAGTTTTTCCATTGTTGATAGCTTGGTGAATTTTGTGTTTGATTATGTTAAATAAAGCTATGTGATGAATTAACAAGTTTTGTACAAGAATTTTTGATGAATTTGAGTAAATAGGGTTAAATTTGCAAAGTGTTTAATTGAAGGATTAAATCGTGATATAAATGAAATGTGGGGACTTATATAGGAATTTTTGATGAATTTGAGTAAATAGGGTTAAATTTGCAAAGTGTTTAATTGAGGGACTAAATCGTGATATAAATGAAATGTGGGGACTTATATGTGTATGGGGAGTATTCAGCCAAAGCATAGCATGGGAAAATTATGTTTCTTTTGTGTTTTGTGAATTTTGGATTAATTTGTTAAAAGTATAAAATGTTTGGGGCAAAAGTGTAATTTGTCTATTTATGTGTTTTTGAATGAATTTGATTGAATATTTGATTAAATAAGTTTAATTTATATTAATTTAGATCAAGAAAAGAGAAAGTCAGATTTGGATCGGGGGAAAATGAAAGTTGTCGACTAGCCGTCCCGTTCCGTTTAATATCGTCCGAGGTAAGTTATAAGCATATATGTGTTGTCATTTAAAATTAAACATGAAATTTATATATGCTGAGTTGTAGTATAAAGAAAAACTTATGTATATAATGAATTCGTATGAAATATGGCACTAAGTGTGCAAAAGGTTAAAGTGACGGCGCTAAGTGTGCGAGATGTTAATGTAATGATACTAAGTGTGCAACGCGTTACAAGGATTTGGCACTGAGTGTGCGAGTTTGCTAACATTTTAAAAGAACCTAATTATAATTGTGAAATCAAATTAAATTTTTAGGTAAGAATTATCTTGATATTTACTTGAGTTGAGGTAAGGAAACACTCGATACTTGTTAAGAATCTTTTATGATGCAATTAAAGAATATATGAGAACATAAAATAAATATTCGACTTTGTGATTATATAATGTGGTTATTTTGAAATGGTGATTGAATATTTATATATATACAAGGCATGGTACATTCGGCCAAGGTGACATTGTATAAGAAAATGTATGTTATTATAGCATTTATAATCTTGATTATGAATGGGAAGATGGTGGTGTAAATTAGTTAGATTAAATTGATTTGAATGTTGATGTTAAATCACTTAGTTGTTTATAACTTACTAAGCTACAAAAGCTTACACTATCTATTATTGCGGTACTTAAATAGTTGAACTCAAATTATGGCATGTATAGGCTGAAAAATATTATTTTTTTGAAGTTATGGATTTTGTTATGTATAAAGGCCATGCAAAAATATCTTATTTCCCATGTTTAAATTTGGTTATGGTTGGTTGTGACTTGACTCTGTTTTAATAATATTGCTTAGTGCTATGAAAGAAATAATGTTTATGATACGAGTTTAATGTTTTAGTAATGGTTAATGATTTTGATCGAATGTAAGGTTGATACAGCTAGGTATACAAGGAGTAAAATATATGTCATTGTATTAATTGTAATTCGGCATCATAGACTTTGTTAAGTTCGAACATAGCTTAAATTAATTTAATAAGGTCATTACATGGCTGGTAAAATTTGTGATTTGATTATATGTCTATTTGTAGTTTACACCTTATTTTTGAAATGTGTAAATTGTACTATAAGTTGGTTTGAAAATAATATAATAATGCATTAGGAAAATTTATACATATGATAAGTGTAACACCCCAAACCCGGCCCAGACGTTACGGCCAAATCTGGTGTGTCACATTGAAGTGTTTTTCGAAAACCATGTTTTCATTGAAAACCTTTCTTAATGTTTATAAACTTTTACCGTCAAACTTGTATAAAACCTTAGCTTGTGTTTGTTTATTTTTCCAAAACGTGATTCATTGTAATAATCATTCCCTTTTCAAACAGTGTTAGCAACTTTGTAAAATTGTATGGAAAATTGTGAAAGCTTGTAAACCTTTGTAATTTGCGGAAACATGTTGTTTTAAAGAAAACAGTTTAAGTATCGGAAAATCAGACCTTCTTTGTTATGGCTTAAAGTGAATGGAAACTACGCACCAGGTAGGATTCAAGCAAAGAGGAGGTGAGTCATTTGGACTACTTAAGTACCAAGCTCTTCTTAGATCCAATCCTAGACATGCACACATCTATTACCACACTTTAACCTTATGAATTGTCTACGAACAACAAATTAAGTTTAAGTGTATTTAAGACATTTATTTATGAAAACGTTTACGTTTCGAAAGCTTTGCTCTATTGTCGTGATATTTTGAAAACAAGTAACTTTTATAAAAACGCGCCTTAGAGCTAATCGATTTGAAAACGATTTAAACAATATCCTACTTAAGCTAAAAATAATTAAAATAATTAAAAACCCAAAATAAAATAATAAAAGTGGCCCTATTACAAATTCAAAATCAGATTAAAAATAATTAAGACTAAATTGAAATAAATAACTTAAACAAAACCAACAGTCCAGTCCATGTGGCCACTCTGAATCCCTCTCAGCTCCAAGTCCACCAATCTAGGGCTCACCTGCAAGGATGGAAGGAAAAAGGGGTGAGTTTGGAAAACTCAGTGTGTATAGAAGCCCATCCAGAGCCCAAATCAGGTCAAGCCCACTGGGCCTAAACCTTATTCAGCCTTAGTTTATTGGGCCGAAGCCCTATCCAGATACAGTATACTAGGCCTTAGCCCTTTTCAGATAACAGTACGGCCCATAGGCCTATTTCAGAACAGAACAGATAATAAATATGAATGCAAGCCCAACCCAGCCTAAATCCAGCTGCTACACTCCACCCGTACCAGCCCTACACACCATGTGGGGAATAACTCAACCCACTCAGCCCTACACTCCACAGTTGCAGCATAGCTGCTCAGATATCAGTAAGTTGAGGCAAAGCCTCCAGTACGTGGTCAAGCCACTTTCAGTACTTCCTCAATCAAAATCCCAGACCCATGCAACAGATAATCATGTAATGAACAGAAAACAGAAACACATGCAGTTCAGTCAGATCAAGCCCTAGGGGTATAATGGTAATTCTACACCTAGGGGTAAAACCGTAATTTCTCGTCCCTAAGGATATTTCAGTAATCTTATCAGTTTTTAGGGTTTTTATGCATATTAAAGTCTCCAAGAATCCTAACTTTTGTCTTAGTAATTATTTATCGTGCTTTAACAATTTTAGCTATTGGGCCCAAACACCTCTAATGGGCCCTACAGTGTTTATTAGCTACTTAAGCCCATTTAGTTCAGATTTTGTGATCAATTTATCAGTTTAAACAATTTTGAACCTACAATCTATCAATACACATTAATTACCTGTTTTCACCCATATGGGTCGGTAAGCCCATTGGGCCCATTTGTAGCCCATCGTGGCCCAATTACCGAAGTACATGAAATTCCACACTTGACTAGCTTACCACTTTGCGATTTCAGATCTAGCGATTTCTAAACATCTTGTGAGCACTCGCACACTCACAAACCCACGAAATACCAACTTTCGGTCAAACTTTCGGTTACTTTGGTCTTTGCCGAATTAGACTAAATAGGGGGTTCGATACACACCTGTTTTGCGACGAATGATAACGAGATCTCCCATGCGATTATCCTACAGTCGATTACTAAAACATTAAACTAACAATCGATGATAATACATGGACACACTCTTACCATATTCGACCAACCATGAACAAGGCCCTAAATTTATTACCTTTGCCGAAATTGATGACTAGATCTAGATCTAGTCAGTCCAAAGATCCAAACCCGCGACATCAGTCTCTGAATCACACTAACACAAAAAAAAATCGATTATTACAACCACTTAGAGTCATAGGCCCCAATCGACAGCCTCCCTAGACTTTAGGGACTTCGGCTTCTTCTAAATCGCAAAATAACGTATAGATCTGGGATATGAGCACTTACGACCAATGATGTACTTGTCAAGAGTGTTTCCAACACCTTTCCAATCTCAGATCCGCTGTGAATCTAACTTAAATGCGAGTAGAAAATAGATCTAAAAATTAATTCTTGAATCACTAAAAAAATATGGAGGTTCGGCTTTAAAAGAAGAGATGAAAGAAGAAGAAATCGTGTAAAGAAAAGTGAAGATGGTCGGCAAACAATCTTAAGAAGAAAAGGTTGTTTTAATAGAATTTGGCTTGGAGAAAAGAAAAATAGAAAAAGAGAGAGTTGTTCAGCTTTGAGGGAAAAATAGAAAAGAATATGAGCAAAAGAAAATAGAAAAAATAAAATAAAAACAAAGAAAAAATCCGATTGAAAGGAAAATAAAATCAAAATTGGCTAACACACTAAAAAAAATACCCCAAATCTCCAAGAAGAAAATAATTCATGAAGGCTAAAATTCCAAGTGCAATTCGGCACTTTAATGCCCATAGCCGAATGAGTCCTATTCGGCAAAAAAGTTCATTTTCAATCTAATTTCCTTGTTTTGCTCCTTAATTTTAGAATCAAATAGATTTGGATGAATTTCATCCAAATCCCTTCACCAAACAGTAGCCCCCTTATCCACCGCTTGCACCACACGGTTCCCCGCACAACACGCTACTACGAGTCCTCCAGTTCCATATGGCTCCTTCCACATGCACACAGCAAAAAAGCCATCCTCCTGCGTGTGCCCCAGCTCGAACACGGAATCTCCAGGGTACCAAGCGCGCTGCTGACCACTGTGTCGCGGCTTTGTTCTCAACAATATACGGTTGTATTTAATTTTAATCCTTACCTGCTGCAGTCCCTGCTATTTTAAAATTAAAATTCAAGTTGCCTGCTCCTGGACTCGAACCTGCGTCCCTTGGAAATCCTAGCACGCTGCTGCCACTGCACCACGGGCGCTCTTGTGGCATACTTCGATCGTAACTTTTCTTAAGCCTTACTTAGCCGTAATTCTGATTATTAAAAAAAACCCCACATCTAGCGTGTGTCATGCCTTGAATGGTGGCCCTCGTCCTGCTTCCCGGCGCCTTCTCCACTGGACCAAATGCTCCATTGGGCCATGAGCTAGTCTCATCTGCTTATAAGGCCTTCCTACGACAGCCCATGTTACCTAAAAAAAATCCTTATTCACATGCTGGGAATCGAACCCCAGTCTCCCTTCTTGCTGCCTAGCGCCCCTAACCACTGGGCCAAGCACTTCATTTGTGTCCAATCTTAGCCCAATCCACTTATAAGGCCTACTGCCCAGATCCCTTTAAGAATAAAAATGCTCGAATTTTTGCTAGAACCCTAGGTCGAGCCCAAGACTTTTCCCACACTGTAAACCCTTCGTAATTAATTTAAACATTAAATTTAAACACCCAATTAATAACAATAATATTTATTAATAATAATTTTTTTTCTAATAATAAAAGTAATATTTAAACTTCTAAATTACTTCGGCTGTCTTCCGTCTGAACTCAGACTCAAAGCCCAATTCTTCTAGGCCCAAATTCAAGGTGTTACAATAAGATGACTTGATTTGTTTGTATATGATATGCATGATTTAAGTTTTGGGTTTGTTTGAACATATGGATTGCGTTTTGTAGTGATAAAAATAATTATTTTCAGTTGATAAGTATTTTTAGTCAAACATATTAAATTATGGTTGCATGTTTAAACTTGGTTATCATGAGTATGCTAATAAAGTTGAGTCTCAAATGTCAACGAGTAAACCAAAGCTTAAGTTGACCAAATGTTAACTGTCAGTTGGCTTTTGGGTATGTGGTCTCAAACACATAGATTGGCATAGGTAATTAGTGTACGTTCGGATGGTTTGTGTATTCATAAAGTGATTAAATTTATTTAAGTTAATTGATAATGTTTTAATGACCTAGAATAAACACGTATAGGCTTTATGATTAATATTTTTTAAAGAAGTATATGGAGGTACTTGGTTAGTGCCGAATGGATGTTTAGCTTCTATATGTGAGAGCAAAGCATGCAAATGTACAATTTACCTTAACTCTAGTTGTATATGTAAGTCATTTTTATTTATGTGTATTATGGTTTATTAAATTATAAGAACATGTATGTTATATTTAGTGATTTAAGCATAATTTCCTAAGTGACTTAACAATATGTTAGATCATGTTATTAATGATTTATGCTATATATATAAGTATATATATATACATTATATGTAGTGAGTTTTAAGTTGAAATTTGACATGATCTATGTTTACAATGAGCAGAGCAGAATATGTTTTGAAATGTTAGTTTACTATAACTTATTTATAAATAAGTTTGACTTGGGTGAGAATTTATTAATGTTCAAATTTCTGCTTTTAATCAGTAATTCCTCATAACCTTAGTCCAGCGACGGATACGAGTTAGGGGTGTTACAGAATGTATCTAGTAGCATAAAAAAATCTGAGTTTAAGACACTATTGATGACTTGAGCTATTGAAAGATTGCGAATAATTATTGATTAATCTGCGGGGAGGCAAGTGTAGTTACAGATGCTTGTATGGAAAATCCCTGCTTATTTTGTGTAAGTTGGTTACTTGATTGATCTTATTTGAGGATGGTTGATTTTAACTAAATAGAGAACTAAAATGATGTTTGCTATGCAAGTTTAAGAAACTCAGAAATGTGGTGGTGAGTGATAAGCTAAAAGAGTATAGTGAGGATCGACTTTTGATTATGAACTTCAGATTGGAATTGATTATTGTTACTATTATTTCAAGATAAACCTTATGTACTGTGAAACTTAGAGTTATTGAAGAGAATTTTGTACAGAGCTTATAGGAGTATCTGGTTTATCCATTTAAAGAGTGATAAAAAAAACAGTGATTTGAAGTAAATGTTTTGAGTATACGAATATAACCCGATATTTCTAATTTTGTATTCAGATGTTGATTTGTCAACAGGATTAAGTCGAATGTCCGGTGCATTCAAGGTTAATACCGTTAGTGATGATACTGAAATAATGATGAATAGGGCTACTATAAATTTTGTATCGGATTTTCCTTCACTTTCAGAATAATAGAAATGCTAGTTGGATTGTTCCTAATCGTTTAACGAAATTCGCATAACTTTTTAGTATGTACTGATTCCTAGTTTGACAGAATTGGACTAACTTGCTTTCATTAAAAACCATAGGGGACACACAGCCGTGTCACCTGACCGTGTGTCACACATGGCTGAGACACATGCCCATGTCTCTACCTGTGTGGAGGAAAATAGGTTATTTTCTAGGCCATATTTCTCATCCAATTTTGGTACAAACCTACACACTTCAAAAGCATATAACCACAACCTAATTCGGCCCTTAAACCAACCAAAACTAAGCCTAAAATATGCCATTTGAATACCATCAACCCAAGTGCAAGCAACATCATATTGACCATTCATAAGTATTCTAATCACTTCCAAAAGTTAACTAAATGATCAAAGACATATATGCACCTTAATGCCCAAAACATAACAAATAAACCACTTCAATAATTCATCCAATAGATACCAAATTACCCATTCACAAACAAAGAATTTCCATGACAACCATTAGGTATACTCAAGGCAATCTAACTTTATATAAAATGAGGCCAACCAACTATATATATATACACACCAACATATGCCAACTCAAGCCAAATCACATGGCTAATTATATATCAAAACGTATAGGCTTCATTAGCCAAATAAGCTATACATGCCATATAACCAAAATACAATAATCCAAAAGTACCAAAATAACTGCTGGATAGTGTAATGAGATCTCCAAGGACTTCGAATTTGAACAAGCTTCTGAATCACTAAAAAACAAGGAAAAGTAAACAAAGTAAGAAATTAAGCTTAGTAAGCTCGTATGGCTAATAAGTACAATTTACCAATTCATTCACAATTTAAAGAAACATAAGTAAACATAGGTAAATTTCATTCAAATCCAAGATTTGCACATTAACTCAATCATATTACTCATGTATCAATTCATCAACTAACACTTACTTGTCATATGAATTCATCAACTATCACTTACTTGTTGAACTTATCATGAGTACCTGAATTGATCCATGTAAACTCTTATATCCTCATCCTACCATCTTTGGCCATTGAACCATTCGGAATAATATCAGATACCCCGGTATCTCTCACACTAAGTGCCATACACATGGTTATACCACCTCTATCACATATCTCAAATAAATGTTCGTTATCGAGCCATCACTTGGTCTGTTTACACAAGCTGATGGTCAAGATGTAGCTACACAATGCTAGTCACACAAGCTAACAAGTAACTACAACACATGCTAGAAAACTCAGCTATCGGTAGGACATACAGGACCAGCACCCAAATCACATAAACACGGTAACCCCTAATGACATATCATTTGTATCTTATCTATTCTTGAGGTTCAACTGGGATCCATACTTTTTCGATGCCTCATTGATAACCTCTGCAATATCATATTATCACAAATATATAATTTAAACATCTAAACACATGTACCATAAAGCTTATTAAACATATGAACTTACTTCAATATAGCACGGATGAAAACGATAGTCTAATCTAAAACTTTATCTTTTCCCCGATCCAAATCCGTACATGGCTTTTCTCTATATAATCAAATTTAACTCTTTTAAGTATCATTCTATTAAATTCAATCCAATTTCATATTTTGTAAAATTACTATTTTACCCCTAAACTTTTAACTTATTTACAATTTAGTACTTATCTCATAAAAATACAAATTCATGCAATTAAATCCACAGCTGTGCTAGCAGAATTTCACTTAAGCTCATAACGGCCCATATATTTCATTTATTCACACGTTTCACCATGATTTAACATATTTTTCAATTTAATCCCTAATGACATATTCAGAAAAAATCACTTAACAAATGTTGTTTAATTCACAACAACTATTCATAATCTATCATGAATGTAACGCCCTGATTTTCGGGATTTTTTGGGTTTCTGTGAGTTTTGGTGAATTTTTAAAATTTTGGTGTTCTGGATATTGGAATTGAGTTTAAATGTGTTAGTGGGCCTCTAGAAGGCCCAAGCCTAAGTTAAAACCCAGTAAAATATCAAGTTTAGATTTTAAGTGAATAGGAGACTTGGTTAAGTGGGCTTTTAAGAAAAACTTCGTAAATTATGATACAAGAAGAGCTTTGGCAAAGTGGCAAGGTGGTGCCACTAAGTTCCTAAAAAAGTGGCGCCTGGGAAGGAATTAAAGGTCCAGGGTTCAAGTTGCAAGGTAAGCGTATTGTTACCTTTTAGTTTTTAGGCATGTGTCGGGCATGTGATCACTTAAATGAATTTCGGCAAGGGCCTTAGGGAGGTTGGGCCGATTGTTTTAGTTGATATTAGGGTTAGGTTCTTTTCTTTTTCTATCTTGGAGAATTAGGGTTAGCCACCTGAAAGCTTTCTTGGAGAATTAGGGTTAGCCACCTGAAAGCTTTCAGTTTCATTCATTCTTTTCTAAGTTTTCACAAAAGCCGAAAACGCAAATTCCTTCTCCTTTGTCCTGATTTCTTCTTCCTCTCCTTCTCCTCCATTCTTTTCTTTCTTTTTGCTTTCTCTTCTAGCCGAAACCTTCTGATCACCTTACTCACCTTCTCTGTCAATCCCATCCTCCACAAAACCACCACAGCCGATTGCCATAAAAGCTGAAATCCCGAAAACTTACTTCTTGTGCCGATTTCTCCAAGCTAATTCCTTTTTTTCTTTTCATTCCTTTTGACTGATTTTCATCTTCTTTAAACCCTTAGTATCTATCGGCAACACTACTCCAAAGTTATAGCCTCAAATCATCATCTTCTTCATCACTCAAAAGCCGAAACCACCATAGATTTAGGAGCTTGTAGCCGAAACTTCAGATCTCTAGGATTCAAGTTCTACTATCATTTAAGGGCTAGATCTACATCAGATCTGAGCAGAAACAGAAGGGAAATCAGTGGTAAGTGCTCATTAACACAGATCTATAAGTTATTTTACAATTTAGAAAAAGCCGAAGTCCCTAAAATCTTGGGAGGCTGTCGATTTGGGCATAGGGCTCTAAGGGTCATTAACCAATGATTTCTTTTGGTGATTAGTGTATACTAGAGGTGATTGATCGAAGGCTTGGATCTTTGGAACAACTAGACTTAGATCTAGTCATCGATTTTCGGCAAAGGTAAAACTTTGAAGGCTTTAGAGGCATTGGCCGAATATGGGTAAGTGAATATTGGGATTGTTTGTTGTAGACTTGCAATCTAAGAATTGTGGTAATCGATTGTAGGACATTGTGGGGGATCTCAGTAGCAGTTGTCGTGAAATAGGTGTGTATCGAACACCCTCTCATAGTTCAATTCGGTAAAAGCCGAAATGCTGAAATTCCAGCATTTCGTATACTTGTGAGTGTGCGAGTGCTCACAAGACGTTTAGGAAACGTTAGATCTGAAATTGCAAAGTGGTAAGTTGTCGTGTGTGAAACTTCGTGTGCTTCGGTAATTGGGCCTCGATGGGCTGAAAATGGGCCCAATGGGTTACGGGCCCGTATGGGTGAAAATAGGTAAATAATGTGTACTGATAGACTGTAAGTTCAAAATCGTTTAAACTGATAAATTGATCATAAAATTTGAACTAAATGGGCTTAATTTGTTAATAAACATTGTAGGCCCTATTAGGGGTTTGGGGCCCAATAGCTAAAACTGATAAACTACGATAAATAGACTTTTGTGATGACAGATAGATTATTAGTGAGTGTAATATGCATGAAAACCCTAAAAATTGATAGAATTACTGAAGTACCCTTAGAGTTGGAAAATTACTATTTTACCCATAGGAGCAAAATGACTGTTATACCCCTAGGGCTTAGTGTGACCAAAATACATGTTTTACTGTTACTGTTTACTGCATGCCATGTCATTAATATCTGTTGCATGGGACTGGGATATTGATGGAGGAAGTACTGAAAGTGGCTTGACCATGTACTGGAGGCTTTGCCTCAACTTATTGATATCTGAGCAGCTATGCTTCAACTATGGAGTGTAGGGCTGGGTGGGTTGAGTTATTCCCCACATGGTGTGTAGGGCTGGTACGGGTGGAGTGTAATGGTCGAATTTAGGCTGGGTTGGGTTTGCATACATGTTAATATCTGTTCTGTTTTGAAATGGGCCTATGGGCCGTACTGTTATCTGAAAAAGGCTAAGGCCTAGTTTACTGTATCTGGATAGGGCTTCGGCCCAATTACCACTGTGACTGGATAGGGCTTCGGCCCAGTGGGCTTGAGTTGATTTGGGCTCTGGATGGGCATTCTTTACATACTGAGTTTTCCAAACTCACCCCCTTTCTTTCCATCCATGCAGGTGAGCCCTAGTTGGTGGACTTGGAGTTGGGAGGGGTTCAGAGTGGCCACGAAGATTAAATTTCTGGTTTTCAATTATTTTATTTTATTATTTATATAGATTCTTTTTATTATGGTTTTTGGGTTGTAATAAGGCCGCTTTATTTATTTTATTTTGGGTTTTAATTCCTTACTTATTTTATTTGTTTTCACTTAAAAATAATATTGTTTAAATTATTTTTGAAAATTGGATTTACTTGTTTTTGAAATAACACGATAAATGAACATTTTCAAACCAAATGCACTTTCCAAAGAGTATCAAAGGTTACCTTTTTTTAAAACCCTATCACGATCGGTATTAAATAAGACATTTATTAAGTAAATCAGGAATTTCTCTTAAAATAACAAAAATGGTTTTGCAAAGCTCGCCCTAATCTTAGTAACTAGGTAACATGGTTAGATGTAGGTGATGTGACAACCAATTTGGCCATAACGTTTGGGCCAGGTTTGGGGTGTTACATTTAGTGGTATCAGAGCCCAGTTGCAACAACTCAGCTGTGGATCGGGTCCAAAAAAATTTTCGTAAAATTTTAAAACTTAGGCTCAAGAAGGGTATTTTTGGAAAGTGGTTTTTGAAAATGTAGGGAAAACTTTTTTTCAAGCTGGTTTTCTTCAAAATATACATGTTTTAAAAGTTTGCTTTTGAAAAGTCTTGAGTTTTTCTGAAATCTGGCAACTGAAGAAGTGGCACACTGAATCTCTGACACCAAGTCTGTAAGTATTCCTGCTTTATATACTGTACTGTACTGAAACAATACTATAGATAGAACTAAGACCCTGCTATGATACTGTAGATTGGGTAGAACTGAAAATGGTAGAGACTGAGATTGTAGGGAAACTAAACCCTAGAAAAATTGAGACTGTAACTAGGCAACGTATTCGCGAAAACAACAACTAGGCAACGTATTCGCAAAAACAACTCTGAAACTCTATCCTTACATAAGACATTCGTAATAAATAACTGAAATATTAACCTACTGTCATAAAATTCTAAATCAGATAAGTCGATATGAGTACGAGAGCTACTCGTGGACTAGGTTGAGGATGTGGTCGAGGCAGTGCACAAGCTGGGTCTTCATCTTCGGAGCACATACCAACTGGTGGGGCACGACCACCACTAGTAGTTCCAAATGGGCCACACGATCAGGCCGCAGGGGACGACGCTCTGTCCCAGGCTATGTTGAGGGTTCTGGAAAGGGATGTTGGAGCTAATGTCGTGCCTATTAATAGAGGGTCCATTTCTGAGCGACTCCGGGCTAACGAAGCAGAGGTTTTTAGGGGCATATCTAGAGTAGCCCTGAACGTAGCTGAGTATTGGCTGGAAGCTATGGAAAGGATTATGGACGACCTGGACTGCTCGGTGGAGCAAAAACTGAAGGGAGCAGTGTCTCTACTATAAGATAAAGCATACCAATGGTGGATTACTGTGAGAGAGAGTACCCCAGCTGAGCGGGTAACCTGGGAATTATTTAAGACAGTTTTCAAAGGAAAATACATTGGACCCAGCTATGTGGATGATCATAGGAAGGAATTTCTGAACCTGACCCAGGGCAGTAGGTCAGTTGCTGAGTATAAGGCAGAGTTTCTGAGGTTGAGCCGGTATGCTAGCGGAATTGTTGCTACTAAGTACGAGCGCAGTGTTTGCTTTGAGGATGGCCTCAGGGATGAGTTAAGGGTGCTGATAGCTCCGCAGAGAGAGCGCGATTTTGCTGCACTGGTAGAGAAGGCTAAGATAGCCAAAGAGGTGAAGCAAGCTGAACGAAAGAACCATGATAGGGATCAAAACTGATTCAGGAGAGATGCTGGACCAGCTGGTGCTGCAAATCAGAATGTTAAGAGAGCTAGGGTGGAGGAGCCGGCTCGAGCAGTTCTGGTAAACACGGTTAGACCACAGCCTTGCGGAGATTGTGGTAGAGTGCATCTGGGGAAATGCTGGAAACGTACTGGAGCATGTCTTCGTTGTAGGTCAAAGGAACATAGGATCAAAGATTGTCCTCGGAGGCCAGCTCAGGCTCCAGCTGCTGAGCAAGGGGCTGTTCAACCAGCGCGAGGTGGACTACCGCCGTCGAGAGGGCGTGGACAAGGTAGATGTGGCAATGGCAGTGGACGTGGAGCACCTAGCAGGGGTGCTGGTAATGCGGAGGCTCGTCAACTAGCTCTGGTTTATGCTGCTCGTCGCCGAAAGGAGGGTGATGCACTTGACGTAATAACTGGTACATTTTTTATCTCTAGCGTACCTTATACTGCTTTGATAAATGTGGGATCAACCCATTCTTATGTTACATGTGACATTTCTGGAACGTTGGGTGTGCACTCTTAGGAAACTGTGACTGGGGTAACTGTGATAAGTCCTTTAGGTCACTCGGTTAGGTAGATAAACTTTTTAGGGAAGTACCTTTAGAGACTCAAGGTAGGATCTTCTGTGGAGACTTGATGGAGTTACCATTCGGTGAGTTCCATCTGATCTTAGGAATGGATTGGTTGACTAAGCATAGGGCAACTTTGGATTGTGCAGCTAAAAGGATGGTGTTAAGGACTATAGAGGATGAGGAGGTAATGGTTATTGGAGAACAAAGGGACTACTTGTCCAATGTGGTTTCAGCCTTAAGGGCTAAAAAGTTAATTCGTAAGGGATACGAGGCGTATTTGGCTTTTGTAAGCCAAACTAAAACTGAGAATATGACTATGGAGACAGTCAGAACTATTAGGGAATTTCAAGACGTTTTCCCAGAGGAGCTTTCTGGATTAGCTCCAAACTGAGACGTTGAGTTTGGGATTGATTTGTTGCCTGGAACGGCTCCAGTGTCCATCGCGCCTTATAGGATAGCACCGAAGGAGTTAGTTGAATTGAAAGCTCAAATCCAAGAGTTGTTGGATAGAGGCTTCATTAGACCTAGTGTGTCTCCATGGGGAGCACCAGTGCTATTTGTGAAGAAGAAGGATGGGACGATGCGTGTGTGCATCGATTATCACCAGTTGAACAAACTGACGATAAAGGACAAGTACCCACTGCCAATGATTGACGACCTGTTCGATCAGCTTAGGGGAGTTTCGGTATTTTCCAAGATCGATCTTCGATCTGGATATCATAAACTAAGAGTAAAGGAGGTGGATATTCACATGACGGCATTCAGGACTCGATATGGTCACTACGAGTTTCTGGTTATGCCATTTGGGCTGACGAACGCACCTGCAGCTTTTATGGATCTGATGAATCGAGTGTTCCAACCTTACTTTGACCGATTCATGGTCATCTTTATCGATGATATTCTGGTATATTCAGAAACTAAGGAGAAGCATGATGACCATCTCCGTAGTGTGCTGCAAGTGCTGAGAGAGAAGCAACTCTATTCAAAGTTTAGTAAGTGTGAAGTTTGGTTGCGAGAAGTGACTTTTCTGGGGCATGTTTCTGCTGAAGGAATTAGAGTAGATCCATGAAAAATTAAGGCAGTTCTGAAATGGAAGCCACTGAGGACAGTATTAGAAATCCAGAGTTTTCTATGTCTGGCAGGCTATTACAGAAGGTTCGTAGAGGGATTTTCTCTGATAGCTGCACCGTTGACAAAACTGTTAAGGAATGGAGTAATGTTTGTCTGGACTGAGAAACAGCAAGAAGCTTTTGGCATGTTGAAAAAGGTATTGACTGAGGCGCCAGTGTTGATTCAACCAGAGTCTGGAAAGGACTTCACTGTATACAGCGATGCGTCGCATGTGGGATTAGGATGCGTACTGATGCAAGAGGGTAAGGTAGTCGCTTATGCTTCGCGATAGCTTAAGCCTCATGAAGTGAATTACCCTACACATGATCTAGAGTTGGTCGCAGTGGTCTTCGCGTTGAAAATTTAGAGACACTATTTGTATGGAGAAAGATGTATTATCTACACAGACCATAAAAGCATAAAGTATCTATTGACTCAGAAGGAGTTAAACCTTAGGCAATGAAGATGGATAGAATTGCTTAAGGATTACGATTATTTGATTGAGTACCACCCAGGCAAGGCTAATGTGGTGGCTGATGCATTGAGTCGAAGAATTGTTGCTGATTTAAGAGCTATGTTTGCTCGTTTGAGTTTGTACGATGATGGAAGTTTGTTGGCAGAGTTGCAAGTGAGACCTACTTGGACTGAACAAATTAAGGAGAATCAGTTAAAAGATAATTCGTTGGTTCATCGATTTCAGCAAGCTGAGAATAGGGAGAATTTAGATTTTGGGCTGAATACTAATGGAGTTCTCTGCTTTCATGGAAGGATTTGTATTCCAAAGGATTTCGAATTGAGGCAGTCAATTCTGAAAGAGGCTCATGGTGGTCCTTGTGCCATACATCCTGAAAGGAATAAGTTATATACAGATTTGCGAGAGGTGTATTGGTGGCCTGGCTTAAAAAGAAAGGTGACTAAATTTGTTAGGAGATGTCTGACGTACCAGCAAGTTAAGGCTGAGCACCAACTGCCTTCGGGTTGCTTCAACCGGTGAAAATTCCACTATGGAAGTGGGAAAGAGTAACTATAGATTTCGTGAGTGGGCTACCTTTGACACCCTCCAAGAAAGATTCTGTGTGGGTGATTGTGGATAGGTTGACGAAATCTGCCCATTTCATACCTGTCCGTACCGATTACTCACTTTAGAAGTTGGCCAAGTTGAATGTGGTGGAGATAGTGCGACTGCATAGGGTGCCAATTTCGATTATTTCTGATCGAGACCCTAGGTTCACATCTCGATTTTGGCAGAAGTTGCATGAGGCGTTGGGTACACGATTGGACTTTAGCACTGTTTTTCACCCTCAGACAGATGGATAGTCAGAAAGGGTTATTCAAGTTCTGGAGGATATGTTAAGGGGTTGTGTCATCGACTTTTGAGGTAGTTGGGAGGACTACTTACCATTGGCGGAGTTCGCGTACAACAACAGTTATCAAACGAGTATTCAAATGGCTCCATATGAGGCACTTTATGGGCGAAGGTGTCGTACGCCTACGTGTTGGACGAAGTTGGGAGAGCGACAAGTTCTTGGACCAGAATTAGTGGTAGATACTGAGAGTAAAGTAAAGTTAATAAGGGATCAGTCAAAGGAGGCCTCTGATAGATAGAAGTCGTATGCAGATCTGAAGCGTAAGGAGATCGAGTTCGCTATTGGGGATATGGTTTTCTTGAAGGTTTCACCCTGGAAGAAGATTTTGAGCTTTGGCAAGAAAGGCAAACTGAGTCCGCGATTTCTAGGGCCTTATCGGGTTCTCAAACGGGTAGGGCTAGTAGCGTATCAGTTGGAGTTACCACCGAAGTTGGATAGAATCCATGACGTCTTCCATGTGTCCATGTTGAGATGGTATCGATCAGATCCTTCACATGTTGTGCCAGTGGAGGAGATTGAAGTAAAGACTGATTTGACCTTTGAGGAGGAACCCATGCAAATTCTAGATCGAGAGGTTAAAGTTTTAAGAAGGAAGTTGGTTCTGTTGGTAAAAGTACAGTGGCGCAATCATCGAAGGGAAGAGGCTACTTGGGAGCCAGAAGAGACTATGCGTCAACAATACCCTCAATTATTTGAATCAGGTAAATTTCGAGGCCGAAATTTCTTTAAGAGGGTAGAGTTGTAACGCCCTGATTTTCGAAATTTTTTGGGTTTCTGTGATTTTTGGTGAATTTTTAAAATTTTGGTGTTTTGGATATTGGAATTGAGTTTAAATGTGTTAATGGGCCTCTAGAAGGCCCAAGCCTAAGTTAAAACCCGATAAAATATCAAGCTTGGATTTTAAGTGAATAGGAGACTTGGTTAAGTGGGCTTTTAAGAAAAACTTCGTAAATTATGATACAAGAAGAGCTTTGGCAAAGTAGCAAGGTGGCGCCACTAAGTTCCTAAAAAAGTGGCAGCTGGAAAGGAATTAAAGGTCCAGGGTTCAAGTTGCAAGGTAAATGTATTGTTACTTTTTAGTTTTTAGGCATGTGCTAGGCATGTGATCACTTAAATGAATTTCGGCAAGGGCCTTAGGAAGGTTGGGCCAATTGTTTTAGTTGATATTAGGGTTAGGTTCTTTTCTTTTTTTGACTTGGAGATTTAGGGTTAGCCACCTGAAAGCTTTCACTTTCATTCATCCCTTTCTAAGTTTTCAAAAAAGCCGAAAACGTAAATTTGTTCTCCTTTGTGTTGATTTCTTTTTCCTCTCCTTCTCCTCTATTCTTTTCTTCCTTTTTGCTTTCTCTTCTAGCCAAAACATTCTTATCACCTTACTCACCTTCTCTGTCGGTCCCATCCTCCACAAAACTACCATAGCCGATTGCCATAAATGTTAAAATCTTGAAAACTTACTTCTTGTGCTGATTTCTCCAAGCCAATTCCTTCTTTTCTTTTCATTCATTTTGAATGATTTTCATCTTCTTTAAACCCTTAGTATTTGTCGTCAACACTAGTCCAAAGTTATAGCATCAAATTATCATCTTCTTCATCACTCAAAAGTCAAAACCACCATAGATTTAGGAGCTTGTAGCCGAAACTTCAGATCTCTTGGATTCGAGTTCTACTATCGTTTAGGGGTAGATCTACATCAAATCTGAGTAGAAACAGAAGGGAAATCAGTGGTAGGTGCTGATTAACCCAGATCTATAAGTTATTTTACAATTTAGGAAAAGCCGAAGTCTTTAAAATCTAATGAGGCTGTCGATTTGGGCATAGGGCTCTAAGGGTCATTAACCAATGATTTCTTTTGGTGATTAGTGTATACTAGAGGTGATTGATCGAAGGCTTGGATCTTTGGAACAACTAGACTTAGATCTAGTCATCGGTTTTCGGTAAAGGTAAGATTTTGAAGGCTTTAGGGGCATTGGCTGGATATGGGTAAGTGAATATTGGGATTGTTTGTTGTAGACTTGTAATCTAAGAATTGTGGTAACCGATTGTAGGACATCGTGGGGGATCTCAGTAGCAATCATCGCGAAATAGGTCTGTATCAAACACCCTCTCATATTTCAATTCAGCAAAAGCCGAAATGCTGAAATTCTGGCATTTTGTAGGCTTGTGAGTGTGCGAGTGCTCACAAGACGTTTAGGAAACGTTAGATCTGAAATTGCCAAGTGGTAAGTTAGTCGTGTGTGAAATTTCGTGCACTTCGGTAATTGGGCCTCGATGGGCTGAAAATGGGCCCAATGGGTTTACGGGCCCGTATGGGTGAAAATAGGTAAATAATGTGTATTGATAGACTGTAGGTTCAAAATCGTTTAAACTGATAAATTGATCATAAAATTTGAACTAAATGGGCATAATTTGTTAATAGACACTATAGTCCCTATTAGGGGTTTAGGGCCCAATAGCTAAAACTGATAAACTAAGATAAATAGACTTTTGCAATGAAGGATGGATTATTAGTGAGTGTAATATGCATGAAAACCCTAAAAACTAATAGAATTACTGAAGTACCCTTAGAGGTGGAAAATTACTATTTTACCCCTAGGAGCAAAATGACTGTTATACCCCTAGGGCTAAGTGTGACCAAAATACATGTTTTACTGTTATTGTTTACTGCATGCCATGTCATTAATATCTGTTGCATGGGACTGGGATATTGATGGAGGAAGTATTGAAAGTGGCTTGGCCACGTACTGGAGGCTTTGCCTTAACTTACTGATATCTGAGCAGCTATGCTGCAACTGTGGAGTGTAGGGTTGGGTGGGTTGAGTTATTCCCCACATGGTGTCTAGGGCTAGTACAGGTGGAGTGTAGCGGTTGGATTTAGGTTGGGTTGGGTTTGCATACATGTTAATATCTGTTCTGTTCTGAAATGGGCCTATGGGCCGTACTGTTATCTGAAAAGGGCTAAGGCCCAATTTACTGTATCTGGATAGGGCTTCGGCCCAGTTACCACTGTGACTGGATAGGGCTTCGGCCTAGTGGGCTTGAGTTGATTTGGGCTTTGGATGGGCATCCTTTACACACTGAGTTTTCCAAACTCACCCCCTTTCTTTCCATCCATGCAGGTGAGCCCTAGTTGATGGACTTGGAGCTAGGAGGGATTCAGAGTGGCCACGAAGATTAAATTTCTGGTTTTCAATTATTTTATTTTATTATTTAGTTAGATTATTTTTATTATGGTTTCTGGGTTGTAATAAGGCCGCTCTATTTATTTTATTTTGGGTTTTAATTCCTTACTTGTTTTATTTGTTTTCACTTAAGAATAATATTGTTTAAATTGTTTTTGAAAATTGGATTTACTTGTTTTCAAAATAACATAATAAACGAACGTTTTCAAACCAAATGCACTTTCCAAAGAGTATCAAAAGTCACGTTTTTTTTAAAACCCTATCACGATCGGTATTAAATAGGACATTTATTAAGTAAATCAGGAATTTCTCTTAAAATAACAAAAACGGTTTTGCAAAGCTCGCCCTAATCTTAGTAACTAGGTAACATGTTAGATGTAGGTGATGTGACATACCAGATTTGGCTATAATGTCTGGGCCAGGTTTGGGGTGTTACAATGAAACTTCAACACTCATACATATTCATCAATGGCAAAACCCACATACTTTAATAGTTTCACAAATTAGTCGGTGGGCAAGCTAGATTAAGCTACAACGGCTCCAAAAACATAGAAATCATTAAAAACAGGACAAACAATACTTACATGCAAGTAAAATAGTGTTGGCTGAAAGTTTCAAGCTTCCAGGGCTTCTTCTTCTTCAATTTTTTGGTTGAAAAGATGAACATGCAAGGTTTTTCTTTTTTTTTTTTACTATGTTTTATTATCTTTTAATTATTAACTTACATTTTTAACCTTCGAATTTTAGCTTAAAATTCACCTATTTAACGTCCATCTTTGTCCACTCAAATAAACATAAGGACCTCCACTTTAACGTTCTATAGCTATTAAACACTTTTAGCTAATATAACACAAGTTTTACACTTTACGCAATTTAGTCCTTTTTATCGAATTAAGCACTCAAACGATAAAATTTCTTAACGAAAATTTCATGCAGTCATACTATCATGTTGTAGACCTCAAAATAATATTAACAGAAATATTCTGACCTCAGATTTGTGGTTCTGAAATCATTGTTCTGATTTCACGAAAAATAGGATGTTACAACTCTTCCCCTTAGGGATTTTCATCCCTGAAAATCTTACCAGAAAATAGGTTAGGGCACTATTTTCTCATAGCTTCCTCAAGTTCCACGTAGCCTCTACAATACTGTGACATTACCAAAGAACTTTCACTAAAGCTATGCTTTTATTTCTCAACTCTTTGATCTCTCGAGTTAAAATTATGATTGGTTCTTCTTTATACAACATATCAGGCTGAATCTCAACTTCGGTGAAAGAAGTTATATGCAAAGAGTCTAATCTGTACCATCGTAACATAGATACATGAAACATGTTATAAATCTTTTCAAGTTCTAATGGTAAAGCTAGCCAATTTGCTACTAGCCCTATCCTCTCGATAATCTCACACAACCCGATGAACCACAAACTCAATTTTCATTTGTGACCGAATCAAAAAATCTTCTTCCAGGGTGATACTTTAAGAAACACTATATAGCCAATCTGGAATTCAATGTCTTTACATTTAAAATCCACATATGATTTCTCTCGATCTCAAGCTCCTTTCTAACTGTAGTGAATTAGTTCTACTTTCTCTTCAGTCTCTCAAACTCAATCAACCCCGTGAATCTTTTTCTCACTAAGCCCGGTCCAATATAACGGAATTCTACATTTACAACCATATAAAGCTTCATACGGTGCCATCTTTATGTTCGACTGATAACTATTATTATATGCAAATTCAACCAACAGTAAATATTTTTCCCAACTGCCTTTAAAATCTAGAACACGGCAACGAAGCATATCTTTGAGAATCTGAATCACTCTCTCAGACTGATCATCAGTTTGAGGATGAAATGCGGTGCTAAAATACAATTGTGTACCCAAAGCCTCTTGTAAATTCTTCCAAAATCGTGATGTAAATCTTGGATCCCCATTTGAAATAATAGAGACTAGAACTCCATGCAATCTAATGATTTCATAAATATACAACTCAACTAGTCTATCAAGAGAAAAATTTGTACGCACTGGAATGAAATGTACAGACTTCGTCAAACGATCAACAATAACCAAGATAGCATCTTTCTTTTTCGGAGATAGGGGTAATGCAAATATGAAATCCATCGCAACTCTATCCCATTTCCACCCAAGTATCATCACTGGCTGTAATAGTCCCAAAGGTACTTGATGTTCAACTTTAACTTGCTGACAGATCAAACATTTAGTCACAAAATTAGAAATGTCGCGTTTCATACCTGACCACCAATACAACAGTTTCAAATCGTTATGCCTTTTGTTACTCCCTGGATGAATAAAGAAATTACCACTGTGTGCCTCTTGTAAGATTTTTTGTATAAGCTCTGGATCTCTCAGTATGCAAACTCTACCATGGAACAATAAATAGTCATCGGTTCTAATCTAAAACTCTAAATCAGGAGTCGACTCACACTGTACTCATTTTGCTTTCAACTCACTGTCACATTTTTGAGCTGCACAGATTTGCTAGAGAAACATCAGTTTAGCTTTTAACGTAGCTAAAATCGAGCCATCATCAGTCAAAGTCAACCGTGTATTCATCGCTGTCAACGCAAACAGAGATTTTCTACTTAAAGCATCCACGACTACATTCGCTTTCCCGGGATAATACTCAATGATTAACTCATAATCTTTCAATAGTTTCAGCCATCTTTGCTATCTCAAATTCAGATCTTTTTGTGACGTCAAATACTTCAAACTCTTGTGATAAATAAATATGTGGCATTTTTCACCAAATAAATAGTGTCGCCAATTTTTTAATGCGAATACAATAGTGGCTAATTCTAAGTCGTGTGTCGGATAATTCTTTTCATGCGGCATTAACTGTCTGGAAGCATAAGCTATCACTTTTCCCTCTTGGATCAAAACACATCCCAAACCATTTAATGATGCATCATTGAAAATCACAAACTCTTTACTTGACTTAGGCTGAATCAGAACTTGTGCTTCGGTTAACAGTGCTTTTAAATGATTGAAACTTTGTTGACATTTCTCTGACCACTCAAACTTCACATCTTTTTGCAATAACCAAGTCATCATTGTAGCTATCATCTAGAACCCTTTAACAAATCTTCGGTAATAGCCAGCTAATCCAAGAAAACTTTTCACTTCAGATATGCTCCTCAGCGGTTTCCAATCAATAATTGTTGAAAATTTACTTAGATCAACTCTAATGCCTTCTGCCGATACAATATGTCAAAAAAATCCTACTTCTCGAAGCAAAAACTAGTATTTATTGAATTTAGCACACAGTTGCTTATCTCTCAATGTTTGCAACACAAATCTCAAATGCTCAACATGCTCTGACTCATCTTAGGAATAGATCAGAATGTCATCAATGAATACAACAACAAATCTGTTTAAATATAGTTTGAAGATTCTATTCATCAAGTCCATAAAGACTGCAGGAGTGTTAGTTAACCCAAATGGCATAACAAGAAATTCATAATGTTCGTACCTGGTCTTGAATGCAGTTTTCAGCACATCCAAATCTTTAACACTCAACTGATAATAACCAGATCACAAATGAATCTTATAAAACACTGTTGTTCCTTTTAGTTGATCAAATAAATCATCAATTCTTGGTAGAGGATACTTATTCATAATCTTAACTTTGTTGAGTTGTTGATAGTCGATACACAATCCCATTATCCATCTTTCTTTTTAACAAACATGTAACGCCCTGAATTTGGGCCTAGAAGTATTGGGCCTTGAGTAAGGGAACAATTAGGAGACTACACATAAATATTTAGTTGTGCAATAAAGTGACATAAATGCATGCCTGCTTCAGTGGTTAAGTGTCCTGAGAAGAATTAGAGAAGTCTTGAGTTCAAGCCTTAGCTTATGCAAAATTTTTTATTTGAAATGACCCTGTCTCTAGTCAATAGGGTTCTTAAATAAGTATGGGTATTTTATGATATAAAAAGCTTGCTGGTATAGGGGGTAAGTGGTGTGTTATCTATGCTTAAGAAGTGAGGTTCAAATCCTAGTGAGCACAGTGGAGTGTTTTATTTTGCTGCTGTACCATTGGAGTGTTGTGGTTTGGCCAAAAAATTGAAGTGGTTGAGGGGAATTTGAATTGAGTTGTTAAAGGATTAGTTGAGTGATTTGAGGAGGAAAATTTGGATGGATGAGTTTGAATGAAGTTCAAATTAGTTGGTGGAGTGTTGTGGGGAGATTTTCATGGAGTGGATCAAGGGATAGGGAGTTGGTGGCCAAATTTTAGGAGAAGATGAAGGGAAGTGAGGGGAGAGGGAGAGTTGTGCTGAAATGGGACTGTGGGCACATGAATTCAGCTTTGGTGGCTCCCTCTTCTCATTTTTAGTTTTGGGGTCTTTTGTTTTGGAGCTTTTCTACTCTTGGTTGGGTGGTTGAATGTTGTTATTGTCAATTCAGCTTTTGATTTTATTTCATTTCCCTCTTCTTCCTTGGAGACTGATTGTGCTAAAGTATTGTGGCATTGGCTTTCATTTTGTTTACTCTTTCGGGTTTCACTTCTCTTCTTAGCTAATTACTCTCTATCTCTTTCTCTCCGAAGCTTTGGCCGACTACTCCTGTTTTCTCCCTCAATTTACCCATTACTTCATCTTCTCTCCTTCTCAACACATTTGGGTTATGGCTCTTATTCTCTCAGCATTCGATTACCTTTTCTCCTCTTTGACGAATTAGTATTCTTTCTTTTTCTCAATTGGTTTCTCTCGGTCGATTACTTTTTTTTCTCTATTCCCTTAGCTTTTATCGAGTGTCCCCTTTTTACATTGTTAAATCGAATGTTTTTATCTCTTTTCTCCTTTCTATTTCAGTTTTCGAAGTGTACAATCATTCTTTGATCAATCGGTGGGTACTCGATTCTTCTCTAATCTCTCTTTCTCTATATGGTAATCTTATTTCTAACATTTTCCGTTATTTCCATTCAATGGCTAGGGGTGAGTGGTACTAGCCTTGCTCCTATCGTGTTGGGTATTCATTCAAGGGGTTTGAGCCGATTGTTTCCCTTCCCTATGATCGAATTTGAGTTTTGGTAAGGGCTATTGTTGGTTTAATCTACTTATGCAAACAATATCGGTGGTGTTAATAGAATTTAATTGTAAGCAGGTCGCTAAGGAGTTTGGAATCAACCTTTCTTAGTGGCTTAAGTGGGTTAGGCCATATTCGTTAAACATGGTAAGTCTTAGTAATTATTTGGGATAAGTTTAATAAGTTGTTAACCCAATTATTAAGTAATTAATGGAAAGCCTTGTATGAATGTAGGTTTTGGGCTTGCGGATCTTAGCCCGTTATCGCAAGCAGGTGTGTATTCACACTGTTTTAACGGTAAATCGGGAAAAGCTGAAAAGTCAGAAAATACGTCATTTGATGCCACATGGGTGTGCGAATGCTCGTGTGGTAATCTAAGCCCACGAAACATGGGCGTTTGACTGTAAAGGCCACCATGAGCGATCTCATGGGCTTAGGCCATTTTGGGCCACGTTGGGCCGAAATGGGCCGTGTAGGGCCAGTGAGCTTGTAGGCCCTACACGGGTAAACCACATAGATGTGTGGAGGATATTGGACCCGGTTTGTCATTCACATGGCCAAGGTCATTTTTGGGCTTAATGGGCCACATTGGCTTGTAGGTCCACATGGGCCGCATAATGGGCTTTAAGGCCATATACACTATTTTGACTACTAAGGTAAGAATGACTAATTTGCACTATGATCTATGTGACTATAATTGAGCATGACATTTTTATACATGTATGATATTATGACACGGCACATTGCATGGGAATGGGTTTTTGTATCTAGAGGAAGTGTATTGTACTGATAAGGTCACACGAGTCGCCCAAGATGACTGTGGACTTATTAATTGCTTTAACCTATTTACATTGCTGGCAGCTTTGCTGCAATACTGTTTAGTGTCACAACCGGTGCTAACCTTGGTGTGTCTGGCTGAGTGGGTCAATTTTCTCCCCACATGGTGTGATTGGCGGGACGGAGTGGTGTGTCTGGCTGTATTCGGTGGGCTTTTTCTAATTGCATTACTGTGCTGCTACTGCCACTGTAATTGGCTATGCCCACATTGATACTATCACTGTAATGGACTTAGGCCTGGACTGTTACTGCATACTATTTGGTAAGGGATTACACACAGAGTTTTTGTAAACTCACCCTTCTTTTTATCTGTACAGGTAATCCCCAACCATAGATGGATTGGTGCCATAAGGGACTCAGAGGTGGCCACACGACTGCGCCTATTTTATATTTGGTTCTTATTCACTATTAATTATGCTTTGGGCAATTTTTAAATAATAACGCCTCTTTAGGGTTTTAATTGTTAATTTTGGGATTTTTTTTACTGCTTGATATAAACTGCTAGCTGTAGGAAAAAGACAGGTTTTCAAAAGATAAATGCTTTTCAAAACACCACTGTTACGTAAAACATTTTAAAAGTTTCCGCAACTAATTATGATTTTAACAATGTATACTTTAAAAAATAAACTACGTTTTGAAAATGAACGTACTATTTCGATTTAGTGAAAGATAAATAAAAGTGGTTTAAAGAGTAAAGAGAGTTTTTAAAGTATATTAACAATCCAATATAACCAAAAATTTTTGTTAATATCACAAAGAGATCGGGTTTTCAATTGGAACATGTTTTCAAAAAACACTTCAATGTGACACCACCAGATTCGGCCATAACGTCTCGGTCGGGTTTCGGGTGTTACGGAACAAAACTGGTGCACCCCAGGGCAAAAAACTAGGTCGTGCAAAACCTCTATCTGTTAACCCTTGCAACTGAACTTTCAACTCTTTCAACTCTGTAGGAGCCACTCTATACGAAGCTATCAATATTGGTAATGTCCCTGGTACTAATTCAATATCAAACTCAACTTCCCTAACTGGTGGTATGTAACAACCCGAATTAGGGCCTAGTTAGAATAGTGCTTTTGAGACCACAAATCTGAAGTAGAATTTCATGTTTTATGATTATTTTAAATTTTATGATATGATTGCATGATAATGAGAAAATTTCATGAAGGAATTTTTATGAGATAATGATTAATTTGTCCTTTAGGACTAAATTGCAAAAGTTACAAAATACGAGTTTTTAAAAGTTTTAAGGATGAATTGGCATTAGATAATTATTAGAGGGCCTTATTTAGCAATTAGACCATTTATTAGCATGATGGACAAGACTGCCCAAGGAAGAGAAAAATTTTAAACAAAAGCCTTAAGGGTATTTTGGTCATTTGGATAATTAATGAAATAAAAAGGGAAAATAAGTCAAAAATTTGCTCATCTTCTTCCTCTAGGTGGCAAAAAATGAAGAGTCTCCATAGCTAGGGTTTCTTTAATTTTCTAGCTCAAAAGTAAGTGCAATCTAGTCCCATTTTTAATGTTCTTTATATTTTTGAAATCTTCGTAACTTGATTAAGCTATTTCTACCACTAATTTGAGCTAGGGTTTATGTTTAAAAATATATCCATACATGGCATGAATGTATTTTGATGTCTAATGGTAGAATATGAAAGTTTAAAGAGTAGTGAACATCTTTTACCAGATGATTTTTCATGAAAAACCCTAATAGGCACCAAATTGTAAATGTGATAAAATGTGTAGTAAAAGTGTAAACTGATGAGAAATGTAGGCTATTATGAGTGCATATAAGGTTCAGTTAGGCTTGGGTAACCAAGAAAACAAATGCATTTCATTTTACGAGCCTAGAGACCATTTTACCAAAGTATGAATTATGGGCTATTTAGCCAATCTGATTATTAAATAAGTTTAATTTGTCATTATAGATCAAGAAACATGAAGCCCAGATCGAAACTAGGGAAAGAACAATGTGGTGGATTAAATTGCATATTCACTTGCATTTTGGATCCGAGGTAAGTTGTGTGTGATAAATTAACATTATGTTATGAAAATAATGTTAGGACATTGTATGTAATTTATGCTATCTCCATGAGATTTATTGATGTGATTTACAAAGAAATGATGAAGTTACTATAGAGAAATCCTAGTTAAATTTTAAGGATACGAAGGATACTATAGTCATGATATGAGATTTAGAAGGTCCACTGTAAGACCATGTCTGGGACATAGCATCGACACTGAATTGAGATCCTATATAAAACCATGTCTAGGACATGGCATTTGCATCGACATGTGGTCCCGTGTAAGACTATGTCTGGGACATGGCGTCGGCACCGAGACGAGATTTAGATCCCTGTAAGACCATGTCTGGGACATGGCGCTGGCATCTAAAGGTGATCCTGTATAAGACCATGTCTGGGACATGGCATCGGTATCAATTTATGATCTCGTGTAAGACCATGTCTAGAGCATGGCATCAACATCAGTTTACGATCTCGTGTAAGACAATGTTTAGGACATGGCATCGACATCGATACGAGATCCCATGTAAGACCATATCTGGGATATGGCTTCGGCATCGAGATGTGATCCCATGTAAAACCAATCTAGGATATGGCATTGGCATCTTACCATGAGAATGACTTTCCGAGTATCCTTCGGTATTCCAAGTAATTTAATGGGAAGAGTATTTAAGTTGATGAATATAACGAGAAAGACTAAAGTTATATGATGAGTGATACAGGTGCACATGAGCAATTCACGAGAAAATAAAATGAAATAATACGAATATGTTAGTAAGAAAGAGCATGAGTAAGCCACGTTAATGAGTAAAGATATTTATGTGATGTCCACGATACCAAATTTGGATGTTAATTCATGATTTATGTTGCTATTTATTGCATGCAACTTACTAAGCATTTATGCTTACTCCCTTTCATTTCCCTTTCCTTGTAGTGTTGCCAGGCTAGCTCGGGGATCAAAAAGGACGTTGGAGCTCAAAGTCACACTATCAAACAATTTATTTTCGTATAGTAAAGTTTAATCATTTTGAGTATGGCATGTATAGGAACTAGGCCTTTTTTTTTTTTTTTTGCTATGTGTCATATTGGCTGGCCATATGTGTTGGCTATAAATGTTACTTGAATCATGTTGTAAATGGCCATTCGAATTGGCTAATATTGATTAAGTTAAAATTTTGAAATGTTGATGTAGCTCTTGAAAGTGCAAGTTTGCATGTTTATATAGAGTAGGGATTGATGAGAATGCATGATAAATGTAATGTTTTGTGGCATGTGAATGCCTTAATTGTGGGTATTTAGAAGTGTATTTATGCCATGATATGTGATATTGAAATTGGCCTTGTGTTGGGTTAAGTTTAAGGGTGGGAAAGGGCTTGGAAAAAAGCCTATAATTGTCCACACAGGTGGGCACACAGGCATGTGCCTAGGCCGTCTGTGACACATGGTCAACCCTATGGGCATGTTGATAGGTTGTGTGTCCCCTGCACCAAAATTATGCAAAACAGAATACCCAGTAGTAAACACATAAGCAGAGACATGGCCGTGGCGGGCACGACCTAGCACATGAGCGTGTGGCTTGGCCGTGTGCCCCTAAATATTTTCACACACGGGCGAGGACACGGGCATGTCATGGCCGTGTGAGGGATACAGGCCATGGTCATGGGCATGTGCCAGGCTGTGTGAAAACCCCTGTAGGTTCAAAATGAAAAATAAATTTGTCATGGCCTACCTATACGGGGGTGTGCCAAGTATATGGGCGTGTGTTACCACATGGCCTGCCCATATGGGTGTGTCCCATCCCACATAGGCATGTGGCCCTATTTTGAGCAAAAAAAATTTCTAAGTGTTCAAAAGTTTCTGATTAAGTCCCGAACCATTTGCAATGTATGTTTTGGGCCTCGTAGGCCCATGATAGGGACATTAAGAGAATGAATTAAATGTTTGAAGTTCTAACGAGATTTATTGCCTGACTTTCTAAGATTAAGCATGTTTAAGTACAGGAATGCCTCATACCCCGTCCTGGCATCAGACACAAGTAAGGGGTGTTATATTTAGTGGTATCAGAGCTAGTGGTTAGTTGATTCTAGGACTAACCTAGCGTATGCACGAGTCTGGCTATACACACCATACATATGTGTATTTGTAATATGATAGTGTCACGACTCTTGACGATTTAAAATGTGCTTTTTTATAGTAAATGGATCCCAATCGAGTCGTGGCAGATGATGTAGAAAGGAATGTGCCAGTTCCTACTAAAGGGATAGTGTCAGCTAAAACTAATAATAGACCATCAACTGTGAGTCAAAGAGGAGAGGCTCAGAAAGCCTTCTTCCAAATGATGAACGAGTGGTTCACAGAGTTCATTCGAACGAACCTGGCCGCTCAACAACAAGCTCCACCCCCTTTAAATCCTCAACCTACTCCGATAGCTCCCCAAATTGCAGAAGTGGTAAGAAGAGAAAAGCCTCTGGTAGATATAATCTAGAAATAAGGGGTCGAAGAATTTTGGGCTAATAAAGATGACAACCCAAAAAGAGCCAAATTTTGGCTAGAGAATACCGTCAGGGTTTTCGAGGAATTATCTTGCACGCCTGAAGAGTGCATGAAATGTGTCGTATCCCTCTTACGAGATTCTGCCTATTAGTGGTGGAACACCCTTGTGTCGGTGGTACCAAGGGAAAGAGTTAATTGGGAATTTTTCCAAGAATTTCGCAAGAAGTATATCAGTCCAAGGTTTATCAACCAAAAAGGTGAGGAATTTCTTGAATTGAAACAAGGTCGAATGACCATGACTAAGTATGAGCGTGAGTTTGTGAGACTCAGCAAATATGCTCGAGAGTGTGTATCCATCGAATCCATCACATGCAAAAGGTTCAAAGATGGATTAAATGAAGATATTCGACTGCTAGTTGGAATTCTAGAATTGAAAGAGTTTGTGGTATTAGTGGATAGAGCTTGCAAGGCCTAGGAATTGGCCAAGGAGAAAAGAAAAGCTGAAATGGAGTCCCATGACACAAGGAAGAGACAGTTAGGCAAGTCATTCCAATCATCATCTAAGAAGTCTAGAGAGTTCACTACTCGATCAGCTACTTCAGCTAGGTTCTCAAACAGAAGTAAAGGTAAGCAGCACTCGGTCCCTAAAGCTCAGAACACATCGATTGCTAGTATCGACAATGCTCGACCTGGTATGCCAGAATGTCCCCAGTGTGGCAGACGCCACCTCGGCGAATGTCGAGCACATGAGAGATCTTGCTTCAAATGAGGTTCTCAAGACCACTCCATTTGCGCTCACGAAGAGGCATCATCCCCTAACATGATTACGAGTACATTCTCCATTTATGATACTTGTGTTGTTGCTTTAATTGATCTGGAGTCTTGTAATATCCCGAATTAGGGCCTAATTGGAATAGTAGTTTCGTGACCACAATTCCGAGGTAGAAAGAATTATTTTATAATTATTTTGAGGTTTATGATATGATTGCATGATTGTGTGAAAATTTCATGAAGAAATTCTATGCGTAAAGTGCTTAATTTAAAATTAGGGACTAAATCGAATAAATTGCAAAACTTGCATTCTAGAAGTTTCTTGTAACATCCCCACGCCCAAGACCGTCGCCGGAGTCGAGCTTGAGGTGTTACCGAACATAATTTATCATTTAAACAACTTTACATCATTTATTTTGATTTTCGAAATAAGCAGTTTTTCTGCGTCATGGTTCCTAAAAAAATCATATCTCGAGTTAAAAAACTCGAAATCAAGATCCGTAAATTTTCCCTAAATCTAGACTCACATATCTATCTATTAATCTTTTCTTAAATTTTTTGGTTGGGCCAATTAGTAGAGTTTATTAGTTAAAGTTACCCCTATTTCAGGACTTGACTGCACTGACCTCCACTTACTACGAACCACTTGTCTCCATGTACAAAATTCATATAACTATACTGTTTATTTCTATTACAATTATATTCAATAAGGATTCTGAGCATATAAATTACACCTCATAATTATTTTTTTACAATTTATAGTGAATTTTCAAATTTGGAATAGGGGATCCAGAAATCGCTCTGGCCCTGTTTCACTAAAACTCAAGTATCTTACAACATATAACTCCTTTACCTATTTAGCTTTTTCCATTTGAAATTAGACACAATAAGATTCAATTTCATAGTTAATTCTTCACCTAATTCGTTTTCTACTATTTTTGGTGATTTTTCAAACTCATGTCGTTGTTGCTGTAGTGTTCTGTTTTATGGCAAGTTTCATCTTTTTATGAATTCTCATGAACTATATAACATATTAAACTCACAAGGCATCCAACATTATCTAGGCTAGCCATACCAATGACTAATCATTATCAAGCATTTTCTCAACCAAACCACAACCATATCACAAGATTATTTACACAAAACAAGTATATTGCTATACATGCCATACATCAAAACATACAAACCAATATACCAATTCTTCCTCGGATAGTGTGAGCATTTCTTCGACCTTCCCGATATCCAAGTTGGCTCGCTAAAAACTACAATGAATGTAAAGGAGGGATTAAGCATAAATGCTTAGTAAGTTCACATGCAAATAACAAGTAACATAACAAAGCAATTATATCAACAACAATAGCATGATATCACCAAGATACAAACCACATTTCTAGCTATCGTGTATCATCTTACCACCTTATTTCTGTTGTATCAAGTTTCAACCCGAGGGTTAAGTACATAACTGTCCAAATTGTCCATTTCACAATACTTACCAAAATATCATTTTCATCTTGAGTATTCTTCCATTCCGCTAGAATTTTACCAGTTGAACACATCGAAATATAACTCGGATACACGGATCATTTGCACATAAGTGCCACATATGTAATCAATCAATCATGTAACCCGCCCATAAGCGAACTCGGACTCAACTCAATGAGCTCGGGCGTTCGCATCCATAAGTGAACTCGGACTCAACTCAACGAGCTCGGATGCCTAGTTACATCTCACGAACTCGAACTCAACTCAACGAGTTCGGACATTTGCATCCATAAGTGAACTCGAACTCAACTCAACGACTTCGGATGCCCAACCATCCTAGTGACATGTTACTTGTATCATAATCTATTCCCAAGGTTCAAACGGGATTTTCCTCAGTCACACATTTCCCAGTCGTTCTCCCTGGAATATTGGAACCAATACGTTGCTTGCATCTCATACTTATCAATTTAATCACATACTTTTCATACCAATACATAATATTTCACAAAGCATAATATTCGTAATAACAAGTATCATATCATATAAATAGCATCAAATCACTTAGAATAGCAATCATTTTACATTATTTACACGTGAACTTACCTCGGTACAAAATATAGCAATTTTGCGATTTAGTCCAAAATCTTTTCTTTTCCTCGATCAAGGTTGATTCCACGTCTTTCTTGATCTAAAATAACACATTTAGCTTATTTAATAATCACATTATGAAAATAGTCCTAAATTCAAATTTTGGCAAAATTACAATTTTGCCCCTAAACTTTTGCATATTTACACTTTTGCCCCAAAGTTCGGAAATTAAATTTTATCACAAATTCTTATGTTTTAGGACATGCTGATCATTTATTTACCATTAGCAAGCTCAAATTCCCACTAAAACACATACTTATGAACAATATGTACTTTTACCGATTAAGCCGTTTTACTCATTTTTACTTAAAACCGAGTAGCACAAGTTATCTAACATAATTTAAAACCTCATATTCTATCATAAAACATCAAAATACACAAATTTCACCTATGGGTATTTTTCCAAATATGAACCCTAACTTAAATTATTGCTAACATAAGCTTTATCGAGTTACTGGGACTATGAAAACGTAAAGAACATTAAAAACGGGGCTTGGAATCACTTACTATGAAGCTTGGAAGCTTGAAACAAACCCTAGCTATAGAGAACCCTTGAAATTTCGTGGTAATGAAGAAGATGACCAATTTTGTGTTATTTTCCCTTTTTATTTCATGTTAATATCCAAATGACTAAAATGCCCCTCCTTACTAAACTTTCAAAAATTCCATCCATGTCCAAATTTTGTCCATGAACTTAAAATTGGTCAAATTCTATTTAAGACGTCCTAATTAATATTCCAAAGCAATTTCATACTAGAAACTTCTAGAATGCAAGTTTTGCAACTTATTCGATTTAGTCCCTAATTTCAAATTAAGCACTTTACGCTTAGAATTTCTTCACGAAATTTTCACACCATCATAAAATCATATCATAAACATCAAAATAATTATAAAATAATTATTTCTACCTTGGATTTGTGGTCACGAAACCACTATTCTAATTAGGCCCTAATTCAGGATATTACAACTCTCCCCCCTTTTAAGGATTTTCGTCCTTGAAAATCTTACTGGTAAACAGGTGTGGGTATTGTTTCCTTATATTTTCCTCGGGTTCCCATGTAGCCTCTTCTATTCCATGCTTTTGCCACAACACTTTCACAAGAGCAATACTTTTGTTTCTTAGTTGTTTGACCTCTCGAGCTAAAACTTTAATCGGTTCTTCTTCGTAGGTCATATCTGGTTGGAATTCAATTTCTGTCGGTGAAACCACATGTGAAGGATCCGAACAATACCGATGTAGCATAGATACATGGAACACATCATGAATTTTCTCCAACTCAGATGGTAATGCTAACCGATAAGCTACCAGTCCAACTCTTTCAATTATTTCATACGGCCCGATAAAACGCGGACTTAATTTACCTTTTCGTCCAAATCTGAGGACTTTCTTCCACGGAGACACCTTTAAAAATACCTTATCACCAACTTGAAACTCAATTTCTTTTCGTTTCAAATCTGCATAAGATTTCTGTCTATCCGAAGCAGCTTTCAAACAATCTCGAATTACCTTCACTTTTTCTTCGGTTTCTTTTATTAGATCAACCCCATGGATCTGATTTTCCTTGAGTTCGGTCTAATACAAAGGCGTCCGACACTTACGACCATACAATGCTTCATAAGGTGCCATTTTCAAACTCGTCTGACAACTGTTATTGTAAGCAAATTCCACCAACGGTAAATATATTTCCCAACTTCCTTGAAATTCTAATACACAACATCGAAGCATGTCTTCAAGAATCTGAATTACCCTTTCTGATTGCCCATCAGTTTGTGGATGAAAAGCAGTACTGAAATTTAACCTTGTACCTAACGCTTCTTGCAACTTTTGCCAAAACCGCGAAGTAAATCTCGGATCTCTGTCTGAAATGATTGACAATGGTATTCCATGTAGTCTAACAATTTCTCTAACATACAATTTAGCTAACTTGTTAAGAGAATAATCCGTATGTACTGGAATGAAATGAGCCGATTTAGTCAATCTGTCAACTATTACCCAGATGGCATCTTTCTTTCCTGGAGTCAACGGCAACCCTGAAACAAAATCCATAGTAATCCGATCCCATTTCCGTTCAGGAACCATAATAGACTGAAGTAATCCTGAAGGCACTTGGTGTTCCGCTTTCACCTATTGACAAATTAAGCATTTCGATACAAATTCCGATATCTCTCTTTTCATTCCATTCCACCAGTACATTTTCTTCAAATCATTATACATTTTCGTACTGCTTGGATAAATCGACAAATAACCACCATGTGCTTCCTGCAAAATCTTTTGAATTAACTCCTCATTCTTCGGTACACAAATCTGATCTTTAAACATCAAGCAACCATCAGGACCGATTCTGAAATCTGACTCTGTATCAACCTTACATTGCTTTCTTTTGGCTTGCAAGTCTTCATCACTTTTCTGAGCTTCACAAATCTCTTGTAAAAACATCAGTCTTACTTTTACCTCGGCCAGAATGGAACCATCATTTGACATTTCCAACTGAGTGTTCATAACTCTCAAAGCAAACAACAGTTTTCTACTCAAAGCATCAGCAACTACATTTGCTTTTCCTGGATAATAGTCAATCACAAGCTCGTAATCTTTTAATACCTCCAACCATCTTCGCTGTCTCAAATTCAAGTCCTTTTGTGACATCAAGTATTTAAGACTCTTGTAGTCGGTATATACTCGACACTTTTCACCATATAGATAATGTCGCCAAATCTTCAAAGCAAACACCATGCAGCCAATTCCAAATCATGAGTCGGATAATTCCTCTTGTGAGGTTTTAACTGCCTCGAAGCATAAGCCAAAACCTTTCCTTCTTGCATCAGTACACATCCCAAACCATTTAGAGAAGCATCGCTATATACCACAAATTCTTTACTTGACTCGGGCTGTACTAATACTGGTGCCTCTGTTAATAACTTTTTTAATTCTTCAAAACTTTGTTGACATTAACTTTTTCAATTCTTCAAAACTTTGTTGACATTCTTCCGTCCACTCAAATTTAACATCCTTGCGAAGTAATCTAGTCATAGGAGCAGCAATTATAGAAAATCCATTTACAAACCGTCGATAATATCCAGCTAGTCCCAAGAAACTCCTAACCTCGGTTACATTCTTTGGTGGCTTCCAATCAACAATAGCTAAAATTTTACTGGGATCAACCCGTATACCATCACCCGAAACAATATGACCCAAAAATTCAACTTCCCAAAGCCAAAATTCACTTTTACTAAACTTGGCATATAACTGCTTGTCTCGCAAAGTTTGCAAAACTATCCTCAAGTGCTCAGCATGCTCTGTCTCATCTTTCGAATAAATCAAGATATCATCTATAAATACCACAACAAACTTGTCCAAGTATGGTCGAAATATTCGATTCATCAAATCCATAAACACGGCAGGAGCATTTGTTAATCCAAACGGCATAACTAAAAATTCATAATGACCATACCTTGTCCTAAAAGCAGTTTTAGGCACATTTGACTCTTTTACCCGCAGCTGATAGTACCCAGATCTCAAATCAATCTTTGAAAACCATGTTGCTCCTTTTAGCTGATCAAACAAATCATCAATTCTTGGCAACAGATACTTGTTCTTAATTGTCACTTTGTTTAATTGCCGATAGTCTACACACAATCTCATCGAACCATCCTTTTTTTCACAAACAATACCGGAGCACCCCAAGGCGAAAAACTCAGTCTCACAAAGCCTTTGTCGGTCATCTCTTGCAACTGTGACTTTAATTCTTTCAACTCTGTTGGTGCCATTCTGTACGGAGCAATCGAGATCAGAGCTGTTCCCGGCATCAAATCAATACCAAACTCTACTTCTCTAACTGGAGGCAAACCCGATAATTCTTCTGGAAATACATCCGTAAACTCACATACAATCGGCACTGATTCCACTTTCTTTTCAATTTCCTTTGTATTCAACACATACAATAAATAAGCTTCATAACCCTTTCTCAAATATCTCTGAGCCGACATTGAAGAAATCACACTGACAATGCCTCTGATTTATCTGATTCGACCCGTAGAGTTTCACCATTTTCACACTTTAATTCAATAACTTTCTATTTACAATTTACTATAGTATCATGCAATGTTAACCAATCCATACCCAAAATAACATCAAACTCATCAAACAGAAACAACATCAAGTCGGCCGGAAAGTAATAACCCCGAATCATTAAAAGGACAGTTCTTGTATACTTTATCAACTATAACACATTGGCCTAATGGGTTTGACACTTTAATCATAAATTCTATATTCTCAACAGGTATATTCATGCTAGATACTAATTTTATGCACACATATGAATGAGTAGAACTAGGGTCAATCAAAGCAGTAACATTAACATCATAGAGAGAAAATATACCAGTAATCACATCGGGTGAGGAGGCATCTTCACGCGCTTTAATGGCATAAGTTCTAGCTGGAGCCCTTCCTTCAGATTTAACTGTTGAATCTCTGGCTACATTCTTGCTGCTTGCTTCACTCCCAGCTTTTCTTGGATACCTTCCTCTCGAATCTACACCACCAGCTTTTGTACTCTGAAATTTTTCTTTTTCAATCCTCTCTGGGCAGTTTCTAATAAAATTATCCGGAGAACCACATCGAAAACATTCATTTGCTTTGCACGGACCAAAATGATTTCTACCACACCGCTGGAACTCGGGTTTAACAAATCTCGAGTTCCCTACACTAGCTGCCGAAGTAGTCTGGGACTTAGGACCCACATTTTGCTTCCTAGAATTCCCATATGATTGTCCGGCTGAAACTTGGGAACGAGGATTCATATTTCTTGATTTTCTGGGTTGCTGTGAGAGTGCATTACTCATTGGTCTTTTCTTCCAATTTTGTGTCTCAGATTCTACCTTTTTCTTCTCTTTAAGTAGTTCTTCAGCCTTACAAGCTCGATCGACAAGTACCACCATTTCCTTTAGTTCTAGAATCCCTACAAATATCTTGATGTCTTCATTAAGCCCATCTTCAAATCGTCTGCACATCTTGGCCTCTGTAGGAACATATTCTCTAGCATACTTACTCAGTCGAATAAACTCTCTTTCATATTCTGTAACGGTCATGTTACCTTGTTTCAACTCAAGAAATTCCTTGCGCTTCTGATCAATAAATCTTTCACTGATGTATTTCTTCCGAAACTCTTCTTGAAAGAATTCCCAAGTTACCCTCTCTTTTGGTACCACAGAAATCAGTGTCTTCCACCAATTATAAGCTGAATCTCTCAACAAAGATATAGCACATTTCAAGCATTCCTCAGGTGTGCAAGATAGTTCATCAAATACCCGGACAGAATTCTCAAGCCAGAACTCTGCTTTCTCGGCATCATCATCTACATTAGTTCTGAATTCTTCGGACCCTAGCTTACGGATTTTATCAACTGGAGTTCTTTGGAATTTCATCATACCCACATCTTGAGGCATCGGAGGTACAGGTTGAGGAATTGGGGGAGGTGGGGGAGGTTGTACATTCGGGTTCGTACGAACGAACTCAGTATACCAAGCACTCATCATCTGGAGAAAGGCTTCTCGACCCCTTTCTCCTCCTCCTTGACTAATAGTGGGAGGTGGATTTTTAGTCGGCACCGCCCCTTCAGCTAGAACTGGTGCATTTCTTTCTACATCATCGGCCACGGTTGGATCGGGATCCATTTAATATAAAAAAAATCATTTAAAAGGTCAGAAGTTGTCACACTATCACAATATACATATATGGCATGTATAGCAAAATTCGTGCATAAAATACGTTAGTCCAAGAACCGACTAAACCTGCTCTGATACCACCAAATATAACACCCCCACGCCCGAGACCATCGCCGGAGTCGAGCTTGAGGTGTTACTGACCATAATTTATCATTTAAACAACTTTACATCATTTATTTTGATTTTCGGAATAAGCAGTTTTTCTACATCATGGTCGCTAAAAAAATCATATCTCAAGTTAAAAAACTCAAAATCAAGATCCGTAAATTTTCCCTGAATCTAGACTCACATATCTATCTACTAATTTTTTTCTAAAATTTTTGGTTAGGCCAATTAGTACAGTTTATTAGTTAAAGTTACCCCTGTTTCAGGACTTGACTGCACTGACCTCTACTTACTACGAACCACTTTTCCCCATGTAAAAAATTCATATAACTATACCGTTTATTTATCTTAAAATTAGATTCAATAAGGATTCTGAGCATATAAATTACACCTCCTAATTATTTTTTTAAAATTTATAGTGAATTTTCAAAGTTGGAACAGGGGATCCAGAAATCGCTCTGGCCCTATTTCACTAAAACTCAAATATCTTATAACATATAACTCTTTTACCTATTTTGCTTTTTCCATTTGAAAGTAGACACAATAAGCTTAAATTTCATAGTTAATCCTTCGACTAATTCGTTTTCTATTATTTTTGGTGATTTTTCAAACTCACGTCGTTGTTGCTATAGTGTTCTGTTTTATGGCAAGTTTCATCTTTTTATGAATTCTCATGAACTATATAACATATTAAACTCACAAGGCATCCAACATTATCTAGGCTAGTTATACCAATGACTAATCATTATCAAGCATTTTCTCAACCAAACCACAACCATATCACAAGATTATTTACACAAAATAAGTATATTGCTATACATGCCATACATCAAAACATACAAACCAATATACCAATTCTTCCTCGGATAGTGTGAGCGTTTCTTCGACCTTCCCGATATCCAAGTTGGCTCGCTAAAAACTACAATGAATGTAAAGGAGGGATTAAGCATAAATGCTTAGTAAGTTCACATGCAAATAACAAGTAACATAACAAAGCAATTATATCAACAACAATAACATGATATCACCAAGATACAAACCACATTTCTAGCTATCGTGTATCATCTTACCACCTTATTTCTGTTGTATCAAGTTTCAACCCGAGGGTTATGTACATACCTGTCCAAATTGTCCATTTCACAACACTTACCAAAATATCATTTTCATCTTGAGTATTCTTCCATTCCGCTAGAATTTTACTCGTTGAACACATCAGAATATAACTCGGATACACGGATCATTTGCACATAAGTGCCACATATGTAATCAATCAATCATGTAACCCGCCCATAAGCGAACTCAGACTCAACTCAACGAGCTCGGGCATTCGCATCCATAAGTGAACTCGGACTCAACTCAACGAGCTCGGATGCCTAGTTACATCTCACGAACTCAAACTCAACTCAACGAGTTCAGACATTTGCATCCATAAGTGAACTCGGACTCAACTCAACGAATTCGGATGCCCAACCATCCTAGTGACATGTCACTTGTATCCTAATCTATTTCCAAGTTTCAAACGGGATTTTCCTCAGTCACACATTTCCCAGTCGTTCTCCCCGGAATATTGGAACCAATACGTTGCTTGCATCTCATACTTATCAATTTAATCACATACTTTTCATACCAATACATAATATTTCACAAAGCATAATATTCATAATAACAAGTATCATATCATATAAATAGCATCAAATCACTTAAAATAGCAATCATTTTACATTATTTACACATGAACTTACCTCGGTACAAAATATAGCAATTTTGCGATTTAGTCCAAAATCTTTTCTTTTCCTCGATCAAGGTTGATTCCACGTCTTTCTTGATCTAAAATAACACATTTAGCTTATTTAATACTCACAATATCGAAATAGTCCTAAATTCAATTTTTGGCAAAATTACAATTTTGCCCCTAAACTTTTGCATATTTACACTTTTGCCCCAAAGTTCGAAAATTAAATTTTATCACAAATTCATATGTTTTAGGACATGCTGATCATTTATTTACCATTAGCAAGCTCAAATTCCCACTAAAACACATACTTATGAACAATATGTACTTTTACCGATTAAGCCGTTTTACTCGTTTTTACTTAAAACCGAGTAGCACAAGTTGTCTAACATAATTTAAAACCTCATATTCTATCATAAAACATCAAAATACACAATTTCACCTATGGGTATTTTTCCAAATATGAACCCTAACTTAAATTATTGCTAACATAAGCTTTATCGAGTTATCGGGACTACGAAAACGTAAAGAACATTAAAAACAGGGCTTGGAATCATTTACTATGAAGCTTGGAAGCTTGAAACAAACCCTAGCTATGGAGAACCCTTGAAATTTCGTGGTAATGAAGAAGATGACCAATTTTGTGTTATTTTTCTCTTTTTATTTCATGTTAATATCCAAATGACCAAAATGCCCCTCCTTACTAAACTTTCAAAAATTCCATCCATGTCCAAATTTTGTCCATGAACTTAAAATTGGTCAAATTGCTATTTAAGACCTCCTAATTAATATTCCAAAGCAATTTCATACTAGAAACTTCTAGAATGCAAGTTTTGCAACTTATTCGATTTAGTCCCTAATTTCAAATTAAGCACTTTACGCTTAGAATTTCTTCACGAAATTTTCACACCATCATAAAATCATATCATAAACATCAAAATAATTATAAAATACTTATTTCTACCTCAGATTTGTGGTCAGGAAACCACTATTCTGATTAGGCCCTAATTCGGGATATTACATTTCTAGTATGAAATTGCTTTGAAATAATAATTAGGAGGTCTTAAATAGTAATTTGGCCAATTTTAAGTTCATGGACAAAATTTGGACATGGATGGAATTTTTGAAAGTTTATTAAGGACGGGCATTTTGGTCATTTGGATATTAACATGAAATAAAAAGGGAAAAATAACACAAAATTGATCATCTTCTTCATTACCATAAAATTTCAAGGGTTCTCCATAGCTAGGGTTTTTTTCAAGCTTCCAAGCTCCATAGTAAGTGATTCCAAGCCCCGTTTTTAATGTTCTTTATGTTTTCGTAGTCCCGGTAACTCGATAAAGCTTATGTTAGCAATAATTTAAGTTAGGGTTCATATTTCGAAAAATACCCATAGGTGAAATTTGTGTATTTTGATGTTTTATGATAGAATATGAGGTTTTAAATTATGTTAGACAACTTGTGCTACTCGATTTTAAGTAAAAACGAACAAAACGGCTTAATCGGTAAAAGTACATATTGTTCATAAGTATGTGTTATAGTGGGAATTTGAGCATGCTAATAGAAAATAAATGATCAGCATGTCCTAAAACATAAGAATTTGAAATAAAATTTAATTTCCGAGCGTTGGGGCAAAAGTGTAAATATGTAAAAGTTTAGGGGCAAAATTGTAATTTTGTCAAAATTTGAATTTAGGACATTTTGATAAATGTGAGTATTAAATAAGTTAAATGTGTTATTTTAGATCAAGAAAGACGTGGAATCAACCTTGATCGAGGAAAAGGAAAGATTGTGGACTAAATTGCAAAATTGCTATATTTTGCACCGAGGTAAGTTCATGTGTAAGTAATGTAACATAATTGCTATTTTAAGTGATTTAATGCTATTTATATGATATGATACTTGTTATTATGAATATTATACTTTGTGAAATATTATGTATTGGTATGAAAAGTATGTGATTAAATTGATAAGTACGAGATGCAAGCAACGTATTGGTTCCGATATTTAGAGGAGAACGACTGGGAAATGTGTGATTGAGGAAAATCTCGTTTGAACCTTGGGAATAGATTAGGATACTAGTGACATGTCACTAGGATGGTTGGGCATCCGAACTCGTTGAGTTGAGTCCGAGTTCACTTATGGATGCGAATGTCTAAACTCGTTGAGTTGAGTCCGAGTTCGTGAGATGTAACTAGGCATCCGAACTCGTTGAGTTGAGTCTGAGTTCACATATGGATGCGAACGCCTAAGCTCGTTGAGTTGAGTCTGAGTTCGCTTATGGGGGGTTACATGGTCGCTTGATTACATATGTGGCACTTATGTGCAAATTATCCATGTATCTGACTTATATTCAGATGTGTTCAATGGGTAAAATTTTAGTGAAATGGAAGAATGCTTGAGATGCAATTGATATTTTGGTAAGTGTCGCAAAAGACACACTTTGGATAGGTATGTACTTAACCCTCGGGTTGAAACTTGATACACGATGGCTAGAAATGTGGAATATGTCTTGGTGATAACATGCTATTGCTGTTTGGTATAATTGCTTTGTTATGTTACTCGTTATTTGCATATGGACTTACTAAGCATTTATGCTTACCCCCTTTTTTCCATTCATTGTAGCGTTGGACAAGCCGGCTCAGGAATCGGGATAGGTCGAAGGCTCGATCACACTATCCGAAGGACTTTTTGGGAAAATAGCTTGTATAACTTAAGTATGGCATGTATAGCAATGTTCTTATTTTGTGTAAATAATCTTATGATATGGTTGTGGTTTGGTTAAGAAAATGCTTGGTAATGATTAGTCATTGGAATGGCTAGCCTAGATAATGTTGGATGCTATGTGAGACTAATATGTTATGTAGTGCATGAAAATTCATAAAAAGATGAAATGTGCCATAAAATAGAACATTACTGTAACAATGACGTGAGTTTTAAAAATCACTAAAAATATTAGAAACCGAATTAGGTGATGAATTAAATATGGAATTAAAGCTTATTGTATCTACTTTCATATGGAAGAAGCAAAATAGGTAAAGGAGTTATATGTGATGAGATATTTGGGTTTTAGTGAGACAGAGCCAGAGCAATTTCTGGATCCCCTGTTCCAACTTTGGGAATTCGCCATAAATTGTAAAAAAATAATTAGGAGGTATGCTTTATATGTTAAAAATCCTTATTGAGTCTAGTTTTAAGAGAAACAAACAGGATAGTCATATGAATTTTTTAGAGAGAGAAAAGTGGTTCGTAGTAAGCAGAGATCAGTGCAGTCAAGTCCTAAAATAGGGGTAACTTTAACTAATAAACTGTACTAATTGGCCTAACCAAAAATTATAGGAAAAAATTAGTATATAGATATATGAGTTTAGTTTCAGAGAAAATTTACGGATCTTGATTTCGAGTTTCGTAACTCGAGATATAATTTTTTTTGTAACCATAATGCAAGTAAACAATATGTTGTGAATGTAGAATTAAATGTTTCAAAGTTCTTAAAATGGAAAATTATGTTCAGTAACACCTCAAGCTCGACTCCGGCGATGGTCTCAGGCGTGGGGGCGTTACATTTGGTGGAATCAGAGCAGGTTTGGTCAGTTCTCAGACTAACGTGTTTAATGTAAGGATTTTACTATACATGCCATATGTGTATATTATGATAGTGTGACGACTTCTGACCTTTTAAATGATTTTTTTATATAGTAAATGGATCCCGATCCAACTGTAGCCGATGATCTAGAAAGTAATGCACCAGCTCCGGCTGAAGAGGCAGTGCCGACTGAAAATCCACCTCCCACTATTAGTCAAGGAGGAGGAGAAAGGAGTCGAGAAGCCTTTCTCCATATGATGAGTGCTTGGTATACTGAGTTCGTTCGTACGAACCCAAATGTACAACCTCCCCCACCTCCCCCAATTCCTCAACCTATACCCCTGATGCCTCAGGGTGTGGATATGATGAAATTCCAAAGAACTCCAGTTGATAAAATTCGTAAGCTAGGGGTTGAAGAATTCAGAGCTAATGTAGATGATGATGCCGAGAAAGCAGAGTTTTGGCTTGAGAATTCTATCCAGGTATTTGATGAACTGTCTTGTACACCTGAAGAATGCATGAAATGTGCTATATCTTTGTTGAGGGATTCAGCCTACAATTGGTGGAAGACATTGATTTCGGTGGTAACGAAAGAGAGAGTAACCTGGGAATTCTTTCAAGAAGAGTTTCAGAAGAAATACATCAGTGAAAGATTTATTGACCAAAAGCATAAAGAGTTTCTTGAGCTAAAGCAAGGTAATATGACAGTCACTGAATACGAAAGAGAGTTCGTCAAATTGAGCAAGTATGCCAGAGAATGTGTTCCTACAGAGGCCAAAATGTGCAGGCGATTTGAAGATGGGCTCAATGAAGAAATTAAGGTATTTGTTGGGATTCTTGAATTAAAAGAAATGGTGGTACTTGTCGATCGAGCTTGCAAGGCTGAAGAACTACTTAAAGAGAAGAAAAAAGTAGAATCTGAGACACGAAATTGGAAGAAAACACCGATGGGTGGTGCACCCTCACAGCAACCCGAAAAATCAAGAAATATGAATCCTCATTCCCAAGTTTCAGCTGGACAGTCATATGGGAATTTTAAGAAGCAAAATGTGGGTCCTAAGTCCCAGACTACTTCGGCAGCCAGTGTAGGGAACTCGAGATTTGTTAAGCCCGAGTGCCAGCGGTGTGGCAGAAATCATTTTGGTCCGTGCAGAGCAAATGAATGTTTTCGATGTGGTTCTCCATATCATTTTATTAGAGACTACCCAGAGAGGATTGAAAAAGAAAAATTTCAGAGTACAAAAGCAGGTGGTGCGGATTCGAGGGGAAGGTATCCAAGAAAAGCTGGGATTGAAGCAAGCAGCAAGAATGTAGCCAGAGATGCAGTAGTTAGATCTGAAGGAAGGGCTCCGGCTAGAACTTATGCTATTAAAGCGCGTGAAGATGCTTCCTCACCCGATGTGATCACCGGTATATTTTCTCTCTATGATGTTAATGTTACTGCTTTAATTGATCCCGGTTCTACTCATTCATATGTGTGCATGAAATTGGTGTCTAGCATGAATATACCTGTTGAGAATACAGATTTTATGATTAAAGTGTCAAACCCGTTAGGCAAATGTGTTATAGTTGATAAAGTATGCAAGAAATGTCCTTTAATGATTCGGGGTTATTACTTTCCGACCGACTTGATGTTGTTGCCGTTTGATGAATTTGATGTTATTTTGGGCATGGATTGGTTGACATTGCATGATGCTATAGTAAATTGTAAACAGAAAGTTATTGAATTAAAGTGTGAAAATGGCGAAACTCTACGGGTTGAATCAGATAAATCAGAGGCATTGTCTAGTGTGATTTCTTCAATGTCAGCTCAGAGATATTTGAGAAAAGGTTATGAAGCTTATTTAGCATATGTGTTGAATACAAAAGAAATTGAAAAGAAAGTAGAATCAGTGCCAATTGTATGTGAATTTGCGGATGTATTTCCAGAAGAATTACCGGATTTGCCTCCAGTCAGGGAAGTAGAATTTGGTATAGAGTTGATGCCGGGAACAGCTCCGATCTCGATTGCTCCATATAGAATGGCACCAACGGAATTGAAAGAATTAAAGTCGCAGTTGCAAGAGTTGACAGATAAAGGCTTTGTGAGACCAAGTTTTTTGCCTTGGGGTGCTCCTGTATTGTTTGTGAAAAAAAAGGATGGTTCAATGAGACTATGTGTTGACTATCGGCAGTTGAACAAAGTGATAATCAAGAACAAGTATCCGTTGCCGAGAATTGATGATTTGTTTGATCAGCTGAAAGGAGCGACATGGTTTTTAAAGATTGACTTGAGATCTGGGTACTACCAGCTGCGGGTAAAAGAGCCAGATGTGCCTAAAACTGCTTTTAGAATAAGGTATGGTCATTATGAATTTTTAGTTATGCCAATGCTCCTGCTGTGTTTTTGGATTTGATGAATCGCATATTTCGACCATACTTGGACAAGTTTGTTGTGGCATTTATAGATGATATTTTAATCTATTCAAAAGATGAGACTGAGCATGCTGAGCATTTGAAAATAGTTTTGCAGATAAGAGATAAGCAGTTATGTGCCAAGTTTAGTAAAAGTGAATTTTGGCTTCGGGAAGTTGGATTTTTGGGTCATATTGTTTCAGGTGATGGTATACAGGTTGATCCCAGTAAAATTTTAGCTATTATTGATTGGAAACCACCGAAGAATGTAACCGAAGTTAGAAGTTTCTTGGGGCTAGCTGGATATTATCGACGGTTTGTGAATGGATTTTCTATAATTGCTGCTTCCATGACTAGATTACTCCGCAAGGATGTTAAATTTGAGTGGACGGAAGAATGTCAACAGAGTTTTGAAGAATTGAAAAAGTTATTAACAGAAGCACTAGTGTTAGTATAGCCCGAGTCAGGTAAAGAATTTGTGGTATATAGTGATGCTTCTCTAAATGGTTTGGGATGTGTATTGATGCAAGAAGGAAAAGTTGTGGCTTATGATTCGAGGCAGTTAAAACCTCACGAGAGGAATTATCCGACTCATGATTTGGAATTGGCTGCGGTGGTGTTTGCTTTGAAGATTTGGCGACATTATCTATATGGAGAAAAGTGTCAAGTATATACCGACCACAAAAGTCTTAAATATTTGATGTCACAAAAAGACTTGAACTTGAGACAGCGAAGATGGTTGGAGTTATTGAAAGATTACGAGCTTGTGATTGACTACCATCCAGGAAAAGCAAATGTAGTTGCTGATGCTTTGAGCAGAAAGTTGTTGTTTGCTTTGAGAGCTATGAACACTCAGTTGGAAATGTCAGATGATGGTTCGATTCTAGCTGAATTGAAAGCAAGACCGATGTTTTCACAAGAGATTTGTGATGCTCAGAAAAGTGATGAAGACTTGCAAGCCAAAATAAAGCAATGTGAGGTTGATACAGATTCAGATTTCAGAATTGGTTCTGATGGGTGTTTGATGTTTAAAGATCGGATTTGTGTACCGAAGAACGAGGAATTAATTCAAAAGATCCTGCAAGAAGCACATAGTGGTTGTCTCTCGATTCATCTGGGCAGTACGAAAATGTATAATGACTTGAAGAAAATGTATTGGTGGAATGGAATGAAAAGGGATATATCAAAGTTTATGTCCAAATGCTTAATTTGTCAACAGGTGAAAGCTAAACACCAAGTGCCTTCGGGATTACTTTAGCCTATTATGGTTCCTGAATGGAAATGGGATCGGATTACTATGGATTTTGTCTCAGGTTTGCTATTAACTCCAGGAAAGAAAGATGCCATCTAGGTAATAATTGACAAATTAACTAAGTCGGCTCATTTTATTCCGGTACATATAGATTATTCTCTTAACAAGTTGGCTGAACTGTATGTCAGAGAAATTGTTAGACTACACAGAATACCATTGTCAATCATTTCGGATAGAGATCCGAGGTTTACCTCGCGGTTTTGGCAAAAGTTGCAAGACGCGTTAGGTACAAAGTTAAATTTCAGTACTGCTTTTCATCCACAAACTGATGGGCAATCAGAGAGAGTAATTCAGATTCTTGAAGACATGCTCAGATGTTGTGTATTAGAATTTCAAGGAAGTTGGGAAAGATATATACCGTTGGTGGAATTTGCTTACAATAATAGTTATCAAACGAGCTTGAAGATGGCACCTTATGAAGCATTGTATGGTCGTAAGTGTCGAACGCCTTTGTATTGGACTAAACTCAAGGAAAATCGGATCTATGGAGTTGATCTAATAAAAGAAACCGAAGAAAAAGTGAAGGTAATTTGAGATTGTTTGAAAGCTACTTCAGATAGACAGAAATCTTATATAGATTTGAAACGAAAAGAAATTGAGTTTCAAGTTGGTGATAAAGTATTTTTAAAGGTGTCTCCGTGGAAGAAAGTTCTTAGATTTGGACGGAAGGGCAAATTAAGTCCGCGTTTTATCGGGCTGTATGAAATAATTGAAATAGTTGGACCGGTAGCTTATCGGTTAGAATTGCCATCTGAATCGAAGAAGATTCATGATGTGTTCCATCTGTCTATGTTACGTCGATATCGTTCGGACCCTTCACATGTGGTTTCACCGACAGAAATTGAACTACAACCAGACATGACCTATGAAGAAGAACCGATAAAGATTTTAGCTCGAGAAGTTAAACAACTAAGGAATAAAAGTATTGCTCTTGTGAAAGTGTTGTGGCAAAAGCATGGAGTAGAAGAGGCTACATGGGAGCCTGAGGAAACTATGAGAAATCAATACCCACACCTATTTACCGGTAAAATTTTCGAGGACGAAAATTCTTAAAGGGGAAGAGTTGTAATATCCCGAATTAGGGCCTAATCAGAATAGTGGTTTCGTGACCACAAATCCAAGGTAGAAATAATTATTTTGAGGTTTATGATATGATTGCATGATTGTGTGAAAATTTCGTGAAGAAATTCTATGCGTAAAGTGCTTAATTTAAAATTAGGGACTAAATCGAATAAGTTGTAAAACTTGCATTTTAGAAGTTTCTAGTATGAAATTGCTTTGAAATATTAATTAGGAGGTCTTAAATAGTAATTTGGCCAATTTTAAGTTCATGGACAAAATTTGGACATGGATGAAATTTTTGAAAGTTTATTAAGGAGGGGCATTTTTGTCATTTGGATATTAACATGAAATAAAAAGGGAAAAATAACACAAGATTGATCATCTTCTTCATTACCACGAAATTTCAAGGGTTCTCCATATCTAGGGTTTGTTTCAAGCTTCCAAGCTCCATAGTAAGTGATTCCAAGCCCCGTTTTTAATGTTCTTTATGTTTTTGTAGTCCCGGTAACTCGATAAAGCTTATGTTAGCAATAATTTAAGTTAGGGTTCATATTTGGAAAAATACCCATAAGTGAAATTTGTGTATTTTGATGTTTTATGATAGAATATGAGGTTTTAAATTATGTTAGACAACTTGTGCTACTCGATTTTAAGTAAAAACGAACGAAACGACTTAATCGGTAAAAGTACATATTGTTCATAAGTATGTGTTATAGTGGGAATTTGAGCGTGCTAATAGCAAATAAATGATCAGCATGTCCTAAAACATAATTATTTGAAATAAAATTTAATTTCCGAGCTTTGAGGCAAAAGTGTAAATATGTAAAAGTTTAGGGGCAAAATTGTAATTTTGCAAAAATTTGAATTTAGGACTATTTTGATAAATGTAAGTATTAAATAAGTTAAATGTGTTATTTTAGATGAAGAAAGACGTGGAATCAACCTTGATCGAGGAAAAGAAAAGATTGTGGACTAAATTACAAAATTGCTATATTTTGTGCCGAGGTAAGTTCATGTGTAAGTAATGTAACATAATTGATATTTTAAGTGATTTAATGCTATTTATATGATATTATACTTGTTATTATGAATATTATGCTTTGTGAAATATTATGTATTGGTATGAAAAGTATGTGATTAAATTGATAAGTATGAGATGCAAGCAACGTACTGGTTCTGATATTTAGAGGAGATCGACTGGGAAATGTGTGATGGAGGAAAATCCCGTTTGAACCTTGGGAATAGATTAGGATACTAGTGACATGTCACTAGGATGGTTGGGCATCCGAACTCGCTGAGTTGAGTCTGAGTTCACTTATGAATGCGAATGTCCGAACTCGTTGAGTTGAGTCTGAGTTCGTGAGATGTGACTAGGCATCCGAACTCGTTGAGTTGAGTCCGAGTTCACTTATGGATACGAATGCCCTAGCTCATTGAGTTGAGTCCGAGTTCGCTTATGGGGAGGTTACATGGTCACTTGATTACATATGTGGCACTTATGTGCAAATTATCCATGTATCCGAGTTATATTCCGATGTGTTCAACGGGTAAAATTTTAGCAAAATGGAAGAATGCTTGAGATGCAAATGATATTTTGGTAAGTGTCGCGAAAGGCACACTTTGGACGGGTATGTACTTAACCCTCGGGTTGAAACTTGATACACGATGGCTAGAAATGTGGAATATGTCTTGGTGATAACATGCTATTGCTGTTTGGTATAATTGCTTTCTTATGTTACTCGTTATTTGCATATGGATTTACTAAGCATTTATGTTTACTCCCTCTTTTCCATTCATTGTAGTGTTGGACAAGCTGGCTCAGGAATCGGGATAGGTCGAAGGCTCGATCACACTATCCGAAGGACTTTTTGGTAAAATGGCTTGTATAACTTAAGTATGGCATGTATAGCAATGTTCTTATTTTGTGTAAATAATCTTATGATATGGTTGTGGTTTGGTTAAGAAAATGCTTGGTAATGATTAGTCATTGGAATGGCTAGCCTAGATAATGTTGGATGCTATGTGAGACTAATATGTTATGTAGTTCATGAAAATTCATAAAAAGATGAAATGTGCCATAAAACAGAACATTACTGTAACAATGACATGAGTTTAAAAAATCACTAAAAATAATAGAAACCTAATTAGGTGATGAATTAAATACGGAACTAAAGCTTATTGTATCTACTTTCATATGGAAGAAGAAAAATAGGTAAAGAAGTTATATGTGATGAGATATTTGGGTTTTAGTGAGATAGGGCTAGAGTAATTTCTAGATCCCCTGTTCCAAATTTGGGAATTCACCATAAATTTTAAAAATACAATTATGAGGTATATTTTATATGTTTAAATCCTTATTGAGTCTAGTTTTAAGAGAAATAAACGGCATAGTCATATGAATTTTGTAGAGAGAGAAAAGTGGTTCGTAGTAAGCAGAGGTCAGTGCAATCAAGTCCTAAAACAGGGGTAACTTTAACTAATAAACTGTACTAATTGGCCAAACCAAAAATTCTAGGAAAAAATTATTTTATAGATATATGAGTCTAGTTTCAGGGAAAATTTACAGATCTTGATTTCAAGTTTTGTAACTCGAGATATGATTTTTTTTGTAACCATAAGGCAGGTAAACAGTATGCTGTGAATGTAGAATTAAAAGTTTCAAAGTTCTTAAAATGGAAAATTATGTTCAGTAACACCTCAAGCTCGACTCCGGCGATGGTCTCGGGCGTGGGGGCATTACAGGTCTACCCACTCATATGTTTGCATGAAACTAGCATCTAGCATGAGTATACCTGTAAAGTTTATAGAATTTGTGATACAAGTATCCAATCCCCTAGGCAAATGTGTGCTAGTAGACAAAGTATGCAGAAATTGCCTTTTAATGATTAGGGATCATTGTTTCCTAGAAAATGTTATGCTGTTGGCATTCGATGAATTTTGTAACACCCCAAATCTGGCTCAGACGTTATGGCCAAATCCGGCAATGTCACATCAAAGAGGTTATTTCCAAAACAACTTTATTCAGTTGAGAACGTGTTCGATAGAAAATTTACTTGGTTAGAAACTTAAGTTTGTGATTTAGAAATTCAAATTCATGCTAAGCCAAAATGAAAGCCCATGTTTAAGCAAAAACGCCCATATGATAAAGTTATTTAAAAACCACATTTAATTTGAGAAATTTATCTAAGTTAAAAAAAAACTAGGCAGTTGAGACATTAATAAGCCCTAAATACAGTCACATTGGAGACACAAGGCCTTATTATATCAATTGGAAATAAAGTAACAAAACTAAAGTAATTAAAAGAAATAATTTGTTTAAAATTCCTAAGTAGCTTGTAGTGTGGCCATCTCCGAGTCCTCTCCCACGTCGAGCTGCCTACTGAGGGTCACCTGAAACATTAATTTTAAGGGTGTGAGTTTCGCAACTCAATGTGTACAACCCTTGGCAATCAAATCAATTCAATATACACATTTCACATTGAGCCTAAGCCCTAACAATATCGGTAGTCTGGGCCTTAGCCCACATTGACCTCATATCATATCAGAATCACATGAATGCAATGCTCCCATCCCAAATCCAACCCTACACTCCATCTCCCTTCCAACCCTACACTCATGTGGGGATATAAATATCAACCCACCCATCCCTACACTCCAAAGGTAGCACCAACAGCGGCACTACTCAAACGTTGCAGCAAGGTTGCTATTCATATAATGGGCTTAAAGCTACCGGAGGATCCACGGTCGTCAAGCGACTATACGATCCTCAAATTTTCCTCCGTTCAATTAAACCTACCCAAATGCAACATACATTTCATGAATGCACATACAAGTTTTTCCACACATAAAGCATTTTGGGGGTATTTCAGTCATCCCACTACCAAAGGGTATTTTGGTAATTTCCACCCTACAAGGGTGTTTCAGTACTTCTATCCTACGAGGGTTGTTTCAGTAGTTCTACCCTACAGGGCATTTTAGTAATTCGACCTTAGAGCGGTATTTTCATAATTCTACCCTAGAGGGGTATTGTCATAATTTCCTACTGGTACGGATTTTAATTATGGGTTTTGGCTTGTCAACAAGTCCTCGCGGTTAAAGTGAACGGACACTATGCACCAGGTAGGATTCAAGAGAAGAGGAGGTGGGTCACTCGGACCGCTTAAGTACCAAGCTCTTCCTAGATCCAATCCTAGACATGCACACATCCATTGCCACACCTTAGTCTAGCGACTTGTCCACGGACATGTTTAATTATTTAATTAAGTCTTATGCAAAATTGGAGAGATCAGAACTAGGCCTATAGTCCATTAAAAGCCCTAGCATGCATATCTACAATCCCATAAGGCCTACTAGGCCCAATCATATGCATAAAACCCATTAGGCCCGATCATAATCTAATCATACAGTCATGCATTTCAATCCATCATACAGTTTCATATCATAACTTTGCCAATTTGGGCCCACAAGGTTGGCAGGCCCATTCGGGATTTTGAGATTTCGGCTTTTGCCGATTGGTCCTGTGTGTAGTGTATGTACACACCTGATTGACGACCCACACTACTCTATCCTTATCCTCGATCTACAACCAAAACCATTTTCAAATCAATTCTATACCTTAAACTACAACTTTATCAAATCCCAAAGACTTACCGTAACCTTACCGTGTACCGCCAATTTTAATAGCCTCTTCTTCGCTATTATTTCTGAATATCCTTAGATCTGCACCAATACACACATATTATCAACATCAAGTGACTCGTATTCCACACGAGTCACCCCTATCAACCACATTTACATTCGACCACCTATAAAACCAAAATTGAGAGTGAGTACACTTACCACCCGCTAGAGATCTTTTCCACGCTTGGAATCCTAGAACTCTACCCCTAGTTATAACAGGGTTAATTGACAAGAAAAAGAAAAGATTAGATAGCCCCTTCGACTTTACCAAAACGCACTAAAAAAGGTTAACTAAACACTTACCAAAACTAATCTCCAATTTTGCAGCCTAGATCTCTACTGAGTGTGCAATCGGCTTTTAACCACTTGATTAAAGGTTGCAAGTAACAAAAACAGGTTTGAGATGAAGGAAAAACAAAAGAAATCAGTAAAAGGAGGTGGATAGTCGGCTTTTAGGAGATTTAAGGGAAGAAGTCGGCAAGAGAGTATATAAGCATTTGGCTTTTAGGGAAACAAGGGTGATATTCGGCTTTTGTAAAGAAAAAGAACACAACTCTATAGATTTTCAGAAAAGATGGAAGGGAGAAGAGGGATTGGTAATGAATGAGTTTGACAACCTAAAAGAACCCTCATGCACATTCAGCACCCTCTTAAATAGTTACAAGCCGATTCAAGCCTCCCTTAAAGTCCAATTTGGCACCAACACTCTCCCTCTCTCAATCTCTTATTTTCTCTCCATTATCCCTACCTTAAAATTCCCTCCTGAACACTCCCTTCCAGAGTCCACTTATGCACCACCACCTTCTTTCCATGAGCAAAAATAAAGTCCCAAAACCACCACTCTTGAGCCTCGAACCTTGGACCTTATTCCCTACTTGAAACGCCATCTTGTAGCTCCTATGTAACGCCACCTTGCCACTGGGCCATAGGCCCTACTGTGTCTTATTTCCCCTAAATTTGTTTAAGAGGCCTATTACCAAAGACTAGGGTTCCAATAAAGCAAGAAATTAAATTTTTCCATGGACAACCCTATCGCTAAGACTTCAAATAACCTTGTAGCATCCTAAAATTAATATTCTAATAGAGCTACCTATACATACCAAAGTCAAAGCACAGAATTTATAGTTTCAGGATTTTTGGGGCATTACGAATTTGATGTAATCCTTTGTAACACCCTGAATTTGGGCCTAGAATTATTGGGCTTTGAGTCCGGGTTCGGATAGAAGATAGCCCAAAAAAATTGGATGTTTTAAAATTTTATGGAAAATTATTATTATTATTATTAAAATTATTAATTTTGTGTTTAGTTTAATTTTTAAGTAAATTAAGTAGGATTTATAATGCAGGAAAAGTCTTAGGTTCGATCCAAGACTCTAGCAAAAAAATAAATAAATTTTGCTTCCTTAGGGAAATTCGGGCAATAGGCCTTATTATTAAATTGGGCTAAGTTTAGGCACAAAGGAAGTGCCTGGCCCAGTGGCTAAGCACGCTAGGAGGACGTGGGAAGTGCCTGGGTTCAAGGCACGGCACGCGCAATGTTTTATTTTTTTTAGAAATTAGGTTGCGTTTAAATAGGGGTTAAAAGAGGTTGCGAATGGTTTATGCCACAAGAGCGCCTGTGGCGCAGTGGCAGCAGTGTGCTAGGATTTCGAAGGGGGTGCGAGTTCGGATCCAGGAGCATGCGAAATTTTGTTTTATTTTTAAGAAGCCGTGACTGAAGCGGATAAGGCTTATATTTAAGTGCGACCGTATTATAGTAAAGAACAAGCTGTGGTGCGGTGGCCAGTAGCATGCGAGGGAGCCTAGAGGTCCGCAGTTCGAACTGCTATGCACACAGGAGGTCGGCCTTTTTGCTGCACGTGTGGGGGGAGTTGTTGTGCTGGACTGAAACTCTCCCTAGCAGCAGATTGGGTCGGCTGATTGGTGGAAAAGTGGGGGATAAGGCTGCTAGTCCGTGGTTCGATGGAACTCAAATGCTAAATTCAAGGAGCAAAGCAAGGAATTTGAAATTAGAAATAATTTTTAATAAGCATTAAGTGCCAATTACTTCTATTATTTTGGCCTTTATGAGCTATCTTCTTCTTTGGTTTTATTGAATCCGTTTTTTGTCCTTTTTATTATTTTGTTTATCATCTCTTCGCCCATATTTTTTTTTAAATTTGTTTCCCTTTTGTTTTTCTTTCCATGATAGCCAAAACTTACATTCTTTCTACCCACTAGTGCATTTCTTCTTTTCTTCATCTTTTGTTGTCTTTTCTAAAACCGAAATCAAGGTATAATCCCTTTTCTTCTTCATTTATCTACTTTTCATTCTAAATTGAAACTCTCTTCTCTTAAATCGAAACCCCATTCTTTCTTCGATTTATTTAACCAAATCTCACAACTCCTAAAACCCTTTTCGAAACCCTCTCTTTTTATACAACTTCCATCTTCTTCTTCTCCATTATAATAAAAGTCGAAACCTCTACATTTTTAGTGATTTGGGAATTAAACTCTAGATCTATTTTGTACTCACGTTTTAAGTTGGATTCACTATGGATTTGAGATTGGAAAGGTGTTGGAAATGTTCTTGACAAGTACATTGTTGGTGGTAAGTACTCGAAATCTTATTTCTATTCATTATTTCGGGATTTAAGAAAAGCTGAATAATTCCTAAACACTTAGGGAGGCTATCGTTTTGGGAGTAAGGGCTTTACTAGCCTCATTCTTTAATTTTATGTGTTTAGTGTGAACAAAAGGCTAGCAATCAAGGAGTATTAGAGGCTAACACCATTGGAGCATCTAGATCTAGTAGATTAAAATCAACGAAGGTAAGTAGTTTAGGGCTTTAGGGATGTTGGCCGAATGTGCTAAGTGATTTCTACATTGGTTTTCATAGATTCGTAAATCTAAATATGTTAGTGACTGATTGTAGCAAAAATCGTGTGGAAGATCTCACTGTAGTAATCGCAAATCAGGTGTGTATCGAACACCCTTCTATAGTCTAAGTCGGCAAAAGCCGAAATGCTGAAACTCCGGCATTTCGTGGGCTTGTGAGTGTGCGAACGTTCATGGGTTGCTTGGAAATCATTGGATCTGTATTCACAAGTGGTAAGATGGTTGAGTTCTCAATTTCGTGTACTTCAGTAAATTTGGGCCTCGATGGGCTGAAATTGGGCCCAATGGGCTTACGGGCCCATATGGGTAAAAGTAAGCAGTAAGCGTGTTCTGATAAACTGTAGGTCAAATTGTTAGAATAGACTTAGAATTTGGAGAAATGGGCTTAAAATGACAAATTGACACTTTAGCGCCCAAAGACTGTAAACTGCTAAAATGGGTTAAATAAGCTACTGAGATGAAAGTTGGACAGATAATGACTGTAAAGTGCATAAAACTCTAAAAAGTGGAATAATTACTGAATTACCCTCGTATGTGAGAAATTACAGTGTTACACCGAGGTGCAAAAATGACTGTTATACCTCTAGGGCTGATTTTGACTGAATGCATGATTTGCTGTTTCCGTTTACTGTATGCCATATCATGATTATCTGTTGCATGGGATTTGGGGAATGTTGATGGTGGAAGTGCAAGTGGCATTGCCACGATTTCTATTTTCTGAAAGAGGCTTTGCCTCGTACTGGTATCTAAAAAGGGCTTTGCCCATTCTGTTTTCTGAAATAGGCCTTGCCTCGTATTTTTGTTAGTGGCTTGGCCACCTTATTTGAGCAGCAATGCTGCATCTATGGTATGTAGCGGTTGGGTGGGTCGAGTAGTTTCCCCACAAGGTGTGTTTATGGTTGGTACGGGCGGTGTGTAGCGGTTGGCTTTAGGCTGGATTTGGGCATACATGCATAATCTCTGGTCTATTCTAAAATAGGCTTATGGGCCGTACTGTTATCTGAAAAGGGCTAAGGCCGAGTTTACTGTATCTGAATAGGGCTTCGGCCCAGTTATTACTGTAACTGGTTAGGGCTTAGGCCCAGTGGGCTTGAGCTTATTTGGGCTTTAGAGGGGCTTCTTTGCACACTGAGTTTACCAAAATCATCCCTTTTCCTTCCATCCTTGCAGGGGAGCCCTATACAATAGACTTGGAGCTGGGAGGGATTCGGAGTGGCCACGTGAACTACCTTTGGTTATATTTTCTTAAAATTATTTATTTCAGTATTTTCTTAATTTATCTTCTTTTGGGTTTTAATAATAAGGCCTCTATTTAATTTGTTTTTAGCTTAAGTTTGATATTGTTTAAATCGTTTCGAAATCGGATAGCTCTAAGGCATGCTTTTGTAAAAGTTACTTGTTTTCAAAATATCACGATAACAGAGTAAAGCTTCCTCAACGTAAACGTTTTCATAAAGAAATATTTTAAATAGACTTAAACCTAATTTGTTGTTCGTGGACAAGTCATAAGGTTAAAGTGTGGCAATGGATGTGTGCATGTCTAAGATTGGATCCAGGGAGAGCTTGGTACTTAAGCAGTCTAATTGACTCACCTCCTCTTTTTTGGAATCCTACCTTGTGCATAGTATCCATTCACTTTAAGCCTTAACGAAGAAGGTCTAGTTTTCTGATACATAAACTGTTTTAAAAATAACATGTTTTCCGCAACCTACAAAGGTTTATAAGCTTTCACAATTTTCCATAAAATTCTATAGAGTTATTAACAATGTTCAAAAAGGGAATGATTAGTTTAATGAACCACGTTTTGAAAAAAATAAACAAACACAAGCTGAGGTTTTATACAAGTTTAACGGTAGAAGTTTCTAAACTCTAAGAAGGGTTTTCAATGAAAACATGGTTTTCGAAAAACACTTCAATGTGACACACTAAACTTGGCTATAACGTTTGGGCCGGGTTTGAAGTGTTACATCCTTGGTATGGATTGGTTAACCACTCATGATGTAATAGTGAATTTTGGTAGAAAATTTATTGAACTGAAATGTGAGAATGGTAATACTGTTTGAGTTGAATCAAATGAGTCAGACGCTTTGCCTACAGTGATTTCTGCTATGATTACTCAAAAATGTATTAGAAAAGGATATGAAGCTTATCTTGCTTTTGTGATGAATACAAAAGAGTATGAGTTGGGAATTGAGTCAGTGCCAGTAGTTTGTGAATATCAAGATGTTTTTCTAGAGGAATTGCCTGGATTACCTCCGGTTAGACAGGTTGAATTTGGTATCGAGTTAGCTCCCTATACTACTCCTATTTCAATTGCTTCTTATAGGATGGCTCCAGCCGAGTTAAAGGAATTGAAGGCTCAGCTACAAGAATTGACTGATAAAGGTTTTGCACGGCCAAGTTATTCTCCGTGGGGTGCTCCTATTTTATTCGTGAAAATGAAAGATAGTTATATGAGGTTGTGCATAGATTATCGGTAACTTAATAAGGTGACCATAAAGAACAAGTATCCTTTGCCAAGGATTGATGATTTATTCGACCAGTTGAAGGGAGCCATAGTGTTTTCCAAGATAGACCTGAGATCCGGGTATTACCAATTGAGGATTAGAGAATCTGATGTGCCGAAGACTGCATTTCAGACAAGGTGCAGTCATTATGAATTTCTTGTCATGCCATTCAGACTAACTAATGCCACTGCAATATTTATGGATTTAATGAACCGTATTTTTCGGCCATGCTTGGATAAATTTTGTGTAGTTTTTATCGATGATATCTTGATTTAATCTCGTGATGAGAACGAGCATGCTGAGCACTTCAAGACAGTTTTGAAAATTTTGCGAGATAAGTAACTTTATGCTAAGTTTCGTAAAAGTGAATTTTGGCTTAAAGAAGTTAGATTTTTGGGCCACATCATTTCGGGTGATGGCATTAAAGTTGATCCAAGTAAAATCTCGACAATTGTTGAATGGAGACCGTCGAAGAACGTATCAGAAGTTAGGAGTTTTCTAGGCCTGGTTGGCTACTACAGACGGTTTGTTAAAGGATCTTCCATGATTGCCACTCTGATAACGAGGTTGCTGCAAAAAGATGTTAAGTTTGAGTGGACAGAAAAATGCCAACAAAGTTTTGAGAAGTTAAAGACATTGTTGACTAAAGTTGTTTTAGTGCAACCCGAACCAAGAAAAGAATTTGTGGTTTACAGTGATGCATCCTTAAATAGGTTGGGCTATGTACTTATGCAAGAATGCAAGGTGATCACATATGCCTCAAGACAGTTAAAACCTCATGAAAGAAATTATCCAATACATGACTTGGAGTTGGCCGCTATCATATTTGCATTGAAGATATAGAGACACCATTTATATGGTGAGAAATGTCAGGTGTTCACCGACCACAAAAGTTTGAAGTATTTAATGACTCAAAAGGGGTTGAATCTACGACAACGAAGATGGTTAGAGTTGATCAAAGATTATGAATTGGTGATTGACTATCACACGGGGAAAGCGAACATTGTTGCAAATACTTTAATTTAGAAATAGCTATTTGCCTTGAGAGCTATGAATATCCAATTGGCCATAACTGATGATGGTTCAGTCTTAGCAGAAATGAGAGCTACACTGATGTTCATTCGAGAGATTCATGAAGCTCAATCAAGTGACAGTGAATTACAAGCCAAGAAAGCTCAGTGTAAATTGGGTATCGATTCAGATTTTCAGATTGATTCCGATGGTTGTGTAAAATTCTGAGATCGAGTTTGTGTACCAAAGGATGATGAGCTCATTCGAAAAATTTTACATAAGGCACATAGTAGTTGTATGTCAATTCACCCTGGCAGTACCAAGATGTACAATGATTTGAAGAAATGGTATTAGTGGCTGAAGATGAAAAGAGATATCTCCGAGTATGTAGCGAAGTGCTTGCTTTGTCAACAAGTAAAAATGAAACATCAAGCATCCTCCGAGTTACTACAGCCTATCATGGTACCCGAGTGGAAATAGGACTGTATTACCATGGATTTTGTGACGGGATTGCCGTTGTCACCAAAAAAGAAAGATGTCGTTTGGGTTGTGGTCGATAAACTTATGAAGTCAGCTCATTTTATACCAGAGTGTACAGATTATTCACTTGACAAGTTGGCTGACTTATATATTTCAGAGATTGTAAGATTGCACGGAGTACCATTATCGATCATTTTGGATATAGATCCGAGATTCACATCACGATTTTGGAAGAAGTCATAGGAAGCTTTGGGTACAAAGTTAAACTTTAGTATCATTTTCCATCCATAGACCGACGGTCAGTTAGAGAGAGTGATACAGATACTTGAAGATATGCTTAGATATTGTGTATTGAAATTCCAAGGTAGTTGGAAAAGTACCTACCTTTGGTCCAATTTGCCTGCAACAACAGTTTTCAGTCGAGTTTGAGAATGGCGCCTTATTAGCCATTATACGAGCATAAATGTCGAACGCCTTTGTATTGGACTGAACTCAAGGAAAATTAGATACATGGGGTTGATTTAGTTAACGAAACTGAAGAGAAAGTAAAACTAATTCAAGATTGTTAAAAAGCTACTTTTGATAGACAAAAGTCGTATGCTAATTTGAAACGAAAATAGATTGAGTTCCAAGTCGGGGATAAAGTGTTCTTGAAAGTATCTCCATGGAAGAAAGTTCTCAGATCTGGCCAAATGGGCAAACAAAGTCCGCGTTTCATCGAACTGTACAAGATCACCGAAAAGATAGGACCGGTAGCTTATTGGCTAGCTTTACCGTCTGAGTTGGAAAAGACTCATGACGTATTTCATGTGTGTAACAGCCCGATCAAAGGTCTAAACGAAATAGTATTTTCAAAACCACAAATCTGAAGAAGAAAAATTTATTACGATTAATTTTTAATATTTACTGTCTGATTGAATGACTGTGTGAAAATCTCATTGTGAAAATTTATCCTTTGGGTGCTCAATTTTATATCTAGGACTAAATTGAAATAGGTGAAAAATGTGTGTTCTAGTTCATAAAGGTACTTGTGAGTAATGGGTTTTTAAAGTAGAGGTCCTTATGTGGTAATTAGTCCATTTGATAAATTGTTGGACAAAAATGGACATGGAATAGGTGAGGTAGGATTTTTTTTAGTAAGGGTATTTTGGTCATTTTGTAAATAAAGGAATTAAAAAGGGAAATAAGGCCAAAATTGTGGCCATAATCATTTTGTTTGGCCGAATATAGAAGGAAGACACCATAGCTAGGGTTTTGTCATCTTTCAAGCTTGACTATCAGTGCGTCTTAGCCCCGTTTTTAATGTTCTTCGTATTTTTGAAATCCTCGTAGCTCGGTCTACCTATTTCTATCATTAGTTAGAGTTAGGGTTTATGTTTAAAAAGTTACCCATGAATGATATGCATGTATTTTCATGTTTTATAAAAGAATATGAATGTTTGGAGTATAATAAACGTCTTTTACCAAGCGATTTTCGACGAATTTGCGTAAAAGGACTAGTTTGTAACAAGTTGTGAAATGTGTGTAAGTGTCTGATTTAGTGAGAATCATGGGTTGCTATTAGAGGGAAAAAGTATAGCTAGGCTTAAAATGCAAGAAAATTGAATAAAAAATTATTTTACGAGCCTAGGGGCAAAATTGTAATTTTGTGAAATTTAGGGGACAAAAATATAATTTTTCCATAATATGATTTTTGGATCAAATTGAATAGTATGAGTATTAAATGAGCTAAATGTGTTATTATTAGATTAAGAAAGATGCGGAATCGACTTTAATCAGGGAAAAGAAAAAGTGGTGGATTAGAGTGTAAACTCGTCATGATTTGCACCGAGGTAAGTTTATATGCAAATAATGTATTGTTTTATTATGTTATGATATTTTATTGTGACATGTGAAATAAGTTTTAGTATTGTACAACTAATTGATATAAACTATGAATTGTGGTTGATGAATTGGGATTAAATAAGAAAATCTCGGTTGAACATTTGGGATGGAAAAATGTGGTGCTAAGTGAATATACCACAGTTATACGTGTAACATGGTGCTATGTGGATATGCCACAGTTACACATGTTGATTTATTAACATGGTGTTAAGTGGATATGCCACGATTATACATATTGATTCGAAAAGTGGCACTAAATGAGTACGCCACGAACACATATGTTAGCGCAATAGTGTGGTGCTATGTGCGTATACCACAAAGTTGGGCATCAATTACAGAAGGTAGAGTTATGTGCTAAAACCACCAGATATTGTTACATTCTGAAGTGTTCATCAGGAGAAACAAGTTTGTTAAATGGAAATTTATGTGAAAAGAATGTGGAAATAAGTATTGGGATATGAATATATGGGTTTTGAACCATGAGTTAGATAAGTGATTGAATTTTGATAAGATAAATATGAAAATGTGTTATTTTGCAAGTTGAATTATTCTTTAGATAAACTGGCTAAATTGTACATATTTGAGATTGTCAAGCTACATGGAGTGCCTATCTCCATCATATCAGATAGAGATCCTCGATTTACATCTCGTTTTTGGAACAAATTGCAAGAAGCCTTGTGTACTTAGTTGTATTTTAGCACTATATTTCATCCTCAAATTGATGGCCAAACTAAGCTTGTAATTCAGGTAGTGGAAGATATGCTCCGATGTTGTATACTAGAGTTTGAAGTTAATTGGGAGAGGTATCTACCTTTAATTGAATTTGCTTCCAATAATAGCTATCAATCTAGTATTAAAATGGCTCCGTATGAGGCTTTATGTGGTAGAAAATGTAGAACACCGTTATATTGGACAGAGCTCAGTCAAAAGAAGATACATGGGGTTGATTTGATCCAGGAAACAGAAGAAAAAGTGAAAGTGATTCGGGAAAGTTTGAAAGCTGCTTTTGACCGTCAAAAATCATACGCCGATCTTAAACGAATGGAGATTGAATTTCAGGTCGGGGATAATGTAACACCCCAAACCCGGCCTAGACTTACGGCCAAGTCTGGTGTGCCACATTGAAGTGTTTTTCGAAAACCATGTTTTCATTGAAAACCCTTCTTAATGTTTAGAAACTTTTACCGTTAAACTTGTATAAAACCTTAGCTTTATTTTTCCAAAACGTGGTTCATTGTAATAATCAAAACATTGTAAACAACCTTGTAAAATCTTATGGGAAATTTTGAAAACTAGAAAATCTTTGTAGTTGCGGAAAACATGTTATTTAAAAACAGCTAAGTATCAAAAAATCAAACCTTCTTTGTTATGGCTTAAAGTGAATGGATACTACACACCAGGTACGATTCAAGAGAAGAGGAGGTGAGTCATTTAGACTGCTTAAGTATCAAGCTCTTCCTAGATCCAATCCTAGATATGCACACATCCATTGCCACACTTTAAACTAATGACTTGTCCACGATAAGCAAATTAAGTTTAAGTTTATTTAAGTTATTCGTTTATGAAAACATTTACGTTGCGGAAGCTTTGTTCAGTTATCGTGATATTTTGAAAACAAGTAACTTTTATAAAAACGTGCCTTAAAGCTAGCCGATTTCCAAATGATTAAACCATACCATACTTAAGCTAAAAACAAATTAAAAATAATTAAAGAGGCCTTATTACAAACCCAAAATCAGAATAAAAATAATTATGACTAAATTGAAATAAGTAACTTAATCAAAACCAACAGTCCGGTCCATGTGGCCACTCTGAATCCCTCCCAGCTCCAAGTCCACCAATCTAAGGCTCACCTGCAAGGATGGAGGGAAAAAGGGGTGAGTTTGGAAAACTCAATATGCAAAGAAACCCATCCAAAGCCCAAATAAGCTCAAGCCTACTAGGCCTAAGCCCTATCCAATACAGTAAAACTGGGCCGTAGCCCTTTACAGATAACAGTGCGGTTTAACTGGGCCTTAGCCCTATTCAGATCTCAGTACGGCCTATAGGCCCATTACAGTAACAGAATAGTATTAATGATAACAATTTATGAATGCAAGCCCATGATCCAGGTGCGGAAACTATCAACCCATGAATCCGCTACTCTCCCAACCAAACCCTCCATGTGGGGAATAACTCAACCCACCCAACCAATACTCCCCACTGGTAGCATAGCTGCTTTATCATATAACATGAGGCCTAGCCTCTTTCGGTAACTAGGGCAAAACCCTTTTTCGGTATCTGTGGCATTGCCACTTACACTTCCTCCATCAATATAATCCAACCCATGCATAAAATGAACATATCATGGCGTATCATGAACAATAATAGTATCACATGCATTTCAATCAAAATAAAACCCTAGGGGTATAATAGTCATTTTAACCTAGGGGTAAATTAGTAATCTTTGCAATTTAAGGGTAATCCAGTAATTTTATCAACTATTAGGGTTTTCATGCTCATTATCAATTATCAACAATTCCAAGTGTTTAAACAGCGATCCTAGCCCATTTTAGCAAATCCGAGCTATTGGGCCCAAAACCTCTAATGGGCCCTACGTAGCTGATTTAGTCATCTAGGCCCATTTAGTCTATCTTCCATAATGGTATTAATTGTCTTAGCGTGCAATTTATCCAGATTCCATTTTCTACCAAATTTACCCAAATGGGCCCGAAAGCCTATTGGGCTCGATTTCAGCCCTTCGAGGCCCAACTTACCGTCATGCACAAAATTATGCCCTTACCTGTCCAATCGATTCCGATCATCGAACTTATCGTATCTAACTAACCCATGAGCATTCGCATACTCACGAGTCCTCGAAATGCTAGAATTTCAGCATTTCGGCTTTTAGGCTACTGCCGAATTTAGACTACCAAGAAGGGTTCGTTTACACACCTGATTTGCGATTATACCGATGAGATCTCCTACGCGATTTCTCCTATAATCAACCACTTACAAATTAGATTATAAATCCATGAAACTAATGTAGAAATTACCTACCACATTCGGCTAATATAAAGCATTAACAACGACTTACCTTGTCGATTTTTTTTACTACTAGATCTAATTCTAAACCGCTTCGAAACTGATGATCTTACTAGCCTCCAAATAGATCTTGATTGCTAGCCCTCAATCCGCATATAGATCTTGTTGCCATCGAATCAATCCCAAATCACCTTTCCAACTTAGATTTGATGTCGATCCAATCAACCCTCAAAAAGAGAAGAGCAAGATATTTGACCAGGAAGAAATCGTCAATATAAGCTTTAGATTTTGGCTTTTGCATGAAAAATAAAATAGAAGAAGTTTCACAAATGGGTCAAAGAGATGTAAATTGTGGCTTGTTTTTAACAAGGAGAAGGAACCTTATAATCGGCTATTATGGGAAGAATTATGAAAGGGAAAGTTAAATAGGACTTGTTTTGTAAAAAAAAAAGAATAGGTAGAAAGAAAAGGTTGCTTTGGCTTTTTAGTAGAAAAATAAAAGAGAAAAAAAGAAGATAGTAGAAACAAGAACCGTTTGCATGAGAGCCAATTTCGGCTAATAGGGAAAGAAATCAAAGGAAACAAATTTAAAGGATAAGTGTAGAGGATTTTGTGTAAAGAAAAATAAGCAACAAAAATAAAAATAAAAATAAAATACAATAGTTTGATAGGAAGAGCAAATTCGGCTAATGCTTATCACCTTGCAATCTTTGAATTTCATTCAAACTCTCTAACGCTTAACAGCAGTCCACCACGCAGCCAACTTCTCCTGCCGCTGGGAGAGTTTCGGCCCAGTTCAAACACTCTTCCATGCGTGCAGCAAAAACACGACCCTTTTGCGCACACAGCAGTTCGAACCTGGGTCCTCCAGGCACTCACCCAGGCTACTGGCCACTGGGACGCGCTTTCACCTTTGATGATATAGTGTCACATTTAATTATAAAGCTTACCTGCTTCAGTTCTGGCCCGCTTTTAAAAATAAAACAAATTTCGCTCACGCAAGGACTCGAACCTGCGCTCTCCCTACATGCCCAGCACGCTGCTGCCACTGCGCCACGACTTCCGCTTTGTCATAATACGATCACATTTAATTTTAACCCTTATCCACTTCAGTCACAGCTTCTTAAAAATAAAAAGAAGTTTTGCTTGCCCCCGGACTCGAACTCGCGTCCGCTTGGTCTCCTTAGCGTGCCGCTGCCACTGCGCCAAAGGCGCTCCTTGTGGCATAATCTCGTTGCAGCTCCTTTTAAGCCTTACTTCAATGCACATGACTTCAAAAAATAAAATCCCATATTGCGCACGCTGGGACTTGAACCCCAGCCTTGCAACCTACTGCCTAGCGCCCTAACCACCGGGCCAGGCGTTCTCTTATGCTCAACCTTTGCCCAACTGTTTTATAAAGCCTTAAGCCCAGACTTCCTAAAGAAGCAAAATTTTATTTTTGCCCATTTCATACCCACACTATAAATCATTAGTAATTTAATTTAAACACTAAATTAACACAATAATTTTATAAATATATTTTTATCTAATAATAATAATTATAATTTTCATAAAAATTTAAAACATCAGTAATAATAAATACAGTAAAAATTTTCTAATAAAAATTTAATTCAATTTTTTTAACCATAATATTTAAAACTTCTCAATTATTCAGTTTTTCTTTTATCCGAACCTAGACTCAAGGCCCAATTCTTCTAGGCTCAAATTCAGGGTGTTATAGATGAAGTATTCTTGAAAGTATCACCTTGGAAGAAAATTCTTTGGTTTGGTCATAAAGGTAAATTAAGTCCAAGATTCATTGGACCATATGAAATCATAGAAAGAGTTGGACCGGTTGCTTATCGATTGGCATTACCACCAGAACTCGATAGGATTTATAATGTTTTTCATTTATCTATGCTACAATGGTATCGATCGGATCCTTCACATGTTATTTCTCCTACAGAAGTGGAGATTCAGCCAAATATGAATTATAGTGAAAAACCAGTTATGATTTTGGCACAAGAGACTAAGGAACTGAGAAATAAAAAGATAAAGTTAGTAAAAATGTTGTGGCAAAAACATAGAGTAGAAGAGGCAACGTAGGAACCGGAGGAAGCTATAAGAAAACAGTACCCAAACCTTTTTAACGGTAAGATTTTCAGGGACGAAAATCTCTAAAAGAGGGAAGAATTGTGACAACCCGATTTAGGGCCTAAACGGAATAGTGATTTCAAAACCACAAATCTGAAGTAGAAAAATTTATAGCGATTAATTTTTAATATTTACTGTGTGATTGAATGAGTGTGTGAAAATCTTGTTGCGAAATTTTATCGTTTGGGTGCTCAACCTGATATTTAGGACTAAATTGAAATAGGTGAAAAATGTGTGTTCTAGTTCATAAAGGTACTTGTGAGTAATGGGTTTCTAAATAGAGGTCCTTATATGGTAATTAGGCCATTTGTTGAATTGTTGGACAAAAATGGACATGGAATAGGTGAGGTAGGATTTTTTTTAGTAAGGGTATTTTGGTCATTTTGTAAATAAAAGAATTAAGAAGGGAAATAAGGCCAAAATTGTGTCCATAATCATCTTCTTTGGCCGAGTATAGAAGGAAGACACCATAGCTAGGGTTTTTTCATCTTTCAAGCTTGATTGTAAGTGCATCTTAGCCCCGTTTTTAATGTTCTTCGTATTTTTGAAATCCTTGTAGCTCGGTTTACCTATTTCTATCATTATTTTGAGTTAGGGTTTATGTTTAAAAAGTTACCCATAAATGATATGCATGTATTTTCATGTTTTATAAAAGAATATGAATGTTTGGAGTATAATAAACGTCTTTTACCAAGCGATTTTCCACGAAATCGCGTAAAAGGTCTAGTTTGTAACAAGTTGTGAAATGTGTGTAAGTGTGTGATTTAGTGTGACAGCCTTAAATCGACCATAGTTGGAATGTGGTTTCGAGACCACAAAACCGAGGCTCAAAAATAATTTAATATTTATTTTGATGCCTATTATATGTGTTAATATCATGTGTGATACTTTGGTGTTTCAATTTAGAGTTATAAGTGTGAATTTAACTAAAAAGGGCTTAGTTGAAAACTTTGGAAGTATGCTAGTTAAATGTGTTATGACTATATAATAGCATAGTTCAAAAACATGGGCTTGCATGTCAAATTACCCTTTTATTGTGTAGTGGCCGGCCAACCTTCCTAATGATGGCATTTTGTTTGCTTTCATTTTGTATTTTAGTGAAATTATGTGCATATTAAGTGAATAAAAAAAATAAAATTGAATTTGTATATCATGAAAATTGGAGGAAAAACCAATGTGAGACCATTTTCTTCTTCTTCTTGGAGTGACTTGAGAAAGAAAAATAGAAACTTTGAGCTTAGGGCATTCAGCAAAAGAAGGCTTCAATTAAGGTAAGGTTTATGCTATTTTCTTTGAAAATTTGTGAATTTTGGTTGGTATTGAAGCTCACAACAAGACCTATGTGAAAATTTTTGGTGTTCATGAAGTATGAAGTATTCGGTCATGTTGGTGCACTATGTTTTTGAAATAGAAATTTATAAATGGAGTTTTAATGGACTCTATGATGTTGAAGCTTAGGGAAATTGGAATTTGTGAGCTCAAATTTTAAAGAATTGGAGTTTTGTGTGGCTTAAATGTTTAATTTATAATCGGCTCACATAGTGAAATATGGAAATTGTGTTTAACATTAGAAATTGATAGTTGAATTATTTGTATGTGTATACATGGTTACTGAATGTTGAATTGAGTAAAAAAAAATGGGATTAATGGTTGTTTATTGAAGAAGGTGTGTTCGGCTAAAAATCTCTTTGTATAATTTGAATGGGTGTTTTGGAAGTTTTGTAAGGAATGAGTAGTTGAATTCGGCAATTAGAGGGAAGTACGAAACTTATGCTTAATTGGTGAATTGAGCTTTGGGTGGAGGAATTTAGGTGTTCGAGACATAGTATGAGTATTAGGCTATTATAGAAGTGAGGTAATGGTACTTAACTATTGAAATTTTTGTTTAATTCAAACTTGTTAGTATGTGGTTCAAGGTTAGTTGAATGTGAATTAAGATGAATTGGGAAGTGATAAGTAATATTCAGCCATTGAAAGTAAGTGATTATATACGTGTGAATTAATTTATCAATAGGGCTTGGTTGATGTGCTAGGTAATGTCTAAAATCTTGAATGTAAATTTAGGTAAGCTTCTTTGATAAATTATGGTAGTATACATGGGAATTGGCTAATGTGTGAATAACTTTTGCTCATGAATTTCTGAATTTGAAATTGGGATTTTGGCTAAGAAATTTGATATGTCTAATTAGTGGCCAAATGTGACCTTTATTATATGTTGTAGCTTGAAATGAATTGTGAATTGTATTTGTGCTTTCTTCAAATGACGGAAAATCTTATATTCATATACATATGTTTCGGCTATAGGTGTGTTTGAAAAGTAGGTTCTTAAGTATTTGAGTTTGATTTCTTTGTAAGTTTTAAGTACTTAAATGGAATGAATATGAATTTTGTATATATATGTTAAGGTCAATGACTTCTCTAAATGATGCCATATATGATGTTATGTTTTAAATATGTGAATAAGAACTTTAAAAAGTGAATTTGTATAAATCTGCTTGGTACAGTAGCAGTAACGTGTTTTGGAAAAATCACCATAAATTGTGGGAGCTGAATTAGAGGCTGAATAAATTATGTAATTAAAGCTTAATGAGTCTAGTTTCTTATAAAAGAAACCTTATAAGCAAAGGAATTGCCGATAAAGATATTTTTAAAGTAGTGTGAGACAGTGTCAGATTCACTCATCCTCTATTCTATTTTTAGAAAATCATTATAAATTGTAAAAAAAAAAATCCATAAGATGTAATTTATATGCTTAGAATTCTTAATGAGTCTATTTTCAAGAGAGATATACAAGAAAATTTTCCAAGACTTGAACTAAGAGATAATTGAACTTTAGTACAGAAGGGTCGGAACTGTCCGACAGTGAATCAGGGGTAACTTTGAGGATTAAACTGCATTAATTGGTCAATTCAAAAATTCTGGAAATTTTATGGTAGAAAGGTAAATGAGTCTAGTTTCAGAGAAAATTTATGGAACTTGATTTGGAGTTTTGTATCTCCATTTATGAATAATTTAGTGAATGTTGCTGAGGAAGTCAGCTTGTAGTGACTTATGATATATATGTGATTGGCCGAATGTGTGTGCGTGTGTGGCAAAGGATGTATATATGTGTTTCTTATTTTGATTGTAAGTGAAATGATCAAGTGAGATATTTGAATAAGGATTAATAAAATTGAATTATTTAATTTAGCTCAAGAGCATAGAGGGACAAGTTCGGATAAAGGGAAAGCTAAAGTGGTTGAATAGCTGACTTATTGTTGCTCAGAAAAGTTCGAGGTAAGTTTTGAGTATTTGAATTTGGTATTTAATTTAAAATGCCATGATATACATATATGATAGATGAATGATATCCCATTGTCCTTACCATAACAAGGTTATTGAAAAAGAAACCTTATACATGTTGATATATAGCCAAATGGCTATTAGAGAATTAAACAAAGAACAAGATTGGGGATATATGCTTATGTGTGTTTGCTTATTGAGCTGAAAGTTTAGTAAACGAAGTATACAAGTATTAGATTTGAATGATGTTACGACACAAAGTCAATGAGCATGTTATATGTCTACATGCGAATGAGTGGACTTGAATTACAAATGTGATCCTACTATGAGAAATGTGGTAACATGTGAATAGATATGCATGAAACTATGTGATGTGAATCCGGGTTAAGACCCGAAGGCTATATGCGGAGATTATATCCGGGTTAAGACTCGATGGCTGCATGCGGAGATTATATCTGGGTTAAGACCCGATGGCTATATGCGGAGATTATGTCCGGGTAAAGATCCGCTGGCTTTGTGTGGAGATTTTATCCGAGCTAAAGGTCTCGATGATGACTCGAGTAAAGTCTAAGATTAAAAGACTTCATAGTAACGATTGTTAATGAATGCACTCAAAGCGTTAAGTTATACAAGTATGTACCCTAAGCTTATATGCAAGCTTGTTTTGGACCAAATCATAAGGTCATTATACGATTGCATATGTGAGTATGAAATGAGACTATTTATATGATTATAGTACAATTGGTCAATGTGAAAGGTTACATGAAATTATGCAATATGTTTTTGTTTACATGAGCTCACTATCAAGTGAAAGTTATCTGCCTATTGTATATGATGAGAATGTGTATATTCGGTTAATGGGTGACATGCCCAAAGAAGTGGGAAACAAAAATGCGAACAACTATGTTATAATTTGATTTTTATCTGTTGTCATTACTTAAAACTTACTAAGCATTGTAATGCTTACTCCGTTTACTTTGTTTCCTCTGTTTTATAGATCTCTTTTTGAAGCTACAGACTTGGGGATTGAAGCTTTAATCACCTACACTATCATCGTTATTTTGGTACATTCGATAGTTATTTTGAGAACAATGGCATGTATAGGCTAATCTCCTTTTGTGAATCTGAATTACATTTTGAGTTGTATTTGTTCTAGCCATGCGAAAATGGCTTGCTTAATCCCTAAGTTGATATATATGTTTTGTTGGAAATTTTATGTGCCTTGTTACTTCGACGCATGGGTTATATGATGTGATGATGGTATGCTTAATACCCAGAAATTTGATTACACCTATTGGTCGGTAGTCGTTTGACAACCTTGATAGTACTCTTATAGTAAATATACGTGAGATGGTTGCCTTAGTCGAATTACCTTGAATGTTAGATTGTTCGGATCTAGAATTTAAATTTGATCCCTAATCGAATTTCGATGTACAACCGAATCTATGTCATGTACGTAACTATGAACCTCAGTAGGTTGTATTTAGTTATGTAATACCTTAATACCCTATTCCGGCGACAGACAGGGGTATAGGGTGTTACATTTAGTGAGAATTAAAGGCTGCTATTAGAGGGAAAAGGTTTAGCTATGCTTAAAATGAAGAAAATTGAATAAAAATTATTTTACAAGCATAGGGGAAAAATCATAATTTTGTGAAATTTAGGGGGCAAAATTGTAATTTTTCCATAATATGATTTTTGGATCAAATTGAATAATATGAGTATTAAATGAGCCAAATGTGTTATTATTAGATCAAGAAAGACGTGAAATCGACTTGAATTGGGGAAAAGAAAAAGTGGTGGATTAGAGTATAAACTCGCCATAGTTTGCACCGAGGTAAGTTTATATGTAAATAATGTATTTTTTTTATTATGTTATGATATTTTATTGCGACATGTGAAATAAGTTTTAGTATTGTACAACTAATTGATATAAACTGTGAATTGTGGTTGATGAATTGGGATTAAATGAGAAATTCTTGGTTGAACCTTCGGGATGGAAAAACATGGTGCTAAGTGAATATACCACGGTTATACGTGTAACGTGGTGCTATATGGATATGCAAAGGTTACACATGTTGATTTATTAACATGGTGCTATGTGGATATGCCATTGTTATACATATAACGTGGTGCTATGTGGATATGCCACGGTTATACATGTTGATTCGAAAAGTGGCGCTAAGTGCATATGCCATGAATATATATGTTAGCCCAATAGTGTGGTGCTATGTGCATATACCAAAAAGTTGGGCATCAATTACAGAAGGTGGAATTATGTGCTAAAACTACAGGATATTTGTTACATTCCGAAGTGTTCATCGGGAGAAACAAGTTTGTTAAATAGAAATTTATGTGAAAAGAATGTGGAAATAAGTATAGGGATATGAATATATGGGTTCTGAACCATGAGTTAGATAAGTGATTGAATTTTGATAAGATAAATTTGGAAAAGTGTTATTTTGCAAGTTGATAATAGGGAATTTTAGTGAAAGAGGTGAAATTTGGGATAAACAGTTTAAAACAACAGCAGAGGAGTGACTTTGGAAAAACACCAAAAAGGGTAAAAATTGAATTAGAAGCTGAATGAGAAATGGAATTAAAGCTTATTGAGCCTATTCTCAAATAAAAGAAACAGGGCAAGTAAAAGAATTCTATATTCTAAGTTATTTAAATTTCTGTGAGACATGTTCAGAATGATTTCGTGATCCCCTATTATGATTTGAAAAAAATCATTAAAATTTATACAAAAATAATTATGGAAAATAATTTATATGGTTAGATTCCTTATTGAGTACATTTTCAAAAGAAACAAATGTGAACATCTTTTAAATTTTGTATAAAGGGAAATTAAAATGTTAGTGAAGAGTGGTCAGGACTGACGGGCAGCGAAATAGGGGAGGCTTTAAGGAATAAACTGTACTAATTTGCCAAACCACAAATTTTGAGCTTTTTATGGTAAGAAGACATGTGAGTCTAGTTTCTGGTAAAATTGACAGATCTTAATTTGGAGCTCTATAGCTCCTGAGAAAAATAATTTAGTGACTGAGACTCGAATGGGCAGCTTGTACTATATTTAAGTAAATAGTAAATTCATGTGAGATTAAGATTGTATAATTGTGGAAACATATTTTTGTATTTATAAATGCCATAAATACTTTATTATTTTTATTATTTACATATTACTTACTAAGCTATAACCTTACTTTGTTTTCTTTTTCTTTCTTGTCTTATTTTATAGTGTAAAAGAATTTGTTCGTGACTTAGAATAATTATCAGAGGCTCACCAACACTATCCATCCTTCCTTTTGGTATTTTGTAATCATATTTTGGAACTATGGCATGTATAGAAGACTTAAGTATTTTTCTGTATATTATAGTAATATTACTCAAAATATTGATCTCTAATATTTGATATATCACTTGTATTATGCTATCGATGTGGATTAATACTAGTTAAGTTACAGGTTTATGATATATATATATATGAAATCAATGTCTAAAAGATGAATGAATTGTTGAAGGATTTTAATTAAATGATCATTTTATGTCTCGGTTTATTATGATTACATGTGTGCTATTTTGGTAATACCTTGTATCTTATTCCAATGTTAACACGGGTAAGGGGTGTTACAACGTGTCTATGTTGCGACGCTACTGATCAAACCCTTCTCATGTGATTATTCCGATAGAGGTTGAGATTCAACTGGACATGACATATGGTGAAGAACTAGTTAAGATTTTGGCTTAAGAAGTCAAGCAGTTAAGAAACAAAAGTATAGCCCTCGTGAAAGTACTGTGGCGAAGACATGGGGTAGAAGAGGCTACATGGGAGCTTGAGGAAACTGTGAGAAACCAATATCCAAACCTATTTACCAGTAAGATTTCGGGGATGAAAATCCCTAAGGGGGGAGAATTGTAACAGCCTGAATTAGGGCCTAGTCGAAATAGTAGTTTCGTGGACACAAAATCGAAGTAGAATTTCATGTTTTATGATAATTTTAAAGTTTATGATATGATTGCATGATAGTGAGAAAATTTCATGAAGGAATTTTTATGAGATAGCGATTAATTTGTCCTTTAGGACTAAATTGCAAAAGTAGCAAAATATGAGTTTCCAGAAGTTTTAAGGATGAATTGCCATTAGAAAAATTATTATAGGGCCTTGTTTAGCAATTAGACCATTTATTAGCATGATGGACAAAAATGCCCAAGGAAGGGAAAATTTTTAAAGAAAGGCCATAAGGGCATTTTGGTCATTTGGATAATTAATGAAATAAAACGGGAAAATAAGTCAAAAATGTGCTCATCTTCTTCCTCTAAGTGCCAAAAATTGAAGAGTCTCCATAGATAGGGTTTCTTTCATTTTCAAGCTAAAAGTAAGTGCAATCTAAGCTAGGGTTTATGTTTAAAACTATACCCATTCATGGCATGCATGTATTTTGATGTCTAGTGGTAGAATATGAAAGTTTAAATAGTGAACATCTTTTAGTAGATGATTTTTTATGGAAAACCCTAATAGGGACCAAATTGTAAACGTGATAAAATGTGTAGTAAAAGTGTAAATTGATAAGAAATGTGGGCTGTTATGAGTGCCTATAAGGTTCGGCTAAGCTTGGGTAACCAAGAAAATAAGTGCATCACCAAGTTTCGAACCTCTGACCTCCTGGCTATGCTGCACGCCTCTTGCCACCACGCCGTCCGCCTTATTTGCGTCACTTTTCCACCCTAATTAATTATAAAGTCTTTAGGCCAGATTCTAGGTTTATTTAAAATAAAATTGTAAGAGTAAAGTCTCGAACCTAGGCTCCCTTAAAACCTTACAACACGCCTTTGCCACTAGACTACACCTCAACTTGTGTCACCCTTTTTATCCCAATATTTACAAAGCCTTACTACCGACATCCAAGTTTGTTTGAGTAACAATCAAAAATTCTACACACGCCATGACTTGAACCCGGAACCCCATGCCTACTCCTAACGCCTCCTTGCCACTAGGCCCAACGCTTCCTTGTGTCCGATTTCATCCAAAAAAATATTTATAAGGTCTAACACCAAAGTCTCCCTAAGTAAAAATTAAAAGTTTTGCTAGAGCCCTGGTTTAAACCCAGGGCTTCTCCGACACTCTTTACTCTTCCTAAAACACTTATTCACTAGACTAAACATACAATTTATGAAATTTTATCCGACACTCGAAGCCCATTTCTTCTAGGCCGAAAATCTAGGGCGTTACAACTTTACCCCTTTAAAGAAATTTTGTCAATGAAATTTTCAACTACCAGGGTAGTCGTGCAACAACCATCCTACTACGCTGCTACTGCACACTCTGATCCAAATGACTTACCTCCTACGTACACTAGAAATACCTATTCACTGGAGTAGATAGATATCACATGAATACAATTTCCATCACACAAAAAAATTCTAGACTCAAGTGTTTCAATATCGCCTAATATCTAAGGAAATCCTAGCCTCTCCTATTTTATAACAATCATAAACAGTTCAAAATTTAAGAGTACTTACTTGGCTAGACGCCGGAGACTCAGTGTGCTGCAAATTGGAAATCTTCAAAATACTTTGATTCATTTGTAAATAGTATTAAAATCCAAAAACTAAGGCCCATTTCATAGCCTGAGTTTTGTAATCGGACTCTGATACCACTAAATGTAACACCCCAAACCTAGCCCCGATGTTAAGGCCGAATCCGGTGGTGTCACATAAAAAGGGTAGTCGTTTAAGTTAAAGTCATTGGAAAACTCAAAAGCAGTTGGCTATTCGACATATTAAAATCCAGTAAGTTTCTTATTTAAAAACCATGTGAATCGGTGATCCTAATAAAACCTTGAGTATGTTAATTTGAAAACCCAAATTCGCAATCCTTTGTTTGGTTTCTTATTTAATTACAACAGAAGTTCTTATTTTAAAAGCGTTTGTTTCTTAAGTTGAGTTTGTGTAAAATATTACCATGGTTTCATATTTAGAAAACAGGTTTAACTAAAAAGTTTAGCAAAACGATAATAAAAATCCAACCAAAACGAAACAGGAGATAAAGGCCTTATTACATCAAACCCAAAAGAAAATAATTAAAACTACTGTAAAATAAAGGAAAGGTTTAAGTCTAAAGCAGCTCGCTAGGTGGCCAACTCCAATTTCTTCCCCAAACGTCAAACCACCAACTGAGGTTCACCTTATTATGCAAAGTACTAGGTCCTCAGAATCGCCAGAACCTTGACAAGATTGATCGACGACGGTTTGCCTATGTAGTCCCAAGTCTAACGCAGCCCCCTTCCGCTTCCAGGTGGAAAGTCCCGAACCGCTGACACCTTATGTCGCTAAAACTTGGGAGTAGTGGGTACGTGCTCATACCCCGTCGTCCCATTTGCCATCTCTTTACCACTAACATCCTCTCTTCCTATCTAAAATTTGGTTATCTTCTAAGACAAGAAAACAAAAGCAACACGAGTAGAGGAGAATAGAGGGTTCAACTTGAAACAAAAAAAGAAGTATCAAAGTGAGTGGGCAGAAAAAGATCAATAGCCGACCAACAATAGAAAGGGAAGAGGAAAAGTAAAGAATAAGAGATTTCGATCTTGGTATATCGAAGAAGAAGAAACTAATGATAGCAAAACAAGGGATTCAGCAATAGAGTGCAAAAATATTCGGTTAGAAGCAAAAAGAGTTAGGGAGAGATCAATAAGAGAATGGAAGAAATTTCCCTAAGACTATGCGACTAAAGCACCAAGAACAACCAACACCCTTCTTGTGACATATTCCATTCTCAACTACTTTTAAGGCCTACTACGCAGCGACCAAGTTATCCAAAGTAATCTAAAAATATTCCCCATCATCCAGTTTCGAACCTTCAACCTCCTGGCTATGCTACACGCCTCTTGCCACCATGCCGCCCGTGTTATTTTTGTCACTTTTCCTCCTTAATTAATTATAAAGTCTTTCGGCCGAATTCCAAGTTTATTCAAAATAAAATTGTGAGAGAAAAGTCTCAAACCCAGGCTCCCTTAAAACCTTACAACACGCCTCTGCCACTAGAGTACACCTCAACTTGTTCACCCTTTTTATCCTAATATTTATAAAACCTTGCTACCGACATCCAAGTTTGTTTGAGTAACAATCAGAAATTTTGCACACGCCGTGACCTGAATCTAGAACCCCATGCTTACTCCTAACACCTCCTTGCCACTAGGCCGAATGCTTCTTTGTGTCTGATTTTAACCAAAAAATATTTATAAGGTCTAACGCCAAAGTCTCCCTAAGGAAGTAAAACTTAAACTTTTTGCTAGAGCCCTAGTTTGAACCCAGGGCTTCTCCGGCACTCCTAACTCTTCCTAAAACACTTATCAACTAGACTAAACATACAATTGATGAAATTTTACCCGCACAACGAAAATCCAATTTCTCTAACACTTGAAGCCCATTTCTTCTAAGCCCAAAATCCGTGGGTGTTACATGTATATGACTGAAAAGTTTAAATTTCAAATGAAATTTTATGGTTCGGTTGTGTATGAATGTTACGTTTGAGTTTGGTAATGTTTCGAACCTTGTCCCAGCACCGGATATGCGTAAGGGGTGTTACACATACTATCATGTTGTAGACCTCAAAATAATATTAACATAATATTCTAACCTTAGATTTGTGGTTCCAGAACTACTGTTCCGATTTCATTAAAAATGAGCTGTTACAAAGCGTGGTTGGACTAAGAAAATGGATGTTTTTCAAAGCTAACAATAGGAACTGTGGTTTAATAAAAATGAGTACTTGAAGATTGTCAACTATCGATATGGTAGGTTCGACACTAACGTGTCCAATGTGGCCTTCCCGATTCTAACATAACATCTGGGCTGGGTTTGGAAGGTTACATTTAGTAGTATCAGTGCATTGGTTCAAAACCTCATATTGAGATTTTAAATCTACTTAAGTTAGTCTGCATGCATGCATACATGAAAAGGGAAATTTTGGGGAAAAACAAACCACAATGGATCTAAAAAATGTTTTATACAGGAAACGATGAAGTCTGAATGTTCGATGCCAAGTCCATAGAAACAATACTGAAAATCTATTAAGACTATATAGACTATTACATAAAACTTTTATAGAAGAATTATAAAATGTGAGTGCGTAAAAGACTAAAACAAGGTACTAAAATCTCTTACTTGTAAAATTGTAGATCCATAAAACATTGAAATGAATGCACATGGAATGATAACTGGTGGTAGGAGGGGTTGTAGGGGGTGACCTCTAAGAGCTCCGATTGAGTTAGCTACATCGTTAGGGTTGGATTTGGATAATGAATAGAATGAGGTTAACAATGAACCCATTATTGAGGATGGGAATATAAAAAATGGGAATATTAATCATGACCATGTTGGGAATGGTCCAGTAACCCAGGCTTATTAAGGGCTTTGAATAGGGTTGTTGGGGCTCTAATAGGAGCTGTTAGCCATGGGACGATTGTTGAAAGGCTCAGTTCTAGTGGGGTAGAATGTTTTAGGGGCATTGCTGGAACTACTCCTACTATAGCTGAGTATTGGATGGAAACCACTGAACAAATTTTAGAGGGTTTGGAATGCACTCTTGAAGAGAAACTTAAGGGTGTCATGCCTTTGTTAAAGGATGAGGCATATCAGTGGTGGCAATCAGTGGTTAGAGGAATGCTACCAGAGCGTACTGATTGGGCTTATTTTCAGGAGGCCTTTTAGGGTAAGCATGTGGGACCTCGCTATGTCGAGGCCCGACAATTAGAATTTATTGAACTTAAATAGGGAGATAAGATAGTTTCTGAGTATGAGGCAGAATTTCTAATATTGAGTGCCATGCTCCTAGTATGGTGGCATCTAAGCAAGAAAAGAGTTCTTGTTTTAAAAAAGGTCTAAGGTATGACCTCAAGGTTCAGGTAGCTCCACACCAAGAGCATGTGTTTGAGGCTTTGGTCGAGAAGACGAAGATGATTGAGGAGATTAAACTCGTGGAGCACAAGAGGAAAGGGAAACAGAGGGATTAGCCTTAAAGTGAAACAAGCCCTATTGGCCCAAATACATGACCTATTAAGTAGGCCAATGAGGCTAGGCCACCATAGAATAGGGAAGTAGTGGACTCTAGAGAAGGGCAGATTTAGTTTGCCAGTATTGTCAGAGGCACCATTCAGGCAAGTGTTGGAAGAGGATGGGTGCTTATTTGGTATGTGGTTCGATGGAGCATAAGATTAGGGATTGTCCTCGTCGTCAGTATCAGGTACAAGCTTTGGCTCAGAATCAATGCCCAGTTGGGGGTCAAAATTAGAAAGTTAATCAGGGTGCTCAGAAGGGTCACAATCAAAATTGAAATGGGAATGGTAACTAGGGTCAGAGAGCACCAGCTCAAGGTGCAAATTGCGTTAAGGCAAAACAACTTGCCTTGGTTTATACGGCTAAGCACCGAGAGGATAGAGATGTGGCTGACGTTATAGCAAGTACCTTTAATATTTACTCGATACCCAATTTTGCTTTGATTGACATAAGATCTACCCATTTGTATGTTGCTTGTAATGTGCGTGTAAAATTGGGGATTGGGGTAAAGTAAATTGAAAACATTCTAACAGTAGTTAGTCTCTTAGGATCCTTTACACCTGTGAATAAGTTTTTTAAAAAATGTCCTTTAGAGGTTCAAGGAGAGGTATTCCTTACCGATTTGATGGAACTTCCTTTCAATGAATTCGATTTGATTTTGGGGATGGATTGGTTGGTTGAGCATCAAGTTTGATTAGGTTATGCATTAAAGAGGGTGACCTTGGTGACTAAGTTTGGGAAATTATCTGCCCAATGTAATCTCTACTTTAGTAGTGGTGCGAAAATAGTGTAAAATATTTTTGGCTTATGTCCGAGATGAAAGCTTCGTGTACCCTATAGTTGAAGGTATTGGTATAGTGAGGGAATTTTCTGATGTATTTCTCGATGAACTACCAAGGTTACCTCTAGAGAGGGAAATGGACTTCAAAATTGAGTTATTACTGGGAACAGCATCAGTGTCCATTGCTCCTTACCGCATGGCACCGAAAGAGCTTAAGGAGTTGAAGGTGTAGTCGCAAGAACTATTGGATAGAGGTTCTATTAGACCCAATGTTTCACCATGGGGTATATTGATTTTATTTGTGAAGAAGAAAGATGGAATGTTACAGTTGTGCATTGATTATCGGTAGCTTAATAAATTATCTATCAAGAATAAATACCCTCTACCAAGGATTGATGACCTATTCGATCAATTCAGATGTGCAACTGCCTTTTCAAAAATTGACTTAAGATCTGGGAATTACCAACTCAAAGTGAAGAATCTAATATTCATAAAACTATTTTTAGGGCTCGTTGTAGACATTATGAGTTCCTTGTCATGCCATTTGCGTTGACTAATACAGTAGAAGCCTTCATGGATCTTATGAATTATGCTTCCAACCTTTCCTTGATCAGTTCGTTGTTGTTTTCATTGGCGACATCTTTGTACACTCCAAGTCAGGAATCGAGCATGATGAGCATTTAAAAGTGGCTTTACAGATACTCTATAAAAAATAACTTTTGGAAAACTTCGTAAGTGTGGATTTTGGTTGAAGGAAGTGATGTTTTTGGGTCATGTAGTATAAACTAAGGGTATTCACATAGATCCGAAGAAGGATGAAGGTACCCTAGATTGGAAGCAACCAAAGAATGTTTTAGAAATTTAACGTTTTTTGGGGCTTATTGGGTATTATCGAAGGTTTGTCAAGGGTTTTTCCATGATAGCAGCCCCATTGACTAAGCTATTGAGGAAGAATGCTTCATTTAAGTAGGGAGATGAATAGCAAGCCAGTTTCAAAAAGTTGAAGTCCGTGTTGATAGATGCTCCCGTCTTAATTCAACCAGAATCTAGTAAGGAATATGTTGTGTATAGTGATGCTTCGCATGTTGGGCTTGGTTGTGTTCTAATGCAAGATGGAAAAGTTGTAGCATATACTTCAAGACAACTTAGGCCACATAAATGTAACTACCCCACTGATGATTTGGAGTTGGCAGCTATTGTTTTTGCTCTAAAAATTTGGAGACACTACTTGTATGGTGAGAAGTATATTTACACTGATCATAAGAGTCTCAAATATCTCCTCACCCAGAAGGAACTTAATTTGAGGGAGCAGAGGTGGATTGAGCTATTATAAGACTATGATTGCATGATCGAGTATCACCCTAGAAAAGCCAATGTTTTGGCTGATGCCTTGAGCTGAAAGGTAATGTCTGATTTAAGGCTATGTTCACTCACTTGAGTCTTTTTGATGATAGGGGTATCTTTGCTGAATTGCAAGTAAAGCCTGCGTGGGTTTAGGAAATCAAGGATAAACAGAGTTTGGATGAAACTCAAACACCTTGGTTTAAACATATTAAGGATAGTTCAATTGAGGATTTTGGAATTAATTCTAATGGAATTTTGTGCTTTAGGGGGATATATTATGTGCCTAATGATCAGAATTTGAGACAATCCTTACTTCAGGAAGCACATAGTTGCCTTTATGCTATCCATTCTAGTAGTACTAAGATGTATCATGATTTGAAGGAAGTGTATTGGTGGTCGAGTCTTAAACATGAAGTTACAGAATTTATATCTAAATGTTTGACTTGCCAGCATGTTAAAGTTGAACATTAGTTTCCATTAGTGTTGCTCCAACCGATTTGAATTCCATAGTGGAAGTGGGAGAGAGTGACAATGGACTTTGTTAGTGGGTTACCCTTAATGCCTACTAAGAAAGATGTGGCTTGGGTTGTGGTTGATAGATTAACTAAGTCCGCACATTTTGTTATTGTTCGTAGCAATTACTCTCTCTAGAAGTTAGCTAAGCTTTATGTTTCCGAGATAGTGAGATTGCATAGTGTGCTAGTGTCGATTATTTAATATCAATATCCTAAATTCTTGTCTCAATTCTGGAAGAAGCCGCACAAGGCTTTGGGTACCCGATCAGATTTTAGTACGACTTTCCATACACAATTCAATGGTCAGTCAAAAAGGGTCAGTCACATATTAGAAGATATGTTGAGGAGTTGTATAATCCACTTCCAAGGCAGTTGGGAGAGGCATTTACCGATGGCAGAATTTTCCTATAATAATAGTTTTCAGTCAAGATCCCAAATGGCACCTTATGAAGCTCTTTATGGTCTTAAGTGTTGCTTGCCTTTATATTGGACTGAGGTGGGCGAAAGGAAGTTGATTGGTCCAGAATTGGTTACAAAAACCTAGGATAAAATTTAGTTAATTCAAGAAAGATTGAAGGCAGCTTTTGATAGAGAGAAGTCGTATACCAATTTGAAGCACAAGGACATTGAGTTTAATGTGGGGGATTTCATTTTCTTTAAAGTCTCTCCATGGAAGAAAGTTTTAACATTTGGTTGAAAAGGCAAGTTAAGCCCTAGATTCGTTGGTCCCTATCGAATGCTTAAAAGGGTCGGTCCTATGGCTTACCAACTTGAGTTGCCACCTGAGTTAGATTGTATTCACGATGTGTTTCATACCTCGATGTTGAGACGGTATCAGTCTGATTCCTCATATATTGTTAGACCAAAGTGCTAAGAAAATAGCAAATTCTATTACTTAGAGTACTGCGGAGAAATCATGGCATCGAAGAGGCTACTTAGGAGCCGGAGGTGTAACACACCAAACCTGGCCTAGACGTTATGGCTTTATTGGCGATGTCACATGATAGAATGTTGAAAAACTATGTTGTTGCGATAAAACCATTTCCATTTTATTACTCTCCTTTGTCTCTTATTAGTTCCAAAATCTTTTACTCATTTAATCGATTGTTTAAAATGTAACTTGTTGCGGAAGCTTTGAAAACTATTTTAAGTAAACCGTGTGTTTTGAAAAAACCTTTGCTTCTGAAAACTGAATTTCCTACTTCTAGAAGTTATAAATCCGTGAAGTAAATCGAGTAAAAAACCAAAAAAACAAAAGTCCTTAAGTCCATGTTACATCAAAAATTTAACCCATAAAAATGAAACCATAAATCATAAGTTGTAAATCAAAATAGTCCAAAGCTCGTGGTCACCGTCGAATCCCCTGCTGCACCGATCTCTCTATGTTTTGGGATTACCTGTGCACATTAAAATAAAAGGGGGTGATTTTTCGTAAACTCAGTGTGTAATCCCACAGAAAACAAACCATAGTGCACAGTCAAACAGTCTTGGGCCTAAGCTCCATACAGTATCAGTATCAATTTGGGCCTTAACCTATCACAGTACAGTATCAAATATGCATTAGAGCCTTAGCCCATCTCAATACAGTATCAAATATGTAGTAGGGCCTTAGCCAATCACAGTACCAGTATCAATCACACAATATTCAGTGGAAAAGTCCTACCCAACCAGCCTCTACACACTATCTCCGTCCAATCCTACACTCCGTGTGGGGATTAAATCAGCCACCCATCCCTACACTCCAAGTGGTACCGAATACGGCACATAACAGTAATTTGTAGCTAAGCTGCAAGATATTAGGCTTAAGAGCCTTTCAATACACTTGCTCCAAATAATACCAAACCAACCCAATGTAATGCAATATACAATGGAATGTCATGCTATCATAGGTCTATCAGATACACACAGAGTTCAGTATACATGCTTATATATAACATGATTAGTACATAATTCACATAATCGATTTCACACAGTTAAGCATCAAGTAGTGCTTACCAACCCTACGAAAGGTTCACAGTTGACTTGGGCGACCCATGCAACCTTAACAATCATTTTAGTAAAAATGGGCTCACATGCCCATGTGGCCTGCCTGTGTGGGCCTGCACGCCCATGTGGCCCACACAGCCTAATTTGGTCTTGGCCTTGTGGATCACACTGCCCAATTTGCCCCTGGTCGTGTGGATCATATAGCCTGGCCCAGAATCCCACAAGCCTGTGTTTACTACCCGTGTGGGCCCACACTCCGTGTGGCCTACACATCTGTGTGGCCCACATGACCCAAATAGTCTAGCCCATGTCTTGCACACGGCTTGCCTGGCCATCAAACAGCCATGTCATTCATACACGTCCTGGCCTCGTTAATCAGACGCCCGTGTTAGGGCACAAGGCCTACCACATAGGTTACCACACACCCGTGTGGCGTCTACAGTGAGGGTTTCAACTTTCACTGAAACCTTGTTTTCTATGTAATCGAGTACACACCTGGTTTTGATTCGCTACAAAAACACTTTTGAGCACTTCAGGGCCTAAAATCAAGATACCCAACATCAATTTAGCCGATTTACAAGTGAATTCGACAATTGAGACGAACAAAAACTCAACTTACCGCCAATGATAACCCTCCATTAGCGATGCTAAACCACGAGATAGCAATTTCACTACCTATAGCCTCCTCTTATGCCATTAGTAGAAAAAGAAACACATTACTATAACAATCGTCAACGATCTATGATGGAAAATATGAGGGAGACTTACCGAACGAACGCGTCTAACAAATTAAGCATTAAAGAACCCAAAAAGAAGAGGAATAGAGTCAAAAAGGGGAAGAAAAACCAGCAAATAGTTTGGCAGAAAGGGAAATGGAATGGACGTCAGAAAATTTGGGGAATTAGAGAGAGTGCCGTATTTGAGAAAAAATAACCCTGATAATTCTCCCTAACTTCCTACTAACCCCTCAAACTCAAACACTTCAGTATTTTACTTTCCTTTAACCTCCTACGCGGCACCAATAGCAAAAATAAAGCTCATGCGCAGACTCAAAGACAAGACCTCCATTCCCCCAACACTCCACTTATCCACTAAACCAGTAGGCCCATTCTGATCTAAACTTACCGACAATTACTTACAAGCCTACTGGCCAAGGTTAGGGCTTTATTCATAAAAATACTAAAATTTATCCAAGTCATGGATTGAACTTGGGACCTCTCACACACACCCGAACACCTAACCCTTGAAGCAGACAGATAGTTGTGTCACACATTCACAAAAAAAAAAAACAAAAAAACTATTAGGGCGTTACAGGAGGACTCAATTTGGCTTAAGTATCTATAACATCCTAAATTTAGCTACATAAAATTTAGAAGTATATCAAAAATAGGAAATTGACCCAATGGTTAGTCATTACATGTGAAAGTTTGAAAGTTAGTCGGAGGTCCCAAGTTCAAGTCTCAACACTTACAAAATAAATTTATTTTTTAAAAAAATTCATTTTTTTTGTTGCCATCCAAGTTTAGTAAACCTAGGTATAAATACATGTTTTTATCAAAATAATCAGCTTTCTAACCCATTTTCTTCTACCTTAGCCGTACCTAACTCCCTCTCTCTCTCTTCACCTTTATTTTTTTTTCTTTTCCCATTTTCTTCCATTCTTGCTGTTGCCTACACCTCCCCTTTTACCATCTTCTTCTTCTTCCTTTTGCATCAACTGTGCATCATCTCCTTTACTATATTGCTAAAATTTTTCCTCAATTAAATCACCCACAAATATGAAATTTTAAACTCAAAGATCGATCCCAAACATCATCTAGAAAATGCCATTGTCGTTTCTCTCTTCAATTTCTTAATTAATCTTAATCATTAAAAACCTAAATTTGTTGATCTAGAATTTATGGGACTTTAAATATTTTTAAAGTTATTTTTCCAGATTTTAATGAGGTCTCAAACCATTTTAAAATTTAGCCCCAAATTCTGCCACCATGGGTGGTGGTGCGTACACATATGTGTAGAATAGCGGGCTATTTTGTTTCTTGAATCTTACATAATTAATTCCAGACTTATCTTCAGTTCTTGAACCCTCCTAATTAGTTATTAAACCCATGTGAATTAGGGAAAAACGTTCTTGATCGTTTGGGCATTCGAAACTCACATATCAAGAAGCATAAGTGCAGTTAAGCGTAAAATTAATTATTGTTTCGACTTAGTTGTAGGGTAAATTTTATGGATTTATTATATGAATGAATTTAATAACTATTAGCTACTGATTTTACAGTATATTATGGAATTAGGTGCTGATCCAAATGCCTCAAATCAACTGTAAAGCTGGAGAACGATCGTACATACGGTTCGCATCGATACAAGGTAAGGAATCAAACTAGTTGAATTCGTAAAATAGTTATTAATTCGAAAATTGGTTTGAAACCATAAGTGGGTAATTTGGTGTTGGTTAACTGATAAATTGATTGAATTTATACTGAATTTTGTTTTAGGATAGTATAAAAGTTTATTAAGGAATTAGAAGATTCACTAGGGTGTTGCAAGAAAGCGAAAAATAAGGTGTGGGTCCCAAACTTGTAAAATTTGTTTGATAATGATAAGTTTCATGTTATATTTGATAAATTAGCTTACTTATTGGTTTGGCATAGTAGCCAAAACATTAGTTTTGCTAGTGGCCGAACCAGGTATGTTTCAAGCATTAAGAGACTGATGTGTTGGTAAAATTACTAGTTTGACTGTATGAATATGTGATTGATATTGTTATGCATAATTATATCATGTGACATGAGAATGGCTGATTGAATGGTATGAAATGTTGAGATCTTAGGTTTGTACATGATTTGAATGCATGAAATATTTACTATGATATATATACATAAGGTTGCTATTGGGGCACAATAAAATTCGCAAAGTATATGAATTAAATGATATTGATAAATACCATCTTAATGGTAATTTGAAATTTGGAACACTACTTCCTTTATTGAGGAAATGTAGAACATGTCAAATAAATGTTAAAAGTATTGAAATGTGATTTTGTATGAATTTGTATGACATATTGCATGTGCATTGGGATGAGATTTTGTGGTTGACGGAGGAGTTCCATGGAGTACCAGTGGCATATTAAGTCTGTATATATTGGTAGCCATTACACTGCATTTGGAGTACCGAGGGGAATGACGATTATATCTCATTATTTATTTGACAATTTCACTGCATGATTACTTATTGGTGGTTTTACCACACCGAGCATTGCTTACATACGTTGGAGTTTGGTAGATGGGTTTTGGGGAACTCGTGCTGTGTAGTGGATGGTATGGGTAGGATCTCGTATGTGCATTTTTTTCACGATCATTTGCATTTGAAATTATTATTATAACAGCCTAAATTAGGGCCTAAACAGAATGGTGGTTTTGAGACCATGAATTCGACATAGAAAAATTTATTCCGATTAAGTTCTAAGGTTTAATGTGTAATTTGGATGCATGAGTGAAAATTTAGTAAATACATTTTACTGATAAAGTACCCGATTGAGCGATAGGACTAAATTGCAAGAAATTTAAAATATGTGTTCTAGAAGCATTGAGTATGAAATTGAAATGAAATTATAAACTAGAGGTCCTTATTTAGTGATTACACAATTTTTGGGCATTATGGACAAAAATACCCTTGGAAGGAAAATTTTGCAAAGAAGGCAATTAAGGGCATTTTGGTCATTTGGATATTAAAAGAAATAAAAAGGGAAAATAAGGTCAAAAAAGTGTCCATCTTCCTCCCATAGTGCCGAAAATTGGATAGCATCCATATCTAGGGTTTTTCAACTTTTCAAGCTCCAAGTAAGTGACTCCTAGCCCCGTTTTTCATGTTTTTCATATTTTTGAGATCCTCGTACCTAGACCTAGCTTTCTATACCATTATTTTAAGCTAGGGTTCATGTTTACAATTTTACCCATATGTCATATGGAAGTATTTTGATGTTTATTGGTGGCAAATGATAGTTTGCAGTGTAGTAAACAACTTTTGCTAGGTGATTTTTCATGAAAATGCATTTAGGGACTAAAATGCAAAAGTTGTAAAATATGTGGATAAATTGTGAAACATTAAAAATTATGGGCTGTTATAGAAGAGAGAAATATGTTCGGCTAGGCTTGGGAATGTAGAAAAGTTGATACATTTCATTTTACGAGCCTAGGGACTAAATTGTAAAAATTGACAAAGTTAGGGGTAAAATGGTAAAATTACCATAGGATGATTTTGTGCCCAATTGAGTAATGTGTGTATTGAATGAGTTAAATTTGATGTTATAGATCAAGAACGACGTGAAAACGACCTTAATTGTGGGAAAGGCAAGGTGTCGGAGTAAAATCGAAATGATTAACACAGTTGTACTGAGGTAAGTCCTATATGTAAATAATGAGTTATTTTATTCATTAGGTTTAATTAGTTCAAATAATTTAAAATTATGAAATAGTATATCGAATTATTGATTTTGGATGTGATAAACCGATAAAAGATGAAAAGTCCCGGTTGAACCTTAGGATTCATTAGGATACGAGTGACATGTCACTAGGAAACCATTGACTGTTATCGATTGTCAATGTGATTCCACGTGCTAGTCTAGTTCGACTACTAGTGGCTAGGTAGTCCTGCATTTGTTGCAGATACCTGTCAGCTTGTGTGAGTAGCACTGAGTAGAATCGACTACACCGTCAGCTTATGTGAGCAGACCCGATAATAGCTCATTATTGAGACTTATGTGATAAGTGGTAGCTTAGGCTACATTATGTGTGTGGCACTTGTGCCTTATTTCTGTGTATCCTTTAGTGTTCCACATGGTTCATCGGGCTAACTGAATTAATGTTATAATATGATTGTATACAAAAAGATTTAATTGTGCATTTGAGATTGTGTATGTACAGGTTATATGAAAAATATTGTGTGTGCTAAGTGCTTAGTGTATGTATTGAGCATATGGTAAGATTACATGAGTAAATGATAAATTCCCAACTCAATTGTAAGATTAGAAAACTTATTTTCCATTAGTTAAGTCTATTTAGTTTAAATGTTCAATTTGTTTACATATAGGCCTACTAAGCGTTATAACTTACCCCCTTTTCTTTTTCCCTTCTCTTATAGGTTCGTCAAGCTAATCTGTGGCTCGGTGATCAATGGGATTCCATCAACACTATCAACAATCTCCTTTGGTACTTTGATTACAAACTTTAAAAGTTATGGCATGTATAGGTGGTCTATTGTTTTTTTTATGTGTCATAACTCCTTTGGGTCCATTTGTTGGTAGCTGTATTTTGATACTTGGCCATGAGAAATAAGCCATGATGGCTTAAGTCTTATTTTGTCAAAATTTTATAATTTACTACTGAGCAAACTTGCATAGTATGGGTAAAATGTGGATGGATGTGTATACTTGTGTATGATTGTTAAAATGTAGTGCGTGGATGTCAAAATGTGGTTGTTGGATGTGTTTTGGTGTTATTTTGTATATTGAAAATATTGGTTTGTGTTGGTTTGTGTTTCAGGGTGGCAATTGGCTTGGAAAATAACTTATAATTGTCCACACGGGTAGACACACGAGCATGTTGATAGGCCGTGTGTCCCCTACACTTGAAATTATGGGAATTAAATGTTTTTGTAGTAAAAACACGGGTTGGAGAGATGGCCGTCTATCCCGACTGTGTGATAGACACTGCCTAGCCCAACGGCATGTGGCTTGGCCATGTGATGAAGTTTTCTTGATGGCGTCATAAACAGAATGTCCCAGTTTTTCAAACGGAGAGAGGGCACGGGCATGTTAAGACTGTGTGAAGGACACGGGCTAGAGACACGGGCATGTGCTCGGCTGTGTGAAAACCCCTGTAGGTTCGAAATGAAAATTATTTCCTACAGGCTAGGGACATCAGCGTATGCAACCACATGGCCTGCCCACACGGGCGTGTCCTTGTCCCATACGGGTGTGTGCCCTGTTTTTAAGTAAAATTTTTCTAAGTGTTCAAAAAGTTTCGGTTTGGTTCTTGATTGTACCCAATGAGCCTCTTGGGCCTCGTAAGCCTATAATAAGAGTGTTTTGACTGTGATTGAAAAAAGTTTCAAATTTTGTGAAATTTGTGAGTCGAGATTGAGTGATCAAGTGTTCATATGTATGGTAATGCCTCGTACCTAATCCCAACATCGGACCTGGGTGAGGGGAGTTACATTATTGATAGTGTTTGATTGTGTTATTGGTACCACTATGAAATTGCTTATATGAATGCATAATACTCGTTTAGTCTTACACTAAACTTGTTAAGCTCACCCCATTATCTCAACTTCTCAGGTAATGATCGAACTTAGGATAGGAATTAGCATGCAGACGTACGACGGACTATGGACATTACTTTGTTATTTTAATTTAATTATATTTTTTTGTAATTTTATTATTATTATTTAGTTTTAGATTGTAAAGTTTCTTTAAACTGTGGTTTGGGACTATTAAAGATTTTGGGGTTTTCATGCATGCATGACACGCATATTTGGTATAGATATAGGTTTTTATAAATATGTTGAAATGGACTATGCATGATGTATGGTTAAATTAATAATTTAACTAGTAATGTTATATTTCCACTACTAAGAATATAACAAAATGATTTTTCAAAAGCAACGCCGTCAATAAGGTTTTTCAAAAACTCACCTAATTCAATAATTTGACCGAAGCATGGTTGTACTAAGAAAATGGACGTTTCTCAAAGCTAACAATAGAAACTGCGGTTTTGTAAAAGGAGTACTTGAAGGTTATTTACTATAAATAGGGTAGGTTCGACACTAAGGTGTCTAATATGGCCTTCCCAATTCGACCATAATGTCTAGGTCGGGTACAGGAGGTTACAGTCTCCTTTTTCTTCTTTCTACGCACAGGGGGAATGCCATCTATTTCATACATTTTTACCTCAAGAAGTGATTGAAGAGTAATATTGCACTCTTTATGGTGATATTTCTGCAATAATGAGATATTATCAAACATCAATGATAAATGAGATATATATATTTGTACATATGGGAAAAAATAGATCATAAGAATTGTAAAAGTCATTTAAAGATAATTACTTGATCAATCCTCCCATTTTTGCATGGACTTTCAGTAAAAATCCAATTGTTTAGGATCTCAGGCAGCGGCTTTAACTGGTATGCAAAGCATTCAAGATAACCGTGTAAGCAAATCATAGTTAATAGAGCTATTTGTTTATGTTTCTAAGGTGTGCAGATGCTTAGCATGCTGTATCTTCTTTTCGAAGTAGGAGCTTGAGCTTTAGAAGGCAGCGTAGAGATAGGGGTTGCCTTTATTATATAACCACTTGTTTGTACGACTACTAGTTTCAAACTATTTAGTAAATTTTGTTAGGAAAGTACCTTTGTTCTACTATATATGTAAAAAACTAAAATAGTTTATATAAAACACACGCACAAATGATAAAATAGTTAACCTTTTGAAATGAAAGAAGTACAAAATGAATATGACAACCTACCTAAAAAAACCTTAAGGGTATCTAAACCAAACATAACATATGTGGAAAGAGTTTAATATTAAAAACCTTGTGTTGAACAATTTTCATAAATTATTTTTAAACCTTAAATTACCATCCAAAAATAAAATTGTATGTGTTCATTTACTTCAAAGAATATTTCTTTTTTGAAAACTAAAATTGTTTTCACTATTTGTATGAAATAAATTTTACCATTTTTTATTTTTAAAAAATTATGAATTGATGTAGAAAAGTTTAGTGTTAAACTTAAGGGATCTCTTTTTCTCTCACTCTTATTTATATTATTGGGGCATTGTTAATTTACTTTATTCAAAATGCTTTCACATGGTACAACCTAGCTAAAAAAAATCTAAAATAGGCTTTTTTCTTGGTAATGTTGGCAGGAGGAAGATTGGTGGTGTTGAATAGAAATATATACTCTTCTTTGGATTGCTAGTGCATGACTTAAGTTCTCATTCTTTCTCTCTTTGTTTTAGTGTTAATCTCATGGACTTAATTTATGGGAGTTTATATGAAACATATGATGTGACTTAACCATAACCACAATATCTTTTATTAAATAGGTACATATATTTCAGTTAGAGAAAGTTTTATTTTTATTCTTAAATGCAACTTCAATTAAGCTAGGTTTTGTTCAACCTTGTTAAGGTTACGTGGACTAAACCAAAGAAAGAAATTCAATCCTATCTTTTTTTTTTCAATTGAAATATTAATTATTATGAAATGAAGAAAGACAACACTCACTAAATCTTAGCATAACAAGATTAAAATAGCTTATTTCTATAGAAAAAGAAGTAGCTCCAAATTAAACAAAATATTAAAAAAAGAAAAGAGAAAAAAAACCTACCCTAAGAGCAAGAAGTTTTGATTGAAAAATAGAAACAGTTTAAACCTAGGCACAGTCAAAGTTACAACCTAAAATAAAACTTGTACATCCTAAAACAAACTTTTAGCTTTTTTGGGTGCAAGTTATTTGTGGGATTTACAAGGTTCAACAACAAATAAAGTTTTGGGGAAAGAGTAAAGCATATTATGAAGATGAATGGAAAATGGACTCATGTGGCAACTATTTATGACTGTAAGGAGATTGAAAACCCTTGCGTTGTTCATAAATTTGATATGGAGGATATGCAAGCCATCAAGGTTGATGACGGTTGCTGGCCAATTGGGCAGGTGCTTGGTGGGAATTATGAAAGGGTTTTATGAAGTTCAAATTGTTAAGGAGAATGGAGTCATTGACATTAATATCATGAAAATGCCAGGGAGGTAGTTCCTGATGGAATGTGAAGGATGGTTTACTGAGATAGATTATTGGTCTTGTTTCACCTTTCTCAAGCATAGAACTACATGGGTAGCGATTTGTGGCTTAGAAGCTTGGAACTACAAAACATTCCAGAACATTGCTCTAGCGTGGGGTGACCTATTGGTTAGCTAAGTCATACTTTGCATGCATTGGAGTATTATTATCATTATATCGTATCGTTACGGGGTTCGAATGGATACTCTTGTATTCGACATATTTTTCCCACAAATGGTTACTTGGGCTAATTGTTTCTTTATAGTGTTGAATGTGTAACGGTTAATTCATATGTTACCTTGTCGTATTAAAGTGATACTATGATTTTAATGCTTGATCTTTTTTGATTGTGGTTCATTTTATTGAATAGCTTTTAGAATTAAATGTTTCTATTATAATGCTTGAGTGCTTGTAATTTAGTTTACTTATATGATATTTTTCTAGATTTTGGTAGATTACCACCGAACTATAAAAAGCTTATGTTCAAGTTTTTATTCCATGCGTAGATTATTGATGGTTTGTAGGTTCCTGATCGAGCATTGTGGTCAAGGAGTCTTCCTAATCTTTATTTTATGAAAATTGTTTACACTTAGATTAGCCTAGGCATGTTCTTAGGATTTATTACTTAGTCAATTAGGTGCTTTCATCTTTATTTTGGAACTTATTTGATTATTTCAATTTTTTGTTAAATGATTTATTATTTGTGCCATAAAATTTTAAACTTTATGTGTTAATTGGTAATGGTTGAACAATTGAATAAGTGAATCACTCTGGCGACCGCTGTGTTGTTTTGAATTTAATCAAACTTTGTAATTAGGATTGGAATGTTACATTGAGTCAGTGAATACACAAAAAGAACCAAAAGAAAAAAGAAAGATTGAAATTCAAAAAGACAAAAAGAAAGATTTTCGAAGGTAACAAATATTTTTTTTTTCTTTTCAAGGAGTGCATGCATATATAATAAATGAGATGAGCTTAGATGAAAGTGGCTTCATCGAACCAAAGGTCCTCGGGCACGAGGATGTTATGAATCCCCAAATGTACTAAAGAATAAAAAAGGGGAAAAGTTTTTTGTTTCTATTTTTTCTTCTTTCTATTTTCCTTTTTTCTTCAAAATAAAGAAGTAGGAAGGTTCTGATTAAGTGGTATCATCGGAGTTAATCCTTAACCATGATGAAACTGTAACACCCCAAACCCGGCCCAGAAGTTAGGCCCGAATCTGGCGTGTCACATTGAAGTGTTTTTTGAAAACCTTGTTTTCATTAAAAACCCTTCTTAAAAATTGTTGCCATTTAAACCTTGCATAAAATCTCGAATTTTGTTTGCTTATTTTCAAAACGTAGTTTATTAAAAACTATTCTCTTGTAAAATGTTATTACTCTTTTAATCTATATTTGCTGCGAAAGCTTTATTTAAAAGAAACCGATTTACGAAAACAAGATGTCTTAAGAAAAACAGTTAACATTTTGCAAAATTGTGATTTACCTCTAACAGACATAAATAAAAGTAAATAAAAAACCCAAAGTTAAAATTCAGAAATTATAAAGGTCTTATTACAACTCAAAACCAAATTAAAGTACTCATGAATAATTTAATAAAAATACAGAAGCAGAGGTGTAGCCTTCTCTGAGTCCGTCGCAGCTCCGATCCGTCTAAGGCTGGGAATTACCTGAAAGGTTAATAAACGGGGTGAGTTTGCGAAAACTCAGTGTGTAATCCCCTTATTAGAGTAACAATCAGTAAACAGAAATAGAAATAGAATAAATCTAGGCTGGAGCCCTTTAATAGAATCAGGTGGGCCTAAGCCCTATTCAATATCGGTGGCCTTTGGGCCTTAGCCCATAGTGGCCTCAGTTGGGCCTGAGCCTAATACAATAATAGCACAAAATCTAGAGCAATCATGTGTGCAATAATGCAATGATGCAGTGATGCAATGCTCTCATCCCAATCCAACCCTGTACTCTATTTTCCCTTCCAACCCTGCACTCCTATGGGGATATAAATATCAACCCACCCATCCCTACACTCCAATGGTAGCACCGATTGCGGCACTAACTCAATCGTTACAACAGAGCTGCTAGTCATATAGTGGGCTTAAAAGCCTTCAGTGGCAGTATTATATTTGGCACAAAAAGCCATAGGTAATTGTAACAAGATTGGCACATAGCCATCAATTAGGGTAATATAACTGGCACAAAGCCCATAATATTGGCACAAAGCCTTCGGTATTGGCACAAAACCCATAATTAAGGCATGAAGCCCATACTAATGGCACATAGCCCTTGGTAACATTATCGGTGCAGCATAGCTGCTAGGTGGCTAAAAAGCCTGCGGTGGCTATAAAGCCTTCGGTGGCTAAAAAGCCTATGGTGGCTAAAAAGCCTTCGGTGGATCCACAGTCGTCAAGCAACTATGCGATCCTCACATATCTTCCTCCGTATCAAAATCCTCACCCAAATGCGACATAATATCACATGAATGCATCATAATACACATATGACATACAAATCGTACATATATCACACAAGGGCATTTTAGTTATTTTGCCCTTAGGCATATCGGTCATCATCTCATCATGGGCCCAAGTACACATTCTAGCCCATTAACAATTTCATGTTTATCTGGAGCATTCAACTTACTATTATGAAAGTTACAAATTTACAAGGCCTAAAAGCCCGTTACATAGCCCAAGGTGGGCCCATACATTAATATGTATATCACATAACATGCTTACGAAGGAGAGTCACATTCATAGCTTAAAACAGTTTCAAAGCATTACCTAACCTCGAGGGCATAATCGTAATTCTAACCTACAGGGGTATTTTAGTAATTCTACCCTACAGGGGTATTTCAATAATTCTACCTTACAGGGGCATTTCGGTAATTCTACCCTATAGGGGTATTTTAGTAATCTTACACTGCAAAGATATTTCAGTAATTTCGCAATCCAGGGTTATTTTAGTAATTTTGCAATCCAGGGGTATTTCGGTAATTTTCCACAAATTGGGGGTATTTTAGTAATTAAACAAATTAGGGGTATTTCAGTAATTTCACAATTTGAGGGTATTTTGGTAATTTCAAAACTTAGGGATATTTTTATAATTTTGCGAATCGGGGGTATTTCAGTAATTTCACAAATTAGGGGTATTTCGATAATTTTACAAATCAAGGGTATTTTGGTAATTTTGCAAACTAAGAGTATTTCGATAATTTTGCGAATCAAGGGTATTTTGGTAATTTTCCAAATCAAGGGTATTTCAGTTTACAAATCGGGAGTATTTTAGAAATTTCTTAACAATAAGGGTCTTAATTACGATCTTAGGCCTGTCAACAAGTCCTCGTTGGCTAAAGTGAACGGGTACTATGCACCAAGTAGGATTCTGGCGTGCCACATTGAAGTGTTTTTCGAAAACCATGTTTTCAAAGAAACCCTTCTTAAAGAAACTTGTTGCAAACTAAATATTGTGTTTGTTTATTTTCAAAACGTGGTCAACTAAAAGTTAATCCCTTTTAAAAACATTATTACCTTTAAAACCTTATTTGTTGCGAAAGCTTAATTTAGTTAGTTGCGGAAGACGTAGTGTTCGAAAACAGTTAACATTTTGGAAAACCACGATTCACCTCTAGCAGATATAATTCAAAGTAAATAAAAACCTTAAAATAAAAATCCAAAAAATTATAAAAGGCCTTATTACAAACCAAACCCAAAATAAAGTACTTGAGAGTAAATAATCAAAACAGAAAGCATAAGTAGTGTTTGGCCTTCTCCAAGTCCCTCGCAGCTCCGATCTGTCTAAGGCTAGGGATTACCTGAAAGGTTAATAAATAGGGTGAGTTTATGAAAACTCAGTGTGTAATCCCCTACTACAAATACCAACAGTTAGTCATGTAAAAGAATTAAAAAGTTTGCCCTACCACAGTTCCAGTATCAATTGGGCCTTAGCCCACAATAGCAGACTGCACCAGATGGGCCTTAGCCCATTACAAAATCAGAAAACATTATCAGAACTAGAATCAAAATGAGAATTAGAATCAGAATCAAAATCAGAATCAGAGTCAGTATCAGTATCAGAATCAGAATCAGAATCAGAATCAGAATCGAAATTCAAATCAGAATCAGAATCAGAATCAATATCAATTAACAGAATCAGAATAAGAATCAGAATGTGAATGCAATCCCAACCTAGTCCAGCCATCACACCACCCGTACCAACCAACACACCATGTGGGGAATAACTCAACCCACCCAGCCTACACACCAATAGGCAGCAAAGCTGCCAATAACAGAATATCGTGGTAGAGCCACCAGAATCAGATAACGTGGCAAAGCTACTTAACAGAATACGTGGCACAAAGCCATCGGTAACGTGTCTATAATCGGCACAAAGCCTATGATATTGGCACAAAGCCTTCGGTAATGGCACAAAGCCCATAATAATGGCACGAAGCCCACAATATCGATACGAAGCCCACAATAATGACACACAGCCTTCGGTAATGGCACAAACCCATAATAACTGCACGAAGCCCACAATATCGATACGAAGCCCACAATAACGGCACAAAGCCTTCGGTAACATGATCGGCACTCAGCCATCGATCAATCCACAGTCGTCTCGGGCGACCCGTGCGACCTTATCAAATTAGTATGAATATACGGCTCTTAAGCATTTGGTGGATCCACAGTTGTCAAGCAACCATGCGATCCTAACAGATCAGATCTTCCTCCATACAAAATCCCAACCCATGCAACATGTTATGTATGCAGAATGTCATGCCCATATTTGAATCAAACAATCACAGTCAAGTCATTCAGATCACCAACATATATTCGCAATCAAATCCGTCAAACACATAGTCCAAGTCAGTCACTTGCCCACAAGGGCAAAACAACCATTTAACACCCTAGGGGCAAAATGGTAATTTTACCCCACAGGGGTATCTCGGTAATTCTACCCTACAGGGGTATTTCAGTAATTCTACCCTATAGGGGTATTTCGGTAATTCTACCCTACAAGGGTATTTCAGTAATTCTACGTTACAAGGGTATTTCAGTAATTCTACCCTATAGGGGTATTTCGGTAATTCTACCCTACAGGGGTATTTCAGTAATTTCACAAATCAAGGGTAAAATGATAATTTTACAAACCAGGAGTAAAACGATAATTTTACAAATTAAGGGTAAAACGATAATTTTACAAATTAGGGGTAAAACGGTAATTTTGCAAATTAGGCGTAAAATAATAATTTTACAAATTAGGGGTAAAACGGTAATTTTGCAAATTAGAGGTAAAACGGTAATTTTGCAAATTAGGGGCAAAACGATAATTTTACAAATTAAGGGTAAAACGGTACTTTTACAAATCGAGGGTATTTCTATAATTTCGCAAATAGATGGTATTTCTATAATTTTACAAATCGGGGGTATTTTTGTAATTTTACTAATCGACCGTAAATCGATAATTTTACTAATTGGGGGTATTTTTGTAATTTTGTAAACCAAGGGTATTTCAGTAATTTTGTAAACCAAGGGTATTTCAGTAATTTTGTAAACCAAGGGTATTTCAGTAATTTTGTAAATCAAGGGTATTTCAGTAATTTTATAAATCGAGGGTACTTATTTTATAAGTCGAGAGTATTTTAGTAATTTGGTAAACTAAAGTATTCTAAATAGAGATAACAATGCGAATGGGCCTAGGGCCCATTCTCGGCCCAAATGGGCCCACACGCTCGTGTGGCCCTTTTAGCCCAAATCTAGCCACAGATATGAGATTCACCTAATCTAGTCTAATATTTACTACACAATCAAGCAACTTATCCAATTGGGCCTGTGGGCCCATTGGGCCCACATGGCCCCTTTCGGCCCATCTGTGCCCGAAGTAGCCGTCTTACAGCTAGAGTAGTGAGAAATACACACCTGATAGGAGACTGGAGTTCATCCGCGCTTCGAGCACTTTTAGCCGACGCCCAACCCAAACAAGCCCACCATAAAGCGAAAGGGATCAGCCAAGAAAGGTACCTTTACTCTCCTCATGGTTCTCCCTATTTAAAGCCAGCTTCGCATCCACTCTTATGTTAGCTTCCCGATGTGGGATCCCCCCATCATCAGAGTTTAAATTCAACACCAACTCTTGCCGCCCCCTGTTAGCAAAATTAAAGCTCTTTGATTGCCATGAGTTTCGAACCCTGGACCTCCTTGCCAACTCTATGACGCCACCTTCCTGCCTCTTATGTGGCGCTACTTTGCCACTAGACCACAAGGCTTTTTGTGGCACAAATTCTCCAACAACATTCTTAAAGCCTACCTACTACACCCAGGGTTTAATTCACCTTAAACCAAAATTTTTGCTAGAGTCCAGGTTTGAACCCAGGACTTCTCTAATACTTCTCAGCACACTTAACCACTGAAACAAGCCTTCATTGACGGGAATTTAAATGCACAACAAAATATTATAAGCTGCTTCCAACCGCTCCCATGCTCAAGGCCCAAAACTTCTAGGCCCAAATTTAGGGTGTTACATATACCCATTACCACACTTCAACCCCATGACTTGTCCACAGTCACACTTAATTGATTAATTAAGTTTTATGTCGCTTAAGGATTCATTAAAGACTAGGCCTAAAAGTCTATTATAAAACCCTAACAAGTCCACATGCTTTCATAAACTCACCTATAACCCATCAAGCCCAATCAAATTTATATGGCCCATCAGGCCCATTCACATTTATACGACCCCTTAGGCCCAAATCTATTCCAAGCCATACAGCCCACTTAATCAGCTCGTCATTTATTACCAATCTACCAATTTTTACTTATCTAGGCCCACGGGACCATCGGGCCCATTTGGCCTATTTCGGCCTATTAAACAAGGGTTAAAAGTACACACCTGATTGGAATCTGAAGTTTATCCGTGCTCCGAACACTGCTATGCCCAGAAGCCTACAGTAATCGCACCCTTGACTCCCAAGGAGTGTGTTGACCAACTTCGGTCACCACCATCATGACCCAGCGACATACAGATCAACGAATGATCCAACGCCTAACCCAACGAACAGGCCACAAAGCGAAAGGGATAAGCCAAGAAAGGTATGCCTACTCTCCTCATGGTTTGCTATATTGAAAGCCAGCTCTTCACCTGTTCTCATGTTAGCTTTCTGATGTGGGATTCTCCATCAATCCCCCAAAATTAAAGCATTAGTAAAGTAATCAACCTTTGCGTGTAAAGGGATTCGAACCATAGTCCTCTCAATAACCATGCCATGCCACCACCACTAGGACACAAGCCCTTTTGTGTCATAAGTCCAACACATTTAACTTTAAAGCCCACCTACTCACTTCCAGATTTATTTAAAAGGGAAACCAAAATAAATTGCAAGAGCCAAGATTTGAACCTTGGACCCCCTTGCTTCCTTTATGGCGCCACTTCCTTGTCTCCTAAGTGGCGCTACTTTGCCACTACACCACACTCCTTTTTGTGTCATGCTTTCACTAAAAATATTCTTAATGCCTACCCACTAACGTCAAGGCTCCCATAAGAGAAAAACATAAATTTTTGCTAAGGCCCAGGTTTGAACCTAGGACTTCTCCAACACTTCTAAACCTCTTAGCCATCACATCCACATGCCATTCAGTGAATATGGGCCTGGGGCCCATTACGTAACCCAAGTGGGGCCCACGTGCTCGCATGGCCCGCTAAGCCATATTTGCCTATAGCCACGTGTACAACATAGTCGGTCCACTAATTCCTGTAAGTCCAAAGACAACGACCTATGTGGGCCTACAAGCCCATTGGGCCTATACGACCCATTCTTCAGGCCCAACTTCAGGACGTTACGAAAACCCTAAATCCCTAGTCGATCTAAACAAAAAAATAAAAATAGTTTTTTTCTTATTAAAAACGAATAAAAATAGAAAAGAAAAAGAAAATCTTTAAAATGATATTTTTTTATTGGCCAACATATATGGTGTTTTGTTGCTGAAGACTAATGAGCCTTTGGGTTCACTAGGGGCAAAGCTAGCCAACAAATAGAGAGAGAGTAAAGAGAAAATCAAAGAAGGATTTGTTTTGAAAAAATTAAAAAATCTAGAAAGAAAAAAGGGGTTCAAGTTTAAATAGTGGGGGAAATGGGAAATTTGCTACATAGTCCTCTCATGTTGTCATTTTATTTTTAAGGCCTTATACTTTTTAAATTACAACTAATATCTTTTCATATTTTTATTTTAATTTTTAAGGATCTCCGCCTTTTGAAATTGCTTCATTCGCCCTTGCACATTTTGATATATTCAAATTTTGAAATCCTGGCTAGGAAAATTACCAATTAAGTCTTTTAACTTCCACTTTTTTAAAAAAATTGAAATTTAAATATTATTTAAAGAAATTTTATTCTATTTCTCTTTGTAACACCCCTAACCTGAATCCGTCACCAGAATAGGGTTACGGAGCCTTACCGGAGTTTACAAATCAAACAAATAGAAATTTCAAACATTTGGAGACATATCAAAATTAATATAAAAAACAAATCAAAATCTGTAACACCCCTAACCCGAATCCGTTGACGGATAGGAGTTAAGGGGCATTATCAAAATATTTCCAAATTTCGATCAATCAAATAATAGTAATTAACTCAAAAATCTTTAAAACGAGTCCAAAACAAATACTTAAAAGCGCAACACTTATAGCCATAACATGAAAGAAATATTACAGGGTCTATCTCATTTGCATTAAACCCAAAATAGTACAAATAACATGGCTATTATTCATTTGGTAATTTTTTTTTTTTTGGGTAAACAAACTAGACCAAATCATGCATGCTTTCCTATTAATCCTTGTTAAACTAAACATATGATACTCACAAGATAACCTATGCGCATATTATACCAATCAAAGACAAAACCAAACCTCATTATTCAAGTAAAAATCAAGATATTAACAACTTAACACCATTTCTATGATATAACATAATTAAGTCCATATATCGACACTTATTAACCAAACTAAGCCGAATCATTCAAAGAACAACATCATTAACTTACTTACAAGATTTGAACATAATTATCAAAAGAAACAAACCATTTTCGCGTGGCTTTTTATACACACTTCGGACAAAAATAGATTCAAAAGATATTACATCCTATATGTACTAGTCTATACATGCCAAAAGTCCAAGTTTAAACTTTCAAAAATACCAAAAGATTTCTTATAGTGTGACGAGATGCTGACGATCCCTGAACTTTCGACTGGTTTCAAAGATCTATAAAACAGAGAAACATATACTCAAAGTAAGCTTTCATAAGCTTAGGAAGACTTAAGCAACTATACCTTTACACTAGGTAGTAATTTAATTCAAATAAAATAATAAAAAAAACAAATGTACCATATAAGCTATACTTTGATTCAATTAAAACCTCAAGACCGAATATGCTCTTTTGATTTATTCACATTAACATAACGAATACCAAATCAATATATATGTATACATATATACTCACATTCATTTCAAATATACCAAAACATATAGTCAATCAAGCAATTAAGCCTCAAATCATTAGTTTATAATCACTATCGCATAACATAATCACATAACCGAATAACTTAATTCACATGTGCTAAAATCTTGCCTATTATCTAATGATAGACTATTTCATTTACATAAATGTACCCTTTTTTCCATAGAACTCGAAATTATAATATACCTGAATTCGATACTAGTTAATCCGAATCAATTACCTTTTTAACTCTCATTTAATAATTTAATTCACATAGGCCTTAGGCCTCTTAAGCTTAAAGCTTGATAATGTTCACCGGCTCAAAGCCTGCTAGGCGTTCTGCCCGATTTTAATCAATGGCACGAGGCTTGCTAGGCGTAAAGCCCGATTCACATCACCGGCACAATGCCTGCTAGACGTAAAGCCTGTTTAACTAAAACACTTGGATAAATCACTTCTCAATCAACTTATTAGGCATATTGCATCTATATCTTAATTTGGTAAATTTTCCATCGTATAATTCAATCGGTACTTTCAATAATACCATAGTTACCACATTTCAACTATAGAAAATCACACACGGTACATTTAAGTACCATAGCTAGAACACAACAGTGAACTTCGTTATTATTCATCCTTCACATGGTAGACATAGCACATATCTTAATCTCATTATAATTTACCTTCATCTACCTCCATATACAACAAATAAACCATTCGACATTTTAATTAACATTCAGCAATAACATATTCATTTCCAATAATTCAATCCGGCTAACACCATTAGCCATGAATATCATAACTCAAATCTCTAATCCTCAATAGGTAACTATGTATAAACCATAACCAATGCATATTAACCTCATCTAATAATTCGGTACTAACAAATATATATCTTTAACATTTTAATTAAATTCATAATTTTATCCCTACTTGAAATTCAAGCTCATTTAGTGACCTAAGGACTTACCTCGATAATTTCGTACGATTATATCGGCTACTTGGATAGCTTCACTTTTCCCCGATCCTAGTCCCGTTTGTTTGAATCTTGAGCTTGAATTTAAAACAAAATAACTACTTAATTACTTGATAAATTTAATTTCACCTAAAGATCATATAAAATAATAATTCACACAATAGCCCTTAAAAATTTCAGACTTTAACAAATTGATCCAAAATTTCAAAACACTCAAAATAATCAAAATTTGTTTACACCATGGTAAAGCCGAATACTCATGAAGCCTATTCAAGACTCCTCATTTCATAAATTTAGCTATTCATCTCTCAACTTTTCCATTTTAGCAATTTAGTCAAATTTAATAAAATTCACTAAGGCTCATAATTCATCTTACATCTATCTTTCACTTTAAAACATCAAACACAAAAATCTCATAAATCTCATCCATGGCCGTACCTCAAATTTTCATATATCTTAAAAATGAACTCATGGTTCTTGAAGAGAATCAAGCAATAAACTCAAAAATATCAATATGTAACAAAACTAACATGAAAATTACCTTGAATTTTGATCTCAAATTGCCGAACTTCAAAGCTAATGCTTCACTAACATTTGGCTCTCCAAAAAGATGAACATGCAAGCTTCTTTCTTTTATTTTTTTAATATTTTGTTTTATTATAACAAAAACAATTATTATTTTACCTATTTAACCTTCATCATCATTTAATACTGCTTTAAAATTTTCTATCCTTTACCGTCCATACCTTTTATTAACGGTTTTGTAACACCCCAAACCCGACCTAGAAGTTAGGCCTCTGGCATGCCACATTGAAGTGTTTTTCGAAAACCTTGTTTTCAGTTGAAAACCCTTCTTATTATTTTAAAACTTAAATTTCAGTTTGCGTTTGTTACTTCCAAAACATGGTTCATTGAAAAGTAATTTACTTTTAAAACTTTAATTACTATCATAAGTGAAAACCAAGTAAGTTTGCAGAAGCTTTATAAAATTTCGTAGCTTGCGGAAACATGCTGATTTGAAAACAGTTAACGTTTTTGGGAAAATCGGGTTCTACTTAGAGCAGATAACAAATGCAATAAATAAAAACGTAATTTTAAAATATGGAAATTATAAAGGCTTTATTACAAACCAAACCCAAAAATTAAGTACTTGAGAGTAAATAGTCCAAAACAGAAATCATAAGCAGTGTGCAGCCTTCTTCGAGTCCCTCGCAGCTCCAATCCGTCTAAGGCTGGGAAATACCTGAGAGGTTAATAAATGGGGTGAGTTTATGAAAACTCAATGTGTAATCCCCTTATTAGAGTAACAGTCAGTAAACAGAAACAGAAATAGAATCAATCTGGGCTGGAGCCCTTTAATAGAATCAGGTGGGCCTAAGCCCTACTATAGTTCCAATATCAATTGGGCTTTAGCCCACTATAGCAGACAGTACCAGATGGGCCTTAGCCCATTACAGAATCATAAACATTATCAGACTTAGAATCAAAATCAAAATTAGAATTAGAATCAAGTAACTGAATCAGAATCAGAATCAGAATCAGTATCAGTACAGTTAACAGAATCAGAATCAGAATCAGAATTAGAATGTGAATGCAATCCCAACCCAATCCAGCCATCACACCACCCGTACCAGCCCATCACACCATGTGGGGAATAGCTCAACCCACCCAACCCACACACCAATATGCAGCAAAACTGCTAATAACAGAATATTATGGCAGAGCCACCAGAATCAGATAACGTGGCAAAGCCACTTAACAGAATACGTGGCACGAAGCCATCGATAACAGGTCTATAATCGGCACAAAGCCTGTGATATTGGCACAAAGCCTTCGATAATGGCACAAAGCCTACAATAATGGCACGAAGCCCACAATATCGATACGAAGCCCACAATAATGGCACACAGCCTTTGATAACATGATCGGCACTCAGCCATCGATCGGTCCACAGTCGTCTCAGGCGACCCGTGCGACCTTATCAAATCAGTACGAATATATGGCTCTTAAGCCTTCGGTGGATCCACAGTCGTCAAGCAACCACACGATCCTAAGAGATCAGATCTTCCTCCGTATAAAATCCCAACCCATGTAACATGTCATGTATGCAGAATGACCATGTTCAGTATCAGTCATTTAAGCACATATTAAAACATATCAATCACACAACCACGGTCACGTCAGTCAAATCACTATCATACGAACACAATCAATTCAATCAAATACATCAACCAAGTCAGTCACTTGCCCACAAGGGCAAAATAGTCATTTTACACCCTTGGGAAAAACAGTCATTTTACCCTATAGGGGTATTTCGGTAATTCTACCCTATACGGGAATTTCAGTAATTCTACCCTACAGGGGTATTTCAATAATTTTACCCTACAGGGTATTTCAGTAATTTCACTAATTAGGGGTATTTTAGTAATTTCACTAATTAAGGGTATTTTAGTAAATTCGTAAATCAGGGCATTTGGGTAATTTTACAAATCAGGGGCATTTTGGTAATTTTATAAATCGAGGGCATTTCGATAATTTTCACAAGTCAGGGGTATTTCGGTAATTTTACAAATTAGGGGTATTTCAAAAATTTTGAAAGTCAGCGGTATTTCGATAATTCCAAAAGTCGGAGGTATTTCGGTAATTTCGCAAATTAGGGTTATTTCTATAATTTCATGAACCGGGGTTATTTCTGTAATTTTGTAAACCAGGGGTATTTCAGTAATTTCACAAATTAAGGGTATTTTAGTAATTTTACAAATTAGGGGTATTTTGGTTATTTTCCAACCCAGGGGTATTTTTGTAATTTTACAAACTAGGGGTATTTTGCTAATTTTCCAAACTAAGGGTATTTCAGTAATTTTGTAAACCAAGGGTATTTTAGTAATTTTGTAAGTCAAGGGTATTTCAATGATTTTGTAAATCGAGGGTAAAATGGTAATTCTGTAAATCGGGGGTACTTTGGTAATTTTACAAGTCGAAGGTATTTCAGTAATTTGGTAAACTAAAGTATTCTAAACAGAGATAACAATGAGAATGGGCCTAAAGCCCACTCTCAGCCCAAATGGGCCCACATGCTCATGTGGCCCTTTTAGCCTAATCTAGCCACAGATATGAGATTCACCTAGTCTAGTCCAATATTTACTACACAATCAAACAACTTACCCAATTAGGCCCGTAGGCCCATTGGGCCTACATGGCCCCTTTCGACCCATCGCGGCCCGAAGTAGCTGTCCTACAGCTAGAGTAGTGAGAAATACACACCTGATAGGAGATTGGAGTTAATCCGCGCTCCGAGCACTCTTAGCCGACGCCCAACCCAAACGAGCACGCCATAAAGCGAAAGAGATCAGCCAAGAAAGGTACCCTTACTCTCCTCATGGTTCTCTCTATTTAAAAGCAGCTTCTCATCCACTCTTATGTTAGCTTCCCGATGTGGGATCTCTCCATCATCAGAGTTTAAATCCAACACCAACTCTTGCTGCCCCCTGCTAGCAAAATAAATGCTCTTTGTTTGCCATGAGTTTCAAACCCTAGACCTCCTTACCAACTCTATGACGCCACCTTCCTGCCTCTTATGTGGCGCTACTTTGCCACTAGACCACAAGGCTTTTTGTGACACAATTTCACCAACAATATTCTTAAGGCCTACCTACTACACCCAGGGTTTAATTCACCTAGAACCAAAATTTTTGCTAGAGTTCAAGTTTGAACCCAGGACTTCTCCAACACTTCTCAGAACACTTCTCAGCACACTTAACCCTTGAAACAAGCCTTCATTAACGATATTTACATGCACAACAAAATATTATAAGCTATCTTCAACCACCCCCATGCTCAAGGCCCAAAACTTCTAGGCCCAAATTCAGGGTGTTACAGGTTTAATAACCATTTAAATCCTCCACACTCAAAAGACATGACAATTTTAGTGTTCTCATAATAGCATGCATATAATTCAATCGATACAATTTAATCCTTTTTAATAATCAAGTACCTAAACCTTAAAAATTTGAACACGAAACTTTAGCATATATAAGTATACACATTCAAAACACAGAAAATGATATTTAAAAATTTATCCGACTCGGATTCGTGGTCCCAAAACCATCGTTCCAATCAAGACAAAATTCGGGTTGTCACAAAATCATTCATATTGTCCTACGTACCATACTCTGTCTCTAAACATCAAACAACCATTAGAACTAATCTGAAAATCTGATTCTATGCCTGACTCACATTGAGCTCTTTTAGCTTGTAACTTGCCATTATCTTTTTGAGCTTCACAAATTTCTTCACGAAATACCGATTTAGCTCTCAATTTAGGTAAAATAGAACCATCATCTGACATGGCCAAGTTGGCATTCAAAGCTCGCAATGCAAATAAAGATTTTCTACTTAAAGCGTCAGCAACTACATTTGCCTTACCCGGGTGATAATCAATCACTAACTCATAGTCTTTAATCAACTCTAACCATCTTCTTTGCCTCAAGTTCAAATCTTTTTGAGTCATAAAGTATTTCAAACTTTTATGATCGGTAAATATCCGGCACCTTTCGCCATACAAATGATGTCTCCAAATCTTCAACGCAAATACAATAGCAGCTAGCTCCAAATCATGCATCTGGTAATTTTTCTCATGTGGCTTCAATTGTCTAGAGGCATAAGAAATTACCTTTCTTTCCTGTATGAGTACGTAACCGAGCCCATTCAAGGATGCATCACTGTAAATCACAAATTCTTTACCCAGTTCTGGTTGTACTAAGATAGGAGCTTCAGTCAACAATGCCTTTAACTTGTCAAAACTCTGCTGGCACTTCTTAGTCCATTCAAACTTAACATCTTTCCGTAGTAATCTCATCAACGGGGTAGGTATCATAGAGAATCCCTCTACAAATCTTCTATAATAACCAGCTAAGCCAAGAAAGCTTCGGACCTCTAAAATGTTCTTAGGAGGCTTCCAATCGATAATGGCTGAAATTTTGCTTGGATCAACTCTAATACCTTCACCTAAAACAATATGTCCAAGGAATCCAACTTCTCGGAGCCAAAACTCACTTTTACTGAACTTAGCATACAACTGATTATCTCTCAGAATCTGTAAAACTGTTCTCAAATGCTCTGCATGCATAATCTCATCATGAGAAAAATTACCCGACGCATGATTTGGAGCTAGCTGCTATTGTATTTGCGTTGAAGATTTGGAGACATCATTTGTATGGCGAAAGGTGTCAGATATTTACCGATCATAAAAGTTTGAAATACTTGATGACTCAAAAAGATTTGAACTTGAGGCAAAGAAGATGGTTGGAGTTGATTAAAGACTATGAGTTAGTGATTGATTATCACCAGAGTAAGGCCCATGTAGTTGTTGACACTTTAAGTAGAAAATCTTTATTTGCATTGCGAGCTTTGAATACCAACTTGGCCATGTCAGATGATGGTTCTATTTTAGCTGAATTGAGAGCTAAACCAGTATTTCTTGAAGAAATTTGCGAAGCTCAGAAAGACGATAGTGAGTTACAAGCTAAAAGAGCTCAATGTGAGTCAGGCATAGAATCAGATTTTCAGATTAGTTCTGATGGTTGTTTGATGTTTAGAGATAGAGTATGTGTACCAAAGAATGGTGAGCTTATTCGGAAGATTTTATAGGAAGCACATAGCAGTTCTTTGTTTATTCACCCAGGTAGTACAAAGATGTATAATGATTTGAAGAAATTATACTGATGGGTAGGAATGAAAAGAAATATTTCAGAGTTTGTTTCTAGATGGTTGATCTGTCAACAGGTAAAGGCCGAACATCAGGTACCTTCATGTTTATTGCAGCCTGTGCTAGTCCCTGAGTGGAAATGGGACCGAGTTACTATGGATTTTGTGACAGGGTTGCCACTGACACCGAAAAAGAAAGATGCAGTATGGGTAGTGATTGATAAGCTAACTAAGTCGGCTCATTATATGTCAGTTCGTATGGACTATTCACTTGACAAGTTGGCTGAGTTGTATATTTCAGAGATAGTCAGACTACATGGGGTACCGTTATCGATCATTTCAGACAGAGATCCAAGATTTACTTCACGATTCTAGAAGAAGTTACAAGAAGCTTTGGGTCAAAGTTGAGTTTTAGTACGGCTTTTCATCCACAAATCGACGGTCAGTCAGAGAGAGTTATTCAGGTACTTGAAGATATGCTTAGATGTTGTGTATTGGAATTTCAAGGTAGTTGGGAAAAATATTTACCATTGGTAGAGTTTGCCTATAATAATAGTTACTAGTCGAGTTTGAAGATGGCACCTTATGAAGCTTTGTATGGACGCAAATGTCATACACCTTTATATTGGACAGAGCTTAAGGAAAATCAGATTTATAGGGTTGATCTAGTTAAAGAAACAGAAGAAAAAGTGAAAGTTATCAGAGATTGTTTGAAGGCAGCTTCAGACAGGCAGAAGTCATATGCAGATTTGAAAAGAAAAGAGATCGAGTATCAAGTTGGCGACAAAGTGTTTTTAAAAGTATCCCTGTGGAAGAAAGTTCTCAGATTTGGCAGGAAAGGCAAGCTAAGTCCACGTTTTATTGGACCGTTTGAAGTGATTGAGAGAGTTGGGCCATTAGCATATCGGTTAGCTTTGCCGACTGAGTTAGAGAAGATTCATGATGTTTTCCATGTGTCGATGTTATGACGTTATAGTTCAGATCCATCACATGTGATTTCTCAGACAGAGGTTGAGATTCAGCCAGATATGACTTATAGTGAAGAACCGGTAGAGATTCTAGCTCGAGAGGAAAAGCAATTAAGGAATAAAAGTATTGCTCTTGTGAAAGTCTTATGGAATAGACATGGGGTTGATGAGGCTACATGGGAGCCCAAAGAGGCCATGTGAAAACAGTACCCAAATCTGTTCACAAGTAAGATTTTCGGGGACGAAAATCCTTAAAGAGGGGAGAAATGTAATATCCCAAATTAGGGCCTGAACGGAACAATGGTTACAAAACCAAAAATCTGAGATAGAAATAATTATTTTATAATTATTTTGAGGTTTATGATATGATTGCATGATTTTGTGAAAATTTCGTGAAGAAATTCTATGCATAAAGTGCTTAATTTGAAATTAGTGACTAAATCGAATAAGTTGCAAAACTTGCATTCTAGAAGCTTTTAGTATGAAATTGCCTTGGAATATTAATTAGAGGGTCTTAAATAGAATTTGACCAATTTCTAAAATTTTGGACAAAAATGGGCTTGTATATGAAATTTTTCAAAGAAAGGCATTAAGGGTATTTTGATCATCAGATAATTAAAATAATAAAATGGGAAAAAGATGACAAAAAGTGTTCATCCTCATCAAGCTTGGCCAAAAGTTCATGTGTCTCCATAGCTAGGGTTTCTTCAACTTTCAAGCTTCATAGTAAGTGATTCCAAGCCCCGTTTTTAATGTTCTTTACGTTTTTGGAATCCCGGTAGCTCGATTTAGCTTATGCTAGCAATAATTTAAGCTAGTGTTCATATTTAGAAAAATACCCATAGGTGAAAAGTGTTTATTTTGATGTTTTATGATAGAATAAGAGGTTTTAAATTATGTTAGACAACTTGTGCTACTCGGTTTTAAGTAAAAACGAGTAAAAAGGCTTAATCGGTAAAAATACCTATTGTTCATAAGTACATGTTATAGTGGGAATTTGAGGTTGTTGTTGCTAAATAAATGACCAGCATGTCCTAAAACATAAGAATTTGGGATAAATTTTAATTTCCGAGCCTTGGGGCAAAAGTGTAAATACGTAAAAGTTTAGGGGCAAAAATGTAATTTTTGCCAAAGTTTGAGTTAAGGGCTGTTTTGATAAATGTGAGTATTAAATAAGCTAAATTGCTATTATAGATCAAGAAGAACGAAATTCGGGAGTAGATCGAGGAAAGGAAAAAGTAAAGGACTAAATTGTCAAGTTTAACCGTATTTTGTATCGAGGTAAGTTTACGGTAAATAAATGCAATATTTCATTATTTTACATTAATGTTGTTAATTTCCAGCATATATACATTTACTTTATGAAAATATTCGAAGTTGAACCAAAGACGAGATGACAGAGAAAAAGTATCAGAAAGCCCCGTTTGAACTCTAGGAATGTTGGGATACGGAATGTCATGACATTTTGGGTTATCAGACAGGACAGGAATATCCCATGTAAGTCCATATTAAAAATATGGCTTTGGTAGGACAGGGAACATCTCATGTAAGACCATGCCTAGAATATGGCATTGACAGGTTATTATCAGGCAGGAAAACCCGAGTATCCTTAGTATTCCGAGTGGTTCAACGGGCTATTGTACAGGTTAAATTACAGGAACTTTTCAGCAAAGGAAAGGTAAGTTATATTCATGAGTTTATTGAATAATCAAGTAAGAAGAAAGTAAGTGAATAAGGAATAGGGTAAGAAATGAGGTGTAAGAAAAGCTTATGATGCTTGATGATATTATGATTAACTATTATTTAGGGTGAATGTTGTGATTTATTTACTTGTAAACTTACTAAGCTTAGTGCTTACTCTCTTTATTTTCCTTCTTTTTATAGTTCTTACCAAGCCAACTTGGGGATCGCAAGGAACGTCGGAGATCTGGTCACACTATCAACAGGATTATTTTGGTATAGCTAGACGTTTCATTTCGCGTATGGCATGTATAGGGACTTGGCTTCTTTTGGTATGAATGTCCTTAGGTTATGTTTAATGAATGGTATGTAAATACTTGTTGATGATTAGCTATTGGAATGACTAATCAAACATAGGTTTAATACTATGTATGCCTAAAGGGTAATTATCACATGGAAATCATGAAAAAGGTGAAAATAGCTTAAAAACAGATCCTAGCAGCAGCAGTGACGTGATTTTAAAAAATCACTAAAAATAGTAGAAATGGAATTAAATAGTGAGTGAGACATGAAATTAAATCTTAATGAGTCTATTTTCATGTAGAAGAAGCAGAGTAAGTAAAAGAGTTTTATATTATGAGTTTTTTGTATTTGAGTGAGACTGCTCCAGATTAACTTCGTGATCCCCTGTTCTGACTTTAAAAATTCACCATAAATTGTACATAAATAATTAGGTGCTATAGTTTATATGCCTAGATTCCTTATTGAGTCTAGTTTCAAATGAAATAAATGGCATGCCTATTTGCCTATTTGAATTTTTTACAGAGATAAAACTAATTCGTAGTGAACAGAGGTCAGAGTAGTCAAACTGCATAACAGGAGAAACTTTAACTAATAAACTGTACTAATTGGCTAGACTAAAAATTCTATAAAAAAAATTAGTAAGAAGGTATATGAGTCTAGTTTTAGGGAAAATTTATGGAATTAAATTTTGAGTTTCGTAACTCGAGGTATGATTTATTTAGTGACTATGATGCAGTTGGACAGCTTTATAAGGAACAGAGAAATAATTTTATTTTGGTTCGTTTAAGTAATCGAAAAATTTTATTGATCCCGGTTTGGCCCTGAACCATTTTAATAGCATGATTTAGGGTCTTGATGACCCTTTTTAGGGATATATTGAATGAATGAAAATAATTTAATTTTAAAAGCAAATTTCTATACCCGAATGAGTAAGTTAAGTCCGGTAACGCCTCGTGCTCGACTCTAGCGATGGTCTCGGGTAAAGGGTGTTACATTTATTAAGACCAAATTCGGGTTGTCATAAAATCATTCATATTTTCCCACATACGAGCCCTCAAGGCACAAAATATGCATTAGAAACAAGTCAGGACTAAATCAGAAACTCAGAGAATTTTTCGGAAAACATTGAAATTTTTTAACACTGCAGGGGTCACAAGGCCATGTGGCCAAGCCGTGTGACTCACACGGTCAAGAGACATGCCCGTGTCTCAAGTCGTGTGGGTATTTGAAATAGGGACACACGACCATGTCCTAGCCTGTGTCCGTGAACATGTAACTCTCTGACTTGGTCACACGGCCTGTAACACCCCTATCTCGTTACCGTCGCTGGAATAGGTAGGGGCGTTACCGGATATTCAAAACAGATCAGAACAGAATATTCAGAAATCATAATAAAATTCAAACATAAAGTCCCTTTTTGAAAGTCCACTAGACCTCAAACATACATTTAGAGAGGGCCGGGACTAAACCGAATACAGTCGTAAACTTCAGAACACATAAAAAATTTTCCAACTTTTTGAGGTCACATGCCCGTGTGACCAGGCCGTGTGCCCCACACAAGACTCAGGCACACCCGTGCACCCAAGCTGTGCCAAAATAGAGTAGGCATACTGACTTTTTGCCATGGCCACGAGACACGCCCGTGTGTCTTGGCCGTGCGGGTTTTATGCCCAATACTGGAAAATCAACACGGCCTTAACGCCCGTGTGCCCTAGCCGTGTGGCACTAAGCAGACTTGATTTAAGTCATACTTTCCACCCAATAAAGGGTCATATCTACAAGCCAATTCATGCCACAATTTCAACTTAATTCAATGCCTTAAAACACACTTCAACATGATCAAACCATTCACACACATACTCAATTTCAAATCTCACACCAAGCATATCCATAGCTTAACCAAAGTTCAAGATTTAAAACATGATGCACTTAGCTCATTCGTACCATATCCAACTCTTACCATTTATCACATTGACATGATTCATGAAGATCAAAACATACAAATTCATATAGCCATTATAAGCTACTTACATTGGCATCACAAGTCATATACCAAAATCAAACAAAAAATCATTTGTTAGCCAACTCTCATGGCCTTACAACTAAACATATCCAAGCTTAATACATAGACACTCTAGCCTATACATGCCATACTTAAACTTTATACATTCAAAAGGTACCAAAAACAAGCTCGATAGCATGGTGATGATCCTTGACTATCCCTGAGCTCTCACTAGCTACGATATCTGAAAAACAGTTGAAAGAATAACAGAGTAAGCTACAATGAGCTTAGTAAGTCATATACAAAATTATGCAATCCATAGTCATAATACGATAACAATTTCCCACAGATATTTCACCATTCAGATTCATTCATTTTACTCGGACTTCTAATTCACACAATTTGCATACCTTTCATACTTAGAAATTCAGTATAAAACAGACGTACCTGAGTCAGACACATGAGGTATGCATTTATTCATATATCTGAATTTCTCTCAAATCATTAGAAACGTTATAGAATTCAGATAGGCCTTAAACAATGCCGACGTCCTTGACGTGGTCTTACACGTTATTCAATATTGATGCCACTGTCCCGGACAGGGTCTTACACGAAACATATATGATGCCAGTGTCCCAGACACGGTCTTACACATAATTCTCAAATCAATGCCTACGTCCCAGACGAGGTCTTACATGATATCGTTTTACCATTACTCAAGCAAAGGTGATTCGGAATTACTATATCAGGCTCTCATGGCTGTCCAATACAGTTTATAATTCAAGCATTTATATCGAACATTAATATAACGCATATTTATATATTGACTTACCTCGTACTAGTTTAGATAGATTTGAGCCGACTATTCAACGATTTTGAACTTTCCTCGATCTAAGTCCGATTTCCTTGGTTCTGGATCTAAATAAATCAAAATTCAGCCATTCAATATTCCATTTCATTCAATTCAATCCATAAACACTCATTTAGGGCATTTTACATTTTAGCCCTCACATTTCCACATTTTGACACTTTAGTCCCTAATTCACAAAAACATCAAGTATGCACAATTTCATTACAAAATGGCCTAGCCGAATCTTCATGGCTCTCATATATGCCCATATACACATTTTTTTTACAATTTAATCCTCCCAAAATGTCATTTTCACAAATTAGCCCATATGGCTCAAATTCATCAAAATCTCATGGCAAAACATGTTTATTCAACACCTATTCATCATATTTCATTTAATTTCACTACAAAGCTTCAAATATCAACAATGGCACTATTTATAAACTTTATCAAAAACAAAAATTGAGACATGGGCATGGAAGAATACGAAGCAACTATCACAGAAATGTAAAAATTATCAAAATTCGAAGTTAAAACATACCTCAATTGAGCTTAAAATGTGCCGAATGAACAAATGTATAAAACCATTTCTTTATCCTTTATGAATCGATGGAGAGAAACATATAATGGCCATGTTTTCATGATATTTTATTATAACATATATTTTATATATCATTTACAAATTTAACCCTTATTTATAAACATGTAAAACACTTATTTTAAGGTCATTTATAACCACATAAACATCCAAAGGTGAAATTGCCACATAAGGCCGTTATATTTAAAAGCCACTCCAAATAAACATTTGCATAAGTAACATGCAAATTTTATCACATTTGCAAATTAATCCTTTTTCATAATTTAAGATAGAGACAGACAAATTAAATCATAAAAATTTCACAGATACTAATTCGTATACCACAGACACAGAAAATAATATTAAAATATTTTTTAGACTCGGATATGTGATTCCAAAACCACTATTCTGACTAGGGTCCAAATTGGGTTGTTACACGGCGAAGCCACATGCTCGTGTGCTAGGCCATGTACGCTTTGAAATAACCCCACGCACCCATGTACTAGGCCATGTGCTAGGCTGTGTAACAGTCTGACTTGCAACCCTTTTAAAGCTACAGGGGGCATATGGTCATGTCCCCTTGCCATGTGTCATTCACAGCTGAGAGACACGCCCGTGTCTCTACCCTTGTAGACGAAAATAGACCATTATACAAGCCATTTTTCTCCACTAATTTGGCATGTACCTTCACTCAACATTGCACATAATTACATGCCATATCAATGATTCCAAATTAGGCATAAGCAAGTCATATACATATGATATAACATCATACAACCAATATGCCCTTAGGCACCTCAAATGACAACATGTAAACATGTATAATTATATACTTATTTTGATCAAAATGATGAACTAACTTCCAACTATATTTTCAGCAATACAAACCATTGAATTAACTTACTAAAACATACTAAATGGTACCAAAATGTCGTTCTATTATTAGCATCAATAGTCATTTAAGCTATTCAAACAAAGTACCAATTCTTAACAAGTCACAAGCCATATAAGTTATGCATATTCATCTATCATTTCATCTTCCATCATACCACATTAACTAAACCATCAACCATATTAAGTCCAATATTTATATGCCAAAACCAAACTCATACCATCATCAAAATACCCAAAACACAAGCCAAACAAATGGCCATTCCAACAACTAAACATATAGGCTAACCTTAGCCAAAATACCTATACATGCCATTGTAACCAAAATTAAACATCTAAATGTACCAAAAGAGCCGATGGATAGTGTGATATAGCTCCAACAAGCTTCCAACTCGAACGAGCTTCTGAGTCACTATAAAACACAAGAAATAACACAGAGTAAGCATTTAAGCTTAGTAAGTTCATGTAACATAGAATTGAACTTACCATTTAGTCTTATAATAAGTAAGTCAACAAGCATATACCAACACAATTTGGCCTAATGCCTAAGCATATACACCAACCATATTAGTCATGCAAATACATATATAAGCCAATAAATATGGATGAACACAACAATTGATCAAGTTCTATATACATGTATCATCCATTTCACGTTTCTATATTCCATGTAATAACATTTCCATGTAATTCATGTTTTCGGTAATGGTCTAAATTGAACTCTTACGATTTCATATTAGAGTATTGCTAGATGAACCATTTAGAATACCACTGGATACCTAGGATAGCTCACACATAGTGTGCTAGCTCATATAATTGTAATTCCTGAATTCATGTACATGTATTCTCGTACGAGCTGTGAATTGGTATGCTCATTTGAGCTGTAGATCAGTATGCTCTCACGGGCTATAAATTTGTATGCTCTCATGAGAGGTGGAGTGTCCGCAACACATGCAGGACCTCAACCAAATCAGTAACCCTAATGACATGTCATTTGTATCCTACAGATTCTTATGGTTCAAACGAGGCCCAGTAATTGTCATATGTCGTTGGATACTCATTCAGTAATTATATATGACAAATCATAACATTTATATATTTCAATTAAAAACATATAAATACAATTTAATTACATGAACTTACCTCGACGAGTATACATAGATACGAAGGCTATTCATCTGAGACTTTCTCTTTACCCTGATCTAACTCGGTACGAGTTCTAACTAGATCTATACGGATAAATTTAACTCAATTCAACGTATAATTCATTCAATTTAATCAAAAATATATTTTTGGCAAAATTACCATTTTGCCTTTATACTTTTAATTTCTTTGCAATTTAGTCCCTAGGCTTAAAAAATGATATTCATGCAATTTTACCCCTACCTAAGCCTAGCCAATTTTTATACAAACTTATAGTAGCCCACATATTTCATAAATTCACTAATATACAATGAATGTATCATATTTTTTCAATTTAACCCTTAATTGGCAATTTCATCAAAAATTCCTTAAAAAAGTTGTTTATCTAACATCAACCATTCATTTTCTATCATTAAACATCAAAATTCATATCCATTCAACAATGGCAAAACCCTAACCTTTTAGCAGATTTACAAATTAGTCCCAGGCTAGCTAGATTAAGCTACAATGACTCTAAAAATGTATAAATCATTAAAAACGGGACCGAATTTCACTTACATGCATTAGAAAACCCTAGCTGAATACGCAAGCTCCTTCCATGGAGTTTTTCAAACTTATTTTCGGTGCAAAAAGATGAACCAATAAGTTGACATTTTTGTTTTCAATATTTTACTTAGTTTATTTTATTAAATTAAAACTTTAACCATAATTAATAACCTTTAAAACGATTAAATAAGTTTCCATATTTGTCCACTAATAATACTAATGGTTTAATTACAAATGAAGGACTCATAATTGAAGGTTCTATTGCTATTTAATACCTTTAGCTACTAGAACACTACTTTTGCACTTTACGCGATTTAGTCCTTTTTATCAAATTGAGCATGTAAAGGGTAAAATTTTTTAACAAAATTTTTATACGGTAATACTATCATGCTGTAGGCAATAATAAAATAAAATTTTCCACTTTGAATTTGTGGTCCTGAAACCACTGTTCCAATTTCACTAAAAATGGGTTGTTACAACTCTCTCCACCAAAGGGATTTTCGTCTCCTAAAATATTGCCAGAAAAGGGGTTCGAATATTACTTTCTCATAGCTTTCTTGAGCTCCTAGGTTGCTTCTTCTATACCGTGTTGTTTCCAAAGAACTTTTACTAAAGCTATGTTCTTGTTTCTTAGTACTTTCACTGCTTGTGCCAGAATCTTGATTACTTCCTCACTGTACGGCATATCAAGCTAAATCTTAATCTCTATTAGGGAGATAACATGTGAAGGGTCAGATCAATACCGTCATAACATAGACACATGAAAGACATTATGGGTGACAGCCCGATTTAGACCCTATTCAAAAAGGTGGTTTCAAGACCATGAAAATGAGTCAGAAAAATATTTTAATATTATTTTTTGTGTTTAATTTGTGTGAATTTGCATGTGTGAAATTTTCGTGTTTGAATTTCATCGTTTGGATGCCCAATTTGATAAAAAGGCTTAATCGCGTAAAATAAAAATTTGATGGTTTATTTTTTAAAGACTGAATTATTGTTGTCTTTCTAAATTAAGGTGTTTATGATGAAATTAAACCAATGGAACTATGCATGGACATATTTAGTCATTAGTTTGTGTAATGGAAATAATTTTATAGAGGTTAAATAGGTAATTTGATAAATAAAACATGGTTTAATAAAAACATAAAATAATCACATGCATTTTAGTTCATCTTTTGATTGAATAAACAAAGGAAAGAAAGAAAAACAAAGCTTAAGGGTTCGACCGTTGTTGAAGCTTGATTCAAGGTGAGTTTTGCTTCGATTTTTTATAATTTTTCCTTTTCTCTGATCGTTGCAGTGTACAAAGCCTGTGTCTCCATTTCTAATTTTGATGATGATTTTTTATTTTTCCATTGTTGAAATCTTGTGATTTTTATTTGTTTGATGGTAGAAAATAAAAGGTATGTGATAGATTAACAGGTTTTGTATTGGAGATTTTGATAAATTTGAGCAATTAGGTCTTAATTGCAAAAAATGGTAAATTGAGGGACTAAATTGTGAAATTAATGAAATGTGTTGATTAGTATGAATGTGAGTAATATTTGGCCCTGGCATTGTATATGCAAATTTTGCATTTTTTGTGTTTTGTGCAAATTGGACTAAATTGTAACAAGTGTAAAATGTTAGGGGTAAAATTGTAATTTTCCCATTTATGTGTTTTTGGATTAAATTGAATGAAATTGTATTCGAATGAGCTTAATTTGAAATTGTATAGATCAAGAACCAAAGAAATCAGGCTTGGATCAGGGAAAGACAAAAATAGTTGAATAGTCGTTGTATATTGTTCATCGATATCCGAGGTAAGTCTATAAGCAAATAATTGTAGTTAATTCTAAATATATGTGAACTTGAAATGTTGGAATTGTATTTATATGTATATCAGTAAAATAGCCGAATGTATATGTATGTGGAAATAATGTGTACAAATTTGATTAAATCAAAATACGACATCCGAAAGTCCTATTTGAATCAAAGGATTTCTGATAAGTGTTCTCGTGAATGACCCTGTATGGGACCGGGGCAATGAGATGTGATTTTGAGTAAGACCCTGTGTGGGACACTAGCATCAAATTGTAATTACGAGTAAGACCTTGTGTGGGATAGTGGCATCGCTTTGTGAATACATGTAAGACCACGTGTGGGACGTTGGCATTGTATGATATGTGTAATTATCCAAGTATCCTATTCAATTTTGAATGGTTTAACAGGAAATGTTAAGGTAAGGTCGATTGTGAAAATGAGTTAAAAGGTACAGGTATGTATTAGTCAAATGTACAAATGAAATAAGGTAAGGTCGTTATTTGAATTATGAGATAAGTTTTGAATGAAATAAATGAAATAAGATATGTTTTTATATGTGAAAGATTACATTCGGCCTTATGATAAATAATTGATAGAATGAGATGTAAAATTTATGTTGGTACCAAAGGCTTTATGTTCATTTGACTATTTAACATTTGAAAGTGAATACAGGTACATTGAAATGAGAAATATAAGTTTGTTTATGTGATAATCTATATTTGGTTTTGTAAGGCGAACGTGATGTTGGATATAATATTATTCATGCTAATGTATTTATGTGATTTTGCTAAAGATATAACTGTTTTATAGATATATGTTTGACATTTGAATTATATAAGTATGGTTCAATTATGTTATAATGAATTATTAATGTTATTGAGTTGTTAATTGCTTATCACTTACTAAGCTATGTTAGCTTACATTGTATGTATACATTTGTCTTTGTTTTATAGATTTTAGAGACTAGTTACGGGCTTGAGGATCCTCAGCGAAGTCAATCACACTATCATCTATTTATCGGTACTTTTAAAAGTTAAACTTGAAACTTATGGCATGTATAGGCTATACTACTTTGTGGATATATTTTTAATGATGTATATATAATAAGCCATGCAAAAATGGCTTGTTTGTTTTGATAAGTATGGTTTTATGTAATGAGCAAATGATGTGGTTGTTATAATTACTTGGCTGAATGATTCGGTTATATGAAAATAGGTGTGAATTATGCTTGATGTGCTCAGCCAAGAGTTGATCATGTGTTTGGAGGTTAATTTGATGAATGCGGTATTTATGAAATGCTTAGCATGATTCATGTTGTAAATGAAAGGTTTGATAATTCGATTGTATCGTTAAGGGTTAATTGTTCTTATGTTTTGATGATATTGGTGATTTGGTTGTTGGGTATAATTGGTTATGACATGTTTATGTATGTGAACCTTGCTGATATGCATATTCAATTATGGTATGTAACACCCCAAACCCGGCCCAGATGTTATGGCTAAGTCTGAATTGTCACATCAACGACGGACCAACCATGTTTCATAGTTACTATAATTAGGATGAGCTTTGCAAAAACTGTTATTAAACTTTAAGAGAAAATCCAGGTTTCATTGTGAACGTCCTATCCACTATCAGGTTGTAGGTGTATTTTTATTATAAGATTTAACTTTTTGTTACCCGTTTGATATGTGTAATTGAATTTGAAAATGTTTGATTAATTTTAAGAAAACTCACGCAGCCTTATTTAAACCATTAAAGTATAGTATAAATGAATAATTGGAAACCCAAATTAAAATAATTAAAGCGGCCTTATTAAAAACCGAAAACCAGAATAAAAATAATTACAAATAAATAAGGAAATTAATAACTTAATTAAAACCAATAATGCTGTCCACGTGGCCACTCTGAATCCCTCCAGCTCCAAGTCCACCAACTTAGGGCTCACTTGCATGGATGAAAAAAAAAAGGGTGAGTTTGGTAACTCAGTGTGTAAAGACAACCCATCCGGAGCCCAAATCAGCTCAAGCCCACTAGGCCTAAGCCCTATCTAGTCTCAGTAATAATTGGGCCGAAGCCCTATTCAGTATCAGTCAACTGGGCCTTAGCCCTTCTTAGATAACAGTACGGCCCATAGGCCCATTACAGTAACAGAACAGATATCATGTATGCATGCAAAGCCAATAGCCCATCCTATGTCCAACCGCTACACTCCACCCGTACCAGCCCTACACACCATGTGGGGAATAACTCAACCCACCCAACCCTACACTCCACAGTTGCAGCATAGCTGCTCAGATATAGTGGCCAAGCCACTAACAGTATAATGAGGTAAAGCCCCTTCAGTAACGTAGTTAAACCACTATCAGTAATACGAGGCAAAGCCCATTTCAGTAATGCGGCAATGCCACTTGCACTTCCTCCATCAATAACCCAGTCTCATGCAACAGATAATTATGTCATGGTATACAGTGAACAGAAACAGTAAAACATGCATTTTAGTCAAATCTAGCCCTAGGGATATAACGGTCATTTTGCACCTAGGGGTAAAATAGTAATTTCTCACCCTTAAGGGGTATTTCAGTAATTATACCAGCTTTTAGGGTTTTATGCATGTTTCATCAATAATAGTCTAACTTTCATCTTAGTAGCTTATTTAGCCCACTTTAGCAATTTAACGTTATTGGGCCCTAAAACCCCTAATGGGCCCTACAGTGTCACTTAGCTATATTGGCCCGTTTAGCCCAAATTTTAAGATTGTCTTAACAGTTTTGACCTACAGTATACCAAAACACGCTTACTGCTTATTTTTACCCATATGGGCCCGTAAGCCCATTGGGCCCAATTTCAGCCTATCGAGGCCCAAATTATCGAGTTGCACGAAATCGTGCACTTACCAACTTTAGCAATTTTGATTACCAAATATTACCACTTCCAACCGACCCACAAGCGCTCGCACGCTTGCAAGCCCACGAAATGCCAGAATTTCGGCATTTTGGCTTTTCAGCTTTTGCCAATTTAGACTACAAGAGGGTGTTCGTTTACACACCTGATTTGCGACGGACGCTAACGAGATCTCCCACGGTATCTTACAATTGGTTACTATGACATCAGATTACAAATCAACGATACTCAACATAATACTCATTTACTACATTCAGCCAACATCCCCTAAGGCCTTAGAACGCTTACCTTTGTCAAAAATAGTGACTAGATCTAGATCTAGTCGTTCCAAGGATCCAAGCCTCCAATAGTCCTCGTTTGATCACCTTAATCCACCTTAATACACAACAATTGAATATTAAGATCTATAGAGCCTTTAACCCCCAATCTACAGTCACCCTACATAGGGGGTTTCGGCTTTTCCTCAAATCCCAAAATAAAGAATAGCACAGAGAATTCGAGCACTTACCGAAGGTTCACTAAACCAGAATGATTCCAATCTCGTTTCTAACTTAGAACTGACGTAGATCTAGCCTCTAAACACAAGCAGAGAATGAATCTAGAGATCTAAAGAGTTCGGTTTCCAAATCACTTTGAGTATGGTGATTTCGGCTTTTGGTATAACAAAGGAGAAAGAGAAATGAAAGCTTTGTAATGAGAAGAAGAAGATGTCGAAAAGGCTATGAAAGTTGAGAGATTCGGCTTTAAAGAAAAGAAAAAGTAAGGGTATTCAATAAAGAAGAAATCGACACAATGCTAATACCCTTCGGAATTTTGGCTTTTAGTAGTAGTCGACTAGGCTTGAGAAGAAGGAGAATGGCAGATTTAGTTTTGAAGAAAAGAAAAGAAGAGATGAGTGGAGAGAAGAGGTTGTTTCGGTTTGAGAAGAAGAGAAGAAAAGAAAAGAGATGAAAGAAGGGAGGAGAGGGTTTGTTAAAGACAATTCGGCACAAGAAGATGGTAGGGGTCTAAGTTTCGGTTTTTAGGGAAAAGAAAGAGGAAGAAAAGGAACCTAAGGGCACCTTATCTATTTGGCCACACAAGGGAGCCCCTAAGTACCAAACCCGAGAGCTCAATCCTCAACCAAATCGGCACACACTTACCCAAATTGCCAAATTAGGACTTCAGGAAGACCCCAAAAGCATTCGGCCAACCCTTAGCCGATTATACTACTTCACAGTCCCTTGGCCGGCCACTTCTTGCTTCAATTTGAATTTCCTAAACTTTCTCCTCCTTATCCTCTTGATTCAATCTCATGCACATTTCAGACTCTTCTATCAGAGTTTCACTTAACATCCATCACATGACCGGTACATGCACAAAATTAAAAACACACACAATGCTTACCTTGTAACTTGAACACTGGCCCTTGCACACACCTCCATACACCACTTCTTAGGCACTTAAGTGGCGCCACATTGCCACTTTACCAAGGGCTTACTTGAGTCTTATTTTACTAATTTTTTTTTAAAAGCCCACCTAACCAAGTCCCCTTCACTTTAAATCTAAAATTTGATATTTCTACCGGGTTTTTTCTTAGGCTTGGGCCTTCTAAAGGCCCACTAACACACTTAAAACATACATTCCATAATTTAACAACCAAATTTCAAATTTTCATCAAAATCGCAAAAATCCCGAAAAATCCTGAAATTAGGGCGTTACATGGTAATTCATGTTATAAGGAATTATGATGATTATGCTTGGTCTTGGTTTTGGGCAATTCTACCATGACTTGTTTATAAGTGATTATGTGTATGATTGGCTGCTATGTAATGCGAATATATGTATATTTACAATACTAATGAGAATATTGAATTATATTTGATATATGAGTTTGATTCCTTGTAATGTTTTGATTTGTAATGGTTGAATAAAGTTGAAAGTGAACTTCGATTAATGTATAAGAATTAGACATATATGTTTTGGCTATGCTTAATCAATTGACCAAATGAATAGTAAACTTCTTTACAAAAGATTATAATGATTAAATGCAAATTAGAAGAATTGTTGTGACTATTTTATTATTAAAATTCTATGCATTATACGCATATATCATACTTAAAAAATGAATGAAGTTGGTGGTTATTAAATGTTTATATTAAGCTTGAAATGAATAATAAATGTTCATGTTTTATATTGAGATATAGTTTTTTAATTTTTATAATTAAAAATTTTTGTTAATTCTTAACATGTTGAAAGTGATAATGCCGACCATGATATGTACTTTGTTTTGTTGGCTTATAAGATTCTTATGATGACATAAATTTATTTGCTTGGTTATATACGCATGTTCATTTAGTATAAAGATATGTCTTTTATTTGTGACAATGGATTCAATGGATATTTATAAATTAGTTATATGTTATGAATGATTTAGCAAATGACTATTTAAGTAGATGATTTTATACTTAAATGATTTAAGAGACTTGTACATGAGTTCATATGAATGTATAAAAGTTGTGCATTGGTCAGTAATACCTCGTAACCCTTCCGGCGACAGTTACGGGTTATGGGTGTTACATTTTATTGGTATCAAAGCTACGATTTAACCGATTCTCTATAACACCCTGAATTATGGGCCTAGAAGTATTCGGCCTTGAGTTTGGGATCAGATAGGAGGCGGCTTAAATAATTTAAATATGTTTAAAAATTTTACAATTGCATGTCTAGTTTAATTACTAAGTGATTTAGGAAGGATTGGTAGTGTGAGAAAAGTCCTAGGCTCGATCAAGGGCTTTAGCAAAATTTTACATTTTTTCTAAAGGACCCTGGGCAGTAGGATAAAGGCTTATTAATAAAGCCTAATGAAATTCGACACAAAGGGTGCGTTTGGCCTAGTGGTATGATGGCGCTAGGACTAAGGAGAGGTGCTGGGTTCAAGTGTGGCATGCGTAGAAATTTCTGTTTACACCTCAAATAGCCTAGTAGGTGATAGGTAGGCTTCTTAATTTGTTAGGAAGGAGACATGACGCAAATAAAGCGGTGGCCTAGTGGCAAGGGGCGAGTATCATAGTCAAGGGGTTGAAGGTTCAAAATTGGGTGGTGGTAGGTATTTTTAGTTTTATCGAAAAACCTAGTTGCGAGTAAATAGGCTTTAAATATAGTTGGAGATGGAATGTGACACAATGAGCGCCTGGGTTGCAGTGGCAGTAGCGTGCTATGGGTTCTAGGAGGGCACAGGTTCGAATCTCATGTCAGGCAACGTTATGAGTTTTTACTCTTTAAGTAAACCAAGGCTTAGGCATGTAAGCCTTATAATCTTTCGTGACCGAATTATAGCACAAGAGGAGTTGTGGTGAAGTGGCCTGTAGCATGTTGGAAGCCTGGGGGATTGGAGTTTGAGCTTCTACATGCACAAAAGGGAGATAAATTTTGCTGTTGAGACGTCTAGTGGTTGTATTGAAGTAAAATTCTGCTGAGAATAGACATTCGGATGGAATTGTAGATGAGGATTGGTGTGAAGGATAGAGATAAAATTGGAGAAAAAGAAGGAATTTAATTTGGTGATAACTTTGAACCGAATCGAGGGCAAGGAAATGCAATTCGGGTATGAGTTTTTTAAGTACTGAATGAGTAAGAAAAGGCCTTTCTTGTTTTGGTGCTTGAGTCACATGTTCTTAAGAAATTGTTTTCCATCTCTTGAAACTCTTTGTCATGGGCAAGTGAAGGCACTTGTTGCGTATTTATAAAAAAAAAAATTGCTTGGTCTAGAGAAACCTCTCAATCTTTCTTTTTCTTGTTGCCGAATCTCTACACATATAATCCCTTTTTCTTCTCTTTCTCCAAACCTTTATCGAATTGCTACTCGTGTGTTTTTGAGTGCTGGCGTGGTGATATCAGCGTGCGTGATATGAAGTAATAAAATTTATAAAGAACTTGATCAAACCTAAACTGACTAATATCACGACATTTTTAAGGCAAGCGCACCTGTCGACAGTAGTATAGTCTAGTGATAAGATCGAGTATCGTACCCAAGGGAACTGAAAGTACTATTACTCACTTTCTTTCTATTATTTAACCTAAAAATTAAGTGAGGGTTTATTTAAAACTAACTCTAAAACTAACTAAGAAAAGCAGGAAAAATAAATTGGGAAGAACTTTTAGGGAAAAGCTAATTGATATGATTAATACTTAAGGGAGAATCCGCCTAGACTTCACTTGTTATTATTTTCTTGAATTATACGAGTTATTTACTTGACTTGATCCGTAGAGATCCCTAATCTATGCTAAACCCTCTGTCGAGGTGAAGAGCGACTAGGCCTAAGTTGTTAATTAAAGTTCCTTTATTAATTAACTCCCTAGGTTGCATTAATCGATCTATGGTTCCCCATATTAGGTTTGACCCTAATCCGGTAGATTTATGTCGCCCTATGTCTAGGGTTGCATGCAACTCCGCTTAATTATGGTAGATCTACTCTTATCATAGGGACTTTTGCTCCTCTGCTCTAAGCACATCCAATTCTTGAATTAATACCTAGGTTTATTAACACAAGAATTAAGCACACATAATTAAGAACAACTCACGTATTTATCATATAACTCAAGAATAAATAATAGCAAGATTCATTTTAGGTTTCATCCCCCTCAAGTATTTGAGGGGTTTAGTTCATAATAAAGAAAGAAAACATCTCAGAAGATATAAAATAACAAAACATAAAAGAAACCAAAAACCCCTGAAGGAATTTAGGAGAATCCTCTATGTTGATGCAGAACTTCAGCTTCTGAGATGAATTGATTGGCTTCTCCCTTCGAGTAATCCCTTGCTTCTACCTGTGGTGTGGTAGAAAAACGAGAGGAAAAGAATATAGAGGGTGTGTAAAAGATGGAAGAAGGCCCTTTCTATGTTGCCTCATGGGGTCTTTATATAGAGAAGTTTTGGGGACTCTTTCTTAGCCCCTAAGCATCCCAATTTGAGTGAAATTCGTCTTTCCCGCGACTAGAACACGCCCGTGTGCCACGCCCGTGTGGGTTTCGACAGAGGCCGTGTGATTCAGCACGCCCATGTGCAGTGGCCGTGCTTGTCGGGGCTTTGTCCGTGTGATCTTTGTGAGGCACGCCCGTGTGGCACGGCCGTGTGGCACGGCTTGGCCCGTGTGATTCGTGCATTTTGGCCCATTTTTCACCGTTTTGGGCTCGTTTTCTGTTCTTTCATCTTCCCTAGGCTCTCCTGAGTATAAGATATGAAAAAGAACGATTAAGAGCACCAATTCTCACTAAATTGATAATAATTCATCCAAAATATAGGCTAAACATGAGGTAAAAATATGTATAAATTAGCGCTTATCACGTGGTAAGGGCTTCTATCAATTGTAAGTGTACTCATCTATATTTCTGGATTAATGGTTGGCCAAATGTTTTATGAAATGTTAAGAGTGACTTGTGATGGATGGAAGTCACTTGTCTGTTTAGTTTTTGATAGTTAAGGTTTGATGCAGTTCTTGGAAGCTATCGTGGCTAGTGATTAGTGGAAGATTATTAGGGCTTGTCGATCAAGGTTAGAGGGTTAGTGTGGTTTTGGTTTTTGGTAAAGGAGGAGATCTTTACTAAACGTATGATTAGCTAGTAGTTTGGATTGATTATAGGTTGGAGATTGGTGGTCTTGGGTGTCATTTATCAAAAAGGTGTGTACTTCTAACACTTGTTTGATAGTTGATATAGAGCCAAAGGTGTGTACATACACTATGCACACGACATATCAGCAAAAGTTGAAATCCTGAAAAGTCGAAATGCCAAAAAGCCAAAAGCCGAAAGGTTGGCACCGGCAACCACACGAGTTTCTGAATGCTCGTGTGGATAGATTGATATGACGACAAAGGCCCCATGAGCAATCTCATGGTCTCGGGCCACTTTCTGGCCAACTCAGCCGAAATGGACCAAATGGGCCCAATGGGCCCGTGGGCCCATTGTGAGTAAGTTGGATAGGTTAGTAGGTTTTGATGAGCCGAATAGGCTAACTACATGACTTTGGGTAGATTTGGGCCTAATAGGCCGTATGAGTATGTGGGCCCTGCTTGGGCTACGTATTGGGCGTTTGGGCCCCAGTAAATTTGTAACTCAAATGGAATAACTGTAATGCATGGAATAGTTGTGAAATTGGTTAATGGGCCAGAAGGTGTACCTAGGCCCACGATAAAATAATGACCGTTATGCCTAAGTGCAAAATGACTAATATGCCCCTAAGGACAAAATGACTAAAATTGCCCTTACATGATTTATGGTTGATTTATATGCATTATATATGTTATGTTGCATTCATTCGATATTATGTTGCATGTGGGATGGGTTTATATTGGAGGAAGTGTTCTATGAGGATCACACGGTCGTCTGACAATTATGGATCCAACAAAGGCTTTTAAGCCATGTTATGATTAGCAGCTCTGCTACAACGCTGAGTAGTGCCGCAACCGGTGCTACAACAGATATTATGATTAGCAGCTCTGCTGCAACGATGAGTAGTGCCTCAACTGGTGCTACAATGAGTGTGTAGGGATGGGTGGGTTGATATTTATATCCTCACAGGAGTGTAGGGTTGGAAAGGGCTGTACAAGGTTGGATGGGAAAATGTTCATTGCATATACGTATTGATATTATTATGATATGGGCTAAGGCCCAACCAACCACTATGGGCTAAGGCCAAAGGGCACTGTATGTTGAGATATGGCCTCAGGCCCAACTGAGGCCATTATGGGCTAAGGCCTAGAGGCCACCATAGTTGCAATAGGCTTAGGCCTAATTTGATTGTTGTATGTTATTTGTTTGACGAGGGTCGTACACACTGAGTTTTCGAAAACTCACCCCCTCTTTTAATATTTTAGGTAATCCTCAGTAGGGGGTTTAACGTATAGAAGGACTCGGAGGTGGCCACATTGGAAGCTATTTAATATCTTAGTAGTTACATTTATTTTATCTTTAATTGTTAGTACTTGGGTTGTAATAAGGCCTTTGAATTTTTGGATTACAAATTTGGGATTTTATTTGTGGTTTTATAATTGCTAGAGGTAGAAATGGGTTTTTCCAAAACAACAACCGTTTTAAAGTAAGCTTATGCAATGTTCAAGATTCTATAAGTAATAACGTCTTAAAAAAGGAATAATCTTTTTAATAAACCACGCTTGGAATTGATCAAATGCAGACTGAGGTTTTACACAAATTTTTAAATAAGAATGGTTTTAATGAAAACATGGTTTTCGAAAAACACTTCAATGTGACACCACTGGATTCGGCCATAACTACTAGGCCGAGTTTGGGGTGTTACATTCTCGGACTAACTAGCACGTGAGAGTCTAGCTATACATGCCATATTTTATGTTGTGATAGTGTGATGACTCCTGACACTTGAAAATGTGTTTTCGTATAGTAAATGGATCTTGGTCGAGCTGTAGCTGATGATGTCGAGAGTGTAGCGCCTGTGCTGCGCAAGGGACAGCGCTAGTTGATTCTCGGCCCACTTCGAGTAGCCATGAGGGAGAGGCTAAACAAACCTTTTATCAAATGATGAATGATTGGTTTACTCAGTATATCCGGACAAATCCGGTAGTTCAACAACCCCCACCCCCGAATAATTCACCTCCGATACCTGTGGTACCTCAGATGATTGATCCAACGAGATTAAATAAGCCCCTATACATAAAATTAGAAAATGCGGTGCCGAAGAGTACAGGGCCACAGTTGATGATGATGCTAAGCGAGCTAAATTTTGGCTCGATAATAGTGTTCGTGTATTCCATGAATCATCTTGTACACTTGACAAGTGTTTGAAATGTGCCATATCCTTACTACGAGATTCTGCCTATCATTGGTGGAAGACATTGGTTTCGGTTGTTTCGAAAGAGCAAGTCACTTGGGAATTCTTTCAGACTGAGTTCCACAAGAAATATATCAGTCAGAGATTCATCGATCAGAAATGCAAAGAATTTCTTGAGCTTAAACAGGGTTGTATGACCTTGACCGAATACGAGCGGGAATTTGTGAGACTCAACAAATATGCCCGAGAGTGTGTCTCGGCCGAAGCTATAATGTACAAAAGATTCAAACATGGCTGAATGAAGATATCAAACTCCTAGTTGGCATACTTGAAATAAAAGAGTTCGTAGTACTTGTCAAGCGAGCTTGCAAAGCCGAAGAGCTCGGGAAAGAGAAAAGAAAAGCTGATTTTGAAGCTAGAGATTTCCATCTTCGAGTAAAACTTTTTAGTCAGCATCGAAGAAGTTTAGAGATGAATCTAATCGATCTACTTCGAGTAAATTGATCTAAGTCTACTGCGGGCTTTTCTAGATGTGACCGAGATAGACCTCCTGTGAGTTCACGAGCCACTTCAATTGCTAGTGTTGGCAATGTTCAGCCGAATAGGCCCGAGTGTAGGGAATATGGTAAACGACATCCCAAAGATTGTATGTCACGTTATCAGTCTTGTTTCAAATGTGGATCGATGGATCATTTTATTCATGAGTGCCCGATGTTATTTGAGCAAAATACTGATCAGAGAATAAGACCGAGTAATGTGCCAGTGCGAGGCAGACCACCTAGAAATTCGGGTAATGTGACTGGCAGTCAGAGAGGAACAAAAGATACAACAGTTAGATCTGAGGCTTGCGCACCTGCCAGAGCATATGCTATAAGTGCTCGTGAGGAGGCTTCATCCTAGATGTTGTTACCGGTACTTTCACTGTCTATGACACTAGTGTTATTGGATTGATAGATCCTGGTTCGACTCATTCATATGTGTGTGAGACTTTAGTATTCAGTGAGACTTTGCCTGTTGAGTCTACTGAGTTTGTGATTAGAGTATGAAATCCTTAGGCTGGTGTGTTTTGGTTGATGAAATGTGTAAAAATTGCCCATTGATGATTCGAGATTCATGCTTTCTGGCTTATCTGATGTTGTTAGCATTCGGTGAATTTGATATAATTCTGGGTATGGATTGGCTGACTTTACATGTTGTCAATTGCAAACGAAAGACTATCATTTTGAGATGCCAGAACGATGAGATTATTTGGATCGAATCTAATGATCTTAATGGTTTACTAGTAGTGATATCCTTGATGTTGGCTCAAAAGTATATAAAAAAGGGTTGTGAAGCTTACTTTGCATACGTACTTGATAGTAAAGTGATCGAAAAGAAGATTGAATCTGTACCAGTTGTGTGCGAGTATCCGAATGTGTTTCTTGAAGAATTGTCAAATTTGCCACCTATCCGAGAGGTAGAGTTTGGTATTGAGTTAGTACCGGGAAAGACTCCGATTTCGATAGCTCCGTATCGAATGGCACTTACTGAATTAAAAGAGTTGAAAGCACAGTTGCAAGAGTTAACAGATAGAGGTTTCGTGCGATCGAGCTTCTCTCCCTAGGGTGCGCCAATTCTATTTGTGAAAAAGAAAGACGAAACTATGAAAATGCCACAGATTGATGACTTGTTTGATCAGTTGAAAGGGGCTACAGTGTTTTCAAAAATAGATTTGAGATTGGGCTACTATCAATTATGAGTTAAAGACTCTGATGTGCCAAAAACTACTTTCCGAACAAGGATGGACATATGAGTTTCTGGTTATGCCTTTTGGACTCACTAATGCACCTGCTATTTTCATGGATTTGATGAATCAAATCTTCAAACAGTATTTAGATCAGTTTGTGGTTGTATTCATCGATGACATATTGATATATTCACGTGATGAAACCGAGCATGTCGAGCATCTGAGACTTGTGTTACAGATTTTGAGAGATAAATAGTTGTTTGTAAAATTCAATAAATGTGAGTTCTGGTTACATGAAGTCAGTTTTTCAGGACATGTTGTATCAGCAGTAGGTATTCAGGTTGATTCGAGTAAGATTTCGGCTATAGTTGATTGGAAACCTCTAAGAAATGTTTTTGAAGTTCGGAGCTTTTTGGGACTTGTTGGTTATTACAAAAGGTTTGTGAAAGGTTTCTCGATGATTGCAACCCTGATGACGAAGCTATTACAGAAAAATGTTAAGTTCGAGTGGTCAGAAAAGTGCCAGAAAAGTTTTGATCAGTTGAAAGTTTTTTTGATCGAAGCTCCAGTGTTAGTTCATCCAGAATCGGGCCAAGAAATTGTTATTTATAGCGATGCATCTCTGAATGGTTTGGGATGTGTTTTGATGCAGAAAGGTAAAGTAGTAGCTTATGCCTCGAGACAGTTAAAGTCACATGAAAAGAACTATTCGACGCATAATCTTGAATTAGCAGCTATCATTTTTGCATTGAAAATATGGCACCACCATCTATTCGGTGAGAAATGTCATGTTTATTCTGATCACAAAAGTCTAAAGTATTTGATGACTCAGAAGGATTTGAATTTGAGACAACATCAACGGTTAGAGTTGCTAAAAGGCTATGAGCTTGTGATTGATTATCATTTGGGAAAGGCTAATGTTGTTGCTGATGCTCTAAGTAAGAAATCCCTGTTTGCTTTGTGTGCAATGAATACACATATGGCTATTTCAGACGATGGTGCGATAATAGCCGAGTTAAAAGCAAGACCGTTATTTATTCACCAAATTTGGGAAGTTCAAAAAGTCGATAAAGATTTGATAATGAAATGGGCTCAATGTGATTCGAGTGTTGATTCAGAGTTTCTAATTGATGCTGAGGGTTGTCTGAGATTCAAAAACCGAATATGTGTTCCGAGAAACCCAAAGTTGATTCAAATGATTTTGAATGAAGCTCATAATAGTCGGTTATCCATTCATCTTGGTAGTAAGAAAATGTATAATTATCTGAAACAGCGCTATTGTGGCACGGTATGAAACGAGTCATTTCTGACTTTGTTTCGAAATGTTTAATATGTCAGCAAGTAAAAGCTGAGCATCAGGTACCTTCTGGATTACTTCAGCCGATCATGATACCTGAATGGAAATGGGACCGAGTCACAATGGATTTTGTATCCAATTTACCGTTGACACTAAGGAAGAAAGATGTAATTTGGGTTATTGTTGATAGATTGACAAAATCGACTCACTTTATTCTAGTCTGTACAGATTACTCACTTGATAAACTTGCTTAGTTATATGTTTATCTGATCGTGAGATTGCACAGGGTACCTATTTCAATAGTTTCGGATAGAGATTAGAGGTTTACATCATGGTTTTAAAATAAACTGCAAGATGCACTAGGTATTAAACAACATTTTAGTACTGCTTTCCATCCCCAGACAGATGGTCAGTCTAAACGAATCATTCAAATACTTGAGGATATGTTGAGATGTTGCATTCTCATGTTCAAAGGTACGTGGGAACGATACTTGCATCTAATTGAATTTACATACAATAATAGTTTTGAATCGAGTATCAAAATGGCACCTTACGAGGCTTTGTACAGTCGCAAATGTCGTACACCATTATATTGGACTGAGCTCAGCAAAAACAAGATACACGGGGCTGATTTGATTAAAGAGACTGAACAAAAAGTAAAAGTGATCCGTGAAAGTTTGAAAGCAACGTCAGATCGTCAGAAATCATATGCAGATTTGAAACGTAAAGATATAGAGTTTCAGATCAGAGACAAGGTGTTTTTGAAAGTCTCGTTGTGGAAGAAAACACTCAGATTCGGTCATAAAGGCAAATTGAGCCCGAGATTTATTGGGCCGTATGAGATTATAGAGCGGATTGAGCCGGTTACATATAGATTGTTGTTGCCACCTGAATTAGATAAGATCCACAATGTATTTCATGTTTCGATGCTTTCACGGTATAGATTCGACCCCTCACATGTGATTAGCCCGTCAGAAATTGAGATTTAGTCAGATTTGACTTATAAAGAAGAACTAATTCGTATTCTAACTCGCGAGGTCAAAAAATTATGAAATATTAAAATTTCGTTAGTGAAAGTGTTGTGGCATAAACACGGAGTCGAAGAAGTGACTTGAGAGCCAAAAGATGCGATGAAAGAATGCTATCTGAACCTATTTACCGGTAAGATTTTCGAGGACGAAAATCCCTAAGGGGGAGAGTAGTGACAGCCTGATTTAGACCCTATTCGAAACAGTGGTTTCGGGACCACGAATTCGAGTTAGAAAAATATTTTAATATTATTTTTTGTGTTTAATTTGTGTGAATTTGCATGTGTGAAATTTTTGTGTTTGGATTTCATCGTTTGGATGCTCGATTTGAAAAAAAAGGGCTTAATCGCGTAAAATGAAAATTTGATGGTTTATTTTGTAAGGACTAAATTGTTGTTGTCTTTCTAAATTAAGGTCTTTATGATGCAATTAAACCAATGGAATTATGTATGGACATATTCGGTCATTAGTTTATGTAATGGAAATAATTTTATAAAGGTTAAATAGGTAATTTGATAAATAAAACATGGTTTAATAAAAACATAAAATAATCACATGCATTTTAGTTTATCTTTTGACCGAATAAACAAATGAAATAAATAAAAACAAAGCTTAAGGGTTCGGCCATTATTGAAGCTTTCTTCAAGGTGAGTTTTGCTTCGATTTTTGATAGTTTTTACGTTTTTGAGATCGTTACAGTGTAATGTACAAAGCCCATGTCGTAATTTCTAATTTGGATGACGATTTTGTATTTTGCCATTGTTGAAAGCTTGTGATTTTTGTTGTTTGATGTTAGAAAATAAAAGGTATGTGATAGATTAACAGGTTTTGTATTAGAGATTTTGATGAATTTGAGTAATTAGGGCTTAATTGCAAAAATGGTAAATTAAGGGACTAAATTGTAAAATTACTAAAATGTGTGGAATAGTATGAATGTGAGTAATATTCAGCCCTAGCATTGTATATTCAAAATTTGCATGTTTTGTGTTTTGTGCAAATTGGACTAAATTGTAACAAGTGTAAAATGTTAGGGGTAAAATGGTATTTTTCCCATTTATGTGCTTTTGGATTAAATTGAATGAAATTGTATTTGAATGAGCTTAATTTGAAATTCTATAGACCAAGAACCAAAGAAATTAGGCTTAGATCGGGGAAAGACAAAAATAGTTGAATAGTCATTGTATACTATTCGTCGATATCCGAGGTAAGTCTAAAAGCAAATAATTGTAGTTATTTCTGAATATATGTGAACTTGAAATGTTGAATTGTATTTATATGTATGTATGTATAATAGCCGAATTTATATGTATGTGAAATGCTTAGCATGATTCATGTTGTAAATAAAAGGTTTGATGATCCGATTGTATGTTTAAGGGTTAATTGTTGTTATGTTTTGATGATATTGGTGATTTGGTAGTTGGGTATAATCGGTTATGACATGCTTATGTATGTGAACCTTGTTGATATGCATATTCAATTATGGTAATTCATGTTATAAGGAATTATGATGATTATGCTTGGTCTTTGTTTTAGGCAATTCTACCATGACTTGTTTATAAGTGATTATGTGTACGATTGGTTGCTACGTAATACGTATATATATGTATATTTATGATATTAATGAGAAAAGCGAATTATATTTGATATATGAGTTTGATTCCTTGTAATGTTTTGATTTGTAATGATTGAATAAAGTTGAAAGTGAACTTCAGTTAATGTATAAGTATTAGACATATATGTTTCGGCTAAGCTTAATTAATTGACCAATTAAATAGTAAACTTCGTTACAAAAGATTATAATGATTAAACGCAAATTAGGAGAATTGTTGTGACTTTTTTATTATTAAAAATCAATGCATTATGCACATATATCAAACTTAAATAATGAATGAAGTTGGTGGTTATTAAATGTTTATATTATGTTTGAAATGAATAATAAATGTTCATGTTTTATATTGAGATATAGATCCTTTAGATTTTCAATTTTTATAATTAAAAAAAAAATGTTGATACTTAATATGTTGAAAGTGATAATGCCGACCATGATATGTACCTCGTTTTGTTGGCTTATAAGATTCATATGATGACATAAATTTATTTGCTTGGTTATATGCACATGTTCATGTAGTAGAAAGATATGTCTTTTATTTGTGACTATGAATTCAATGAATATTTATAAATTAGTTATGTGTTATGAATGATTTAGCAAATGAACATTTAAGTAGATGATTTTATATTTAAATGATCTAAGAGACTTGTACATGAGTTCATGTGAATGTATAAAAGTTGTGTATTGTTCAGTAATACGTCGTAACCCTTCCAGTGATAGTTACGGGTTATGGGTGTTACATTATGAATCTTTTCTAGTTTTGACGATAAAGCTAATTCATACACAACATGTCTGATTCTTTCAATAATCTCATACGATCCGATAAATCACGGACTCGGCTATTCTTTATGACTGAACCTAAGAACTTTCTTCTAGGGCAATACTTTCAAAAGTACTCTGTCATCATCTTGGAACTCTATGTCTTTGCCTTTAAGATTCGCATATGATTTTCGATGATCTGAAACTGCTTTCAAACTATCCAGAATCACTTTTACTTTTTTTTCTGTCTTGCAAAACAAATCAACCCCATGTATCATTTTCTCACTGAGCTCGGTCTAGTATAACAAAGTTTGGCACTTACAACTATATAGAGCTTCATGAGGTGCCACCTTTTATACTAGATTGCAAACTATTATTGTGACAGCCTTAAAACGGCTCTAGTCAGAATGTGGTTTCGGGACCACAAAACCGAGGCATAAAATATATTTAATATTCATTTTGATGCCTATAATATGTGTTAATTCATGTGTGACATGTTTGGTGTGTCGATTTAGAGTTATAAATTTGAATTTTATTAAAAGGGACTTAGTAGTGACCTTTGAAAATATGCTAGACAAATGTGTGATGACTAGTTAATGCATGCATGCAAATTGAGGGAGTTGCATGTCAAATTTACCTTTTTATATGAGTGGATGGTAATGATGATTTTGTTTGGCATTTTGTGCTTTGTAAGTTAGTAAATAATGATAATAATAAATTTGGTTATATTAAATAAAATTGGTTTCATAAAATGGAAATAATAAAAGTTAATAAATCAAATGAATAAAATAATGTTGAGGTAATAATAACAAGGCCATTTCCTCCTTCTTCTTGCCGTGAGTGGAGAAAGAAAATAGAAAACCCTTGAGTTAGGGCATTCGGCAAAGGGAGGCACAAACAAGGTAAGATTCATGTTATTTTCTTTGAAAACTTGTGAATTTAGTTGGTTTTGAAGCTCTCTTCTTTGTCCATGTTTGAATTTCTTGAGCCTTTAGTGTTAGAAGCATTCGGTCATGGGAGAAGAATTTGTGAATTTTGAATTTGATAGTTAAAATTGATAAATGTGTAGGATCGCCCGGTGCCTCCAAGGCGCAGCGGAAAATTAGAATAATAAATTTTACCGGCGATCCATACCATGGATCCATGTGTAAGGAACGAATCGGGGTGATAAAGGTTTCGAAATTACCGAAACTTCAATCTGAGTAGACAGCGACGCCAAGGCAACGGGAATCCTGAAGCACTATCGAACCAAGCCGCAACCTTTAACGATGTCGGCCTCTACGTAGTCCACCCAATTGACAATGAACGGAAATCTCTCAGAAACTATTTTCAGAGAGTATCACTTTTGACGGCTGCTAGGCCTCACTTTTATGGTTTCGGGATTGCCTATGTATATCCCCTTTAGGGTTTTTACCCTTGCCATATTTAAAACTTTGTGTTAATTGGTATATATTCATAATGAATATTTATTACCATAAATAATCCGAATCATAATAATCGTTATTAAATAAATATAATAACGTTTAACCGAAAATTATAATTACGTTAATTATAATAAAGATTTCGGTAAACTATATTTATTTAAATTTATATATATATGAACCAAAATCATATATTAGAAAATTATGTTCTTGATTATGTGTACAACATCCTTGTACATATAGTATGTTCAATAATTTGATTGCCGAATTTAATTAATTCTATAATTAATTTAATTCATGCGACAACCAGACACAATACCAACTATGTTTTACTCCGTTCATTTCAATTAAAAGGTGTGACCCTATAGGTTCTTGTAACATTAGCAGTAATATTAGAACTATTCTAATATTACAAACAATGAGTGGCATCTAGCAATGCATCATTGCTACCTAAGTTACAAGAAGTCATGATTCGACATAACCTTTTGTGATTAACTTTTCATGCATTAATCCTTAAGTCCAATATCTTTAGAATAGACACAAGTCATGGAATAGTCACACTTGCATAGTCCATCCTATGTTTCTTGATACCTTGAGTAGACTATGATATACAAATAAGTATGACATCTCATATCAACTTATTTGAGCATGGCCATGCATTTCTAGTCTCACTCAATCAAGTGGCCTGAGATATTACTCCTATTATGTAGGAGGGACTTATCCTATATTGATCAACCATATCCCTCTACATAGATTGTGGTATATCCAACATTAGTCTTAATAGAACAACCAATTACAGTGTTCGTTTGACTATATCAAAATATACAACTCACGATGTTGGAATGATGATGATCTCAAGTATGAGGATCATATACATATTAATCACTATGAGTAATATTGTGACAATTACATAATAATCCAAGAAACATACTCATAGCGGGTCGGTCCAATATGTTGTTCTCTAACACACACATTCATGCATTGATTCTGATACTCGATATCAATGACAACTCTTTATCATCAATCAACTACATGTTAGTCTCAATGCATTATTATTGTCCTAGCCAACAATAATACTTGACTAAGGATCTTTTAAGAATAATCATATTATTCTTAGGACATTATTATAAAACAGTTTATTTATGCACACAGAAATGAAACTGAAATAATAATGGCAAAGCCTTATATTAATAAACATGATAAATCAAGTATGTTGTTACAACCATCTCGTGATTGATCTTTGGGCATACTCTTACAATCTCCCACTAGCACTAAGACCAATCACTCATATATCTAATACCAAGTGACTTAGTGTGACGATCATGCTTCTGCTGTGTCAGAGGCTTGGTCAGGGGATCAGCAATATTATCATCTGTAGGTACTCTGCATATCTCTACATCTCCTCTATCGATAATCTCTCGAATAAGATGGTAGCGCCTTAGTATATGTTTGGATCGCTGGTGAGATCTGGGTTCTTTAGCTTGTGCGATGGCTCCATTGTTATCACATCGGAGTTCTATAGCATCTGATATGCTAGGCACAACCCCTAGTTCAGTAATGAACTTTTTGATCCAAACTGCTTCTTTTGCTGCCTCACTAGCTGCAATATACTCGGCCTCTGTTGTAGAATCGGCTACTGTACTTTGCTTTGAACTCTTCCAGCTCACAGCACCACCGTTAAGGCAAAACACAAAACCTGATTGTGATCGAGAATCATCCTTGTCGGTTTGGAAGCTAGCATCAGTGTAACCTTTTACACTTAATTCTTCCTCACCTCCGTATATTAGGAACGTATCCTTAGTTCTTCTTAAGTACTTAAGGATATTCTTGACTGTGATCCAGTGACTTTCACCGGGATCTACTTGGTACCTGCTCGTCATACTTAAGGCATATGAGACATCTGGACGGGTACATAACATGGCATACATGATAGATCCAATAGCAGAAGCATATGGAATTTTACTCATGCGTTCTCTTTCTTGTGGAGTTGAAGGACACATTTCCTTCGAGAGTGAAATACCATGTCTCATAGGTAGGAATCCTCTTTTAGATTCTTCCATATTGAACCTTTTCAATACTTTGTCTATGTATGTACTTTGGCTTAGACCTAGTAGTCGTCTCGATCTATCTCTATAGATCTTGACTCCTAAGATGTAAGTGGCTTCGCCCAAGTCCTTCATAGAAAAACAACTTCCTAACCAAGTCTTAATAGACTGTAAGGTAGGTATGTCATTTCCCATGATTAGTATGTCATCCACATATAGTACCAAGAATGTGATTATACTCCCACTAACTTTCTTGTAAACACATGGCTCATCTTCATTTTTAATAAAACCAAACTCTTTGATTGCATCATTAAAACGAAGATTCCAACTTCGAGAAGCTTGCTTTAATCCATAAATGGATCTTTGTAACTTACATATCTTTCTAGCATCCTTTGGATTGACAAAACCTTCAGGTTGTGTCATGTACACATCCTCTTCAAGGTTCCCGTTAAGGAAAGCTGTTTTGACATCCATTTGCCAGATTTCATAATCATGAAATGCAGCTATAGCAAGCAAGATCCTGATGGATTTAAACATAGCTACAGGAGAAAAAGTTTCATCATAGTCCACACCATGAATTTGGCGAAAACCTTTAGCGACTAAACGCCCCTTGTATGTTTGTACATTACCATCCATGTCAGTTTTCTTTTTGAAAACCCACTTGCACCCTATAGGTTTTACTCCTTCGGGTGGGTCAACCAAAGTCCATACTTGATTTTCATGCATGGAATCCATCTCAGATCTCATAGCCTCCAGCCATTTCTCAGAGTCTAGGCTCGCCACCGCTTCTTGATAAGTCCTAGGCTCATCTTGATCTAAAAGAAGAATGTCACCATGCATTGTAATGAGAAATCCATATCTCTCAGGTGCACGGCGTTCTCTTAAAGATCTACGTGGTGGTTGTGTTTCTACAGCAGTTACTTGTTCCTCAATTTCTTGTGGAATTTGCTGTTGTTCTATCTCTAGTTCGGTGGTATCTTGTGATTCTCGAATTTCTTCAAGTTCAATCTTTCTCCCACTTCCTTTTCTAGAAATAAATTCTCTTTCTAGGAAGACACCAGTCCGAGCAACAAACACTTTGTTCTCAGTGGGATTAAAGAAATAATATCCTTTGGTTTCTTTTGGATACCCCACAAAATTACACCTTTCAGATTTGGGTTCAAGCTTAGTAGACGTCTGACGTTTAACATAAGCTTCACAACCCCAAATTTTCATAAAAGACATACTGGGACGTTTCCCAGTCCACATCTCATATGGCGTCTTTTGAACCGATTTAGATGGAACACGATTTAGTGTGAAAGCAGCTGTTTCAAGTGCATGTCCCCAAAAGGAAGTCGGTAGATCAGCATGACTCATCATGGACCGAACCATGTCTAACAGAGTTCGATTTCTTCTCTCAGAAACTCCATTCCATTGAGGAGTACCAGGAGGAGTGAGTTGTGAGACAATCCCACATTCCTTCAAAAAATCATCAAACTGTAGGCTCAAATACTCTCCACCTCGATCAGATCGAAGTGTCTTGATAGTTTTGCCTAGTTGATTTTGTACTTCATTTTTGAATTCCTTGAACTTTTCAAGGGCATCAGACTTATGGCGCATGAGATAAATATATCCATATCTACTGAAATCATCAGTGAAAGTAATGAAGTAGTGAAATCCACCTCTGGCCTGTGTATTTATTGGTCCACATACATCTGAATGTATTAAGCCCAATAAATCATTAGCTCGTTCACTTTTACCAGTAAAAGGAGATTTAGTCATTTTTCCTAATAAGCAAGATTCACATACTTCAAATTGTTCGAAAACAAATGAATCCAAGAAACCATCTTTATGGAGTTTGGATATACGTTTCTCACTTATGTGGCCCAAACGACAATGCCAAAGGTAAGTTTGATTTGAGTCATTTATTTTAGATCTTTTAGTATTTATGTTGTAAATGGGATTCATTTGATCTAAAATATAGAGGCCATTAATCAATTGTGCCGAACCATAAAAAACATTATTGAGATAAAAGGAACAACAATTATTCTTAATTATTATCTCAAAGCCAATTTTGTCTAAACAAGAAATTGAAATAATGTTTTTAGTCAAACTAGGCACAAAATAACAATCCTCTAAAATTAAACCAAGTCCACTAGGCAAAGATAAAGTATATGTTCCTACAGCTAATGCAGCAACTCTTGCTCCATTTCCAACTCGCAGGTCCACATCTCCTCTAGCCAAAGTCCTACTCCTTTGTAGTCCCTGTACAGAAGTACAAATATGAGAACCACAACCAGTATCTAATACCCAAGAAGTAGTAGTTGATAAATTAATATCAATAACATAAATACCTGAAGCAGACGTTCCGCTTGCTTTGGCTTTCTTGATTTCCTCAAGATAGACAGAGCAGTTCCGCTTCCAATGTCCAGTCACACCACAATGAAAACAGTTTCCTTCCTTAGATACCCCACCTTTAGGTTTCAGTGCAGCCTTTCCCTTTCCAAGATTGGGCTTACCTTTGCCCTTGGGCTTTGTCGGGACTTTGGCCTTTCCCTTGCCCTTATTGTTACGGACCATCAGTACGGGCTTGGGTCCAACCTTTTTCATGTTGCCTTCAGCAGTTCGTAACATACTGAGCAGTTGTGGTAGAGTCTTGTCAATTTCATTCATATTGAAATTGAGAACAAACTGGCTGTAGCTATCCGGCAACGATTGCAGAATAACATCAGTGGCCAACTCTTGGCCCAATGGAAACCCAAGTTTAGACAAGCTTTCAATATAACCAATCATCTTAAGGACATGAGGTCCTACTGGGCTTCCTTCAGCCAGCTTACATTGGAACAAGGCCTTAGAGATATCGAACCTCTCTTGCCTTGCTTGCCCTTGATATAGTTCTTTCAAGTGCTCGATCATATCATAAGCAACCATATCCTCATGTTGTTTTTGAAGATCAGGATTCATAGTGGCAAGCATAAGACATCCGACGTCTACCATATCATCGAGATGCTTCTTATAAGCATCTTTTTCAGCCCTCGAGGCATTAGCAGGTGGTTCATCAGGAAGTGATTTTTCAATGACATATAACTTCCGTTCTTGTTTGAGGACAATCCTCAAGTTACGGAACCAGTCAAGAAAGTTCAAACCATTCAATTTGTCCTTCTCAAGGACCGATCGCAATGAGAGTGTATTAGTGTTTGCAGCCATAATATATCTACAACAATAAAATATGCGTGTGAATAGATTTACCAAGTTTATATTAATCATTAAAAGGACTTTATTAGATGATGTTTCCCACTATTTCAAAATTAATAACCCTCATATATTAATTTCGGAAAGACTTTCTTCAAAGAATTTCTAGTGGGTCAAGGATCCATATTTCACCTTCTCTTAAGTCAGCTTTGGCTTTACTCTCAAGATTATGGTTTATTTAGGTAAGCAACACTTGCTAATTACATCATATGTAACTCCTACAATTTGGTGAACAACTCTTGTTCTAATCATCTTATGATATATCCAAATTACTTGCCTCTAGATTTCTAATCCTATTAGAGTAACCTAGTTAAGTCATTAACCAATTTTTAACCAGCGAATATCACTTGTTTATTCTTCGCGTTTAACCAAGATAAATACTAGTACTTCGCTTTGGCAAAACCTACATAGTATTGATCGAGGCTTTAACGAGGGCATAAATTGGAAGGCCTATATTGACTTAATATTTTAATTGAGGGATTTTATTAAAATGTTACATCTCACCAATTATGGTCTACTTTAGTCCATTTAATCTTTTAATTGATCTCATCAATTAGTGGGGTTTATTATTATTACCAAATTTGCATGCTTTAGACATCCATAGCATCTCATACATGAATAAGTAAAGCAATAAATAGATGCAATAGTTATAGCCCATAAACTATGGTGGTTCAACCCAAGCCAATGGGAGAACTAATAGGGAACCTAAAGGTGTAAGCCGTTTCATACGCTGTCGATCCACACTTGTCAGCTAATCTTCCTTCTCGTCTTGTCCATAGCAATTTTTACAAATTACAAAATTCAGAAACTCGTTTTACATACGAGGGAGTAAGATGAGAAGAGAAATACAAAAGAATAGTAGTAAGGCACGACACGCAGGCCGTATTTATAAAATTACAACCTTTTATCAAATGGGTCAACGGGCTATAACTATGCATTTCAAACACCGTGCATTTCAAAAATAACATGTACCATTCAACGTTTTGTTAAGTGACATATTAAAATATCCTTTCAATCCTTTTATGGCCCATTAAGTTTTATTTATTAAAAAAAAACATACTGGAAGATGATGGGGATCAAAAGGCGGTGACAGGGAGCGGGCCGAAGGCCCGCGACCGGAACCGCCTGATCCCCATCCCCGGGGGTGCGGGGGCGGAGCCCCCGCGGTATGCACCAGGGGTGCGGGGCAGAGCCCCGCGGTACGAACCGCATGCCCCAGTCAAATGAAACCTCACGATTTGATAACTTTTATCAACAGAATCGTGTTTTCAGGATTTTAATCCTTCAGGTTTCATATCGGAACAACTCTTGTTCCACTGGCCAGTAAACTCTTACTGGAAATTGAAAAATCACCGCTACATCATAACAAACTTGTTAATGTTTACAGTAATAACATAAAACTGAATAGGCCATAATACCATGATTAACATTTAATCACTTATCGAAAGGAACAATTATCAGATTTCGCTTAAACGATTTAAACAGGGAAAGCAAAATAAAATTAAAACATGTATCTCATACAATTGCATCACCCAAGTATTTAAACCCGAGTTCGTATCACACAAGTGGCTCTGATACCACTGTAGGATCGCCCGGTGCCTCCAAGGCGCAGCGGAAAATTAGAATAATAAATTTTACCGGCGATCCATACCATGGATCCATGTGTAAGGAACGAATCGGGGTGATAAAGGTTTCGAAATTACCGAAACTTCAATCTGAGTAGACAGCGACGCCAAGGCAACGGGAATCCTGAAGCACTATCGAACCAAGCCGCAACCTTTAACGATGTCGGCCTCTACGTAGTCCACCCAATTGACAATGAACGGAAATCTCTCAGAAACTATTTTCAGAGAGTATCACTTTTGACGGCTGCTAGGCCTCACTTTTATGGTTTCGGGATTGCCTATGTATATCCCCTTTAGGGTTTTTACCCTTGCCATATTTAAAACTTTGTGTTAATTGGTATATATTCATAATGAATATTTATTACCATAAATAATCCGAATCATAATAATCGTTATTAAATAAATATAATAACGTTTAACCGAAAATTATAATTACGTTAATTATAATAAAGATTTCGGTAAACTATATTTATTTAAATTTATATATATATGAACCAAAATCATATATTAGAAAATTATGTTCTTGATTATGTGTACAACATCCTTGTACATATAGTATGTTCAATAATTTGATTGCCGAATTTAATTAATTCTATAATTAATTTAATTCATGCGACAACCAGACACAATACCAACTATGTTTTACTCCGTTCATTTCAATTAAAAGGTGTGACCCTATAGGTTCTTGTAACATTAGCAGTAATATTAGAACTATTCTAATATTACAAACAATGAGTGGCATCTAGCAATGCATCATTGCTACCTAAGTTACAAGAAGTCATGATTCGACATAACCTTTTGTGATTAACTTTTCATGCATTAATCCTTAAGTCCAATATCTTTAGAATAGACACAAGTCATGGAATAGTCACACTTGCATAGTCCATCCTATGTTTCTTGATACCTTGAGTAGACTATGATATACAAATAAGTATGACATCTCATATCAACTTATTTGAGCATGGCCATGCATTTCTAGTCTCACTCAATCAAGTGGCCTGAGATATTACTCCTATTATGTAGGAGGGACTTATCCTATATTGATCAACCATATCCCTCTACATAGATTGTGGTATATCCAACATTAGTCTTAATAGAACAACCAATTACAGTGTTCGTTTGACTATATCAAAATATACAACTCACGATGTTGGAATGATGATGATCTCAAGTATGAGGATCATATACATATTAATCACTATGAGTAATATTGTGACAATTACATAATAATCCAAGAAACATACTCATAGCGGGTCGGTCCAATATGTTGTTCTCTAACACACACATTCATGCATTGATTCTGATACTCGATATCAATGACAACTCTTTATCATCAATCAACTACATGTTAGTCTCAATGCATTATTATTGTCCTAGCCAACAATAATACTTGACTAAGGATCTTTTAAGAATAATCATATTATTCTTAGGACATTATTATAAAACAGTTTATTTATGCACACAGAAATGAAACTGAAATAATAATGGCAAAGCCTTATATTAATAAACATGATAAATCAAGTATGTTGTTACAACCATCTCGTGATTGATCTTTGGGCATACTCTTACAAAATGAGTGTGTGAAGGGTATTATGAGGTTAAATTCATGTGATTCTAAATTAAACAATTGGTGTTTTCAAGGGCTTAATCTTTTGTAAGGGAGGATATTCGGCCATGGATGTTGTGTTTCTTGGTAGGTGTTTTCATGTTTTTGGTATTAAGAATGATGATAGATGAATTGAGATTGTTAACTTGGATGGTTGTGGCTAAATGAAATTGTTGGCAATTTGCTACTATGTGAAATGCAAGATTAATGTATGATTTAGAAATCTTTGCTTGAAAGTAACATTTTATGTATGTGTATTAGCCGAATTTGAGCTTAGAGTGGTAAGTATAATTAGTGAAATTATGCTTTGAAAGAGTAAATTGTTCAAAGGAACATTCGGCCATGGGGTATATTTACATTGTTATAAGTTGGAATTAAGGTTTGTCATTTGGTCCTTATTATGGCCGAATGTGATAAAAGTTAAAGAAAAAAATTGGTTAAAGGTGGAGTAATTGAGTTTCGGCTAATAGTATGTGGCATGAAATTTGTCAAAAATGCCTTATATGATGATCGGCCTTAAGAAAATTTAGAACTAAGAAGCTTAATGTTCAATGCTTAATACATGCTTATACAATTGCTCAATGTGGCCTTGAAGACTTAGCATCCTTAAATTGCATTGTTAATTTGATTATTAAATAAAAGACCGATTGTGTACAAGGGATATCTCATGACCATTTGATTAAGTGTGTTAGAAAGACTTGATTAAATAGCTTTTCCATGAGACATTTGCATATTCGGCTATAAGGTTGGATCTTGCATAGGGGAGTGTGAAATTAACGCATGGTGCAAAATTGAGTTGTGAGTTGATTATTACTGACTTGTATGATTCATCTAGTTAAATGAAATGAATATGAATTATGCATATATATGTTAAGATCAATGACTTCTTTAAATGATGCCTTGTAATGTTATGTTTTAATTATGTGAATAAGTACATTAAAGAGTGAATTTTGTATAAATCTGCTTGATACAGCAGCAGTAACGTGTTTTGGAAAAATCACCATAAATTGTGGGAGATGAATTAGAGGCTGAATAAATTGTTTAATTAAAGCTTAGTGAGTCTAGTTTCTTATAAAAGAAACCTTACAAGCAAAGGAGTTTCTGATAAATAGATTTTTAGAGTAGAGTGAGACAGTGTCAGATTGACTACGAAATTCCCTGTTCTGTTTTTAGAAAATCACCATAAATTGCATAAAAATTTTTATGAGACAAAATTTATATGCTTAGACTCCTTAATGAGTCTAGTTTCAAATAAAATTGGTTAGGAAATATTTGGAATTCTGTACAAGGAGAAATTTGGCTCGTAGTATAGAGTAGTCAGTTTAATCAAACAGTGAAATAGGGGAACTTTAAGAAAATTCTGGTATTGATTGGCCAAACCAAAAATTATGAAAATTTTATGGATGGAATATAAATGAGTCTATTTTCATGCAAAATTAACGGCACTTCATTTGGAGTTTTGTAGCTCTATTTATGAGTAAATTATTGACTGCTGCTCAGAAAATCAGCTTGTTGTGACTTATGATATGTCTGTGAAATGACCGAATGTGCGTATGTGTTTGCAATGAGAAGAATATGCATGTATTATTTGACTATAAGTGAAAATGATTCATTGAGATGCTTGAATAAGGATTAATAAAAATTAAATGTTTTATTTAGCTCAAGAGCATAGAGGGACGAGTTCGGATAAAGGGAAGGCCAAAGTGGTCGAATAGCCAACTCGTAATTTCTCGGGAAAGTTCAAGGTAAGTTTTGAGTAAACGAAATTGCTATTTAAGTTAAAATGCCATGAGATACATGCCGATTTTTGAAAGATGTCCCCTTGAGAAAGAAACCTTATTCATGTTTGCTATATAGCCGAATGGCTCTTAGAGAAAAGGGCCGAAATTGAGATTTGAAATGCATTGCTTATGTATGTTTGATCACTGGGCCGAAAGTCTAGAAAAGAAGAGTATACGTGCATGAGTTTTGAATTATATATATATATGCATGATATAAAGTCGAGAAGCATGTTATATGTTGTATGCACATGAATTGATTGAATTACAAGTGAAATCTTGTTATGTGAAACTTGGCAATATGCGAATATATATGTATGAGAAATTGTGATGCGAATCCGGGATTTAAGTCCCGCTGACTATATGTGGAGACTATGTCCGGGTTAAGACCCAAAGGCTATATGCAGAGATGATGTCCGGGTTGAGACCCGAAGGCTATATGCGGAGATTATATCCGGGGTAGAGACCCGATGGCTATGTATAGAGTTTACCCGAGCTAAAGATCTCGATGATAATAAGAGTAAAGCCTAAGACTAATGGTATTCAAGGTAACGATCGCTAATGAATTGTGCTGAAAGTGTTAAGTTATACAGGTATGTACTTTTGGCTTATATGCAAGCTGGATTTTTGGACCGAATATTAAGGTCATTATGTGATTTCATATGTGTTCATGAAATGAGATTATTAATATGGTCTAAGTACAATTGGCCTATGTGAAGTGATATGTGAATTTTTGTGACATGCGTATGTTTAAGTGAGTTTACTATAAGTGAAAGCTATCCACTTTCGTATACGATGTGAATGTATATATTTGGTTGAAACGTTACTTACCTAAAAGAGGAGGGAAACAAAGATACGAACAACTATGCTATAATTTGATGCTTTATCTGTTGTCATTGCTTAAAACTTACTAAGCATTGAAATGCTTACTCCGTCTCCCTTGTTTTCTCTATTTTATAGATCTCTTTTTGGAAGCTACGGACTCGGGGATTGAAGCCTTGATCACCTACACTATCGCTGTTATTTTGGTACATTTAATGGTTGTTTTGGATCAATGGCATGTATAGGCTAATCTCCTTCTGTTGAATCAAACTACATTTTAAGTTGTAAATATTTCTAGCCATGCGAAAATGGCTTGCTTAGTCTTCGAGTTTGATTATATGTGTTTGGATGATTCTCATATGATTCGATGTTGTGGCATGATATTTGGTTAGTACCCAATATGCAATGAATTTCTAATATGGTGATCGGTTATTGAAATGTTCGATTTAGCCAAATTGTTAGTAGCCACAAGGTAGAGATTTGCTAGCATGCTTATAGAAGGATTTTAATGAGATTTGATGTATTGATCGAACCGACCTACAAGAGTTATATTCGACTATAGAACTCAATGAATTCACGCCTAGCATGTAACCATGAACCTCGGTAGATTGTATTTAGTTTTGTAATACCTTATACCCTATTCCGGCGACGGACAGGGGTGTAGGGTGTTACAATTATTATATGCAAATTCGACCAACAGTAAATATTTCTCCCTATTTCCTTCAAACTTTAATACACAACAGCAAAGCTTATCTTTGAGAATCTAGATCACACGCTCGAATTGACCATCGGTCTAAGGATGAAATGCAATACTAAAATGCAACCGCGTACCAAGAGCTTCCTGTCACTTCCTCCAAAATCGTGATGTAAACTGTGGATCTCTATCCGAAATAATGGAGATTGGCACTCCGTGTTTTTTGACAATCTCATAAACATATAACTCAACTAATCTATCAAGAGAGAAATCTATACGTACCAGAATAAAATATGCAGACTTTGTCAAATGATCAACAGTAACCCAAATGATGACATCTTTCTTTCTTAGTTATAAGGGTAAACCCAATATGAAATCTATAGTAACTCTATCACATTTCCACTCTGATATCATCATTGGTTGTAATAGTCCTGAAGGTACCTGATGTTTAAATTTAACTTACTGACATACCAAACATCTCGATTCAAAATCAGAAATCTTGTATTTCATTCCCAACCACTAGTACACCTGTCTCAAATTACTATACATTTTATTGCTTCCCAGATGAATAAACAAGCTACCGCTATGTGCTTCATGTAAGATTCTCTGAATGAGCTCTGGATTATTCAATACACAAACTCTACCTCTGAATAAAAAATAATCATCGGGGCTTATCTGAATTTTTAAATCAGAAGTTGACTCATATAGTGCCCCATTTAGCTAGCAAATCATCGTCACATTTCTAAGCTTCACAGATCTATTGTAAAAACATCAGTCTAGCTTTCAACTCAACTAAGAATGAACCATCGTCAGATAATGTTAGTCGTGTATTCATCGCTCATAGAGCAAATAAAAATTTTCTACTTAAAGTGTTAGCAACTATATTCGCTTTTCCCGAATGATAATCAATGATCAACTCATAATCTGTAACATCCCAATTTAAGGCCTAGTCAGAATAGTGGTTTTGAGACCACAAATTCGAAGAAGAAATATTTGTTTTATGATTACTTTGAGGTCCATGACATGTTTGCATGATCGTGTGAAAGTTTCATGAAGGAATTTTGTAAATAAGAGTCTAATTTGACTTTTAGGACTAATTTGCAAAAGTTGCAAAATATGAGATTCTAAAAGCTTTAAGTATGAAATAGCTTTGTATTATTTGTAACACCCTGATTTTGGGCCTAGAAGAATTGGGCTTAGAAGAATTGGGCCTCGGGTGTGGGTGTGTTTAAACTTTTCGAGAGTATGATAATGGCACAAATTGCATGTTAGAATGGTTAGGCTGGTGATTTTGAAGTATTTAGGGGTCTCTATGAAGTCCTAAGTTCAAATTTTAGGTTAGGAAATTTTTTTTTCAACCTTTAGGGAACCCTAACCCCAGGAGTTATGACCTTTAAATAAATGGAGAAGAAATAGGACACAAGTGAGGTTGTGGTGTAGTGGCTAAGTGGCGTCACTCATGGAGTAGGGAGGTGGCGTCATTAGCTGGCAAGGGGATCTTGGGTTCTAGTGCAGGCATGTTAATGTTGGGGATTTATTTTTACTCAATGATAGCTAGTAGTGGCGTTAGACTTGAACTTTGAAGGAAGTGATCAGAAGAGAAATTTAAGGAGGGGATTTAGGAGCTTATCGTGGAGAAAAGTTAGGAGATGAGGTATGGGTAGTGTTGGAGCCAAATAGGTAACTATGGTCGGGAATTTCGGCTATAGAAGTGAAATGCCAAATTTACTTAGAATTTTTCGGCATTTTTCTCCTCTTGGGTTTCAGTTTTCCTTTGTGCATCTAGGTAAATATTTGATTTCTTTTTTTCTTTCGTGACTTACTTTGTTTTTTTTCTAAAGCCAAAATCCATTATTCTCCCTACAATAAATGTCGAATGCTTCCTTTCTTTATTGCCTTTGCCGAAACCTTCTCCTCTCAATTTTCCCTTTTGCTTCATCATTCTTTTTCCTTGTTCTTTAACCTTGGCCGAATGGGTGCTAAACCAAATGGTTGATTTTCTTTCTTATTTTGTGCCGAACACTTTCCTCTTCTGTGTGGTCGAATTCCTTGTTCTTCCATCACCAATTCTATTTTTATTTCTAAGCACCAAAACTGACTTCTTCTCTCTTTCTTCTTAATCGTGGGATTGAATCTCTTCCTCCAAGTCTCTGCCAAATCACTCCTTGCGTTCCGGGTTTTGGGTAAGTAATCTTCACTTTAGTTTGGAGGTTGGCCGAATGGTTATAAGTGAAAAGGGTGACTTATGTAGATGTGAGTCACCTGTTATTCAATCTTTAATGGTTAAGTTGATGCAGATCTAGGAAAAATAATCGCGGTTAGTGATTATGAAAGGGCTATTAAGGTTTGACGAACAAGGTAAGGCTAATTGTAAGATTTCAGTTTTTGGTAAAGATATTTGTTAAACATATGATTAATTGAAGAGTGATATTGACTGTAGGTTTGTGGCTAAGGAGATTGTAGCACGTTCTGCTATCAGGTGTGTACACACACTGCACACACACAATAGATCAGTAAATCCCAAAATGCCAAAAAGTTGAAATGCCAAAAAGCTGAAGGTTTGGCTACGATAGTCTTGCGAGTGCGCGAACATTCGTATGAGAGTAATCAATACAGTACCATAGACCCTATGAGCGATCTCATGGACTTGGGTCACATTTTGGCCAACTGGGCCAGAATGGGCCAAATGGGATGACAGGCTTATGGGCCACATAAGAAAAAATTGATAAATTGGTAATAAGCAACGAGCTGATTAAGTTGGTTGTATGGCTTGGAATAGATTTGGGCCTGATGGGCCGTATAAGTGTGACTAGGCTTAGTAGGCCATATAAATGTGATTGGGCCTAATGGGCTATATGAATGTATGTGGATTCGTTAGGGTTATGTAATGGACTTTTAGGCTTAGTATCTTATAATCATTTAAGCAAGCATAAAACTTAATTAACCAATTAAGTGTAACTGTGGACAAGTCATAAGGTGAAACTGTGGCAATGGGTATATGCATGTTTAGGATTGGATCTAGGGAGAGCTTGGTACTTAAGTGGTCTTAATGACTCACCTCATCTTCTCTGGAATCCTACTTGGTGCATAGTATCTGTTCACTTTAACCAATGGGGACTTGTTGGCAGGACAAGATACGTAATTAGACCCAAGGTGTTAAGAAATTACTAAAATACCCTTGTAAGGTAAAATTACTGAAATACCCCCGTACGGTAGAATTACTGAAATATCCTTGTAGGGTAGAACTATTGAAATATCCCTATAAAGTAAAATTACTGAAATACCCCTATAAGGCAGAATCACTGAGATACCCGTGAACTACAAAATTACAAAAAACCCTTAGTTGGCAAATTACCAAAATACCCTTATGTGCCATGAGTATGACTTATGCATGCTATATGTTATCTGTTGCATTCATGTGTTATTATATTGCATATGGGCTGGGATTATGATTGGAGGAAGTGTATATAAGGTTCGCACAGTCGCTTGATGACTGTGGATCCACCGCAGGCACTTTAGCACTTTAGCCATCGCAGGCTTTTTAGCCACCAAGCAGCTATGCTGCACCGATAAGTAGCGCCGCAACTGGTGTTACACCAAATATAAGTAGCTATGCTACAATGATAAGTGGTGCCACAACTGGTGCCACACCGGGTGTATAAGGATGGGTGGGTTGAGTATCTCTCCAAAGGAGTGCAGAGTTAGAAGGGGGTGTACAGGGTTGGTTATGGGCAATTGCACATTGCATAATCATATTGATATTGTTGTGAATTGGGCTAAGGTCTAAGGCCACTGTATGTTGAGATATGGGCTCAGGCCCAACCGAGGCCACTATGGGCTAAGGGCCAAAAGCCATCGTTATTGAATAAGGCTTAGGCCAAAATTGTTTAATGCATGTTGTGTGTCTATCAAGGGACGTACACACTGAGTTTTTGTAAAGTCACTCCCTCTTTTTAATTGTTTTGAGGTGACCCTTAGTAGGCGGCTCGACGATAGAGGGGACTCGGAGGTGGCTACACTGCAACTTGTTTTAATGATCAGTAGTTTTATTTATTTGCCTTATTTTAAATTATTTTGATTGGGTTGTAATAAGGCTTTTATAACTTCTGGATTATTTTTAAATTTGGGATTTTATTGTGATTTTATAATTGCTAGTGGTAAAAATGAGTTTTTCCAAAACAACCTCTGCTTTAAATTAAGCTTTCGCAATGATTAAGATTTTATAATTAATAACGTCTTTAATAGGGGATAATCTTTTTAATAAACCATATTTTGAATTGATCAAACGTAAACTGAGGTTTTACACAAATTTTTAAACAAGAAGGGTTTTCAATGAAAACTTGGTTTTCGAAAAGCACTTTAATGTGACATGCCATATTCGAGCCTAACTTCTAGGCCGAGTTTGGGGTGTTACATTATTCATTAGGGGTCCTTAAATAGAAATTTACCCAATTTTTATATTTTTGGACACAAATAGGCATGCATGGGTAAATTTTGAAAGATTAGTAAAATGGGCATTTTGGTTATTTCGTTATTAAATGAATAAAAAGGGAAAAGGAAAGCAAAAATGTGCTCCTCTTTCTCAAGCAAGTGCCGAAATTTCTATGGGTTTCATAGTTAGGGTTGTAACATCCCGAAATAGGACTTAAATGGAACAGAGGTTGGTAAACCACAAATCTGAGATAGAAAAGTTTATTACGATGAATTATCATGATTTACCGATTGACTAGATGCATGTGTTAGACTACCGATAAGAAATTTTATAGATTGCATGTTTAAATTTTCTATTAGAGCTTATTTGTAAAAGTTATTGTAACAGCCTAATTTAGGGCCTAAACGGAACGATAGTTTCGGAACCATGAATCCGAGGTAAAAAAATATTCCGATTTAGTTTTAAGGTTTATTTATTGATTTAGTAATTGTGTGAAAATTTTGCGAAGAAATTTTATGTATAGGTGCCTAATTTGATAATTAGGACTAAATTGTAAAAATTGTACAATGTGAGTTCTAGATATTAAAGGGGATTTAATTGAAATAAGTTCTTAAAGTGGAGGTCCTTATTTAGCAATTAGACCATTGGATAATTTGGTGGACAAAAATGGGCATGAATAGGAAAAATTTGAAAGAAAAGCCTTTAAGGGCATTTTTGTCATTTGGTAATTAAAAGAATTAAAAAGGGAAAATAAAGCCAAAATTGGTCCATCTTCTTCATCGAGGCCGAATATAGCATGGGGGAAGCCATGGTTAGGGATTCCAAGCTTTCCAAGCTCAATAGTAAGTCCGTTCTAGCCCCATTTTTAATGTGCTTTACGTTTTTGGAATCCGGGTAGCTCGATAAAGCTTATTCTAGCCATAATTTAGGCTAGGGTACATATTTGGAAAAATACACATTGGTGAAAAGTGTTTATTTTGATGTTTTATGATAGAATATGAGGTTTTAAATTATGCTAGACAACTTGTGCTACTCGGTTTTAAGTAAAAACGAGTAAAAGGGCTTAATCGGTAAAAATACCTATTGTTCATAAGTACATGTTATAGTGGGAATTTGAGGTTGATGTTGGTAAATAAATGATCAGCATGTCCTAAAACATAAGAATTTGGGAAAAAGTTTAACTTCTGAGCCTTGGGGCAAAAGTGTAAATATGCAAAAGTTTAGGGGTAAAATTGTAATTTTGCCAAAGTTTAAGTTAGGGACTGTTTTGAATAGTACATTAATTAAATAAGTGAAATATGATGTTTTAGATCCCGAAAAACGAGATTTGGACCTAGAACGGGAGAAAAATCGAAAATCGGGAAAGTTGGTAAAATGGTCGTTTTGGCATCGAGGTAAGTTCATATGTTTAATAAGAAATTAATTATGCATATTTGGGGGTTAAATTGGTATTTAGCTATAAATATTTTAGTAGTGAATTTCAGATATAGTAATTATTGTTCGATAATAATTCGACATTGAAAAGATAAATTATAAAAGGTTACATGTAAGCCCATATCTGAAATATGGCCTTGTATGATATTGAGAAAGTAAAGAAAAACATAGTTTGAAGGGGATAAGTTGAATCGAAGAGGAGTCGATAGATAAAAAGTATCAGAAAGCCCCGTTTGAACCTTAGGAATGTTTGGGATACGAATGTCATGACATTTGGGGTTATCAGACAGGACAGGAATAATCCATGTAAGTCCATATCAGACATATGGCTTTGGAAAGAAGGAATAATCCATGTAAGTCCATATCAGACATATGGCTTTGGAAAGACAGGAATAATCCATGTAAGTCCACATCAGACACATGGCTTTGGAAAGACAGGAATATCTCATGTAAGTCTATGTCAAGAACATGGCATTGGTAGGCTATTATCAGGCAGGAAAACCCGAGTATCCTTAGTATTCCAAGTGGCTCAACGGGCTAATGTACATGTTAAATTATAGGAAGGTTCAGGTAAAGAAATGATAAAACAGGTTCAAGTGAGTTCGTAAGAACACCATAGTTATTAGTTGAGAAAACTTTCAATAAAGGAAAGGTAATTTATGTTTATGAGTTTTTAGTTTACACCATGAGAATGACATAAGTTGAAATATCTTAATATCAGGAAGGAATATGACTATGATCAGTGAGATGATGTAGGCATGCAAGGGAAATTAGTAAGTGATGAGCCTATAGTATATAGAGCCCTTGGTAAGGCCATAGATAAGTAAGTTGGGAAAGTAAGAATTTAGCAGTATTTATTCAAGCTGAAACAGCTTAGTAGTAAGCTAAAATTATTGTTACTGCTTATTACTTTACATGTGAACTTACTAAGCTTTATAAGCTTATTTCTTTTCCTTTCCCATATTTCAGAGTACTTAAAAGCAAGCTCGGGTTAGAGGTCATCAGAGATCGCTTCACACTATCGACTATCAAGTTACCAAATGGGTATCTCCATTTACAAATGTCCTAGTTTATGACATGTATAGGGACTTAATATTTAGTAAGTGTCAATTATGATATGGCCAATGTATGGCAGGTAAATATATGATAAGGATTAGATATTGAAATAGCTAATTAAGAATATGTTTTGATGTTATGTATACCTAAATGAAAGTGAATACATGGAAATCATGCAAATGTGAAGTTAGCATTAAAACAATATTAGATAGCAGCAGTGACGTGAATTTGAAAAATTACTAAAAAACAGTAGACATGGAATTAGATGGTGAGTGAGATATATAATTAAATCTTAATGAGTCTATTTCCATGTGAAAGAAACAGGGGAAGCAAAGGAGTTGTAAATTATGAGTTATAAGAATTTGAGTGAGACTACTCCAGGTTGATTTCGCGATCCTCTGTTTTGACTTTAAAAATTCACTATAAATTTTACATAAATAATTAGAAGTTATAGTTTATATTCCTAGATTCCTTATTGAGTCTAGTTTATAATAAAAGAAGCAGCATTGTTATTTGAATTTGGTATTGAGAGAAATCCATTTCGTAGTGAACAGAGGTCAGGGCAGTTGATCAGTGAAACAAGGGAAACTTTAAATAATAAACTGTACAAATTGGCTGAGTCAAAAATTCTAGAAAAAAATTTGTAAGAACACATATGAGTCTAGTTTTATAGAAAAGTTACGGAATTGAATTTCGAGTTGCGAAACTCGAGTTATGATTTTTTAGCGATAGTTACGCAGTTGGACAGCTTTATTATGGAACAGTGAAATGATATGTTTTGTTCCATTTAAGTAATCGGGAAATTTTCATTAATCCTGGTTGGTCCTAAATGATTTCAATTGTATGATTTAGGGTCTCGATGATCCTTTTTAGGGACATATTGAATGAATGAAAATAATTTAATTTTAGAAGCAAATTTCATACCCAGGTTGAGTAAGTGAAGTCTGGTAATGCCTCACGCTCGACTCCGGCAACGGTCTCAGGTAAGGGGTGTTACAAGGGTTTTTGTCATTTTCAAGCTCAATATTAAGTGCACCCTAGCCCTGCTTTTAATGTTCTTTATATTTTTGAAGTCATTATCAACCGATCTAGATATTTCTACCATTATTTTGAGCTAGGGTGTATGTTCAAAAATTTACCCATGTGTGACATGCATGTAGTTTGATGCTTAATGAAGGAATATGAAAGTTTGATGTCTGATAAACATCTTTTACCAAGTGATTTTTCATTAAAACACCTAAAAAGGACTAAATTGTAAAAGTTAAAAAATGGGTAGTAAAAATGTGTTTTAAAAGAAAATATGGGCTATTATAAGCATGAAAATGGTTCAACTAGGCTTGTATGCTAAAGAAATTTAGTACGTTTCATTTTACGAGCCTAGGGACTAAGTTGTAATTATGTGAAAGTTTAAGGGAAAAATTGTAATTTTTCCAAAGTATGATATATGGACTGATTTGAATAATGTGATGATTAAATAAGTGAAATTTTCTATTATAGATAAAGAGAAACGGAGTCCAAACCTAAATCGAGGAAAGAACAAAGTTGCAGACTAAATTGTATAACTAGTCATATTTTGTTTCCGAGGTAAGTTTGTGGGTTAGTAGTGCAACATTACTTCATTATGTATCTAATGCTTTATTATTGCATGATATGTACAATTGGTCTATGAATTTTGATTTACAATGACTCGATGACGATGTGACAAGGTTTTGATGTTTAGAAATCCCGGTTGAACCTTAGGAATAGATAGGATACAAATGTCATGACGACTTTAGGGTTATGAGATCCCATGTAAGACCATATCTAGGATATGGAATCGACATCTAAATGTGTGATTATGTGTAAGACCATATCTGGGATATGGCTTTATTATAAGATTTTGAGTAAGACCATGTCTAGGACATGGCGTCGATATGAGGTCACGTATAAGACCATATTTGGGATATGACATCGGCATCGACTTGAGATTCCATGTAAGACCATATCTGGGATATGGCATTGGCATCCTACCATGTGTATGAGATTTACCGAGTATCCTTTAGTATTCCAGCTGGTTCAACGGGTAATTCAAGAGTATGTTAGAGAAATGACAAGTTCTAAACATGTTAAAAGGGTACAAGTATGTACACGAAGCTCATAATTCTTGAGTTATCTATCAATAAGGTCTCGGTAAGAAGTGAATGAAGGAATCATGAACATGAGATTTATGGTACATTACATAAATGACATGACCTAAGATGTATCTATGATACTTGATGACATTGTGACAAGTTATATTTATGTCATGTGTATGATATTGCATGACTAATGTTGTTAATTATTTACATGCAAACTTACTAAGCTTTATGCTTACTTCCCTTTCTTTTCCACTTTTTTTTATAGTATCGTCAAACTAGCTAGGGGATCGAAGGACGTCAGAGATTCAATCACACTATCAACTTGAAATTTTGGGTATAGCTAGTCTTAATATTTTGAGTATGGCACATATAGGAACTTGATCTTTTTGTTATATGTCTTATTGGTCTAGCCAAATATGTTGGCTTATGATGACACTTGATTCATTTTGTATAACGCCAATAAAAGTTGGACAATATTGATACTTGATATATGCATATGATGATGTTATTCATGGAAGTGATAACTTGCATGTCTAATTTGGTAAGTATGTGATGTATATACTTAAATGATGTGTGGATGACTTGGTTTTGATATATTTGATAACTTAAATATGTTATATTATGTGCCTTTGATTGGTGTAAGTGTGCTTGTGTTTTAGGGTGGCAAAAGGCTTCGTAAATAGCCTTATATTTGTCCACATGGGTAGACACACAAGCGTGTGTCTAGGCCGTGTGGGACACACGGTCAGTCCCATGGGCGTGTTGATGGGTCGTTATTCCCTTGCACCCTCATCTTACGAAATAGAATGTCCAGTAGTAAAAACACGTGCAGAGACACGATAGTGTGTCTCCGCCGTATGAGAGACACGGCCCCAAGACTTGGGAGTGTGCCCAGGCTGTGTGAAGTCTGCACGTTAAATGCTAGAATGAAATTCACCACACGGCCTAGCACACAGGCGTGTGACTTGGCTGTGTGACCTTAAATGGGTGATGACATCATAAACAGAGAGTTACATGGGCGGAGGACATAGCGTGTCCCAAGCCACACGGCCTGTCCATATAGGCGTGTGACCCTCCAAAGCATAAAAGTTTTCTAAGTGTTGTAAAAGTTTTGAAAGGTCTCGATTTAGTCCTTAACCACCTCCAATGTATGTTTAGGGTCTTGTAGGCCTATAATAGGGACGTTATGAATATGTTTGAAAAGTTTCAAATTGGATGAAATTTTATGGCCCAGTTTTGCATATGTGTTTGCGTTTAACTCCGATAATGCCTCGAAACCTATCTCGGTAGTAGATATGGGTAAGGGGTGTTACATTTAGTGGTATCAGAGCTAGTGTTTAGTCGATTCTCAGACTAACCTAGCGTGTGGACGAGTCTAGCTATACAAGCTATATATATGTAAATTATTATGATAATGTGACGACTGTTGATGATTTTAAAATGTGCTTTCATATACTAAATGGATCTCGACAGAGCAGTGACAGATGATGTTGAAAATAACGCGCTAGCTCCCGCTCAAGGGATGGTGCTTGTTGAAAATGAGAAGAGACTTGTGACTGTGAGTCAGGGAAGAGAAGCTCGAGAAGCCTTCTTCCAGATGATGAATGAGTGGTTCTTAGAGTTCGTTCGAATGAAACCGGCCACTCAAGAACAAGCTCTACCCCGTCCAAACACTTAGCCTATCCCTGTAGCTCCCCAAGTTGTGGAAATGGTAAGAAGGGAAAATCCTCCAGTTGACAAAATCCCAAAATAATGAGCCGAGGAATTTTGAGCTAATAAAGATGATGACTGGAAAGAGTAAAATTCTGGCTTGAAAATACCATCCAAGTATTCAATAAGTTGTCCTACACACGAGAGGAGTGTATGAAATGTGTTATGTCCCTCTTGAGAGACTCGGCTTATCAGTGGTGGAACACCCTTGTGTCAGTTGTACCAAGGGAGAGAGTTAACTGAGAATTTTTCCAAGAAGAGTTCCATAAAAAGTACATTAGCTATAGGTTTATTGATCAAAAGTGAAAGGAATTTCTTGAATTGAAGCGAGGCCGAATGACTATAACTGAGTATGAGCTGAGTTTACGCTCGAGAGTGTGTATCTACTAAGGCCATTATGTGTAAGAGGTTTGAGGATGGGTTAAACAAGGACATCCAATTATTTGTTGGCATTCTTGAACTGAAAGAATTTGTGGTGCTTGTGGACAGAGCTTGTAAGGCTGAAGAGTTGGCTAAAGAGAAAAGAAAAGTTGAATTGGAGTCTCACTACTCAAAGAAGAGATAGATGGGAAGGTCACTTCAGTCCTCATCCAAGAAATCGAGAGAGTTCACTACTCGATCAAATACTTCAGTCAGATTCTCACACTGAAATAGGGATAGACAGTATTCGGGTCATAAGGCTCAGACCACTTCGATTACGAGTGTTGGTAATGCCCGACCAAGTAGGCCAGAATGTCCACAGTGTGCCAGACATCACCCTGGTAAGTGTCAAGTGAATGACAGAACTCGTTTCAAATGTAGTTCACCGAATCATTTTGTTTGTGATTATTCTGAGATGGCTGAGAAAGATAGGAATCAAACTGTGGGATCGATCAATGCTCCCTCTAGAGGTAGACCATAGAGAAATCAGGGGAGTAGAATGAGCAGTAAGAGTGAACCTAGAGACTCAGTTGTGAGGTCCGAGGGTAAAGCACCTACAAGAACCTATGCCATTTGTTCTCTCGAAGAGGCTTCATCTCCTGATGTGATTACGGGTACTTTTTCTCTCTATGATACTTCTGTTGTTGCTTTAATTGATCTGGGATCTACCCGTTTGTATGTTTGTATGAAATTGGTATCTAGAATGAATATGCTTGTTGAGTCAACTGAATTTGTGATAAAAGTGTCGAACCCTCTAGGCAAGTATGTGTTAGTTGACAAAGTATGTAAGAATTGCCCTTTGGTGATTAGAGGTCACTATTTTTTGGCTACTCTCATGCTATTGCCGTTTAATGAATTTGATGTAATTCTTGGTATGGATTGGTTAACTACTCATGATGTGATAGTAAATTGTGGAAAAAAATTTATTGAATTGAAATGTGAAAATGGGGATATTCTTCGAGTTGAACCAGGTGAAATGGATAACTTGCTTATAGTAATTTCTTCTATATCTGCTCAGAAATGTATAAGAAAGGGTTATGAAGCTTATATTGCCTTTGTACTGAATACAAAAGAGTTTGAGTTGAAAATTGAATCAGTAACAGTAGTATGTGAGTATACGGATGTGTTTCCATAATAGTTGCGCGAATTTCCGCCAAGTAGGGAAGTTGAATTAGGTATTGATTTAGTCCCTGGTACTACACCTATTTCGATTACCATGTACAGAATGGCTGTAACTGAATTGAAGGAGTTGAAAGCTCAGTTACAAGAATTGACGGACAAAGGTTTTGTAAGACTTAGTTATTTGCCATGGGGTGCACCGATACTATTTGTGAAAAAAAAGGATGGTTCAATGAGGCTATGTATAGATTATCAGATGCTCAATAAGGTAACCATAAAAAACAAGTATCCTTTGCCAAGGATCGATGATTTGTTTGACCAACTGAAGGGAGCCACAGTGTTTTCAAAGATAGACTTGAGGTCTGGTTAGTACCAATTGAGAGTTAAGGAGTCAGATGTGCCGAAAATTGCATTTTGGATGAGGTATGGTCATTATGAATTCCTTGTCATGCCTTTTGGTTTAACGAATGCTCCTGCTATATTTATGGATTTAATGAACCGTATTTTCTGATTGTACTTGGATAAATTCGTTATTGTTTTCATTGATGATATACTGATTTATTCTCATGATGAGACTGAACATGCTGAGCAGTTGAGAATGGTTTTGCAAACTTTGAGAGACAAGCAATTGTATTCTAAGTTTAGTACAAGTGAATTTTGTCTTGGAGAAGTTGGATTTTTAGGGCACATTGTTGCGGGTGATGGTATTAGAGTTGACCTAGTAAGATTTTAGCTATTGTTGAATAGAAACCACAGAAGAATGTGTCAAAGGTTAGAAGCTTTCTAGGCTTAACCAATTATTATAGACTGTTTGTCAAAGGATTTTTCATGATTGCTACTCCGATGATGAGGTTGTTACAAAAAGATGTCAAGTTTGAATGGACAGAAAAGTGCCAACAGAGTTTTGAGAAACTAAAACTGGGAAATGAATTTGTGGTTTATAGTGATGTATCCTTGAATGGATTGGGTTGTGTACCTATGTAAGAAGGAAAACTTTATGCAAGAAGGAAAAGTAATAGCTTATGCCTCGAGACAACTAAAACCACATGAGAAATTTTATCCGACACATGATTTGGAACTAGTCGCCATTGTGTTTGTGCTGAAGATCTAGAGACACCATTTGTATGGAAAGAAATGTTGGGTATTCACTGACCATAAAAGTCTAAAGTACTTAATGACTCAAAAGGATTTCAATTTATGACAACGAAGGTGGCTTGAACTGTTAAAAGATTATGAGCTAGTGATTTACTATCATCCGGGAAAAGCAATTGTAGTCTCGGATGCTTTAAGCAGAAAATCCTTGTTTACATTGAAGACTATGAATACTCAGTTGAATGTATCTGATGATGGTTCTATTCTGGTAGAGTTAAGAGCTAGACCGATGTTTCTCTAAGGGATTTGTGAAGCTCAGAAAAGTGACAGTCAATTGCAAGTCAAGAGAGTTTAGTGTTAGGTAGGTGTTGAATCAAATTTTTGGATTGGTTCCGAGGGTTGCTTAATGTTCCAAGATAGAATTTGTGTACCGAGAGATGATGAGCTTGTTCGGAAAATTCTACATAAGGCACATACTAGTTGTTTGTCTATCCATCTGGGTAGTACGACAATGTACAATGACTTGAAGAAATTGTATTGGTGGCCGAGAATGAATATAGATATTTTTGAGTTTGTATCGAGATGGCTGATTTGTTAGCAAGTAAAAGTTGAACACCAAATACCTTCTAGTTTACTTCAACCTGTGATGGTTCCCAAGTGGAAATGAGACCGTATTACTATGGATTTTGTGACAGGATTGCCTTTGACACTAAGAAAGAAAGATGTCGTATGGGTTGTGGATGATAGACTAACGAAGTCAGCTCATTTTATACCGGTACGTACTAACTATTCACTTGATAAGATGGCTGATCTGTATGTTTCTAAAATTATGAGAATTCATAGAGTACCTTTGTCGATTATTTCGGATAAAGATCCGAGGTTTACATCACAATTTTGGAAAATGTTACAAGAAGCTTTGGGCATAAAGTTGAATTTTAGTATCGCTTTCCATCCGCAAACTGACGGTTAGTCGGAGAGAGTAATTTAGATACTTGAAGACATGCTCTGATGTTGTCTATTGGAATTCCAAGGTAGGTGGGAAAAGTATTTATCGTTGGTAGAATTTGCCTACAACAATAGTTTTAAGTCAAGTTTGAAAATGAGGCGTTATGAGGCATTGTATGGCGTAAGTGCCGAATGCCTCTGTATTGGACCGAACTAAAAAAAAATCAGATTCATGGGGTTGACTTAGTCAAAAAAACCGAAGAGAAAGTAAAAATGATTCGTGATTGTTTGAAAGCTACTTCAGATAGACAAAAGTCCTATGTAGATTTGAAATGGAAAGAGATTGAATTTCAAGTCGGTAACAAGGTATTCTTGAAAGTATCTCCACGGAAGAAAGTTTTGATGTTTGGCCGGAAGGGCAATTTCAGTCCTCGCTTTATGGGGCCATATGAAATTACTAAAAGGATAGGGCCGGTAGCATATCGGTTAGCCTTGTCACCTGAGTTGGAAAGAATTCATGATGACTTCCATGTGTCTATGTTGCGTCGTTACCGATCTGATCCTTCGCATGTGATTTCACTGACAGAGGTTAAGATTTCTCCGAATATGACTTGTGGAGAAAAGCCGGTTAGGATTTTGGCTTAGGAAGTCAAACAATTAAGGAACAAAAGTGTTTTCGTCGTGAAAGTGTTATGGCAAAGACATGGGGTTGAAGAGGCTACATAGGAGGCCGAGGAGACCATCAGCAAACAGTTCCCAAACCTTTTCACCCATATGACTTTCGAGGATGAAAATCCCTAAAAGGGGAGAGTTGTAACATCTCGATTTATGGCCTAGTCGGAATAGTGGTTTCAAGACCACAAATCTAAAGTAGAAATATTTGTTTTATGATTGTTTTGAGGTCCAAGACATTTTTGCATGACTGTATGAAAGTTTCATGAAGTAATTTTGTAAATAAGAGTCCAATTTTACTTTTAGTTGCAAAAGTTGCAAAATATGAGATTCTAGAAGCTTTAAGTATGAAATAGCTTTGGGTTATTAATTAGGGGTCCTTATATCCAATTTTTATATTTTTGGAAAAAATGGACATGCAGGAGTAAAATTTGAAAGTTTAGTAAAAAGGGCATTTTGGACAATTGGTTATTAAATGGATAAAAAGGAAAAAAGAAAGCAAAAATGTGCTCATCTTCCTCAAGCAAGTGCCGAAATTCCTAAGGGTTCCATAGCTAGGGTTTTTGTCATTTTCAAGCTCAATAGTAAGTGCATACTAGCCCCGTTTTTAATGTTCTTTACATTTCTGAAGTCGTTATCAACTAATCTAGCTATTTCCACCATTATTTTGAGCTAGGGTTTATGTTAAAAAAATTACCCATGTGTGACATGGATGTATTTTGATGTTTAATGAAGGAATGTGAAAGTTTGATGTGTGATAAACATCATTTACCAAGTGATTTTTCATGAAAACACTTTAAAAGGACTAAATTGTAAAAGTTATAAAATTGGTAGTAAAAATATGTTTTAAAAGAAAATGTGGATTGTTATAAGCATGAAAATGGTTCAAGAATTGATGACTTCTTTGACCAATTTCGAGGAGCTTCAGTATTTTCTAAGATTGGCCTCCTATCTTAATATTATCAATTGAGGGTTAAGGAGGCTAAAGTACATAAGACGGCCTTTAGGACTCGTTATAGTCATTACTAGTTTCTAGTGATGCCATTTGGACTGACTAATGCATCGGCAGGTTTCATGGACTTGATGAACCGAGTGTTTTAGCCTTATCTGGATCAGTTTATGGTGGTGTTTATCGATGATATACTGGTTTACTCGAGGACTGAGGATGAGTATGATGAGCACCTTAGAGTTGTTCTTAAAAATTAGATGGAAACACAGCTTTATGCTAAGTTCAGTAAGTGCGAGTTCTGGTTATGTAAGGTGACACTTCTAGGTCATGTGGTATCTGCTGAGGAGATTCGAGTTGATCCTCGAAAGATTGAGGCTATGTTAGAGTGGAAGCAGCCTAGGAATGTGTCTGAGATTTGTAGTTTTCTGGGACTGGCAGGTTATTATCGGTGATTTGTAGAGGGCTTCTCACTGACTGCAGCACCCTTGACTAAGCTGCTACGTAAGGGTGTACCGTTTAACTGGACTGAAGCTGTAACACCCCAATCCCAGCCTAGAAGTTAGGCCCGAATCTGGCGTGTCACATTGAAATTTTTTTTGAAAACCATGTTTCCATTGAAAACCTTTCTTAAAGAAATTTAAAACTTCCTGCTATTTAAAACCACAGATTTCTTTTGATTATTGTTAAAACGTGGTTCATTAAAAGTCATTCTCTTGTAAAACGTTATTACCTTTAAAACCTTAATTGTTGCGGAAGCTTAACTTAAAACAATTGTTTTGCGAAAACGTAGTGTTGTTTTGAAAACAATTAACATTTTTAGAAAATCGCGGTCAACCTTTAGCAGTCAAAATAAGTAACTGAGAATTAAAAATCCAAAAACTTTAAGAGGCCTTGTTATAGACAAATCCCAATATAGTACTTATGGATAATTTAATAGAAAAACAGAAGCAGATGTGCGGCCTTCTCTGAGTCCCTCGCAGAACCGATCCTCCTAAAGCTAGGGATTACCTGCACAGTTAACTAAACAGTGTGAGTTTATGAAAAACTCAGTGTGCAACCTCTTACTTGAGTAACAGTCAGTAAACAGAAATAGAAACAAAATCAATCTGGGCCAAAGCCCTTTAATAGTAACAATACAGTCCAATTCAGAGTATACATGGGCCAAGCCCACTACAATATATTTGGGTCTCAGCCCACAACTGAATCACCTAGGCCTAGCCCTTTAAGTAGACCATAATAGATGGGCCCAGCCCATTACAGTTCTAGAATCTATTGAACCTTAGCCCATTAGAAAATCAGAAGCATTATCAGAATCAGAATCAGAAATGGTACAATACAGATATGCAGCCCATCCCAATCCAACCAACACACCACCCGTACCAACCAGCACACCATGTGGGGAATAACTCGACCCACCTAGCCCAACACACCAATACGCAGTCATGTTACTAATAACAGATATTGTGGCAGTGCCACCAGAATCAGAATATGTGGCATAGCCACTATTAATAGAACTTCCTCCAAATCAATGTCCCAACCCCATGCAATATGTCATATATGTTATGCTCAATCATCATATGTGTCTGTAGAATGGCCATGCTCAATATCAGTCATCTAACCATATATTAAAAGCCGAATAGTCACAAAACCACAGTCAAGTCAATTAAAACATAGTCGTACAATCACAGTCAAAACAATCAAATACATGGTCCAAGTCAACCTTTTTCCCTTAAGGGCAAAATGGTCACTTTACCCCCGGGGAAAAATGGTCACTTTACCCTACAAGGGTATTTCGATAATTCTACCCTATAAGGGTATTTTAGTAATTTCACAAACCAGGGGTATTTTGATAATTTTACAAACCAGGGGTATTTCGATAATTTTGCAAATTACGGGTATTTTGGTAATTTTGCAAATTAAGGGTATTTCGGTAATTTTATAAATCAGGGGTATTTTGGTAATTTCGCAAACCAATGGTACTTTGGTAATTTTGTAAACTGGGGTTTTAACGACCCAACCGAAGGTCCATCGTCACCTCGTGCGACTTTTGTAACCTAAACAGACAAAATAGGGTAATTGAGCCTAAGGCCCATTACTCGGCCCAAGTGGGCCCACACGAGCCCAAAAACAAGTACGGCTATGTGAACAACACAACCCAAATCTGTCACTTATCACATCACATACATTTTATCCGTGTGGGCCCACAAGCCTATTGGGCCTACATAACCCATTTAGCCCAAAACAACCCTAGCCAGGTGAACTACACGGCTCAGTTTAACATTTACCACAATATACCAATTTATTTCGTGTGAGGCCTATAGACCCATTGGGCCCACACGGCCCAACGTGGCCCAACACAGCCCTGACCCATGAGAACATTCATGGGGGTTTATACTGTCTAATGCCCATCTCGTGGGCTTGATTCCACCACACTCGCGATCGCACGCTCGTGTGGCATCATTCACCGATATTTCAGCTTTTCAGCATATGTCGATCAACAGTAACACGAGAAGGGTGTAATTACACACCTGATATGGATTTGTAGTTGAAACGCTTCCACGATCAAACACCTATGATAACATCAACCCCATCATTAATCTCAAACCCTCATTAATCCATCACCATAATATTAAAGACGCTTTAATCAAATTAATGCTACTTACCAGTCAATAATCGCAACCTCCTCTAGCCCCACAATCACACATTCTTTCCCAAAATTTTACCTGCACAAGCCGTTAATCGATTCATAAGAATCTACAAACCGACATGAATAAATACTTTGCTTAAGGCACTTACCACGAATCAAAAGATCCCTTGCAAGGGAAAAGTAATTGGTCTACTCCTTGGTTAAGGCAAATGAGCCCCTAGCAATATTCAAATGAAAAAAGGTGTTAGATGAACCTATCCCCAAGGTGACCAAAGAGAAAACAACCTTTTTGCCCAAGAGATACGAAAGCCAAGCCTAAAGGAAAAGAAACCAGCCAAGATTCGGCTAGAGTCACCACTTACCAACAAATCAAGGAGATTTTAGCAGTACCCTTAGTAAATCGACAAAAGGTTTGCGGAAGAAAGAACAAGTAGCATTCAGCCTAGGTATGAACACAAGAAAAATGATTGAAGAAAGTCGAATGAGAAAGAGAATGGTATTTGTTTAAGAGAGGGAAGAGAAGCCTATCAAAAGAATTCGGCTATCCATAAGAAATAGTGCTGAAGAGTGAAAACAAAGAATTAAAGAAAAGATAGCAGCTATTCAAATAAAGAAGAGCAAAATTGATCACTAAGCAAAAGAATCCCAAAAAGCACACAGAACTGAGACTTTTGAGAGAGAGCTAAATTAGCCGAAACTCTTATGCACACAATCTTAGAAAATACCCTCAAATCCTTCCCAAAATGCCAAATGACCACAACCAAATCCTTTAAGCCAAATTACTATTCACGCAAACACCTCAAAACTGATAACAACTCCCCCCAATTCAAATCCCTTGGTTTTCTCCTTAATCTACTCACCAACATCTCTCCATGAAAATCTCCTTAACCGATACTCACCACACATTCAAATTCCAAGACCAATTTAAACCCTTCCCACCAGAATCCAACTCCAACTCAACCACTGGATGGCACAACTACAAAAATAAACACTCCCAAAGCTCCCTCCACGATTCGAACCTCAGTTCTAACTGCCTTACATGTAATGACACTATGCTAGGCCACAAGCTCTTCTTATGACGTCTACTAGACACAATTCAATATAAGCCCTCAGTGCTAGCACCCAGATCCACACAAGAGCAAAAATTAAATAACTTTGCAAACACCAGAGCTTGAACCCCAGACCACATGTGCACTCCTCACGCCACCTTGCCACCAAACCACTTACTTTCTTGTGACAAATTTCAACCAAACATTTTTATAAGGCATACCAACTAAGGCCAAGATCCACTAAAGCAAAAACCAAAATTTTTTTTATAAAGCCCTAGTTTGAACCCAGGACTTCTCAGACATCCCCAACCACTCCAAATCACTAACCAACATGCCAAACACATAATTGGGATATTTTTATACACAACAGAATATTATAAGCCGCCACCAAGGCCCAGTACTTCTAGGCCCAAAATCTAGGGTGTTACAGAAGCGCAACAAGAGAGTTTCGAGAAGCTTAAGACTGTACTGACTAAGGCTCCTATTCTGATATAGCCTAAATCTGGAAAGGAGTTCATTGTTTATAGTGATGTATCACATGTCAGTTTGGGATGTGTGTTGATGCAAGATGGTAAGGTGGTAGCATATGCGTCTCGATAGCTTAAGACTCATGAGGCGAATTATCCAATGCATGACTTGGAGTTGGCCGCTGTGGTATTCGCTTTGAAAAGCTAGAGGCATTATCTGTATGGTGAGAAGTGTATCATCTACATAGATCACAAAAGCCTCAAGTATCTCTTTACTCAGAACGAGCTAAATCTTAGGCAGCGTAGATGGATCGAGCTGCTTAAAAACTACAGCTGCACTATTGAGTACCATCCTCGTAAAGTCAATGTGGTGGCCGATGCACTGAGCCGTAGAGCTATGACTGATTTGAGGGTGATGTTTACTCGCCTCAACTTATTTGATGATGGTAGCCTGTTAGTCGAGCTTCAAATTAAACCAACATGGATTGAGCAAATTAAGGGTAAGTAGTTGGAGGACGAGTCTTTGGGTCATCGGTTCCGACAGATCGAGAGTGGTGACACTGTAGATTGTCAATTGAACTCTAAGGTTGTGTTGTGTTTCCGTGGATGGATATGTGTGACGAACGACACTAATTTGAGGCAGTCTATACTTTGAGAGGCACATAGTAGCCCTTATGCCATGCATATTGGCTAAAATAAGATGTACCGAGACCTCTATAAGTTATACTGGTGGCTAGGACTGAAAAGAGAGGTTACTAATTTTGTGGGGAAATGTCTGACTTGCTAGTAGGTTAGGGCTGAGGATCAGTTACCTTTGGGTTTGCTGTAGTCGGTTAAGATTCCTTTTTGGAAATGGGAGCGAGTAACCATGGACTTCGTTAGTGGGTTACCTCTAACACCCACTAAGAAGGATTTAATATGGGTCATCGTGGATTGATTGACCAAGTCCGCCTAGTTTTTACCAGTTTGTACTAATTATTCTCTGCAAAAGCTGGCAAAACTTTATATTTTGAAGATAGTGAGACTGCATGGAGTACTAATTTCGATCATCTCTGTAGGAATCCTCGTTTCACATTACAGTTTTGGGGAAAGTTACATGAGGCTTTAGGTTCAAGGTTTGACTTCAGTACTGCATTTCATCCTCAGACCGATGGTCAGTTTGAAAGGGTGATTTAGATATTGGAGGATATGTTGAGAAGCTATATTATTGATTTATGAGGCAGCTGGGAGGCTTACCTGCCATTGGCAGAGTTTGCATACAATAATAGCTACCAGTCTAGCATTCAGATGGCACCTTACGAGGCTCTATATGGTCATAAGTGTTGCACTTCTTTATGTTAGACTGAGTTGGATGAGTGACATGTTCTAGGTCCTGAATTGGTTTCTGAGACTGAAGATAAGGTTAGGCTTATTTGGGATCGTCTGAAAGAAGCTTCTGATAGGCAGAAGTCCTATGTAGATCTAAAGAGAAAGGATATTGAGTATTTGGTGGGAGACTTCGTCTTTCTCAAGGTCTCACCATGGAAGAAGATATTGAGGTTTGGTTTTAAGGGGAAGTTGAGCCCGAGGTTTATTGGGCCTTACCATATTCTGAAACGAGTGGGCGCGATTGCTTATCAGTTGGAACTACCTCCAGAGTTGGATCATATTCATGACTTGTTCCACATCTCTATGTTGAGGCGCTACCACTCTGATCCTACTCTCATTGTTCCCATTGAGGAGATTGAGGTTAGGCCAAACTTGACCTTTGAGGAGGAGGCGGTTCAGATTTTGGATCACAATGTAAAGGTTCTGAGGAGGAAGTCGATTCCATTGGTTAACATTCTATGGCCTAATCATACCACTGAAGAGGCCACGTGGAAGCCTGGGGGTGTGATACGTCAGCAGTATCCTCATCTGTTCTGATTAGGTAAATTTCAAGGATGAAATTTTCTTTTAGGGGGTAGAGTTGTAACGCCCCAAAATTTTTTGTTTTGATTTTGTGAGTGTGTGACACAAATATCTGTCTGCTTCAATGGTTATGTGTTCTAGGTGTGTTTGGGAAATCCCAAGTTCAAGCCATGAGTTGGGAAAAATTTTGGTTTTCTTTTAAATTAAGCCTTAACCTTATTCAGTAAGCTTTTATTTAAATTTTTGTAAGCATATATTAGAATGGGTCTGCTAGTCTAGTGGATAAGTGGAGTGTTGGCGTGATGGAGGTCCTATCTTCGAGTCCTTGCATGAGCATTATTTTTGCTTGTTCGTTCAAAAAGAGTTTGTGTTGGACTAAAAATCTGAGTAGTGGGTGGTTGAGATAGGGTAGTGGATTTGGGTGATTCAGTTTTCCCAAAATATCTTGACGCAGAAAAATACTGACATTTTTCTCTCCAACTCTTTTCTCAGTTTCTTCTTTTTCCTTTTTCCTTTTCAGCCAAAAGTCCTTTGGTTTCCTACCATTGCTGCCATTTTTCACACTCTTCCCTTATTATTGATCTCGATTTGTGCCTCTTTCCCATCGATATTTCACGTCTCTCTATTCCTGTGCTCTTCGTGCATAGTCGGTAAGTTTAGAGGTGCATTTGTTAATTTGTTTTAATGAATTGATGGATTATTAAGAGTTCATTTTCTGAATAAGGGTCAATCAAAGCTATGTGGGTTGTTAATCAGCACTCTAGTAGTAGGGAATCACCATTGTTCATCGAAGATAAGGGTTGGTCAATTTTGGGAAAAACCCTTGATTCGAGTTCGATTTTAGCTCGCGTTATAAAAGATTTAATTAGTGTTATTCGTTTAATTTTAGATTTTGGATTGCTCGGGGACTGTTTTAGCATCAATCGAAACCAGGTGTGTACCTGATTGCACACAAAACGAGGTTTCAGTGAAAGCTGAAAACCCCACTGTCGATGCCACACGGGCATGTGGTAGGTCATGCGGTAGGCCATGTGCCCTAAGACAGCCGTGTGATCAACGAGGCCAAGCCGTGCACGAAGGACACGGCCATGTGATGACAGATAGGCTGTGTGCAAGACATGGGCTACACTGAATTAGGTCGTGTGGGCCACATGAATGTTTGGGTCCACACAGGTGTGTGGGATTCTGGGCTAGGTCATGTGATCCATACGGCCAAGGAAAATTTGAGTCGTGTGGGCCTACACAGGAAGGCCACATGGGCATGTGAGCCCATTTTTACATAAATGTTGTTAAAGTTGCACAGGTCAACCAAGTCGACTGTGAACCTACGTTAAAGTCGATAAGCACTACTTAGATCCCTAGATAACTGAAACTGATTCTGTGCTTAATGTACTGAGCATGTTATTATTATGCATGTGTACTAATTTGAATGTATGTACTGTTAATCATGAACATAGCATATCATGTGTTGTATGTTGCATCGCATGGGGTTGGGATAATGATATTGGAGGAAGTGTACTGAAAGGCTTTAAGCCTATTTACCGGTAGCTCTGCTGCAATTTATACTAAGAGGCTCTTTAGCCTATTAACTGGCAACTCAGCTGCATTATACTAATATGTGCCACATTCGGTACAACTTGTAAGTGTAAGGATGGGTGGGTGTTTTAAACCCTACAGTAAGTGTAAGGATGGACGGAGATGGCGTAGTAGAGGCTGGTGGGTAGGATTCTGCATTTTGTTCACTGCATACATGACTATTACTGAGATGGGCTAAGGCCCCAATGCATATCTGTTACTGTACTGAATGGCCTAAGGCCCAAACTGTTTCTAATATTGTAATTGGCTTAGGCCCCAGGTTGTACTGACTGTTACTATAATTATTTGTATGTTTGTTTTCAGTGGGAATTACACACTTAGTTTACGTAAACTCATCCCTTCTATCTTATCTATACAGGTAATCCCCAGACTTAGATGGATCAGTGTGGCGGAGGACTCGATGGTGACCATGGTATTTGACTATTATGACTATCAGTTTGTGATTTATGGTTTTTATTTTCATGTTTTGTTTAGTCTTAATATGGGTTTATTTTGATGTAATTTTGAGGACTTTCTAGGACTTTCACTTAATTTGGGTTTTGAATTGTTTTCATAGAATTATAACTGCTAGTCGTAGGAAAACTTGATTTTCAAAATAAGATACAGATTTCTCTAGAAACCTGAACACTTAAACTGTAACACCCCTTACCCGGGTTCAATGCCTGAACCGACTACAAGGCATTACCGAAATAATATCACAACCAACAAGCATAGTCAGACCATAAAATTTTGTTTCAAACTAAAACCTTTTCATAAAATATCATACAATCCTTAGAATGGGCTTACGAGGCCTTAAACATAGTTTGGGAGTAGTCCGAGCCTAAACTAGGAACTTAGAAAATTTTTCAAAATTTAGGTTGAACACAGGGCACACACTCATGTGAAACAGGGGCACACCCGTGTGGGCAAGTCGTGTGGTCACACATACCCATGCCCCCAACCCGTGTTGAATTCTGGAGAACTTATTTTTCATTTCGAACCTACAGGGGATTTTACACGGCCGAGCACACGCCCGTGTCCTTGCCCTGTGTCCTTCACATAGCCTCGACACACGAATGTGGCCTCTCCGTGTGAAAAACTGGGACATTCTGTTTATGAAATTAGCATACAATTTTGGTCACATGGCCATGGGACACGCCCGTGTGACCAGGCCGTGTGACGTCCTTAGTCTCCAAAAATCCCATGCAAAATTCACACGCCCTACACACAAGGTAGTGGGGGCTGGCCGTGTGGCACAAAGTTAGGCTATTTTCCAAGCCATCCTTTGCCCCAAAACACATGCTAACTTTACCACTTTTAATCCACATAACTTACACATTTTTAGGCATCAAAAGGGCTTCATTTAATCATCAATCATCCATTTCAACTTAACCACACACAAACACACCAATCATTCTATAAAATACCTCATAAGGATAGATAAGTAAAACAACATCATCATTGGCCATATCATATGGCCTTAATTACAAAATGGCTTATCTCATGATAACTACCACAATATAGCCAAACCATCTTAACACTTACAACACCACTAAGTCCCTATACATGCCATCTTTCCAAAAGAATACATATTACAGTACCAAAAGAACTTTGTGGAGAGTGTGGATGATCCTCCGACACTTCCCGATCCTCGAGCTGGCTTGACTAATCTATAACACGAGAAAAGAGAAAGAAGTAAGCTTTAAGAAGCTTAGTAAGTATATATGTAAATCATTAACATCATACCAAGTTTCTCAATAACCATATTTCATGCCACCTGATAACAACTTACCACCTATCCATAACATGCTTCATACATATATATACACACCAAGCATAAAATGCACCTAAACTTAAGTTCATAACCACCCTTGCATACTTATGTATTTTCCCACATATTCTATGTCCCATAAGTACCTGCATTTACACATCACATAACCACACAAATATTATTTGTAAACTTTCCCGTTGAACCCTTCAGAATAACATTCGATACTCGGTGGTTTCAGTACATAGCTCCACCAACACATAATCGGCTCTCGTTTACACATGGTGAACTCTCATCATCACCCATGTGACCTAGCCGTTAAATCTCGTACCTCTCGTGTATACATAGTGTCCAACTATAACACCCCAAACCCGGCCTAGAAGTTAGGCCCAAATTCGGGGCATCACATTAAAGTGTTTTTTCAAAAACCAAGTTTTCATTGAAAACCCTTCTTATTATTTAAAAGCTTAAGTCTTAGTTTGCATTCGTTACTTCAAAAACATGGTTCATTGAAAATTAATTTACTTTTAAAACCTTAATTATTGTTATAAGTGAAAACCAAGTAAGTTTGTGGAAGCTTTATAAAATTTTGTAGTTTGCGGAAACATGTTGATTTGAAAACAATTAACATTTTTGAGAAAATTGAGTTCTACTTAGAGCAGATAATAAACGCAATAAACAAAAACCTAACTTAAAAATCCAGAAAATATAAAAGGCTTTATTACAAACCAAACTCAAAATAAAGTACTTGAGAGTAAATAGTCTAAAAAAGAAATCATAAGCAGTGTGCAGCCTTCTTCGAGTCCCTCACAGCTCCGATCTGTCTAAGGTTGGGAATTACCTGAAAGGTTAATAAACAGGGTGAGTTTATGAAAACTCAGTGTGTAATCCCCTTATTAGAGTAATAGTCAGTAAACAAAAATAGAAATAGAATCAATCTGGGCTGGAGCCCTTTAACAGAATCAGGTGGGCCTAAGCCCTATTCAATATCAGTGGCCTTTGGGCCTTAGCCCATAGTGGCCTCAGTTGGGCCTGAGCCCATATCACAAATATAGCAGAATCATATGCATAATGCAAGATGTATGCTTTGCACCCATCCCAATCCAACCCTGCACTCCATTTTCCCTTCTAACCCTACACTCCTGTAGGGATATAAATATCAACCCACCCATCCCTACACTCCAATGGTAGCACCGGTTGCGGCACTAACTCAATCGTTGCAGCAAAGCTACTAATCATATATTAGGCTTAAAAGCCTTCAATAGTAGTATTGTACTTGGCACAAAGCCATAGGTAACTGTAATAGGATTGGCACATAGCCATCAATTAGGGTAATATAACCAGCACAAAGCCTATAATATAGGTACAAAGCCTTTGGTATTGGCACAAAGCCCATATTTATGGCACACAGCCCTCTGTAACATTATCGGTGCAGCATAGCTGCTCGGTGGCTAAAAAGCCAGCGGTGGCTATAAAGCCTTTGATGGCTAAAAAGCCTTCAGTGGATCCACAGTCGTCAAGCGACCATGCAACCCTCATATATACTTCCTCCAATCATAACCCAACCCATATGCAACATATAATCTCATGAATGCATCATAATACACATATGACATACAAATCGTACATATATCACACAGGGGCATTTTAGTCATTTTGCCCTTAGGCATATCGGACATCATTTCATTGTGGGCCCAGGTACACATTCTAGCCCACTAACAATTTCATATTTACCCAGAGTATTTAAGTTACTATTATGAAAGTTACAAATTTTCTGGGCCTAAAAGCCCGTTACATAGCCCAATATGGCCCATACATTAGTATGTATATCACATAGCATGCTTACGAGAGACAGTCACATTCATACTTAAAAAAGTTTCAAAATAGTTACTTACCCTCGAGGGCATAATCGTAATTCTAACCTACAAGGGTATTTCGATAATTCTACCCTACAGAGGTATTTTGGTAATCTTACACTACAAGGGTATTTCAATAATTTCGTAATCTGGGGGTATTTTTGTAATTTTGCAAATCGGGGTATTTCGGTAATTTTACAAATCGGGGGTATTTCTATAATTTTACAAATGAGGGTAATTTGGTAATTTTACAAATCGGGGGTATTTTAAAAATTTCTTAGTAATAAGGGTCTTAATTACGATATTAGGCCTGTCAACAAGTCCTCATTGGCTAAAGTGAACGGGCACTATGCACCAGGTAGGATTCCAGAGAAGAGGAGGTGAGTCATTAAGACCGCTTAAGTACCAAGCTCTCCCTAGATCCAATCCTAGACATGCATATACCCATTGCCACACTTCAACCCTATGACTTGTCCATAATCACACTTAATTGATTAATTAAGTTTTATGTCGCTTAAGGATTCATTAGAGACTAGGCCTAAAAGTCCATTATAAAACCCTACAACTGCACATGCTTTCATAAACTCAGCTATAGCCCATCATGCCCAATCATATTTATATGGCCCATCAAGCCCATTCACATTTATACGGCCCTTCAGGCCCAAATTTATTCCAAGACATACAACCCACTTAATCAGCTCGTCATTTATTACCAATCGACCAATTTTTACTTATCTGGGCCCACGGGTTCGTCGGACCCATTTGGCCCATTCCGGCCTATCAAACAAGGGTTAGAAGTACACACCTGATAGAAATCTGAAGTTTATCCACTCTCCGAACACTGCTATGCCCAGAAGCCTATAGTAAGCGCACCCTTAACTCCCAAAGAGTGTGTTGATGAACTTCGGTCACCACCACCGTGACCCAACGGCATACAGATCAACGAATCATCCAACGCCTAACCCAACGATCATGCCACAAAGCGAAAGGGATAAGCCAAGAAAGGTATGCCTACTCTCCTCATGATTTGCTCTATTTAAAGCCAGCTCCTCACCTATTCCCATGATAGCTTCTCGATGTGGGATTCTCTATCAATCCTCAAAAACTAAAGCATTAGCAAAATAATCAACCTTTGCGTGCCAAGGGATTCAAACCAAAGTCCTCTCGATAGCCATGCCATGCCACAAAAACTCGAACACAAGCTCTTTTGTGTCATAAGTCCAACACATTTAACTTTAAAGCCCATCTACTCACTTCCAGATTTATTTAAAAGGGAAACCAAAATATATTGCAAGAGCCAAGACTTGAACCTTGGACCCCCTTGCTTCCTTTATGGCGTCACTTCCTTGTCCCCTAAGTGGCGCCACTTTGCCACTACACCACACTCCTTTTTGTGTCTTGCTTTCACTAAAAATATTCTTAAAGCCTACTCACTAACGTGAAGGCTCCCATAAGAGAATAACATAAATTTTTGCAGGTTTGAACCCAGGACCTCTACAACACTCCAAACCTCTTAGCCATCATACCAACACTCCCAACGTGCTCGCATGGCCCGCTAAGCTAGATTTGTCCATAGCCACGTGTACGACACACCCGGTCAACTAATTCCCGTAACTCCAAAGACAACGACCCGTGTGGGCCCACAAGCCCATTGGGCCTACACGGCCCAATTTTAGGGCGTTACACCAACACTCAGAATCACACACGCAACCTAGCGATATATAACATAACTCTCGTGTTTACATGATGTACCCTTGGAACATACATGCGACCTAGCTATACTTAGTCCGTAGCTCTCGTGTATACATGGAATACACAAAGTATTATGCATGTGACCTAGATACCACATAGCATCCCGTAGCTCTCTTACACACATGGTGTCCTACACTCGGAAACACACATATGACCTAGCTATACATTCTCCGTATCTTTCGTTTTTTCAAAGTTTCAATCGAGAACACCAATTTTCCATAATTCACCAACTCATAGAAACACCAATTTTCCATAATTCACCAACTCATAGAATCCATCCAACATCATCCATATCATACAATAAATATAATTTATGTAATTAAAATCAATGTATTACTTACATATAAACTTACCTCGACAACAAAAAGCTATAATTTGCAATTTAGTCCGTAACCTTGCCCTTACCGCGGTCAAGGTCAGTTCCTCGATCTTCTTGATCTATAATAACACATTCTACTCACTTAATACACACATTACTCAATTTAGTCCAAAATCATCATATGACTATTTTTACGATTTAGCCCTTAACTTTTTCAATTTTACACTTTAGTCCCTAAGCTCGGTTTATGATTTTCATGCAACTTCCATGCATTTTAAGCCTAGTTGAACCATTTTTCCCTACAGCAGCCCACAATTTCTACCATATCACCACTTATACACACCATATTTTATCTTTTACAAATAAGTTTTTTCTACAATTACCATAAAAAACCACCTAGTGCAAATTGTTCTCCACACTTTAAAGTTTCGTATTTCACCATTAGACATCAAAATACATCCATGACACATCTATGGGTAAAATTTTAAAAATAAACCTTAGCTCAAAATAATGGTATAATTAGCTAGACAAATTTACGAGGATTCTAAAAATACGAAGAACATTAAAAATGGGGCTCGATTGCACTTACTTGTGAGCTTGAAAATAAAAAAAACCCTAGCTATGGAGAGCTTGCTACAGTCGGCCAAGGAGAAAGAAAAGACGGACAAATTTTGGCTTCTTTTCCCTTTTTATTTCTTTTATTAACTAATGACCAAAATGCCCTTCACTAAAAGCCCTTTGATTTTTCTTCCTTCCTTGGGCATTTTTGTCCAAACTAGGTTAAAATGGTTTAATTTCCATATAAGGACTCCTAATTTAAAAACCCAATTCAATCAAGTACCTTTATGGATTCAAACCCATATTTTTCACCTATTGCAATTTAGTCCAACCTACAAATTGGAATGCAAACATTAAAATTCATGCACCAAAATTTCACATAATTATTTAAACACCAAACAAACATCAAAAACTCAATCAGAATAATACTTTAGTCCCGGGATTCATGGTTTCAAAACCACTATTCTGTTTAGCCCCTAATCCGGGCTATTACAACTATGCCCCCTTTAGGGCTTTTCGTCCCCGAAAATCTTACCAATAATTAGGTTTAGGTATTGTTTCCTCATAGCTTCCTCCAGTTCCTACGTAGCCTCTTCCGCACCATGCTTTTGCCACAATACTTTCACCAAGGCTACATTTTGTTCCTCAACTGCTTAACCTCTCGAGCCAAAATTTTAATTGGCTCCTCTTCATATGTCATGTCTGGCCAAATTTCAATCTCCATAGAATGAATCACATGCAAGCGATCTGAACGATACCATCGTAACATTGGCACATGAAACACATCATGTTTCTTTTTTAGTTCTGGAGGTAAAGTCAACCGATATGCAACTGGCCCTATTCTTTCTGTAATCTCATATGACCCAATAAAATGTGGACTTAATTTACCCTTCTGGCGAAATCTCAATATCTTCTTCGATGGTGACACCTTCAAAAATACTTTATCACCAAATTGAAATTCGATCTCCTTTCTTTTCGAATCAGCATAAGACTTTTTTCGGTCCGAAGTAGCCTTTACACAATCTCGAATTATCTTCACCTTTTCCTCGGTCTATCAAACTGGATCAACACCATGTATTTGTTTCTCACTCAACTCAGTCTAGTACAATGGAGTTCGGCACTTTCGGCCATACAATGCGTCATAAGGCACCATTTGTATACTTGACTGGTAACTATTGTTGTAGGCGAATTCTATCAAAGGTAGATACTTTTCCCAACTACCTTCAAACTCTAAAACACAACACCAAAGCATATCTTCAAGAACTTGAATTACCCTCTCAGATTGGCCATCCGTCTATGGGTGAAATATAATACTAAAATTCAATTTCGTACCCAACGCCTCTTGTAATTTTTTCCAAAATCTTGAGGTGAACCTCGAATCTCTATTTGATATAATAAACATAGGTACTCCATGTAATCTCACAATTTCCACAATGTATAATTTAGCCAATTTATCAAGTGAAAAATCAACACATACTGGAATAAAGTGAGCCGACTTCATCAATCTGTCAACAATGACCCACACCGCATCTTTCTTTTTCAGTGTCAAAGGTAGACCTATCACAAAGTCCATCGTAATCTTGTCCCACTTCGACTCGAGGACCATTACGGGCTGAGGTAAACCCGAAGGTACTTGGTACTCAGCTTTCACTTGCTGGCAAGTTATACACCTTGTGACAAATTTTGAAATGTCCTTTTTAATGCCCGACCACTAGTATACTTTCTTCAAATCATTATACATTTTAGTACTACCGGGATGCACTGATAAACACCCACTGTACGCCTCATGTAAAATTTCCTGAATCAACTCATCGTCTTTTGGTACACAGATTCTATCACGAAACATCAAGCAACCATCCAGACTTACTCAAAAATCAAAATTACCACCAGTTTCACACTGAACTCTCTTGACTTGTAGCTCACTATCATTCTTTTAACCTTCAAAAATTAGCCGGAGGAACAGTGGTCTAGCCCTCAACTCAGCTAGTATGGAACCATCATCAAACAATATCAAACTCATTTTCAAAGTTCACAAAGTATACAATGATTTTCTACTCAAAGCATCCGCAACCACATTCCTTTCCCAAGGTGATACTCAATCACTAGTCCGTAATCCTTTAATAGCTCAAGCCAAGTTTGTTGTTTCAGTTTGAATTCCCTTTGATTCATTAATTATTTCAAACTTTTATGATCAATGAAAATCTGACATTTCTCACCATACAAATAATGGCGCCAAATATTCAAAGCAAAAACAATGGCAGCCAACTCTAAATCATGTGTTGGATAATTCTTCTCATGTGGTTTTAGTTATCTCGAAGCATATGCCACCACCTTGCCTTCTTGCATCAATATGCACCCAAGGTCATTCATTGATACATCACTATAAATCACAAATTCTCTCCCCAACTCTGGTTGCACTAACACTGGTGCCTCAGTCAGCTTAGCTTTCAACTGAGCAAAACTTTGCTGACATTTTTCAGTCCACTCAAACTTAACGCTCTTTTGAAGCAGATTGGTCATAGGAGAAGCAATTATGGAGAACCCTCAACAAATCGTTGATAATATCCTGCTAGTCCCAGAAAACTCCTAACCTCAGTCACATTTCTTGGTGACTTCCAATCAATAATCACTGAGAATTTACTCGAGTCAACTCGAATGCCATCGCCCGAAACTATATGTCTCAAGAACCCAACTTCGTGGAGCCAAAACTCACTCTTGCTGAACTTAGCAAACAAGTTCTCTTTCCTTAAAATCTGCAGCACTATTCTCAAATGCTCGGCATGTTCTAAATGATCCTGAGAATAGATCAAGATATCATCTATAAATATCACCACAAATTTATCCAAGTACTGCCGGAAAATTCAATTCATCAAATCCATAAATATAGCTGGTGCATTAGTTAAACCAAAAGGTATGACAACAAATTTATAGTGTCCATACCTCGTTCTAAAGGCGGTCTTCGGCACATCGGATTCCTTAACCCTCATTTGGTAATAACCGGATCTCAAATCAATAATAGAGAACATCGTTTCCCCATTAATTGGTCAAACAGATCATCAATTCTCGGCAATGGATACTTGTTCTTGATAGTTACCTTATTAAGTTGCCTATAATCAATGTAAAGCCTCATCGATCTATCCTTCTTCTTTACAAACAATATCAGAGCATCCTATGGAGAAAAATTTGATCTCAAAAACCCTTTTGTTTGTCAACTCTTGCAACTGAGCCTTTAACTCTCTTAGTTCCGTCGGAGCCATCCTGTATGGAGCAATGGAGATGGGTGCAGTCCTGGGTAACAAATCAATGGCAAATTCGATTTCTCTAACAGGAGGTAACCCTGGTAACTCCTCTGGAAACACACTTGGAAATTCACAAACTACTGATATGGATTGAAGTTTCAATTCTAACACATCAGTATTCAGTACATATGCTAGATAAGCTTCACAACCTTTCCTCATATATTTACGAGCAGTCATACAAGAAATCACCATCGGTATCTTACTAGACTCATTTGTTCCAACCTAAAGAATTTCACCACTTTCATATTCTAGCTTAAGAGTTTTCCTTCTACAATTCACATTGACATTATGTAATGTTAACCAATCTATACCCAAAATAATATCGAACTCATCAAATGACAACAACATTAGATTACCCAGAAAATAGTATGTTTGAATCATCAAAGGACAATTCATGCAAACCTTATGTACCAGCACAAATTTGCCTAATGGGTTCGACACATTAATCACAAATTCAGTTAACTATACAAGCTATTTCTTACTATGCACCAATTTCATGCAAATATAAGAATGAGTGGAGCCTGGGTCTATCAATGCAATGACATCAGTATCATAAAGTGAGAATGTACTGGTAATCACATTAGGAGATGATTCCTCCTCACTAGCTCGCATAGCATAAGGTCTACCAAGTGTCCTCATCTCAGATCTCTCAACTGTATCTTTCACTATGCCTTTACTACTAGCTCTATCTTCGACATTCCCTGGCTGTCTACCCTTACTAGTAGTGCTACTCGATCTAGCACCTTGGAATTTCTCATCTCCCACTTTCTCAGGGCAATCTCTAACAAAATGATCTAAGGAGCCACATTTTAAACAAGCCTGATTATTTCCCCAACATTCACTCGTATACCATCTACCACAATTCTAACACTCAGGTCTATCAGATATCACGTTCCCCACACTAGCCATTAAAGTGGCCTGGCCTTTAGAACGAGAATATGTTTTACCTTGATCTCGTTGTGAGTACCTGGCTGAAACTATCATTAAAGGATTCATTTCCTTAGACCTTTTTTATTGTGTTTGGAAGGACTTGCTCATCGGCCTCTTTTAGGCATCTCGAGCTTCAATTGCTGCTTTTCTCTTATCTTTATTTAATTCCTCCACTTTACAAGCTCTGTCTACCTATACCACAAATTCCTTTAATTCTAGAATTCCCATAAGCACCTTAATGTCCTCATTAAGTACATCTTCAAATCTTCTACACATCATCGCCTCAGTAGAAACACACCCTGGTGCATATTTTCTGAGTCTAACGAACTCACGTTCATACTCAGCTATCGTCATCTTACCTTGCTTCAACTCAAGGAACTCCTTTCGTTTTTTATCAACAAATCTCTAACTTATATACTTTTTTCAAAACTCCTCCAAAAAGAAATCCCATGTCACTCTTTCCCTTAGGACCACAGATATTAATGTTTTCCACCAATGATAGGTTGAGTCCTTTAGCAAAGATACGACACATGTCAAACTCTCCTCACGTGTGCAAGACAATTCCTCAAATACCCGCACGGAATTCTCGAGCCAGAACTCTGCCCTCTTTGGGTTATCATTGACTTTAGCTCTAAACTCTTTGACCCCTTGTTTACTGATTTTATCCATTGAAGGTTTAGTCACCGTTACCAATTCAATACCCTGCAGGGCTACGAGGACCAACTGTGATATAGGTGGGGGAGGAGGGGGTTGAGCATTAGGATTAGCTCTAACAAAATCAATATACCAGTCATTCATCATTTGGAGAAAGGCATCTCGAGCCTTGTCCCCTTGACTCAGAGTCTCGTGTCTACTTTCTATAGGAGCGGTCCCTTGCACGGGTGCCAGTGCATTACTAGCAGCATCATCAGCCACAGCTCGTTTAGGATCCATTACTATATAAAAACCAAAACATAGTTTTGAAAAAGTCGAGAGTCACCACACTATCACAATATATTGATGGCATGTATAGCTAGACTCACACACAACGCTACTGTAGTCTAAGAACTAGCTAAACCATAGCTCTAATACCACTAAATGAAACACCCTTTACCCTAGTTCGATGCCTGAACTGAGTACAAGGCATTACATAAATAACATCACAACCAACAAGCAAAGTCAGACCATAAAATTTCGTTTCATACTAAAACTTTTTCATAAAATGTCAAACAATCCTTAGAATGGGGCTACGGGGCCCAAAACATAGTTTGGGAGTAGTCCGAGCCTAACCCAGGAAGTTAGAAAAAATTTTGGAAATTTAGGTCGAAATCAAGGCACACGTCCATGTGAAACAGGGGCACGCCCGTATGGGCAGGTCATGTGGTCACACACGCTCGTCTCCCCAGCCTGTTGAATTCTAGAGAAATTATTTTTCATTTCGAACCTATAGGGGTTTTCACACGACTGAGCACATGCCTGTGTCCTTGGCCTATGTCCTTCACATAGCCTCGATAAGCTCGTGTGGCCTCCCCGTATGAAAAACTGGGACATTCTGTTTATGACCCCAGTATACAATTTTGGTCACACAGCCACAGGATACGCCTGTGTGACCAGGCCGTGTGACGTCCTTAGTCTCCGAAAATCCCATGAAAAATTCACACGCCCTACACACATGGTCGTGGAGGCTAGCCGTGTGGCTCTAATGTGATAGCCCTATTTTGACCCTAGTAGGGAAGCGATTTGTGACCGCTAAACCGAGTCATAGAAATATCTGATTATAATATTCCAAGTTAAATTTATGTAATAAGTGTATGTGTGAATTTTGAATGATTGAACATGTCAAATTGAGTGTGAAATTGAGCATGAGGACCTAGATGAGAAACTTAGAAATGTTGATGGGCAAATTAAATTGACTAAATTTAGATGGACTTAAAATAAGGGGATTTGCATGTCAAATTGACATTTTCTTCATGTAGTGGCCGGCCATGTGTTATAACGATTGAAAAATGTATTTTTCATGCATTTTGCATAATTATACAAGTATAATGTTGTAATAGCAATGGTATTTTTGTTTAATTAAATGAATGTCATAAAATAATTTTAGAAATAAAAATTAAGGTGAAAAGAACAAGGTTTCTTACCTTTGTTCTTTATTGCCGATTTCACCAAAAGAAAGGGGAGAAGAGAAAACCAAGCATTCGGTCATTCTAGCTTCAAATTTAAGGTATGTTTCATGAGATTTTTCCAAATTCTTGTGAAAATTTAGCAAGGCACCTAGTTCCCTTATTAGCCCATGTTGAAATTTCCATTTTGGTTGATGTTCTAAGTATTCGGCCATACTTAGGAATTTGGTCAATTTTGTTGTTAGTTGGATGTTGTATTAAAGGAATGAAAATTTTGATCTTAGATGAGTTGTATGTTGATTTGTTGATAAATTGGACATTGTTGCTTTTGGAAATGCTTATTCGGTCATGGAAGTGATGAAATCCTTGTTAAATTCTTAAATGAATACTAGGTGGATAGTATGATGTTAAAAACATGTAAATTACATATCTATAAGTTAAATGAGGGAGATTTAAGCTTAATGTGGCTTAGTGGGAAAGGGGACATTCGGTTAAGGTCTATTAGCATGGGAAAATTTTATGGTCAAATTGTGTTTGAGGAGCAAGGAACGCCGTATGAGTAAGGATAGGTAAGAGAAGTGTTTTGTTGTTTAATATGTGAAATTATCCTTTGATAGATGGAAGTAAGGATTGCCGTGTATTTGTGATTACCGAGAGTGAATTTTGACTTTGGTTAAGGTGAGATTTTGGTAATCCTAGGTGATAATCGGCTAAAGTAATTAATAAGCCAACTATTGGTTATTTGTTAAAGGGTCAAGGTCCTAGGGTGAGTGCCATACGGGAGCAATGAATTGAGCTCACCTTGTGAAAAACCTATTCGGCCTTGGTTGACTAATATGCCTTAAACGATGAGTTTGGTTAAAGATTATGTATTGGATCTAATCCTTAAACTATTCATGACTTACCATCTAGTGATGTTTGGCCGAATGTGTGTATAAGAGAAGCATGTGTATGTGTCTTTTTGAAATGAATGTCTAACAATTGAATGAGTTGGTATTTATGAATTTTGTGACTTTTGGCTTTGAATGAATTTGTGGTAGTGTGAAATTAGCTGAATATTTGATATAATAGGGTTTTGAATAGCAAATTCTTTCTTTGTTTAAATTTAAGCTCAAGAACCTAGAGGGGCACATTCGGATACAGGAAAGGCCAACATGGTGGATTAGCTAAAACCGTAATTGCTTAGCAACAAAATGAGGTAAGTTTTAAGTGTCATATCTTATCACATGAATTGTTTTAGCATGATTTTCGGATGATAATGTATTAGAGAAAACGGCCATTTAGCCGAATGCTTACTAGACCTAGGAAGGCTTTAGAAATCAATTCAATATGAGGATTACTTATGTGCCTATTGACCGAACATGTTGTGAAACAATGTTATATTATGCATTAACTTGCGAATGAGGTAAATGAAAGTTATTTTGTGATAAAATATGTGAAAAGTATACGTGATAGACCCAAACTCAGTTTTTTTATCCGGGTTAACTCCCGAATGGCCTATGTGCCAGAGTTTTATCCGGGTTAACTCCCGAAGGGCCTATGTGCCAGAGTTTTATCCAGGTTAATCCCGAAGGGCCTTCGCTCCAATGTGGTATCCGGGCCAAGTCCCGAAGAGCCTTAGGGCTAGCATTAAAAGCTGGGTCAAGTCTCGAAGAGCCTTAGAGCTAGAGTTAAAATCCGAGCTAAGCTCGAAGGCACTCATGATGGAATTACACAAATTTTTGGCTTTAATAATCGTAACTAATGAGCTTATTACCATAACATAGTCAGGTATGTGCCATATACAATTGATGAACTAGCTTTTGTTTAATTATGATTTATCAAGTGTGTATTTTGTTTCTGGCTATGTTTTAAAGATGTATGAAGGCAGGTGACTTATGTAATATAGGTAACAATTCGGTTCTTATGGAAATGTGATAAGTTGGTATTGAGCATGTGAATAAGTTTTAGTTGGAGAGTGCAAGTGCATGTGTGTCTGCATTATTGTAATAATTTAGCTCGTTATAGAATTGGAGTTGTCTAATGGGAAGAATGAGTTTGATTGAAATAATGAACTATCTATATGATTCAAGTTTTGTTAAAGGAAAATTGTTTAGCATACACGTATAATAATGGTATACCTGGCCTTGGTTACTTTCGGCTAAAGAGTAATAAGCAAGCATTGGGAATTACTATACCTTAGTCTTTTAAATACATTTTATTACTTAAAACTTACTAAGCATATGAATGCTTACTCTATGCCTTAACTCTCTGTTTTATAGATCTCAATCGGTAGCTACGGTCTCGGGGATCACTCGATCGAAGTCATCCACACTATCAAAACCTTTCGGTATTTTATAGTTAAACTCTTGAGAATGGCATGTATAGGTTTCGTTTTGTTGTCGTTAAACAAGAAATGTTTTTGGTGTATATAAGTATAGCCATGCGAAAATGGCTTGCTAATTTCTTTTCCTTTTTAATATGGATTTAAGTTTAATCTCTTGGATGATTAGATGAATGTATAGGTTGCTATTTCTAGTTGTCATTATAATGGAAGTAATGTTCTCTCTGAAGGTATGTTTGAAGACTATGTATGTGCATAACTTTTATACAATCGGCTTAAGTTTGTAAAATGTTACCATATGAATGGTAACCTTATTTGGGTTTGTATTTTCAGCTTGAGGGTGAGTGTTTATGCATGCCCACTAAATTCCTACTAATAAATGCTTATAAAATGTTATGGAATAGATATGTCTTAAAGTTTACACGTCGTTTTGAATTTAGTCATTTACATGTATTTAAGCTATGATTTACAAAGATTCAAACATGAATTTTATCTTGATGATTTGAAAAGTGTAATACTGGTCAGGTAATGCCTCGAAATCCCTCCGGCGACGGATACGGGATTGGGGGTGTTACATTTAGGTAATCCTACTTTCCAAGCCATCCTTTGCCCCAAAACACATGCTAACTTTACCACTTTTAATACCACATAACTTACACATTTTTAGACATCTAAATGGCATCATTTAATATTCAATCATCCATTTCAACTTAACAAAACACAAACACACCAATCATTCTATGAAATACCTCGTAAGGATAGATAAGTAAAACAACATCATCATTGGCCATATCACATGGCTTTAATTGCAAAATGACTTATCTCATGATAATTACCACAATATAGCCAAACCATCTTAACACTTACAACACCACTAAGTCCTTATACATGCCATAGTTCCAAAAGAATACATATTACAATACCAAAAGAACTTTGTGGATCGTGTGGATGATCTTTCGACACTTCCCGATTCACGAGCTGGCCTGACTAATCTATAAAATAAGAGAAAAGAGAAAAAAGTAAGCTTTAAGAAGCTTAGTAAGTATATATGCAAATAATTAACATCATACCAAGCTTCTCAATAACTATATATCATGCCACCTCATAACAACTTACCACCTATCCTTACCATGTTTCATACATATATATATACACCAAGCACAATATACACCTAGACTTAAGTTCATAACCACCCTTGCATACTCATGTATTTGCCCACATATTCTTTGTGCCATAAGTACCTACATTTACACACCACATAACCACACAAATATTATTTGTAAACTTTCCCGTTGAACCCTTCGGAATAACATTTGATACTAGGTAGTTTCAGTACATAGCTCCACCAACACGTAATCCGGCTCTCGTGTACACATGGTGAACTCTCATCATCACCCATGCGACCTACCCATTAAATCTCATAGTTCTCGTGTCTACATGGTGTCCAACACTCGGAATCACACATGTGACCTAGCTACATATAACATAGCTCTCGTGTCTACATGATGTACCTTAGGTAACATCTTGCGACCTAGCTATACTTAGTTCATAGCTCCCATGTCTACATGGTATACATACAGTTTTACGCATGTGAACTAGCTACCACATAGCATCCCATTGCTCTCTTATACACATGGTGCCCTACCCTCAAAAACACACATATGACCTAGCTACACATTCTCCATATCTTTCGTTTTTCCGAAGGTTCAACCAAGAACACCAATTTTCCATAATTCACCAACTCATAGAATCCATCCAACATCATCCATATCATACAATAAATATAATTTATGGAATTAAAATCAATGTATTACTTACATATAAACTTACCTCGACAACAAAAAGTGATAATTTGCAATTTAGTCCGTAACCTTGCCCTTGCCTTGGTCAAGGTCGTTTCCTCGATCTTCTTGATCTATAATAACACATTTAACTTTTTTACTACACACATTACTCAATTTAGTCCAAATCATCTTATGACTATTTTTACAATTTAGCCCCTAACTTTCTTAATTTTACACTTTAGTCCTTAAGCTCGGTTTATGATTTTCATGCAACTTCCATGCATTTTAAGCCTAGTTGAACCATTTTTCCCTACAGTAGCCCACAATTTCTACCATATCACCACTTATATACACCACGTTTTATCTTTTACAAATAAGTCCTTTCTACAATTTCCATAAAAAACCACCTAGTGCAAATTGTTCTCCACACTTTAAAGTTTCGTATTTCACCATTAGACATCAAAATACATCTATGACACATCTATGGGTAAAATTTTAAAAATAAACCCTAGCTCAAAATAATGGTATACTTAGCTAGCGCAATTTACGAGGATTCTAAAAATACGAAGAACATTAAAAACGGGGCTCAATTGCACTTACTTGTGAGCTTGAAAATCAACAAAACCCTAGCTATAGAGAGCTTGCTACATTCGGCCAAGGAGGAAGAAAAGATGGACAAATTTTGACTTACTTTCCCTTTTTATTTCTTTTAGTAACTAATGACCAAAATGCCCTTCATTAAGAGCCCTTTGATTTTTCTTCCTTCCTTGGGTATTTTTGTCCAAACTAAGTTAAAATGGTCTAATTTCCAAATAAGGACTCCTAATTTAAAAACCCAATTCAATCAAGTACCTTTGTGGATTAAAACCCATATTTTTCACCTATTGTAATTTAGTCCAACCTACCAAATTGGACATGCAAACATTAAAATTCATGCACCAAAATTTCACATAATTATTAAAACACTAGACAAACATCAAAACTCAATCGGAATAATACTTTAGTCCCCAGAATCAGGGTTTCAAAACCACTATTCTGTTTAGCCCTTAATTCGGGCTGTTACATAAACTAATTTCAAAGCTTCCGCAGTGAGCATTATTTTCCTTAAATTAATAGATCAAATGTGTAATACAGACTTTTGGAAATTAACAAGTAATAAGGAATAGTATTTAAACTGGAATGGTTTTATCGCGACAACACGGTTTTCGAACTCACTATATGTGACATCGCCAGATTCAGCCGTAACATCTAGGCCAGGTTTGGGGTGTTACAATTACTCTTAAGACTTCAACATACAATGGATGAGAGACAAATGAGAGGAAGGTTCTCTATTTATAGTTGAGCTCCCCCAAAAGCGACGGTCAAGATACATTTACATTGATGGACGAGATTAACCATATCCCTTGATTTTAAGGATTTACAAGATATGTCATATCAAACTAATCTAATCTCTACAATATATGATTCCAATCAATCTTCTAAGATTAGTTACCTAAAATAGCCTAAGTTGCCATATCTTCATTATCTAGCCAACCAGACTTCAATCCAATAGGCTTCTCCAATAGCTTATTGAATCGGGTCAGTTCTTGCAGGCCAAATGATCCCCATCTACATAATAGACCTCCATTGGATGCATTTGGTGTGATGGTCACGGGCTTTGAATTGCGGCCCAGGACATTAGGGTGTGCTTAAACTAGTGTTAAAGACTTGAGTGAGAAGGTATAATGTTGATGAAGAGATTGGATGGTGAATATTAGAAATCAAATATTTAAAAAATTGAGATTGCAACTTCAACCTTAATATCATTGTCTTTAAGTATATTTCATAAATTTGTATATTATCTAAAATTAAAATTATTAACAAGTAGGAAAACAAAGAATAAGAAAGAACGAAACAATTAAAATACTCAACTAAGATTATAAAATTATTTTTTTGTGAGAATAGATGATGTTTTGAAGAGAATGAAAAATGAATTGTTTTTATTCGAACATTAAAAAAAATCTAGAAAATCAAGTAACCTAATTTTACTAAAACAATAAAAAATGAAATAATAAAAAAAAGAAAAAGAAAAACCAAACTATAACTAATATCACGTGAAAGGGAGAAGAATTGACTCATTCAAGCAAAACTAAGTTTTTGGGCTTAAGTCTTTTCCTCACATACCGATTCACTTATTTTTGTTTTTATAAGTCTAAAATAAAATAACACTATACAAACATTTTTGATAGGATATTTAAAGAATGTAATCCTTTAACTTATATTAAACTTCAAACAGTGAGTTGGTACATCTAGTGGTGGAAGATGAGGTAGGGAGCTTTAGGCTGAGTAGAAGTTTTGCCCTTACACTGCCCCATGTCCTTCATACTGGTAAAAGAAGCAACGAAGATTTCCCTTCTCAGCAAATCATAATCTTATGAAATATTGATCTAAATAGGGTAAGTAAAATTCGATTTGACTCGAAAATTTCTTTTTAAAAAAAGTTAGAATTTTAAATTATTCGAATCGAATTAATTGAACCAACTTGAATTTTTTTTGAACTTTAAATTTGAATCAAGTTGAATTTTCAAATTCGAATAAACTAAATATGAAACTCATTTACTTCCCTCCTCCTCAAAAGTCAAACCCTTTTACTTTCTCTCCAAAAATTTTACTTCCCCAAATCTTCAAAACCTTTTTTTTTTTACCTCCCCCATAACTTACTTCCCCTAAAAAATTTTATTTCCCCTACACCCTCAAAATTTTTTCCCTTTTACTTCTCCTAAAACTTTTACTTCTCGCAAACCCCCCAAACCTATTTTTCCTTTTGCTTTTCGTCAAAACTTTTACTTTCTACTAAACCCCCATTTTTGTTCGAACTTATGTCTACTATTTATATTATTGAATTAGATTTCACATTTTGTACTATTTATATTATTGAATTGTTTAATGATGCTAAATCATTATCAATTTCTTTTAAAATTGGTTTATTGATGATGACACAAAATACTCATGTTAAAATTTTCTATTAGTATCAATTTCACATATTATCTTTAAAATAACTTTTATTAAAAAATCACATTTTTTACATTTAATATATATTTTTTAATTGGAAAATACTTGTTGACAAGAATCAGAAGATAATTAAAGCAACTAAGCAAGCAAAGAAGCTAACTGGTGTATAAAAGATTAATAAATAAATTATGAGGGGATGAAAGTTAATAACAAATTTGATTACGATGGGTGACACTGGCTATAAGAATCCAAAGTTATTTTTTTTTAATTTAGCTTGAACAAATATACTCGATCGATTGTCATCTCACTTGACTCGATTTGAGAAAATTTTGAATCGAATTAGGATGATAAAATAAGATTTGTCAACTCGATTAACTCAAAAATTTTTCATTCGATTCAATTTAATTGAATACTCACCAAAGACAACCATTAAAAATTCAATCTCCCAAGCCTAAAGAAAGAGATAGAGTGACAAAGTTTATATACATGTATACTAGAAAACACTCGAAATACTATATATATATATGTACTAGAATTATATCATTGCGAAACAAAATAAAATTACCTAACTAAAGTGGAATTTTTTTTTCTAAAAAATAAAATTATTTTTTATAACTTTAATCTCATTATAGTTTTTATTTTATCTGCTCTTTTTGATACAATGCCTAAAACTACTCATGCCCCCTCCCCAACCCTTAAATAGGAGAATAATATACTTCAGCGCACTCAAACCACGTTCTCTTAACAACAATACTGATGCCAATTGTAAGCACCATATTTTGCCCGGGCTTTAAAATAAATAAATCGAAATAAGTAAAATGTCCATATTTTTAAACAGTCCCTTTTACAATTTACAAACCTGGCCCAAATACATATGGCCCAAATTTTAAATCATTATCCCAAGCCCGAATTAAAAAACCAATACCTATACCCGTGACCCAACTATACTAAAAGCCCAACACCAGTAGACATTTTGGCAGAAACCCTAGGGTAAAGGAGTTGCCGCTGCTTCAGTCAAGCTTCCATTGGTGCATGAATCGTGCTCATCAGCCACCTTTCATGCAACCATCAGCCACCTTTCATGCCACCATCAGTGCCTTCATCAAGCCTCCATCTATGCTCGATTGCCGCCTCAATCTTCGCCATTACCTGCAAAAGGAAACAAAGACATAATAGATATGGCAAGAAGCAAGATTGTAGCAATTATTTTTTATTTACAGTGGCTATAAAAGCCCAAACAATAGATGTACATGTGGAGATTTTTCTTTTTTTTTGATACCCACATACATAGAGAGAAAGAAAGAAATACAAACAGTTTTTTAGAAAAGGTGGTTCTTGATTTCTTTTCTTTGCATTTCATTTTTTTACTTTCTTTTGGTTTCGATATATACGAAGATTTTATACAAAAATACTACCAAAATACAAAGGAAAAGGGGTTACCTTTGATGTGCACGGAAAGTGGGAGATTTTAGACCCTCCGACCGCCGCATGCAACGGCGTGTGGTGGCACGTGCGGTGGCCGACCATTAGAGCTCTCGCCGGAAATTGCCTAGGGAGGAATGTTTGAGAGTATTTTCTAAGAGTTTTAAAAAAAAAAAACAGTTTTAAATGAATTTTTTGTGGGAAAATTTTATTTTTATAATAGCACAAAATGGCACCGTTTTGGTTTCAATTAATAAGCCTTAAAACGGCACCATTTAGGTGTTGACCCATTGACCCGACCCGCGCCTTAAGGATCCGTGTGTTTTTTTCTTATTAATGGGAAATTTTCTTTTTTTTTTTGTCCTTCCGTTTTTTTTATCTTTTAAATTAAATTTATTTTACCTTTTAATTTTGTCCTATAATTCTGTTTTAGTCTCGACTTGATCCCTTTTCGATTACTTTTACAATTTTCTTTTAGATATTTTTCATTATTATCATCATTATATACTATTTTTATTATATTTATTATTATTGGGATTAATTTTAATTAAATTTCCTTCTATCATTATCATAAGTTTGTCTTTTTTTTTTAAATTTGTATTATTATTAATGTTGTATATTGTTATAGAATTAAATTATCATTAAATATTGTATATCATCTTACATTTAGTATATTATATAATTTTCTATAAATAGTTTGTATTAATTAATCTTAAAAAAAAAAACGTTTTTATAAACATATGTCATTTTATTATATTATTTTCCATATATTGAATATTTTTTTTATATTGCTATGTGTAACTTTTTTTAAATTTATATATTATTATTTCACTATAAAATATATTTTATATTCTTTTATTATTTTCATCGTTTTTTTATTATTTAATACCACATTATTTTAATTATTATATTATTTTTATAATGTTATTATTTTATATTTTATTTTATATTATTTATAATTTTTTTATTATATATTATTTTGTATAATTTAAAGTTTTTTAAAATTCTTATTAAATATTATGTTTTATATATATGTTATTGTATTTAAATTTCATTTTATTATTTATTATACTACTTTATACTTTATATTATATGCTTTATTACATATATATTTATATTTTATGTCACTATGTAAAATTTGTAAATTTGAAAATTATTATTCTTTATTTTATATTTATTTTACTATTTATAGTGTGCATCATCATTATTATTATTATTATTATTATTTTAAAAAAACCTATATATTTTCATATTATATGTTATATAATCATTTTATTTATATATGTTATTTATTTTCTAAATTATCATTACAAAGTATTTATTGTATACATATTATTATTGTTTACATTATTATTTGTATTATCATTAAATTATATTATTAACTTACTATATACTCATTTCACTATTAATTATTTATTTATTTGTTATATCAATTTTTTTAAAAAAACTTATATTTTTATATATTATGTATATACCAAATGCTAGTTTAAAATTATTATTAAGTGTTTTTTATTGATGTAAATTATTCTTATGTTATTATTTTTATACATTAATAGATGTTGTAATTTATGTTGATATTTATTATTTTCCTCATCATGTTTGTATGGAATATTAAAGCATGTACCCCATAGCTTATATTGTTTATTATATTGTAATACATTATCTTAATTGCATCATATTAAAATGAAATAAACAAAAAAAAATGTTTTTAAATAAAGGCAATGTTTTTGTATTTAGAAATTTGGGAAATATTGCCCTAATATGCTGGGTTGCAATTTCTCATTCGTTTAAATGCCTAAAATATCCTTCTAAGTGATTTCATAAATTATGAGACGATTTTAGTCACAAAAGTTATAAAACATCATGTCCTATCATGCTGGATGTGATGTTCATATACTTTTGAACGAAGGAATCTCGGTTTTAAATTCGAACCATTTTAAAAGGAATCATATTTTCAAACATTTTTCAAATTTTTAGCATTAAAGACAGAAAGTTATTCAATTTGGTACCAATTTTGGGCGTTACGAGGGTGTTAACCCTTCCTCGTACGTAACCGACTCCCGAACCCGTTTTATTGATTTTGTAGACCAAAACAAATGATTTCAAACAAAATGGTTTGTAAGTGGTTCAATCACACTTAAACTGATTGGTGGCGACTCCCGTTTTCAATTTTTAAAGTCGATCCCATTTTTTCAAAACCCGTTCAAAAATGGTTTCGACACCAATACAACTAGAACTCAATCATCTAAATTTTTTTAAATCATATTTTCATTTAAAAATACCTTTACAATATTAATTTTTATATCAAATTTCTAACTACTCATAAAATGCCTAAAATTACTCAATCCTTTTTCAACCCTTAAATAAGATTATATTCAAATTCACGTCTTCCCGCATTAGCAATTAATTGTGATAACAAAATATATCTATTAAATAAAGTATTTCTTAAAAGAAGGATAGGATACAACTCTTTTTCCTTGAGTTAAAAATCCAACAAAACATCCCAAGAAAAACTTTCACCCATTAGTGCAATAAAGGTAATATCTTAAAGTTAATTATTACAAACCCAAACTCCTGATAGTTTACGCATAGTTTAAATCTATATTCTTTCATGAAAGTAGCAAGTATATAAAGAGAAAGATCATCTCTAGTGGCCAAAATCACTAAAATTCTCCACATAAGTGATTGGAACATCTATTAGGGCAGCTTCATCAATGATTGGAACATCTATCAAGGCAGCTTCATTAGTCTGTTCAACTCCAATGCTACCTTCTACTTCTGAACTCACCACTATTTTCATCTTTCTCTTTCTTCCATGCCTACCTGCTGAATGAAGAAAAAAACCATGGTTGAATAACTCTAAAAAAGAACTAGATATAGTTATGTGTTTTAGTTCAGAATCATATTGTCAAGTATTTGAATACACAGTAGATATGGGTATTTCATGAAAATTGGAAAGTCAGAATTAGGGCTAGAATATGCTTAAAAAGTGAGTAGAAAGAGAAAGATACCTTTTGGTGCAATTGAAGCTGAAGCAGTAAGATTGGACATGTGCATATTCTTAGAATTTGTTCTCTCCATAGTTGAAGCGTCTAGTTCTTAATTATGTTCTCCAGTTTCTCCATAAGTTAATAATTGCAAAAGTTGAAAACCAATATAACGATGATTGGGGAAGAAACTCTCAAATCACGAAAGAATCGTTACACAGAAAAAGTTAAAAAATCATTTAAAGAAATATGAGAAATGAACTTGTTTAAGGTTTAGGAAAATAGCATGCTTACTAGCAAAGGTGCTGGTGATTCACTTTGGTCGTTGCTCTTTTTTTTCTTCTTTCTACGAATGGGGAGAATGCCATCCGTTTCATACTGTTTTACCTCAAAAAGTGATCGAAGAGTAATATTGCACTCTTTATGGTGATATTTCTGCCATAATGAGATATTATCAATCATTAGTGATAAATGAGATATATATATTTGCCTACATATGGGAAAAAATAGACATAAGAGTTGTAAAATTCATTTAAAGATAATTACTTTATCAATCCTCCCATTTTTGAGTGGACTTTCAATAACAATCCAATTGTTTAGGAACTCAGGCAACGGCTTTAACTGATATGCAAAGCATTCAAGATAACCGTGTAAGAAAATGGTAGTTAATAGAGCTATGTGCTTATGTTTCTAAGGTGTGTGGATGCTTACCTTGTTGTATCTTCTCTTCGGAGTAGGAGCTTGAGCTTCAGGAGGAAGCATAGAGACAGGAGTTGCCTCTATTATATAACCAGTTTTTTGTGCAACTACCAGTTTCAAACCATTTAGTAAATTCAATACGAACAATAACTTTGTTCTACTATATATGTAAAAAACTAAAATAGTTTATATAACACACACACGTGATAAACAGTTAACCTTTTGAAATGAAAGAAGTACAAAATGAATATGACAACCTACCTAAAAAAACCTTAAGGGTATCTAAACCAGACATAACATATTTGGAAAGAGTTTAATATTAAAAACCTTGTGTTGAATAATTTTCATAAAATATTTTTAAACCTTAAACTACCATCCAAAAATAAAATTGCAAATGTTCATTTACTTCAAAGAATTTTTTTTTTTTTGGAAAACTAAAATTGTTTGCATTATTTGTATAAAATAAATTTTACCATTTTTTATTTTAAAAAAATTATGAACTGGTATAGAAAATTTTAGTGTTAAACTTAAGGGATCTCTTTTTCTCTCACTCTTATTTTTATTATTGGCCCATTACTAATTTACTTTATTCAAAATGCTTTCAGGTGGTGCAACCTAGCTAAAAAAAATATAAAATAGGCTTTTTTCATGGTAATGTTGGTGGGAGGAAGATTGGTGGTGTTGAATAGAAATCTATATACTCTTATTTAGATTGCTGGCGCATGACTCAAGTTCTCATTCTTCCTCTCCTTGTTTTAGTTTTGATCTCATGGACTTATTTCATGGCAGTTTATATGAAACATATTGATGCCATAATCACAATATCTTGTATTATATAGGTACATATATTTCAGTTGGAGAAAGTTTTATTTTTATTCTTAAATGCAACTTCAATTAAGCTAGGTTTTGTTCAACCGTGTTAAGGTTATGTCGACCAAACCAAAGAAAGAAATTCAATCGTATCTCTTTTTTGTTAATTGAAATATTAATTACTATAAAATGAAGAAAATAAGACAACACTCACTAAATCTTAGTATAACAAGATAGAAATAGCTTATTTCTAAAGAAAAATAAGTAGCTCCAAATTAAACAAAATGTAAATAAATGAACCTACCCTAAGAGTAGGAAGTCTTGATTGAAAAATAAAAAGAGTTTAAGGCTAAGCATAGTCAAATTTACAACCTAAAAGAAAACTTGTATTTCTTAAAATAAACTTTTGACTTTATGGGTGCAAGTTATTTATGGGATTTACAAGATTCAACAAACAAAGTTTTGGAGAAAGAGTAAAGCATATTATGAAGATGAATGGAAAATGGACTCAAGTGATGATTGTTTATGACTATAAGGAGATTGAAAACTGATGTGTTGTTCAAAAATTTGATATGGAGGATATGCAAGCCATCAAGGTTGATGATGGTTGTTGGCCAATTGGACAGGTGCTTGGTGGGGATTACAAAAGGGATCTTTGAAGTTGAAATTGATAAGGAGAATAGAGTATTTGACATTAATGTCAAGAAAATGTCAAGTAGATCGTTCCTGATGGAATTTGAAGGAATGGTTCATTGAGATAGATTATTAGTCTTGCTTCACCTTTCTCAAGCATATAACTACTTGGGTAGCGATTTGTAGTATTCCCTTAAAAGCTTGGAACTAGAAAACATTCTAGAACATTGCCCGAGCGTAAGGTGACCTTCTGTCATTGGAAAGTAACTCTCTCAAATTTCAGGATTTAAGGAAAACAACAATGCTCATCAATGGAAACTAACTTAAGAAGACTGGTAATATGATTCATCTCAACCGCGACGAGGTGCAATACTAGTTAGAGTTACAAAGTTAGCTTAAGGGAATAATTTCTACTTTGGGTGTAAAGGCTACTACATCAATCTATATATATAATAGCTAGGTAGAGGGCTTTTTCCCAACATCAGAGATAGCTCTAAAGATTCCTTAATGGACTTGGATTTCTTGAACAAAAGTGAGTCTTATATTGTGAGGTAGATGAAGCATGGCAGATTGGAAAAGGTCTTAGGCTAAAGGTTAGTTGATTCAATGAGGTTATCATTTCCGAGATTATGAGGATTGAGCAAGGCATACGTAGGTAAATGTGTCTTTTAAATAATCTTACTTATAATTTCTATTATTAATAGGTGAATTTCTTAGGTTAAAAATATGATATTGGCCTTAAGAATTTAAAGTGTAAATGGGAATGAGTATTCATGGGTACAATGTTTTATGGGTGGTTTACACTATAATTAAGAAAATTAATCTTTTCTAAGGAATATATAGAGAGAGAGGAGGGTAGGTAATAGATATAAGTATTCGATATGTGTACTTTATGAAAATTGAAAAGTTGGAATCAGTGGTAGAATGTACTTAAAAATGAGTAGAAATTGATACCTTTTGGTGCTGAAGTAGTAGCAGGATTAGGCATGTACATATTGTTGCAAGGTTCTGTCATCTGACATTGTTCTTGGGGAATATGCATTCTCGTCTTTGGAGAATTACAGGTATGTACATTTTCAATATTCTCATAAATTATTATCTCCTTAGTTGAAGCATCTAGTTCTTTTACATCCAATTGTTTAGTTCCTTCATAAGTCAATGCCTGCAAAAGTTGAAATACCAATATAAAAGTAACATGGGAAGAAACATTCAACTCACAAAAGGATCATTACCAATGAAACGTTAAATTTTTTATGTAAATAAATATGAGAACTAAACTTCATTAGGTTTCAGAGATTATGAAAATAGCACACTTACTAGAAAAGGTTCATGTAATCCAATTTGGTTTTTGTTCTCCTTTCTCTTCTTTGCACACCCAGGGTAAATGCCTCTTGATTCATACCTTTCCACCTCAGCTAGTGATCAAAAATTAAGATTGAACTCTTTATGTTTATAATACTGCAATAATGACATATTATTAAACAACATTGATAAACGAGATATATTTTTGCAAAAAAATAGGTTGGAAGAGTTGTAAAATTCATTTAAAGATGATTACCTTGTCTATCCTTCAATTTAGGCGTGGCCTTTCAGAAACAATATATTTATCAAAGTATTCAGGCAACGGTTTTAACTGACATGCAAAACATTCAAGATAACCATAATTATAACACAAAATATCTAAAATGGGTAGTTAACAGAGTTATCTGTTCAATTTCTAAGGTGTGTGGCTACTATTGAAATTGGGTTCTTACCCTCTTGTTTCTTCCTTTTGGTACCTGGACCTGAGCTTCAGGAGGGGCGACAAAAATAGGGGCTACTGTTCCTGGGTCTATCAATTTTAAACCATTTGGTAAATCATGTTAGAGATAAGGACAATAACTTTATTCTACTATATAACTGAAAGTAAAATTGTACGGCACATTGCTATGTATTTAAAATATGAAAGCATCAAAAAATTTACCAAAAAAAACCTTAAGGTAATGATTGAAAGTAAGAAACTACATGTTTTTTAATTTTTCAAAATGAGACATTTTTTGGACAAATAATGGTATTTAAACAAGACACGACTTATGTGGAAAGTGTTGAATAACTTTCATAAAATCTTCCATGGAGTTAAACTAGCTTCAAAAAGTAAATTTTCTATTAATGTAAGTCTTGATTTACAAGTAAACAATAGCTTACAAAAAATAATTTTTGAAATCCTAAATTGTTTTTACTATTTGTATGAAAAATTTTTACCATTTGTTATTTTAAAAAAAATAATGAATTGATGTAGAAAAGTTTAGTATTAAACTTAAGGGATCAAATTGTTTTCTCCTCATCATCACTAGCTCTACAGTTATTGATAATAAAGCTACACCAATTTTCCTCCAATTTAATTTAGAGATTATAAGGTTGCTTTTGCATGGGTGCAACTTGGAGACATTCTAAACATTGCACGTCATTGGGGGAGATTTTATCTCTATGGAAGAGAACACTCTCAATCTTTCTAATTTCTCTAAAGGTGCGATGTTAATCACAACTAACCAATTGAAAAAGTTGATGAGTTATGATATTAGAATGCAGAGAGGAGCAGTATCTAATAAAAGTGCTCAAAGTTGATAATATCTCAATTTTCAAAAAATGGTAATGTTAGGGCAAAACTGTTTCCATGGAGTTTGAAGATTCTTCCATGGAAGATGAGATGAAGGGAGACAATATGTCCAAGAGGACTAGATTGGGTTGGTTATCGTGGTAGAGGAGTTTTATGCTAATGCCTTGGTGAGTGGAGGTGGATGTTTGACTACTTTTAACATTTGAATTTGTTCAATTTTAGTTTTAATTAAAAGGGGTTATCATGGATTATGCATGGGATTGGTAATCTGTTGAAGAGCAGTATGTCCATTATGTTCTACTTTAGTCTAGGGGCTTTATTTGAGTGGTGCAAAGGTAATATTGAATATTTTTATGATGAAATTTAGGGAAAGGTCTCTTGGGAGGTTTTTCTAATGTCTAGCGAGAGTCTAAAGGATTTTTAGTTGCCTTACCTAATGTATGAATTGATCAATTGAGCATGTTATCATCTTGGATGTTGATGTATCTTGATTTTGGATATGGATTTGTTTTGATTGGCAAAGCCTTTTTTTGTGTTTTTGTGCATATTGGAATTCAGGATTACTTTCTAAAACCGTCTTTGTACTCAGCTTTTGACTTTCTAGTTAATAAATATAATTTCCTTATTGAGCAAAAAATACTATATGCAATGTAAAAGTTTTTCACAAGGAAGGTTTTCAAAAAATAATTAGTAAGATAGATTTATTTTAGAATAGGTTGCAAAAACGCTCCTTACAGGAAGCGCTTTCTGCTAGTGTGGCAGGAGAGAGAAGGAAAGCACACCTTGTAGCACGCGTTTTCAGTGAAAAGCCTATAGGACTTCTTATTGACTAACTTGAGAAGGCATGGCATGCCACAACTCGATATATGCATCATTTCTGATACGACACCTAAAATACATGTTATGATCGATTGACATGGAAGCCTATGGGATCATGTACACCATAGGTATTATATACGTCATATCAGTAAAAGTTATGGGCCAATTCCACAAAGATGAGGAATGGCAATGCGGTTTTAAAAAAATTATGTGCAGTGCGCCTACTGCCACGTAAGCGTACTTTGCTGAATGAGCTTTTTGTGAAAGCGTGTCTAGCAGGGCACGCTTTTTCCTATGTGGCAACTGCACCTCACAAAAATGACTTGGTTTCGTAAATTAAAAAAATGGTCTAATACTCTAATTTTTCTTTCAAACTAGCATATATGCCTAATTTTCCAGAAATAAGAGAATGAAAAATTAATGGAATTTTCCTGGCATATATCCAGTTCTTTTGTTGATATATATTTGCCAAGGATTAGGTTATATCTTTGCTTAAATAATGTGTTTTGTTGATCTAGTCTATGTTTTTTGTTTTCTTTCTTATTAATTACACTATCAATTTGAATTGTGTATGAGAACATAGGGCTTTGGGACCAAGGTGGATTTACAAAGATTCTTCATCTCCTTGATGAAGGCTAGCTATAGTTGGTTGTTGTAGAGTCTTAAATTTTTTTTATTGCTCTGGTCTAAGGTATGGTTGTTTCTTAGTTTTACAATATGCATACCCTTTTCCAAGGTTTGTGTTGGATTTTAGTTTTTGTAGTTTGTCAAAAGAAAACAATAGGATAATAGATCAATTAGAAAAATGAAGTATATGTATTTAATGAAATGTCTTATCCATGTACATTTTATGTATCCTTAATCTTTCTTATCCCATTTTTAAATTAAATTCAACATGAATAAATCTTTATCAGATAGAATCTAATCTAAAACGCTTTATGACTTTTTTAGTAATTAGAAGTACAAGTAAGGATACTAAAGATTGAACCTAAGTTTTCATGTCACACAACATAAACGTCTTGACAATAGTTTGTTTTCCATTCAAGAGAGTTCTATGTGATAACAGTGCAATCATTCTTTACTTTCTTTTTCAAGGAATATTTCTTTTACAAATTTTGATCTTTCTCAATCACTAGTTAACTAAGTATTTTTATATTTTTATTGTAGGACAACACCATTATGAATTTTATTGTCAAAGGTATAACATTGTAAATAATTCTTCTTGACTATTAAAATTTTCCAAACAAGGAAATTTTCTTGTAATTATGGTAATATTTCTAACACTTTTGGCCTCTTACTCAATAGGTATGTCTTTGTCACTAACCTATTTAGGCATCTCTCCAATAATCGGTAAAAACAAAGGGTATAAGCAATGTGATGGGTTTGGTGACATTTTTTTGTTTGTTGTTTTTAAAAATAATATTTGACTCTTCTATCTACCAACAATTGTGCTAACTTATATGTTTGCATTTTCATTGCAAAATAACTTTTATCTTAGTTTCATATTTTTATAAAAGAAAAAGAAATATAGATAGTAAACAACTCCAATTTTTTTTTCAAGATATTTAGGACAACATTGAGCTATTATTCCAAATTAATGCAATCTTAGTATAACTTATAAATAAAAAATGAAAAGAAAAAAAAAAGAAGAAAAACTGTCTATACTATCAACTATTTTAAAAGAAGATTTATGTAATGATCTTACAATATTTGTAACAACAACATCAACAACAAGAAAAATTATAATGATGATAAGGTAATTTAAAAAAAATAAGCACAGTAAAATTATGAAGAAGGAAAAATAACATAAATAACAAAGAGATTAGTGCAACACTTTTATCCTAGTAAAATTGAATTCAAGAACAAAAATAAACACAATAAAACCTTATCCAAATAAATTCAAGCAAGCCAAAGTTTGGTTAATCTAAATAGAAGATTATACATTGTAACACCCCTAACCCGTGCCCGTTGACGGAGGGTTAAGAGGCATTACGGGACCAATGACTTAAGGGTACTAGAAAGAAATCGCGAAATATTTCGAGCATTCTTGATCCGAATACATATGCATTCATATTCAGGAAAATTTTGGACTAGTAATACATTTCAACTAACATTTATCGTTCCTATATCAAGCTCAAATATTCAATTTAACCAAGATCTTCTTTCAACATAATGCCGAATATGCATGTTTCTATATGATTTTCTAAAGTCTACCAAAACTTAAGTCATGAGGTGAATTTATTTTGCATGCTTTTCAGGATCTCACCACTATCTACATTATCTAACAATTGTTCATAGCCGACCATTATAGATAAGGGTTCAAGCCATCACACTTAAAATATTTACAACCAAGGTTACATGTCTTTCTTATTCATCCATACACAATCATCACAAGCATCATTTATATACGAACATAAAGTATTTTGATAAGCCATTTTCGCATGGCTATTCATATATACACATCAAAATGGATTGAAAATTCAAAATAGAGATTTTTAGCCTATACATGCCATTGTTTGAAAAAGGAAATTTAAACCTTTGAGAGTACCCAAAAATCTATTGACGATAGTGAGAGTGACTTGAACTTGAATCCCTTGAACCGTAGCTTCAAATGCAATCTATAAAACAGAAGGGAACATGTAAATAGAGTAAGCTTCTAAGAGCTTAGTAAGCTTTGAATAACTTAAATAATTCATGCCTTAAATCACCTACTATATTATAGAACAAAAACTCAATTCCAAAGGCCTATTTATTTGGCCGAATGCATCTTTACACATGAGGGAAATTCAACTTTTATTTTAGCATGTTTCCTTATCACCCATTGTCACAAAATTTCATTATCTCATATATGTATCATCCATGCCGAATATGTGTATACCATACTATGCATAGACAAAGCTCTTATTCGTAAAACCAACAAATTTAATACTTAAGGCACATATCAATTTAAATCTTGCACATAGGTACAAGGTACATACCTGACCCTTTTAATACAATGTTCGTACTTTACTAAAATTTCATCAAAATTCCTCATAGTCTCACACGTACTCAAATCACCGGCGCTAAGCCTGCTAGGCACACGGGCCTGATATTATCATCGGCACAAAGCCTGCTAGGCACGAAGGCCTAAAATTATCACTGGCACAAAGCCTGCTAGGCACGAAGGCCTGAAATTATCACCGGCACAAAGCCTACTAGGCACGAAGGCCTGAAATTGTCATAATTAAATTCCCGGGCAATATTTGTTCACATTTGCATGTGTCATACCAGACATATCATCTTTACAAATCATTAGATACGTTCAACATAGATAAAGCATCCACATATAACATCTTTCCATAATCAATTTGCCAAATACTTATGAAATTCTATTCTACACCCATTCGGTCATGTAACACCCCAAACCCGGCCCAAACGTTATGGCCAAATCTGACGTGTCACATTGAAAACATTAAAAACACAAGTTCTGATCTTAAACCTTTCTTAAAGAATTTGATGATCACTTTTAAAAGACTAAAGTGAATGGAAGCTGTGCACCAGGTAGGTATCCGAAACAGAGGAGGTGAGCCATGAAGGCTACTTAAATACCAAGCTCTTGATTGGATCCAATCCTCGACATGCCCACAACCATTGCCACACTTTAGGTTATCGGAAATTTTGAAAATGTCTCGAGATGGTGTTTGTTCAAAGTGATGCCTTAGTTAAAATGTTATATTTTATCTTTGTAAGATTTGAAAAGTGAGAGTTGTTTAAAAACGTAACCTAGATCTAGCCCATTTTAAGATATAAATAATAACGCAGAATTCAAAGTTCAAAACCAACCAAATCCAGAAAGAAATTAGTTAAAATGGCCTTATTACAAACCCAAAAATAAATAATAAAATTTATTTAAAACTTTTAAAAGAAAGTCCAACTGCACATCATGGCCACTCTGAATTCCCACCGGCTCCAAGTCTCCACATCAAGGCTCACCTGCAAGGTTGAAGAAAGGGGGTGAGTTGAAAACTCAGTGTGCAACAAGCCCTTTCAGAGACCAAATCCACACTTGCACAAATTTTAATTTTTCATCATATATTGGGCCGTAGCCTTTCGGTTAACTGTTACTGGGCCGAAGCCTTTCAATTTCATATTTCTAGGCCAAAGCCTTTCTGTACACGGTATGGCCCTTAGGCCCATTTCAATATCACATATGACAAAACATGTAAGTATGCAAAACCTGTTTGGGGAGACTACTCGACCCACCATCCTCTACTCTCCACCCATACCAACCAAACTCCCCATGTGGGGAATAACTCAACCCACCCAGCCAAACTCTCCACTGGCAGCATAGCTGCTTAATCATGTAACTGGAGGCCAAGCCTCTTTTAATAACTAGGGCAAAAGCCCTTTCGGTAAACTGGGGCAAAAGCCCTTTCGGTAAACTGGGGCAAAAGCCCTTTCGGTAAACTGGGGCAAAAGCCCTTTAACACTTCCTCCATCGAATAATCCCAACCCATGTATGTAATGAGTAAAAACATGGCATATCGTGCATGTGTCATAGCATATCATGTGCATATCATGTCATAGCATGTAAAATAACAATATCACAATCATCATATTCAGAATGAAACCCTAAGGGTGAAATAGACATTTTCATATAGGGGCAAAATAGTCATTTCCCATGCTTAGGGGTAATTTCGTAATTTTACTAACTATTATGGTTTTTCCCACGCTTATTCATCAATTCCAAGTGTTTAAACAACCGTTTTTAGCCTATTATAGTGCATTCAAGTTATTGGGCCCAAAACCCCTAATGGGCCCTTCGTAGCCGATTTAGTCATTTAGGCCATTTTTAGCCCAAGTTACGTAACGGTAATAAAAATTTAACATGCATTTCAATCAGATTCTATTTTTACCCATCTTTACCCAAATGGGCCCACAAGCCCATTGGGCCCTATTTTAGCCCATCGAGGCCCAACGTACCAAACTGTACGAAATTGTACTCTTACCTGTTCCTTCCCTTCCGTTTACTGTGTTCATCGCAATTGAACTCATCCACACATCATCTCATATTTACAGGTTACATCAACAACATAATCCGATGTTTCGGCTTTTATACAATATGAACCTAGGCTATTACGGGGTATGTTACACACCTGCTTTAAAGACGATCGATTCCTCAAAGTATACCACGCGCTTGTCCTACATTTGTATATTAGACATATCAGGTTTGAAACCAAAACGAGCAATAATCTAGACCCATCAATACCATTCGGCCACTATCCCTAACGCCATAGATTTCTTACCTCCGCAAGATTCGACGATTGAACTAGGATTATTCAATACCGATTCTCCAATCTATTGTTCCTTCAAGGTTTGTTTGCTTCGCTACAAGAGACCATAAAACGAAAGAAGAAGGCTTAATATAGCCTAGACTACAAATCGACAATCTCCCTAAACCTTAGGGAGTTTGGCTTTTCTTATCATCCATAACATCAAAATATAACTAAGGTTTCGAACTCTTACCGAGGGTTCACTTACACCAATGGTTCAATCCTGTATTAACTCAGATTCGACACAACTCCAAGCTCCCAAACACCAGTAGAAGTCGCCCCACAAAGATCCTAAGATTCGGCCACCAAGTCTCCAATAGGTGTTGTGCTTCGGCTTTTGGATCACAAAAACAAGAGATGGTTACGGCTAGAAAGATGTGTTGGTAGAAAAGTTTAAGGGCTTTAGAAAGAATAGAAATCGGTCAAAAGAAGAAAGGATAGAATTTACCTTTACATAGAAATCGATTACCCCTCTTGGATCCCTTCAGGATTTGGCTTATGCGCTATTCGGCTAACAAAAAGGAATGGGGAGAGAAATATGGTTCGGCTTTGGCAAATGAGGAGAAGAAAATGGGTAGATGAAGTGGTGATTTTGGTTGAGGAAGAAAAGAAGAAGAGAAAGGATTTTTTTGAGTGCTTTAACCAAAAGAAAACGGCATACTCTAACCCCTACTGCCGAAAATGCCAAAAACCAAGGTCTTTGGCCGAATTTGCACTCATAGAGCCCCTTTTTCGGCCAACTCTTGCTCCCATACGGGATTCCTACAATCTCTCCCCTTATCCCTCCTAAAAATGCTCCCCTTATCACTCCACAAATCCCTCTCATGACTAAATCAAACACCACCCATCAGAGTTCCACTTGACCACAAACTCCTACCTACCCAAACATTAAAAATAAAACACCATACATGCTCATCTTAGGACTTGAACCCAAGCCTTCCTCCATGTTCCACACGCCACACTTTTAGCTCCCTTATGGCGTTACTTTGCCACTCTACCAGGGGTTCTCTTGTGATACATTTCACCCATAACTTTTAATAAGACCACCTATCACCAACCCCTAGCTCCTTAAGTCCAAAATTCAAAAATTCCACAGGGTTTTGGCCAACTTATGGGCCTTCCATAAGCCCATTTACACCCTCTAAATATGAATTCCATGACAACATCTCAATATTTTTAAAAAAAAATTTACAAAACATCACACAAAATTACTAAGCCCCAAAAATTAGGATGTTACAGGTCTTATGGAATTTACTATAAAAATTTCACATGCATAAGCTAATCACATTTTTCCTTAAATTTCAATATGCATTCGGCTACCTAAATCATACCATCATATTCCATAATTGTATTTTTATCAAAGTGAAATGAACTAGTTATAAGGCCTACAACTTAAATGTATCATATCATATTCGGGTATATACAAAGGGGATACACTCAAAACTTACCTCGTTGGTCGATAATTATCTACGAACCGACTATTCCACCACCTTTGCCTTTCCTTTGTCCGAGTGTGGCCCTCTTGGTTCTTTAGCTTAATTAAACAATTAAAAACTTTTTAAGACTTAGTTGTTCATTCTCTTGGCCGAATGTAACAAGAGCTAGTATGCATTATTAACCTTTATTAGTTCGCATAGCTCTTTTTAATCCATGTTTAATTTTACTTGGCACATAATAAAGCATAGCACAACTTTCATTTCCTCATATCACAAGCCATGTTCAACTAGCATACATATTAGCACTTAGTTTAAACAATCATAAACACAAAACCAAAAGCATGGATATTACTATTATTTAAACATTATGCTATCAACAATTAAAATCATTAAACATGATTATAACCGAATATAATTTGTACCTTACCAAGGTATACCCTTACTCATGATAACAAATACTCTCTTCCCATCCTTTCTTTCTTTATTACTTATCTACAAGTCACATTTCATTTATCAAATTGCTTTCTTTCTATTCGGCAACTAGGTACACACTCCCAATCCTATTGGCCGATTTTTCCTTTGCCATAGACTTCTTACATCTATATACTAATTAGCTCAATTCCCTCAAAACACTACAATTGGTCTAAGTCACAAAATTTAGGAGTATATTCGGCATTCTTGAGCCAGAATTTACCATTTAACTACTTTTGTGCATACTCACAATTCACGTATAAGAATTTAATACACTAACCTCCACAATGAAATGCTTTGATACATAGCCGAATACCCCTCTTAACATTGAGATCTTTTTATTAATTTAACATAAGATCTATCATCTTTAATAGTCAAAATATACAAACTAAAATGCCATAGTTTTAAGTTTTCATCCAACTCCCATTCGGCTAATTCAACAAGTCTTCAAAACAAATTATGAATCAACATTCAAGATTTTAAGCTCATTCACTATTTACAATCTTAAATTGAACTTCACTCAAAACCAAACTCTTTCATACAAAAATGAACATAGCCGAATGCCCCTTTTCTCATACAAAGAACCACACAAGCAACATTTGTATAATTTGAACATGTTTTCATGAATTCATGCAAAATCAACCTTTTGACACCTCTAAAAAGCTCTATGAAGCCATTTACCTCTCTAAGACTTAAAAGCTTCAAAGTTTCTATATATATATTTTTTAATGGCCGAATGGAGTATCCATGTCTAAGCTAAAAATCAATACATGGGCTATGTCTCATGCCTATCAAACAACTAAATTTCATAAATTCTTAAGCAAAATAATGTAAAAACCTACCTCAATTTGATGCTACCATGGCCGAATGTGGTTTTCTTCTACCTCCCTTATTTCTCCCAACTCACGGCAAATGAAGAACAAATGAAGGAAGCTTTGTTCTTTTCACCATTTTTTTATTATTAATATTATCCACTTTAACAAGTCATTAAACCAATTATCATAGAGTTCTTTTTTTTAATATAATGAACATATATTTATGAAAAATAAGCTATCATGGCTGGCCACTAAAATGAAAATGGGGAAAATTGACATGCAAGTCCAAACATTTAAGTCATGCACAAATTCGGCCCCTTTTTAAAATATCACTCACCTTTTTACTACTCTACACTTAAGTCCACATCAAAAATCACACATTCAAACGGCACTAAATATAATCAATTTTTCACACAAATAATTTCACATGGATTTAACATAGAAATTAGCATTTATTCAATATTATGACTCGGTTTAATGGTTACGAAACCACTTCCCGACTAGGGTCGAATTAGGGCTATCACATACATGTTAAACAAAAATTAAAGAAGAAAATGAAGATTGAGATGAAGTATCACCTGGAGGATTATTATTTTGCAAGGATGCACAAACCTTTCACTCCATGTCTAAATCTTTGAATTCACAATTCGTAATTACTTTTTGGACTATTCAAAATGAACATTAAAATAATTTATCATCAAATCTAAATATAACTTATATAATTTTTTTAAATTTAGTTGATTTTTATCCGTTTAGGTAAGTGGAAAATTTAGCTAATTATTAGCTTAAAATTTGGAAATATAAGTTGTCTTTACAGAGTAAAAAAAATCCAAAAGTAGTAGATAGCATTTATTATTGCGTAGGAAAAACATTTAATGCTGTTGATTTTATTTGGCAGTATTACCTATAGGGGTGAAAGTAGAAAAATGTTTCAGGGGGTGAAATTAAATCTTAATTTTTACAATACTAAAAATGCAATTTCACCATTTGAATAGCCTATATCTTTATAATTTTTAAAGGATTAAATAAAATTTTTATCATTTTTAGGGGGCAAAGTACAATTTTACATTTATTAATTTAAAACTTTAAAAAATTTAAAGGGCCTAAATGGAAAACTTCCCATTTTTGGGGGACCGGGGCCTATCAACCCCCTTGGTTACGCCTTTGGGTATATATACGTAGATTTCGATTATTTCTTGTACATGGTATTCGGGCAAAACTTTGGATTTCTCAAATTTAAATTATTTCTAGTTGAATCAATTAGATTTTACAATAGAGCTATGAAATTAATCTTTCAATTTTAAAATATAATTTAATCAAATCGGAATAAGTTAAATTATTTGAATAAATTCAATTAAGGTTTTATTAAAATATAGAGAATATATTATAAATAATGTTTTAAAATAAATATTTATCTTGTAATTTTAATTTTACTCTACTTATATTTCATCAGATGATTCTTGCTAGTTTGTACATTACCAATGATATACAAAAGACTCTCCCATTGCATTTATTACATTCTAATGTGTATCGTTGCTCTCTATCACCAACTATATACCTGGTAGCCTTTTTGATCCAATCGCCTCGTGGCAGGAGCCCTCATAACCTTACCACTTAACTTATGAAGCAAAGTTGTTATTGGTTGGGACCCACAGTCAGCTCACCTCCAAACCCAGTATCTATTCAAAAAAACCATTATCTACTGTACTTACTGCACCTCACCTCACCTCACATTGTGGCTTTCGACATCTCCACCATGGTGTGAATAAACATTAGCCACCACCCTTCTGTTGGTGAATGGGGATAAAAATAAAGTTATGAGAAGTTAATGAAAGTTCCAAGGCGTGTATCAATGTCACTTTCTTTAAGGTTCTATTTGCCCCCACCTATATTATGGTGAGCAAAAGAGTTACTGATCATTAAACCTCGAGGATACAATAAAGCCCAATGGTTGTCTAAGTTTTGCATTGACGAAAATAGTCCACTAAGCACTGAGTGGAGCACAGTTATTTTTTGAATTTTTGTAATTACTGGGTATTGATTTGCGTCAAGGATTGACTTGAAAAAAAAAAAGTGAAATTAGGAGTTTTAAAAGCTTAAGGACTACTTTGATCAAGGAAATAATTGGGACACTTTACATTGATAATTGCCATAACGATCAATAAACAGTTGCCTTAAACCTAATTTGGTGTAGAAATTAGCCTACTTTTCCAAGCTAGGCCGTCATTATTTGAAAAAAAAAAAAAAACATATTTGTTTGCTTACTATTTCTGTAACCATCATCCCTCTTAGAATTCTTAAGTGCTTTGCTCCAAGTTATTGCTACGACTTGGTTCAAATCATTGCAACCATTGTCGCTTGATTTTTTTTACTTTATGTTCTTCAATGAACTACCCCCAATACATATATTGATGATAGTTTTTTAATTGACGCATTTAGTAAATATTGATGTTTATTTGGTTAAGATGAGTTAGAACATTAAGAATTAATTTAATTTTAAATTCATGTAAGTTTGTTTTGTTGGCTTAATTTTGAACTTGATTTTAGGATTTGATATAATTTAGTTAAAACATGTTTCTTTATGTAATATTGTAATTATTATTTCTCTATTTATTAAGTTATGCTTGAGTTTCTTTTTGTTGCCCTCACTTGATTGAATTTACTCGTAATGATTTTATATGTGATTTGTTATTATTTAATTACATGTTTAGATTAAGAATATTAACTTTGATTAAATGAATGAATTACATCTAATTGCTTAATTTTATTATAGATTCTAGTTTAATTACATTAATAAAATTCAAATCCGGTTTTGGTTACTTTCAATTTTAGGATTTGATATAATTTAGTTAAAAAATGTTTGTTTATGTAATCTTGTAATTTTTGTTTTTCTATCTATTAGGTTATGCTTAAGTTTCTTTTTGTTTGCATTACTTGATTGAATTTACTCGTAATAATTTTATATGTGTTCTCTATTGTTTAAATATTTTATAATTTTTCTAAATTACTAGTTGTTGTAAATGTGTTATAAATTGAATACTCTTGTTATTGATATTTGTATTGAAAGTATGCACATGTAGTCACGAATTGAAAATGAATATTATATTTATTCCCGACCCTTGTAAATGTCATAAGAAAGTTGTCAAGGTATAGTTGACATGCCATAGAGTATAGAGTTCTTTAAATATGTGTTAATGCGGGTTACTATATGCACTTAGCAGTATCGTATCATTGCACTTTGTGCATTTGGTGTGCTGGTTGGCTAAGTTATGCTTTGCACGTATTAGAGCATTATTATCGTTATATCGTATCATTATGGGGTTCGAATGGATACTCTTGTATTCGACATATTTTTCCCACAAATGGTTACTTGGGCTAATTGGTTATTTATGCTATCGAATGTGTAACAGTTAATTTATATGTTACCTTTTGTATTAAAGTGATACTATGATTTTTATGCTTGATCCTCTTCGATTGTGGTCCATTTTATTCAATAGCTATTAGAATTAAATGTTGCTATTATAATGCTTGAGTGCTTGTAATTTAGTTTACTTATATGATATTTTTCCAATTTTGGTAGAATACCACAAAATTGTAAAAAACTTATGTTCGAGTTTTTATTCCATGCGTAGATTATTGATGGTTTGTAGGTTCGTGATCGAGAATTATCGTCAAGGAGTCTTCGTATTCTTTATTTTTTGAAAATTTTTTACACTTAGATTAGCCTAGGCATGTCCTTAGGATTTGTTACTTGGTCGAATTAGGTGCTTTCATCTTTATTTTGGAACTTATTTGATTATTTCAATTTTTTGTTAAATGATTTATTATTTGTGCCATAAAATTTTAAAATTTACATGTTAACTGGTAATGATTGAACAATTGATTGAATGAATCACTCCGGCAACCGTTGTGTTGCTTTGAATTTTATCCAACTTCTTGATCGAGATTGGATGTTACATTGAGTCAATGAATACAGAAAAAGAACCAAAAGAAAAAAAAAGGAACAATCGAAATGCAAGAAAACAAAGAGAAAGGTTTTCAAAGGTAACAAATATTTTTTTTTCTTTTCAAGGAGTGCATGCATATACAATAAATGAGTTGAGCTCAGATTAATGTGGCTTCATCGGGCCAATGGTCCTCAGCCACGAGTATGCTATGAATAAGCAAATGTACTAAAGAATAAAAAACGAGAAAGGTTTTTTGTTTCTATTTTTTTCTTTCCATTTTCCATTTTTCTTCAAACTAAAGAGGTGGGAAGGTTCTGATTAAGTGGTATCATCAGACTTCAGCCTTAACCACGAGGAATGTAACACCCCTAACCCGTATCCATTGTCGAAATAAGGTTACGAAGCATTACCCGAGTTTACATTTCACAACTATAAAAAATTTAAAATATTTAATTCACAACATCAATCAATGCAAAACCAATCAATGACATACATATTATCCCTTATACGAGCCCTCGAGGCCCTAAAAGCACATTAGAACAGGACTAAATAAAAAACATATAGAATTTTTAAGAAAAAGATGAAAATTTTTAAACTGCAGGGGTCACACGGCTATGTGGCCAAGTCATGTGACTCACACAGTTGAGACACATGCTGTAACACCCCAAACCCAGCCTACATGTTATGGCTGAATCTGGCGATGTCATATTGAAATATTTTTCAAAAAAATGTGATATCGATGGAAACCCTTTTTCTATTTAACCTCTTTGTGTTATCTTAATGATGATTCTAAGACGTGTCGTTCATTTTCAAAACATGAGTCATTATCAAAAATTTATTCACATTTAAACATAATTAATTTTCAAAACGTCATTTATTGTGGAAGCTTTTAAAAAGGTTACGTATTCCTGGCATTTTTGCTAAAACATTTATCTTTTTGAAAACTCGCGTCTTTCCCTACTGCTAGCAGTTAAAAAAAATAAAACAATAAAAACCCCAAACTAAAGTAAAAATTCAAAGAGGCCATTATTACAGTAAAATACCCCACAAATTGAATCGAAATCATAAAACACTTATTTAACTTAGATAGGTCGGGTGGCCATCGCTGAGTCCTCCGTTGCACCGATCTGCCTGTGTCTGAGGATTACCTGTACAGTTAAAACAGAAGAGTGAGTTTATGAAAACTTAGTGTGTAATCCCATAGCAAATAGATAGGAAACAAACACAGTCTGGGCCTAAGCCCTTTTCAGTATCAGTGACAATATCAACTTGGGATTTAGCCCATCTACATACAGAAATAGTCATGTATTTGGGCCTTGGCCCATTATAGTAATAGTAATCAGTGCAATAACAGTTTAAACAGTAAACAAGTCCTACCCATCCAACCTCTACACTCCAACTCTGTCTAACCCTACACTCCATGTGGGGATATAATCAACCCACCCATCCCTACACTCTAGAAAGTATCGAAAGTGGCACTATACAGTAATATGCAGTTGGGCTGCCAGTAATTTAGGCTTGAAGCCTTTCAATACACTTCCTCCGATCAGTATAAAACTCATCCCCATGCAATGCATCATACAATCATGTCATGTCATATCATAGTATCATATATGTATCCAATTCAATTTAAATAGCATGCTAAAAATATAGTCTTACATGTGCCTATATATATTCATCACATAGGGGTATAACAGTCATTCAGTCAATTAGGGGTCTAGATAAGCTTACCGACCCCACAGTAGGTCCACAGTCGTCTTGGGCAACCCATGCAACCTTAGCAGTCAAAATAGTGAAAATAGGCCCACGACCCATATTATGGGCCCATGTGGGCCCACACGCCCATGTGGCCCACACAACCCAAAATGGCCTTGGCCGTGTAGATCACACGGCCTGGCCCAATATTTCCACATGTCCGTTTGGTTTCCCCGTGTGGGGCCCACGCGGCCCAATTCGGCCTAGCCCATGAAATCGCATATGGCTTGCCTCGTCGATTACACACCCATGTTTAGCCACATGGAATACCACACAAGCGAGGGCACGCTCGTCTGCAATCGACGTTCCCTTATTCCAACTTTTTCCAATTTCCATAGTCGGGATTATGCTTCACACACCTAGTTCATTTGTGACTTAAAAGCGCTTTCGAAACCACTAGTACCTATGATCCACAACAAATCCCACAATCAGTCCTAATTCATAGTTAATTCAAAACCAATGTACTGAGAATAATTCATTCAATCCATACGTTACTTACCTTCCAAACAGAGCCACAACGAACTACAAATCTGAACAATCTAGATCACCGCTCCTATAATTTGCCGTCATAAATTCTAAAAAGACCCAAAACAACATCAATTCACATTCCATACCCATGAGCAAAGAAAAGCTTTTCCCTAATATTCACCAAATCAAAGCCACCTTACCTACCAAACAAATATTAGCAGAGCCACACCACTCCAACGCTAACCGAAATGCTCCAACCCTTAACCTTCATGAAAAAAACAACCGATTGATTACCAAAAAATCCATAACCACATTACCCATATTTAAGAAACTTACCAACAACTCAAGAACCAAATAGAGGAGACCAGTCGTGGCAATAAGAAGAAGATTAGGGAACAGAAAAATCGACAACACAAGGGATGGAGAGAATCGACAGAACCAAGAGAACAATAGGGTCAAAGAATAAAGATGGGAAAAGAAATTAGCAGCAAACTCACAGCAATATTCGGCCAAAAGGGAAAAAGAAAAATTTTAAAAAATGGTAGCCTTTGAGAAAAAAAAGAACTAGCGTCAAAAAAAAAATTTTGGGAAGGTATGGGAACCTATTTTTTTAAAAAATAACAATAATCAAAATTCAATCCCATATTTCCTTCCTAAAAATCAGCAACTAAACACCCCTAATCCCAAAATCCTCTCCCAAAATCACTCCAACCTTCCCACTACTTAGACTTTTACTAAAACATAACCTCTAGCCATTCATCTAAGCAAAAATTTAATCCCGTCACGCATGCAAGGATTCGAACTCTAGACCTCAGGTAACAATAACACGCCACTTATCCCCTAAACCAGCAGGCCCATTCTAACATATTTCACCAACAATTATTTATAAGCCTACTAGCTAATGATAAGGGTTTATTCAATTAAAAACAAAAATTTTCCCAAGCTAAGGGTTGAACCCAAGACTTCTCACACACTCCTATAAAACTTAACCACTAAAGCAGACATATATTTTTGTCACAAGCATACGAAAATAAATGTTAAGGATCTTTAGGGCGTTACACATGCCCATGTCTCAAGCCATGTAGGCATTCCAAGTAGGGACACACGGCCATGTCCCAGCCCGTGTCAGTGCCCGTGTAACTCTCTGACTTGGGTCACACGACCAAGCTACATGCTCGTGTTCTAGGCCGTGTACCCTTCGAAATAGCCTCATATGTCTATATGCCAAGCCGTGTGCTAGGCTGTGTAACTACCTGACTTGCAACCCTTTGAAAGCAATAAGGGAGACATGGCCGTGTCGCATGACCGTGTGTCACACATGGCTGAGACACGCACCCATGTCCCTGGCTCTGTGGACCAAAAGTAGGCCATTTCAAAGCCAATTTTCTCACCCAACCCTGTACACACCTACAACAAATTTTCCACATGTAAAGAAGCATTCAAAATGTAGCAAATAATGCATCCACAAGCTAAACCAATAAGATATATGTGCATACAACCAACATGCCCAAAAGGCACCTCAATCACAACTATTAAACATGTATAACCATATGCATAGTTTAGTCAAAAGTCCAATCAACTTATAACTAAGTTTATGGCAAAACTTACCACTTTATTTACCTATCAAATTAACACCAAAAATATCAAATTTACCATTTGACATTTAGCACCATTAGCTATATATGTCCATTATATTCCAAATGCCAAAATGACCATATTAAACCATGTCAAAGAACAATCCATTACACACATTTTAAATACCATTTCAACTTCCATCAATTAAGCATCATAAATACTATAAAATCAACCATCATAAGCTGACATATATATATATATACCATAATTACAAGCCAAAACATAATGGCTATAGCACCAACCAAAACACCTATACATATGCATATTCAACCAATTATCGCTTAACTTGTTTTCATGCCAAAACATAATATAATTGATACATAACAACTATACCAATTTTGGTTATTTCAAAACATACACCAATTTGACCATATTAACCATAACCAACAAGCTATCAGTAGTACCTTAAGTACTTCAAATCCAAGGTAACATCTCATGCCATAATCATCAACCAAAATGACATATATATACCAAACTCATCAATTAAACATTAGACATAGTCCACCTACACATGCCATTATAACCTCAACTAAGACACTAAAAATCTATCGATATAATCGATGGATAGTGTGATGGATATTCGACAAGTTTCCAACCCGATTGACCTTCCGATAATCTAAAAAGTAAAGGAAAAACAACTATGCAAGCAATGAATGCTTAGTAAGCTCATCTAACTTTAGACATATCAATCCATTTCAAATATGAAATTTATACATATCAAGAATAATCCTATACCAACACTGCGAGATTCATGAAACCATAATCAACAACTCACGAAGTGAATAAAACCACAACATCACATATACATTTCATCCCTAGCAAAGTAGGATTTTATAAAGCTTTAAACCCTTACAAAATTTTTTTTATTTTCATTTGCATTTCATTAATTTCCATTGCATTTACTTTCTTTAGCTTAAACAAAAACATCAATTCAACCCATCATTCCTTTTTTCATAATACTACACTTCAAGTATGAACTTACTATTTCATTACCTTGCCACACCCGTTTCATATGCATAACACATAAGACATAAGTATATCATCAACCATAGGCACATGCTAGTGCATTTTAACATAGCTCATTTGGAGTTAACCACATGATAAACCATTTCATAAGAAATTACATAATTTAAACCTTACCATTCTTTCATAAAAACAAGCATATTTCCATTTGGGTACTTACCATTTGAATGCATAACTTATAAGTAAACATACTACAATCCAACCAATAGCTTGGCACATGCCTAAACATCAAACAACAACACATGTTCGCATACTTGAACATATTTCACATGAATTCAACATGGATAACCATTGTACTTAAATATGATTCAATTTGGATCTAACATCCTTCATAACATAACATGCTTTCCATGTATCTCATCATTTCAATGTATTTCATGTATATATGTATTTGCTCATATTGAACATTTATAGTTTCATTTCTAATTCATGCCCATTGAACCAAATAAAATATCATTGGATACTCAGGATAGCTTACACAAAGTGTGCTAACTCATATAACTTTAATTCATCAATTCATTTATATATATGCTTGCACGAGCTGTGAATAAGTATGCTCACACGAGCTATGAAAATGGGCCTGCTCACACAAGCTGTGGGTTGAAACAAAGTTACACAGTACTGCTCACACAAGTTGTGAAGTATCCGCAACACATGTAGGACCTCAGCCATCGGTAGGACATTCAAGACCAACACCTGAATCATGAAAACCCTAATGACATGCCATTTGTATCCTACGAATTCCTAAGGTTCAAACGGGGCTCGGTAGTCGTTGTAAGTCGTTGAATTTCTATCGTTTCATGACATAATAAATTGCATGATAACATCTATATATCAATTCATGCACAATAGACTAGGACAGTAAATAGTCAATTTAACTCACATTTAAGTGGTTATAGTTCATACGAACATACCTGGATAAATTACAGAAATGTCTAAGTATAGGGGCATTTTGGTAATTTTCCATTCTCCTTGATTTTCCATCGATCTTTATTTAAATTAATAATTTCATTCAATCTATTAATTTAGACAGTAAAACAATGTATTTTATGCAATTTAGTCATTTTTGACATTTTTACAAAATTACCCCTAAAGTTTTACTTTTATTCAAATTAGTCCCTAAGCCTAAAACATGCAAATGAACCATTTTCTTTCCAAATTTAAGCTTAGCCAAATGTTCATGGCACCCAAAACAACCTATATTTGTATTAATTCGACATCAAATCATTGTATTTTTACTATTTTTATAATTTAGTCCCTAATTGATAAGTTTATAAAAAATCACTTAACAAAATACTTTTAAGAATCAATCAACATTTCAAATACATCATTTAACATAAAAATAAATGACAAGATTCATCAATGGAAACATTCAAAATCTTTTACAGTTTCAAAATGGAAGATACAGACTAGATGGACCTAGTTGTAATGATATCAAAAACATCAAAATGATTAGAAACGGGTAGCTTAGGGACCTACATACAAGGAAACATGGTTGGCCAAACTTTAAACTCTCCCATGGTGGTTCGGTAATGAACAAAACCAAAATAGGGAAGAAAACTATTTTGTTTTCTTATTTTATTAACCTTTATTTTATTTTTATCATTTGATAATATAATAACATATAAAACACATAAAATTAGAAGAAAATGAAGCTTTAACCGTCCACCAACTAAGGAATGGGTAATTTACCCATTAAGGCCACCCAATTATAATTATTTAGTCAATTTAAAACCTGTAAATTAATAGCAATTGACTTTTTTAACTTTTACGATTTAATCCTTTTTAATTAATTAACTATCGAAACGTTAAAAATTTTTTAATGAAACTTTAATACCACCTTAATGACACTCCATTTATAAAAATATTTATGGCTCGGTTTATAGAAATGAGGTCTCGATACCTCATTTTCTAAAAACGCTTGATCTTTGGGTCATACCACTTGAACTTAATAAATCGCTTATATAACATAAGTTATCAAATCAAAAGACTTTTGAACACCATGTTTGACTCATAAATATTAAATAATAAAATTTACAAACTTACTTGTCAGATTGGTGGCCCTGAAACCACTATTTCTGACACCACTGAAAATTAGGTTATTACAAAGAAACCCTAAATCCCCAATCGATCTAAATAAAAAACTAAAAATAAGTTTATTTTTCTTATTAAAAACAAATGACAAAAGGAAAGAAATCTTAAAAATGATTTTTTTATCGATCACTATATATGGTGCTTTGTTGCCGAAGACTAATGAGCTTTTAGGTTCACTAGGGGTAAAGCTAGCCAACAAAAATAGAGACAATAAAGAGAAAATAGAAAGAAGGATGTGTTTTGAAAACATAAAAAAAATATGAAAAGAAAAAAGGGGTTCAGGTTTAAATAGTGGGGGAAATGGGAAATTTGCTACACAATCCCTTCGTGTTTTCATTTTATTTTTAAGGCCTTCGACTTTTTAAATTACAGCAAAGATCCTTTCATGTTTTTATTTTAATTTTTAAGGATCTTTGCCTTTTGAAATAACTTCATTGGTCCCTGCGCATTTTGATATATTCAAAATTTGAAACTCTGGCTAGGAAAATTATCAATTAAGTCATTTTACTTTCACTCTTTTTTTTTAAAAAAAAATTGAAATTTAAATGTTATTCAAATAAATTTTATTTTATATCTCTTTTAATTTAATTGTTACTTTATTTTTAGTTTATTATAATGTATTTATTTTCATTATGTGAGTGTTTTCAATTATTTTTATATTGTAGTTTTATTTATTCTATTTTCTTTCCTTTTACGAGATTATTTTTATGGTTTATTTTATTATTATTTTGTGTTTATTCTTTATTGAGTAGTTCTTTATGAACTTCCTTTGATTAATTTACTATTTTTCTATTATTTTTTAGAATACTTTGATGGATTGTTAATAATTATATTTTTTTAGAATTTAGGTTATACATATATTCAACTTGTTTTAGAATTTGGGTTTTAATATAATTTAGATTTAATTGGAGTTTGATATTAATTTTGGATCTTATTTAGATTTATGATTTTGAGATTTTAGATTTTAGATCTTCTAGGTTTAGTTAGATTTCAAATTTAGATTTTCGAGTTTAGATTTTCCTTTATTTTATTATTAGATTTGTAATTTTGAAATTTTAAGTTTTAATAGATTTAATTAGAATTTAATCTTGAATTGAATTTATTTTAGTTTTAGCCCTTCCGAGTTCTTTTGTTCAATTATATTTGCTAAGATTTAGGTTATATCTTTAATGTGTTTTGTGGATCTAGTCAAAGGTTTTCTTTTTCATTGATTAAGTTATCAGTTTGAATTGTGTAAGAGAACATAGGGCTTTGGGACCAAGATGGATTTTCAATGCTTCTTCATCTCCTAAAGAAAGGCTACCTCATTGTTCCACTGATCATGTAACAACTCTAATTATGGCCTAAGCGGAACAGTGGTTTCGAGACCACGAATCTGACATAGAAAAATTTATTCTGATAAAGTTTTAAGGTCTATTGTGTGATTGAATGCATAAGTGAAGATTTAGTGAATAAATTCTATCGATAAAGTGCCCGATTGAGTGTTGGACTAAATTGCAAAAATTTCAAAATATGTGTTCTAAAATTTTTTAGTATGACATTGAAATGAAATTATAAACTAGTGGTCCTTATTTAGTAATTACACCATTTTATGGTAAGATCGAAAAAAATACCCATGGAAGGAAAAATTTGCAAAGAAGGCCATTAAGGGCATTTTGGTCATTTGGATATTATAAGAAATAAAAAGGGAAAATGAGGTAAAAAAGAAGTGTCCATCTTCCTCCCTTAGTGACGAAAATTGGAGAGCATCCATAGCTAGGGTTTTTGAACTTTCAAGCTTCAAGTAAGTAACTCCTAGCCCCGTTTATTATGTTTTTCGTATTTTTGAGATCCTCGTACCTTGACCTAGCTTTCTATACCACTATTTTAAGCTAGGGTTCATGTTTAAAAATTTACCCATGTGTGACTTGAAAGCATTATGATGTTTATGGGTAGAAAATGGAAGTTTAATATGTAGTAAACAAATTTTTCTAAGTGATTTGTCATGAAAATGCATTTAGGGACTAAAATGCAATAGTTGTAAAACGTGTGCATAAATTGTGAAACATTGAAAATTGTGGACTATTATAAGAGAGAAATAGGGTCGGCTAGGCTTGGGAATGTAGAAAAATGGATACATTTCATTTTACGAGTCAAGGGACTAAAATGTAAATATTGACAAATTTAGGGATAAAATGGTAAAAGTTTCCATATGATGATTTTGAGTTAAATTGAGCAATTTATGTATTGAATGAGTTAAAATTGATGTTATAGATCAAGAACGACACAAAATCGACCTTGACCGTGGAAAAGGCAAGGTATCGGACTAAATCGAAAAGATTTGCATTTTGCACGAGGTAAGTCCTATGTGTAAATAATGAGTTATTTTAGTCATTATGTTTGATTATTTTAATTATTTTTTAAATTCTAAAATTTTATATCGAAATATTAAGTACATGATGTGATAAAACCGATAAGTAAAGAAAAGTCCAAGTTGAACCTTAGGAATCATTAGGATACGAGTGACATGTCACTAGGAAACCACTGACTATTATCGATTGTTTATGTGATTCCAGGTACTGGTCTAATCGACTACCAATGGCTAGGTAATCCTACATTTGTTGCGGATACCTGTCAGCTTGTGTGAGTAGACCCGAGATAGCTCATTATCGACCCTTATGTGATAAGTGGTAGCTTCGGCTACATCATGTGTGGCACTTATGCCTTATTCCATATATCCTTTAGCATTACACGAAGTCCATTAGGTTATTCAAATTGATGTGATTAAAATATGATTATATGTAAAAAGATTTGACCGTATGTTTAAGAATGTGTATGGTAGCATATATGAAAACTATCATGTATGCTAAGTGCTTAATGTATGTATTGAATCATGCGGTAAGATCAAATGAGTAAGTGATAATTCCTAAACTTAATTACATGATTGGAAAAACTTATTTTCCATTTGCTATGTCCATTTAGTTTTAAATGCTCATTAATTTTGCATATAGACTTACTAAGCTTTATAGCTTACCCCTTCTCTTTTCCCCTCCCTTATAAGTTTGTCAAGCTAGTTCGAGGTTCAGTGATCATCGGGATTCCATCAACACTATCAATAATCATTTTGGGTAATTGATTATGAACTTTGAACATTATTGTAACACCCCAAACCCGGCCTAGAAGTTAGACCTGAGCCTGGCGTGTCACATTGAAGTGTTTTTCGAAAACCATGGTTTCATTGAAACCCTTCTTATTTAAAACTTGTTGCTAACTAAAACCTGTGTTTGTTTATTTTGAAAACATGGTCTATTAAAAGTTAATCCCTTTTAAAAAAATGTTATTACCTTTAAAACCTTCTTTGTTGTGGAAGCTTAATTTAATCAGTTGCAGAAAATGTAGTGTTTGAAAACAGTTATTGGTTTGAAAAACCACAATTTACTTCTAATTGATATAAATCATGATCAATGAAATCCCAAATTTAAAATCCAGAAGCTATAAAGGCCTTATTACAACCTAAATTAAAATCAAAGGGCTTTAAGTAAATGAGTAAAATAGAATAAACATATGCAGTTGTGTGGCCCACTCCGAGTCCTTCGCAGCTCCTATCCATCTAAAGTTGGGGATTACCTGAAAAGTTAATAAACGGGGTGAGTTTATGAAAACTCAGTGTGTAATCCCCTATTAAAGTAACAGTCAGTAAAAAAAATAGAAATAGAATCAATCAGAGCCTGAACCCTTTAACAATGACAGTCTTAGTATGAATGATGCATGATGCATGCAAACCCATCCAACCATCACACCACTCCGTCCAACCCTGCACTACCTGCGGGGAATAAATCACCCACGCCACCCCTACACTCTATAGTGTTAGTACCGGTTGCGGCACTAATCAGAATCGCAGCAGAGCTACTAATTTAAATGCGGCTTTAAGACTTTAGTAGTAGTATCATAATTGGCACAAAGCCATCGGTAACTATAATAGGATTGGCACATAGCCATGGGTAAATGTGATCAACACACAATCATCAGTAAATAAGATAGGCACATAGCCTTAGGGAAATACAATCGGCACAAAGCCATGATCCCTATAGCACTGAGCCATATGTTCGTTGGCACAGAGCCATACTTTGAAAAACTGGCATTAAGCCCTCAATCGGTCCATAGTCGTCTCGTACGACCTGTGCGACCTTATCAGATTATTACTGGATCCATAGTCGTCTCATGTGACCCATGTGATCCTATCAGAACAAAACTTCCTCCATATTAGTCCCAACCCATGCAATATGTCATGTATGCAGAATGTCTTGCCCATAAACCATCATACAAATCACAGTTAAATCAGTCAAATCCTAATCATACAATCACAAGATAGTCATTCACCCTTGAGGGGCAAAATGGTCATTTTACCCTACAGGGGTATTTCGGTAATTCTACCCTACAGGGGTATTTCGATAATTTCATAAATTAGAGGTATCTCGGTAATATTATAAACTAGGGGCATTTTTGTAAATTTGTAAACTAGGGGTATTTTTGTAATTTTGTAAATCGGGGGTATTTTGGTTATTTTGTAAATCGGGGGTATTTTGGTAATTTCGCAAATCGGGGGTATTTTAGTAATTTCACAAATCGGGGGTATTTTAGTAATTTCGTGAATCGGAGGTAATTCTGTAATTTTATCAACCCCTCAGAAGGTCTACAATCGCCTCGAGCGACTCAAGTATTCTAAATAGAGATAACGTTGCGATTGGGCCTAAGGCCCGTTCTCGGCCCAAGTGGGCCCACACGCTCGTGTGGCCCTTTTTGCCCAAATCTAGCCACAGATATGATATTCACATAGTCCAGTCTAATATTTACTACACAATCATACAATATGACTGATTAGGCCCACGGGCCCATTGGGCTCGCATGGCCTATTTCTACCCAAAGCAGCCTAAACCCACAAGAATACTCATGATGGTCTCAACTATCACGTCAAAGCTCCCACATGTGCACTCGTACACTCATCGCCATGTGACCGGCATTTCGGCATTCCACATTTGTCGTTCTACAGCTAGAGTAGTGTGAAATACACACCTAATAGGTATCTGAAGTTAATCTGCGCTCTAAATGCTATTATGCCCAGAAGCCAATAATAATCGCACCCTTGACTCCCTCGGGGGTGTGTCAATCAACTACGGTCACCACCACCATGACCCAACGGAATACAGATCAACGAATGATCCAACGCCTAACCTAAACGAACACGCCACAACGTAAAAGGGATAAGCCAAGAAAGGTATGCTTACTCTCCTCATGGTTTGCTCTATTTAAAGCTAGCTTCTCACCTATTCTCATGTTAGCTTCCCGATGTGGGATTCTCCATCAATCCTCCAAAACCAACTCATTAGCAAAATAACCAACCTTTGCATACAAAGGGATTCGAACCAAAGTCTTCTCGATAGCCATGCCACGCCACCCCCACTTGTATACAAGCTCTTTTGTGTCATAAGTCCAACACATTTAACTTTAAAGCCCACCTACTCGCTTTCAAATTTATTTGAAAGAGAAACAAAAATAAATTATAAGAGCCAAGACTTGAACCTCTAACCCCTTGCTTCCCCTATGCCGTCACTTTCTTGTCTCCCATGTGGCACCATTTGCCATTAGACCACAACTCCTTTTGTGTTTTATTTTAGCCCTTTTTATTTATAAGTTATCCCACTTGAGCTCAGGATTCCCTTAAGGCCAAAACCAAGATTATCCTAAACCCAAGCTTGAACCCAAAACTTCATAAAAACCTTCTAACATTACAAAATCACTAACCCAACAATTCTAACTTCCAAATTGAGCTGATGTCTTACACTTGAGAATTTTAAACAGACCCAAGCCCAAGGCCCAATTCTTCTAGGCCCAAAATTCACGGCGTTACAACTCTACCACCTTAAAGAAATTTCGTCCTTGAAATTTCCAACCAATAGGGCAGTCGTGTACAACTACCCCATTATGCTACCACTGCGCACTCTAATCCTACTATTACTATCACACTTTCACTAGATCTTGGAACTTCTCATACATACATCCAACATACCTAACAAGCACATGCATACAATTTTGATATTAACAACACGTTGAAACAAAACACACCTGAGTTAAAAAGGGATCGTGCAATCACGAACCCGATGCTCTAAAGATCTGCATCTGAGACATGCTCCTGCCTTCCTCCGGTATTCACCTGAATAATGCTTTTTGCAGTGCTCACAAGTCGAAAAGTTTGGACGTGTCTTAACACGTTGCACAAAACGAGCCTCCTACTTCAACGGACTACAATCTCTCTTCTTGTTACACTCCAAGCGCCTAGCCTGAAGTGTTTCATCATCCACCTTAAATCTAGCCTCGAACACCTCTTCCAACACTTCCCTTCTTAACTTGGTCAGTGCCTCAGTACTAAGCTCAGGGTTATCAGCACCCAAAGTTAGTGGACTTTGCTTACTCTCAAAATCCATTAAGGTGCTAGCTAAGAATCTTCATTTCCAAAGCATACAGAGTAAATACAAAAATCTAATTTTAAGTACAGTCTATATCTAAAGGAACTTATGGATTCAGCGCCGGAGACTTAGTAGACCACACATTCAAGAAAACATTAAGTAAAACATTCCAAATACTTCAAATCGTTTAAAATAGTTCTTTTAAAAATTTAGATTTAAAAGCCCAATCCACAGCCGAGTTTTGCAACCTGACTCTAATACCACTAAATGTAACACCCCGAACCTGGCTTAGAAGTTAGACCCGAGTCTAGCGTGTCACATTGAAGTGTTTTTCAAAAACCATGTTTTCATTGAAACCCTTCTTATTTAAAACTTGTTGCCAACTAAAACCTGTGTTTGTTTATTTTCAAAATGTAATCTATTAAAAGTTAATCCCTTTTTTTTTTAAATGTTATTACCTTTAAAACCTTCTTTATTGTGGAAACTTAGTTTAATCAGTTGCGGAAAACATAGTGTTTGAAAACAGTTATTGTTTTGAAAAACCGCAATTTACTTCTAATTGATATAAATCACGATCAATGAAATTCCAAATTTAGAATCCAGAAGTTATAGAGGCCTTATTACAACCCAAATTAAAATCAAAGTGCTTTAAGTAAATGAGTAAAATAGAATAAGACATATGCAGTTGTGTGGCCCACTCTGAGTCCCTCGCAGCTCTGATCCGTTTAAAGTGAGGGATTACCTAAAAAGTTAATAAACGGGGTGAGTTTACGAGAACTCTATGTGTAATCCCCTATTAAAGTAACAGTCAGTAAACAAAAATAGAAATAGAATCAATCAGAGCCTGAGCCCTTTAACAGTGACAATCTTAGTATGAATGATGCATGATGCATGCAAACCCATCCAACTAGCACACCACTCCGTCCAACCCTGCACTACCTGCAGGGAATAAATCACCCACGCCATCCTTACACTCCACAGTGTCAGTATCGGTTGCAGCACTAATCAGAATCGCAGTAGAGCTGCTAATTTAATTGCGGCTTTAAGCCTTCAGTAGCAGTATCATAATTAGTACAAAGCCATCGGTAACTATAATAGGATTGGCATATAGCCATCAATTAGGGTAATATAACTGGCACACAGCCATGGGTAAATATGATCGACACACAGTCATCAGTAAATAAGATAAGTACATAGCCTTAAGCAAATATAATCAGCACAAAGCCATGATCCTGATAGCACAGAGCCATATCAAAGAGCCATACTCAGAATAACTGGCATTAATCCCTCAATCGGTCCATAGTCGTCTCGTACGACCTATGCGACCATATTAGATTATTACTGGATTCATAGTTGTCTCGTGCAACCTATGGTATGCTATCAGAATAGAACTTCCTCCATTTTAATCCCAACCCATGCAGTATGTCATGTATAAAGAATGTCTTGCCCATAAGCCATCATACAAATCACAGTTAAGTCACTCAAATCCTGATCATACAATCACAAGACAGTCATTCACCCTCGAGGGGGAAAACGGTCATTTTACCCTACAAGAGTATTTTGGAACGCTAATAGGTATCTAAAGTTAATCTGCACTCTGAACGCTATTATGCTCGGAATCCAACAATAATCGCACCTTAGACTCCCTAAGGGGTGTGTCGATTAACTACGATCACCACCACCCTAACCCAACGACGTACAGATCAATGAATGATCTAACACCTAACCTAAACGAACACTCCACAACGCGAAAGGGATAAGCCAAGAAAGGTATGCTTACTCTCCTCATGGTTTGCTCTATTTAAAGCTAGCTTCTCACCCATTCTCATGTTAGCTTCCCGATGTGGGATTTTGTATCAATCCTTCAAAAGCAACTCATTAGCAAAATAACCAACCTTTGCATACAAAGGGATTTGAACCAAAGTCCTTTCAATAGCCATGCTACGCCACCACCACTAGGACACAAGCTCCTTTGTGTCATAAGTCCAACACATTTACCTATAAAGCCCACCTACTCATTTCCAGATTTATTTAAAAGAGAAACCAAAAAAATTGTAAGAGCCAAAACTTGAACCTTAGACCCCTTGCTTCCCTTATGGTGTCACTTCCTTGTCTCCTATGTGGCACCATTTTCCATTAGACTACAACTCCTTTAATGTCTTATTTTAGCCCTTTTTATTTATAAGTTATCCCACTTGAGCTTAGGGTTCCCTTAAGGCCAAAACCAAGATTTTTCCTAAACCTAAGCTTGAATAAAAACCCTCTAACATTCCAAAATCACTAACCGAACTGTTCTAACTTGCAAATTGATCCAATGTCTTACACTCAAGAATTTTAAACGCACCCAAGCCCCAGGCCCAATTATTCTAGGCCCAAAATTCAGGGTGTTACAATTATGGCATGTATTGTAACATCTTGAAATATGGCCTAAATGAAATAGTGGTTGCAAAACCATGAATCTGAGATAGAAAATTTTATTCTGATTAATTTTTATGATCTACCGAGTGAATAGATGCATGTGCTAGAATATTGATCGAAAATTTCATGCATTGCATGTTTAAATTTCCTATTAGGGCTTAATTGCAAAAGTTGATAAATATGTGTTCTAGATAGGAAATGATTAAATTGAAGAGTAGAATTGAAGTAGAGGTCCTTAAATGGTAATTATACCATTAGGTTTTCATGGACAAAAATGGACATACATAGGTAGAAAAAACCAAAGTTTTAATAAAGGGCATTTTAGTCATTTGGTAATTAAAAAGAATTAAAAGGGACAAAGATGGAAAAATAGTTATCATCTTCACCATAGGGGCGAAACTCCATGTATCACCATATTTAGGGTTTGTTTCAAGCTTCCAAGCTCCATAGTAAGTGATTCCAAGCCTCGTTTTTAGTGTTCGTTACATTTTTGGAGTCCCGATAACTTGATTTAGCTTATTCTAGCAATAATTTAACCTAGGGTTCATATTTGGAAAAATACCCATAGGTGAATATGTTTATTTTGATGTTTTCTGATTGGGTATGAGATTTTAAATTATGTTAAACAACTTGTGCTACTCGGTTTTAAGTAAAAACGAGTAACACGACATAATCGGTAAAAATACCTAATGTTCATAAGTACATTTTACAATGAGAATTTGATGTTTCCATTAAGGGAAAATGATCAGCATGTCCTAAAACATTAGAATTAGGGAAAAAGTTTATTTTCTGTGCTTTGGGTCAAAAGTGTAAATATGCAAAAGTATAGGGGCAAAATCCTAATTTTGCCAAAGTTAGAGTTAAGGCCTGGTTGATAAATTTGAGTATTAAATAAGCGTAATTTGCTAATTATAGATCAAGAAGAAAGAAATTTGGGGATAGACCAGGGAAAGAAAAAAGTAGAAGATTAAGTTGTCAAGTTGATCGTATTTTGCTCCGATGTAAGTTTACGGTAAATAAATGCAATATTTCGATCTTTTAAATTAATGTTGTTAATTTCTAGCATATATACATTTATTTTATGAGAATATTCCAAGTTGAATCAAAGATAAGGTAACAGAGAAAAGGTATCAGAAAGCCCGTTTGAACCTTAGGAATGTATGGGATATAGAGTGTCATGACATTTTGGGTTGAGACAGTTGAGGAACATCCCATGTAAGTCCATATCAAACATATGGCATTGGTAGGTTGAGATAGTTCAGGAACATCCTATGTAAGTCGATATCATATATATATGGCTTTGGCAAGACAAGGAACATCCCATGTAAGACCATGCCTACAGCATGGCATTGGCAGGCTATTATCAGCCAGGAAAACCCAAGTATCCTGAGTATTCCAAACGATTCATTGGGCTAATATATAGGCTATGTTACAAGAAAGTTCAGGTAAAGGAATGATAAGTAAGAAAGTTACAGATTAAGTGGAGAAGTAAAATAAAGATTTTGTTAGTTGATGGTATAATATGAGTATATTTATACTTGGTGAATGTTGTCATTTATTTAATTCTAAACTTACTAAGCATTGTAGCTTACTCCTTTTCCTTTCTCTCTTTTCTAGTGTAGCTAAGCCAATTCGGGGATCGTAAGGACGTCGGAGTTCGTCTCACACTATCAAAGGCTATCTCGGTATTTTGTAGTTTGAAATTTTTTGAGTTATGGCATGTATAGGGACTTGGCTGTTTTGTGTGTATGTTCTCATGATATGACTAAAGAATGGCATGGGAATATTTGATAATTATTAGCTATTGAAATTACTAATTAAGAACATGTTTTGATGTTATGTATGGCTAAATAATAGTTTATGCAAAGAAATTATGAAAGAGTAAAAGTTGGCCATGAAACAGTTTTTGAACAATAGGAGTGACGAAAATTTGAAAAATCACTAAAAATTAAAAAAATGGAATTAATTGTTGAATGAGATATAGAATTAAAGCTTATTGAGTCTGTTTTCATAAGAAATTAACAAAGCAAGCAAAGGAAGCCTATATTCTGAGATATTTAAATTCTTGTGAGACTAGTATAGAGGGATTTTGTGATCCCCTGTTTTGAATTTAGAAATTCACTAGAAGTTGTAAAAAAAGAATTATGAGTCATAATTTATATGTATAGATTCCTAGTGAGTCTATTTTCATTAGAAATAGATGGAAACACTAAACGAGATCTGTACTATGAGTTAAATGATTTTTAGAGAAGAGAGGTCAGGTTCGCTAGGTTGCGAAACAGGGGAATATTTAACTAATAAACTGTACTAATTGGCCACACCAAAAATTCTAGAAAAATTATGGTAAGAAGATATATGAGTCTAGTTTTAGAAAAAATTTATATATTAAAATTTTGAGTTTTGTAACTCAAGTTATAATTAATTTAGTGACTATTACGTAGGTGGACAGTTTTATTAAGAACAGTGAAATAAATTGTTTTGACTTGTGTAAGTAATCGCAAAATTTTTAAATGTTTCTGGTTTGGTCCCGAACCGTTCCAATTGCATGTTTAGGCCTCGAGGTCCCATTTTAGGGATATATTGGATGAATGTGAATGAATTAATTTTTAAAGCAAATTTTTATGCCCCAAACTAGTAAGATAAGTCTAGTAACGCCTCGTGCTCGACTGCGACGACGGTCTTGGGTAAGGGGTGTTACATGCATTGGTGTTCTATTGTTTTGGTTCTGTGCCATGGTTCTTTTGGCTCCATTTGATGATAGTGGTGTTTTGGTGTTTTGGTCATGAGAAGTGGGCCATGAATGGTTAAGTCATATGGTCAAAAATGTTGTAATCCACTAATGTGCAAGCTTGCCTAGTATGAGTAAAATGGGTGTGGATGTACCAGTTGATGATGTTAGATAAAGTTCAAGTGTAGAGGATTGAACATGTATGTTTTGATGATTTTGGATGTTATAATGCAAATTGGAAAATTTGGTTAAATTTGGTTTGTGTTTCAGGGTGGCCATTGGCTTCGAAAATAGTCTATAACTGTCCACACGGGTAGACACACGGGCATGTCTCTAGGCCGTGTGTGACACGTGGCCAGCCCACGGGCATGTTGATTGGCGGTGTGTCCCTTGTACCTAAAATTGTGAAAATTAAATGTTTTGTAGTAAACAAATAGGTGGAAACATGGCTGTGTGTCTCGACTGTGTGATAGACACGACCTAGGCCACGGGTGTGCTGCTTGGCCGTGTGATAAAAATTTCACGATGTCGTCATAAACAGAATACTCCAATTCTTTACACGGGGTGAGGACACTAGTGTGTGCTCGGCCGTGTGAAAATTCCTATAGGTTCGACATGAAAAATAATTCTGCACGGGCTAGGGACATGGGCGTATGTGACTACATGGCCTACCCACACGGGCATGTGCCCTATATAAGTTAAAAATTTTTGTAATGGCCCGAAAGGTTCTGGTTCAGTCTCGGATCACACCCATTGTATTTTTCGACCTCGTACACCTACAATGAGAATGTTATGCAAATAATTGAAATAGATTGAAATTTTTACGCAGAATTTATGTGTTGTAATCAAATGATCGTTTGAGTGTATGTTTGGTAATACCTTGTACCGGTGTTCGGCAACAGTTATGGGTAAGGAGCATTACATTTATTAGTATCAGAGCTATGGTTTAGTTAGTCTTCGGACTAACATAGCAAGTGTGAGTGTGTAGCTATACATGTCATAATTGTGAATATTGATAGTATGATGGTTTCTAATCCCTAAATTATGTTTTCATATAGTAAATGGATCTCGACTCGACAGTAGCTGACGATGTTGAAAGTAATGCACCATCTCCCGCTCAAGGGACCATGCCACCAGAAAGTAGAAATGCTGAATCTAGCAAGGGACAGGTGGCTCGGGGGGCCTTTCTCAATAGAATAAGTGAGTGGTATACGGAATTCATTCGGGCGAACCCGAATTGTAACACCCCAAACCCTGCCTAGACGTTAGGCCTGAATCTGGCGGTGTCACATTGGAGTGCCTTTTTGAAAACCAGCTTTCTTGTTGATAAAAACCCGTTTGAAGGTTAAAGCCTCTTTGTTAATTATAAAAACCAACTCGTTTGAGGTGTTTTTCAAAAAACATGATTTTTTTTGAAAACCTGATTCATGTTAAAATCTTGTTACGACTTTATCGAAAATTTTTTAATCAAATTCAAATGTTGTTGCACTTTAAATCAATGTTTGTTGTGAAGCTTAAAAATTTGTGTTGCGGAAACTGACCTTTTGAAAATAATTATTATTTTGGAAAATCGCGTTCTACTTCTAGCAGATATAAATTATGATAAATAAGAACCCAAATTAAATAAAAATTTAGAGAGAGGCTTTATTACACCAAAAACCTAAAACAAAATTTAACTGTAAAGAAAAGCTCGATAAAATAAAATAGAAGCAGTAGTGTAGCCACCCTCGAGTCCCTTGCAGCTCCGGTCCACCTAATGCTGAGGATTACCTACACAGTTATAAACAGGGTGAGTTCATGAAAACTCAATGTGTAATCCCCTAACATCAAAATAGTCAATCAAATAAACAAAATACAGAAACAGCTTAGGCCTAAGCCCACTACAGTGATCGTTGGCCTCAGCCCATCACAGAAACAAAATCAGAATGCAGTATGTAGAATGTATGATGCATGCAATCCCATCCAACCCTGCACTTACTGTGGGGAATAAATCACCTACCCATCCTTACACTTACAGAGTTAGCACCAATTGCAGCACTAAGTAGAATCGCAGCAAAACTACCTGATAAATAAGTGGCTTTAAGCCATCAAAAATAGCAGAAGGATTTTAGATATGGCACAAAGCCTTTAATAACAGCACGAAGCCTATAATAACAGCACAAAGCCTTTGGTAATGGCACAAAGCCTTCAGTGAGTCCACAGTCATTTTGTGCGACTCGAGTGACCCTAACAGATCAAATCGGTGGGTTCACAGTCATCTCGTGTGACCCATGTAACCTTAACAGATCAATATGAAATCGGTGGATCCACAGTCATCTCGTACGACTCGTGTGACCCTAGCAGATCAATCACTTCCTCTATAACAATATCCAAACCCATGCAGTATATCGTGCATGCATGCAAAACACATAATTATCACACGGCATGCTCAATCAATCACCCATCATATAAGGCGTAACAATCAGTCTACCATACAGGGGTATTATGGCCATTTTACCCTATAGGGGTAATTCGATCCTTTCACCCACCAGAGGTAATTCGATCATTTTACCTTCTAGGGGTAATTTGGTCATTTTACCCTCCAAGGGTAATTCGGTCATTTTACCCTACAGGGGTAATTCGGTCTTTTGCAACAGAATGGGTCTAAACTCACCTAGCAACCCATCGGAAGGTCTACAATCATCTCGTGCACCCAAAACTTCATAACTATGTAATTGGGCCCAAGGCCCAATATGCGGCCTAAGTGGGCCCATACGCTCGGGTAGCCCATCTGGCCCAGAATTAACCACAACCATGTAAACTACACAGCCCACTCCAATATTTATCACATGTCGTGAGATTTACCCGTCTGTGCCCCACGAGCCCATTCAGCCTACACGACCCATTACGGCCCATCGTGACCCACTATAGCCTTAATTGTTGTACACCCATATTTCGTGGGTTCGGTGAATCACATGCGCATTCTGATGCCCATGTGGCCTCAAAGCCCAATCTTTCAGCTTTTCAACTTTTTGCCGATCAACAGTTAAAAAGAGTGTGTGCATACACACTCTTTCAGTTCTTCAGCTGATTATTAGATACAAGGTAATGCTACACACCTATGTTCGAAACCGCGTGAGAAATCCAAGAGCTCCAAAAACCTACATTTAATCAACACTCCCCCATTAATCAATTGACCCTCTAAATTAACGCCTCCATCTAACCTTATCCCACAAAACCTACCACCACTTACCTTGCTTGACCGAATAGAGATCCCCTACATGAACCGCTTACTCCAAATCACTTTCGATCCCCCTTTTTAAATTTCCTTCATGCCAATCACACTAAATAACTAACACCATATACGTACAGAAAATTGAACCAAAGCACTTCTACTTCTCGAATGTGTACTACCAGAAGAAATAGAAGAGGAACAATCGGCTCCAAGCAGAGGCTGTATGGAAAAAAAAAGAATCTAAGAAACAAGAGTGAGAATTGATTACACTTACGATTACCAGAGAATAGCCACCGATCGAAACCAGAAGAAGTGATGAAGAGGAGAGAATCGGTCAAGATGCAATGGGAATATCAAGAGGAAAGAAAGAAAGAAGAGGGTAGGGTGGATTCGGGCACTATTGGAAAAGAAAAAAATAGAGAAACGAATAGCGAAGAGAAGAGAGGAAAGAATAGAAGAATCAGTAGAAGGAAAAATCAACACTTTTCTGCCAAAAAAAAACTAACAATAACACAGAACCAAGAACATAACAAAACTGAGAGGTCCCCGAAGCCTTTTGTCAAAAATTGGCACAAAACAATAAGAAGACTAAAGTGACACAACAAGTAGAGAAAGCAAAAAGAAAAGAAAACACAACAAATCTTGAAAACCCCAAAATACTCTCAATTGCCGAAATAATAACACACCTCCCCAAAACTGAACTATGAGTTTCCCCTTTAACAAAAAATCAGCACAAACCCACACACCCTCAAACTCCCCTTTTTCCTCCTAAAATCTCTCCATAAACTCCTCCTTGATTTTCTCCCCAATCCTCTCCTTGATTTCCTCCACCAAAGACCCATTCAAACCTTACTTTGTAGAGTTCCAACCCACCTCTACTTCTCCCTTGGCCAGAGCAACAAAATAAATACCTTTTTGTTCAAGGCATGACTCGAACACCAGCCCCCTTTGAAGCTCTACCACGCCACTTACCATCTAGCCAATAGGCTCTTTGTGTCATAACTTATCCTCAATATTTTATAAAGCTTACATGCTAATGTCCAGGTTTATTCAAGGAAAAACCAAAAATTTTGCACACACCAAGACTTGAACCTCAGACCTTACAATTACGCATCACGCCACCTTGCCATTGGACTACAAGCTCTCTTTGTGTCATATTTTAACCATAATAATTTATAAGGCCAACATGCTAAAGGCAAGGTTTACTTAAGAGGAAAGACTAAAATTTTTCCCAGAGCATAGATTGAACCCAGGACTTCTCCAACACCTCTCAGGACCCTTAACCACTGGAGCAAACATTTAATTGTGACATTTTCTTCCATAATTAAATGCTTATGTACAACCTCCTTACTGATCCATACAAACGGCCCAATACTTCTAGGCCCAAAATTCGGGGCGTTACAATTCTCCCCTCCTTAAAGAAATTTCGTCCTCAAAATTTCCAACTATCAGAGCAGTTGCACAAACCAAACTACACCACTACGCTCCAGCTACGCACTTTGATCCTAATATTACTAACACACACCCAAAATATCTATCCATCGGAGTGGATAAATATCACATGCATGCAATTTGTACATTTCTAGAACACACATTGAATAAATACTAAATGTAAATTCAAGCATTTCAGTTTACTCTAATTAGAGTGTTTCACTACAGTCTAATATCTAAAGAAATAACAGTATTTCTTTCTACTGTATTTTAGTGTAAATAAACAACAGTTCCAGAATGACTTACAGAATTGGCGCCGGAGACTCAGTGTGCCACACTTTTCAGAGGAAATATTTCAAAACACTTCACATATTTGAAAACCACTTATTGAAATCTACAATTTGAAAACCCATTCCACAGCCGAGTTTTGCAACTTCGCTCTACTACCACTGAATGTAACACCACAAACTCGGCCTAGACGTTAGGCCCAAATATGGTAGTGTCACATTGGAGTACCTTTTTTAAAACCATTTTTCTTGTTGATAAAAACCTGTTAGAAGGTTAAAGCCTCTTTGTTAATTATAAAAACCAATTCGTTTGAGGTGTTTTTCAAAAACATGATTTTGTTTGAAAACCTAATTCGTGTTAAAATCTTATTACGACTTAATTAAAAATTTGTTAATCAAATTCAAATGTTGTTGGACTTTAAAATCAATGTTTGTTGCGGAAGCTTAAAAATTTGTGTTGCGAAAACGTGATGTTTTGAAAATAGTTAATATTTTGGAAAACCGTGTTCTACTTCTAGCAGATATAAATTATGATAAATAAGAACCCAAATTAAATAAAAATTTAGAGAGAGGCCTTATTACACCAAAAACCCAAAACAAAATTTAAATGTAAAGAAAAGCTCGATAGAATAAAACGAAAGCAGTAGTGTGGCCACCCTCGTGTCCCTCGCAGCACCGGTCCAGCTAATGCTGGGGATTACCTATATAGTTAAAAATTGGGTGAGTTTACGAAAACTCAATGTGTAATCGTTGGCCTTAACCGATAATAGAAATAGAATTAGAATGCAATATGTAGAATGTATGATGCATGTAATCCCATCCAACCCTGCACTTGCCTCAGTCCAACCCTGCACTTATCGTAGGGAATAAATCACCCACCCATCCCTACACTTACAAAGTTAGCACCGATTGTGGCACTAACTAGAATCGCAACAAACCTGCCATATAAATAAGTGGTTTTAAGCCATCAAAAATGGCACAAGGTCTTCAAATACGGCTCAAAGCCTTTAATAACGGCACAAAGCCTTCAGTATCAGCACAAAGCCTTTGGTGAGTCCACAGTTGTCTCGTGCGATTTGTGCAACCCTAACAGATCAAATCGGTGGTTTAGAGTCATCTCGTGCGACCTTAACAGATCAATATCAAATTAATGGGTCCACAGTCGTCTCGTGTGACCCGTGCAACCCGTGCAGATCAATCACTTCCTCGATAACGACATCCCAACCCATGTAGTATGTCGTGCATGTATGCAAAACACATAATTATCACAAGGCATGCTCAATCAATCACCCATCATATAAGGCGTAACAGTCAGTCTACCCTATAGGGGTTTTATGGTCATTTTACCCTGCAGGGGTAATTCGGTCCTTTCACCCTTTAGGGGTAATTCAGTTATTTTACCCTTCAGTTGTATTTGGTCATTTTACCCTCTAGGGGTAATTTGGTCATTTTACCCTCTAGGGGTAATCCGGTCATTTTACCCTCCAGGGGTAATTTGGTTATTTTACCCTCTAGGGGTAATTCAGTCTGTTTCAACAGAACGTGTAACACCCTATAACCTTCATCCGTCGCCGGATTAGGGTTACACAGTATTACTCATCAGAATACTACTATCGGGCATTATGAGGTACACATATAAAGTAGAGATTTAAAACCTTTAGGCTTTACATAGAATCATTACAAGCAATCTCAAATCATCATCAATTAGTCGAACCTATTCTATAGCATTATTCAACTCATAGCTCAACATTTGGCATTAAATAAACATGCAAGCTTATTTCGTTTGTTACTACTTAACCTATCTTAAAAACTATTGCATATAAGCATCTAGGTAGGCTATATCACCGTCCATAAAATCATTATGTAAATAAACATTACTTCTATGTATATAATATACTCATAACTAAATATGTCAACCATAGTTGAATCCAAACATCATTAACAAAATCAGGGGACTCTATTTGTCAAATTGAGTAAGCCATTTTCGCATGGCTAATATACATATTCAAAACATAACTGATTATTAAAGGAGTTAAGCCTATACATGCCATTAATAAAATGAAAAACCTTTAAAGGTACCAAAGTTTAGTTTAGATAGCGGATGACTTCAACTTGAATCCCCGAGCTTGAAGCTTTCAAATGAGATCTATAAAACAGAATAAAAACAAAGACACTCGAAGTAAGCTAAATAGCTTAGTAAGTCTTAAGTATTTAGTCAATCTCATTTCTAATCATATAAATCTTTATGAATCAAAATAAACCATTATAAACACTTCGTCAAGCATATCCCATTTAAGCTAAATATTCAAGGTCAAACACATCACTACAATTTCTTGATCTTCACAATAAACGACCTCTCTTTCGACAGGATAGACACTTTTCAAAACAATTTCCCATATCATGCCACATTTGCTCACATGTATGCAATGTCACATTAAATTTACATTCGACCAAATACCTTAATACATTCACAAGTATATTCTCTTATTCCATATTTAACCGAAAGTTACCTCATATTGGTATATGCGTCAATTCTAAATCAAATTCCATGAAATACACTATGCATAATCACATTCAAATATGCAATTATAATTCAATCACATTTTATCGTACGTCAAAAGCTCATGGTAAAAGAATTACATATGTACCTTATTACGAGTTAACGAAATTATAGCCATACTTAGCTTTTGCACTTGTATTAATATAGGTAAGGTCACATGAGTTCGAAGTCTCGAGTTAATCACTCGACACAGTATTCACTAAGTATCGACTTGACGCTTTCCAGTACCATGTCTGTTAGGCTACATTTGCCTGAATACACTTATAGATCGAATTTCAATCTTTCTCTAATGTTTGGATACTTATTTTCAAATTTCCATGCCATTAATCTATGTATATATATATATACACATAACTCAACATCATTCTATCATAGTACATATACATTTCTTATACATGTCAAGTAATACCGTTCGGCCTTAGACATAATAACGTTTCATTTCACATCGTGATAATTTTATTGACTAAATAACATATCATTATCAATTTCATTCAGCAAAACATGCTGCATTGTACATACATATAATAAAAGAAATAAAGATTATTTGTTTATCATATGTTTAATCACTAAAAACTTACTTATACACATTATTCTCACCTAACATATTCAAAATTTATACTATGCAAGTCACATTTGGACATTCCTTTACGCCTTACTTTAACCATTTCTTTCATTTAAACAACTTGAGCACAACTCATGCATTCATGGATACATTTCGGCAAAGTGTAACTTTATATCTATTTCAACTTAATTCTTTTATCACCTTCTCTAAATCATGTATTCAACCATTGATTAATGCACTAATTCAAAAAATTTATTCCTCCTATACATATACATGAATGTATATGCGCACATAGGAGCTTAGCTTTTTAATTCATCACTATTTTTATAACATCAAATAAATCATTCAAAAGATTATTATAATCACTATAAAGGTATAAAACAAAGAATCAATCCTGACTTTAACTCATCTATACAAAATATTCAAAGATATTCCATACCTGGCAATTTCATAGTTAGTTGTGACAACTTAACATAGTAGACCTTCATGTAATCATTTAAACATTACTCTATAGGTATAACAAGGAATCTCATGCCCGAAATAATTCATTAGTGCTTATTTCAACAATTCGAAGCTAGCTAGGAATTAACCTGAGTTTATTTCAACGGCACTCCGCCTACTGGGTAACAACCCAAATATATATATATTTCAACGGCACTCGGATGCTAGGCTTTTAGCCTAAATATCATTCACATATATAAACAAGACTCCTCAATTAACTTAACCGAAACCTATTAAGATATCAATTCCTTTCTTCCAATTCCCAAACACATTAATAGTTTCACTCACCTCATAACATTAATTCACAAATCATCTCACAATGCCTTCAATAATTTCGTCACATAATTTATTGAGACACCATTTCCTTGTAATCATAAAAATTCCAAGTACTTCCAACTATTACAGTTAGCCATTTCTAGGATTAATACACATTCTATTTACTCTTGTTCTTTAAAATTTCATATGTCATTTATAAATATATTAGTCACATAATCACATCATTCCTAAAATCACATAAATAGTCAAACTTAATACTTAAGTACTTACCTCGAATGATATCGTACGACTTTATCAACCATTTGACTACCTTAGTTTTCCCCCCGATCCGAGTTTGTCCCCTCAAGCTCTTGAGCTCAAATCAACAATTTAACTACTCAATTTTTCAATCGACAAAGCCATCACATACATAACAAAATTTAGATTTATTATTAGACCATAATCGTATAACTCTATCAAACTCAAATTATAAGTTGTAAGTTTTCAATATATTCAACACCAAAGAAACACACATTCATGACCGAATGGGTAGTATATAACCATTAAGCTAAAAAAAAAAATACTAATGATTCCATCAAGCTTATAAACTCTTAATTTCATGAGTTCAATATCTTAATGCCCATCTATTATATCCAAATAATTTCTAATGTATTAATCAAATCATTCATACAACTTTAAATCCAAATTCGGCAAGCACATTCATCTAACCATGTTAACCGAATATTAACATACATTAGCCACACTTAACTAAATTTCCACATTCAATTTAAGTTACCGAATACATTTATACTCCTAATTCATTTATTCATCTACCTTAACCGATTACACATGCTCACATAAACCACTTAGTACTTTAAGCTCCTAACCAAATACTCAATGTATCAAAAATATGAATTCGCACATGAATCACGTAGAGAGCTTCAAATCATCTCTATTTCCATATAAAATAAAATGAAACAACAACCATTTTCCCTCCCATTTCAACTTTGCCAAATGCTCAAACACCATCAATATAGAAATTTCTTCCATGGGTTAGTTCAATCACTCACCTATCTATTACATAATACTAAATCAAAGAAATTTCATCGCATTTACCTTAAATTAGAGCACAAAATGGTGACCGAACCAAGTTTCCCCCATTTTCTTTCCCCTCCAACTTTCGGCCAAAGAATCAAAATAAGATGAACACACTTTTTTTATCATTACTTAATTTTAACCACTACCCATTTTAATAATGTAAAAAAATTCATTTAGTGGAGATCATTATTATCTTGGTCGACCACTCACCTTAAAAAGGGTAATTTGACATGCAAATGCATGTCTTTAATCTATGCTATAATTTAGTCTTCATTCATTTACCTAGCATACTTTCCAAGTTTTACAATTAAGCCCTACTTAGAAAAATTCACATTAAATAACCTCATTAAAACATAAAAATTTCAAGCATGGATTAACATATATAATAGACATATAAACGATTATTTAGAAAATTTTTCGACTCGGTTTTGTGGTCCAGAAACCACATTCTGAATAGGGTCAATTTAGGGCCGTCACAAAATGGGTCTAAACTCACCTATCGACCCATCAAAAGGTCTACAATCATATCATGCACCCGAAACTATCATAACAGTGTAATTGGGCCTAAGGCCCAATATACGGCCTAAGTGGGCCTACACGCTCGGGTGGCCCACCTAGCCCAGAATTAACCACGGCCATGCAAACTACACAGCCTAGTCCAACATTTATCACATTTCGTGAGATTTACCCGTGTGGGCCCTACAAGCCCATTCGACCCACACGGCCCATTATAACCCATCATGACCCATTACAGCCTTAATCGTCGTACACTCATATTTCGTGGGTTCGATGAATCACATGTGCATTCTCACGCTCAAATGGCCTCAAAGCCAATCTTTTGGCTTTTTGGCTTTTCGGCATTTTTGTCGGTCAACAGCTAAAAATAGTGTGTGGGTACACACTCTTTCGACTTCTCAGCCGATTATCAGATACAGGGTAATATTACACACCTGTGTTCAAAATCATACGAGAAATCTGAGAGCTCCCAAAACCTACATTTAATCAGCACTCCCCCATTAATCAATTGACCCTCAAAATTAACGCCTCCATCTAACCTTATCCCACAAAACCTACCACTACTTACCTTGCTTGAGCAAATAGAGATCCCTTACTTGAACTGCTTACTCTAAATCACTTTCGATCCCCCTTTTTAAATTTCCTGCATTCCAATCACAATAAATAACTAACACCGTATATGTACAGGAAATTGAACCAAAGTACTGCTATTTATCGAAAGTGTACCACCGGAAGAGATAGAAGGGGAACAATCGGCTCCAAGTAGAGGTTGTATGGAAAAAAAGAATCTAAGAAACAAGAGTGAGAATTGATTGCACTTATGATTACCAGAGAATAGCCACCGACTGAAACCAGAAGAAGAGATGAAAAGGAGAGAATCGACCAAGATGCAATGGGAATATCAAGAGGAAGGAAAGAAAGAAGAATTTAGTCCACCTTAGAGATTCGGCCACAGTGGAATAAAAGAAAAGGGTAGGGTGTATTCGGCCACTATTGGAAAAGAAAAAATAGAGTAACAAATAGCGAAGAGAAGAGGGGAAAAAAGAGAAGAATCAGCAGAGGGAAAAATCAACACTACTCGACCAAAATAAAAAAAAAACTAACAATAACGCAGAACCAAGAACGGAACAAACCCAATAGGTCCCCCAAGCCTTTTGTCAAAAATCGGCACAAAACAATAAGAGACTAAAATGACACAACAAGCAGAGAAAATAGAAAGAAAAGAAAAGACAACAAATCTCAAAAACCCCAAAATACTCTTAATTGCTAAAAAAATAACACACCCCTCCCCAAAACCGAACTATGAGTTTCCCCCTTAACAAAAATTGGTACAAACCCACACACCCTCAAACTCCCCTTCTTCCTCCTAAAATCTCTCCACAAACTCCTCCTTGATTTTCTCCCCAATCATCTCCTTGATTTCCTCTACCAAAGACCCATTCAAACCGTACCTTGTAGAGTTCCAGTCCACCTCTGCGTCTCCCATTGCCAGAGCAGCAAACTAAATACCTTTTTGCTCAAGGTATGACTCGAACACCAGCCCTCCTTGAAGCTCTACCATGCCATTTACCATCAAGCCAATAGGCTATTGTGTCATAACTTTTTCTCAATATTTTATACAGCTTATATGCTAATGTTAAGGTTTATTCAAGGAAAAACAAAAAATTCTGCGCATGCCAAAACTTGAACCTCAGACCTTACAGTTACATATCACGCCACCTTGCCACTAGACTACAAGCTCTATTTATATCATATTTTGACCATAATAATTTAGAAGGCCAACATGCTAAAGGCAAGGTTTACTTAAGAGGAAAAACTAAAATTTTTCCTAGGGCCTAGATTGAACCCAAGACTTCTCCAACACCTCTCAAGACCATAACCACTGAAGCAGACATTTAATTGCGTCATTTCCTTGCACAATTAAATACTTATGTACAGCCTCCTTACTGATCCATACCCAAGGCCCAATACTTCTAGGCAAAAATTTAGGGTGTTACATGAATGCTCAACCTCCCCCACCTTTTTCCATCCTTCAATCGATCCTGGTAGCCACACAAGGTATGGAAATGACGAGACTGAGTAAGCCCCTTGTTGATAAGATTCGTAAGTATGAGGTCGAAGAATATAGAGCCAGTGTTGATGATAACCCTGAAAGGGTAGAATTTTGGTTAGAAAACACTTTTTGAGTATTTGATGAACTCTCTTGCACACTCGAAGAGTGCCTAAAGTGCACTATATCACTTTTGAGAGACTCAGCGTATTAGTGGTGGAAAATACTATTCTCGGTGGTGCCCACCAAAAGAGTTACTTGAAACTTCTTCCAAGTAGAGTTTCGAAAGAAATATATAATTCATCGCTTCATTGATCAAAAGCGAAAGGAGTTTTTAGAGTTAAAACAAGGGCGCATGACAGTGTCCAAGTATGAACGAGAATTTGTACGACTTAGCAAGTACACTCGAGAATGCGTTTCTACAGAAGAAATTATGTGTAAAAGGTTTGAGGACGGCCTAAATGAAAATATCAAGATATATGTGGGGATTCTGGAATTGAAAGAATTTGTTGTGTTAGTTAATCGGGCATGCAAAGCTGAGGATTTGTGCAAGGAAAAGAGGAAAGCCGAATCGGAGGCTAAGGATGTGAAGAAGAGATCTATAATTAAGTCCTTCCAACTGTCATCAAAGAAAGTAAGAAATGTGCCAAACCATTTGACCGTTTCAGTTAAAAATCTGGGTAGAACTTGTGGGAGGCAAAATACGAGTTCCAAGGCTCAGCCTACTTCTATAGCTAGTGTTGGCAATGCCAAGCCAAGTAACTCTGAATGTCAACACTGTGGTAGGAGGCATCCCGATGAGTGTTGGATGGCCACCGAGGCTTGCTTCAAATGTGGCTCCCAAGACCACTTCATCAAGGACTACCCTAAAATGGTAGAGAAAGAAACTACTCAGAGCACTAAACTAAATAATATACCCACTAAAGGGAGGCCTACCAGGAATGTGAAAGAGGGAGTTAGTAGTAGGGGCATAGCTAGAGATTCAGCTACAAGATCGAAGGTAATAGTGCTTGCAAGAACCTATGTTGTTCGTGCCTAGGAAGAGGCATCATCCCCTGACGTGATCACTAGTACATTCTCCCCTTATGATGTTAATATAGTTGCATTGATTGATCCTGGGTCCACACACTCTTACATTTGCATGAAATTAGTGAATGATATGAAATTGCCTATAGAGTCAACTTAGTTTATGATTAAGGTGTCAAGCCCTCTAGGAAAATGTGTGTTAATTGACAAGATTTGCAAGAATTGTCCTTTAGTGATCTGAGGTCACTGTTTCCTAGCCAATCTAATACTATTGCCATTTGATGAGTTTGATGCCATTTTGGGCATGGATTGGCTATCGATGCATGATGCTAAAGTGAATTGTAGACAGAAGGTTATTGAGTTAAAGTGTGAAAATGGTGAAACCCTCTAGGTTGAAACAGATAAGTCTAGCAAGTTGCCTGCTTTAATCTCGTCAGTGACTGCTCAGAAATGCTTGAGAAAGGGTTACAAAGCATATTTAGCTTATGTATTGAATATGAAAGAGTCTTAATTGAAAATGAGTTAGTGCCAGTGGTTTGTAAGTTTATGGACGTATTTCTTGAGGAATTACTGGTATACCTCCTGTTAGAGAAATTGAGTTTGCTATTGACTTATTGCCGGGGACTACCTCGATATCTATATCTCCTTATAAAATGGCTCCGACTGAGCTAAAAGAGTTAAAAGTACAGCTACAAGAGTTGACAGATAAAGGGTTTGCAAGGCCAAGTTTTTCTCCCTGGGATGCTTCGATATTGTTTGTGAAAAAAAGGATGGGTCGATGAGACTTTGTATCGATTATAGACAACTCAATAATGTGACAATAAAGAACAAGTACCCCTTGCCAAGAATTGATGATTTATTTGATCAATTAGAAAGGGCAACAGTGTTTTCAAAGATTGACCTTGAGGTCCAGATACTACCAACTAAGGGTGAAAGGGTCTGATGTGCTGAATACTGCTTTTAGAACAAGGTATAGACACTATGAGTTTCTCGTAATGCCTTTCAGTCTGGCTAACGCCCCAACTATGTTTATGGATTTAATGAACCAAATTTTTAGACCATACTTGGATAAGTTTGTAGTGGTCTTCATTGATGACATCCTAATTTATTCTCGTGATGAAAATGAGCATGCTAAGCATTTAAGAACAATTTTACAAATTTTACGAGATAAATAGTTGAATGCAAAATTTATTAAAAGTGAATTTTAGCTTAATGAAGTTGGATTTTTTGGCCACATTATTTCTACTGATGGCATTCGAGTGGATCCAAGTAAGATCTTGATAATAGTGGATTAGAGGCTGTCGAAAAATGTCTCAAAAGTTAGAAGTTTTCTAGGTTTGACTGGTTACTACAGGCGCTTCGTAAAAGGATTTTCAATGATTGCTTCTCTGATGACCAAGTTGCTGCAAAAAGATGTTAAGTTTGAGTGGACGGAGAAGTGTCAACAAAGTTTTGAGAAGTTAAAAGTAGTGTTGACAAAGTCGCCAGTGCTAGTGCAACCTGAGTTCGGTAAGAAATTTGTGATTTACGGTGATGCGTCTCTAAATGGCTTTGGATGTGTATTGATGGAAGAAGATAAGGTGGTGGTGTATGCCTCAAGACAATTGAAGCTACACGAGAGGAATTACCCGACACACGATTTGGAGTTAGACGCTATTGTCTCTGCCTTGAAGATTTGGCGATATTATTTGCATGGTGAGAAGTGTTGTATCTTTATTAACCATAAAAGCTTGAAGTACTTAATGACACAAAAAGATCTGAACTTACAACAATGAAGATGGCTTGAGTTATTGAAAGATTATGAGTTAGTGATCGAATACCATCCAGGAAAGGCGAATGTGGTTACTGATGCTCTAAGTAGAAAATCTCTATTTGCCTTGAAAGCGTTGAACATGAGATTGACCCTATCTGATGATGTCTCCATCCTGGCTGAGTTGAGAGTTAGGCCATTGTTTATCCAACAAATTTATGAAGCTCAAAAGGATGATAGAGAGTTGCAAGCAAAAAGGACTCAGTGTCAAAAGAATGGTGAGACAAATTTTCACATTAGTTCGAATGATTGTCTGATGTTTCGAGATGATATGTTTACCGAAAAATGCTGAGTTGATTTGGATTATTCTACATGAAGCCAATAATGGTTGTTTATCTGTCCATCCTAGTAGTGCAAAGATGTATAATGTTTTGAAGAGATTGTATTGATGGCTCGGTATGAAAAGAGATGTCTTCGAGTTTGTGTCAAAGTGTTTAGTTTGTCAACAAGTGAAAGCTGAACATCAGGTGCCTTCCAGTTTGCTTTAGCCAATATTGGTTCCCGAATGGAAATGGGACCGAATCACTATGGACTTTGTTATAGGTTTGCCTTTAACCCAAAAAAAGAAAGATACAGTTTGGGTCGTTGTTGATCAGTTAATGAAATCAGCTCATTTCATTCCGGTACGTACAAATTTTTCACTTGATAAGCTAGCTGAATTGTACATTGCCGAAATTATAAGATTGCATGGAGTATCGACTTCTATTATTTCAAACAGAGATCCGAGATTTACCTCGAGGTTTTGGAAAAAGTTGCAAGAAGTATTGGATACAAAGTTGAATTTTAGTATTGCTTTTCTCCCACAAACAGATGGTTAATACGAGCGGGTGATTTAGATTTTAGAAGATATGCTCCGATGTTACGTTCTTGAATTCGAAGGTAGTTGGGAAAAGTATCTACCATTGGTTGAATTTGCTTACAATGATAGTTTTCAATCGAGCATCAAAATGGCACCATGTGAGGCATTGTATGGTTGCAAATGTCGAACTCCACTATATTGGACGGAGCTTAGTGAAAAGCAAATTCATGGGGTCGACTTGATTAAAGAGATTGAAGAGAAAGTGAAGATAATTCATGACTGTTTAAAAGCTCATCAGATCAACAAAAGTCTTATGCAAATTTGAAGAGAAAAGAGATCGAGTTTTAGGTGGGTGATAAAATTTTTTAAAAATGTCAGCATGGAAAAAAATTTTGAGATTTGGCCGGAAAGGCAAGTTGAGCGTGCGATTCATCGGATCGTATGAAATTGTAAAAAGAGTCAGACCAGTAGCATATCGATTGGCCTTACCGACAGAGCTAGAAATGATCCATGATGTATTTCATGTATCGATGCTACGACGCTATCGTTCTGATCCGTCACATGTGATCTCATCGACCAAAGCGGAAATTCAGCCGGATATGTCATATAGTGAAGAGCCAACCAAATCTCAGCTCAAGAAATGAAACAACTAAGAGACAAAAGTGTAGCCTTAGTAAAAGTGTTATGGCAAAAGCATGGAGTAGAAGAGGCTACGTGGGAGTCAGAAGGCACCATGAGGAAACAATATCCACATCTCTTTTCTAGTAAGATTTTCGGTGACGAAAATCCCTTAAGGGGGGAGAGTTGTAACAGCCCGAATTAGGGCCTAAGCGGAATGGTGGCTTCGGGACCACGAATTCGACATAGAAAAATTTATTCTTATAAAGCTTTAAGGTCTATTGTGTGATTGAATGCATAAGTGAAGATTTAGTGAATAAATTCTATCGATAAAGTACCCGATTCAGTGATTGGACTAAATTGCAAAAATTTCAAAATATGTGTTCTAGAAGCTTTTAGTATGAAATTGAAATGAAATTATAAACTAGAGGTCCTTATTTAGTAATTAGACAATTTTATGGTAAGATGGACAGAAATACCCATGGAAGGAAAAATTTGCAAAGAAGGCCATTAAGGGCATTTTGGTCATTTGGATATTAAAAGAAATAAAAAGGGAAAATAAGGTCAAAAAGAAGTGTCCATCTTCGTCTCTTAGTGCCAAAAATTGGAGAGCATTCATAGCTAGGGTTTTTTTAACTTTTCAACCTCCAAGTAAGTGACTCCTAGCCCTTTTTTTTATGTTTTTCGTATTTTTGAGATCCTCGTACCTTGACCTAGCTTTCTATACCACTATTTTAAGCTAGGGTTCATGTTTAAAAATTTACCCATGTGTGACTTGAAAGTATTTTGATGTTTATGGGTAGAAAATGGAAGTTTAATGTGTAGTAAACAACTTTTGCTAAGTGATTTTTCATGAAAATGCATTTTAGGACTAAAATGCAAAAGTTGTAAAATGTGTGCATAAATTGTGAAACATTGAAAATTGTGGACTTCTATAAGAGAGAAATAGGGTTGGCTAGGCTTGGGAATGTAGAAATATGGATACATTTCATTTTACGAGCCTAGGGACTAAAGTGTAAAAATTGACAAATTAAGGGGTAAAATGGTAAAAGTTTCCATAGAATGATTTTGTGTTAAATTGAGCAATGTATGTATTGAATGAGTTAAAATTAACATTATAGATCAAGAACGACGCGAAATCGACCTTGACCGTGGAAAAGGCATGGTATCGGACTAAATCGAAAAGATTTTCATTTTGCACCGAGGTAAGTCCTATATGTAAATAATGAGTTATTTTAGTTATTATCTTTGATTATTTTAATTATTTTTGAAATTCTGAAATTTTATATCAAAATATTAAGTACGTGATGTGATAAAACCCATAAGTAAAGAAAAGTCTCTGTTGATCCTTGGGAATCATTAGGATACGAGTGACATGGCACTAGAAAACCACTAACTGTTATCAATTTTTTATGTGATCCCGAGTGCTGGTCTAGTTCAACTACTAGTGGCTAGGTAATCCTGCATTTGTTGCGGACACCTATCAGTTTGTGTGAGCATTGCTGAGTAGCATCGACTACACCGTTAGCTTGTGTAAAAAGACCCGAGAATAGCTCATTATCGAGCCCTTATGTGATTAGTGGTAGCTTCGACTACGTATTAGTGGTAGCTTCGGCTACATCATGTGTGGCATTTATGCCTTTTCCATGTATCCTTTAGCATTCCACGTGATTCATCGGGTTATTCGAATCAATTTGATAAAATATGATAGTTTGTAAAAAGATTTGACCGTATGTTTAAGAATGTGTATGTGCAATTTATATGAAAACTATCATGTTTGCTAAGTGCTTAATGTATGTATTGAATCATGTGGTAAGATCACATGAGTAAGTGATAATTCCCAAACTTAATTATATGACAGGAAATCTTATTTTCCATTTGCTATGTCCATTTAGTTTTAAATGCTCATTAATTTTGCATATAGACTTACTAAGCTTTATAGCTTACCTCTTCTCTTTTCCCTTCCCTTATAGGTTCGTCAAGCTAGTCGTGGTTCGGTGATCATTGGGATTCCATCAACACTATCAACAATCATTTTGGGTATTTGATTATGAACTTTGAACATTATGGCATGTATAGGTGGTCTATTGTTTTGGTTATGTGTCAAATTTCTTTTGGGTCCATTTGTTGATAGCGGTGTTTTGGTACTATGGCCAGGAGAAATGAGCCATGAATGGTTATGTCATATTTTGTCAAAAATGTTGTAATCTACTAATGCGCAAGCTTGCCTAGTATGAGTAAAATGGGTGTGGATGTACCAGTTGACGATGCTAGATAAAGTTAGGGTGTGGATGGCTAAACATGTATGTTTTGATGAGTTTTGATGTTATAAAGCGAATTGGCAAATTTGGTTGAAATTGCTTTGTGTTTCAGGGTGGCAATTGGCTTGGAAAATAGCCTATAATTGTCTACATAGGTAGACACACGGGCATGTGTCTAGGCCGTGTGTGACCCATGGCCAGCCCGTGGGCATGTTGATCCGTGTGTCCCCTGTACCTGAAATTATGAAAATTAAATGTTTTGTAGTAAACACACGGGTGGAAACATGGACATGTGTCTCAACCGTGTGATAGGCACGACCTAGCCCACGGGCGTGTGGCTTGGCCGCGTGACGAAAACTTCGCGATGACATCAGAAATAGAATACCCTAGTTTTTCACATGAGGTGAGGACACGAGTGTGTTGAGGCAGTGCGAAGGACACGGTCTAGAGACACGGGCGTATGCTCGGCTATGTGAAAATCCCTGTAGGTTTGAAATGAAAAATAATTCCGCACGGGCTAAGGAGATCGGCATGTACGACCACACGGCCTACCCACATGGGTGTGTCCTTGTCTCACACGGGCGTGTGACCTATATAAGTTGAAATTTTTGTAATGGCTCGAAGGTTCCAGTTCAGTCCCGGATCACACTCATTATATCGTTTGGGCCTCGTAGGCCAACAATGAGAATGTTATGCGAATAAGTGGAAAATTTTTAAATTTTTACATGGAATTTATGTGTCGAAATCAAATGATCATGCAAGTGTTTATTCAGTAATGCCTCGTACCCATGGCCAGCGATGGTTACGGGTGAGAGGCATTATAGATCAGATCTTTGGGTCCACCATTTCCATGTACCATTTTAGGTTTAGTTGGTTGTTGTATAGCCTTAATGTTTTTTTGTTGTTGTTCTAGTTTAAGGTATGGTTGTTTCTTAGGTTTATAATAGGCATACCTTTTCCCAAGCTCTGTGTTAGATTTTAGTTTTTGTAGTTTGTCAAAGGAAAACAATAAGATAATAGATCAATTAGAAAATTGAAGCATATGTATTTAATGAAATGTCTTATCCAAAATATGTACGTTTTATGTCCCTATAACATTTCCTTTCCCATTTTTTTTATTAAATTCAACATGAATAAATTTTCATCAGATAGAATCTAATCTAACTAGTTTTAAGATTTTTTCGGTAATTAGAAGTACAAGGATACTAAAGAGTAAACCTAAGCTTTCATGTCACATAACACAAACATCTTGACAATAGTTTGTTTTCCATTAAAGACAGTTCTATGTGATAACAGTGCAATCATTCTTCACTTTCTTTTTCAAGGGACATTTCTCTTACAAATTTTGATCCTTCTCAATCACTAGTTGGCTAAGTAATTTTTAATTTTTTTGTAACAGTACGGTTTAAACCCTAGTCGGAATAGTGGTTTTGGGACCATGTACCACCCTATCCCGTAACCGTCGCCGGAATAGGAACGGGGCATTACTAAAAACTAGAAATCAGATCAGCACGGTAAAATTTTGAACATTTCTTGAATAAAGGTAATTCATTTACTAAAATATTTAGACACAATTAAAGTACGAACTTAAAAACTTATACACGAAAATTCCATAAGATGCATATTCACATAACTTCTATACGAAGATCAAAGTATCATTCTACTTATTGTCCACCCTATACATGCCATAAGATAAGACCAGATACATGGTTACCGTAATAGAAGATAGTGTGACGACGTACTGACGATCCCCGAGCTGGTAGTCAGAATCCACCATCTATAAAACAAAAACACAAAACAACAGAGTAAACTTACATAAAATTAGTAAGTCTTAAGTGAAACATAAATCTTGTTGAATTAAAGACAACTGTCTCGTATACATAAAACTGAGTAGGGTCTCATTTGACCTAATATACCTAACAAAATGTCACATAATTTAATTGACATGTCTTAAATTTTGAGTTTAAAGTCATAAAATGTTTTCATTCGATGTCTTTGGTTATTCATTTCTTTTATTCGATGAAGTTGATCTAGAAATTCCTCTCAAACTATAAGTTTCAATAACCGCATCACTTAACCAATACATATATACTTTCATAGTATTGTCTAAGACGGTCGAAGATTCGCATATGCATTACTTTATAAGCTTTTGATTCAACCAAATGAAAACATTTTACTTCAACCACGGGTTATTTCAATGTTTATAATCACATAGTCATATCATAATCTATCGTAAATGTATATACGTATATATATAAAAACTTAATTCCTTAATTCATAATCACATCAATGTCTTTGAGTATTTCAATATAACAAGTGTAAGTTTTACCGCATAGGTACATAAAGGAACAGGCATATTCCTTATCACATATACTTAAGTTTAATGGATTACAATCATTACTTTGTCTTTGCACATAACTCCTTATACGACTCATTCTCAAATTATAAGGTCTTTTTGGCCGAATACGCACTAATACATAGGATCATTTCGGCACATATACTTCATTATACAAGCATATCATTACTGAATTGGATCGTTCACATTTTTATGTAATTTCATACCTCAATTGAATAGGCTTATATAATCATTCTGAGATATTAACACATATCTACTTGAACCGAAATACATATTCTATGAATTAGTCATATACTTTTATACAACCATCTGAAGTAGTCGGAAACAGTACTATTAATACAATAATCAAAATTTAAGCAGAGTCCAATTTACAACTTGCATACGATACGTACCTGATAAACTTAGGGTAATGAAATCATAAATTAAGATTATTACGACAGAAATTGCGTATTTTCCTGCATGAAAGCCTTCGGGCCCCGCCCGGATACAACACTGGCACAAAGGCCCTTCGGACTAAGTCCGGATATAACCTCGGCACGTATGCCCTTTAGGACTGGGCCTGGATATAACACTGGCACGTATGCCCTTCGGGACTAGGCCCGGATATAACCTCGGCACGTATGCCCTTCAGGACTGGGCCCGGATATAACACTAGCACGTATGCCCTTTGGGACTAGGCCCGGATATAACACTGGCACGTATGCCCTTCAGGACTAAGCCCGGATATAACACTAAAACTTTGAGCATATTTATCCATCGAGTGTACATTACACCATTCTATCACATTAGTAAACTTATGTCACATTCGGATATAAGCACCATATAAACACTATCCTTTAAATGTGAAATCTCACGAACCCATACAATTTAACAACATACTGCCATTCAAAGGTAATTTGAAGCAACATTTTCCCTTATAATTATTCCCCATAGGTATAATTTATGCATCAACACCTAATCTCTCAAATCCATTTATAGACACCAAATGCATTCGGCTTATAGCCCACTTTTATTCCACATTCGGCAATTGCCTCATTTAAAAATTTTCCTATCACATTCAGCTTTCCCTACATAGTTAATAATAACTTGTATATCATATTTACCTTTGGCTTTTACTAATCACAACTTGTTTTAAATTCCTTTGTCACACAAACGACATAATATATTTTCGTCCAAATGCTCTTTGGACATCTCACTTCTTACATCCAATTCAAAATATAAGCATCTTAGCTATCTTTGGCTAATAGATTCAATTCCATTCTCATTTGGCATGTTAATAACAACAACTAATAACGACATTCTTTTAGCTACTTTCATTCAAACATTAAGCAAGTCAAATTAAACTAACTCTTAAGAACTTACTTGGAAATGTCGTTGAACAATTTCAGACTTCATACTCAACAATCTTGTTTCTTCCCTTATCCGAGTTTGTCTCTCTTTGATCTCGAGCTAAATCAAATAAACTAACTTATTACATCACTTAATCGATTCTATTTTCATTCACATAATAAGCAACCAAAATGAGTTTCAAAATTAAAAATTGAATCAAGATAGACCTCAAGTTCATCCCATCGAAATATGCAAATAAATAGAATTTATATACTACCGTATTCCTCATGACCGAATATCATTTATCACATTAACACATGACTAAAAATTTAGTTATAACCTTACATAGCCGAAAGCATAGATACCATATTAAACTCAAATATCAAATCATGATCAAAACATAAATCATAGGCTTGGCCGTACATAGTCTCACCAAAAATTCTTGGTTATTTTACTTATCAACTAAAACCGAATATCCTACTAAACAACCATAAAACTTGTATTTGTTCTAACTGCATATACACATTCAAACCCTTAATTTACCACAAAATTTTCCCAATTCAAGGTTTATTTCAATATGCCCAAAACCGAATATCACAAGGCTATCAAAGGACATCTTTAACTAACTATTAAGCTTTCATTGTGATTTAAAGCTTCAGCTCACATTCGGCATTTATGAATTTCTTACTAAAACACATAAGCCAATTTCAACTTATCATAATCTAAATTCCTTTTAATTTCATCATATATATATTATAAAAAAAAGATAATAATTAAACATTCTTCTCAATTATCATCTAAGGTCGAATTTCACGCTTTAGCATATTATGTCTTTAACTTGTTCAATAAAATTTTTACACAACTTAATTCATTCACTTGTCCCATAATTTGCCGCTTTAAACATTCCTTCCAACAAATTTTAAAATTCATTCATAGAAAATGTCATTTGGCAAAATATACAAGCATAGACTAATATTTAAACTTTGTTTTCCAGTATTTAGCTAAACATTTTACATCAAGCTATTTTAACCGAATGTATCTACTTACAGATTTATTCTTTAAGGCATTCAACACTTATTATGAATACATACAAACTAAGACTGAATGCCCTTTAATAACAAATCAAAACAAAATTACTTCATAGCTATTATTGAATTTCACATTCGGCCACCATGGACCTATTCAAGCTCATCAACCGATCCTTATCTAACATCCAATTCACAAATATGCATATTTAACAAGCTTAACTTCATTTATCCTCTATTTCTTCTTAAAACATGAAATCAAAAACCATCTAAGCATTAAAACATTTAACCGTCGAAAATACAGCATCTCAAATTATGGCTGAATGCCTCTTTCATCATAATTTCAAAGATTAATACTCGGGTCATGATAGGCACTTAGCAATCCACTCAATTTCACAAATAATTTACAAAAATTCACATGAACTTACCTTTCAATTAAGCTCAACCATGGCCGAAACACCTTGTTCTTCTTCTTTACTTAATTTCTTTTAGTTTCGGCAATGAAGAAAGGGAATGAGCAACTTTGTTTTTTTCACCCCACTATCTATTATTTTACTCTTATTTTTATGCTCATTTTTAACATATAATACTTATAATTTACTAAATTATGAAAACAACATCATTTCATGCATTAGTTGGCCGGCCACTTAAATTAAAAAGGCATAATTGACATGCAAGTCCCTCCTTTATAAAAGCCATGCATTTTTCGGTCACTGCCATTCTTCCTAGCATATTTTCAATGTTTCAGAACTAAGTCCTTTTTCAAGAAAATTCACATTAAATAACTTAATCAAAATATCAAAATTTTCACACATGCAATTTCACCTATAATAGACATCAAATATAACATTTAATTATATATATATTTTTTGTGACTGGGTTTTGTGGTCCCGAAACCACTTTTCGACTAGGGTCACAATAGGGCTGTCACAGACCACATATCCGAGTCTGAAAATATTTTAGCATTATTTTTTCGTGTTTATAATATGTGAATTGTCATGTGTGAAATTTTTGTATGAAAAATTTGATCGATTGATTGTTTAATTATGAAAATGGGCTAAATTGCAAAAAATGCAAAAGTAGCATTCTATTTATCAAGAGCCAATTTGGCATGGCTTATTAATTGAGAGGGCCTTAATTGGTAATGGACCATCATAAGGTTAGTGGACAAATATGTCCATAGTTTAAATGTGTTGCATTAATGTTTCATTAGGGGTATATAGGTAATTTGAAAATTATGTGTTGTTTAATAAAACAAGAGCATGAAATTAGCTTATTATTCATCCACCATAGCCGATTATATCAAAGAAAGAAAAGAAAAATATCAAACTAGGGTTCGACACTTACTTTGCTCAATCAAGGTATGTTTTGTGCTTTGTTTTTTATGATTTCTACATTTTTGTAATCATTGCTTCGTGTTCTCTTAAGCCCATGCCTTAATTTTAGAATTTGAGTATGAGTTTGAGATGAGCCATTAATGAAATGGTGAGCTTTGTGATGATCTTTGGTGTTAAATGAAAGATATGAATTGAGTTGATATATTGTATTGAATTTTTGATGAAATTAGCTAATTTGGGCTAATTTGTGAAAATGATTATATAGAGGGACTAAAATGGGAAATTTATAAAATATGTGGGCTTGAATGGACTAGATAAAAATTCGGCTAGGACTTGTTTAAAGACATTGGGTGTATTTGATGATTTTATGAAATAGCGACTTAAATGTCAAAATGTGAAAATGAGAGGGCTAATTTGCAAAGTGCCCTAATTATGTGTTTATGGATTGAATTGGTTGAGTGTGAGATTGAATAAGTTGATCTTAATACATATAGATAAAGAAAAGTGAAATCTAGACTTGGATAGCGGGAAATCGAAAGTCAACGAGTACCCGACTCTTTTTGACAAGTAACACTCGAGGTAAGTTCATAAGTAGCAATTTAATTATAAATGTTGTTAATTGCATTATTATAGATTGATTTGTAATGAATGAAACCTTGAATGAGGTGAGTATATTGAATTGAATATTATGGTTGAGATATTAAATAAAACGAGATAGATAAAGCTCGGTGGAACCGTAAGTTTAGTTTTGAAAGTTAGTGACATGTCACTAGAATGAATATTTGTCTTTGGGCCATGGTATAGATGTTTTGGGAGTGACCTTGAGTTGGCTTCTGGCTATGGTAAAGGTGCTCTGGAATAAGTTACCTTGAGTTGGCTACGGGCCGTGGTATAGGTACTTATCGGAAGAACTGTTCCATGAATTAACTATTAATCAAGAGTATTCAATGAATGAGTTATGGTTGTGAATTTGGATGAAATAGCATGAAATGGTTAGGTATGTAAATGTACATGTTTGCTATGAAAGAATGTGTGATGAAATTACTTAAATCAAATTGAGGAAATTCGTGTAGGAGAATAAGACATGTGGTAAGGCATGAGACAAGGTTTGTAATACTCTAGAATGGTTTGAATTGGTAAATGATTAATTTACTATTGTATTTATTTATTGAATACTTGCTTATAAGTTATTAAGCTTTATAAGCTTACTTGGTTTGTTTATTTCTATTTTATAGATCATCGAAGCTACTGAAGGCTCGGAAATCATCAAGTATCATCATCGCACTATCATAACTCATTTTGGTACTTTTTGGGTTTTTGAATAGCTAAGTATGGCATGTATAGGCTAGAGTGGTTTGTATAAATTTTGACTTGTAAATAGGCTAAGCCATGTGATTTGGCTAGCTAAGTTTGTGAATATGGTTGCTTTGGTATGTGATATGTGATGAAATTTTAGCATGCCTTACAGTGCATGAATGGCCTAGTTAAATATGGTCATTTTGGTTTGAGCTAAATGATGAATTTTGGTAAGTTTGGTTCATGAATTGAAATGGTACATGAATGATATTTGAAGTGAATGTTTGACCATGTTTATGTTTTGTGAAATGGTATAAAATGAAATGGATTTTGGTTGTTGATGAATTAGTTATATTGATGTTTGTATTGGGTATGAAATTGGCTGGATTTTGATTTATAAATGATGCATAATTTGTGCTTGCAGGTATTTGGCATTGTGAGGTTGAATTGCGGCTTAAATCAAGCCTAATTCGTGCCCCAAAGCCTGAGCACACGAGCGTGTGACTCGACCGTGTGATCCTTGCACGTTAGCTAAAATAGTCTGGATGTCACATGGGCTAGACACACTAGCGTGCCTCGTGGCTGTGTGTGTAAGTTAGTAGCCTCCTTAATTTCACACGGCCAAGACACACGGGCGTGTCTTGTGGCCGTGTGCATAAGTTATTATGTATGCCCTGTTTTGCCACGGACTAGACACACGAGTGTGTCTTCCTAAGTTTTCCTCTATCTCTTATATGTTTTCAAATTAGTCCCTATGTTATTATTGTAGCTTTATATATTTGAATAAAGCATGAATTGATTATGAATGCCTGAAAATATTTTGGATTATGTTGATAATATACTATACTGATAAGTGTTACAAGTCAGGTAATGTTCTTCACCTATTCCGGCGAAGGTTAAGGGATAGGGGTGTTATATTTTATTGGTATCAGAGCTACAGTTTAGTCGATTTTAGGACTAACGTAGCGTGTTTATGTCCAGCTATACATGCCATATTTATGAATTGAGATAGCGTGATGAATCCTAACAATTGAAACCTGTTTTCGTATAGTAAATGGATCCTGAAAGAGTCGTAGCTGATGATGTAAAAAGTAATGTACCGACTCCTGCTCAAGGGGCGCTGCCAACTAAATCTAGAATTGGTACAAGTAGCCATGAGGGAGAGGCTAAGCAAGCCTTCTTCCAGATGATGAATGAATGGTTCTCAAAATTCGTTTGTAGGAATTTGGCTACACAACAACCTCCACCCCCACCTGTTACTTAACAAATTCCCATGATTCCACAATTTGTTAATCCGTTGAGATTAGGTAAGCCACCAGTTGATAAGATATAGAAATTCGAGGCTAAAGAATTTAGGGCTACAGTTGATGATGATACTAAGAGAGCCGAGTTTTGTCTTAAAAATACGATGAAAGTGTTTGATGAACTATCCTGCACACTTGAGAAATGTATAAAGTGTATGGTATCTTTACTCCGAGATAGTGCATATCATTGGTGGAAGATTTTGGCATCGTTGGTTCTGAGGGAATGAGTTACTTGGTTATTCTTTCAGACAGAATTTTGAAAAAAGTATATTTGTCAGTGATTTCTTGATCTGAAGCATAAATAATTTCTGGAACTGGAATAGGGTCGAATGTTGGTGATAGAATATGAGCTAGAATTCGTGAGATTGAGCAAGTATGCTTGGGAATATGTTGCTATCGAAGAAATCATGTGTAAACAGTTTATTGATGGATTAAACGAAGATGATAAGCTTCTAGATGGAATTCTTGAGTTAAAAGAATTCGTCGTGCTAGTGGAGAGGGCTTGTAAAGTTGAGGATCTTAGTAAAGAGAAAAAGAAAGCTGATTTTAAAATTAATGAGACGAGAAAGCGATTGATGAGCAAACAACATAATCATTGTCAAAGAAATTCAAAGACTCACATACTCATTCAAGTGCTACAATGGAATTTTCAAATAGATATCATTCAAAGCAACAATCTGGTTCAAAAGCCCGAGCTACTTCAGTATCGAGTGTTGGTAATGTTTAGGATAGTAAACCCGAGTGTCATCAGTGTGGGCGACGACATTTTGGCGAATGCTGGAATAAGAGGGATAAGGCTTGTTATAAGTGTGGATCGTTAGATCACTTCAAACAAGATTGTCCTAAGTTGATTGAACAAGAATCGGTACAGAATGTGAGACAAAGTACAACTGTGACCAGAGGGAGACCATCTAGAGGTGCTAGAAATGTAAGCGATAAAAGAGGGGCTACGAGAGATACGACCGTGAGGTCAAAGGCCAAAGCACTTGCCAAAGCATATGCTCCGAGCTCGAGAGGAAGCTTCATCTCCTGATGTTATCACAGGTATATTTACCCTTTACAATACTTCTATGATTGCATTGATAGATCTTGGATCAACACATTCTTATATATGTATGAAATTAGTGAACAGTAAGACTTTGCTTGTAGAGTCTACTGAGTTCTTAATTAGAGTATCGAACCCCTTAGGCAAAAGTGTGTTGGTAGATAAAATATGCAAGAACTGTCCATTAATGATTCGAGATACTTACTTTCTGGCTGACTTGATGTTATTGCTTTTTGACGAATTTGATATAATTCTGGGAATGGATTAGTTGACTTTACACGATGCTGTTGTGAACTGTAAATGGAAAGTTATAGACTTGAGAGGCAAGAATGATGAAATAGTTCGGATTGAATCTAGTGATTTGAATGGGTTGTGTAATTCCCTGAATTTTAGGCCTTGAAGTATTGGGCCTCGAGCTTTGGACCGGTTTGAAGGCGGCTCACAAAAGCTTAATTATGCTTGAAAATATCACAATTGCATGTTTGGTGTGTTGTTTTGATGATTTGGGTGTGTTTGGGGGTTTTTAGAAAGCCTGGGATCAAGTTAGGACCTCGGCAGAATTTTTAATTTTTTTCCTTAAGTGAATTTGGACGTTGGCATGTAGGGTTTATAATTAATTGTTGTTGGTTCATAGCACAAAAAGGCCTGTGGTAGAGTGACTTGTGGCGTTGTAAGCAAGGGGGAGAGCTGGAGTTCAAATCCCCTTGCAAGCGAAGTGTATTCATTTTGCTACTTGGACTTGGTAAGAGATGGATTTGGATTCAAATGCTTGAGTTGGTTGAATACTTGGTAAAAGATGAGAATTGACTTGGTCATAGTAGTTGGAATTTGAATTGGAATTTCAATGAATGGTTGGAGTAGATCAAGGGAGTAATCTGAGGAGCAAATCAAGGAGATTTTCAAGGGATTTGGTATGAGATAAGTGTTAGCCGATTTGGGGTAGCATGAAGGGAACGTTCGGCTAGGGTGACTCTTGATCATGCATTTTCGGCTTTTGAGAGTAAAGTGTCCAATGTTTTCTTTAGTAGTTCAGCTTTTGGTTTTTTTTGTCATTTTTGTACCTCTTTCTTGCAAGTGTGTTTTTTGAAGTGACCATTTCTAGTTTTTTTCAGGAACTGATTAGGGTGAGTGCAGAATTCTTTTCTCTACTCCGTTCTCCTATTGTTAATTGTTGCTGAAACCTACCTCTCTTCTCTACCCCGTTATTCTTCCAACTTTTATTTTCTTAAGCCAGAACCTTCTTGATTGTCCCTATTCATCTATTCTCCTTTTCTTCTTAACTTTACTATTGGCCGAACCCTACTACACCTAATTCTTTAGGTTAGCCAAATCTCTTCTTTTACTTTAAACCTTTGAATCTTTTTTTTTCTCATTCTCGTATTCATTTGCCCAATCTCTTCCATAGATTCTTTTCTATTTCCATTAGTCAAATCTCTCTCTTGTTTCTTTCTTCTCAATTCTTTGTATCCATGCCCTTTGTTCCTCTATTGTGCTAAACGGTTGGGGTTGTGGGCAATGATTTCTCAATCAATTCATGGCACTTTATTTAGGACGATAGCCTTTGCCCTTCGGTGGTGCATCGATTGCTTTTCATTTCTGCATGTTCTGCTCTATTTTGCAAATACTTTCTGGCCAGTTGTTGAAGGTAAGTAGATTTATTTGGTGTTGCTAGTAGGGACCGAATACCCAGTCTATATTATACTCTAATTTTTTCGAATCCGTCATAAGCGTAGTGAATCGGAAAGGAATGGCGATTGTGGCAACCAGTGATCTTGGAGTGAGAATCACTTAACTTGTGGTAAGGTAAGTGGTAAGGTCAACTTGGGGGTCATAGTATTAACAATGTTGGATGGATATAAGACTAATTGAATTTGGGGATGATTGTAGGTTGGTGCTCAAGGATTCTCGCAAGCGGTCATTAACTGGTGTATAACCGTATATCCTGTTTCTGTGGATTGACATAAGCCGAAAGCCTGTGTAGTAGTGTCATCTTTGACAATCGGCTGAAAAGCTAGAAGTGTGTTCTTCACACCCTGCTATGACTGTAGACCGGCAAAATACCGATAAAGCTAGAATATCGACGAATGATGCCACACGAGCATGCGACCGCACGTGTGGTGAACTAAGCCCACGAACATAGGCGTTGGATGACTGAGGCCACGTTGGGCCGAAATGGGCCTGTGAGCTCAATGGGCTCGTGGGCCCCACACAGACGAAATTCTTGATAAGTGGCAAATATTGAACTGGGCCTTGTAAATCACATGGCCGTGGCTGATTTGGGCCGGAATGGCCAAACGGGCCCGATGGGCCTGTGGGCACGTTGGTGTAAATTGACTATTAGGTGAGAAATAGTGAGGCTTGTCATCTTGTGTACATGGCATAGGCCGTTTTGGGCTTCTCTAGGCTGAAATGGGCCATGTGGGCCCATGGGCTTATTGGCCCCACACGATTGAAAGGTATGTTATATGGCTACTGTTGGTTTGGAGTGTATAGTTCGTATAATTGAGGTTATTTCTAGATAATTGGGCTACACGAGCGTGTTGTCCCACTTGGGCTGGATAGTGGGGCTTAGGCCCAACTTCACCATTATATTGGTTTAGGTTGTGTTAGTCGCTCGAGGCGATGATGGACTTTCGTGGGGTTGTTAAGACCTCTAATTTGTAAAATTACCTTTTTACCCCTAATTTGTAAAATTCTCGTTTTACCCCTGTTTTGTAAAATTATTATTTACCCTTGATTTGTAAAATTACTATTTTACCCCTAAATTGTAATATTACCATTTTACCCCTGATTAGCAAAATTACAAAAATACCCCTGATTTGCGAAATTACCGAAATACCCCTGTAGGGTAGAATTATCGAAATACCCATGTAGGATAGAATTTCTAAAATACCTCTGTAGGGTAGAATTACCGAAATACCCCTAGGGGTAAAATGACCGTTTTGCCCCTAGGGTGTAAAATGACTGTTTTGCCCTTATGGGCAAGTGACTGACTTGGACTGTGTATTTGACAGTGATCGTATGATAGTGATTTGACTAACATGACCGTGGTTGCGTGATTGATATGTTTTTAATATATGTTTAAATGATTGTCACTAAGCATGGCCATTATGCATACTTATGTGATGATTGAGCATGACATATACGATATTATGCATGGGGTTAGGCTTGCTTTGGAGGAAGTTCTGTATTAGTAGCTTTGCCACGTATTCTGATTGAGCAGCATGGCTGCGTATTGGTGTGTGGGCTAGATGGGTTGAGTTATTCCCCACATGGTGTGTTGGGTTGGTACGGGTGGTGTGATGGTTGGACTGGGTTGGGATGCATTCACATTTTGTTCTGATTCTGTTATGGGCTTGGCCTACACTATTCTGTATAGGGCTAAGGCCTAGACTGATCTATTCTGTATAGGGCTTCGGCCCAGTCTATTCTGCATATCTATATTATACGGTTACTGATTCTGTTTTGGGCTTAGGCCCACCTGATTCTGATTTTGATTCTGATTCCGATTCTGATGCTGATAATGTTTTTGATTCTATAATGGCTAAGGCCCATCTGGTACTGCCTATTATAATAGGCTAAGGCCCAATTGATACTAGAACTATACTAGGGTTGGGGCCCAGACTTTTAATTCTTTTGTATGTCTGACTGCTAATTTTATATAGTAGGGGATTACACATTGAGTTTTCATAAACTCACCCCGTTTATTGTCTGTGTAGGTAACCCTAGCTTTAGGCGGATGGTGCTGCGAGGGACTCAGAAAAGGCCACACACTGTTAATGTTTTCATTTTTAATTATTTACATTCAAGTGTTTTGGTTTGGGTTGTAATAAGGCCTTAATAATTTCTGGATTTCACATTTGGGATTTTATTTAATGTTTTAAAATTCCTAGGAATAGAACTCGGGTTTTTCTAAAACAACAACTATGTTTCAAAAATATCACATTTTCGCAACTATTTTAAATTAAACTTCCGCAACAAATAAGGTTTTAAAGGTAATAACATTTTACAAGTGAATGTCTTTTAATAAACCACATTTTAAAAATATACAAACGAGATTCGAGATTTTACACAAGTTTAAATGGCAACAAGTTTTAAATAAGAAAGGGTTTTCAATGAAAATAAGGTTTTCAAAAAACACTTCAATGTGACACGCCAGATTGGGGCCTATCTTCTAGGCTGGGTTTGGGGTGTTACAGGTTGCCTGCTGTAGTATCTACAATGGAAGCTCGAAAATATGTGAATTAGGGCTGTAAAGCTTACTTAGCTTGTGATTGACTCAAAAGTGACTGATAAGAGAATTGAATCAGTGCTGGTTGTTTGCAAATTCTCTGATGTATTTCTTGAAGAACTTTAGGGATTACCACATGTTCGAGAAGTCGAGTTTGACATTGAATTGATGCCTGTGACTACTCCAATTTTTATAGCACCGTATAGAATGGCACCGGTAGAATTAAAAGAGCTAAAGGCACAGTTGCAAGAGTTGATTGATAGAGGTTTTGCAAGACTGAGTGTATCACCTTAGGGTACTCTTGTGTTCTTCGTGAAAAAGAAAGATGGCACGATGAGAATGTGCATAGATTACCATTAGTTGAACAAAGCTACAGTGAAAAACAAATATCCTCTGCCCAGAATTGCTGATTTGTTTAATTTGTAACGCCATTAATTTGGGCCTAGTAGTAATGGGCCTTGTGTATGGGAGCCGCGAGGAGGCTGCACATAAAAGTTTATGTGTGTAAGAATTTTTATAAATGAAGGCTTGTTTCAGTGGTTAAGGGTGCTAATAAGTGTTGGAGAAGTCCTGGGTTCAAACCTGTGCTTTAGCAAAAATTTTGGCTTTACGTGAATAAAACCCTGGATGCTGGGAAGTAGGCCTTATAAATTATTGTGTTGGAAAAATGACACAAGGTTGCATGTGGTCTAGTGGTTGTGGTGTCATTAAGGTTGCAAGGAGGCATGGGTTCAAGTCTTGGCGCTTGCAATTCATTTTGGTTTTGCTTTTAAATAAACTTAGACTTTGGCCCATATGCTTATATTTAGTTGTTCTTGTTTTGTAACATAAAGAGCCTTGCGGCTTGGTGGCAAGTGGCGTGTGGAGTAAAGCTTGGGAACTGAGGTTCAAATCCCATTGCTTACAAGGTATTTATTTTGTTGCATGGGATAGTGGGTATTTGAGTTGGATTGGAACACTGAAGTTGAATGGGTCATGAGGTGGTTGAAAGTATTTGAATTGGTTTTAGAGTGAATCAAGGAAGGGGTTGAGGGGTTTGAATGAGTTTGAATGGATTTAGTTTGGTTGAGTTTGGGGAGAGAAAAGGGGGATTTTTGATTGTTGAGGTTGGCGATCAGGAGGGATTCATGGAGATTTTTTAGGAATTTGGAAATAGGAGAAGGTGTAGCCGAATTGGGGGGCCAGTATGTGAATATTTGGCTAGAAGGTTTTAGGCACTTATGTTCTACTCTTTGTTTGGTTTTTTAGCATTTTTGTTTTGGTGCTCTATAGTTCTTTTGATGTGCCGAGTTGTGTTTTTGGGTATTTTTGTTCCCTTATGCCGAACTTACTTCTTGACTCCCCTCTTGCATTTCGTGCATTGCCTTTGTGACCGGGTTGCTTTAGGAATTCCTTTGGTTGCTTCTTCTAAGCCAAACCTTTATTCTTTTTATTTCTTCCTCAATCATCAGTCGAGTACATTTCTCTTTCTCTTTTTCTTCAATCACTTGTTTTCTTTTCACAATATCCCTTGTGTGTTTGGCCGAATTTAACATTCCTTTTCTGCTGTTGTTTTCATCTTCTTCTTTTTTTACCTCTATTCTTCTTCTTGAATGCTAGGTCGATTACCCTTTTCTATTTCTCCTTATTCTCAACTCTACCCATTCGGTTTTCTCTAGCTTAGCCGAATGTAGCCTTCTCTATATTCCTGTCACATCACTTGCATTTTTGTTTCAACCACTCTTCTTCGCACCTTCTTTTTGGACATCGATTTTGTCTCAACGTAATACCCAGCACTTGAGTGTTACTCTTTTAGTGTGGAATTGATTCGCAAGATGGTAAGTAGTAGAGAATAAGACTTTTTTTTGGCTTTGAGTTCTTGTGGTGATATCGTATACCTTATCCGAATCTAACAAAGATGGGATCTTTGCTTAGGTTGTGGTCAAAGGTGATCTGACAATTGTTTGAAGGTTGGGGAGGCAGGTGGTTCTATTGTTGGTAAGGTCACAGTAGTGATTTAGTTTTTTGTTGGTTTTTTCTTGTTTGGTAACGAGAGTTGGATTAGTAATCGGTTTGATGTTTTAATCTAGGTGCAAGGATATTTGGGGTGTGGTTCATTTCGCAAACAGGTGTGTAACTGTTTGCCTTATTTTGTTAATCGGCTAAAAAGCTGAAAGTGTATTCTTCCAACTTGACTTGACTGTTGATCGGCATTATGTCGAAAAGTCGAAGTTCTAACAAATGACACCACATGAGCGTGCGATCGCGCATGAGGTGGAATTGAGCCCACGAACATGGGTGTTAGTCAGTGGAGGCCTCCATGAATTTTCTCATGGGTCAGGGCCGTGTTGGGCCGTGTGGGCCCAAAGGGCCTGTGGGCTCCATACAAAATATATATGCTTACTATTGTAAATGTTAGACTGAGCCGTATAGTCTACGTGGCTAGAGTTGTTTTGGGCTAATTTGGCCGTATGGGCCCAATGGGCTTGTGGGCCCACACAGATAAAATGTATGTGATCTGATAAGTGACTGATTTGGGCTGCGTTATTTGCATAGCTATGTTTGTTTTATGCTAAATGGGCCACACGAGAGTGTGGGCCCACTTAGGCCGAGTATTGGGCCTTAGGCCCAATTACCCCAATTTTTCTATTTAAGTTACAAAAGTTGCTCGAGGTAACGAGAGACCTTTGGTTGGGTCGTTAAGACCTCGATTTGCAAAATTACAAAAATACACTCGGTTTGCAAAATTACAAAATACCCTCAAATTGCAAAATTACAGAAATACCCTCAGTTTGTATAATTACTAAAATGCCCCTAGTTTGTATAATTATTGAATACCGTTGGCTTGTAAAATTGCCAAAATGCCCTCGATTTGTAAAATTACCAAATGACCTCAATTTGTAGAATTACCGAAATACCCCTGTAGGGTAGAGTTACCGAAATACCTCTGTAGGGTAAAATGACTATTTTGCCCTAGTGTGTAAAATGACTATTTTGCCCTTGTGGGCAACTGACTGACTTGGACTAGGAGTTTTGACTGATTTGATTGTGATTGTATGACAGTGTTTTAATTGAGGTGAGCGTGGTTGCATGATTGATATGTTTTTAATATATGTTTGAATGATTGTTACTGAGCATGGCCATTTTGCATACATGTGTGATGATTGAGCATGACATACACGACATTCTGTATCAGGATTGGTATGATCTAGAGGTAGCTCTGTACTAGTGGCTATGCCACATATTTCTGTTAATAGTGGCTCTGCCACATATTCTTATTCTGGTGGCTATGCCACATTTTCTATTATTAGTAGCACCGCTGTGTAATTGGTGTGTTGGCTGGTACGGGTGGTGTGTTGGATGGATTGGGTTGGAATGCATACTCACATGGTTGCATATCTACTCTGTTCTAATTCTGTTTTGGGCTTAGGCCCACTTATTCTGTTATTGGTTTGGGCTAGGCCCAATTGATTCTGTTATGGGTTGTGACCCAAAATGATTTTGTAGTGGGCTTTGGCCCTCGTATGCTCTGAATTGGACCATACCGTTACTGTTAGAAGGCTCTGGCCCTGACTATTTCTGTTTCTGTTCTATTTCTATATATTGACTATTACTCTAGTAAGGGGATTACACACTGAGTTTTCATAAACTCACCCTGTTTGTTAACTGTATAGGTCATCCCTAGCTTTAATAGGATTGGTGTTGCGAGGGACTCGAAAATGGCCACACGACTGTTTTCTCCTTGCGTTTTGGACTTTATTTATGGTTTAGATTCCGTTTTGGTTTTACAATTTTGTAATAAAGCCATTGGGATTTTAATTTTCTTTTATTTGGGTTTTAATTTATTTTGATTTATATATGTAGAAGTAAATCAAGGTTTTTTCTAAAGTGTTAATTGTTTTTAAAACAACACAATGTTCCCACAGTATTTTTGAAATGATTTCATGACTTAATCTTTATACATCACGTTCTCGTAAATCGTATTCTTTTTAAATTAGCTTCTTCAACTAAAAAAGGGTTTTTACAAAGTTATTAATTGCTTATTGTACCATGTTTTAAAGATAAACAAATGTAACTGGGATTTTACTTAAGTTTTTACATAAAGAAGGGTTTTCAATGAAAACATGGCTTTTGATAAACACTTCAATGTGACATGCCATATTCGGGCCTAACTTTTTGGCCGGTTTTGGGGTGTTACATGATCAATTGACAGGGGCTGCTGTATTTTCAAAGATAGATTTGAGATCGAGATATTCTCAGCTACAAGTTAAAGACTCTGATGTACCAATGACTACTTTCCGAACGAGGTACGGACATTACGAATTTCTAGTCATGCCTTTTAGACTTACTAATGCACCAGCTATTTTATGGACTTGATGAACTGTATTTTCAGACAGTATTTGGATGAGTTTGTGGTTCTATTTATAGATGATATTTTGATCTACTCGCATAATGAGTCTGAACATGCCGAACATATGAGAATAGTGCTTTAGACTTTGCAGGATCTGCAAGTTGTATGCAAAGTTTAGTGAATGTGAGCTCTAGCTACAAGAAGTTAGTTTTCTGGGGCATGTTTATCAGCATCGAGTATTCGGGTTGATCCGAGTAAAATTTTAGCTAAACTTGATTGGAAACCTCCGAGAAATGTTTATGAAGTCTGAAGTTTCCTAGGACTTGCTGGCTATTACAGACGGTTTGTAAAAGGTTTCTCTATGATTGCAACTCTGATGACAAAGCTTTTGCAAAAAGATGTGAAATTTGAATGGTCAGAGAGGTCCAAAAAAGTTTTGATCAGTTGAAGGCTTTGTTAATCGAGGCTCCGGTTTAGTCATCCAGAATCGGGTAAAGAATTTGTTGTGTATAGTGATGCATCTTTGAACGGTTTAGGTTGTGTTTTGATGCAGAAAGGCAAAGTCATAGCTTATGCTACGAGACAGTTAATGCCGCACGAAAAGACTTATCCAACTCATGATTTAGAATTGGCAACTATCGTGTTTGCATTAAAGATTTGGCGTCATTACTTATTCGGTGTGAAGTGCCATGTTTATTCTGATCATAAAAGCTTAAAATATTTGATGACTTAGAAAGATTTAAATTTGAGACAGCGATGATGGTTAGAGCTACTAAAGGACTATGAACCTGTGATTGATTATCATCTGGGAAAGGCTAACGTTGTCACAGATGCTTTAAGTCAAAAATCTCTATTTGCTTTCCGTGCGATAAATGCACATATGAATTTGTCTAATGTTGGCTTGATAGTAGCCTAGTTAAAAGCGAAACCATTATTTATTCAATAGATTAGTGAGGCTCAGAGAATTGATAATGAATTGATAGCAAAACGGGCTCAATGTGATTTGAGTGAGGATTTAGAGTTTCGAGTTGATGCTGAGGGTTGTGTGAGATTTAGAGACTGAATATGTGTACCGAGGAATACTGAGTTGATCCAAATGATTTTAAGTGAAGCTCATAGTAGTCGATTTTTTGTTCACCCGAGGAGTACGAAAATGTATCATGACCTGAGATATACTATTGGTGGCACAGTATAAAATGAGACATTTCTGATTATGTTTCGAAGTGTTTAGTATGTCAGCAAGTTAAAGTTGAGCACCAAGTTCCATCTGGGTTACTTCAGCGATGATGATTCCTTAGTGGAAATGGGACAGAGTTACGATGGATTTTGTATCGCGTTTACTGTTGACACTGAGTAAGAAAGATGCGATATGGGTCGTTGTGGATAGATTGATAAATCAGCTCATTTCGTTCCGATTCATACTGATTACTCACTTGATAAACTTGAGGAGTTGTACATTTCACAGATTGTGAGATTGCACGGGGTACCTATCTCTATTATTTTGGATAGAGATTCGAGGTTCACATCGCGGTTTTGGAAGAAGCTGCAGGATGCTTTAGGTACGAAACTTCATTTTAGTATAGCTTTTCATCCGCAGACAGATGGCCAGTCTGAGTGGATTACTCAGGTTCTCAAGGATATGTTAAGATGTTGCGTGTAACATCCTGAATTTGGGCCTAGAAGTATTGGGTTTTGAGTCTGGATTCGAATAAAAGAAAATCGGAATAAATTGTGAAGTTTTAAATATTATTGTTTAAAAAAAATATTTTTGAATTAAATTACTATTAGAAATTCTTGCTGTATTTATTATTACTGATATTTTAAATTCTTACTGTATCTATTGATGTTTTTAAACTTTTATGAAAATTATAAATTATTTTTATTATTATTATCAGCATCATTATACTTATTAGATACAAATATGTTTATAAAATTATTGTTGTTAATTTAGTGTTTAAATTAAAATGTTATTAGAAAATTTTACTGTATTTATTTTTACTGATATTTTAAAAATAATAATTATTATTAGGAAAAAAATTACTGTATTTAAAATTTATATAAAAATACATTTATAAAATTATTATTTTTATTAATTTTATTACTTATATAAAAATATTTATGCAATTATAACTAATTTGGTGTTTAAAATTGGTTTTTAAATAAATTTGGAAGTATTTATATTGCGGGAAAATTTTTGGTCCAATCCAAGACTTTAGCAAAGAAATTAGTTTTTGTTTGTTAGGGGAACTGGTCAATAAGGCTTTTAAAATAAATTGTGCAAGATTAGGCACAAAAGAACGTGCCTGGCTCAGTGGCTAAGCGCGCTAGGAGGATGTGGGAGTGCTTGGGTTCAAGGCACGGTGGGTGCAAAGTTGCTTTTTATTTTAATAGTCAGGTTATGGCTAGAAAAGGGTTAAAAGGAGTTGCTGGCGAAATATGCCACAAAGAGGCTTGTGGCGCAGCGGCAGCAGTGCGTTAGCCACTCCACGAGGGCCAGGGTTCAAGTTACAATGCACGCGAGACGTTTGGTTTTTTTTTAAAGGCGGGCTAGGACTTCAGCAGGTATAGGTTAAGATTAATTGCGAGCATATTATAGTAAAGAGGAACAATTGGTGCAGTGGCCAGCAGCAGGTTGTGAAGCACAGGGATGGGAGCAGATCTGGAGTTCGAGTCTCGCCTTGCGCAGGGAAGGTAGAATTTTGCTGCACGCGTGGGGAAAGAGTTGGAGTCCGATCGGGACTCCTCCTAGTAGCAGGATGGACCGGTCGAAGCGGCATGGAGTGCTGCTAATTTGGTGAGGGGGATTGGATTCCATCCAAATCCAATTGAAATGCTAAAATCAAGGAAGGAATTAAAGACAATTTAAATTTATTTTGGATGGAATTTAAATTCGGTAGGTAGCAAAAATTAAGGAGCAAGGCATGGTATTTGATTTAGGAAGGAAATCTTTTATTTTATGCCAAAATACACCTTTCGGCTAGGGGATTTTGAGTGCCGAATTACCTTGTTACTTTGCTTTCATGATTTATTTTCTTCTTTAGTTTTGGGGGTTAGCCGATTGAATTTTTATTCTTTCTTCAGTTGGTTCTTGTGTTATTCTATTTCTTTTTCCCACTTTATATTTTCTTTTGCTCATTTTCTCTTCGAATCTTTTTCATTCAAAACCGAAGCAACCTTTTCTCGTTACCTATTCTTTTTCCAAAGCAAAATCCTATTAAAATAATCTTTTCTTCTCAAGATTGTTGCCGATCATCTTCACTCTTCCTCATACAATTTCTTTTGCATCATTCGTCTCCTCTTTCAAAGCCAAAGATTCTTTTCGTGATTTGGGGATTAATTTCTAGATCTATTTTCTACTCGCGTTTTAAGTTGGATCTACTGTGAATATAAGATTTGGCAAAAGTGTTGGAAACGTTCTGACAAGAACGTCCTTGGTAAGTATTTAGATCTTATTTTATTTTATTTATTTAGTAATTCGAGAATAAGTTGAAAATCCCTAAATACCCTAGGGAGACTATCGATTTTTGTCAAGATTGAAATTAAGTAATTTTTATTCAGTTTTCTATGTGTGAATCGAAAGCTAGCTATCAAGTTCTATTTGGAGGCTATTAAGATCAACGGGTTCAAAGCAGTCGAGATTTAGATCTAGTAGTCAAAGATTGACAAGGTAAGTCGTTATTAAGGCTTTGTAATAGTCGAATGTGGTAGGTAATTTTTACATCGATTTTCATAGATTCGTAAGTTAATCTGTAAGTGGTTGATTATAGGAGAAATCGCATAGGAGGTCTCACCGGCAGAATCATAAATCAAGTGTGTATCGAATCCTTCTTTAGTCTAATTCGGCAAAGGCCAAGTAATCGAAAAGTTGGTATTATGTGGGCTTATGAGTGTGCGAATACTCACAAGATGATTGGAAATCATGGATTCTGTAACTCTAAGTGGTAAGTTAGATGAGTGTGCAATTTCATGCACTTCGGTAAGTTGGGCCGAATGTGGGCCCAATGGGCTTTTGGGCCTATTTAGGTAAAAATAGGTAATAAGTATGTTCTGTTGGACTGTAGGATTGAAACTGCTAAAACCGGTAACTGGATATGGAACTTGGACTAAACGGGCTTAATTTGCTAATAGGCGCTGTAGGGCCCATTAGGGGTTTTAGGGCCCAGTAACTGAAACTTGTTAAAAATTGTTAAATGGACTGCTAAGATGGAATAGAGATTACCAATGACTGTAATACACTTAAGACTCTTAGTATTAGAATAATTATTGAAATACCCCTTAGGGTGCGAAATTACAGTTTTACCCCTAGGTGTAAAATGACTATTATACCCCTAGGGCTAAATTTGACTGGAATGCATGTTTTACTGTTTCTGTGTACTATATGCCATGTCATAATTATCTGTTGCATGGGTTTTGGGATTATTGATGGAGGAAGTGCAAGTGGCATTGCCACGATTACTGAAAGAGGCTTTGCCTCGTACTGTTTCTGAAAGGGGCTTTGCCTCGTTATACTATATATCTGAGCAGCCATACTGCGACTGTGGTGTGTTGGTTGGGTGGGTCGAGTTATTCCCCACATGGTGTGTTGGTTGGTACGGGTGGTGTGTAGCAGATGGGTGGGTCGAGTAGTCTCCCCACATGATATGTGCTTGCATTCATACCGTTATGCTGTACTGTTCTGTTCTGGGCCTTTGGGCCATACTGTTATCTGAATGGGGCTTTGGCCCAGTTATTACTGTTATTTGAATAGGGCTTCGGCCCAACATCGGACTGAGATTAGATAGGGCTTAGGCCCAATGGGCTTAAGCTGACTTGGGCTTTGGATGGGCTTTCTGTACACACTGAGTTTTCCAAACTCACCCCTTCTTCTTCCATCCTCGCAAGTGAACTTAGATTGGTGGACTTGGAGCTGGGAGGGATTCAGAGTGGCCACTTGGACTGGACTGATGGTTTAAATCAAGTTAATTATTTCAGTTTAAACTTAATTACTTTTATTTTGATTTTGGGTTTGTAATAAAGGCCTTTTAATAATTTTTAATTTGTTTTAGCTTAAATATGATATTATATAAATTGTTCTTAATGGGTTAGCTTTAGGGCACGATTTTATTAACGCTACTTGTTTCCAAAATATCTCGATAAGTAGAGCAAAGCTTCCGCAACGTAAATGTTTTTCACAAATGTATATCTTCAATACATTTAAACTTAATTTGTTCGTAGACAAATCACAAGGTTAAAGTGTGGCAATGGATGTGTGCATGTCTAGGAGTGGATCTAGGAAGAGCTTGGTACTTAAGCAGTCTAAATGACTCACCTCCTCTTCTCTTGAATCCTACCTGGTGCATAGTATCCAGTCACTTTTAGCCATGACAAAGAGGATCTGATATTCTGATAACTTAAACTATTTTTAAAATAACATGTTTTCCGCAGCTACAGATGTTTACGAGTTTTCAAAAAAGTTCCCATAAGATTTTACAAGGTTGTTCACAATGTTTTGATTATTACAATGTATCACATTTTGTTAAAGCTAAAGTTTTATACAAGTTTAGCGATAAAAGTTTCTAAACATTACAAAGGGTTTTCAATGAAAACATGGTTTTCGAAAAACACTTCATTGTGACACACCAGACTTGGCCGTAACGTCTGGGTCGGGTTTGGGGTGTTACATTGCGTTCTCGAGTTTGAAGGTACATGGGAACGATACCTGGTTTTAGTTGAACTTGCTTATAATAACAATTTTCGATCAAGTTTAAAAATGACACCGTATGAGGCTCTTTACGGTCAAAAATGCAAAATGCCATTGTACGGGATGAACTTGGTGAGAATAAGATACACAGTTCGATTTGATCCTAGAAACCAAACAGAAAGTGAAAGTTAATCAAGAAAGTTTGAAAGTAGCATCAGACCGTTAGAAATCATATGCGAATTCAAAACAAAAAGGTATTGAGTTTGAAATCGGGGACAAAGTATTTTTAAAAGTGTCTCCGTGGAAGAAAGTATTAAGATTTGGCCAGAAAGGCAAGTTGAGTCCGAGGTTCATCAGACCGTATGAGGTTATAGAGCGTGTGGGGCCGGTTGCTTATAAATTGTGGTTGCTCCCTGAGCTAGAAAGAATTCATAACGTATTTCACGTTTCAATGTTACGGAAATACCGATCGAATCCTTCACATGTGATTACTCCTTCAGAGGTTGAGATCTAGCCTAATCTTTCGTATAGCGAGGAACCGATTCGAATTTTGGCTAGTGAGATTAAAGAACAGAGAAATAAGAAAATTTCTTTAGTCAAATTGTTGTGGCACAGACACATGGTTAAAGAGGCTACGTAGTTATGAAAAGGGGCTAAATAGCAGAAAATGTAAAAGAGCCTTCTATTTATTAAGTGTGAAATTGGCATGGCTTATTAATTGAGAGGGCCTTAATTGGTAATGGACCATTATAAGGTTAGTAGACAAATATATCCTTATTGTAAATGTTTGCAATAATTTTCATTAGGGGTATATAGGTAATTTGAAAATTATGTGTTGTTTAATAAAATAAAAGCATGAAATTAGCTTATTATTCATCCACCATAGCTTATTATATCGAAGAAAGAAAAGAAAAATACCAATCTAGGGTTCGGCACTTACTTTGCTCAATCAAGGTATGTTTTGAGCTCTGTTTTTGATTATTTCTACGTTTTTGTAATCGTTGCTTCGTGTTATCTTAAGCCCATACCTTAATTTTAGAATTTGAGTATGATTTTGAGATGAGCCGTTGATGAAATGGTGAGCTTTGTGATGATCTTTTGTGTTAAATGAAACATATGAATTGAGTTGACATATTATATTCAATTTTTGATGAAATTAGCTAATTTGGGCTAGTTTGTGAAAATGATTATATAAAGGAACTAAAATGGGAAATTTATGAAATATGTGGGCTTGAATGGACTAGATAGAAATTGAGATAGGCCTTGTTTAAAGAAATTTGGTGTATTTGATGATTTTATGAAATAGGGACTTAAATGTCAAAATGTGGAAATGTGAGGGCTAATTTGCAAAGTGCCCTATTTATGTGGTTATGGATTGAATTGATTGAGTGTGAGATTGAATGAGTTGATCTTAATACATATAGATCAAGAAAATTAAAATCCGGGCTTGGATAGTGGGGAATTGAAAGTCGACGAGTAATCGACTCTTTTTGGCAAGTCACACTCGAGATAAGTTCATAAGTAGTAATTTGATTATAAATGTTGTTAATTGCATTATTATAGATTGATTTGTAATGAATTAAACCTTGAATGAGGTGAGTATATTGAATTGAATGTTATGGTTGAGATATTAAAGAAAACAAGATAGATAAAGCTCCGTGGAACCGTAAGTTTAGATTCTAAAGTTAGTGACATGTCACTAGGACGAATATTTGGCTTCGGGCCATGTTACTGGCACTTTGGGTGCAATAAACATCTTGAATTGGCTACGGGCCATGGTATAGATGTTTTAGGAGTGACCATGAGTTGGCTTCGGGCCACGGTATAGGTGTACCGGGAAAAGTTACTTTGTGTTGGCTACATGCCATGGTATAGGTACTTATCGGAAGAACTATTCCATGAATTGACTATTAATCTGGAGGATTCAATGAATGAGTTATGGTTGTGAATTTGGATGAAATAGCATGAAATGGTCAGGTATGTAAATGTACATGTTTGCTATGAAAGAATATGTGATGAAATTACTTAAATCAAATGGAGGAAATTTGTGTAGGAGAATAAGCCATGTGGTAAGGCATGGGACAAGGTTTGTGATACTTTGGAATGGTTCGAATTGGTAAATGATAGATTTACTATTGTATTTGTACAATGAGTACTTGCTTATGACTTATTAAGCTTTATAAGCTTACTTGGTTTGTTTATTTCTATTTTATAGATCATCGAAGCTACTGAACGCTCGGGAATCATCGAGTATCCTCATCGCACTATCATAACTCATTTTGGTACTTTTTGGGTTTTTGAATAACTAAGTATGGCATGTATAGGCTAGGGAGGTTTGTATAAATTTTGACTTGTAAATAGGCTAAGCTATGTGATTTGGCTAGCTAAGTTAGTGAATATGGTTGCTTTGGTATGTGATATGTGATGAAATTTTAGCATGCCTTACAGTGCATGAATGGCCTAGTTAAATATGGTCATTTTGGTGTAAGCTAAATGATGAATTTTGGTAAGTTTGGCTCACGAATTGTTATGGTGCATAAATGATCTTTGAAGTGAATGTTTGACCATGTTTATGTTTTGTGAAATGGTATAAAATGAAATGGATTTTGGTTGTTGATGAATTGGTTATATTGATGTTTGCATTGGGCATGAAATTGGCTAGATTTTGATTTATAAATGATGCATAATTTGTGCTTGTAGGTACTTGGCATTGTGAGGTGTGAATTGTGGCTTAAATCAAGCCTAATTCGTGCCACACGGCCTGAGCACACAGGCGTGTGACTCGACCGTGTGGTCCTTGCACCTTAGCAAAAATGGTTAGGATGTCACACAGGGTAGACACACGAGCGTGCCTTGTGGTCGTGTGTGTAAGTTAATAGCCTCCTTAATTTCACACTGTAACACCCCAAACCTGGCCTAGAAGTTAGGACTGAGTCCGGCGTGTCACATTGAAGTGTTCTTCGAAAACCTTGTTTTCATTGAAAACCCTTCCTATTATTTAAAAACTTAAATCTTGGTTTGCATTAATTACTTCCAAAACATGATTCATTGTAGAGTATTTTACTTTTAAAACATTAATTAATGTCATAAGTGAAAAACAGGTTAGTTTGCAGAAGCTTTATAAAAATTCATAGTTTGCAGAAACATGTTGATTTGAAAACAGTTAACATTTTTGGGAAAATTGAGTTCTACTTAGAGCAGATAATAAACGCAATAAACAAAAACCTAACTTTAAAATCCATAAATTATAAAGGGCTTTATTACAAACCAACCCCAAATTAAAGTACTTGAGAGAAAATAGTCCAAAAAAGAAATCATAAGCAGTGTGCAGCCTTCTCCGAGTCCCTCGCAGCTACGATCCGTCTAAGGCTGGGAATTACCTGAAAATAAATAGGGTGAGTTTATGAAAACTCAATGTGTAATCCCCTTATTAGTGTAACAGTCAGTAAACAGAAACAGAAATAGAATCAATCTAGGCTGGAGCCATTTAACAGAATCAGGTGGGCCTAAGCCCTATTCAATAGTAGCACAAAATCTAGAGCAATCATGTATGCAATAATACAATGCCCAACCCATCCAACCGATACACATCATCTCCGTCCAACCGAAACACATCCTTTGGGGATAACTATATCGACCTACCCATCTGATACAAATCAATGGTAGCGCCGGTGGCGGTACTACCTAATGTTGCAACAAAGCTACTTATCATATATTGGGCTTAAAAGCCTTTGTTGGATCCACAATCGTCAAGCATCCATGCGACCGTCATATACACTTCTTCCAATCATAACGCAAACCATATGCAACATATAATCTTATGAATGCATCATAATACATGACATACAAATCGTACATATATCACACAGGGGCATTTTAGTCATTTTTCCCTTAGGCATATCGATCATCATCTCATCGTGGGCCTAGGTACACATTCTAGCCCATTAACAATTTCATATTTTTCTAGAGCATTTAAGTTACTATTATGAAAGTTACAAAATTACTAGGCCTAAAAGCTCGTTACATAGCCCAAGGTGGGCTCATACATTAATATGTATATCACATAGCATGCTTACGAAGGACAGTCACATTCATAGCTTAAAATAGTTTTAAAACAGTTACCTACCCTCGAGGGTATAATCGTAATTCTAACCTACAGGGGTATTGTGATAGCCCTAAATTGGCCCTAATCGAGAAAGTGGTTTCGTAACCATTAAACCGAGTTAGAAAATTTTTAAAATGTTATATTCTATGTTTATTATATGTGAAACTTCATGTGTGAAAATATCGTGTTTTGATTTTGTCATTTGGATATGGAATTATTAAAAAGGACTTGTTTGAGAAACCTTGAAAATGTGATAGGTAAAATTGTAGTGGCCGAATAGTATGTGGTTAACATTATGGAGGACTTGCATGTCAAATAGCCCATCTTTAATATAGTGGATGGTAATGATGATGAATAATGGATAATATATGTCTTTTACATTAATGATATAAAGTTTAATTGTTTATATTAAGAAAACATGAATTAAAATAAAAAAAAGGTGATAAAAACAAAGTTGGATGCTCATCTTTCTCACCTTGCCGAAACCATAAAGTAAAAGAGGAAAAGAAAATTTCTAAGAAGTTCGGCCATACATGCAACTTGATTGAGGTATGTTTGATATTATTCTTTGAAATCCTTGTATACTTTAAGTTGTTAGTTAGAATTCTACCTAGCCCATGGTTCAAATTTTGCTAATTGATGGAGGTTATGTGATGATACAATCGGCCATGGAAGTTTTGTGTTTCATGGATGGAGTGTTGATGTTTTTAAATAGAAATGGTAGAAAGATGAGGTTTGAGCTTGTAAAATGTTGGAAACAAATGCTAAAATTTTTAATATATGTATGTGTGTTTGCTTAACATGGACCTAAAGTGATGAAAATAAGCATTCGGCTATGGATGTTTTAGTGATGGTAGCATTCGGCCTTGATTTGTAAAATATTATAATTTGAGTGTTTAAATGCCTTGATGAATAAATGTTGTTAAATGAGTTTTAAGCTTCTTAAATTTTGATTAATGGGATTTTATAGACAAATGGTATTCGGTCAAAGAAGGTTGATATGAAGTTTTGATAGATTTGAGAAGTGAATGGCTGAATGAACTTATATGAATGCATGGTTTAGTTTGATTGATGTAGGATAGAAATCATGTTACCTTGTGTCGAATGTAGTCTTGTATAAGTGAATTTTTGAGATGCTAAGTTAATTAAAGGGGAAGTGCCGAATGTACTAATGTGTTAAAGAATTTTGCAAATATTTATTTAATGGATATTTGGTCTAATTACATATGTAAAATTTATTAAATTGTAAATTTTGTAATTGTCCTAAGGGTTATATGTGCATTCAGCTATGTGGTATATATGTATTAAGGTAAGCTAACTACTTGATATGTGATAAACACATATATATGATGTTAGTTGAATTTGTGAATAATGGAGATGTATATTCGGCTACTTGATAAGTATAAGTATGAAATATTAAGGTTAATTCAAGAATATATGTATATGAGTTTATGTATATTCGGTTAATTATTGATATTGTGGCTTTGGGATTTTGAGATAGATTGAGATGAAGTGCCGAATATGTGTTTGTGTTTAATTAAAAGTGTTGCTGTATATATGTGTTTCTTTGAGAAATTAGCATTATTGTTTATAATGAGTTGGTGAGGTGATTAAACTAGTTTAAAATTGGTTTAATTTAACTCAAGAGCAAAGAGAGCCAATTTCGGATAGGGGAAAAGCTAAACTAACTGAGTAGCCAATCTGTAGTTGTTCGACGACAATTGAGGTAAGTTTTAAGTACTTAAACATAAGTTCTTGTGAATATGTCATGATATGTCATGAAATATTCGGTATCCTTTATACGAATATACATATGTTTATGCATATTGCCGAATGATATGCATGATAGTGGAATAAGGTAATTCTTATGTTATATTGCCGAATGTTATGATAAGAAATGATAATGTGATAGATAGTATGTGATTATATTCGAATGAAGTCAAACTGACTAATGTGGTCACCATGTGCAAAATGCATAAATACATGAAGTGCATATGCTTATGATTTTGTGAAATTCATACTCGAATGGTTATTCGGGCATTGGCCCAACAAGTTTAAAGCTAGTGATTATTATTGGGCTTTGAGCCTAGCATGCATAATGCCGGTGAAATAATATCAGGCCTTGAGCCTAGCAGGCGTAATGTCGGTAAAGAAATTTTGGACTTAAAAGTCTAGCAGGCTTATAGCCGGTGATAAAATCAGGATATTACCTAGCAGGCAAATTTGCCGGTGAACTAATAAAAGTGAAGTGCCATGAGACTATGTGCTAATATGATATGCGGATTTGTTACATAAATTAAGTTATCCAGGTATGTATAACCTATCTATGTACCTGAGAGTTTAATGAATTAGATGTTCGATGTGAAATGAACGTATGCGAAGTGGTTTATGTTTATGTTCATTTATGAACATTCGGTTCAAGTGAAATTATTCATGGAAGCATATTATTTATGTATGTGGTTACAAATATAGAAGGAATGTTTTAAATGTGGAAATGGTATTATACTCTTGTTCGTTTTGGTTGAATTAAAGTTGGCATTGAGATATTAAAGTGTTCATGATTATAAGAATTTGAAGCTAATCGAATGACTTGCTATAAGTACATATAAGTGATTATGTATATTCGGCCATTGTGGAATTATATACATGGAGATATATGTTTTGTTCATATGTATTACAATCATTGAAATTATAAGTGGACATGGTTTTTTCAAATTAACTCTGTTAAATTGAATCAAGGAATGACATTGTGCCATTTAAATTTTGTGATTATGTGATTTTTTATTTTTTTTAAAAAGATATGTTATGTATATGAAAATGTGTACAATGTGGCTATGTGAATTCGGCTAAATGAGTATACTTTTAGGTTATGATATAAGTGAATAATGTGTATAAATAAGTTCTATTGTTTAATTACTTAAGACTTACTAAGCTTAATTGTTTACTGTGAATATTTGTGTTCTTCTCTATATTATAGATCTTGGTTGAAAGCTACGAGCTCGGGGATTAAGTTCAAAGTCATCCACATTATCGTCTCTATTTTGGTACTTTTAAAAGTCTATGTTTGGAAATATGGCTTGTATAGGCTTAACTTCCTTTTGAAACAAGTTATATTTTGGCTATGTATATATTAAAGCCATGCGAAGATGGCTTATTCATTTTGTTTAGTAAAGTTAAAAAGTTGACTTAATGTTTGTGAAATGTTTTGGTTATGTTGGCATATTCGGTTATGATATATATATACATATATGCATATTCGGTGATTGTATAATTATTCAATTATCAAGTATGATAAATGGTTCTTTTGTCTTGTAATTCTTGTATGATATTGTAGGTTACAATTGTGCCTAAACTTAAAAGAAAACTTGATTTGTTAATGACTATATTATTGTTAAACGTATAAGTTAGGTTGAATTGAATGTCCGGAGGTTGTGTTTTGTTAGGTAATACCTAGTAACCTTATTCCGGTGACGGATGAGGGTTATAGGGTGTTACATGGTATTTCGGTAATTCTCCCTATAGGGGTATTTCAGTAATTCTATAAATCGAGGGTAATTTGGTAGTTTCACAAATCAAGGGTGTTTTGGTAATTTTCCAAATCAAGGGTATTTTAGTAATTTTACAAATTGGGGGTATTTCGGTAATTTCACAAGTCGAGGGTATTTCGGTAATTTTGCAAATAGGGGGTATTTTTATAATTTTGTAAACCAATGGTATTTCTGTAATTTTGTAAACCAGGGGTATTTCTGTATTTCTACCCTACAGGGGTATTTTAGAAATTTCTTAACACTATGGGTCTAATTACCTACCTTGGTCTTTCAACAAGTCCCCGTTGGCTAAAGTGAACAGATACTATGCACCAGGTAAGAATCCAGAGAAGAGGAGGTGAGTCATTAAGACCACTTAAGTACCAAGCTCTCCCTAGATCCAATCCTAGACATGCATATACCCATTGCCACACTTCAACCCCATGACTTGTCCATAGTCACACTTAATTAATTAATTAAGTCTTATGTCTGCTTAAGCAATTATTTGATACTAGGCCCAAAAGTCCATTATATAACCCTAAAGAGTCCACATACATTCATATAGCCCATCAGGCCCAATCACATTTATATGGCCCATCGGGCCTATTCACATTTATGCGGCCCCTCAAGCCCAAATCTATTTGAAGCCATACAACCCACTTAATTAGCTCGTCATTTATTACCAATTTACCAATTTTTACTTATCTGGGCCAACAGGCCCATCGGGCCCATTTGGCCCATTCCGGCCCATCAAACAAGGGTTAGAAGTACACACCTGATAGGAATCTAAAGTTTATCCATGCTTCGAACACTGCTATGCCTAGAAGCCTTCAGTAATCGCACCCTTGACTCCCAAGGAGTGTGTTGATCAACTTCGGTCACCACCAGCGTGACCCAACGGCATACTGATCAACAAATGATCCAACGCCAAACCCAACGAACATGCTATAAAGCGAAAGGGATAAGCCAAGAAAGGTATGCCTACTCTTCTCATGGTTTGCTGTATTTAAAGCTAGCACCTCACCTATTCTCATGTTAGCTTCCTGATGTGGGATTCTCCATCAATCCCCCAAAACTAAAGCATTAGCAAAATAATCAACCTTTTCGTGCAAAGGGATTCGAACCATAGTCCTCTCAATAACCATGTCACGCCAACACCACTAGGACACAAGCTCATTTGTGTCATAAGTCCAACACACTTAACTTTAAAAGCCCACCTACTCGCTTCCAGATTTATTTAAAAGAAAAACCAAAATAAATTGCAAGAGCCAAGACTTGAACCTTGGACCCCTTGCTTCCTTTATGGCATCACTTCCTTGTCCCCTAAGTGGCGCCACTTTGCCACTACACCACACTCCTTTTTATGCCTTATTTTACCCTGATATATTTTTGAGTCATATCAATAGAGATCAGGGTTCCACTAAGGCTAAAAATCAAAATTTTTCCTATGGCCTGACTTGAACTCGGGACTTCATAGTACCCTCCAAACACTCTAAAATCACACATTTGAATTATTTAAGCCACCTTTTAACCGATCCAAAACTTAAGGCCCAATACTCCTAAGCCCAAAATTCAGGGTGTTACACAACAGCCAAGACACACGGGCATGTCTTGTGGCCGTGTGCACAAGTCAGTTTGTATTCCCTGTTTTGCCACGGCCTGGACACATAGGTGTGTCGATGACCGTGTGAGGCACACGGCCGTGTGACCCTACTCCGATAGTTGTCCTAAGTTTTCCTCTATCTCTTATATGTTTTCAAATTAGTCCCTATGTTATTATTGTAGCTTTATATGTTTGAATAAAGCATGAATTGATTGTGAATGCCTAAAAATATTTTGGATTATGTTGATAATATACTATACTAATTAGTGTTACAAGTCCGGTAATGCCCCTCACCTATTCCAGCTACGGTTACCGAATAGGGGTGTTACATTTATTTATTGTAAGACAACACCATTGCGAACTTTATTGTGAAAGGTATTCACTAGTAAATAATTCTTCTTGGCTATTAAAATTTTCCAAAAATGGAAATTTTATTGCAATTATGGTAATATTTCTAACAATTTTGGCCTCTCCCTCAATAGGTGTGTCTTTGCCACTAACCTATTTAGGTATCTCTCCAATAATCGATAAAAAAAAAAAGGTATAAGCAATATGATGGGTTTGGTGACATTTTTTGTTTCTTTTTTGTTTTAAATAATATTGTACTTTCCTATCTGCCAGCAATTGTGCTAACTTATATGTTTGCATTTTCATTAAAAAAATAAATTTTTTATCTTAGTTTCCAATTTTTATATAAGAATAATAAATCTAGACAGGAAACAACTTTAATTTTTTATCAAGATATCTAGGATGACATTGAGTTGTTATTCCAAATTAACTCAATCTTAGTATAACTTGCAAATGCAAAATGAAAAGAAGAAAAATTGTCTATATTATCAACTATTCTAAAAGAAGATTTGTGTAATGAACTTATAACATTTGTAACAGCAGCATCAACAACAACAAAAAATTATAATGATGATAAAGTAATTTAAATTAAAATAAGCACAATAAAATTATAAAGAAGAAAAGTAAAAGAAAAAACAAAAAAGATTAATCCAAAATTTTTTATCCTAGAAGAATTGAATTCAAGAACAAAAATAAACACAACCAAACCATATCCAAATAAATTCAAGAAAGCCAAGGTTTGGTTTACCAAAATAGAAGATTATGCATGTTACACAAAAATTAAAGAAAATGAAGATTGAGATGATCAATCACTTAGAGGATTGCCATTTTTCGAGGATGCAGAGACCTTTGACTCCATGTCTGATTCTTTGAATTCACTAATCATAATTAATTTTTAGACTATTGAAAATGAACACTAAAATTATTTATCATCAAATCTAAAAGCAATTTATATATATTACTTTTTAAATTTAGTTGGCTTTCATCCAATTTAGGGAAGTGAGGAACTTGGCTAATTATTAGTCTAAATTTTAGAAATATGAGTTGTCTTTAAAAAGTAAAACAATCCAAAAGTGATAGGTAGCTTTTCTTAATTTTTTTTTAATAATAAAGTGATAGGTATCTAACATGAATAGGAAAAGAATTTAATGTTGTTGATTTTATTTGGATGTCTTGCCTAGGTTTTTGCTATTTTTTCTTGTAATAATTGGATGGTAAATGTAGGTATCTATAAGGGCGAAAGTAGAATTTGTTTTAAGGGGGCTAAAATTAAATTTTAATTTTTACTATGGTAAAAATGTAATTTCACCATTTTAATAGCCTATATCTTTATAATTTTTAAAGGATTGAATCAAATTTTTATTATTTTTAGGGGGCCAAAATGTAAATTTACCTTTACTAATTTAAAATCTTAAAAAAATTAAATGGCCTAAATGAAAAACATTCCATTTTAGGAGGGACTAGAGCTAATTGGTTTTATGGTGTCGAATGTGTAACGGTTATTTTATATGTTACCTTGTCGTATTAAAGTGATACTATGATTTTGATGCTTATCCTTTTTTATTGTGGCATGAAAACTTGGGTTCAATCTTTAGTATCCTTACACCTACTTCTAAATGCCAAAAAAACCCTAAAACTTGTTAGACTAGATTCTATTTGATGAAGATTTACGCATGTTGAAATTCATAAAACAATGTGTAACAAAAATATGGAGACATAAAATTTACATATTTTGAATAAGTTATTTCATTTAATATATATATTTTATTTTTCCAATTGATATATTATCCATTTGTTTTCCTTTGACACTCCTAAAACTAAAATCAAACAAAGACCTTAGAAAAAGGTATGCATATTATAAACCTAAGAAACAACCATACCTTAGACTAGAACGACAATAAAAAAAAAACATTAAGGCTCTACAATAACCAACTATAGCTCAAAAGGGACATACGAATGGTGGACCCAAAGATCTGATCAGTGGAACAATGAGGTAGTGTAATACCCCAAAGTTTTATTTATGTTCTGCTTAAATATGACACAAATATCTATTTGCTTTAGTAGTTAAGTGTTCTGGGTATGTGTGATAGGTCCAAAGTTCAAGCCTTAGCTTGGGTAAAATTTTCATATTTTTATGAATAAAGCCTTATCTCTAGTTAGTAGGCTTTTAATTAAATATTGGTAGAATTATATCAGAATGGGCATACTGGTTTTGTGGTTAAGTGGAGTGTTAGTTGGTTGATGGTCTTCAGTTCGAATCACTGTGTGTGAAAAGGAATTAAATTTTGCTGCCAGTGGCGTATAGGAGTTTAAGGGGAAGTGAAATACTGATAGTGGAGTGGTTGATGGAGAAAATTAAGGAGAGTGGGATAGGGGAGTTATCAGAATCTGAGCACTACTTCCTATTTGGAAAAAAAAGAGTCAGTTTTCTCTCCATTCTTCTAACATTTCCTCTTCCCCATCTCTGCCAAAAATTTGCCCCTTTTACCTTTTTGATTTTTGCTCCATTTTCTTCCCCACTTTCTTTGATGCTGTTTTCCTTCGTTTCCTTATTTCCCCTTTCGACTTCACTCTATTCTTATTTTTCAGTACCAACAACTATTTTCATGCTTTCGGTAAGTTAATGTGTTTTTTTCGTTTGATTAATTAATCAAATGTTACAAATGATTTGCTTTATGATTAGGGGCCAATCAAGGATCAGTGGTCTGCTGATCGACACTTAGGCACTGAAGGATTGTCGTCTTTCTATCAATGATTCTAGAGTACTTATGGTGGAGTTAGTAGCAAAATCAAACCAGGTGCGTACTCGATTGCACAGAAAACGAGGTATTGACAAAAGCCAAAAACCTTACTGTTGACACCACATAGGGGTGAGATTGATTAGCCAGGCCATGCACGCATGACACGACCATGTGATGACCAGATGAGGCCGTGTACGACACACGGGCTTGACCAATTGGGCTGCATGGGCCACATGAGAGTGTGGAATTCTAGGCCAAGCCGTGTGATCCATACGGCCAAGGCCAAATTGGGCCGTGTGGGCCCACACGGGTAGGCCACATGGGCGTGTGAGCCCATTTTTCTCTAAAAATATCTGTAAGGTTGCACGGGCCATACAAGTCAACTGTGGAACTACTGTAGGTCGGTAAGCATTACTTAGACCCCTAAACATGTGATTTGTTTGTATGATATCTGTACTAAGCCTGATAATACTGAGTATGTATACTGAATTGATTGTTTGTACTGATTGTTGCATATTAGCATGCCATCATTGTATGTTGCATTGCATTGGGGTTGGGTTGATGATATATAGAGGAAGTGTACTGAAAGGCTTACAAGCCTGATACCTAGCAGCTCAATTGCACTATTCTGTTTATGTGCTGCATTTTAGTATAGCATGGTGCGTAGGGATGGGTGGGTTGATTTAATCCCTGCATGGTGTGTTGGGTTGGGCAGAGATGGTGTGTCGAGGTGTAACGCTAGGGTTTGTACAAGTGTACATAGCCGTTATCAAGTAATAAGTAAGAATCGAGTTATCGTGTCCACAGGGATTGTGTTCGTGCTAAGTCACTTAATTATAAATATATATTAACAACTTGGTAAATAAAAAATACACGACCTGATTTGGAAGTGTTGATTAAAGTTATGTAAAATTAATCTAAATGCAATGATCCCTTAATGTGATTTATCCTAACATGTAACTATATGAATGAAGTAGATTTTAGCGGAATTAACACAATAAGCAACAATTATAAGATAAATAAGATAGGATAATTACTTTAATTAAACTCAAATTATTATCAGCATGCTTAATAATATTTGAAAAACATTCCATGGCAACTCAATCTTTCATGAGTTTGGAAACCACATTAGGTCCTTTTGGAATCCTTTACTTAGTAAATACGTATTTTACTAATCCTTATTTACTAAGGGTTTCTTAGAATTCGTGTGAAGTAATAGGGACGTGTCAGGTTTGAAACAATTTAATCACACAAATCCAAAAGCTATGTAGATAACAGAGCTTGGTCAGGGTTGTTATGCAACCTACAATTTAATCGGGTCAGGATCTAAATTGAGCATGCACATTTCAATTATGTGTCCATTAGCCGTTGTTTGGTCAAGATCACTCAACTAATTCAGGTGCATTTCAATCACGTATGAATGACATACAGACTTGATTTTAATTGGAAACATGATCGATTGAGGCACAAATATTATAAGCATGAGTCAAATAATTATTATTCAATCAAAGCAATCAACCTAGCTTAAATAAAATTAAGCTATCATTGTTGTAAACAAGAACACTGAACACATAGCAAACGTTCTTGAATTAAATTAAAGAAAGGAAAGATTAAACCCAAATTAAAGTGATTGTCACCCAAGACTCTGACTGACGAGGGCTCTTTTGTTCCTTTGCTTGCTCCTTTACTGATGGCTCTCCAAGGTGGCCGACCAAGGGCTTTTTAAGAGGCTAATTTGCTAAAAATCCTTATGCAAGGATGATGATAGGCGTGAGGGGGAAAGAAAGCTAAGAGAGTTGAGAGAAGAGAGAATAATGAATGAGTGAGGGATGATTGAAAAAGTAAGAAATGAGCTCTTATTTATACGTGAGACAAGGGGGCTAGTTTGCTAAAAATAGGAGTGTCCATCATTTGAAACTTATTCCAAGGGTGGCCGGCCATGATTTTTGGAAGTGTGGCTGATTTTTTCTTGATTTAAGTGCCACAACATCATCAGGATCAGGACTCAGTCAATTGCAAATCTCCGGGTAAATCTCTGATTTCTTTAACTCTTCAAGGACTTTGTGTAATTAAACCAAAAAATGCTTTATGAACATCTGTAACACCCACGTTGGAGTGTGAAACGAAAAACCTCGATGACGTTGGAAATCTCAAAATTTTTTAGTCAAACAGTGATTTCAGAACAGGTTGTTCACTTCCAAAACACACGTCATTGAAGAGTTATTTAATTTTAAAACACGATATCAGTTGAAAAGCCAAATCTTTATTTAGCCTCTTTATGTGATCTAAAAGAACAATTAAAAATCTTGCGTTATTGCGAAAAGTACCTTTTTTAAACGTTATCAATTTAAAAACTCGTTTATAGCAGAAGCTTATCTTTTGAAAATAGTTGCATAAACGTGGTGTCTTTGAAAACAGTTATCTTTTGAAAAATTCGTTTTTTTTCCTACATTTAACAGTTTATAAAAATAGAGTAATAACACCAAATTAAAGATAAAATCCAAAAGAGGCCTTATTACATATCAAAAAGCCAAATGAAATACTTATAATATCTAAAACTAATAGGAAACTAGTACGGATGCGTGGCCACCATCAAGCTCCTCGCAGCACCGAATCGTCTAACGCTGGGGATTACCTGTACAATTAAATGGAAGGGTGAGTTTATGAAAACTCAGTGTGTAATCCCTTAATACACTCGGTCATTTGCAGTGATAGACTGGGCCTAAGCCCATTACAGTAACAGTATCAGGTGGGCCTTAGCCCAATACAAATCAATAACACAGCAGATATGCAAATAGAAATCCCACCCCAATCCAGCCAAACACACCACTCCATCCTGCCAGTCACACCATGCGGGGATAAAATCAACCCACCCAACCAAACATAACAGGATTAGCACCGGTTGCGGCACTAATCGATATTGCAGCAAAGTTGCCAGTAAACAGGATGGCTACAAGCCATAAATAGGATGGCTAAAAGCCATAGATAGGATGGCTAAAAGCCATAAGCAGGATGGCTAAAAGCCCATAAGCAGGATGGCTAAAAGCCATAACACTTCCTCTGTCCATAATTACCCATCCCCATGTAGAATGTCATGTCATAATATCATACGTGTATGCAACATGTCATACTCAATCACAGTCATACATATCATAGGCAAATCAATCATGTTATCTCTAGGGGCATAACAGTTATTTTTATTAGAATGGGTCTAGGCACAGTTACCGACCCATCAGAAGGTCCACAGTCATCTCGGGCGGCTCATGTAACCTCAACATACATGTTAGTGTGTATACGCCCAAGGCCTATTATGCGACCCATGTGGGCCCACACACCCGTGTAGCCCACTCAACCCAGAAACGACCCTATCCATGTGTGTGACACAGCCGAGTCCACTATTCCCACGTGTTCGTGAGCTTTACCCATGTGGGGCCCACGAGCCCATTAGGCCCACATGGCCCATTTCGGTCCATCGTGGCTCATGATGACCTAAGCCCATGAGATCATTCATGGTGGCCTTTATAGTCTTTCACCCATGTGTTGTGGACTCGATTCATCACACGTGCGTTCGCATGCTCGCGTGGTATAAATTGCTAATCTTCCGGCTTTTCAGCTTTTGTCAATCTACGGGTAGAATAGTGCGAGTACACACCTATTTACGATGCCGAGTGAACAGTCCGTAGCCAGAGCCTACATTCATTCAAGGCTTACCGTTAGTCCTACAATCACTAGCGTTCATAAGCACTTAACCTAAATCAACAATCACCCCTTACCTTGAATGAATGAGTATGGCTTATTGCCTTAGGATCACTTGGCTAAAACTGATCCCACATTTCTTACCAAAAATTTGCATTACGAACACAGATCTTAATAATCAAGATTGATCATATACGTGGCCTGAACCCACAAATATTAATCTTAAAGAATCAAAGCATATTCAGCCTACCAAAAAGCAAGGTAATGCTCTTACCTTTATTGTATGATGAAAGTAGATCTTGATTGCTTCAAATCACCTGCACTCCTTCACCCCACTGAAATACCTAAAATCCAACGAGCACTAAATTTTGAAGAAGGGTCAAAGAATGCAAATAGGGAATGTAAAAAGAAAAAGAAGAAAGATTCGGCTTTTCAAAAAAGTAAGAGAGAACCGAGTTGTAGACATAAAGAAAGATTCAGGAAACAAAAGGGAAAAAAAATATGGGTACCTACCGATTGTCAGAAACTCTTGCAGAACCAAAATAACGACATTAAGAGTAAAACACGGAAGTAGTCAGCCAAGAATAGGGAGAGAAGAAAGTCGTGAGCAATTGGTCTACAAATCAAAAAGGAAGAAAAAACAGGAAGAAAGAAACGTAGAGGGAGGTGTATTCGGTTGATATTAAAAGAGGGAAAGGAAAACAGAATATTTGACCAAAAGAGTAATAATAAAAAGGGAAGAGAATGAATAGATGGAGAAGGTAGAAAAGAAGGAAAGGGAAACCAATTAACAGGAAACTGGAAGAAAAAGTAAAATCGAAGGCAACCCCAAAAATCGAAAGCTTGAAATCCCTAATAGTATTCGGTATAGTAGCAAAAAGCAACCAAATATTTTAACCAAAAATCAAAATGGAGAGAAACTAGAACTCCATAACGTGCACAAGCCTTACAATATTTCCAAAGCTGAACCCTAGAGTGTAGAGTCCACTTTCGGCACTAAGACTCTCTCCTACTAAAACCCCCTATTTTTCTCCACAATCATCTCCTAAAAATCCTCCTTTATCTCCCCATGATTTGCTCCTAATATCACCCCCTCATTCAAATTCTACAGTATTTTAGTCAAACTCCACCACTTCACTTAGGTGACAAAAATAAACACTCCACAGTGCAGCATAGGACTTAAACCTCAGACCTCTAGAAAACTCCACACGCCACCTACCACTTGGCCAATAGGCTCTTTGCATCATAACTTATCCACAATAATTTAAGAACCTACTATCTAGAACCAAGGGTTTTTATTCACTTAAACTAAAAATTTTGCTAAAACCTAGGTTTGAACCCAGGGCTTCTTAGAGACCCCCAAACACTCCTAATTCACTTAGCCACTAAAGAAACCATGCATTTATGCCATTTTATTGCACAACTAAATATTTATGTGCAGTCTCCTAACTGTTCCCTTGCTCAAGGCCCAATATTTCTATGCCCAAATTCAGGGCGTTACAACATCCATGTCCAGCCGAATTTTGGGCTGACTTGGTCCTCCATTTGGACGGTTTTGTAATCAAAACAAAGCTCTCAGACTTATCAAAAAATAGTAGATAATTTAGAGGACCAAAGAATATAATTTAACCACTTTAATTAATCAATTTTACTTAATTAATTAAAACCCAATTTATTAATGAAATATATTTAAATAAATTATTAAATATAAATTTATATTTTATTGTTTAATTTAATCATGCATGGCTCACTTTATAGCTTAAAAATATAATATGCTCAAATTAATATAAAAGAAGCCATTTTCTGCATGAAAACTATATAATAAAACAGAAAATCACATTTTAATAATTTCTATGTCCTAATTTCATATTTTCAGATTTTACACTAATTTATTAAACAATTACTTGGTTTTAACAAAAAATTTAAGTAAAAATGTGATGAATTATATAGGAAAAATCTTATATATTTTTTCAGTTTATAAGAAGTTGGAGGGTAGGACTCTATTTTTTTGCTCTGTATTTTTGTATCTGATATGGGCCAAGGCCCTAAAGTATTTCTGAGATTGTATCTGATTTGGGCCAAGGCCTAGTGTATTTCTGAGATTGTATTTGAATGGGCTAAGGCCCAGCCTGATCCTTCGATGGGCGTGGGCCCTAGGCAGTTATTGATTACTCTCTGATGTGTATCTGTATGTACGTTTTTTTGTGGGGATTACATGCTGATTTTGTGAAAACTCACTCTTTTCTGTTAATTTGTACATGGCATCCAATCACCCTTTATTCCTTCAATTTTGCAAGAAAATCACTCTTTCTTCACCAATTTCTCACTTAAACTTAGCTCGTTTTTGCTTAATTCAAAAAAATTCGTTGAGGTTTTTCAACTAAAGGAACATATATTGTTTTCTTATGTATTACACTTTTATTAGATGTTTTTAATTTGAATTTTCATAGATCTAAGCAAGAAAATTAAAGTTCGTTGGTTTTAAAGCTATCTTTTACATCAAAATGGTGAATCTAATAATATAGAGCTAAGAAATGATTTTTAGTATATTTTGATGAGATTAAAAGGTTCACAAATTCAATTTATTAACATCTTGAAGTAATTGCATCAATTAAATGGTTTTCTTTTGAGAATCAAGATGAATAATGTTTTTTCGAAAAAAATTAATTAAAGAAATTCAGAAAAGTTAAAGATCTATATCTATAATTAAACCTATTTAGGGGGTTTGTAACACCTCAAACCCAACCTAGATATTATGGCCGAATCTGGAGAAATTTATTAGGTCATGTGTACTTAGGATTCACTTCATTATTGATAGTGTTGTTTTAGAAAGAAAACAAAAGTTTGTTTGTCGCTTAACTTTGTAAAAACTTGATGTTAGCTACTGCAATGAAAAAAACCATTATTAATGTCATTTTGGAAATATAGTCACCTTATTGATTTTTTTTCAAAGAAGGTTTCTTTACAATGCAACCAAAATTAGGGATCAATGTTATATTTTACTTAAGCCAGATATCATGCATTTTTCGGTTATTATGCTTGAATAATCCATGCATGCAAAATTCCTCAAATTAAAAGTTACCAAGCCAAAGACAAAAAAACAATTGAAAAGTACAGACCAAAACGAATAGTGTAACAGCCCAAAATAGGGCTTAGTCTGAATAGTGGATTTGAGACCACAAATCTGAGGTAGAAAGTACATTTTATGATTATTCTTAAGTTTATGACATAAGTTGCATGATAGTGATAAATGCCATCAAGAAATTTTTATAAGAGTGCATGAAAATTTTTGGTGAGTTAATTTACGCGATTGAAGGCTTAATCACGAAAAATGACTGAATCGCATAAAAGGGAAAAGTTTAATTTTACTAGCAATTTGTGTTAATTAATTAGAGAACTAATATGTGGGGGTTTTAAAGGGCAAATAAGCCCATTATATAGGGCATGGCCGGCCAAGTAAAAGAAATGGCCAAAATGGTAAGAAAAGTCAAAGTTGGTGAGATATTTGTCATAAAAATTGATAAAAAGAAATGCCTAGTGGCCTAGCTTTCGCTTTTGCATCATTTATTCTTCTTCTTTATCGATTTTACCAGCCAAAAGAGAGGGTTTTAGAGCTTCAAATTTTAGCAACCTTTAGCACTCATTTGTAAGTAATTTTCATGGTATTCCTTAAATATTTTTGTATTTTTGAGACCCTCATGATATAATCTTTCTATTGAGGGGTGTATTTAGCATTTTGGTTGAAAAATTATAGAGTTTCCATGAATGCCTATATCTAGTTTGCTGGATTTTTATGAGAGCAAATGGGTCCTAGTTGCTAAATAAATGATTTTTATGAAATAGTGTTCATAGAAAACACCTAAAAAGGACCTAAATGTAAAATGAGTAAATGGTATGGTAAATATATGAAATAAGGATACATGAAGTTGTCTTAAGAGTAAAAAGGGATTAGATTGGCATGAGAAGTGAGGAAATTTGATAAAAATCCATTTCCGAGCCTAAGGGCAAAATGGTCATTTTGCCAAAGTCTAGGGGCAAAATAGTCAATTTGACAAATTGTCAATTTAGGGTCATTATGATCAATCCAAGGATTTAATTAGTGAATTTTATTCATTATAGATCAATAGACTCAAAGCCCGAGCCAAAACAGGGGAAAGGGTAAAGTGCTGGACTAAACCGTGCATTTGTCATATTTTGAGACCCGAGGTAAGTTGTATGTGATAAATTAGTTCTAAGCTCCATAAAACTTTATTATGATGATTTTTATAAATTCATGATATTCCATGAGTTCCATTTTTATGACAATGTATGAAATTAGTATAATTCCAAGAATATGATTTCTACGATTTTGTTAAGTAAAGATGAAATTAGAATTAAGCTATTCAAATCTACTGTTGATGAATTTGAAGGAAACCGTAGTTATAAGTATTGTAGGTCCAGTATATGACCATGTCTGGGACATGGCATCGGCACCGAATAGGGATCCCATATAAGACCATGTCTGGGACATGGCATCAGCATTAATTTACGATCTCGTGTAAGACCATATCTGGGATATGGCCTCGGCATTAGCTTGAGATCCCATGTAAGACCGTATCTGGGATATGGCTTTGGCATCCTACCAAGAGAATGGCATTACGGGTATCCTTCGATATTCTAAGTATATTTGTAGCGAAAGTATTCAAGTTGATTAAGTTAATGAGAAAGACTAAAGCTTATGACGAGTGTTACAGGTACTCTCGAATAAGTTACGAGATAACGATAATGTAAGTTACGACATTGACTAATTCATGAGAATGAGCAAGGTATGAGATTGAGTTAATATTGAGGATGTGTAAGTCATGAGTAAGAGCAAGTTATGAGAATTTGAAAATTATGAGTATGAGAAAGAAATTAAATAAAGTTTCTAAAAAGAAATTAAATAAAGTTTCTAAATTACCTTAGGTGTAATAATATTTCATTCGTTACGTTGCTATTTTATTTCCTGAAACTTACTAAGCATTTTATGCTTACTCTTTCAATTTCCCTCTTCTACGTAGGTTTGTCGAATTTGCTCAGGGATCGTTAAAAGTAAGAGCTCAAAGCCACACTATCAAGATTTCCATTTTGGTATAGTTATGTTAGTCATTTTGAAAATGGCATGTATAAGACCTTAGTCATTTTGTTACATGACTCATATTAGTGAGCCAATTGTGTTGGCCATTTATATTTACAAGTTTCATTTTATAAATGGCCTTTGGAATTGGCCTAAAGCTATCCAAATTGCCTAATGAAATGAGAATGAAGTTCATGGAAATTGTGCAAATTTGCTTTTGTAGTTTATGTATTCATTTTGAATATGAATTGGTTGATGTGTGAGCACCTATTAGAAGACATTTAGATGAGTATTGGTGCTATGTTGTAATCTATGAAGATTGGGTTATGTTTGAAGGTGTTTTAGGGTGGCTAAGGGCTTGGTAAATAGCCCTATATCGTCCACACGGGCGTGTGTCCAGGCTGTGTATGACACACGAGCTGCACATAGGCGTGTAACTCGACGTGTTTTCCCTGCACATTGCATGGAAAGAATTAAATGCCCATCAGTGTTTCAAGCAGACATGAGACACAGCTGTGTGTCTTGATCATGAGGAGGACACGGCTAGCACACAAGCGTGTGCCATGGTCCTATGACTACTGACGTCAAAAACAGAATACCTAGCTTTTTGCACGCGGGCCACGACACGAGTGTGTCAAGGCTGTGTGAGGGACACACGCTGGGCACACGGGCGTGCGACAGGCCATGTGAAAACCTCTGTAGGTTTGAGGTTAGAAATTAAATCCACATGGGCAAGGGTCACGGGCATGTCCCTAGTGTGCCTAGGTCACATAAGGTATGCGAGCCATCAGCACAGCCATGTTTAGGGGCCACAAGGGCGTGTTGCCAATCCACACAGGCGTGTGCCCTGTTTTCACTAGTTTTTGAAGAAATTTTCTTAACTGCCTGAATGGCCAGGATTATTTCTGAGCCATGATTTAGGGCTCGTAGGCCCATAAGAAGACCCATAGGATAATGTTCAAATAAAGTTTTAATTGGGACACATCTCTACGAGTGTAAGTTGAATGTTTGCATGAGATTTAGAACAGTAATGCGTCATACCCTACTCCAGCATCTGTTATGGGTAAGGGGTGTGAGAAAGAGAGACTTATTAATAATACTTATTAAAAATAGTCTGAGGTTCAAGGTGATTTTTTGAATGTCGTGTGACAGCCTTATTTTGGCCCTAATCAGGAAGGTGCTTTCGGGACCATGAAACCGAGTCAGAAAAATTTTAAAATATTATTTTCTATGTTTGTATTATGTGAATTGTCATGTATGAAAATTTGGTGTCTTAATTTTGTCAATTGGATGTTAATTGATTGATTAAGGACTTGATTGCATAAAAGAAAAATTAGATGGTTAAATAGCAAATGCTAAATTGTAGTTGAACCTTAGTGTTGGGGGATTTAAGAAGCAAATAAACCCAAGAAAACATGCATGGACACTTTCTACCATGATTTAGTGGAGGAGTAATGATAATAAAAGGGCTAAGTTGGCAATTTAATAATTAACATCCATGCACGTAATAGTAAAATGAAAAATAGGTGTTTATTATTCATGTGTTTGCCGAATTCATAAAGGAATAAGGAAATAGAAAAGAAATAGAGCATTCGGACTTCATAATGTCTAATTAAGGTATGAATTTATGTTATTTCTTTCAAATTTTGTGAATTTGAGTTGGTTATTAAGTCCTTGATATAGCCCATGTTGTAATTTTTGAGTTTGAAGTGCATGATGCATTCAGCCATGGTTCCAATGTGTTAATTTGTTGATGTTTTGATGTTTTAAAATGGAAATAGTAGAAAGATGAGCTTTGAGCTTGTTAAATTGATATGTATGGCTTTGTTGATGTATGGAAATTGATTAGTGTGGTAAATTGAGAAGTTTTTGCTAAATACAAGAACCGAGTGCTTAATTGTTAGCACATATATGTATAATTGCCGAATAACATCCTAGTTAATAATTTGAGTAAATTGTTAAAAGGGATTAATTTGCTAGATTAATGAAGAGTGAGGGATGGTATGAGAAATAGGAGTACTCGGCTAAGATGTTGCGTAAGGAGTTATTTTAGTGTATTGTAACTTTGAGTTTTGGATTTAAAAGACCGAATGTGATTTTAATTAATAGTTGGTGTGAATTGTTGTTTAATGAGTTGATAAACATCTTGTTTAGTTAACCCATGGTTTAAGTCTTTGAATTAATGGGTATAGTTGCATTCGGCTACTTGTTCTAGGTTGTGAAATGAGACTAAATATTAGTAGTTATGCTTACATGTTAAATTGAGCCTTGAATTAATGGAGTTAATTGTTAAATAAAAAGAATGAGTTGTAAGTGTATGAATTGTTGAGTTATGGCAAAACATGTATTCGGCCATGTTTGAATTAGTTTATATTTTGAGTGTTTAGATGTTAAAAGTTTATTCATAATGGCCGAATGAGCTTAAATTATTACCGGGTTTGATTTGTTAGCAATTTGAGATGAATAAAATGAAAATGCCGAATATGATTTAAGGTAAGGTGTGATATTCTGTGGTATAATGAATTGACCGATGGTAGATTAGGGAATTAATTTAATTGTTGAAAGCATGGATTGAGTTGAAGGTGCCAAAATGCTTAAGTTGAAATAGATGAAAAGATACTTAGTGCCGAATGAGTCCCTAAAAGAATGAATCATGCTAATGGCTTTTAAATGAAAGAAATGGCTAATTAACGTGTAATTGAGTGTTCGAATGTGACTTACAAGTACATGATTTTGAAAATGAAATTGGTGATAAGCTTAAGTGGCCAAACGATAATTATGAATTGATTTTTGAAATGTATATGATTACCGAATGTATGTTATATTGAAGAATGTATATTTTGATATGAGTTTAAATAGTCAAAAAAGAAAATGTCGTATGCTTCATGTGTTTGGAAGTAATAGTATTTGGATTTTGATGAATTGATAAGATGATTGAACTAGTTTACTTGTTTAATTAAGCTCAAGAACAAAGAGAGCCAAGTTCGGATAAGGGGAAAGTGAGATTAGTTCAATAGTCGATCCGTAATAGCTTGACAACATTGGAGGTAAGTTTTTAAGTAATTAAACATACCTTGTACCTTGATTAATTGATACTATTCGTAAGAATGCTCATAACCGAATATGAAAGTTGAGATGAAAGAAATATAAATAGAAATGTTTTATGGCCTAAGGGTAAGCATGAAATTTAAGGTAAGAGCTTAAGATATGTGTTAAAGCCGAATGGCTAATTCGTGTATTAAAAAAAATGAGGCTATGATATGTACTAAGGCCGAATGGTAAGTGTGAAATGTAATTAGTTGATTGCTATATGCAATGCTCGAATGATGCAATAATTTTTGTGATCTGTTTGTATCATGTGGGAATTAGAAGTATGTGTTCCAAGTCATGTGAAAATTAGTGTATGGACTATTGTACTGTGACATTCGGGTCTATGGCCTAGCAAGCTATAAGCTAGTGTTTGTTATCGGGCTTCTAGCCTAGCAGGCGTAAAGGCCAATGAATGAGTATCGGACATAAAGTCCAGCAGGCTTATGCTGGTGATAAGTTCGAGTTTAAACCCAGCAGGAAAATTTACCGGTGAAATAATAAAAGTATAAGAATATGAGATTTGTGCTATATGACATCTGGATTCATTCGATAGATTAAATTTTCCAAGTACGTATAAAGTATTTATGCATATGAGGAAAATGTGAATTGAATCATGGATGTGAAATGAAAAGTATATGTGAAATGGTGGTGAATATATATATTTTTGGTCATTATGGATTTATATACATGAAAGTATACATTATATATGAGATTACAATTATTGAAATTTTATGTGGAAGTGATACCTTAAAGTTCCTCTATTAAGTTGAATTAAAGAGTGACATTGAGGTATTTAGATGACATGATATGTGACTTCGAATTTTAAAAGAATTGATATGACAATGAAAATGTGTGTAATGTGGCTATGTATATTCAGCCAATGGATGATACATTTCGATTATGTTATATGTGATTAATGTGCTCAAATAAGTTAAGTTGTTTAAATTACTTAAGACTTACTAAGCTTAATTGCTTACTATGAATATTCGTGTTCTTCCCTATTTTATAGATCTTGGTTTGAAAGCTACGAGCTCGGGGATTCAAGTTCAAAGTCAGCCACACTATATTGGTACTTTTAAAAGTCTATATTTTGAAAGATGGCATGTATAGGCTTAACTCCCTTTGAAACAATTGATATTTTGAATATGTATATATTAAGCCATGCGAAAATGGCTTGCTCATTCACTAATTATGAAGGTGTGGTTTGATGAATTTATGTGGTTTGTTATTTTGATAAATATGTTAAGTGGTTAAGTAAGTAAAAAAAAAAAAGAATCATATTGTTCATGTATGGTTGGATGAAGTTGTATAAGTTTTCAATGGTGATAGATGTGTATCATAACTTGATAGTAGCTTATTTTACTGATAAGAGATTCGGTTTTGCCCATTGATAAGTAGTCATTTTTGGAATGTGATAAGTGCTCATATGGTAAATTAATGAGATATGTTTACATTGAATGAATCATATTAGTAAGTTGGTACATTCTGCTATGGTCAAATTAAAGTAGATTACTATTTGATATTTGATGCATAATTGAATTTATGTCTGGTATGTATCTGTGAACATCTAGAAGTTTGTTTAGTTAGGTAATACCTCATAACCTTATTCTGGCGACAGATACGAGTTAGGAGTGTTACATTTTATTAGTATCAGAGCTACAGTTTTGTAACACCCTACGCCCCTGTCTCTCGCCGGATTAGGGTTTAAGGTATTACAAAATCAAAATACAACAACCGAGGTTCATAGGTACAAAGCTAGACGTGAATTCACTGAGTTCAATAGTTGAATATAACACTTAGGTCGGTTCGGTTAGGACATCGCATCTCATTAAAATCGTTCAATAAGCATACTAACAAATCTTTACCTTGTGACTACTAACAATTTGGCTAAATCGAGCAATTTCAATAACCAAACATCATATTAGAAAAGTCATTGCATATTAGGTACTAACTAAATTTCATGTCACAACATTAAATAGTATGAGAATCACTCCAACCCATATAAGCAAACTCGAAGACTAAACAAGCCATTTTCGCATGGCTAGAATAATTACAGCTCAAAATGTAGTTTGAATCGACAAAAGGAGATTAGCCTATACATGCCATTGACCCAAAAATAACCATCAAAATGTACCAAAATAACAGCGATAGTGTAGGTGATTAAGGCTTCAATCCCCGAGTCCGTAGCTTCCAAAATGAGATCTATAAAACAGAGGAAACAAGGGAAACGGAATAAGCATTACAATGCTTAGTAAGTTTTAAGCAATGACATTAAATAGATTATCAAATTATAGTATAATTAATCATATCTTTGTTTCCCTCTCCTTTTTGGGTATGTTACCCTTTTTTCCAAACATAGACATTCACATCACATACGAGAATGGATAGCTTCCACTCATAGTAAGTTCACATAACATATACATGTCACAAAAGTCACATAACATTTCACATAGGCCAATTGCACTTTGATCATATTAATAATCTCATTTCAAGTACACATATGAAATCACATAATGACTTTAGTATTCGGTCCAAAATCCATCTTGTATATAAGCCAAGGGTACATACCTGTATAGTTTAACACTTTCAGCGCAATTCATTAGCGTTCGTTACCTTGAAGACCAGTAGTCTTAGGCTTTTCTCGCATCATCATCGAGATCTCTATCTCGGGTAATTTCTATACATAGCCATCGGGTCTTTTCCCCGGATATAATCTCCGCATATAGCCTTCGGGTCTTAACCCGGACATCATCTCTGCATATAGCCTTCGGGTCTTAACCCGGACATAGTCTCCACATATAGTCAGCGGGAATTAACCCCGGATTCACATTACAAATTCTCATACACATATATATTCACATGTAGCCAAGTTTCACATAGCAAGATTTCATTTGCAATTCAATCAATTCATGTGCATACCAACATATAACATGCTTCTCGACTTTATATCATAATTATACATATAATTCAAACTTATACACATATACTCTTCTTTTCTAAACTATCGGCCCAATGATCAAACATACATAGGCAAATGCATTTCAAAGCTCAATTTCGGTCCTTTTCTCTATGAGCCATTCGGCCATATAACAAACATGAATAAGGCTTCTTTCTCAATGGAACATCGTTCAAATATCAGCATGTATATCATGGCATTTTAACTTAAATACCAAATTCGATTACTCAAAACTTACCTTGAACTTTCACGAGAAATTTCGAGTCGGCTATTCGACCACTTTAGCCTTCCCTTTATCCGACTCGTCCCTCTATGCTCTTGAGCTAAATAAAACATTTAATTCTATCAATCCTTATTCAAGCACCTCTAGGAATCATTTTCACTCATAGTCAAATCATACATGCACATTCTTTTCATTGCACACACACATGCACATTGGGGCATTTCATATACATATCATAAGTCACAACAAGCTGATTTTCTGAGCAGCATTCAATTATTTACTCATAACTGGAGTTACGAAACTCCAATTGAAGTTCCGTTAATTTTTTATGAAAATAGACTCATTTATCTTCCATCCATAAAAATTTCATAATTTTTGGTTTGGCCAATCAATACCAGAATTTTCTCAAAGTTTCCCTATTTCACTGTTTGAGTAAACTGCCCACTCTATACTACAAACCAAATTTCTCCTTGTACAGAATTCCAAATATGGCCTCACCTATTCCATTAGAAACTAGACTCATTAAGGAGTCTAAGCATATAAATTTTATCTCATAACAATTTTTATACAATTTATAGTGATTTTCCAAAAACAGAGCAGGGGACTTCAAAGTCAATCCGACACTGTCTCACTCCATTCCAAAAATCTTTTTATCGGGAATTCCTTTGCTTGCAAGGTTTCTTTTATAAGAAACTAGACTCATTAAGCTTCAATTAAACAATTTATTCAGCCTCTAATTCAACTCACAAAATTTATGGTGATTTTTCCAAAACACATTACTGCCGCTGTACCTAGCAGATCTTTATGCAAAATCCACTCTTTAATGTTCTTATGCACATACTTAAAACATAGCATTTTCTAAGGCACCATTTAGAGTAATCCTTAACCTTAACATACTTATATATACAAAATTCATATTCATTCCATCCACAATCAGATTTCTCCTTATAACACAAATCAAACCACATATCAATTCGACACCCAACACATCCAAGAGTAACATCAAAGGCACATTAGGCCATTGCACAAACACACACATGCATTAAATTAATCTATGCATAACTTAAGCATACTCTAAACATATTACATATATATTATACATCTTACTCGCCTCAACATTTAGTTTCACATTCGGCAATGGCACATACCAATACTAAATTTAACATCTAAATTTTACACCTAATCTCCTAAGGCCGAATTTCATAACAATGCACATTAAAAATTCAAGAGTTTAGCATATATATATATATATACCAAGGCCGAATTTCCTCTTCAACAATTTAACCACACAATGCAACAATTATGAATTTCACAATTTATAATTACAACCCTAAGCTCAATTTTGGCCAACATACATAATCAACTTGACAAATTCCAAGCAATTATCAAAACCTTATGACCACATTCGGCACCACACCCTCACCTAAATATTTTAGTCGATTTTCTTATAACAACTCAACCACAATATGCTCATTAACTAGCTCATAATTTCAAAACAAGTCCCTTAACCGAAACTTGGTATGGCCGAACACCTATCTTGCTTATCATGCAAAGATTTCATGTTCTCAAGCTCAAATCTCTTAACAAAACCTTCAAAACATCACCAAAGAGAGCATGCATCCATGGCCAAATGCTTATCACACAAAGATTCAAGAAATTCAAACATGGACAAAGAAGAGAGCTTCAAAACCAACTAGATTTCATGAAGTGCAAAGAAAATCATCTAGAAATTGTACCTTAATCAAGATTTCCCCCAACCAAATTGCTTGAACCCTATTTCTCTTCTCCCTTAGTCAATTTCGGCAATGAAGGAAAAAGATGAACAAAAATGTTGTTTTTACCCTCTTTTTCTTATTTTATTAACTATATTATTTCTATTTTATGACAACTTATTTATCACCACTTCTATTAATTAATTCTATTTTATCTATTTTATGCTACCAAATTACTAATTTCTTTTATTTCTATTATTATTATTATGACTAAATTACAAGTCACAAGATGCCAAAACTTCATCATTGCCATCCACTATCACAAAGTGGGCAATTTGACATGCAAGTCCCTTATTTTGCATGCATGCTTTTATTAGTCATCACACATCTAGCTAGTTTACTTTCAATGTTCACAACTAAGTCCTTTTAAGTGAAATTCAAATTTATAACTCTAAATTGACACACCAAACATGTCACACATGAATTAACACATATAATAGGCATCAAAATGAACATTAAATACATTTTATGCCTCGGTTTTGTGGTCCCGAAACCACATTCCGACTAGGGTCGTTTTAAGGCCGTCACAACTCTCCCCCACTTAAGAAATTTTCGTCCCCGAAAATTCTTACCGGAAAATAAGTTTGGGTAACGTTCTCTTATCGACTCCTCAAGCTCCCAAGTAGCTTCTTCGACCCCGTGTTTGACCCATAACACTTTCACCAAAGAAATCTTCTTATTCCGCAATTCTTTAACCTCGTGTGGCAAAATACGAATTGGTTCCTCCTCGTAACTCATATCGGGTCGAATCTCAATGTCAGACGGATTAATCACGTGTGAAGGGTCGGATCTATATAGTCGGAGCATCGAAACATGAAAAACGTTGTGAATCTTTTCAAGTTCGGGAGGCAAAATCAGTCGATAAGCTACCGGTCCAATCCGTTCAGATATTTCGTATGGTCCGATGAACCTCGGACTCAATTTGCCCTTACGGCCGAATCTGAGCACCTTTTTCCAAGGCGACACTTTAAGAACTACTTTGTCTCCGACCTGATACTCGATATCTTTCCGCTTTAAATCCGCGTAAGACTTTTGACGGTCTGAAGCTGCCTTAAGGCTATCACGAATCACTTTTACTTTTTGCTCGGCATCTCTAATCAAATCAACTCCAAAGATCTTACTTTCACTGAGTTCGGTCCAAAACAACGGTGTACGGCATTTGCGACCGTACAAAGCCTCGTACGGTGCCATCTTAATGCTCGATTGGTAACTGTTGTTGTAAGCGAATTCAATCAAAGGCAAATACCGTTCCCACGAACCACTAAACTCAAGAACACAACATCTCAACATATCCTCGAGTATCTGAATTACTCGTTCTGATTGACCGTCCGTCTGAGGATGGAACGCGGTACTAAAATGTAGCTTAGTACCCAATGAATCTTGTAGTTTCTTCCAAAACTGCGATGTAAATCTCGGGTCTCTATCCGACACGATAGAGATAGGGACCCCGTGCAATCTGACGATCTGAGAAACATACAACTCCGCTAGCTTATCAAGTGAGTAATCCGTACGCACAGGTATAAAGTGAGCGGATTTAGTTAATCTGTCTACGACCACCCAAATCGCATCCTTCTTGCTCGGTGTCAACGGTAGCCCAGATACGAAATCCATCGTAACTCTATCCCATTTCCATTCAGGAATCAAAATCGGTTGCAACAAACCCGATGGCATCTGATGTTTCGCTTTTACTTGTTGGCATATCAGACACTTCGACACAAAATTTGAGATGTCTTGTTTCATACCATGCCACCAATATTGACGTTTCAAATCATTGTACATTTTAGTGCTTCCCGGATGAACCGATATTCGACTATTATGAGCTTCATTTAAAATTATCGAAGTCAACTCTGAATTTCTCGGAATACATACTCGGCCTCGAAACCTCAAACAATCATTGTCGTCAACTTGGAACTCAGGGTCCGCACTTACATCGCATTGAGTTCGCTTGGCATTTAAGTCGTCATCCACTTTCTGAGCTTCACAAACTTGTCGGAGAAATACTGGCTCGGCTTTTAATTCCGCTATCATCACACCATCATCTAATACCGATAAATGCGCATTCATGGCTCGTAAAGTAGACCATGATTTTCGGCTAAGAGCATCAGCAACTACGTTCGCCTTTCCAGGATGATAGTCAATGACAAGCTCGTAATCCTTTAGCAATTCAAGCCACCGTCTTTGTCTCAGATTCAAATCTCTTTGCGTCATCAAGTACTTGAGGCTTTTATGGTCGGAAAAGACATGACATTTCTCACCAAAAAGGTAGTGACGCCAAATCTTCAAAGCAAAAACAATAGCAGCTAATTCGAGATCGTGAGTCGGATAGTTTTTCTCATGAGGCTTTAATTGCCTCGAAGCGTAAGCAACAACTTTGCCTTGTTGCATCAGAACACACCCCAAGCCATTCAAGGACGCATCACTATATACTACAAATTCTTTACCGGATTCAGGCTGAACTAAGACTGGAGCTTCCGTCAATAAGGTTTTCAATTGGTCGAAACTCTTTTGGCACTTCTCGGACCATTCAAATTTAACATCCTTCTGCAATAACCTCGTCAACGGGGTTGAGATCATCGAAAAGTCTTTCACAAACCGTCGGTAGTACCCGGCAAGTCCTAAAAAGCTTCAGACTTCCGAGACATTTTTGGGAGGCTTCCAATCGAGGATAGCAAAGATTTTATTCGGATCAACTCGGATACCCGCGGCAGATACAATGTGTCCCAGAAAGCCAACCTCATGCAACCAGAACTCACACTTGCTAAATTTCGCATACAACTGATTATCACGCAAAATCTGTAGCACAAGTCTTAGATGCTCGGCATGCTCGATCTCATCGCGAGAGTAAACCAAAATGTCATCGATAAACACGACCACAAATCGATCTAGGTACTGCTTAAACACTCGATTCATCAAATCCATGAAAACAGCGGGGGCATTAGTCAGCCCAAACGGCATCACTAAAAATTCATAGTGTCCGTATCTCGTTCTGAAGGCAGTCTTAGGCACGTCTGAGTCTCGAACTCGCAACTGGTAATAACCAGATCGTAAGTCAATCTTTGAAAACACTGAGGCTCCCTTTAATTGATCGAATAAGTCGTCGATACGAGGCAATGGATACTTATTCTTTATAGTCACCTTGTTCAGCTGCCGATAGTCAATACACATCCTCAAAGTCCCGTCCTTTTTTTTTACGAACAAGACGGGTGCACCCCAGGGAGAAAAGCTCGGTCTTGCGAAACCTCTATTGGTCAACTCTTGCAACTGGGATTTCAACTCTTTCAACTCCGTCGGAGCCATACGATATGGAGCAATTGAAATCGGAGTTGTACCCGGAACTAGCTCAATGCCGAACTCAACCTTTCTAATAGGCGGTAATCCCGGTAATTCTTCGGGAAACACGTCCGGATACTCACAAACCACAGGAACAGTCTCAAGTTTTAGTTCGGATATTTTGCTATCTAAAACATAAGCAAGATAAGCCTCGCAACCCTTTTTCATAAGTTTCTGAGCCAACATAGAAGATATTACCGCCGGCAGCCCGTTTAAATCCGTTGACTCAATCCGAATGATCTCATTAGTCGAACATCGTAAATCAATAGTCTTTCGTTTGCAATTTACCACCGCATCGTGCACAGTCAACCAATCCATTCCGAGTATAACGTCGAATTCATCGAATGGCAAAAGCATCAAATCGACCGAAAAACAAGAATTTCGAATCATAAGGGGACATTTCTTACACACTCGATCCACTAAAACACAACGACCCAAGGGATTGGACACTCGAACCACAAACTCAGTAGACTCAATAGGAAGAGTCTTACTGGATGCCAAAGTTTCACATACATATGAATGAGTTGAACCGGGGTCAATCAAAGCAATTACATCAATATCAAAGAGAGTGAAAGTACCGGTGATAACATCGGGCGAAGAGGCATCCTCTCGTGCGCGAATTGCATAAGCTCTAGCAGGAGCATGAGCCTCAGATCTTGTCGTAGCATCTTTAAACCTTCTCTGACCACCGCTAGCGTTCCCCGGATTTCTAGGTGGCCTCCCTCGAGCTGAAGTAGTATTCGATTTTCCACTCGGGTTCACATTTTGTTCGGACCATCTAGGGCAATCTCTTATAAAGTGATCAGCCGACCCGCATTTATAACAAGAGCGATCATGAAATCTGCAGCTCCCCGAATGCCATTTTCCACAATACTTGCACTCGACTCTGTCTCGACGGTCGTTCCCAACACTAGCAGTAGAAGTAGCACGTGAACTCATAGAGGGTCGATCACGGTCTCGCCTAGAAAAACCTAAAGTAGCAGATGGTCTGTCCGACTCACTTCGGAACTTCTTTGAGGATTTCTGAATAGACCTCCCAGAAGACCTCTTACGGAACTCTCTGGCTCCGCTATCAGCTTTTCTCTTCTCATTTCGAAGCTCTTCGGCCTTGCAGGCTCGCTCAACAAGAACAACGAACTCTTGAATTTCTAGAATGCCCACCAGAAGTTTAATGTCTTCATTTAACCCGTCCTCGAAGCGTTTACACATAATAGCTTCGGATGCTATGCACTCGCGAGCATATCGGCTGAGTCGTACGAATTCCCTCTCATATTCGGTCACCGACATTCTGCCTTGTTTAAGCTCGAGGAATTCCTTCCGTTTCTGATCGATAAATCTTTGGCTGATATACTTCTTTCGGAACTCAACTTGGAAGAACTCCCAACTAACTCGCTCTCTCGGCACCACCGAAACCAATGTTTCCACCAATAGTAGGCAGAATCACGCAGCAGGGATACGGCACACTTCAAGCATTCTTTGGGCGTACACGACAGCTCATCAAACACACGGATTACATTATCGAGCCAAAACTCGGCCCGCTCAGCATCGTCATCAACTGTAGCCTGGAACTCTTCAGCCCCATATTTTCTAATTTTATCAACCGGGGGTTTACTCGACCTCACAGGGTCGGCCTCAGGAGGAGCCACAGGGGTCGAAAGTGGGTTATTCGGGGGAGGAGGTTGTGGAATAGCCGGATTATTTCGTAGGAATTGAGCGAACCAATCACTCATCATTGCATACAAATTCTGCCTCATGTCATCATCTCGACGACTGGCATTCGGCTGAGAGTCGGTCGGCGCGGTCCCTTACGCGGGAGCAGCCGCTACACTCTCAATATCTTCCGCTACGGCTCGATCGGGATCGAAATCCATTACTATACGAAAACACATTTCAAATGTCAGAAATCACCACACTATCGCATTTTCATAAAATGGCATGTATAGCTATACTCACACACGCTACGTTAGTCCGAGAACCGACTAAACCGTAGCTCTGATACCAATAAAAATGTAACACCCTACGCCCCTGTCTCTCGCCGGATTAGGGTTTAAGGTATTACAAAATCAAAATACAACTACCGAGGTTCATAGGTACAAAGCTAGACGTGAATTCACTGAGTTCAATAGTTGAATATAACACTTAGGTCGGTTCGGTTAGGACATCGCATCTCATTAAAATCGTTCAATAAGCATACTAACAAATCTTTACCTTGTGACTACTAACAATTTGGCTAAATCGAACAATTTCAATAACCAAACATCATATTAGAAAAGTCATTGCATATTAGGTACTAACTAAATTTCATGCCACAACATTAAATAGTATGAGAATCACTCCAACCCATATAAGCAAACTCGAAGACTAAACAAGCCATTTTCGCATGGCTAGAATAATTACAGCTCAAAATGTAGTTTGAATCGACAAAAGGAGATTAGCCTATACATGCCATTGACCCAAAAATAACCATCAAAATGTACCAAAATAACAGCGATAGTGTAGGTGATTAAGGCTTCAATCCCCGAGTCCGTAGCTTCCAAAATGAGATCTATAAAACAGAGGAAACAAGGGAAACGGAATAAGCATTACAATACTTAGTAAGTTTTAAGCAATGACATTAAATAGATTATCAAATTATAGTATAATTAATCATATCTTTGTTTCCCTCTCCTTTTTGGGTATGTTACCCTTTTTTCCAAACATAGACATTCACATCACATACGAGAATGGATAGCTTCCACTCATAGTAAGTTCACATAACATATACATGTCACAAAAGTCACATAACATTTCACATAGGCCAATTGCACTTTGATCATATTAATAATCTCATTTCAAGTACACATATGAAATCACATAATGACTTTAGTATTCGGTCCAAAATCCATCTTGTATATAAGCCAAGGGTACATACCTGTATAGTTTAACACTTTCAGCGCAATTCATTAGCGTTCGTTACCTTGAAGACCAGTAGTCTTAGGCTTTTCTCGCATCATCATCGAGATCTCTATCTCGGGTAATTTCTATACATAGCCATTGGGTCTTTTCCCCGGATATAATCTCCGCATATAGCCTTCGGGTCTTAACCCGGACATCATCTCTGCATATAGCCTTCGGGTCTTAACCCGGACATAGTCTCCACATATAGTCAGCGGGAATTAACCCCGGATTCACATTACAAATTCTCATACACATATATATTCACATGTAGCCAAGTTTCACATAGCAAGATTTCATTTGCAATTCAATCAATTCATGTGCATACCAACATATAACATGCTTCTCGACTTTATATCATAATTATACATATAATTCAAACTTATACACATATACTCTTCTTTTCTAAACTATCGGCCCAATGATCAAACATACATAGGCAAATGCATTTCAAAGCTCAATTTTGGTCCTTTCCTCTATGAGCCATTCGGCCATATAACAAACATGAATAAGGCTTCTTTCTCAATGGAACATCATTCAAATATCAGCATGTATATCATGGCATTTTAACTTAAATACCAAATTCGATTACTCAAAACTTACCTTGAACTTTCACGAGAAATTTCGAGTCGGCTATTCGACCACTTTAGCCTTCCCTTTATCCGAACTCGTCCCTCTATGCTCTTGAGCTAAATAAAACATTTAATTCTATTAATCCTTATTCAAGCACCTCTAGGAATCATTTTCACTCATAGTCAAATCATACATGCACATTCTTCTCATTGCACACACACATGCACATTGGGGCATTTCATATACATATCATAAGTCACAACAAGCTGATTTTTTGAGCAGCATTCAATTATTTACTCATAACTGGAGCTACGAAACTCCAATTGAAGTGCCGTTAATTTTGTATGAAAATAGACTTATTTATCTTCCATCCATAAAAATTTCATAATTTTTGGTTTGGCCAATCAATACCAGAATTTTCTCAAAGTTTTCCTATTTCACTGTTTGAGTAAACTGACCACTCTATACTACGAACCAAATTTCTCCTTGTACAGAATTCCAAATATGGCCTCACCTATTCCATTCGAAACTAGACTCATTAAGGAGTCTAAGCATATAAATTTTATCTCATAAAAATTTTTATACAATTTATAGTGATTTTCCAAAAACAGAGCAGGGGACTTCGAAGTCAGTCCGACACTGTCTCACTCCATTCCAAAAATCTTTTTATCGGGAATTCCTTTGCTTGCAAGGTTTCTTTTATAAGAAACTAGACTCATTAAGCTTCAATTACACAATTATTCAGCCTCGAATTCATCTCACACAATTTATGGTGATTTTTCCAAAACACATTACTGCCGCTGTACCTAGCAGATTTTTATGCAAAATCCACTCTTTAATGTTCTTATGCACATACTTAAAACATAGCATTTTCTAAGGCACCATTTAGAGTAATCCTTAACCTTAACATACTTATATATACAAAATTCATATTCATTCCATCCACAATCAGATTTCTCCTTATAACACAAATCAAACCACATATCAATTCGACACCCAACACATCCAAGAGTAACATCAAAGGCACATTAGGCCATTGCACAAACACACACATGCATTAAATTAATCTATGCATAACTTAAGCATACTCTAAACATATTACATATATATTATACATCTTACTCTCCTCAACATTTAGTTTCACATTCGGCAATGGCACATACCAATACTAAATTTAACATCTAAATTTTACACCTAATCTCCTAAGGCCGAATTTCATAACAATGCACATTAAAAATTCAAGAGTTTAGCATATATATATATACCAAGGCCGAATTTCCTCTTCAACAATTTAACCACACAATGCAACAATTATGAATTTCACAATTTATAATTACAACCCTAAGCTCAATTTTGGCCAACATACATAATCAACTTGACAAATTCCAAGCAATTATCAAAACCTTATGACCACATTCGGCACCACACCCTCACCTAAATATTTTAGTCGATTTTCTTATAACAACTCAACCACAATATGCTCATTAACTAGCTCATAATTTCAAAACAAGTCCCTTAACCGAAACTTGGTATGGCCGAACACCTATCTTGCTTATCATGCAAAGATTTCATGTTCTCAAGCTCAAATCTCTTAACAAAACCTTCAAAACATCACCAAAGAGAGCATGCATCCATGGCCAAATGCTTATCACACAAAGATTCAAGAAATTCAAACATGGGCAAAGAAGAGAGCTTCAAAACCAACTAGATTTCATGAAGTGCAAAGAAAATCATCTAGAAATTGTACCTTAATCAAGATTTCCCCCAACCAAATTGCTTGAACCCTATTTCTCTTCTCCCTTAGTCAATTTCGGCAATGAAGGAAAAAGATGAACAAAAATGTTGTTTTTACCCTCTTTTTCTTATTTTATTAACTATATTATTTCTATTTTATGACAACTTATTTATCACCACTTCTATTAATTAATTCTATTTTATCTATTTTATGCTACCAAATTACTAATTTCTTTTATTTCTATTATTATTATTATGACTAAATTACAAGTCACAAGATGCCAAAACTTCATCATTGCCATCCACTATCACAAAGTGGGCAATTTGACATGCAAGTCCCTTATTTTGCATGCATGCTTTTATTAGTCATCACACATCTAGCTAGTTTACTTTCAATGTTCACAACTAAGTCCTTTTAAGTGAAATTCAAATTTATAACTCTAAATTGACACACCAAACATGTCACACATGAATTAACACATATAATAGGCATCAAAATGAACATTAAATACATTTTATGCCTCGGTTTTGTGGTCCCGAAACCACATTCCGACTAGGGTCTTTTTAAGGCCGTCACAAGTTTAGTCGATTCTAGGACTAACGTAACGTGTACGAGTCTAGCTATACATGCCATAATGTGTTAATACGATAGTATGATGACTTCTGACAATTGAAATGTGTTTTTCATATAGTAAATGGATCCCAATCCCGATTGAGCCGTAGCCGATGATGTTGAGACTGTAGCGCCTGCTCCCGCTCAAGGGATAGCACCGGATGACTCTCAGCCAAATGCGAGTATCCGAGATGAGGAGGCAAAACAAGCCTTCTATGCTATGATGAGTGATTGGTTCACTCAATTTATTCAATCTAATCCGGCTATTCCACAACCCCCGCCCCCGAATACTCTGCTTCCGAACCTGTTGTGCCTCCTGTGACTGATCCGTTGGGATTGAGTAAGCCCTCAGTTGATAAAATTAAAAAATATGAGGTTGAAAAGTTTAGAGCCACTATTAGCGATGATGCAGAGAGAGCGAAATTCTGGCTTGACAATACTATACGTGTCTTCGATGAGTTATCGTGTACCTCTAACGAGTGTTTGAAATGTGCTGTTTCTTTGCTTCGTGATGCTGCCTATCACTGGTGGAATACCTTAGTTTTGGTTGTTCCGAGAAAGCGGGTTACTTGGGAATTCTTTCTGACAGAGTTCCGTAAAAAGTATATCAGGCAAAGATTCATCGATCAAAAACGTAAAGAGTTTCTTGAGCTTAAACAGGGCCGAATGTCAGTTATAGAATATGAACAAGAATTCGTAAGGCTCAGCAGATATGCCGCGAGTGTATCTCTTCTGAAGCCATCATGTGTAAACACTTCGAGGATGGGTTGAACGAAGACATTAAACTGTTAGTAGGCATTCTTGAAATCAAAGAATTCGTGGTACTTGTTGAGAGAGCTTGTAAAGCCGAAGAGGTCAGAATTGAGAAAAGAAAAGCCGAAGCTGGAGCTAGAGAGTTTCGTAAAAGATCTTTGGGGAAAACCTTGTAGCAGTCCTCAAAGAAATTTTGAGATGAATCGGGCCGATCCAAGACTACTTCAGGATTTTCTAGACAAGATCACGATCGACCTCCTGTGAGTACACGAGCTACCTCTGTTGCTAGTGTTGGCAATGATTGTCAGAACAGATCCGAGTGCAAGCATTATGGTAAATGGCATTTGGGGAGCTATAGATTGTATGATCGCTCCTGTTTCAAGTGTAGGTCAGCCGATCATTTTATCCGAGACTGTCCAAAATTAGTGGAGCAGAATACTGATCGGAGTGAGAGACCTAGTAACACTGTAGCATGAGGTAGACCACCTAGACATACGGGTAATGCTAGCGGCAGTCAGAGAGTAACCAAAGATACTGCTGTTTGATCTGAGGCTCGTGCACCTGCCAGAGCTTATGCCATACGCGCTCATGAGGAGGCTTCTTCTCCAGATGTTATTATCGGTATTTTCACCCTTTTTGATACTGATGTTATTACTTTGATTGACCCCGGTTCAACTCATTCCTATGTGTGTGGAACTTTGGCATCCAGTAAAACTCTACCTATTGAGTCTACTGAATTTGTGATTCGAGTGTCAAACCCTTTGGGCCGGTGTGTGTTAGTGACAAAGTGTGCAAGAATTGTCCTCAATGATTCGAGTTTTTTACTTTCGGGCCGATTTGATGTTATTGCCATTTGACGAGAATTGGTTATCTGTACATGATGCTGTAGTGAATTGCAAAAGAAAAGCAATTGACTTGCGATGTTCGAGTGGTGAAGTAATTCGAGTTGAGTCGACTGATTTGAACGGGTTACCGGTAGTGATATCTTAGATGTTGGCTCAGAAGTATATGAAAAAGGGATGTAAAGCTTATCTCGCATATGTACTGGATAGTAAAGTATCAGAAAAGAAGCTAGAGACTCTGCTAGTAGTATGTGAGAATCCGGATGTGTTTCCCAAAGAATTGCCTAGGTTGCCACCTGTTCGTGAAGCAGAGTTCGGTATAGATTTAGTACCCGAAACGACTCTGATTTTGATAGCTCTATATCGTATGGCACCGACCGAATTAAAAGAATTGAAATCTGAGTTGCAAGAATTGACAGACAGAGGTTTTGCTCGACTGAGTTTCTCTCCCTAGGGTGCACTAGTACTGTTTGTGAAAAAGAAAGACGGAACAATGAGAATGTGCATCAATTATCGTCAGTTTAATAAAGTAACGATAAAAAATAAATATCCGTTGCCCGCAAATCAATGATTTATTTGATCAACTAAAGGGAGCTTCAGTATTTTCGAAGATAGACTTGAGATCGAGCTATTATCAGTTGCGAGTTAGAGACTTCAATGTGCCTAAAACCGTTTTCAGAACGAGGTACGGACACTACAAGTTCTTGGTGATGCCATTTGGGCTCACTAATGCCCTTGCGGTTTTCATGGATTTAATGAACCGAATTTCCAGACAGTATTTGGATCGGTTTGTAGTCATGTTTATAGATGACATTCTGATTTATTCACGTGATGAAACTAAGCATGCCAAACACTTGAGATTGGTGTTGCAAACTTTACGAGACAAGCAGCTGTATGCCAAGTTTAGTAAATATGAATTCTGGTTACGTGAGGTTAGCTTTTTGGGACATGTTGTATTCGCGTCAGGTATCTGGGTTGATCCGAGTAAAATTTTAGCTATACTAGATTGGAAGCCTTCGAGGAATGTTATGGAGTTTGGAGCTTTTTGGGACTTACTGGGTATTATAGACGATTCGTGAAGGGCTTCTCGATGATAGCAATACCATTGATAAGGTTGCTTTAGAAAGATATCAAATTTGAGTGGTCAGAAAAGTGTCAGAAAAGTTTTGATCAGTTGAAAGCTCTTTTGACCGAAGCTCCAATGTTAGTTCAGCCGGAATCCGATAAAGAATTTGTGATCTATAGTGATGCCTCCTTGAACGGTTTGGGTTGTGTCTTAATGCAAGAAGGTAGAGTTGTTGCTTATGCCTCGAGACAGTTAAAGCCTCACGAGAAAAACTATCTGACGCATGATCTTGAGTTAGCTGCCATCGTTTTCGCTTTGAAAATTTGGTGTCATTACTTGTTCGGAGAGAAATGCCATGTTTATTCCGATCATAAAAGCCTCAAATACTTGATGACTCGAAAAGACTTGAATTTGAGACAACGACGGTGGTTAGAATTATTGAAAGATTACGAACTTATCATGGATTATCATCTGGGAATGGCTAATGTGGTTGCGGATGCTTTAAGTCGAACATCATTGTTTACCTTACGAGCAATGAATGTACATTTGTGTATGTCCACTGATGATACGTTAGTAGCAGAGTTAAAAGGAAAACCAATGTTATTACAACAAATTCGTGAAGCTCAGAAAGTTGATGATGATTTGATGGTTAAATGAGCTCAATGTGATTCGAAAGAGGATTCAGAGTTTCGGATTGATGACAATGATTGTTTGAGATTCAGAAATCAGTTGTGTGTTCCGAGAAATTCAGAGCTTATTCCGATGATTTTGAACAAAGCTTATAGTAGCCGAATGTCAGTTCATCCTAATAGCACGAAAATGTACAACGATCTGAAACGTCAATATTGGTGGCACAGTAGGAAACGAGACATTTTTTACTTTGTTTCGAAATGTTTGATATGTCAACAAGTCAAAGCGGAACATCAAGTGCCTTCAGGGTTACTTCAGCCGATTATGAACCTGAATGGAAATGGGATCGCGTCTCGATGGATATCGTATCTGGTCTACCGTTGACATCGAGCAAGAAAGATTCAATCTGGGTCATTGTTGATAGATTAATGAACTCGGCTCATTTTATTCCGTTCGTACTGATTATTCACTCGATAAGCTAGCTGAATTGTACATTTCTCATATTGTGAGATTGCACGGGGTACCTACTTCTATTGTTTCTGATAGAAACCGCTGATTTACATCGTGATTTTGGAAGAAATTGCAAGATGCATTGGGTACCAAGTTGCATTTGAGCACCGCTTTCCATCCCTAAACTGATGGTCAATCCTAACGAGTTATTCAGATACTCGAGGATATGTTGAGATGTTGCATCCTTGAGTTTAATGGCTCGTGGGAACGATACTTGCCTTTGATTGAATTCGCATACAATAATAGTTTTCAATCGAGTATCAAGATGGCACCCTATGAGGCTTTGTACGGTCGTAAATGTCGTACGCCGTTGTTTTGGACCGAGCTCAGTGAGAATAAGATCTACGGAGTTGATTTGATTAAAGAGGATGAACAGAAAGTAAAAGTGATTTGTGAAGGTCTGAAAGCAGCATCAGATCGTCAAAAATCATATGCAGACTTGAAACAGAAAGATATAGAGTATCAAGTCAGAGATAAAGTGTTTCTTAAAGTTTTACCTTGGAAAAAGGTACTCAGATTTGGCCGTAAAGGCAAATTGAGCCCGAGATTTATCAGACCGTATGAGATTTCAGAACGAATTGGGCCGGTTGCGTACAGATTAGATTTGCCACCCGAACTTGAAAAGATTCACAATGTTTTTCATGTTTCGATACTTAGACGGTATAGATCCGATCCTTCACATGTGATTAGTCTGTCAGAAATTGAAATTCAATCTGATTTGAGTTGCAAGGAAGAACTGGTTCGCATTCTGGCTCACGAGGTGAAAAAATTGCAGAATAAGAAAATCTCATTAGTGAAAGTGTTGTGGTTTAAACACGGGGTTGAGGAAACAGCTTGGGAGCTTGAAGACTCAATGAAAGAACGTTACCCTAACCAATTCACCGGTAAGATTTTCGAGGACGAATATCCCTAAGGGGGGAGAGTTGTGACAGCCCTATTTTGGCCCTAATCGGAAAAGTGATTTCGGGACCACGACACCGAGTCAGAAAAATTTTAAAATATCATTTTCTATGTTTTTATTATGTGAATTGTCATGTGTGAAAATTTGGCGTTTCAATTTTGTCAATTGGATGTTAATTGATTGATTAAGGACTTGATTGCATAAAAGAAAAATTAGATGGTTAAATAGAAAATGCCAGATTGTAGTTGAACCTTAATGTTGGGGGATTTAAGAAGCAAATAAACCCAAGAAAACATGCATGGACACTTTCAGCCATGACTTAGTGGAGGAGTAATGATAATAAAAGGGCTAAGTTGGTAATTTAAAAATTAACATCCATGCATGTAATAGTAAAATGAAAAATGGGTGTTTATTATTCATGTGTTTGCTGAATTCATGAAGGAATAAGGAAATAGAAAAGAAATAGAGCATTTGGCCATCATAATGTCTAATTAAGGTATAAATTTATGTAATTTCTTTCAAATTTTGTGAATTTGAGTTGGTTATTAAGTCCTTGATATAGCCTATGTTGTAATTTTTGAGTTTGAAGTGCATGATGCTTTCGGCCATGGTTTCAATGTGTTAATTTGTTGATGTTTTGATGTTTTAAAATGGAAATAGTAGAAAGATGAGCTTTGAGCTTGTTAAATTAATATGTATGGCTTTGTTGATGTATGGAAATTGATTAGTGTGGTAAATTGAGAAGTTTTTGCTAAATACAAGAACCGAGTGCTTAATTGTTAGCACATATATGTATAATTGCCGAATAACATCCTAGTTAATAATTTGAGTAAATTGTTAAAAGGGATTAATTTGCTAGATTAATGAAGAGTGAGGGATGGTATGAGAAATAGGAGTATTCGGCTAAGATGTTGCATGAGGAATTATTTTAGTGTATTGTAACTTTGATTTTTGGATTTAAAAGACCAAATGTGATTTTAATTAATAGTTGGTGTGAATTGTTGTTTAATGAGTTGATAAACATCTTGTTTAGTTAACCCATGGTTTAAGTCTTTGAATTAATGGGTATAGTTGCATTCGGCAACTTGTTCTAGGTTGTGAAATGAGATTAAATATTAGTAGTTATGCTTACATGTTAAATTGAGCCTTGAATTAATGGAGTTAAGTGTTAAATAAAAAGAATGAGTTGCAAGTGTATGAATTGTTGAGTTGTGGCAAAGCATGTATTTGGCAATGTTTGAATTAGGTAATATTTTGAGTGTTTAGATGTTAAAAGTTTATTCATAATGGCCGAATGAGCTTAAATTATTACAAGGTTTGATTTGTTAGCAATTTGAGATGAATAAAATGAAAATGCCGAATATGATTTAAGGTAAGGTGTGATATTCTATGGTATAATGAATTGACCAATGGTAGATTAGGGAATTAATTTAATTGTTGAAAGCATGAATTGAGTTGAAGGTGCTAAAATGCTTAAGTTGAAATAGATGAAAAGATACATAGTGCCGAATGAGTCCCTGAAAGAATGAATCATGCTAGTGGCTTTTAAATGAAAGAAATGGCTAATTAATGTGTAATTGAGTGTTCGAATGTGACATACAAGTACATGATTTTGAAAATGAAATTGGTTATAAGCTTAAGTGGCCAAACGATAATTATGAATTGATTTTTGAAATGCATGTGATTACCGAATGTATGTTACATTGAAGAATGTATATTTTGGTATGAGTTCAAATAGTCAAAAATGAAAATGTCGTATGCTTCATGTGTTTGGAAGTAATAGTATTCGGATTTTGATGAATTGATAAGATGATTGAACTAGTTTACTTGTTTAATTAAGCTCAAGAACAAAGAGAGCCAAGTTCGGATAAGGGGAAAGCGAGATTAGTTCAATAGTCGATCCGTAATAGCTTGACAACATTGGAGGTAAGTTTTTAAGTAATTAAACATACCTTGTACCTTGATTAATTGATACTATTTGTAGGAATGCTCAGAACCGAATGTGAAAATTGAGATGAAAGAAATATAAATAGAAATGTTTTATGGCCTAATGGTAAGCATGAAATTTAAGGTAAGAGCTTAATATATGTGTTAAAGCCGAATGGCTAATTCGTGTATTAAAAAAAATGAGGCTATGATATGTACTAAGGCCGAATGGTAAGTGTGAAATGTAATTAGTTTATTGCTATATGCAATGCTCAAATGATTCAATAATTTTTGTGATATGTTTGTATCATGTGGGAATTAGAAGTGTGTGTTGCAAGTCATGTGAAAATTAATGTATGGACTATTGTGCTTTGACATTCGGGCCTATGACCTAGCAAGCTATAAGCTACTGTTTGTTATCGGGCTTCTAGCCTAGCAGGCATAAAGGCTAATGAATAAGTATCGAATATAAAGGTCCAGCAGGCTTATGCTGGTGATAAGTTCGGGTTTAAACCCAACAGGCAAATTTGCCGGTGAAATAATAAAAGTATAAGAATATGAGATTTGTGCTATATGACATCTGGATTCGTTCGATAGGTTAAATTTTCCAAGTACGTATAAAGTATTTATGCATATGAGGAAAATGTGAATTGAATCATGGATGTGAAATGAAAAGTATATGTGAAATGGTGGTGAATCTATATATTTTCAGTCATTATGGATTTATATACATGAAAGTATACGTTATATATGAGATTACAATTATTGAAATTATATGTGGAAGTGATACCTTAAAGTTCCTCTATTAAGTTGAATTAAAGAATGACATTGAGGTATTTAGATGACATGATATATGACTTCGAATTTTAAAAGAATTGATATGAGAATGAAAATGTGTGCAATGTGGTTATGTATATTCGGCCAATGGATGATACATTTCGATTATGTTATATGTGATTAATGTGCTCAAATAAGTTAAGTTGTTTAAATTACTTAAGACTTACTAAGCTTAATTGCTTACTGTGAATATTCGTGTTCTTCCCTATTTTATAGATCTTGGTTTGAAAGCTACGAGCTCGGGGATTCAAGTTCAAAGTCATACACACTATATTGGTACTTTTAAAAGTCGATATTTTGAAAGATGGCATGTATAGGCTTAACTTCCTTTGAAACAATTGATATTTTGAATATGTATATATTTAAGCCATGCAAAAATGGCTTGCTCATTCACTAATTACGAAGGTGTGGTTTGATGAATTTATGTGGTTTGTTATTTTGATAAATATGTTAAGTGGTTAAGTAAGTAAAAAAAAAAGAATCATATTGTTCATGTATGGTTGAATGAAGCTGTATAAGTTTTCAATGGTGATAGATGTGTATCATAACTTGATAGTAGCTTATTTTGCTAATAAGAGATTTGGTTTTGCCCATTGATAAGTAGTCACTTTTGGAATGTGATAAGTGCTCATATGGTAAATTAATGAGATATGTTTACATTGAATGAATCATATTAGTAAGTTGGTATATTCGGCTATGGTCAAATTAAAGTAGATTACTATTTGATATTTGATGCATAATTGAATTTATGTCTGGTATGTATCTGTGAACATTTAGAAGTTTGTTCAGTTAGGTAATACCTCATAACCCTATTCTAGCGACGGATACGGGTTAGGGGTGTTACATGTCGAGTTTGATCGTAGCTTTGAGGTTTACCTAAAAAGTTAAACACTATGGAGGGTGAGCTTATGAAAGCTCAGTGTGAGTGAAATAGTTAATTGAACAGTCACAAATATCAAATACAGTGAAACATATTAGCATGAATAAAAGAACACAGAACCATCATTGGAATTTCATATAATTACATAGCTGTTACCAAAATCAATGTCAAATGGTGTAAGAGCATGGGTCATCATTCATTCAATTAACAATCATTACTTTGGATACCATTCAATACAAAACAATAAAATACGTAACATAAATAAATAACATTCGAGTATGTCATGAGCATGTTTCAATGCAAAGAGATCCCTACCCTAACCATCTGCTACACACAGAACCCGTCTGCCAAACTCCAACGAATGCAAGCAAAGCTCGTTGTGGTAAAATCACCGAATAATCATAAATGCAGAAAATCTTCTGAATAACGAATAATGTGATAAAATTTCCAATCTCCTCAGTACTCCAACTATAGTGCATTGACTACAAATAAATGTGGACTTAATATGCCACAGGTACTCCATAGAACTCCTCTGTCATCCACAATAATAACACACTCTAATGCACATGCAATATGTTATACAATCTTATACATAATCATAATTCAATATTTTCACATTTTATTGACATGTTCAACATGCCCTCTAATTATCAAATACTTTCAGTAAATAGGATCATTGATCCAACTTTCAAATTACCATCAAGGTGGTATCATCTAACATATCACAATTTCATGTGTTTTCTCAAACTTTTCTATGTGCATGTATATAAGTCTTTCAAACATTACATAGCAAATTACTCATATCGATCTATCATACATAAGCCTTATTTTCATTAAAAATCATGCTATACAAACAACCAATCATACATCACATTAGCTAACAGTTCACAACAATATCAATCGTGCATTCATTTAGTCAATTTAGCAACTTTGGTAACATGCCAAACAATTAAGGCTACAGACTTGGTTCGACCACTTACAAATTTAATTGCTTAGTTAATTAGCCAAGCTCGATTAGCAAACTAAATTATAAATTATATCATTACAATATTTATTAATTATCAAGTTTTTAAGTTAGGATCCTTACCTTATTTTACTCTCTTTCGCAACACACTTGTAAACCCAACCAATATGCCTCTCAAATAGCCTACAGACACTGTAACACCCCAAACCTGGCCCAGACGTTATGGCCAAGTCCGGTGTGTCACATCACTTACAACTAACCATGTTCCCTAGTTACTAATATTAGGGTGAGCTTTACAAAACTGATATTAGAGTCTTAAGGAAAATTCCCGATTTATTAGGTGAACGTCCTATCCACTACCAGTTATTAGGAGATTTATTATAAAAATTTACCTTGTTACTTGATTGTATCGTGTGACTGGTTTTGAAAACGTTTGATTAATTTTAAGAAAAACTCGTGCAGCTATATTCAAAATAATTAAACTAACATAAGAATAAATAATTTAAAATCCCAAAATAAAAATAATTAGAGCGGCCTTATTACAAACCCAAATTAAAAATAAAACGATTAAATAAAATAGTGAATTAAATTAACTTAAAACCAGAAATGCAGTCTTTGTGGCCACTACGAATCCTTCCCAGCTCCAAGTCCACTGTCTAGGGCTCACCTGCAAGGATGGAAGGAAAAGGCGTGAGTTTGGTAAACTCAGTGTGTAGAGAAGCCCATTCAGAGCCCAAATCAGCTTAAGCCCACTAGGCCTAAGCCCTATCCAGACTCAGTAATAACTAGGCCGAAGCCCTATCCAGATACAGTAAACTAGGCCTCATCCCTTTTCAGATAATAGTTCGGCCCATAGGCCCATTTCAGAACAGATCAGAGATTATGTATGTATGCCCAAACCCAGCCTAAAGCCAACCACTACACACTGCCCGTACCAACCATAAACACACCTTGTGGGGAAACTACTCGACCCACCCACCCGCTACACACCACAGATGCAACATTGCTACTCAGATAAGGTGGCCAAGCCACTAACAGAAATACGAGCGAATGCCTCTTTCAGAAAAAAGAATGGGCAAAGCCCTTTTCAAATATCAGTACGAGGCAAAGCCTCTCTCAAAAAATAGAAATCGTGGCAATGCCACTTGCACTTCCTCCATCAACAATCCTCAAATCCCATGCAACAGATAATCATGATATGGCATACAGTAAACAGAAACAGTAAAATATGCATTTCAGTCAGATTTAGCCCTAGGGGTATAACAGTCATTTTGCAGCTAGGGGTAAAATAGTAATTTCTCACGTATGAGGGTAATTCAGTAATTATTCCACTTTTTAGGGTTTTATGCACTTTACCATCACTAATCATCCAACTTTTATCTCAGTAACTTAGCCCATTTTAGCATTTTACAATCATTGGGCCCTAAAACCCCTAATGGGCCCTACAGTGTCAATTTGTCATTTTAAGCCCGTTTCGCCAAATTCTAAGTTTAGTATAATAGATTTGACCTATAGTTTATCAGAATACGCTTACCGCTTACTTTTACACATATGGGCCCGTAAGCCCATTAGGCCCAATTTCAGCCCATCGAGGCCCAAATTTACTGAAGTGCACAAAATTAGGCACTCAACCATTTTACCACTTGCGAATACAGATCCAATGATTTCCAACCGACCCATGAGCGTTCGCACGCTCACAAGCCCACGAAATGCCAGAGTTTTAGCATTTCGGCTTTTTAGCTTTTACCGACTTAGACTACAGAAAGGTGTTCGATACACACCTGATTTGTGATGACCAACGACAAGATCTGCTCCAAAACAGTCCTACATTTATTTAGATCATGTTAACATCTAAATATCAAATCGAATAACCACTACTATCACCACATACATATTCAGCCACCATAACCTTAGTCTCTTATACACTTACCTTTGCTGAAGCTAATGACTAGATCTAAATCTGATCATTCCAAAGATCTAAGCCTCCTATGCTCCTTGCTAGATCGCCCCTTCCACAACAAGTACACATAGAACAAATTAAAAGAACTATCTTTACCTATCATCACATTTGACAGCCTCCCTAAAGAGTTTAAGGATTTCGACTTTTCTTAAATCCAAAGGTACGAGTAGATTTGAGATGCCGAGTACTTATCACAGGTTTTCCTTAATCAAGGCGATTCTTCTACTCAGATCTGATGCAGATTTAGCCCCTAGCCACTTATTAGATTCCGAATCTTAGAGATCTAAAGATTCAGCTATGTCCCTAAAAACTATGGTGTTTTCGGCTTTAGAACTGTGAAGAGGAAGATGATTTGGTGTGGTGGTTTTACAGTGGTGTTGCCAACAGGGGTTGGGGTTTAGAGGATGTGAAAATCTGCCAAAAGAGATGAAGAAAATAGGATGATTTTGGCTAGAAGAAATCGGCACAAGAAACAACTTTTAGGATTTCGGCTTTTATGGCAATCGGCTATAAAGGTTTAGAAAAGAATGGGAATGAAAGAGGAGATGAGTAGAGTGGTAGGAATGTTTTGGCTAGAGAAGAAAAGAAGGATAAAATAAAATAGAGGAAGAGAGGAGAAGAGAAGGAAGAATTCGACACTCAGGAGATCTAACTTTGCGTTTTCGGCTTTTTGCGACACTGAGAAGAGAATAGACTGAAAGTGAAGGCTCTAGGTGGCTAACCCTAATTCAGCAAGACAAAAAGAAAATAAAGCTTGCCCTAATGGCCATTCAGACCCACGGCCCAACCTTCCTAAAGCCGTGGCTGAATTTCCACTTAAGCTCTATCACATGCCCGACACATGCACACAAAAATAAAAGTATCAAAACGCTTACCTTGTGACTTGAACTCTGGCCCTTAAACTCAGTCCACACGCCACTTTTTTAGGAACTTGGTGGTGCCACCTTGCCACTTTACCAAGGCCCTCTTTTTGTCTTTATTTACTAACTTTTTTTTAAAGGCCCACTTAACCAAGTCCCCTTTCACTTAAAAACCAAAATTGATATTTCTGCCGGGTTTTAACTTAGGCTTAGGCCTTCTAAAGGACCACTAACACATTTCAATACAATTTCAGTATCCAGAACACCAAAATTCCAAAATTTCACCAAAAATCACAAAAACCTAAAAAATCCCGAAAATCAGGGCGTTACAACTTTACCCCCTTAAAGAAATTTCGGCCTCGAAATTTACCTGATCCAAATAGTTGAGGGTATTTTTGACGCATCGTCTCTTCTGGCTCCCAAGTAGCCTCTTCTCTACCATGGTTGCGGCAAAGTACTTTCACCAACGGAACTGACTTCTTCCTCAATACTTTGACTTCTCGATCCAGAATTTGCACAGGCTCCTCCTCAAAGATTAAATTGGTCTTTACTTCAATCTCCTCAACTGGTACCACATGTGAAGGACCCGATCGATACCGTCTTAGCATGGACACATGGAAGACATCGTGAATACGGTCCAACTCTGATGGCAACTCCAACTGATACGCCACTGGCCCTATCCATTTAAGAACCCGATAAAGCCCAATAAACTACGGACTCAACTTGCCTTTCTTGCCTAACCTCAAGATCTTCTTCCAAGGTGAAACCTTCGAGAATACCATATCCCCAATGACGAACTCGATCTCTTTACGTTTTAAATCCGCATACGACTTCTGCCTATCAAAGGCCTCCTTTAACCGATCTCTAATCAACTTAACTTTACTTTTAGTGTCTGCTACTAATTCCGGTCCAAGAACTTGTCACTCTCCCAACTCTGTCCAACACGTAGGCGTATGACACCTTCACCCATACAGTGCCTCATATGGAGTCAGATTTAGCCCTAAGGGTATAACAGTCATTTTGCACCTAGGGGTAAAATAGTAATTTCTCACCTATGAGGGTAATTCAATAATTATTCCACTTTTTAAGGTTTTATGCACTTTACAGTCATTAATCGTCCAACTTTTATCTCAGTAACTTACTTAGCCCATTTTAGCAGTTTATAGTCATTGGGCTCTAAAACCCCTAATGGGCCCTACAGTGTCAATTTGTCATTTTAAGCTCGTTTCGCCAAATTCTAAGTTTAGTATAACAGATTTGACCTACAGTTTATCAGAATATGCTTACCGCTTACTTTTACCCATATGGGCCCATAAGCCTATTGGGCCCAATTTTAGCCCATCGAGGCACAAATTTACCGAAGTGTATGAAATTACGCACTCAACCATCTTACCACTTACGAATACAGATCCAATGATTTCCAACCGACCCATGAGCTTTCACACGCTCACAAGCCCACAAAATGTCGGAGTTTCGGCATTTCGGCCTTTCGGCTTTTACTGACTTAGACTAAAAAGGGTGTTCAATACACACCTAATTTTGCGACGACCAATGACAAGATCTGCTCCAAAACAATCCTACATTTATTTAGATCATGTTAACATCTAAATATCAAATCGAATAACCACTACTACCCCCACATACATATTCGGCCACCATAACCTTAGTCTCTTATACACTTACCTTTGCCGAAGCTAATGACCAGATCTAAATTCTATCATTCCAAAGATCCAAGCCCCCTATGCTCCTTGCTAGATCGCCCCTTCCACAACAAGTGCACATAGAACCAATTAAAAGAACTGTCTTTACCTATCATCACATTCGACAGCCTCTCTAAAGGGTTTAGGGATTTTGGCTTTTCTTAAATCCAAAGGAACAGGTAGATCTGAGATGTCGAGTACTTACCACAGGTTTTCCTTAATCAAGGCGATTCTTCTACTCAGATCTGATACAGATTTAGCCCATAACCACTTAGCAGATTTTGAATCTTAGAGATCTAAAGATTCGGCTATGTTCCTAAAAACTATGGTGTTTTCGGCTTTAGAACTGTGAAGAGGAAGATGATTTGGTGTGGTGGTTTTGCAGTGGTTTTGCCGACAGAGGTTGGGGTTTAGAGGATGTGAAAATCAGCCAAAAGAGATGAAGAAAATAGGAGGATTTTGGCTAGAAGAATCGGCACAAGAAACAACTTTCAGGGATTTTAGCTTTTATGGCAATCAACTATAGAGGTTTAGAAATGAATGGGAATGAAAGAGGAGATGAGTAGAGTGGTAGGAATGTTTCGGCTAGAGAAGAAAAGAAGGATAAAAGAAAATAGAAAAAGAGAGGAGAAGAGAAGGAAAAATTCGGCACTCAAGAGATCTAACCTTACATTTTCGGCTTTTTGCGACATTGAGAAGAGAATAGACTGAAAGTGAAGGCTCTAGGTGGCTAACCCTAATTCGGCAAGAAAATAAAAAATAAAGCTTGCCCTAATGGCCATTCAGACCCACGGCCCAACCTTCCTAAAGCCCTAGCCGAGTTTCCACTTAAGCTCTATCACATGCTCGGCACATGCACACAAAAATAAAAGTATCAACACACTTACCTTGTGACTTGAACTCTGGCCCTTAAACTCAGTCCACTTTGTGGCACCACCTTGCCACTTTTTTAGGAACTTAGTGGCGCCACCTTGCTACTTTACCAAGGCCCTCTTTGTGTCTTTATTTACTAACTTTTTTAAAGGCCCACTTAACCAAGTCCCCTTTCACTTAAAAACCAAAATTGATATTTCTACCGGGTTTTAACTTAGGCTTGGCCTTTTAAAGGTCCACTAACACATTTAAAAAGAATTTCAGTATCCAGAACACCAAAATTCCAAAATTTCACCAAAAATCACAAAAACCCAAAAAATCCTGAAAATTAGAGCGTTACAGACACCTATCATGGGGTCAGTTTAATCATTATAATTGTAACTATTTTTCAGATCCAAACTAATGAGGTTTCTTACACTCTTTTGATGCAAATCGTACGCATGAATGTTTTTCGTCTTCATTGTTCGTTTGGAGCATTTAAGTCGACACCTAACACATTTAATTACTGTAAAGTCAGCATCTAATCAATGACTAATATTCTTTATTTAACCAATTAATAATCTTTCTCCAATATCTAGATCGAAACTATAACCTAGTTTATAATCAACCACACATACGCTTCCTGAATTGTCAGATTTGAATTGCTGATTGATCAAAATTGAGTTTCCATAATTAACACATAATTAAAGGCAGACTAGGAGAGATTTAAGAACCCAAAATAAGTGTGGAAAAATATGGGAAGAAACTAAAGAAAAATGACCCCCTTTCTTGCCCATAAGTGTGCGCACCACCACCAACGATGACCGAATTGAGGCTGATTTGAAATCACTTTTAAGATCATTTAGAACGCTAGAAAAATACCCATTAATTATTTAAAAATCCCTAAAATAAAAGATCTTTAAATTTGAGTTTTGAACTCACAAGATTCATCAATAAATTGAGAAAAGAGGAGAACTTACACAAAGTAGGTGATAGGGGCAGCAATGGCAGTAGTTGGCAACAATGGGGATTGATCTTGGAGATCAAAAATTTTAGATTTGAGGCAAGAAAATTAAGGGAAAATGGTAGCAAGATGGAGGGGGAAACAGCGCAAGATCTTGTGGAAAAAAAGAAAAGAAAAAGATGGTGGATCAAGAAGCTTAGGGTAGGGACAACAAGGATGAAAGGAAAACACATGAAAGAGAAGATGAGAGGTGTAACAGTTCGTTTTCAGTGAAATCAGAATAGTGGTTTTGGGACAAAAAATTTTATGTGAAAATACTCATTTTATTATTATTTAGAGTCTGTAGAATATTAGCAAGGTTGTAGAAAAATTTTGTTAAGAAATTTTATCGTTTGCATGTTTAATTAATAAAAAGGACTAAATTGTAAAATCTTAAAAAGTAGAGTTCTAGTAGATAAATGTATTAAATAGCTATAGAACCTTAAAGTAGGAATACTTAAATGGTAAATACACCATCATTATAGATAGTGGACATCCATGAGTTGGTTTTGTTGTAATTAAGCATATTTTTAAAGGTTAAAAATATAAATAGGTAAAGTAAGGTTAATTTATTTAAAACAAAAGTTTCTCATCTTCTTCAAAGATGTTCTTCACCTAAAATTCAAAAATAGAAAAGTTTATATAGGGTTCTTCTATTCGATTGTATAAAATCCTTACATGTAAGTGTGGTTTTGTACCCTTTTTAATGATTGTTATGTTTTTGAAGTCGTCGTAGCTTAATTTATCTAGCCTGGGGACTAACTTGTAAAATTGTTAATAGGTGAGGGTTTTGCCATGAATATATTCATGTAGTTTTTAATGTTTGATGGAAGAAAATGAATCTTTGTTGATATATAAATAACTTTTGTAAAGTGAATTTTGTTGAAATTGTCAAATAGGGATCTATTTGTAAAATGTGTAAAGTACATAGTGAAAATTGTGAAATAATGAATTGATATAGACCTATATGAAATTCAGCTAGCTTGGGTAGGGATGAAATTGCATGAATTTCATTTTACGAGCTTAAGGACTAAATTGTAAAGAAGTTAAAATGTTAGGGTAAAATTATAACTATGCAAAAAATGTGTTTTGTGGATTGAAATGAATAATTGAGATTTATTGAAACATTTAATTGAAAATACTTATTTATTTAGATCAAGATATATCTCAGTAGGTTATAAACCAAGGGAAGGTGAAAGTCACGGATTAATTCGGTCACACTCTTATGCGTTAATTTTCCATGTAAGTTCATAGTATTTAGATGTATAATTGAATTTCCATATATATATATATTCATCTTATAACCACGTGATTAAATACTTATGTTAATTATACTTGATTGCACATACGTGCCCTTGTTTATAATTTGGTACCCCTGATTGCACATACGTTCCCCTGTTTGTACTTTGGTACCCCGGTTGCACATATGTGCCCCTGCTTGTACTTCAGTACCCCTGATTTCACATACATGCCCCTACTTGTACTTCGGTACCTTTGATTGCACATACGTGCCTCTATTTATACTTCGATAATTTCAATCAAGTAAAATAAAAGTTGCATTCAATTGATGGTAAGTTAAAAGATTTACTATGTTTTTACTAAGCTCTGTAAGCATATATGTTTTTGTGTATTGTTTTGTAGATCATTACTGTTGACTTTTGGACAGATTGAATCTACACCTCACACTATCCATTGGTGTTGGTAGTTATTGTTGTCTTTAGGGTTATGGTATGTATATGTGGCTATATATGTTGTTTTGGTATAATATGGTGCATTACTAAACTAGATGATTAGGTACTTGTCTAAGTTGTGAATAGATATCTTTTGATTCAAATAGAATGTTATGACAGTAAACACTTATGAATTGTTTTGGTTTGTTGATGAATTAAGTTGATATGTTTGGTTTATAAAAATGGTATATTGGTTGGTGTGCATTTGGAACTTTGATGCTATGTGGATTGGTATGGATATGACCAAGTAAAAGTATGTTTTGAATGACCAATTTGGTATGTTTGATTTATGGTTTATTAAGAAATGATTTGGTATAAAGATAAACTAGTTGATGAATGGTTAAGTGTGATCATGTTTAAGTATGTTTTATGTATGTGTTTGAGGTGTCTATATGGCATATTGGTTGTATGGATTATTAGCCTATTGTATGGATCTTTTTATGGAGGTTTTGAGCATGTTTAGAAGTCTTTATCATGGATGCAAAAGTGCCTAGATTTATGCTTGTGAAGGGTAAAAGAAATGGCTTGATTTTAGCCATTTTCTTTTCCACACAGCCAAAGACATGGGAATGTGTCTTAGTCATGTGTTACACACGGCAATGCAGCACAGCCGTGTGTCCCCTGTAAGTTTGAAAGTGTTGCAAGTCAGAGAGTTACATGGCCAAGCACATGGCCTGGCACACGGGCATTTGGCTTGGTCGTGTGACTTAAGTCAGAGAGTTACACAAGCTGGGACATCGTCGTGTATCCCTAATTCGAATGTCCACACAACCTAAGACACGGGCGTGTGTCTCAGCCGTGTGACCCCTGTAGAGTGAAAATTTCTATCTTTTTTCTATAAAGTTCTAAATGTTTTTGTTTTAGCCCTGAATTGTTTCTAAAGTGTTTCTAACGCCTCGAGGGCTCGAATAAGGGATGACATGCAAGTGTTTGGATGAATTATACTATGATTAATGAAACGTTTGAACATGAATGATATAAGTTACGTATTTTTGGTAATTGTAACACCCCAAACCCGACCTAGACATTATGGCCGAATCTGGCAATGTCACATGGAATGGAATTTGAAAGCGAGATGTCGAATTTAAAACTATTCCATTTAATTAGCTTTTATCTTAACCTAGAGTAAAAACGCAAATGCTTGTCAAGGCAAAACCATTTCTTTCTAACGAAAGCTTTGATAGCCATTTATTTTAAGAACATCGTATTTTGTTGAGATCAAAGTTGGAAACCGTAAAAGCAATTAAAATTCCCTGAATTAAAGTAAATAGTCCATTAAGTCCAAGTTACATAAAAATACCCAAATAAATAATAAATCTAAAAATGTATGGAAAACCGTCTAAAATTATGGTGGCCACCGTCGAGTCCACCTTTGCACCGCCCCATCAAGTCTGGGGATTACCTAAATAGATTAACAGAAAAGAGTGAGTTTTTGCAAACTCAGTGTGTAATCCCCACAAAGTACATGCACAAATTACAATATCAGAATCAGTCATATACAGTCTAGGGCTTTAAGCCCATCACAGATTTAGTTCGAGCCTTAGCCCATTCAAAAGCAGTTCAGATATACATTAGGGCCTTGGCCCATATAAGGTATAACATGTAGGAACATAATTAGAATTTTACCCACTAGCCTTCACACCATCTTCGACCATTCCTACACACTATGTGGGGTTTAAAACACCTACCTATCCTTGCACATCATATAGGGTTTATAATACCCATCCAACCTGTAATGCCCCTCACCCGTAACCTTCGCTGAACACGGTACGAGGCATTACCAAATAATACTCACACAATCGTTTGATTTCGACAAATAGTTTCCATGAAAAATTTTAAACTTTTTCATTCATACAGTTCATACCCTCATTGTAGGCCTACGAGGCCCAAATGATACATTGAGTATGATCCGGGACTAAATTGGAATTTTTCAAACACTACTAAAATTTTCACTCAAAACGGTGTCACACGCCTGTGTGACTCGTAACACGACCGTGTGGCCAACACTTGGGCTATTTTCCAAGCCCTTCTTATTTCTCTTAACTCTATACACTCATATGAATTTCATGGACATGTAGTCTACATCAAACCATTTCCACCACACATGGAGAAAATAGAATTTGTGTACCTATAACTATCATGGGCCACATTGCTTGGCTATATACAACATAACGATATAAACCAATACGTTTGGCCAATACCTACTATCTATGACTACTACTTTGTAACAGCCCACTTTATACCCTAGTCGAAACGGGTGGTTTCGGGACCACTTAACCGAGTCGAACTATTGTTTCTACTACTTTAATATGTTTTACAGCATGATAGAATCACCGTTTGAAAGTTTCGTTTAGAATTTTATCGTTTGACTGGTTAATTTGAGAAAATGGATTAAATCGCATAAAGCGATAAATTAGAGTTCTATTTCATAAATGGCTTGTTTGGCAATGGCTTTTTAAATAGAAGGCCTTAAGTGGTTATTTCACCATTTTTTAAGCTAGTGGACACTTATGCCCTTATTATTATGGTTTTATAAATAATGTTATAAAGGTTAGTTTTGGTTTTTAATTAATATATGTTATATGTTTAATAAAACATGAAATTTTTATTCATTTTATGTTCTTCTCCACCGATTCTTCATCAAAGAATTAAGGGTTTTCAAGCTTTTAACATTCGGTCACTTTAAGCTCTAATTTGAGGTTCGTTTTTGTCCCGTTTTTGATAATTTTTATGTTTTTGAAATCGTTGCTTCGTATATTAACCAACCTGTACCTCAATTTCTAATTTTGATTATGTTTTTGAAAATGCCATTGATGAATCTATGATATTTTAGAAGATTTTGATGAATTATGAAATATTATGTGGAAATATACAAGAATTTTAAAGTGATTTTTGAAAAAAATTGGGTTTTGAGGATTTGATTGTAAAAAGGTAGAATTTTTTAGGTTAAATTTGTGATTAATTAAAAGATATATGCTTGTATAAGTCCCTTGAATATTCGGCTATAGTGAATTCTAGAATGCATATTTGTCATTTTTGTGATGAGAGGACTAAATTGCAAAGTATTGAAAATATAGGGGCTAAATTGCAAATATGTCAAATTATATGTTTTTGGATTGAATTGAATATGTGAGTTAGTAAATAGCTGAATTTTGCATTAATATAGATAAAGACGATCGAATCTCGGAACTTGGTCGGGGAAAACGGAAAATAGACGAGTAGATATGGGATTACGAGGTAAGTTCGTATAACGAATTTAATGTATATATATATATATGTTCATACGTATTGTTATTTGAAAATATGAAATGCTAGATGATTAAATAGCCTAATGGAACGAGTATATATGAGATTGAAATAGAAATGTTAAATTGTTACAAGTGATAAATTGAATACCGAGCCCCGTTAGAATCGTAGAAGTCGATAGGATACAAGTGACATGTCACTAGGGCTACAGGGTGGTTCGAGCTCCAGCATTTGTTGCGGACTCACCACGTGCTCATGAGCTACAGGTTTATTCTTCGGGATTACATGTTCAGCCTACGAGCTTACTGATTATCCTTCGGGATTACATGTTCAGCCTACGGGCTTACTGATTATCCTTCGGGATTATATGTTCAGCCTCCGGGCTTACCGTACAGGCTCGAAAGAGCATATATGATGCATTGACGGATTACAGGTTATATGTATATACACTGTGTGTGTATCACCCGAGTATCTTTCGATGTTCTTATAGGTTTAACGGGCAATACCGATGCATGTTACAGGAAAGGTTAATTGATATTTGAATATATGAGAGAGATGTTATGTGAATACATGAATGGTATAAGTTACATGTTATATGAATTACATGAAAGATATGGTACATGTTATAAGAGTTATGTGCTATACATGAGATAATGAAGTATATGAAATACATGTCATATGATTTGTATAAATGGAATGATACTAGTTACATGATCAACATGTTATATGAGAAAAGTGCAAATGAAGGCATATTATGCCATATGATTTACAAGATTTGTATATGTTACATGAAATGAAGTATTTGATAAGCTTTATATATGATATGTTATGAAACTACATGAACTAATAAGTGTGAGCTTGTGCAATAGGCTATAAGATCATATGTTTGTAATGGCCTTATTTATGGACACCTCATTGAAATGGTAAGTTTCATTTCATGTTATATGGACTTACTAAGCTTTCAAAGCTTACTCCGTTTACTTTTCCCTTATTTTAGATTCGAAAGCTAGCTCGATAATCGGACGTGTCAGAGATCACCATCACACTATCTATTAAGCTTTGGTACTTTTAAACCTTTTGTAAATGAAATGGTCATGGCATGTATAGGCTAGATATTTTGTGAGCATGATATATTTTGGTAAATGATCAAGCTATGAGATGTGGCTTGGGTCATATTTGTATATAATCAAGAAATTGAGTTGTTCTTTGGCTATATGTGCTTATGGAATGATATGTGATTTTGATGAGACTATAAGCTTGCATAGTTGATATGTTTACTATGTTATATGTGCAAGATTGATAATGATTTAGGGGTTCATTATATGCTAGAATTGGTATGTTTGTAATTGGTAATTTGCTTGAAATGTGCATGTTCTTAGCTAGTAGAAATGACCCATATTGGGTGGCAAATTGGCTTAAACCAAGCCTATATTTGTGCCATACGGCCAGGGAACACGGGCGTGTGCTTCGACCGTGTGTCCCCTGCACCTTAATGTTTTGGTCAGTTTTGGTACACGGCCTAGACACACGGGCGTGTTTGGTAACTGGTAGCCGTGTGAAATTTGGCAGAATAGTCACACGGTTTGCTCTGTTTTGTACACGGGCGTGTCAGGTAACCATGTGATATTTGACACGGCCTAACCCCATGGGCGTGTTGGACAGCCGTATGGGATAAGTTAGATTCGACCACGGGCTGAGAAGTTTGGGCGTGTCTGGAGGGACACGGCCGTGTGAGAAGAACACGGGCAAGGGGCACGGCCGTGTGTTCCTAACTTAGAAATTTCGCAAATTTTCCCTATCTTTTAGCATGTTTCCAATTAGATTTCCAATAGTTATATGCATCATTTTATAATCAATTGAAGCATGCTCTGATGATTGATGATACGTGTTGGATCTTGACTAAAAAGTTTAAAATTTTACTGCTCCGATATATGTTACAAGTCCGGTAATGCCCCTTACCTATTCCGGTGACGGTAACGGGATAGGGGTGTTACATACTTTATACATGCCACTCACTTGTAAGCAATAAGAATCTTTATTGAGCGATCTTGACAAAACGATAGTGTGATGCCACCTCTGACGATCTCCAACCTCGAGCCAACATAACAAAACTAAGAGAAATGGAAGAGAGAGTGTAAGCTTTTAAAGCTTAGTAAGTTGACATATAATAATAAGAAATTAAATTAACAAAATGATTCCATTTCTCAAAAGGTATTCTTCAGAAATAAAAGCTTTGAATACATGTTTCCACTTTTTACACATGTTCAGCTTTGGCTGTTTCCTGCGTCAAAGCTGCTAAATTAATTATATCTTATGCTACAGAACTCGAAATTAATTTCTGTCAATTTTTCATGAAACTAGACTCATATATCTTCTTGCCATAAAATTTTCAGAATTTTTTGGTAGGGAAAATTAGTACAGTTTATTCATTAAATCTTCCCCTGTTTGGCTACTTGATAGTCCTGACCACTCTTCATTAACATTTTTATTTCTCCTTATACAGAATTCAAAAAATGTTCTCGTTTATTTCCTCTAAAAATAGACTCAATAAGGAATCTAACTATACAAATTATGTTCCATAAATATTTGTAAATATTTTAATGATTTTTCTAAATCAGAATAGGGGATCACTTAATCAATCTGAACTAGTCTTACAAAAATATAAATATCTCAAAATACAAAATTCCTTTACTTGCTCTGTTCTTTTATATGAAAATAGTTTCAATAAGATTTAATCCCATATCTCATTCAACTTTAAATTCAATTTCTACCATTTTTGATGATATTTTCAAAATCGCTTCTCTGCTATTGTTTTAAGCTATTTATCCCAAATTTTACCTTTTTCACTAAAATTCCTTATCATCAACTTGCAAAATAACACTTTTCCATATTTATCTAATCAAACATCAATCACTTATCTAACTCATGGTTTAAAACCCATATATTCATATCCTGACATGTATTTCTACATTTTCGCATAAATTTCCATTTAACAAACTTGTTTCTCCCGTTAAACACTTCGAAATGTAACAATATCCGGTGGTTTTAGCACATAACTCCACCCTCTATAATTGATGCCTAACTTCGTGGTATACTCACATAGCACCACACTATTGGGCTAACATATGTATTTGTGGTATACACACTTAAAGCCACTTTTTGAATCAACACGTATAATCGTGGCATAGCCACATAGCACCACGTTACATGTATAACCGTGGCATATCCACTTAGCACCACATCAATAGATCAACATGTGTAACCATGGCATATCCACTTATCACCATGTTACATGTAGAATCGTGGTATATCCACTTAGCACCATGTTTTTCCATTCCAAAGATTCAACCGAGATTTCCTTATTTAATCCCAATTCATCAACTACAATTCATCGTTTATATCCATTAATTGTACAATACTAAAACTTATTTCACATGTCACACAATAAAATATCATAACATAAATAAAACAATACATTATTTACGTATAAACTTACAATTTCACATAGTCACCATAATCATAGAAAGCACTTTTAACCACAACATCTTAATTCATTTCCATGTCACCTATGTCACCTTGTATCATAGGCATTATTAAATCAAATCACTAACATAATAATATCATAATCATATAATTAAACAAAATAAAATCTAATATTACAATTTAGGCTTCAAACAGACATTATGACATTACTGCATTATTATTATACCAACTTACCTTGAATGCAAAAACGACCAACTTTTTCGACTTAGCTCATAACCGCGTTCTAAGTCTGAATTTCGTGTTTTCTTGATCTAACACATAAAATAACACTCATTTCATGACCAAATTATTCAAATTAGTCCAAAAATCACACTTTTAAAATTTTACATTTTTGCCCCTAAAGTTTGTGAAAATTACATTTTTGCCCCTAGGTTTGTAAATAAATTTTTATTCAATTTCATTCAGTTTAGACCTAACCGAACCATTTTATAAATATATCAGCCCACAATTCTCATTAAAACACACACTTATAACCAATTTTATAACTTTTACGAGTTAGTCCTTTCAGACGTTTTCGTTGAAAATCACTCAGTAAAAACCATTTATCTAACCTTAAACATGCAAAATCAACCATAATTCATCAAAAAGCACAATTATTCAACATGGGTCAATTTTTAAAATAAAACCCTAGCTCAAAATAATGGTACAAATAAAGAAATCATGTTACTGGGATTTCAAAAACGAAAAATCATTAAAAACAGGGCTAGAACGGACTTAGAATCAAGCTTGGACGCTTGAAAAACCCTAGCCATGGTTTCTCCATGCTATATTCTGTCTTGAGGAAGAAGATGAGCAAAAATTGGCTTTTAATTTGATTTTTAATTCATTTAATCACTAAATGAATGCCCCTAACTTAAAAATATTCTTTTTCGTCCATTTCATGTCCATTTTTGTCCAATAAATTAACCAATGGTCTAACTACCATTTAAGGACCTCCAATTTAAAATTTCATAACAATTGGACACCTCTAACATGTAGAACTCAACTTTTGTACTTTTTACAATTTAGTCCTTTTGACTAAATTGAGTGCCCAAACGTCAAAATTTTCGTACGAAATTTTTACAAAATAATTTCATAAAAATGTAAACCATAAAAATATAAATAAAACACATTTCAATTAAACACCTTTATCTTCTAGAATGCATATTTTACTACTTTTGCAATTTAGTCCAATTTATCAAATTAGGTACACAAATAATAAAATTTTGTAACAAAAATTTCACAAAATATTGAAAACACAAAATAAATTCTAAAACTCAATCAGAATAAATATTTTGACCTCAGATTTGTGGTTTCATAACCACTATTCTGTTTAGGCCTTGTATCGGGCTATTACACAACCCTACACACCATATTGTACCGAAATGCAACACATTATTAGAAATATGTAGCTGTGCTGCCAGATAATAGGCTTTAAAAGCCTTACATATACTTCCTTCAAACTTCAACAACCCACCCCGATGGAATACAACATACTATACGTGACATGCAAATAGACTAATGCAAGAACATATATTCAGTTCAATACAGATATCGTGCTTAGTCAGACATCATACAATCAGATCACAAAATTAAGGGGTCTAAGTAATGCTTACCGACCATACAGTAGGTCCACAGTCGACTTGGGCAACCTGTGCAACCTTATAGAACTTTTCAGAACAATTAGCTCGCACGCCCATGTGGAATGCCCGTGTAGGTTCACACACCCATGTGGGCCACATGACCCAAATTGGCCTTAGCCGTGTGGATCACACAACCTGGTCCAGAATCCCACACATGCATGTAGATTACCCGTGTGGTCCACACGGTGCAATTTATTCTAGCCTGTGTGTCACACACAACCTATCTGGCCATCACACTGCCATGTCCTTCGCGCACGGCCTGGCCTCGTCGATCTCATAGTCGTGTCACCTTACAAGGCCTACCACATGGGTGACCTGTGACAGTCTAAATTTGACCCTATTCAGAATGGTGGTTTCAGGACAACAAATCCGAGTCAGAAAAATATTTTAATATTAATTTTATTGTTTAATTCATAATGGTTGAATTGTATATGTTATTATAGTTTGGAGTATTTATGTTGATATTAGGCAAAATTTATATAAGTGGACGGTAATGACCATGATTTATAATGGTGTAAAATTTTATTATAAAAGTTATATAAGTAAAATAATTAATAAGTAATAAGAATATAAAACATAAAATAAAGACATAAGTGATATTCTTCTTAGTTTTGACCGAATGTCATTAAAAAGAAAAGAAAGAAACAAGCTAGGGCATTCGGCCATTGTTGAGTTTGATTAAGGTATGTAAAAAGCTCAGTTTTTGATAATTTTTACGTTTTTGTGATCGTTGCTATGAAATGTTCAAAGCCCGTGTTTCAATTTTTGAATTTGATGATGTATTCATGAATTGCCATTGTTGGGAGCTTGGTGAATTTGGTGTTTGATGAAGTTAAATGAAAGTTATGTGTTAGATTAACAAGTTTTGTATTGGAAATTTTTATGAATTTGAGTAATTAGGGCTAATTTGTAAAAATAATAAATTTAGAGACTAAAATGTGAAATAAAAGAATTGCATGGACTTGTATGAATACAAGGAAGATTTGGCCTAGATATGTTGTTGTTAGATTTTGTGTATTTTTTGATTTATGAAAATTGGACTAAATCGTAAAAGTGTGAAATAGTAGGGTAAAATGGTAATTTTCCCATTTATGTGTTTTTGGGTCAAATTGAATGAAATTTTGTTTGAATGAGCATAATTTGAAATTGTATAGATCAAGAACAAAAGAAATCGAACTTGGATCGAGGAAAAACAAAAATAATTGAATAGTCGATAAACGTCGTTTCTCGATATCCGAGGTAAGTCTATAAGCAATGAAACATCTTAATTTTGAATGAAAATTAGTTTGATATGCCAATTGGGAATGTATAGATTATTGTTGGTTATAGCTGAATGTGGTATTGCTTGGAATTGGCATATCCGAGTTTAAAATGACTGAGTTATGATATTGAAAGGTCCGTATGAAAATACTTAGCAAATGAACTTCTTATATATAAGTTGAATATGTGATGATTTTGTGTTAGTGATATTCAAGCTTCGAGCCTAGCAAGCCTTGTGCTGGTGGATTAAATCGGGCTTTATGCCTAGCAGGCTTATTGCCGGTGTATAAAAATCAAGCTTTGAGCCTAGCAGGCTTTGTGCCGGTATGGATTCAGGTTTATACCTAGTAGGCTTATTGCCAGTGAATTATTAAAAGTTTAAGCTTATGAGACTTTGTGCTGATGTGGTAATTGAATTCGTTAAATGAATTAAGATGCTCAGGTACGTGATAGTTAGTTATCTATTTGAAAATGAAATGAATTGATTTCTTGATGGGTGATGAGAAGGAATATGTGAAGTTTTTGTAGTATATATGCTAATGTGAGGAATATATATACACATTCGGCTTTATAGATGCTTATGGAAAAAATGTTAAGTTGAGTGATGAAATTATGTCTATAATTGTACATGTGCATTAAATTGTATAAGACAAGTTGCTATGAAATTGAAGATATAATGATGATGTAAATATGTATATTCAGCCAAGGTGAAGTTGCTTAGTGAAAGTATATGTTTTATATGTATGGGATTGAAAGCTTGAGGATATATGTGAATAAAATGCATAAGTGGACTTAGTTACTTGAAATTATTAAGTAAATGAGATATTATTATGCATTAAATGTTTAATTTGCTTAAGGCTTACTAAGCTAAGTTAGCTTACTTTGTGTATGTTTCTATAATTGTTTTTTAGATTTTGGAGGTCGTTACGTGCTCGAGGATCGTCGGTGAAGTCATCCACACTATCTTTGGTTATAGGTACTTTAGAAGCTAAACTTGAATCTTTTGGCATGTATAGGCTAAACTATCTTATGGATATGTTTGATTTTGGATTGTATATATACGCCATGCGAAAATGGCTTGTTCGTTTTGTTAAGTGATGTTTCATGAAGTAAATAAATGATGTGGTTGATGTATATGTATATGATGTGTCCATACGGTTTTTGGCTTTTAATTAGATGTTATGTATGCTTGATGTGGTTGGTGAAAAGAGAATGATTATTTGATTTCAATTATAGTCTTTTAATTAGATGTTATGTATGCTTGATGTGGTTGGTGAAAAGAGAATGATTATTTGATTTCAATTATAGTCATGAAGGTTAAGTGTTGATATGTGTGAAATGATCTTTGTAAATTGGTATTGGTGAGCATTGATTTAGGTATAAGATATAACTGATGTTATAATGATTTATTTGAGTTGATATGAGTATGTATATAAATGGTTGTGTAGGTATGGAATTGTTGATATAGAAATTCGGTTAAACCATGTTTCATATATATAGAGAGAGAGAGATATTTTTGTTAAAACTCTTGTCTCATGCTTGAAATGTATTTGGACTAATATAAGCCATGTGAGGTTTACTAAAGGAGCCATCTATATTGGAACTTATAGCATTCGGTTAAGGCATATGGAAGTGACCAAATGAATAGTGTTTATAATGACTTGAAACCATGATTCTGTGCATGAAAAAAAATTGGTATATGTGCATAGATGTTAACACTTTAAGAAATTGTCCATTTAAGGTTCTTTGAGATTTGTCTTAATTATTAATAAATTTATTAATAATGCACATGATTATTATATTAGAAAACATATGAAGTAATGTATTATGTCAATATTGATTTGATTGAGTTTATATATATTAATATTGTGGTGCCAAATGCATATGTTAATATTAGGTAAGGTTACATATGATTAAGGTTGTAAAATGACTAAAAGAATAGTGAATTGGGCTATGGTAAAATAGAAGTCATTATAGTCTAGATTATGGTGTTTTGATCATAGTGATACTATCTAATGCCAAATTTTATTATGGGATAAGTAGTGCATGTGCTTTGTTATGGAAATAAATAATTGATGTCATTAAGAGATATTAGCTTAACTTAATATCTTGTTTAATGACTTATGAAACATGATGCTTGTTATTATTACAAAATTAATTAAATTTTGTAATGAGATTAGTTTATGCTAAGTAACTCAAGATCTTGTGATTAATATTGAATTGCAAATATTTGGTTATGATCTGTGTGATTATGTAATGGTGGAAATATCATGTTTGGTTCTGTAATACCTTATAATCCATTCTGGCAACGAAAATACGGGTTAGCGGTGTTACACGACCACAAGCCCGTGTGGCGTCGACAATGAACTTTTTCAGATTTTCACTGAATCTCGTTTTCTACATTTTGGGTACACACTTGTATCGTTTTTCATGCGTTAGCACTCCTAAGCACTCCAAAGCCTACAAATCAGTAAACCCAGCCTTGATTTAGCAATTAATTAATGAATTTTAACTAAACCTAAACCGAGAAGCATACGAAACTTACCACCGCGACCACGATTACTCACAGAAATTAATCCTTTGAAACCAAAATCATAGCTTCGCTACCTTCTCCTACACAGCAGTACACAAAATCAATTTCTTATTCGCTTGTTACTCAACTACACGAAAAGGGAAAGATAGGGACTTACCAATCATGCAAAAAGCAACCATTTCACAAAAAAGATAACGGATTACAAAAGGAATCAAACAAAGGGAGGCAGAAGAAATATAGATTTTGACAGAGATCAATAGGAGGAAAAAAATGACAGAACAAAATTGGAAGGAATAAACTGAATATTTTTTGGAAAGAAAAATCAAATTAGAATATTCTCATAACGTCTCCCCCATCATCCCTTGAATTCCCTCTCCACAAATCCCACTAGCAACCCACTACTCAAAATCCTTCAACAACCAAACTCTAGTCGAAATTGAAGCAAAAATAATAATCTCCTTGCCCATGCAGAGACTTGAACATAAGACCTCCATCACACCAGCACTCTACTTAACCACCAGACCAACATGCCCATTCTAATATAATTCTACCAACATTTAATTAAAAGCCTACTGACTAGAGATAGGGCTTCATTCATGAAAATACCAAAAGTTGACCAAGTCAAGGCCTGAGCTTGGGACCTCCCACACACACCCAGAACACTTAACTAATGAAGTAGAGAGATATTTGTCTTACAAAATTACAAATGTCGATATAAGAAAATTGGGGTGTTACAACTCTACCCCCTAAAATAAAAATTCGGCCTTGAAATTTTACCTGATAAAAAAAGGTGACGATGCTGCTGATGCATTGCATCCTCAGGCTCCTAAGTGACCTCCTCAGTGCTATGATTCCGCCATAGCACCTTCACCAAGGGAATTGTAACAGCCTGATTTTGACCTAAATTAGAACGGTGGTTTCGGGACCACGAATTCGAGTCAGAAAAATATTTTTAAATTATTTTTTCGTGTTTATTTTGTGTGAATTTATATCTGTGAAATTTTCGTGACTTAATTTTATCATTTAGGTATCCGATTAAATGAAAGGACTTAATCGCATAAATTGAAAATTAGCTAGTTTTAATTGTAAGGACCGTTTTAGTAATGGCTTCTTAAATGGAAGCACTCATGATGCAAAAAGTCCAATTTTATATAAATATATAGTAGTGGACGGCATTAACTAAGTTGACTATATTTTTCTTATTTAATATATACAATATATGTATATATATGTTATAATAATAATATGTATATAATATAATATAAGTTATGAGTGGGAAACCATAATGCTTGTAATGGACGGTAGAACCCATGGCTTAAATAGTTTATACATGTGTTTTATAAGGTTATTTTGGTAAATCAAATATTAGTTAACTTATAATAAAACATAATAAAATAAGAAAGCCAAGCTTTGTTCATCTTTTATGACCGAAAATAAAAACAAGAAGAAAGGAGAAAAGAGTTAGGCATTCGGTCTTTATTCAAGCAAATTAAGGTATGTGTTCAACTTGGTTTTCAATAATTTTTGTGTTCTTGAAATAGTTTCTAAGATATCTTCAAAACCCAAGTGTTAATTTTTGAAATAATAGATAAATGTTCATTCGGTCATGGTTAAATTTCATAGATTGTTGTTGTTGATGATAGAATATTAGTGATATGTGGTAGATGGATGAATTTTAATATTGGGTTATTGGTGAATTTGAACAATTAAGACTAATTTGTAAACATTATTAAATAGGGGGACTAAATGATAAAATAAGTGAAATAGGAGGACTTATTGGTGAATAGAGTAATTTCAGCTTAAGTGTTTCATGGATAAATTCTTGTTGTTCGGTATTTTATGGACTTTGGACTAATTTGTCAATGCGTAAAAGAATAAGGGGCTATTGTGTAAATATCCTAGTTATGTGATTTTTGAGTGAAAATAATATGGTCAATTGATTTAAATAAATTCAACTTATTGTCAATTTAGCTCAAGAGCAAAAGAGATCAGAATTGGACCGGGGGAAAGCAAAGTTATCTGAGTAGTCGATTTACCGCGTGCTAATATCCGAGGTAAGTTTTAAGCAATTGAGTTGATTGAATTAAATTATAATGTAGTTCATGAATTCAATGGAAGTATATAAATATATATGTATGGCTTGGCATAATCGAAGGTGAATATATATGGATAATTTGGTATAATCGAAGGTGAATGTATATGTATGACTTGGTATAGTTGAAGGTGTATATATAATGTGGTTTGATGTAACTGAATGTGTTTATATTTGTGGGGTTGGATGTAGCAAAGTGTTATATATATTTATATATATACATTTATTTTATCTAGCCGATTGTGGTATAGGTATGTATATATATAAGCAAAAGAGTAGTAAGCTTGAGATGAGTATTAAGTGTGCAAAATGAAATTTGTACCGAGTACTAAGGGTATGAAATTGTTCGTTTGGCACTAAATGTGCAAATTGAATTTATACCGAGTACTAAGTGTACGAGATCAGTTAATGAGCACTAAGTGTGCGAATTATTTTTAAGCTCGAAGATGGAGTTCGATAAATTTCGATATTATGAAATGTTTGCATTTGAGAAATAAATTATATATGGTTGCTTATGAAGTACATGAAATTGCTAAGTGTGGAGTGATTATTTGGAATTTAGCATAAGTCGTATATTTGAATGGCTTGTACTTAGAATTGTGGTTATACATTAAAAATAAATTTACTTATTAGTTCGGCATTGAGATTAGAAGTAGTATATGTTTATGATTGTGCAAGTAAGTTTTAATTTGGTGAAAATATGGCCAAATTGGTTTATTATGCAAATGTGCAAGGCTTATAATTTGATATGTTAGTTTCAGCCTTTGAGCTTGGAAATGGTTATAAATACTATGGTTTAGTGTGCACGAAATTGTCTTGTATCAAATTAATTATAATTTGATAGTGGAATGTCATAAATGAAATGCTTTCATAATTCGAGCAGTGGATTTTAAAGTATCGGGAATATGATTTTGATGTATGTTAATTCACTTAAATTATTTTTTTTGATTAGTTGAGGAAATAATTCAATTTATTTATTTTTATTTGAGCTCAAGACCTAAAGATACGAGACTCGGATCGTGGAAAATAGGAATTAGCCGAATAGTTGATATTATCGTATAAAATTATCCAAGTAAGTTCTTAAGTGATTAAATTCAGATATTTGTCCTGTCTCAAAATGAATTAATAGATTGAATTGGTATAATTGATTATATGTGATTTTTGTTTGAAGTGATTCGACATATGTGATTTGGTATGAAATTATGCTAAATTTACAGATTCAATTTTATATATATATATATACATGAGATTATACAGAAGTTGTATATTCGGCCTTGTGAAGTAATTTATTAAAGTGAATTAATAAATATCCGGTAATGATATATTGAATTCGTATATGTATACCTATTCATCAATTCGGGATATAAGCAATGTAGTGAATTTTATACATTTGACCTTATGAGTAAGTAATCATGTGATGTTGAAATTAGTTAAGTAGATTCGACCATGTTCACTTAGCTAAGATAATTAATGTTCCCAATAGTGTTATTCGGTTAACTAAGTGATGCTTGCTTATGCGAAGTTAAATATGGAATTATAGTTGAAAGTATAATGACATTTTCATGGATTTGGTATCATCGGCCATGTAGGCTATGTATATATATGAGTGATATTATACTATGAATTATGAATTATGAATTTGTTATATTCATAAATGTATTATTGATGTTATGATTATTTGGATTGAAAGTGGATATGATTATGATCCGAAAAGATAAGGTCTATGTGAAAATGAGATGAGATTAATGGCAAGTGACTATAATCGAATAAATTATATAAGAATTGTGATATAGTAACCATGTTCGTAAATTTATCATTTTGGTACATGTGCATTTTTTTTTGAAACTCGAAAATGTAAGGTGATTATGTATTGAATAATGATATGTGAAACAAGTTACCATGAATGAAAAAGAAAGGTACACAGATGATTATATATGATATATGTGCTTACTATATGGCCTTGTGGTCCCATGATTTGAACATGAGAAATATGAAATAAGAAAAATGGTTTTGAGATATGACTAGGTCTTAAATTGAAATCTGAACATGAAATGGATATTAAGACTGATATATTAAGATGCTTAGTTTTTATATCCATAAATCGGTTAGTGAAGCAATGACAATGGTTTGGTTGGTTACATAATGAATATGTACAAGTTTGATTTATATAATTGAGCTAACAGTTATTATTCGAATTTAAAAGCATAATTTTATGTATAGACAAATAAAATAAGTGAAGCTATTTAATGAAGTTATATGAATTCAAGAGTACAATGGATGTATCTGTGATTGAGATTGACTAAAATTCAGTTTAATGTTATGGAATTATAATTATCATTGAAATGATTTATTTGCTTATGGGTTACTAAGCTTTTAAAGCTTACTCTGTGTGTTTTTCCTATGTCTATAGAGCTTCGGAGATTTGCTCGGGTTGGAAATCTGGGAGACGACTTCACACTATCCAGTTTTCGTTCCGGTAAATAAGTGTTTTGAGTTTTGGTTATATGGCACGTATAGGTTAGTTTCGATATGTTCATTTTAATTGTATATATATAAGCCATGCGAAAATGGCTTGTTTATTATGTCAAATTAGTTTGGTACTTTGATTAAATAATGGTTACACACTTGAGAAATCAACAAAGTATAATATAATTATGGACTATGCTTGATATGCTGTTTATGGTTTTGATGTTTTGGATAATTTAGGTAGTAATGTTCATGTGCCGAATAGAGTTAGTTAAAGATGTTGCATATTCGATTGTGTATATTTTTATAAGATTCATTAATTAATGAGATCTTTGATTAATTTAAGAGTTTAAGAAAATGATTATTTATGATTAATATGAATATAAGTGTACTTCCGGTAATGCCTCGTAACCCTTCCGGCGACGGATTTGGATTAGAGGTGTTACATTTTGTTGGTATCAGAGCTATGGTTTAGTCAGTTCTAGGACTACCATGGCGTATGTGAATCTAGCTAGACATACCATATTTAACCTGCGATAGTGTGATATCTCCCGACTCTGACGAAAATTATTTTGATGAGACAGATAAGTCTTTCAACCAAGCTAATTCTAATAGTACAGAATGTGTACTCAAATGTTTGAACGAAATTGTGTTAATGATGTGTTGAAAATCATACAGGTATTGTAACACCCCAAACCTGGCCCAAACATTACAGCCAAATCCAGTGTGTCACATCACCTACATCTAACCATGTTACCTAGTTACTAAGATTAGGGTGAGCTTTGCAAAACTGTTATTTGAAGTTTAAAGAGATATTCCTGATTTACTTATTGAGTATCCCATCCACTACCGATCGTTAAGGGTTTTATTTAAAACATGACTTTTGTTACACCTTTGGAGTTTGTGTTCGGTTTTGAAAATGTTCGGCTATCGTGTTATTTTGAAAACAAGTAACTTGTATGAAAGCACGCCTTAGAGCTATCCCATTTCAAAAAACAATTTAAACAATATCAATCTTAAGTTAAATCAAATAAAATAAGTAAAGAATTAAAAACCCAAAATAAAATAAATAGAGCGGCCTTATTACAACCGAAAACCATAATAAAATAATCTAGATAAATAAGAAATAAAATAATACTTAATTGAAAACCAGAAGTTCAATCTTCGTGGCCACCCTAAATCCCACCCAACTCTAAGTCCACCAACTAGGGCTCACCTGCATGGATGGAAGAAAAGAAGGGGTGAGTTTAGAAAACTCAGTGTGTATAGAGAGCCCATCCAGAGCCCAAGTCAGCTCAAGCCCATTGGGCCTAAGCCCAATCCAGTCTCAGTGTTACTGGGCCAAAGCCATATCCAGATACAGTAAACTGGGCCATTAGCCCTTTTTAGATAACAGTACAGCCCATAGGCCCATTTCAGAACAGAACAGATAATAAATATGAATGCAAGCCCAAACCCAGCCTAAATACAGCCGCTACACTCCACCGGTACCAGCCCTACAGACCATGTGGGGAATAACTCAACCCGCCCAACCCTACACTCCACAGTTGCAGTGTAGTTGCTCAGATAACAGTAAGTTGAGGCAAAGCCTCCAGTATGTGGTCAAGCCACTTTTAGTACTTCCTCCATCAATATCCCAGTCCCCATGCAACAGATAATAATGTCATGGAATACAGTAAGCAGTAACAGTAGAACATGCGTTTTGGTCAAAGGGTATTATAGTCATTTTGCTTCTAGGGGTAAAACAGTAATTTTCCACCTATAAGGGTATTTCAGTAATTATTCCAATTTTATGAGTTTTATGCATGTCACGGTCACTAATAATCCCATTTTCATCTCAGCAGTCTATTTAACTCGTTTTAACAGTTTCTAGTTATTAGGCCCTAAAACCCCTAATGGGCCCTACAGTGTCTATTACCTACTTAAGCCCATTTAGTCCAAGTTTCATGATCAGTTTACCAGTTTTAGCAATTTTGATCCCACAGTCTATCAGAACACCTTTAATGCCTATTTTTACCCATATGGGCTCGTAAGCTCATTGGGCCCACATTCGGCCCATTGAGGCCCAACTTACCGAAGTGCACGAAATTGCGCACTCATTCATCTCACCAATCCTGATTATCGAATCTTAATGTTCTAATCAACCCACGAGCACTCACACACTTGCAAGCCCACGAAAAGTCAGAATTTTAGCATTTCAGCTTTTCGGCTTTTGCCGAATTGAACCATAAGAGAGGGTTTCGATACACACCTGTTTGGCAATTCTACCGGTAAGATCTCCTATGTGATTCCTCCTACAATTGACCACTTAACAGATTAGATTACTAATCGATGGAAAACTCATACAACCTCTTACCATATTCGGCCAATGTCCTTAAGGCCCTCTGTAACAACCCACTTTAGACCCTAGTCGGAACGAGTGGTTTTGGGACCACTTAACCGAGTCAAATTATTATTTTTATTGCTTTAATATGTTTTACAGCATGATAGAATTACCGTGTGAAAGTTTCGTTTAGAAATTTTATCGTTTGACCGGTTAATTTGAGAAAAAGGACTAAATCGCATAAAACGATAAACTTGAGTTCTATTTCATTAATGGCTTATTTGATGATGGCTTTTTAAGTGGAAGGCCTTAAATGGTTATTTTACCATTTTAAGTGGTAGTGGACTTTTATGTCCTTATTATTATTGATTTTTAATGGTTTTATTAAAAGGTTAAAATGGTCATTTGGCTTTATTATATGTTTTAATTAATAAAACATGAAAATTCTTTCATATTTGCTTCTTCTTCACCGATTCTTCAACAAAAAAAAAAGGGTTTTAAGCTTTTAAATTTCGGCAAGCTTGATTCTTCAACTGAGGTATGTTTTGACTTCAGTTTTTAGTGATTTTTACGTTTTTGAGATCGTTGCTTCGTATACTAGCCGACCCGTACCTCAATTTCCAATTTTGTGAATGTCTTTGAAAAATTCCATTGATGAATCTATGATATTTTAGAAGATTTTGATGAATTATTGTATATTATGTGAGAAAATACAAGAATTTTCAAGTAAATTTTGATGAAAAAAAGTTTAAGAATTTATTTGTAAAAAGGTAGAATTTTTGAGGTTAAATTTGTGATTAATTGAAAGATATGTACTTGTACATGTCCCTTGAATATTCGGCTAAGGGAAATTTAGGGATTATTTGTGTAATTTATCATTTTGTGATAAAAGGACTATTTTGCAAAGTGTTGAAATTATAGGGGCTAAATTATAAATATGCCAAAATACATGTTTTGGACTAAATTGAATAAGTTAGTGATTAAATAGCTAAATTTGTATTAATATAGATAAAGACGATCGAATTCCGGAACTTGATCGGGGAAAACAGAAAATAGACGAGTAGATACAAGATTACGAGGTAAGTTCGTATAATGAAATTTAATGTGTTTATGTTTATAATTGTTGTTAATGGAATATATGACATATTAGTTGATTGAATATCCTATTTGGATGCATACATATGAAATTGAAATGAAATTGTTACAAGTGAGAAATGAATACCGAGCCCCGTTAGAACCGTAGAAGTCGATAGGATACAAGTGACATGTCACTAGGGCTACAGGGTGGTTCGAGCTCCTGCATTTGTTGCGGACTCACCACGTGCTCATGAGCTACAGGTTTATACTTCGGGATCACATGTTTAGTCTTCGGACTCACCGTTAGCCTACGGGCTTACCGTTCATCCTTCGAGATCACATGTTCAGCCTTCGGGCATACCGATACAGGCTCGAAAGAGCATACATGATGCATTGACGGATTACAGGTTATATGTATATACACTGTGTGTGTATCACCCAAGTATCCCTCGATGTTCTTAAAGGTTTAACGGGCAATTACCGATACATGTTACATGAAGATTGAATGATATATGTATTACATGTTATATGAGACATGAGAATTACATGGATTATATGGTATAAGTTATATGAAATACATGTACAAGTATTTGAGCAATGACATGATACATGAATGTTGTGGTTGGTACATGAATGAATTTATATGTTACATGAACTAACAAGTGTATACTTGTGAAATAGGCAACTTGAGTATATGAATTGAATTGGCATTGTTGTTGTAATTATCGCATTGATTTGGTAAGGTTTAATTTCTATATTATACGGACTTACTAAGCTTTAGAAGCTTACTCTGTTCATTTCTTTCACTGTCTTATGGATTCAGAAGCTAGCTCGATAATAGGACGAGTCGGAGATCGCCATCACACTATCTATCAAACTTTGGTACTTTTGAAACTTTTGTAAATGAAATGGTCATGGCATGTATAGGCTAGATGGTTAGTGAATATGGCATAATTTGGTAAGTGATCAAGCTATGAGATGTGGCTTGGGTCACATATGTTTATAATCAAGTATTTTGGGATTGATTTTTTTTTTTGGTTAAATGTGTTATGGAAAATTATGTGATTTTGATGAGTTCTTTGTGCTTGAGGATGATGATGATTTTGGGGTTCAGAATATGCTTGAATTGGTATGTTTGTAGATGGTAAATTGGCTTGAAATGTTGCATATTCTTGGCTTGTAAGAATGACCCTTGTTGGGTGGTAATTTGGCTTAAACCAAGCCTATATTGTGGCACACGGCCAGGAAATACGGGCGTGTACTTCGACCGTGTGTCACCTGCACCTTAAACGTTTTGGTCATTTAGGTACACGGCCTAGACACACGGGCGTGTCTGGTAACTTGTAGCCGTGTGAAATTTGGCAGTATAGTCACACGGTCTGCTCTGTTTTGTACACGGGCGTGTCTGGTAGCCGTGTGTCAGTTGACAGTTTCGGCCACGGGGTAAGGGCACGGGTGTGCTTAGGCCGTGGGCGACACACGGCCTAACCCCATGGGCGTGTTAGACAGCCGTGTGGGAAGTCAGAATCGACCACGGGCTGAGAGGTTTGGGGGTGTCTGGAGGGACACGACCGTGTGAGAGGAACACGGGCAAGTAGCACGGCCATGTGTCCCTAACTTGAAAATTTATGATTATTTTCCTACCTTTTTGCTATGTTTTCAATTTGACCCTCAATAGTTATATGCATCATTTTACGATCATTTGAAGTATGCTTTGCTGATTGAAAATACATGTTGGATTTTGACTAAAAAGTTCAAAATTTTTACTATTCTGACATGAGATGCAAGTCCGTTAATGCCCCTTACCTATTCCGGTGACGGTCACGGGATAGGGGTGTTACATTTTATTGGTATCAAAGCTACGGTTTAGTCGATTCTAGGACTACCGTAGTGAGTATGAGTCTAGTTATACATGCCATGTACATGAAATGTGATAGTGTGATATCTCCTGACATCCTCTGAAATCTGTTTTATATAGTAATGGATCTGAATCGAGCTTTAGCTGATGATGTTGAAAGTATTGCTCCAGCACCCGCTCAAGGGGATGTGCCTTCTGAATCGGGCCCTGCTGTGGCCAATCAGGAAGAAATTAAACAAGCTTTCTTCCAAATGATGTCTAGATGGTTTAGTGAGTTTGTGCGAGCAAACCCGGCTGCTCCGCAACCTCTACCCCCTCTCGTCCCACAACATAACTTTGATAATGTTTGAGTTGTGGATCTCTGAGATTGAACAGACCTCCTGTTGACAAGATACGGAAGTATGGTGCTAAGGAATTCCGAGCTTCAGCGAGTGATGACGCTGAGAAGGCCGAATTTTGGCTTGAGAATACGATCAGAGTTTTTAATGAACTGGCCTGTACTCCTGATGAGTGTCTAAGATGTGCTATTTCTTTGCTTCGGGATTCAGCATATCAATGGTGGAATACATTGACCTCAGTTGTACCACGAGAACGAGTCGATTGGGATTTCTTTCAGACGGAATTTAGGAAGAAATACATTAGTCAGCTATTCATCGATCAGAAAAGAAAAGAGTTTCTTGAGTTAAAACAGGGTTGAGTGTCTGTAACTGAATACGAGAGAGACTTTGTATGACTCAGCAAATATGCTCGCGAATGTGTTTCTACCGAAGCCATAATGTGTAAAAAGTTTGAAGATGGGCTAAATGAAGAAATTCGACTGTTAGTCGGAATACTTGAGCTGAAAGAGTTTGTAGTTCTCGTTGATCGGGCCTGTAAAGCCGAAGAGCTTGCTAAAGAAAAGAGAAAAGCGGATTTTGAATTCAGAGAGGCTCGAAAGAGGTTTGTGGGGAAACCGTATCAGTCTGGATCCAAGAGATCAAAGGATTTTCATCCTCGTTCTGCTACTTCTACGGGCATATCTATTCGAGACAAAAATGTTAAATCTTCCCATTCGAGACCTCAAGCAACCTCGGTAGCTAGTGCTGATAGTGTGAGAACTCCCGAACCTGAATGCAAGTATTGTAATAGGAAACATTTTGGTGAATGCCGATTGAAAAGCTGAGGTTGTTTTCGATGTGGATCGTTAGATCACTACTTACGTGATTGTCCTGAAAGATCTGTAGCTGATAAGGAACAATCGACTAAGACGCATAGTGTTGCATCGAGAGGTAGACCGCCTCGGAATGCTGGGAATCAAAGTGGAAATCGCAGTGTGACGAGAGATGCTAATGTGAGATCTGAGATGCGTACTCCTGCGAGAGCTTATGCAATACGTGCACGCGAGGAAGCCTCATCGCCTGATGTTATTACTGGTACTTTTTTCTCTCTATAACACTGATATTGTTATGTTGATAGATCCTGGATCAACTCATTCATATATCTGTATGAAATTAGTGTTTGAAAAGAATTTGCATGTTAAGTCTACTGAATATGTAGTTAAAGTATCGAATCCGTTAGGAAAGTCTGTGTTAGTTGATAAGATATGTAAGAAATGTCCATTAATGACTCGAGGATATTGTTTTATGGCTGATCTGATGCTTCTCCCTTTTGACGAGTTCGATGTAATATTGGGCATGGATTGGCTAAATGTGCATGAGGCTATTGTGAATTGTCGAAATAAGAGTATAGAATTGAAATGTCAGAATGACGAGATTCTTCGGATTGAATCAAATGACTCGAATGAATTACCAATAGTAATTTCTGCTATGAGGGCTCATAAGTATGTTAGAAAAGGCCATGATGCGTATCTAGCGTATGTGATGAATTCTAGCAGGACAGAATTGAAAATTGAGTCTGTACTAGTTGTTTGTGAGTTTTCAGATGTTTTTCTGAAAGAATTACATGGTTTACTGCCGATTAGAGAAGTTGAATTCGGTATTGAATTGTTACCGGGCACTACTCCGATATCGATAGCTCCGTACAGAATGGCATCGACTGAATTAAAAGAGTTGAAAGCACAGTTACAAGAATTGACAGATAAATGTTTTGCGAGACCGAGCTTTTCACCTTGGGGTACTCCAGTATTATTTGTGAAAAAGAAAGATGGAACGATGAGAATGTGTATTGATTACCGACAGTTGAACAAGGTAACAGTGAAGAATAAATACCCCCTTCCGCGGATTGATGATTTATTTGATCAGTTGAAAGGAGCTACAGTATTTTCGAAGATTGATCTGAGATCAGGTTACTACCAGCTACGAGTTAAAGATTTAGACATACCGAAAACTACTTTCAGAACACGATACGGACATTATGAGTTTCTGGTCATGCCTTTCGGGTTGACAAATACACCTGCAGTGTTCATGAACTTGATGAACCGTGTATTCAAACCGTATTTAGATAGATTCGTTGTCGTGTTCATTGATGACATTCTGATCTATTCACGTGATGAGGTAGAGCATACTGAGCATCTGAGAATTGTGTTACAAATTCTGAGAGATAAGCAGTTATTTGCCAAATTTAGCAAATGTGAATTTTGGCTTCGAGAAGTCAGATTTTTGGGTCACATTGTTTCTGCGGAAGGCATCAGAGTAGATCTGAGTAAAATATCTGCTATTATAGACTGGAAACCCCTGAGAAATGTATATGAGATTAGAAGTTTTCTGGGATTAGCTACCGAAGATTTGTTAAAGGATTTTCGATGATTGCAGTACCGTTAACTCGAATGCTACAAAAAGATGTGAAATTCGAGTGGACTGATAAATGTCAGCAGAGTTTCAAGCAGTTAAAAGCCTTGTTAATAGAAGCTCCGGTTTTAGTTCAACCCGAATCAGGGAAAGAATTTGTTATATACAGTGATGCATCTATTATCGGACTGGGCTATGTATTGATGCAAGACGGGAAAGTCATAGCTTATGCCTCTCGACAATTAAAGCCGCATGAGAAGAATTACCCGACGCATGATCTTGAGTTAGCTGCTATAGTATTTGCATTAAAGATTTGGTGGCATTACTTATATGGTGAGAAATGTAGAATTTTTACCGATCATAAAAGTCTGAAGTATCTGATGTCACAGAAAGATTTAAATATGAGACAGCGGAGATGGCTCGAACTACTAAAAGACTATGAATTTGTAATTGATTATCATCCAGGGAAAGCTAATGTTGTAGCTGATGCGTTAAGTCGAAAGTCTCTGTTTACTCTGCGAGCTTTTGAATGCTCAAATGACGTTATATGATGATGGATCTGTTTTAACTGAGCTAAAGGCTAAACCGTTGATTCTGCAGCAAATTTTCAAAACTCAAAGGACTGATCCCGATCTGCAAGCTAAACGACTTCACTGTGAGTCTAATTCTAATTCTAACTTTTCTATAGGGAATGATGATTGTTTAATGTTCCGAAATAGAATCTGTATACCGAAAAATAGTAAACTCATTCAGAAAGTTCTGCACGAGGCACATGATAGTCGATTTTCAGTTCATCGGGGTAGTACTAAGATGTATAACGATTTGAAACAGCAATACTGGTGCTCAAGAATGAAACGTGACATATCAGAATTCGTATCGAAATGTTTGATCTGTCAGCAAGTTAAAGCTGAACATCAGGTACCGTCAGGTTTATTACAACCTATTATGATTCCGGAATGGAAATAGGACAGAGTCACTATGGATTTTGTATCTGGACTACCTCTATCTCCGAAGAAGAAAAATGCAATCTGGGTTATAGTTGACAGATTGACGAAGTCTGCACATTTTATACCGGTACGTACTGATTATTCTCTAGATAAATTAGCGAAATTATATTTATCTGAGATTGTGCGATTACATGGTATACTGTTATCCATTGTGTCTGATAGATATCCGAGGTTTACCTCGAGATTCTGGAAGAAGTTTCAAGAGGCTTTGGGAACCAAATTGAGTTTCAGTATGGCATTTCATCCCCAGACCAATGGTCAGTCTGAAAGAGTTATTCAGATTCTGGAAGACATGTTACGGTGTTGTATTCTTGAATATGAAAGTAATTGGGAGAAATATTTACCTCTGATAGAGTTTGCATACAACAATAGTTTCAGACAAGTTTGAAAATGGCTCCATATGAAGCATTATACGGTCGTAAATGTTGAACATCGCTATATTGGATGGAATTGAGTGAGAGAAAGTTACACGGGGTTGTTTTAATCCGAGATACAGAAGAAAAAGTGAAAGTGATACGTGACAGTTTGAAAATATCTTCAGACAAACAAAAATCATATGCCAATTTGAAACGGAAAGAAATAGAGTTTCAGGTCGGAGATAGAGTATTTCTGAAAGTATCACCGTGGAAGAAAATTTTTCGTTTCGGTAAAAAGGGAAAGCTAAGTCCTCGTATTATCGGGCCGTATGAATTGAGGAACGAATTGGACCTGTAGCTTACTGATTATCGTTACCGTTTGAGTTTGAAAAGATTCACAACGTATTTCACATTTTAATGCTTCGACGATACCGATCTGATCCATCTCATGTCATTTCCCCCACTGATGTGGAGATACAGTCTGATTTATCGTATAATGAATAACCGATTAAAATTCTGGCTCGAGAAATCAAAGAGTTGAGAAATAAGCGTATAGCACTTGTAAAAGTTCTCTGGTGTAAACACAAAATAGAAGAAGCTACATGGGAACTCGAGGAAGCTATGCGAAAGCAATACCCTAACCTGTTTACCGGTAAGATTTTCAGGGACGAAAATCCCTAAAAGGGGGGGAAGAGTTGTAACAGCCCACTTTAGACCCTAGTCAGAACGAGTGGTTTCGAGACCAATTATTATTTTTATTACTTTAATATGTTTTACAGCATGATAGAATTATCGTGTGAAAGTTTCGTTTAGAAATTTTATCGTTTGACCAGTTAATTTGAGAAAAAGGACTAAATCGCATAAAGCGATAAACTTGAGTTCTATTTCATTAATGGCTTATTTGATGATGGCTTTTTAAGTGGAAGGCCTTAAATGGTTATTTTACCATTTTAAGTGGTAGTGGACTTTTATGTCCTTATTATTATTGATTTTTAATGGTTTTATTAAAAGGTTAAAATGGTCATTTGGCTTTATTATATGTTTTAATTAATAAAACATGAAAATTCTTTCATATTTGCTTCTTCTTCACCGATTCTTCAACAAAACAAAAAGGGTTTTAAGCTTTTAAATTTCGGCAAGCTTGATTCTTCAATTGAGGTATGTTTTGATTTCGATTTTTAGTGATTTTTATGTTTTTGAGATCGTTGCTTCGTATACTAGTCGACCCGTACCTCAATTTCTAATTTTTTGAATGTCTTTGAAAAATGCCATTGATGAATCTATGATATTTTAGAAGATTTTGATGAATTATTGTATATTATGTGAGAAAATATAAGAATTTTCAAGTAAATTTTGATGAAAATGAGTTTAAGAATTTATTTGTAAAAAGGTAGAATTTTTGAGGTTAAATTTGTGATTAATTGAAAGATATGTACTTGTACAAGTCCCTTGAATATTTGGCTAAGGGAAATTTAGGGATTATTTGTGTAATTTGTCATTTTGTGATAAAAGGACTATTTTGCAAAGTGTTGAAATTATGGGGGCTAAATTGCAAATATGCCAAAATACATGTTTTGGACTAAATTGAATAAGTTAGTGATTAAATAGCTAAATTTGTATTAATATAGATAAAGACAACCGAATTCCAGAACTTGATCGGGGAAAACAGAAAATAGACAAGTAGATACAAGATTACGAGGTAAGTTCGTATAATGAAATTTAATGTGTTTATGTTTATAATTGTTGGTAATGGAATATATGACATATTAGTTGATTGAATATCCTATTTGGATGCATACATATGAAATTGAAATGAAATTGTTACAAGTGAGAAATGAATACCGAGCCCCGTTAGAACCGTAGAAGTTGATAGGATACAAGTGACATGTCACTAGGGCTACAGGGTGGTTCGAGCTCCTGCATTTGTTGCGGACTCACCACGTGCTCATGAGCTACAGGTTTATCCTTCGGGATCACATGTTTAGTCTTTGGACTCACCGTTAGCCTACGGGCTTATCGTTCATCCTTCGTGATCACATGTTCAGCCTTCGGGCATACCGATACAGGCTCGAAAGAGCATACATGATGCATTGACGGATTACAGGTTATATGTATATACACTGTGTGTGTATCACCCGAGTATCCCTCGATGTTCTTAAAGGTTTAACGGGCAATTACCGATACATGTTACATGAAGATTGAATGATATATGTATTACATGTTATATGAGACATGAGAATTACATGGATTATATGGTATAAGTTATATGAAATACATGTACAAGTATTTGAGCAATGATATGATACATGAATGTTGTGGTTGGTACATGAATGAATTTATATGTTACATGAACTAACAAGTGTATACTTGTGAAATAGGCAACTTGAGTATATGAATTGAATTGGCATTGTTGTTGTAATTATCGCATTGATTCAGTAAGGTTTAATTTCTATATTATACAGACTTACTAAGCTTTAGAAGCTTACTCTATTCATTTCTTTCACTGTCTTATAGATTCGGAAGCTAGCTCGATAATCGGACGAGTCAGAGATCGCCATCACACTATCTATCAAACTTTGGTACTTTTGAAACTTTTGTAAATGAAATGGTCATGGCATGTATAGGCTAGATGGTTAGTGAATATGGCATAATTTGGTAAGTGATCAAGCTATGAGATGTGGCTTGGGTCACATATGTTTATAATCAAGTATTTTGGGATTGATTTTTCTTTTTTTGGTTGAATGTGCTATGGCAATTATGTGATTTTGATGAGTTCTTTGTGCTTGAGGATGATGATGATTTTGGGGTTCAGAATATGCTTGAATTGGTATGTTTGTAGATAGTAAATTGGCTTGAAATGTTGCATATTCTTGGCTTGTAAGAATGACCCTTGTTGGGTGGCAATTTGGCTTAAACCAAGCCTATATTGTGCCACACGGCAAGGGAAAACGGGCGTGTACTTCGACCGTGTGTCACCTGCACCTTAAACGTTTTGGTCAGTTTTGGTACACCGCCTAGACATACGGGTGTGTCTGGTAACTTGTAGCCGTGTGAAATTTGGCGGTATAGTCACACAGTCTGCTCTGTTTTGTACACGGGCGTGTCTGGTAGCCGTGTGTCAATTGACAGTTTCGGCCATGGGGTAAGGGCACGGGTGTGCTTAGGCCGTGGGCGACACACGGCCTAACCCCATGGGCGTGTTAGACAGCCGTGTGGGAAGTCAGAATCGACCACGGTCTGAGAGGTTTGGGCGTGTCTGGAGGGACACGACCATGTGAGAGGAACACAGGCAAGGGGCACGGCCGTGTGTCCCTAACTTGAAAATTTATGATTATTTTCCTACCTTTTTGCTATGTTTTCAATTTGACCCTCAATAGTTATATGCATCATTTTACGATCATTTGAAGTATGCTTTGCTGATTGAAAATACATGTTGGATTTTGACTAAAAAGTTCAAAATTTTTACTATTCTGAGATGAGATGCAAGTCCGGTAATGCCCCTTACCTATTCTGGTGACGGTCACGGGATAGGGGTGTTACACCCTCAAAATCTTACCTTTGCTGAAAACCAAAGACTAAATCTAGATCTAGTCGTTCCAAAGATCCAAGCCCTCGTCAGCAGTCTCTGAATCACACTAACACCAAAAGAAACTGATTATTACAACCTCTTAGAGTCTTAGGCCCCAATCGACAGCCACCTTAAACTCTAGGGACTTCGGCTTTTTTAAAACACGAAACAATGTATAGATCTGGGTTGTCGAGTACTTACCATAGTTTCCCCTTCGGTTTCTACTCAGATCTGATGCAGATCTAGCCCCTAAACGCTAGCAGAAATCAAATCTTAGAGATCTAAAGATTCGGCTATAAGCTCCTAAAGATGTGGCGTTTTAGGCTTTTTGACTGGTGAAGAAGAAGATGTTTTGATGGTGTAGTTTTGGAGTGATGTTGCCGACAGGGGTTAAGGGTTTAGAGAAGGTGAAAGTCGGTCAAAAGGAATAAAAGGAATTGAAGGATTTTGGCTTGGACAAATCGGCACAAAGAGCAATATTTCAGGATTTCGGCTTTTATGGCAATCGGCTATGGTGGTTTTGAGGAGGATGGAGTTGAAAGAGAGGATGAGTTGAGTGGTAGGGATGTTCGGCTAGAGAAGAATACAAAAAGGAAAAAGAAAGAATGGAAGAGGAGAAGAGAAAAGAGAAATCAGCACAGAGGGGGTGTATTAGCATTTTCGGTCACTTTGTGAAACTGAGAAGAGAATAGCCGATTCCTAATGACTACCTGTGCAATCGGCCCAACCTCCCTAAGGCCCTAGCCGATTCCTACTTAAGTTACTCACATGCCTAGCACATGCCCAAAATAAAAGTATCATCTGCTTACCTTGCAACTTGAACCCTGGCCCTTAAACTCAGTCTACACGTCACTTTTTTAGGAACTTAGTGGCGCCACCTTGCCACTTTACCAAGGGCCACTTTGAGTCATAACTTACGAATTTTTTCTTAAAAGCCCACTTAATCAAGTCCCCTTTTCACTTAAAATCCAAACTTGATATTTTACTGGGTTTTAACTTAGGCTTGGACCTTCTAAAGGCCCACAAGACCCTTAAATATAATTTCGGCAATCTAAACACCAAAATTTCAAAATTTCACCAAAAGTCACAAAAACCCAAAAAATCCCAAAAATTAGGGCGTTACAATTCTACCCCCTTAAACAAATTTCAGCCTCAAAATTTACCTGATCCAAATAGTTGAGGGTATTGTTGACGCAACATCTCTTCTGGCTCCCAAGTAGCCTCCTCTCTGCCATGGTTGCGCCAAAGTACATTTACCAACGGAACTGACTTCTTCTTCAATACTTTGACCTCACGATCCAGTATTTGCACAAGCTCCTCATCAAAAGTTAAATTGGTCTTTACTTCAGTCTCCTCTACTGGTACAACATGTGATGGATCCAATCGATATCGTCCCAGCATGGACACATGGAAGACTTCATGGATTCTATCCAACTCTGTGGTAACTCCAACTGATAAGCTACTGGCCCTACTCGTTTAAGAATCCGATAAGGCCCAATAAACCGCGGACTGAACTTGCCTTTCTTACCAAATCTCAAGATCCTTTTCCACAGCGAAACCTTTAAAAAGACCATATCCCCAACAGCGAACTCGATTTCCTTATGTTTTAGATCCATATACGACTTCTGCCTATCAAATGCCTCCTTTAACCGGTCCGTGATCAGCTTAACTTTACTCTCGGTATCCACCACTAACTCTGGTCCAAGAGCTTGTCATTCTCCGAACTCTATCCAACACGTAGGTGTACGACACCTCAGCCCATAAAGTGCCTCATATGGGGCCATCTGAATACTCACTTTATAACTATTGTTGTATGCAAATTCTGCCAATGGCAAGTAATCCTCCCAACTGCCATGGAAGTCAATAACATAACCCCTTAACATATCCTCCAAAACCTGAATAACCCTTTATGACTGCCCATCTGTCTGAGGGTGAAAAGCAGAGCTGAAGTCCAATCTATACCCAACGCCTCATGCAACTTCTGCCAGAATCGAGATGTAAACCTAGGGTCTCAATCAAAAATAGTCGAAATTGGCACCCCATGCAGTCACACTATCTCTACCACGTACAACTTGGCTAACTTTTGCAATGAGTAATTGGTTCGGACAGGTATGAAATGGGCAGATTTTGTTAACCTATCCACTATCACCCACACGGAATCCTTCTTGGAGGGTGTCCAAGGTAGCCCACTCACGAAATCTATAGTTACTCTCTCCCACTTCCAGAGTGGAGTTTTCACTAGTTGCAACAGTCCAGAAGGTAGTTGGTGCTTAGCCTTAACTTGCTAGCACGTCAGGCATTTCCCAACAAATTCAGTCACCTCTCGCTTCAGTCCAGGCCACCAGTTCACCTCTCGCAAGTCTCGATATAACTTATTCCCTCCAGGATGCATGGCACAAGGTCCACCATGAGCCTCTTTCAGAATTGACTGCCTCAATTCAGAGTCCTTCGGAATACAAACTCTTCCACGAAAAAAAATAACTCCATCAGTATTTAGTCCAAAATCTGAATTCTCCTCATTCTCAGCTTGCTAAAATTGAGAAACCAACGATTCATCTTTCAACTGCTTCTCTTTAATCTATTCAGTCCAAGTAGGTCTCACTTGCAACTCTGCCAATAGACTTCCATCGTCGTACAGACTCAAACGAGCAAATATAACTCTCAAATCAGCAACAACCCTTTGACTCAATGCATCAGCCACCATATTAGCCTTACTTGGGTGATACTCAATCAAACAGTCGTAAGCCTTAAGCAACTCTATCCATCTTCATTGCCTAAGATCCAACTCCTTCTGCGTCAACAGATACTTGAGACTTTTATGGTCTGTGTATATAATACACTTTTCCCCATACAGATAATGTCTCTAGATCTTCAACGTAAAGATCACTGCTGCCAATTCTAAATCATGCGTAGGGTAATTCGCTTCATGAGGCTTCAGCTGTCGCGAAGCATAAGCGACTACCCTTCCCTTTTGCATTAGTACACAGCCTAGACCCATATATGATGCATCACTATACACAATAAAGTCCTTCCCAGACTCTAGCTGAATCAACACTGGCGCCTCAGTTAATACCTTTTTCAACTTGTCAAAAGATTCTTGTTGTTTCTCAGTCCACATAAATGCTACTTCTTTTCTCAACAATTTCGTCAATGGTGCAGTAATCAGAGAAAATCCCTCAACGAATCTTCTGTAATAGCCTGCCAGACCCAGAAAACTCCAAATTTCTGATACTGATCTCGGTGGCTTCCATTCCAGAACTGCCTCAATTTTCTGAGGATCTACCCTAATTCCTTCGGCAGAAACCACATGCCCTAGAAAAGTTACTTCTCGCAACCAAAATTCACACTTACTGAACTTTGCATATAGTTGCTTCTCTCTCAGTACTTGCAGCACAATATGGAGATGCTCATCATGCTTCTCCTCAGTCTCTGAATATACCAAAATATCGTTGATAAAGATGACTACGAATCGATCCAAATATAGTTGGAATACTCAATTCATCAGATCCATAAAAGCTGCAGGTGCGTTCGTCAGTCCAAATGGCATAACCAAAAACTCGTAATGACCATACCGAGTTCTAAATGCCGTCTTATGAATATCCACCTCCTTTACCCTTAATTGATGTTATCCAGATCGAAAATCGATCTTGAAAAATACCGAGGCTCCTCTGAGCTGGTCAAACAGATCGTCTATTCTTGGCAGAGGATATTTGTTCTTTATCGTCAGTTTGTTCAACTGGCGATAACCGATGCACATACGTATTGTCCCATTCTTCTTCTTCACAAACAGCACTGGTACTCCCCACAGAGACACACTCGGTCTAATGAAGCCCCTATCCAACAACTCTTGGATTTGAGCTTTTAGTTCCACCAACTCCTTTGGTGCCATCCTATATGGCGCGATGAGCACTGGAGCCGTTCCAGGCAGCAAGTCGATTCCAAACTCGACTTCTCGATCCGGAGGTAATCCATGAAGCTCCTCAGGAAAGACATCTTGAAAGTCCCTAATAGTTCTGACTATTTCCACAGTCAAATTTTCAGTCTCAGTTTGGCTCACAAAAGCCAAGTACGCCTCGCATCCCTTGCGAATCAGTTTCTCAGCCCTTAAGGCCGAAACAACATTGGACAAGTAGTCCCTTCGCTCTCCAATGACCATTACCTCCTCATCCTCAGCAGTTCTTAACACCATCCTCTTAGCCGCACAATCAAGAGTTGCCTTATGTTTAATCAACCAGTCCATTCCTAAAATCAGGTCGAACTCTCTGAAAGGTAACTCTATCAAGTCTCCAGCAAAGATCCTACCTTGAGTCTCTAAAGGCACCTCCCTAAAGAGTTTATCTACCCTAACCGAGTGAACTAGAGGACTTATCACAGTTACCCCACTCATAGTTTCCTTAGGTTGCACACCCAACGTCCAAGAAATATCACATGCAACATACGAATGGGTTAATCCCACATCTATCAGAGCAGTATAGGGCAAGCTAGAGATCAAAAACATACCGATTATAACGTCATTGCATCACCCTCCTCTCGGCGATGAGCAGCATAAACCAAAGCTGGCTGACGAGCCTCAACATTGCCAGCACCCCTACCAGGAGCTCCACGTCCGCGTCTATTTCCATTGCCACCTCTACCTTGCCCACGACCTCTCGACGGTTGTGGTCCACCTCACACCGGTTGAATAGCCCCTTGTTCAGCAACTTGAGTCTGAGCTGGCCTTCGAGGACAATCCTTGATCCTATGTTCCTTTGACCCTCAACGAAGACATGCTCTTATACATTTCCAGCAGTCCCCCAGATGCACTCTACCACAGTCTCCGTAAGCCTGAGGTCTAACTGTGTTCACCGGCACTGCTCGAATCAGTTCTTCCACCCTAGCTCTCTTAACATTTCAATTTGTAGCACCATATGGTCTAGAATCTCTCCTGAATCAGTTTCGATCCCTATCACGATTCTTTTATTCAGCTTGCTTCACCTCTTCGGCTATCTTAGCCTTCTCTAACAATGCAGCAAAATCGCGCTCTCTCTGCGGAGCTATTAGCACCCTTAGTTCATCCCTGAGGCCATTCTCAACGCGAACACTGCGTTCTACTCAGTAGCAATAATTTCACTGGCATATTGACTCAACCTTAGAAACTCTGCCTCATACTAAGCAACTGACCTACTATCCTGGGTTAGGTTTAGAAATTCCTTCCTACGCGCATCCACATAGCTGGCTCTGACGTATCTTCCCTTGAAAATTGTCTTAAACAATTCCCAGGTTACCCGCTCAGCGGGGGTACTTTCTCTCACAGTAATCCACCATTGATATGCTTCGTCTCACAGCAGAGACACCGCTCCTTTCAGCTTTTGCTCAACTGAGCAATCTAGATCGTCCATAATCCTTTTCGTAGCTTCTAGCCAATATTCAACTATGTTCGGGGCTACTCCAGATACGCCACTGAAAACCTCCGCTCCGTTAGCCCGAAGTCGCTTAGAAATGGATCCTCTGTTTATAGGCCCGAAATTACCTCCAGCAACCATTTCCAGAACCCTTAACATAGCCTATGACAGAGCATTGTCCCCTGCGGCCCGATCGTATGGCTTATTTTCTGCTACCGATGGCGGCCGTGCCCCACCAGCTAGTATATGCTCCGAAGATGAAGACCCAGCTTGCGTACTGCCTCGGCCACGTCCTCGGCCTCGTCTAGGAGCAGCTCTCGTACTCATAACGACTTATCTGATTTAGAATTTTATGACATTAGTTTAACATTTCAATTGTTTATTACAAATGTCTTATGTACGAATAGAGTTTTAGAGTTTGTTTTCACGATTTCGTTGGCTTGCTACAGTCTCAATTTTTTTCTAGGGTCTAATGTTCCCTACAGTCTCAATATCTACAGTTTCAGTACTACCCTATCGACAGTGTCATAGTAGAGTCTCAGTACTATCTACAGCGATATTATAGTATAGTATAGTATAAGTGAGAAGTACTTACAGACTTGGTGCCAGGGATTCAGTGTGCCACTCCTTCAGAAATCAGATTTTAGTAAACCCAATTTAACAAAACTTTCAAAGTAAAAACCTTTAACAAGTGTATTTAAAAATGAAATAAGTTTAGATAGGGTTTTTTTTTCCAAATTTTCAAAAACCAATGGCCTAAGTTTTAAAAATTTTTGAAAAGTTTTTTGGACCCGATCGACAGTCGAGTTGTTGTAACCGAGCTCTGATACCACTAAATGTAACACCCAAACCTGGCCCAAACGTTACGGTCGAATCCAGTGTGTCACATCACCTACATTTAACCATGTTACCTAGTTACTAAGATTAGGGTGAGCTTTGCAAAACCATTATTTGAAGTTTAAAGAGATATTCCCAATTTACTTATTGAGTATCCCATCCACTACCGATCGTTATTTAAAACATGACTTTTGTTACACCTTTGGAGTGTGTGTTTAGTTTTGAAAATGTTCGGTTATCACTTTATTTTGAAAACAAGTAACTTGTATGAGAGCACACCTTAAAACTATCCGATTTCAAAAAACAATTTAAAAAATATCAATCTTAAGTTAGAACAAATTAAATAAGTAAAGAATTAAAAACCCAAAATAAAATAAATAAAGCGGCCTTATTACAACCCAAAACCATAATAAAATAATCTAGATAAATGAAAAAAAATAAAATAATACTTAATTGAAAACCAAAAATTCAATCTTCGTGGCCAACCTGAATCCCTCCCAACTCCAAGTCCACCAACTACGGCTCACATGCATGGATGGAAGAAAAGAGGGGGTGAGTTTGGAAAACTCAGTGTGTATAGAGAGCTCTTCCAGAGCCCAAGTCAGCTCAAGCCCATTGGGCCTAGGCCAAATCCAGTCTCAGTGTTACTGGACCGAAGCCCTATCTAGATACAGTAAACTAGGCCATTAGCCCTTTTCAGATAACAGTACGGCCCATAGGCTGATTTCAGAATAGAACAGATAATAAATATGAATGCAAGCCTAAACCCAGCCTAAATCCAGCCGCTACACTCCACCCGTACCAGCCCTACACTCCATGTGGGGAATAACTCAACCCATCCAGCCCTACACTCCACAGTTGCAGTGTAGCTGCTTAGATAACAGTAAGTTGAGGCAAAGCCTCCAGTACGTGGTCAACCCACTTTCAGTACTTCCTCCATCAATATCCCAGTCCCCATGCAATAGATAATAATGTCATGGAATATAGTAAACAGTAACAGTAGAACATGCGTTTTGGTCAAAGGGTATTATAGTCATTTTGCTCCTAGGGGTAAAATAGTAATTTTCCACCTATAAGGGTATTTCAGTAATTATTCCAATTTTATGAGTTTTATGCATGTCACAGTCACTAATAATCCCATTTTCATCTCAGCAGTCTATTTAACTCGTTTTAACAGTTTCTAGTTATTGGGCCCTGAAACCCTAATGGGCCCTACAGTGTCTATTAGCTACTTAAGCCCATTTAGTCCAAGTTTCATGATCAGTTTACCAGTTTTAGCAGTTTTGATCCCACAGTCTATCAGAACACCTTTAATGCCTATTTTTACCCATATGGGCTCGTAAGCTCATTGGGCCCACATTCGGCCCATCGAGGCCCAACTTACCGAAGTGCACCAAATTGCACACTAATTCATCTCACCAATCCTGATTACCGAATCTTAACATTCCAATCAACCCATGAGCACTCGCATGCTCGCAATCCCACGAAATGCCAGAATTTCAGCATTTCAGCTTTTCGGCTTTTGCCGAATTGAACCATAAGAGGGGGTTTCGATACACACCTGTTTGGCGATTCTACCGAAGATCTCCTATGTGATTCCTCCTACAATTGACCACTTAACAGATTAGATTACTAATCGATGGAAAACTCATACAACCTCTTACCATATTTGGCCAATGTCTTTTAGGCCCTCAAAATCTTACCTTTGCCGAAAACTAATGACTAGATCTAGATCTAGTCATTCCAAAGATCCAAACCCTCGTCAGCAGTCTCTAAATCACACTAACACCAAAGGAAACTGATTATTACAACCCTTTAGAGTCTTAGGCCCCAATCAACAGCCTCCATAAACTCTAGGGACTTTGACTTTTCTAAAACACGAAATAATGTATAGATCTGGGTTGCCGAGTACTTACCACAGTTTTTGCTTCTGTTTCTACTTAGATTTGATGCAGATCTAGCCCCTAAATGCTAGCAGATATCGAATCTTAGAGATATAAAGATTCGACTATAAGCTCCTAAAGATGTGGCATTTTCGACTTTTTGATTGGTGAAGAAGAAGATGTTTTGATGGTGTAGTTTTGGAGTGATGTTGCCAACAAGGGTTAAGGTTTTAGAGAAGGTGAAAGTCGGTCAAGAGGAATGAAAAGAATTGAAGGATTTTGGGTTGGATAAATCGGTACAAAGAGCAATATTTCAGGATTTCGGCTTTTATAACAATCAGCTATGGTGGTTTTGAGGAGGATGGAGTTGAAAGAGAGGATGAGTTGAGTGGTAGGGATGTTCAGCTAGAGAATAATACAAAAAGGAAATAGAAAGTATGGAAGAGGAGAAGAGAAATGAGAAATCGGCACGGGGGGTGTATTAGCATTTTCGGTCACTTTGTGAAACTGAGAAGAGAATAGCACTTTAGGTGGCTAACCCTATTGGCAGGATAGAAGAAAAAGAAAAGAAACTAACCCTAATGACTACATGTGCAATCGGCCCAACCTCTCTAAGGCCCTAGCCGATTCCTACTTAAGTTACTCACATGCCTGGCACATGCCCAAACATAAAAGTATCATCTGCTTACCTTGCAACCCTGGCCCTTAAACTCAGTCTACACGCCACTTTTTTAGGAACTTAGTGGTGCCACCTTGCCACTTTGCCAAGGGCCACTTTGAGTCATAACTTACGGAGTTTTTTCTTAAAAGCCCACTTAACCAAGTCCCTTTTTCACTTAAAATCCAAACTTGATATTTTACTGGGTTTTAACCTAGGCTTGGGCCTTCTAAAGGCCCACTAAGACCCTTAAACATAATTTCGGCAATCCAAACACAAAAATTTCAAAATTTCACCCAAAAGTCACAAAAACCCAAAAAATTCCAAAAATCAGGGCCTTACAGGTATGGATCAAAATGTATGACATATTGATGTTGACAAATGTTATAATTAAATGGATTTGTAGAATATGATATTTGAGTTGTCATTGCTATTTGAAATGTTTTGATCGTGAAGTAATAATTGAGTTGGTATATGACATAAATGTTGTTTATTTTGATATTAAAGATTTCATGCTATGATCAAATTAAAAAGTTAATATATTTACTAAGTTCGACAATCATTATATCTTGATAGTTGCGCATATTCGATTGAGGAATAAGTGAAGTTAATTGATAAGTTTCGATATACATATGTGAGTTACATTTGGTAATATGGATGAATTGATATTTGGCAATTGAGTTCGAATTGGGGATTACTAGATACTACTTGACGGTTGATTATTGATTCGACTGTAATTTGGTTATAAAAGAATACATGAAAAAGTGGTGGATATGTTGTTAAGGAATGGATTTATGTTAAATGTGCACTTAAGTGCTTAGTTGAAAATGTGTTATGGATCTAGGCCATAAAACCTCTGATATATGAATGATATGTGTGAGATAAAATTTTATGCCAGTGATTATATCAGGCTTTATGCTTAGCAGGCTTCATGCCGGTGTATTGTATCAGGCTTTATGCCTAGCAAGCTTCGTGTCGGTGTATTGTATCAGGCTTTATGCCTAGCAGGCTTCGTGCCGGTGTATTGTATCAGGCTTTATGCCTAGCAGGCTTCATGCCGTGTGTTATATTAGACTTTTTGCCTAGTCGACTTCATACGGGCAATGATAACTATGACCGAATGTGTTAAACGAACTAAATGTTCAGGTATGTGAAAGTTGATTTTCTGTTGGAAATAAGTTAAGTTGAATATTGGCATGTGATAAAAGTTATAAAGAATATTAATTGAGATGTTTGGGTATATATATGTACTTTCGACTAGGTTACAGCTTATACATGAATTAATATGTGGGTTATGAAACTATAAGCTTGATAGTTGAGTTGATGTTATGTATTATACATGTTAATATGTGATTTATATGTGTTTGAAATGCAAATATAAATTCGGTTAATGATATGTGCATATGAAATCAAGAAAATGTGATATATGTGTATACTTGTATAAATGTATATGTATTTGTTTTGAAATATGAAAGTGATTTTACAAATCGATGTGAAATTATTAATAAATTAATTAATTGTGAAAGTAATTGTTATGTGTATTTATGTGTAAGCTAAAATCTGGAGCTTTGTTACCCTCATCTACCTTATTTGTGAAATATTAATGCAAAATCTTTAATGTTTGGGTTGAATAAGTTCATGAGTATGGAACTATAGAAGTTCGTGAATGGAAGATCAATAAGAAGATTAGAAAAGTCAATGAATCAGCAAATGAATATAGTGCTAAATGAAATATTGAAAAGTTCTGAAGATTATTCAGACTATGCAACGTCACTGTTAAAGAAGAAGATAACTCCGATTAAATGATCTATTCAAGTATGTTATTTAAGAAAAACATTAGCTAGAAGCTTTTCTGAATCAACTTCTATTAGTGAAGGGATAATGTGAAAATTTCACTAGTGAAAGTACTATGCTTGAAACACGGGGTTGAGGAGGCAACTTGGGAGTTTGAGGTTTTGATGAAAGAACATTACCCAAACCTATTCACTGGTAAGTTTTTCGGGGACAAAAATCCCTAAGGGGGAGAGAGTTGTAACTGCCTGATTTTGACCTAAATCCGAATGGTGATTTCGGGACCACGAATCTGAGTCCGAAAAATATTTTTAAATTATTTTTCCATTTTTATTTTGTGTGAATTTATATCTGTGAATTTTTCGTAACTTAATTTTATCGTTTAGGTATCCGATTAAATGAAAGGACTTAATCACATAAATTGACAATTAGCTAGTTTTAATTGTAATGACTGTTTTGGTAATGGCTTCTTAAATGGAAGCACTTATGATGCAAAAAGTCCAATTATATATATACATATATATATATTAGTGGACGACATTAACTAAGTTGAATATATTTTTCTTATTTAATATGTACAATATATGTATATATATGTTATAATAATAATATGTATATAATATAATATAAGTTATGAGTGGGAAACCATAATGCTTGTAATGGACGGTAGAACCCATGACTTAAACAGTTTATACATGTGTTTTATAAGGTTATTTTGGTAAATCAAATATTAGTTAACTTATAATAAAACATAATAAAATAAGAAAGCTAAGCCTTGTTCATCTTTTATGACCGAAAATAAAAACAAGAAGAAAGGAGAAAAGAGTTAGGCATTCGGTCTTTATTCAAGCAAATTGAGGTATGTGTTCAACTTGGTTTTCAATAATTTTTGTGTTCTTGAAATAGTTTCTAAGATATCTTCAAAACCCAAGTGTTAATTTTTGAAATAATAGATAAATGTTCATTCTGTCATGGTTAAATTTCATAGATTGTTGTTGTTGATGATAGAATATTAGTGATATGTGGTAGATGGATGAATTTTAATATTGGGTTTTCGGGGAATTTGAACAATTAAGACTAATTTGTAAAAATTATTAAATAGGGGGACTAAATGACAAAATAAGTGAAAAAGGTGGACTTATTGGTGAATAGAGTAATTTCGGCTTAAGTGTTTCATGGATAAATTCTTGCTGTTCGGTATTTTTTGGACTTTGGACTAATTTGTCAATGCGTAAAAGAATAAAGGGCTATTGTGTAAATATCCTAGTGATGTGATTTTTGAGTGAAAATAATATGGTCAATTGATTTAAATAAATTCAACTTATTGTCAATTTAGCTCAAGAACAAAAGAGATCGGAATTGGGCCAGGGGAAAGTAAGGTTATCCGAGTAGTCGATTTAGCGCGTGCTAATATCCTAGGTAAGTTTTAAGCAATTGAGTTGATTGAATTAAATTATAATGTAGTTCATGAATTCAGTGGAAGTATATAAATATATCTGTATGGCTTGGCATAATCGAAGGTGAATATATATGGATAATTTGGTATAATCGAAGGTGAATGTATATGTATAACTTGGTATAGTTGAAGGTGTATATATAATGTGGTTTGATGTAACCGAATGTGTTTATATTTGTGGGATTAGATGTAGCAAAGTGTTATATATATATTTATATATATACATTTATTTTATCTAGCTGATTGTGGTATAGGTATGCATATATATAAGCAAAAGAGTAGTAAGCTTGAGATGAGTATTAAATGTGCAAAATGAAATTTGTACCGAGTACTAAGGGTACGAAATTGGTCGTTTGGCACTAAATGTGCAAATTGAATTTATACCGAGTACTAAGTGTACGAGATCGGTTAATAAGCACTAAATGTGCGAATTATTTTTAAGCTCGAAGATAGAGTTCGATAAATTTTGATGTAACGCCCTGATTTTCGGGATTTTTCAGGTTTTTGTGATTTTTGGTGAATTTTACAATTTTTGTATTTTGGATACTGGAATTGTGTTTAAATGTGTTAGTGGGCCTTTAGAAGGCCCAAGCCTAAGTTAAAACCCATTAAAATATCAAGTTTGAATTTTAAGTGAATAGGAGACTTGGTTAAGTGGGCTTTTAAGAAAACTGTGACATTTTTGGGTCATTGGGTGTGTATTTTGAGGAAACTGTGAGTGGGGTAACTGTGATTAGTCCACTGGGTCACTCGGCTAGGGTAGATAAACTCTTTAGGGAGGTGCCTTTAAAGACTCAAGGTAGGATCTTTGCTGGAGACTTGATGGAGTTACCATTCGGAGAGTTCAATATGATCTTAGTAATGGATTGGTTGACCAAGCATAGGGCAACTTTAGATTGTGCAGCTAAGAGGATGGTGTTAAGGACTATTGAGGATGAGGAGGTAATGGTTATTGGAGAACGAAGGGATTACTTGTCCAATGTGGTATCGGCTTTAAGGGTTGAGAAACTGATTCGCAAAGGATGTGAGGCATACTTGGCTTTCATAAGTCAAGCTGAAACGGAGGATCTGATTGTGAGAACAGTCAGAACTGTTAGGGAATTTCAAGATGTTTTCCCAGAGGAGCTTCCTGGATTACCTCTGAATCAAGAAGTTGATTTTGGGATTGATTTGTCTCATGGAACGGCTCCAGTGTCCATCGCACCCTATAGGATGGCACCAAAGGAGTTGGTGGAACTGAAAGCTCAAATCCAAGAGTTGTTGGATAGAGGCTTCATTAGACCAAGTGTGTCTCCGTGGGGAGCACCTGTGTTGTTTGTGAAGAAGAAGGATGGGACGATGCGTATGTGCATTGATTATCGCTAGTTGAACAAACTGACGATAAAGAACAAGTACCCACTACCAAGGATCAATGACATATTCGATCAGCTTAGGGGAGCTTTGGTATTTTCCAAGATCGATCTTCGATCTGGATATCATCAACTAAGGGTAAAGGAGGTGGATATTCATAAGATAGCATTCAGGACTCGATATGGTCACTATGAGTTTCTGGTTATGCTATTTGGGTTGATGAACGCACTTGTAGCTTTTATGGATCTGATGAATCGAGTGTTCCAACACTACTTGGACCGATTTGTGGTCGTCCTTATCGATGATATTCTGGTATATTCAGAAACTGAGGAGAAGCATGATGAGGATCTCCGTATTGTGCTGCAAGTGCTGAGAGAGAAGCAACTCTATACGAAGTTCAGTAAGTGTGAATTTTGGTTGTGAGAAGTGACTTTTCTGGGGCATGTTGTTTCTGCTAAAGGAATTAGAGTAGATCCACGAAAAATTGAGGCAGCTCTGGAATGGAAGCCACCGAGGTCAGTATCAGAAATCGTGAGTTTTCTAGGTATGGCAGGCTATTACAGAAGGTTCGTAGAGGGATTTTCTCTGATTGCTGCACCATTGATGAAACTGTTAAGGAAAGGAGTAGTGTTTGTTTGGACTGAGAAACAGCAAGAGGCTTTCGATAAGCTGAAAAAGGTTTTGACTAAGGCGCCAGTGTTGATTCAACCAAAGTCTGGGAAGGACTTCACTGTGTATAGCCACGCATCGCATGTGGGATTAGGATGCATACTGATGCAAGAGGGTAAGGTGGTTGCTTATGCTTTGCGATAGCTTAAGCCTCACGAAGCGAATTACCCTACGCATGATTTAGAGTTGACCGCAATGGTCTTCGCGTTGAAAATTTAGAGACACTATTTATATGGAGAAAGGTGTATTATCTACATAGATCATAAAAGTCTAAAGTATCTGTTGACTTAAAAGGAGTTAAACCTTAGGCAACAAAGATGGATAGAGTTGCTTAAGGATTACGACTGTTCGATTGAATACCACCCAGGCAAGGCTAATGTGGTGGCTGATGCATTGAGTCGAAGGGTTGTTGCTGATTTGAGAGCTATGTTTGCTCGTTTGAGTCTGTACAACAATGGAAGTCTGTTAGTAGAATTGCAAGTACGACCAGTTTGGACTGAGCAGATTAAGGAGAAACAGTTAAAGGATAATTTGTTGGTTCCTCGATTTTAGCAAGCTGAGAATGGGGAGAATTCAAATTTTGGACTGAATACTGATGGAGTTCTCTGCTTTCGTGGAAGGATTTGTATTCCAAAGGATTCTGAATTGAGGCAGTCAATTCTGAAAGAGGCTCATGGTGGACCTTGTGCTATGCATCTTGGAGGGAATAAGTTGTATAGGGATTTGTGAGAGGTCTACTGGTGGCCTGGTTTAAAGAGAGAGGTGACTGAATTTGTTGGGAAATGTCTGACGTGCCAGCAAGCTAAGACTGAGCACCAACTACCTTCTGGGTTGCTTCAATCGATGAAAATTCCACTCTGGCAGTGGGAGAGAGTAACTATGGATTTTGTGAGTGGGCTACCTTTGACACCCTCCAAGAAAGATTCTGTGTGGGTGATTGTGGATAGGTTAACGAAATCTGCCCATTTCATACCTGTCCGTACCGATTACTCACTTCAGAAGTTGGCTAAGTTGTATGTGGCAGAGATAGTGCGACTGCATGGGGTGCTAGTTTCGATGATTTCTGATCGAGACCCTAGGTTCACATCTCGATTCTGGCAGAAGTTGCATGAGGCGTTGGGTACACGATTGGACTTCAGCACTGCTTTTCACCCTTAGACAGATGGACAGTCGGAAAAGGTTATTCAGGTTCTGGAGGATATGTTAAGAGGTTGTGTCATCAACTTTCGAGGTAGTTGGGAGGACTACTTGCCATTTGCGGAGTTCGCGTACAACAACAATTATTAAGCGAATATTCAAATGGCTCCATATGAGGTACTTTATGGGCGAAGATGTCGTACGCCTACGTGTTGGACGGAGTTGGGAGAGCGACAAGTTCTTGGACCTAAATTAGTGGCAGATACTGAGAGTAAAGTTAAGTTGATCATGGATCAGTTAAAGAAGGCCTCTGATAGGCAGAAGTCGTATGCGGATCTGAAGTGTAAAGAGATTGAATTCACTGTTGGGGATATGGTTTTCTTAAAGGTTTCACCTTGGAAGAAGATTTTGAGGTTTGGCAAGAAAGGCAAACTGAGTCTGCGGTTTATAGGGCCTTATTGTGTTCTTAAATGGGTACGGCCAGTGGCGTATCAGTTGGAGTTACCACCGGAGTTGGATAGAATCCATGACATCTTTCATGTGTCCATGCTAAGACGGTATAGATCGGATCCTTTACATATTATACCAGTGGAAGAAATTGAGGTAAAAATCGATTTGACCTTTGAGGAGGAACCCATGCAAATTCTAGATCGAGAGGTTAAAGTCTTAAGAAGGAAGTCAGTTCCGTTGGTAAAAGTACTGTGGCGCAATCATGGAAAGGAAGAGGTTACTTGGGAGCCAGAAGAGACTATGCATCAACAATACCCTCAATTATTTGGATCAGGTAAATTTCGAGGCTGAAATTTCTTTAAGGGGGTAGAGTTGTAACGCCCTGATTTTTGGGATTTTTCGGGTTTGTATGATTTTTGGTGAATTTTAAAATTTTGGTGTTCTGGATACTGGAATTGTGTTTAAATGTGTGAGTGGGCCTTTAGAAGGCCCAAGCCTAAGTTAAAACCCGGTAAAATATCAAGTTCAGATTTGAAGTGAATAGGAGACTTGGTTAAGTGGGCTTTAAGAAAAACTTGGTAAAATATGACACAAATAGGGCCTTGGTAAAGTGGCAAGGTGGCGCCACTAAACTCCTAAAAAAGTGGCGGTGGATGAGGGTAGAGAGCCTGAGTTCAAGTCACAAGGTAAGCATATGGTTACTTTTAATTTTTAGGCATGTGTTGGGCATGTGTTTGACTTAAGTAGAATCGGCTAGGGCCTTGGGGAGGTTGGGTCGATTGCTTTAGTGATGATTAGGGTTAGTTTCTTTTCTTTTCTGTCTTGGAGAATTAGGGTTAGCCACCTAGAGTGTTCATCTTTTTCTTTCATTCACCTCTTAGTGTAGCAAAAAGCCAAAACGCAAAGTACACCCCCTCTGTGCCGATTTCTTCTTCTTCTTCCCCTCTCCTTCATTCTTTTCTTTTCCTTTTTGTTTCTTCTCTAGCAGAACGTCCCTACCACTCACCTCACTCCCTCTGTCGATCCTATTCTTTTTTAAGCCACTATAGCCGAATACCAAAAAACCCGAAATCCCGAAACCATTGCTTCTTGTGCCGATTTCTCCAAGCCAAAAACCCTCTATTCTTTTCATCCCTTTAGACCGATTTCCACCTTCTCTAAACCCTTATTACTTATCGACAACACCACTCCAAAACTACTACCCAAATCATCATCTTCTTCACTAGTCAGAAAAACCGAAAACGCCATATCCTTAGGAGTCCATAGCCAAAACTTTAGATCTCCTGGATTCGAGTTCTACTATCATTTAGGGGCTAGATCTGTATTAGATCTAACTAGAAACAGAAGGGGAATCAGTGGTAAGTGCTCATCACCTCAGATCTATTCTTATTTTGTTATTTAGAAAAAGCTGAAGTCCCTAGAGTTTAGGGAGGCTGTCGATTGGGGCTTAAGACCCTAATGGGTTGTATTAATCAGTTTCTTTTGGTGTTAGTGTGACTCAAAGACTGTTGACCAGGGCTTGGATCTTTGGAACGACTAGATCTAGATCTAGTCATCAGTTTTCAGCAAAGGTAAGATTTTGAGGGCCTTAGGGGCATTGGCCGAATATGGTAAGTGAACATTGAGATTGGTTATACGGATTTGTAAAATAAAAGTTGTGGTAATTGATTGTAGCATATCGTGGGGGATCTCATTAGCAGCCATCGCGAATCAGGTGTGTATCGAACACCCTCTCATAGTTCAATTCGGTAAAAGCTGAAATCCTAAAATTCTGGCATTTTGTGGGCTTGTGAGTGTGCGAATGCTCACAAGACGTTTAGAAATCGTTAGATCTGAAATCGCAAAGGGGTAAGCTAGTCGCGTGTGGAATTTCGTATACTTCGGTAGTTGCGCCTTGATGGGCTGCAAATAGGCCCAATGGGCTTACGGGCCATATGGGTGAAAACGGGCAATTAGGGTGTACTGATATATTGTAGGTTCAAAACTACCTAAACTGATAAATTGATCTTAAAATCTGGACTAAATGGGCTTAAATAGCTAATCGAAACTATAGGGCCCATTAGGGGTTTTAGGGCCCGATGGCTAAAAATTGTTAAAACGAGTTAATTAAACTGCTGAGATGAAAATTCGGTTAATAATGACTGAAATCTGTATAAAACCCTAGGAAACTGATAAAATTACTGAAATACTTTTATAGGTGGAAAATTACTGTTTTACCTTTAGGAGCAAAATGACTGTTATACCCCTAGGGCTAACTGTGACCAAAATACATGTTTTACTGTTACTGTTTATTGCATGCCATGTCATTATTATCTGTTGCCTGGGACTGGGATATTGATGGAGGAAGTATGAAAGTGGCTTGACCACGTACTGGAGGCTTTGCCTCAACTTACTGATATCTAAGTAGCTATGCTGCAACTGTGGAGTGTAGGGCTGGGTGGGTTGAGTTACTCCCCACATGGTGTGTAAGGCTGGTACGGGTGGAGTGTAACGGTTGGATTTAGGCTGGGTTGGGCTTGCATACATGTTAATATCTGTTCTGTTCTGAAATGGGCCTCTGGGCCGTACTGTTATCTAAAAAGGGCTAAGGCCCAGTTTACTGTATCTGGATAGGGCTTCGGCCCAGTGGGCTTGAGTTGATTTGGGCTTGGGATGGGCATTCTATACACATTGAGTTTTCCAAACTCACCCCCTTTCTTTCCATTCGTGCAGGTGAGCCCTAGTTGGTGGACTTGGAGCTGGGAGGGATTCAAAGTGGCCACGAAGATTAAATTTCTAGTTTTCAAATATTTTATTCCATTATATAGATTATTTTTATTTTGGTTTCTGGGTTGTAATAAGGCCGCTCTATTTATTTTATTTTAGGTTTTTAATTCTTTACGTATTTAATTTGTTTTAACTTAAGAATAATATTGTTTAAATTGTTTTTTTTTTTAAATCGAATTTACTTGTTTTCAAAATAACATGATAAACGAATGGTTTCAAAGCCAAATGCACTTTCCAAAGAGTATCAAAAGTCACATTTTTAAATAAAGCTTTCACAATCAGTAGTAAATAGGACATTTATTAAGCCAATCAGGAATTTCTATTAAAATAACAAAAACGGTTTTGGCAGAGCACACTCTAATCTTAGTAACAAGGTAACATGGTTAGATGTAGGTGATGTGACACTCTAGATTTGGCCATAACGTCTGGGTCGGGTTTGGGGTGTTACATTCGATATTATGAAATGTTTGCATTTGAGACATAAATTATATATGGTTGCTTATGAAGTATATGAAATTGTTAAGTATGGAGTGATTATTTGAAATTTAGCATAAGTCGTATATTTGAATGCCTTGTACTTAGAATTGTGGTTATACATTAAAAATAAATTTAGTTATTAGTTCGGCATTGAGATTAGAAGTAGTATATGTTTATGATTGTGCAAGTAAGTTTTAATTTGGTGAAAATATGGCCAAATTGGTTTATTATGCAAATGTGCAAGGCTTATAATTTGATATGTTAGTTTTGGCCTTTGAGCTTGGAAACGGTTATAAATACTATGGTTTAGTGCGCATGGAATTGTCTTGTATCAAATTAATTATAATTTGATAGTGGAATGTCATAAATGAAATGCTTTGATAATTCGAGCAGCGGATTTTAAAGTATCGGGAATATGATTTTGACGTATGTTAATTAACTTAAATTATTATTTTTTGATTAGTGGACGAAATAATTCAATTTATTTTTTTATTTGGGCTCAAGACCTAAAGATACGAGACTCGAATCATGGAAAATAGGAATTAGCCGAATAGTTGATATTATCGTATAAAATTATCCAAGTAAGTTCTTAAGTGATTAAATTCAGATATTTGTCCTGTCTCAAAATAAACTAATAGATTGAATTGGTATAATTGATTATTTGTGATTTTTGTTTAAAGTGATTCGACATATATGATTTGGTATGAAATTATGCTAAATTTACAGATTCAATTATATATATATACATGAGATTATACAGAAGTTGTATATTCGGCCTTGTGAAGTAATTTATTAAAGTGAATTAATAAATATCCAGTAATGATATATTGAATTCGTATATGTATACCTATTCATCAATTCGGGATATAAGCAATGTAGTGAATTTTATACATTTGACCTTATGAGTAAGTAATCATGTGATGTTGAAATTAGTTAAGTAGATTCGGCCATGTTTACTTAGCTAAGATAAGTAATGTTCCCAATGGTGTTATTCAGTTAACTAAGTGATGCTTGCTTATGCGAAGTTAAATATGGAATTATAGTTAAAAGTATAATGACATTTTCATGGATTTGGTATCATCGACCATGTAGGCTATGTATATATATGAGTGATATTATACTATGAATTATGAATTTGTTATATTCATAAATGTATTATTGATGTTATGATTATTTGGATTGAAAGTGGATATGATTATGATCCGAAAAGATAAGGTCTATGTGAAAATGAGATAAGATTAATGGCAAGTGACTATAATCGAATAAATTATATAAGAATTGTGATATAGTAACCGTGTTCGTAAATATATGATTTTGGTACATGTGAATTTTTTTTGAAACTAAAAAATGTAAGGTGATTATGTATTGAATAATGATATGTGAAACAAGTTACCATGAATGAAAAAGAAAGGTACACATATGATTATATATGATATATGTGCTTACTATATGGCCTTGTGGTCCCATGATTTGAACATGGGAAATATGAAATAAGAAAAATGGTTTTGAGATATGACTAGGTCTTAAATTGAAATCTGAACGTGAAATGGATATTAAGAGGGTGATATTAAGATGCTTAGTTTTTATATCCATAAATCGGTTAGTGAAGCAATGACAATGGTTTGGTTGGTTACATAATGAATATGTACAAGTTTGATTTATATAATTGAGCTAACGGTTATTATTTGAATTTAAAAGCATAATTTTATGTATAGACAAATAAAATAAGTGAAGCTATTTAATGAAGTTATATGAATTCAAGAGTACAATGGATGTATCTGTGATTGAGATTGACTAAAATTCAGTTTAGTGTTATGGAATTATAATTATCATTAAAATGATTTATTTGCTTATGGGTTATTAAGCTTTTAAAGCTTACTCTGTGTGTTTTTCCTACGTCTATAGAGCTTCAAAGATTTGCTCGGGTTGGAAATCTGGGAGACGACTTTACACTATCCAGTTTTCGTTCCGGTAAATAAGTGCTTTGAGTTTTGGTTATATGGCATGTATAGGTTAGTTTCGATATGTCCATTTCAATTGTATTTATATATATATAAGCCATGCGAAAATGGCTTGTTTATTATGTCAAATTAGTTTGGTACTTTGATTAAATAATGGTTATCCATGTTGAGAAATCAACCAAAGTATAATATAATTATGGACTATGCTTGATATGTTGTTTATGGTTTTGATGTTTTGGATAATTCAGGTAGTAATGTTCATGTGCCGAATATAGTTAGTTACAGTTGTTGTGTTTTCGATTGTGTATGTTTTTATAAGATTCATTAATTAATGAGATCTCTGATTAATTTAAGAGTTTAAAAAATGATTAGTTATGATTAATATGAATATGAGTGTACTTCTGGTAATGCCTCGTAACCCTTCCGGCGACGGATTTGGGTTAGGGGTGTTACAGGAATAGATTTCCTTCGCTAAACCTTAATGTCGTGATCTAAAATCTATACCGGCTCCTCCTCGAAGGTCAGGTCAGGCCTAACCTCAATCTCCTAAACAGGGACAATATACGTGGGATCAAAGCGATAGCCCCTCAAAATCAAGATGTGGAATACATCATGAATGCGCTCGAACTCCGGAGGTAGCTCTAACTGATAAGTGATAGGTCCAACTCGTTTTAGAATTTAGTACGGCCTGATAAACCTAAGGCTCAGCTTGCCCTTGCAACCGAACCTCAGAACCTTCTTCCATGGCGAGGCTTTGAGAAATACTAAATCCCCCATAGAATACTCGATATCCTTTCTTTTCAGGTCCGCATAGGACTTCTTCCTATCAGATGTAGCCTTCAGTCAATCCCGAATTAATCTGACATTATCCTTAGTTTTAGAAACCAATTCTAGGCCCAGAACAATTGCTCACCCAACTCAGTCCAACATAAGGGAGTGCAATACTTACGACCGTACAAGGCCTCGTAAGGTGCCATCTAGATGTTAGACTGGTAGTTATTATTATACGTAAACTCTATTAATGGAAAGTACTCCTCCCAACTGCCTAAAAAATTAATAATGTCGCCCCTCAACGTATCCTCCAGTACCTGAATCACCCTCTCTGACTGACTATCTGTCTAAGGATGGAAAGCAGTACTGAAGTCAAACTTTGAACCCAAAGTCTCATGTAGTTTCTTCTAGAACCAAGACGTGAAGCGAGGATCCCTATCAAAGATGATCGAGATAGGAACCCTGTGCAGTCTCACTATTTCAGATATATAGAGCTTAGCCAATTTCTAGAGAGAAAAGTCTGCTCTTATCGGGATAAAGTGATCAAATTTGGTTAATCGATCCATGATGACCCAGACAAAATCCTTCTTAGTGGGTGTTAGAGGCAACCCACAAACAAAGTCCATCGTTACTCGCTCCTATTTCCATAACGAAATCTTAATCGACTGTAGCAAACCCGAAGGTAACTGATGCTCAGCCTTAACCTGCTGACAAGTCAAAAAGTGAGCAACAAAGTTAGTAACTTCGCGCTTCAACCCTAGTCACCAGTACAACTCTCAAAGATCTCGGCACATCTTATTCCAGTCGGGATGCATAACATAAGGGCTACTATGCACTTCCCTCAGAATCAACTGTCTTAAATCCTCAACATTTAGTACACAAATTTGACTACGGAAACAAAGTACCCCATCACTGTTTTTCCCAAAATCAGTAGTGCTGCAACTCTCAATCTGACGAAAACGTGACTCAAGAGACTTATCCCCTAACTGTTTACCTCGAATCTATTTAACCCAAGTCAGTTTAACCTAAAGTTTCGCCAACAAGCTCCCATCATTGAATAAGCTAAGTGGATCGAACATCGCTCTCAGATTAGTCATAGCCCTACGGCTCAACACATCGGCCACTATATTGGCCTTGCCGGGATGGTACTTAATGGTACAATCATAATCCTTAAGTAGCTCAACCCATGTACACTGCCTAAGATTCAACTCCTTCTGAGTGAGAAGATATTTGAGGCTTTTGTGATCAGTGTAAATGATACACTTCTCACGGTACAGATAGTGCCCCCAAATTTTCAGAGCGAAGACTAAAGTAGCCAGTACCAAATCATGAGTCGGATAGTTTACCTCATGCGTCTTAAGCTGACGTGACACATAAAAGACGTCCTTACCATCCTACATCAGAATGCAACCCAGATCCACATGCAACACATCATTGTATACTATGAACTCCTTCCCAGATTCAAGCTGTATCAGAACAGGAGCCTTAGTCAAAACAGATTCAAGCTTCTCAAAGCTTTTTTGTTGCGCATTAGTCCAGACATGTAACAACCCGAATTAAGGCCTAAATAGAATAGTGGTTTTGAAACCATGAATCTGAAGTCAAAATATTTATTACGATTGAGTTTTAATGTTTATTGAGTGCTTGAATGTTTGTGTGAAATTTTGGTTGAAAACTTTTATTATTTAGATGTCTAATTTGGTAAGTTGGACTAAATTACAATAGGTGAAAAATGTGTGTTTAGATCCATAAAAGGTACTTGATTGAAATGGGTTTTTAAATTCGATGTCCTTATTTGTTAATTAGATCATTTTATTTTAGTTTGGACAAAAATGCCTAAGGAAGGATAAAATACAAAAAGGTTAATGAATGGCATTTTGGTCATTTGGTTAACAAAAGAAATAAAAGGGAAATAAGGCCAAAATTGTGTCCATCTTCATCCTCCTTAGCTGAATTCTTTAAGAAGCCATAGATAGGGTTTCTTCATCCTTCAAGCTTGATTGTATGTACCTCCTAACCCCATTTTTGATGTTATTCGTATTTTTAAAATCCTCGTAGCTTGATCTAGCTATTTCTACCACTATTTTGAGCTAGGGTTTTTATTTAAAATTTTACCCATGGATGAGATATATGTGTTTTGATGTCTACTGGTAGAATATGAAAGTTTGAACTGTGGTAAATAACTGTTACTAGATGATTTTTGGTGACAATGGGTAAACAGGACCTATTTGTAAATGTTGTAAAATAAGTGTAGAGAATGTGATTTAGTGGAAATTTTGGGCTGCTATAAGAGAGAATATGAATTGACTAGGCTTGGGAGTGTGAAAATTTAACACATTTCATTTTGCAAGTCTAGGGATTAAAATGTAAAAATTGTAAAAGTTAGGGGCCAAATTGTAAATTTTGCTATAGGATGATTTTGGATTAATTTGAATATTGTCTATATTAAATAAGCTGAATGAGTCATTATAGATTAAGAAGAATGTCGAATCGACCTTGACTGAGGCAAAGGCAAGGTTTCGGACTAAATTACAAATTGTCATATTTTATAACAAGGAAAGTTTATGTAAATAATACATCTTTTTTATTTAGGTTTTTACATGTTGATACCTTAGGTGAAATGTGAGTGAATATTATTGATATTTGCTAAAATGATGAAAAGTGAGGAAATTTCTGAATAAGCCTTCGGAATAGAAAAAGGATATGGATGAATGCGATGTAGCTATGATTAGTGGTGCTCTATGTGCGAACCACTGTGCATCTATGATTATTGGTAGGCTATGTGTGAACCACCGTGTATCTATGATTATTCCTGGGCTATGTGTGAACCACCATGTATTCGTTATCATTGGTGGGCTATGTGCAGATCACCGTGTATTTGTTATTATTTTGAAGTGTTCATCGGGAAAATTAACTAAGTGGAATTTCATGTGACGAAATGGTGATAAGTGTAGGGTTATAAGTACATGTAGTCGTGAGCACTGTTTATGATATGTGTGTGAACTTGGGTAAGGTTTGATATGACTAAGTGCAACTCCAAGAATTTGAATTGTTCATGCTTAGTATGTATGTACTTGAATGTTAAATATGTGGTGTGATGTCTATTATTTACATATAGACTTACTAAGCTTAAAGCTTACTCCTTTCTCTTTTCCCTTGTTTTATAGTGTAGTACTCCTTTCTCTTTTCCCTTGTTTTATAGTGTAGCCATGCCAGCTCGAGATATGGAGATTGCCGGAGGATCATCCATACTATCAACACTTTTTGGTATATTGAAATTTACATTGAATTATGGCATGTATAGGGACTTGGTTATCTTGTATATATGTCACATTTGGTTGAGCCTATGTCGTTGGCTCATATTAGTCAAATGATCATTTTATGTAAGGCCATTTGAAATTGGTCAATACAGGTTTTAATATATGCATAAAAGTGAGGTCATTCATGAATTCAGCATTTGTATGCTTTGGTTGGCAATTATTTGTGGTTCTTAAATATACCAAGTATGGTATGTGAAGAATGTGTTATTTGAATAAAGAATTTATGTTGTAATTGAGGCTATGTGGATGTTTAATAGTATCTTCTCTTCTAAAAGCCGAATCTACTTCTTCTTATTGTTCCCTTCTTGTCAACTTCTTTTAGATTGAACACTCCCCCTCTTTTCTCTGAAACCAAAACTCTCAAGTCACTCATCTTTTTTTCGACCATCTTTTTAGTTGTCACAACTTATTCTTCTTCTGTTATCTTTCTTCAAAATCAAATCTCAACCCCGTCTCAAGTAATTTTTTCTCAAACCTGAAACACTTAACTTTGTAGCCGATTTCTTCTTGGTTGACTACTTCAAAAGCTGAAATCCCGAAGCCCATATCATCCCCTAGTGTCGATTTGTGGAAGAAGTCAAAACCTTCATATTCGCGGTAAATTAGGAATTGAATCTTTAGATCTAGTGGATCAATTCTTGTGGTAAGTACTCAGAACTACTTCTCATGCGTTATCTTTGGATTTAAGAAAAGCCGAAAGTCCCTAAATAATTTAGGGAGGCTGTCGACTATAGTAAAGGGTATTGCTAGTCCTTTTAATCGGTTTTATGTGTATTTGTTGCGAAAGGGACGATCTAGCAAGGAGCGTAGGAGGCTTGGATCATTGGAACAACTAGATCTAGATCTAGTCCCTATTTTCGACAAAGGTAAGTGTTCTAAGGCTAAAGTGGAGTTGGCCGAATGTGGTAAGTGGGTATTATGTTAGTTATCGTTAATTTGTAAGTCTGATTTGTTGAGTGACCAATTGTAGGATACTCGTGGGAGATTTCAGTAGCGTTTGTCCTAAATCAGGTGTGTAAACGAACACCCTCTAGTAGTCTAAATCAGGAAAAGCCAAAAAGCTAAAATGTCGAAATTCTGGCATTTCGTGGGCTTGCGAGCGTGTGATCGCTCGTGGGTCAGTTGGAAATAGTCAGGTCTGAAATCGCAACTAGTAAGATGGATGAGTGCGTAATTTTGTGCACTTTGGTAATTTAGGCCTCCCTGGGCTGAATATGGGCCAAATGGGCTTATAGGCCCATTTGGGTGAAAACTAGCGATAAGCTTATTTTGGTATACTGTAGGTTAAAACTATTGAACTGGACATAGAATTTGGGCTAAAAGGGCCAAAATAGCTAAATGACACTGTAGCGCCCATTAAGGGGATTTTAGGGCCCAATAACTCTAAACCGCTAAAATGGGTTAAATAAGCTATGGAGATGGAAAATTGGACTGTTAATAACTAAAATAGGCATTAAACCCTAAAAACTGGCATAAATACTTAAATACCCTTATGGGTGAAAAATTACTATATTACCCCTAGGTGCAAAATGACCGTTATACCCTTAGGGCTAAATTTGTCTGAAATGTATGCTTTACTGTTTCTGTTCACTGGATGCCATGACATGATTATCTGTTGCATGGGACTGGGTTTATTGATGGAGGAAGTGCAAGTGGCATTGCCACATTATTGAAAAGGGGCTTTGCCTCGGTTTACTGAAAGGGGCTTTACCTCGGTTTGCTGAAAGGGGCTTTGCCTCATTTTATTGAAAAGGGATTTTCCAAGTTATACTGTTAGTGGCTAAGCCACGTTATCTGAGCAGCTATGCTGTGATTGCGGTATGTTGGGCTGGGTGGGTCGAGTTATTCGCAACAAGTGTGTTGGGCTGGTACAGGTGGTGTGTAGCAGATGGATTTAGGCTGGGTTTGGGCATACATACATTATTACTGATCTGTTTTTGTAATGGGCCTATGGGCCGCACTGTTTACTGAATAGGGCTAAGGCCCAGTTAATACGAAATCTGATAGGGCTTAAGCCTAGATTATACTGAGACTGGATAGGGCGTAGGCCTAGTAAGCTTGAGCTTATTTGGGCTCTAGATGGGCTTTCTTTACACACTGAGTTTCCAAACTCACCCTTTTTCTTCCATCCATGCAAGCGAGCCCTAGACTGGTGGACTTGGAGCTAGAGGGATTCAGAGTGGCCACGTAGACTGCATTGCTGGTTTTAATTAAGTTATTCATTTTCCTATTTTCTTTTAAATTATTTTTCATTATGGTTTGGGTTTGTAATAAGGCCGCTTTAATTATTTTAATTTGAGTTTTGAATTATTTACTTATACTATACTTTAAATGATTTGAATAAAGCTGCGCGAGTTTTCTTAAAAATTAATCAACATTTTCAAAATAAATCACGTGTATCAAAGGAGTAACAAAAGTTAATCCAATACCTTATAATATGAAATCCCCTAAAATTGGAAGCGGATAGGACGTTCACAATCAAACCAGGATTCTCTCATTAAACTCTAATAATAGTTTTGCAAGACTCACCCTAATCGTAGTAACTAGGAAACATGGTTAGTTTGTCATTGGTGTTACACACCAGATTCGGCCGTAACGTTTGGGCCGGGTTTGGGGTGTTACACTTAGTGATATCAGAGCCAAGTTGCAACAGCTTGGCTGTGGATAGGGTCCAAAAAAAAGTTTTACAATTAAGACCCAAGAAGGGTATTTTGAAATCGGGTTTGGAAAATTCTTAAGGAAAACCTTTTTCAAACTCATTTTCTTCAAGGAATACATGTCTTAAGGTTTATTCTCAAAAGGTAAAGTTTTCTGGGCTTTCTAAAATCTGGTATCTGAAGGAGTGGCACACTGAATCCCCGGCACCAAGTCTGTAAGTATTCTTCACTTATACTCTACTATACTAAAACATTACTGTAGATAGCACTAAGACACTACTATGATACTGTAGATAGGGTAGTACTGAAAACTGTAAGACTAAGACTGTAGGGAAACTAAACCCTAGAAGACTGAGACTGTAGCTAGGCTACGATTTCGCGAAAACAAACTCTGAAACTCTATCTATACATAAGACATTTTGTAATAAACAACTAAAATATTAAACTAATTTCATAAAATTCGTAATTAGATAAGTCGATATGAGTACAATCGCTGCTCGTGGACGAGGCCGTGGACGTGGCTGAGGTAGTGCGCAAGCTGGATCTTCGAATTCTGGACATGTGCCAGCTGGGGAGGCACAAGCGCCACCAGCGACTGAGACTGGATCATATGATCGGGCTGCAGGGGACAACGCTCTGTCTCAAGCCATGTTAAGGGTTTTAGATAGGGTCGCTGGGGCGAGCACTAGAACTGTGAATAGGGGTTCCATTTCTGAGTGACTCCGGGCCAACAGAGCGAAGGTCTTTAGGGGCATATCTGGAGTAGTCCCAAATGTAGCTGAGTATTGGCTGGAAGCTACGGAACAGATTATGGATGACTTGGATTGCTCGATGAAGCAAAAGCTGAAAGGAGCGATGTCTCTGCTGTGAGCCGAGGCATATCAGTGGTGGATCACTGTGAAGGAGAGTACCCCAGCTGAGCGGGTAACCTGGGAACTGTTTAAGACAGCTTTCAAGGAAAAGTACGTTGGGGCAAGCTATGTGGATGCTCGTAGGAAAGAATTATTGAACCTGACCCAGGGCAATAAGTTTGTTGCTGAATATGAGGCGGAATTTCTGAGGTTGAGCTGGTATGCCAGTGGTATAGTTACTACTGAGTACGAGCATAGCGTTTGTTTTGAGGATGGCCTCAGGGATGAGCTTAGGGTACTGATAGCTCCGCAGAGGGAGCGTGACTTTGCTACGTTGGTGGAGAAGGTTAAGATAGCCGAAGAGGTGAAAAGAACTGAAGGATAAAATCATGATAATGATCGAAACTGATTCAGGGGGGATTCTGGACCTTCTGGTGCTGTAAACCGAACTGCCAAGAGAGCTAGAGTGGAGGAATCGATCCGAGCAGTTTCGGTGAATACAGTGGGACCACAGGCTTGCAGGGACTATGGTAGAGTACATCTGGGAGAATGCTGGAAGCGTACTGGGCTTGCTTTCGATGCGGGTCCAAGGAGCACAAAGTTAAGGATTGTCCACAGAGGCCAGCTCAGGCTCAAACCATTAAACAGAGGATTGCTCAACCAGTACAAGGTGGACCACAACCACCGAGAGGCCGTGGTCAAGGTAGGGGTGGCAACAGGAATAGACGTGGATATGGAGCACCAAGCAGGGGTGCTGGAAATGCTGAGGCTCACCAGCCAGCATTAGTGTATGCTGCTCGTCGCCGAGAGGAGGGTGACGCACCTGATGTCATAACTGGTACGTTTTTTATCTCTAGCATGCCATACACTGCTTTTATAGATGTGGGTTTAACTCATTCGTATGTTGCATGTAATATATCTGGGTCGTTGGGTGTGCATTCTGAGGAAACCGTGAGTGGTGTAACTCTGATAAGTCCATTGGGTCACTCGGTTAGGGTAGAAAAACTCTTTAAGGAGGTGCCTTTAGAGACTTAAGGTAGGATTTTCTCTAGAGACTTAATGGAACTACCATTCAGAGAGTTCGATCTTATCGTGGGGATGGACTGGTTGACTAAGCATAGAGCGACTCTGGATTGTGCGGCTAAGAGGATGGTGTTAAGAACTACTGAGGATGAGGAGGTAATGGTTATTAGGGAGCGAAGGGACTACTTGTCCAACGTTGTTTCGACCTTAAGGGCTGAGAAGCTGATTTGCAAGGGTTGCGAGGCGTACTTTGCTTTTGTAAGTCAGACAGAGATTGAGGATGTGACTGTGGAGACGGTTAGAACTGTTAAGGAGTTTCAAGATGTCTTTCTTGAGGAGCTTCCTGGATTACCTCCGAACAGAGAAGTTGAATTTGGAATCGACTTGCTGCCTGGAATGGCTATAGTGTCCATCGCGCCCTATAAAATGGCACCGAAGGAGTTTGTAGAACTGAAAGCACAAATCCAAGAGTTGTTGGATAGAGGTTTCATCAGACCGAGTGTGTCTCCATGGGGAGCACCAGTATTGTTCGTGAAGAAAAGGATGGGACGATGTGTATGTGCATCAGTTACCGCCAGTTGAACAAACTGACGATAAAGAACAAGTATCCCCTACCAAGGATCGACGATCTGTTTGACCAACTCAGAGGAGCTTCGGTATTTTCCAAGATCGATCTTCGATCTGGATACATAGTTAACGGTCAATGAAGTGGATATTCATAAGACAGCATTCAGAACTCAGTATGGCCATTACGAGTTTTTGGTTATGCCATTTGGACTGACGAATGCACCTGCAGCATTCATGGATCTGATGAATCGGGTATTCCAACCATCGTAGTCATATTCATCGATGATATTCTGGTTTATTCGAAAACTAAGGAGAAGCATGATGAACATCTCCGTATACTCAATGCAAAATTTAGTAAGTGTGAATTTTGGTTGCGAGTGGTGACATTTCTGGGTCACGTTGTTTCTACCGAGGGGATTAGGGTGGATCCTCAGAAAATTGAGGCGGTACTGGATTGGAAGCTGCCGAGGTTGGTATCGAAAATTCGGAGTTTTTTGGGTTTAGTAGGTACTACAGAACATTAGTAGAAGGATTCTCTTTGATTGCTGCACCGTTGACGACACTGCTGAGGAAAGGAGTAGCGTTTGTATGGACTGTGAAATAGCAAGAAGCTTTTGACAAGTTGAAAAAGGTATTAACTGAGGCACCAGTGTTGATTCAGCTGGAGTCTAGGAAGGATTTCATTGTGTACAGTGACACGTCGCATGTGGGGTTAGGCTGTGTACTGATACAAGAGGGTAAGGTGGTTACTTATGCTTCGCGACAGCTTAAGCCTCACGAAGCGAATTACCCTACGCATGAGTTAGAGTTGGCAGCGGTGGTTTTCGCGTTAAAAATCTAGAGACACTATTTGTATGGAGAAAAGTGCATTATATACACTGATCATAAGAGTCTCAAGTATTTGTTGACTCAGAAGGAGTTGGATCTTAGGCAACGAAGATGGATAGAGTTGCTTAAGGATTATGGCTGTTCGATTGAGTATTACCCAGGAAAGGCAAATGTGGTGGCTGATGCACTGAGCCGAAGGGCTGTACTGAGTTGAGAGAATGTTTGCTCATTTGAGTCTATCTGACGATGGAAGCTTGTTAGCAGAGTTGCAAGTGAGACCAACCTGGACTAAGCAGATTAAAGGGACAGAATTAGAGGATGAGTCGTTGGTTCCTCGATTCAGCAAGCTAGAAATGATGAGAATTCTGATTTTGGACTGAATACTGATGGAGTTCTGTGCTTTCGAGGAAGAGTTTGTATTCTGAAGGACTCTTACTTGAGGCAGTCAATTCTAAAAGAGGCTCATGGCAGACCTTGTGCCATGCATCCTGGAGGGAATAAGCTGTATCGAGACTTGCGAGAGTTGTACTGGTAGCCTAGTCTGAAGCTAGAGGTGACCGAATTTGTGGGGAAATGTCTGACATGCCAGCAAGTATAGGCCGAGCATCAACTATCGTTTGGACTTCTACAACCAGTAAAGATTCTACTTTGGAAGTGGGAGAAGGTAACCATGCATTTTGTGAGTGGGTTACCTTTGACACCCTCCAAGAAAGACTCTGTATGGGTAATTGTGGATAGTTTAACGAAATCTGCCCATTTCGTACCTATCTGAACCGATTACTCACTCCAAAAGTTGGCTAAGTTGTATGTGGCAGAAATAGTGCGATTGCGTGGGGTGCCAGTTTTGATTATTTCTGATCAGGATCCTAGGTTTACATCTCGGTTCTGACAAAAGTTACATGAGGCGTTGGGTACGCTATTGGATTTTAGCACTACTTTTCACCCTCAGAGAGATGGACAATCGGAAAGGTTATTCAGGTTCTGTAGGACATGTTGAGGGTTTGTCTTATCGATTTCCAAGGTAGTTGGGAGGACTACTTGCCATTGGCAGAATTTGCTTATAATAACAGTTATCAGGCAAGTATCGAAATGTCTCCATATGAGGCACTTTATGGGCAGAGGTGTCGTACGCCTACGTGTTGGACAGAGTTGGGAGAATGATAGGTTCTTGGACAAGAGTTAGTGGCAAATATTGAGAATAAGGTTAAGTTGATTAGAGCTCGGTTAAAGGAGGCATCTGATAGGCAAAAGTCGTATAATGATCTAAAGCGTAAGGAAATTGAGTTCTTTGTAGGGGATATGGTATTTTTGAAGGTCTCGCCTTGGAAGAAGATCTTGAGGTTTGGCAAGAAGGGCAAGTTGAGTCCGCGATTTATTGGGCCTTATCGGGTTCTTAAACAGGTAGGGCCGGTAGCTTATCAGCTGGAATTATTACCGGAGCTAGACCGTATTCATGACGTCTTTCATGTGTCCATGCTAAGACAATATCTATCGAATGCTTCGCATGTCGTACCGGTGGAAGAGGTTGAGGTAAAGACTAATTTGACTTTCGAAGAAGAACCTGTGCAGATACTGGATCGAGAGGTCAAAGTGTTGAGGAGGAAGTCAGTTCTATTGGTAAAGTGCTTTGGCACAATCATGACAAAGAAGAGGCTACTTGGGAGCCAGAAGAGGCGATGCGACAACAATACCCTCACCTTTTTGGATCAGGTAAATTTCGAGGCTGAAATTTCATTAAGGGGGTAGAGTTGTAACGCCCCAATTTTCGAAATTTTTGCGATTTTGGTGAAATTTTAAAATTTTATTGCTAAAATATGGAATTTATGTTTTAAGTGTGTTGGTGGGCCTTTAGAAGGCCCAAGCCTAAGATTAAACCTGGCAAAAATATCAAATTCTAGATTTAAAGTGAAGGGGACTTGGTTAAGGGGGATTTTAAGAAAAAGTGAGTAAAGTAAGACACAAGGAAGCCCTGGTAAAGTGGCAATGTGGCGCCACTTAAGTGCCTAAAAAAATGGCGCGTGGATGCATGTGCAAGGGCCCGAGTTCAAGTCACAAGGTAAGCATTGGGTGTGTTTTAATTTTTGTGCATGTGCCAGTCATGTGATGGACTCCAAGTAAAACTCTGTTGAAGAGAGTTTGAGTGGCTCAGGAGATTAGATCAGGTAGGATAAGGAGGAGAAAATTTAGGAATTTCAAATTGAAGCAAGAGGTGGCCGGCCAAGGGACTTTGATGTAGCACATTCGGCTAGGGCTTTAGGGATTTTACACTTTCGACAGTTAGGGTGGTGTGCTGACTTCTAATGTTGTTTTTTTGGCATTTGGTTGTTGGTTGTTTCTCTAGTACCGAATAGGTTTAGCCTATTGAAGGACACTTTCCATTCTTTTCCTCTTCTTCTTTACTCATAGGTTCTAAAGCCGAAACGTAACCCCTACATTCTTCTTCTTGCCAAATTGTGCAAAAAAGTCAAACCACTCTTATTTCTTCTTCTCTTCTCTTCTAAAAGCTGAATCTACTTCTTCTTATTGTTCCCTTCTTTTCGACTTCTTTTAGATTGAACACTCCCCTCTTTTCTCTGAAACCGAAACTCCCAAGTCACATATCTCTTTTCCGACCATCTTCTCAGTTGTCACTACTTCTTCTTCTGTTATCTTTCTTCAAAACCGAATCTCAACCCCGTCTCAAGTAATCTTTTCTCAAACCTGAAACACTTAACTTTGTAGCCGATTTCTTCTTGGTCGACTACTCTAAAAGCCGAAATCCTTAAACCCATATCATCCCCTAGTGTCGATTTTTGTAAGAAGTCAAAACCTTCGTATTCATGGTAAATCGGGAATTGAATCTTTAGATCTGGTGGATCCATTATCGTGGTAAGTATTCGAAACTACTTCTCATGCGTTATCTTTGGATTTAAGAAAAAGCTGAAAGTCCCTAAATGCTTTAGGGAGTCTGTCGACTATAGTAAAGGGTATTGCTAGTCCTTTTAATTGGTTTTATGTGTATTTGTTGCGAAAGGGACGATCTAGCAAGGAGTGTAAGAGGCTTGGATCATTGGAACGACTAAATCTAGATCTAGTCCCTATTTTCGACGAAGGTAAGTGTTCTAAGGCTAAAGTGGAGTTGGCCAAACGTGGTAAGTGGGTATTATGTTAGTTATCGTTAATTCGTAAGTCTGATTTGTTCAGTGACCAATTGTAGGATACTTGTGTGAGATCTCAATAGCATTCGTCACAAATCAGGTGTGTAAACGAACACCCTCTAGTAGGCTAAATCGGCAAAAGTTGAAAAGCCGAAATGCTGAAATTCCTACATTTTGTGGGCTTGCGAGCGTGCGATCGCTCGTGGGTCAGTTGGAAATAGTCAGATCTGAAATCGCAACTGGTAAGATGGATGAGTGCGCAATTTCGTGCACTTTGGTAATTTGGGCCTCGATGGGTTGAATATGGGCCCAATGGCCTTACGGGCCCAATTGGGTGAAAACTAGTGGTAAGCATATTTTGGTATATTGTAGGTTAAAACTATTGAACTGGACATAGAATTTGGGCTAAATGGGCCAAAATAGCTAAATGACACTGTAGCGCCCATTAAGGGGATTTTAGGGCCCAATAACCCTAAACTGCTAAAATGGGTTAAATAAGCTACGGAGATGGAAAATTGGACTATTAATAACTGAAATAGGCATTCAACCCTAAAAACTGGCATAATTACTGAAATACCTTTATGGGTGAAAAATTACTGTATTAGCCCTAGGTTCAAAATGACTGTTATACCCCTAGGGCTAAAATTGACTGAAATGTATACTTTACTATTTCTATTCACCGGATGCAATGACATGATTATCTGTTGCATGGGACTAGGTTTATTCATGGAGGAAGTGCAAGTGGCATTGCCACGTTACTGAACAAGGGCTTTGCGCCGGTTTACTGAAAGGGACTTTACCTCAGTTTACTAAAAGGGGCTTTGCCTCAATTTACTGAAAGGGGCTTTGCCTCGTTATACTGTTAGTGGCTAGGCCAAGTTATTTGAGCAGCTATGCTGCGACTGTGGTGTGTTGGGCTGGGTGGGTCTAGTTATTCCCCATAAGTGTGTTGGGCTGGTACGGGTGGTGTGTAGCAGATGGATTTAGACTAGGTTTGGGCATACATGCATTATTACTGATCTGTTACTGTAATGGGCCTATGGGCTGCACTGTTTACTGAAGAGGGCTAAGACCCAATTAATACTGAATCTAAATAGGGCTTCAGCCCAGATTATACTGAGACTGGATAGGGCTTTGGCCCAGTAAGCTTCAATTGATTTGGGCTCTGGATGGGCTTTCTTTACACACTGAGTTTCTAAACTCACCCCTTTTTCTTCCATCCATGCAGGTGAGCCCTAGACTGGTGGACTTGGAGCTAGAGGGATTCAGAGTGGCCACGTAGACTGCATTTCTGGTTTTAATTAAGTTATTCATTTTCCTATTTTCTTTTAAATTATTTTTCATTATGGTTTGGGTTTGTAATAAGGCAGCTTTAATTATTTTAATTTGGGTTTTCAATTATTTACTTATATTACACTTGAAATGATTTGAATAAAGCTGCGCGAGTTTTCTTAAAAATTAATCAACATTTTCAAAATAAATCACGTGTATCAAACGAGTAACAAAAGTTAACCCAAGACCTTATAATATGAAATCCCCTAAAATTGGTAGTGGATAGGACGTTCACAATCAAACCGTGATTCTCTCGTTAAACTCTAATAGCAGTTTTGCAAGACTCACCCTAATCGTAGTAACTAGGAAACATGGTTAGTTCGTTGTTGGTGTGACACACCAGGTTTGGCCGTAACGTCTGGGCCAGGTTTGGGGTGTTACAACCTAATTAAAAACCATCAATGCAGTCTACGTGGCCACTCTGAATCCCTCCCAGCTCCAAGTCCACCAATCTAGGGCTCACCTACATGGATGGAAGAAAAGGGGTGAGTTTGGAAACTCAGTGTGTAAAGAAAGCCCATCCGGAGCCCAAATCAGCTCAAGCCCACTGGGCCTAAACCCTATCTAGTCTCAGTCATAACTGGGCCAAAACCCTATTCAGTATTCAGTTACAGGGCCGTAACCCTATTCAGATACAGTTCCATTGGGCCGAAGCCTTATTCAGGAAACAGTGCAGCCCACAGGCCCATTACAGTAACAGAATAGAATAATGCATGTATGCAGAGCCCATCCTATGTCCATCCGCTACACTCCACCCATACCAGCCCTACACACCATGTGGGGAATAACTCAACCCACCCAGCCCTACACTCCACAGTTGCAGCATAGCTGCTCAGATAACGTGGCCAAGCCACTAACAGAATAACGAGGCAAAGCCTCTTTCAGTAAACGTGGCAATGCTACTTGCACTTCCTCCATCAATAAACCTAGTCCCAGTAATAGATAATCATGTCATGGCATATAGTGAACAGAAACAGTAAAGCATGCATTTTAGTCAAATTTAGCCCTAGGGGTATAACGGTCATTTTGCACCTAGGGGTAATAGAGTAATTCCTCACCCTTAATGGGTATTTCAGTAATTATACCAATTTTTAGGATTTTATGCATGTTTCAGTCATTAACAGTCTCATTTTCATCTTAGTAACTTAATTAGCCCATTCTAGCAGTTTAAAGTTATTGGGCCCTAAAACCCCTAATGGGCCCTACAGTGCCAATTAGCTATTTTAGCCCGTTTAGCCCAAATTTTATGAATGTCTAACCGTTTTAACTTACAGTATACCCGAATACACTTACCACGCATTTTCACCCATATGGGCCCAAAAGCCCATTGGGCCCAAATTCAGCCCATCGAGGCCCAAATTTACCGATATGCATGAAATCAAGCACTCACCAACTTTACCGATTTCGGTTACAGAATCTTACCGCTTCCAACCAACCCATGAGTGCTCAAACACTCGTAAGCCCATGAAATGCCAAAATTTCGGCATTTTGATTTTTCGGCTTTTGCCTATTTAGTCTACTGGAGGGTGTTCATTTAAACACCTGATTTGCGACAGACGTTAAAGAGATCTCCCACGCGATTTTTCCTACAATCATTTGAAACCATATTATTAATCTATCATCTAACCGAAATTATCATTACCTTAATCCATATACAATCAGCAATCAACCATAAATCGCTTGAATACTTACCTTTTGACTAGAACAGTGACTAGATCTAGATCTAGTCATTCCAATGATCCAAGCCCTCTATCGGTAGCCCTTAGTCCTCACTAGCACGAAACAAATTGATAAACAAACCAATACATCCTTTAGTCTTAATTGACAGCCACCCTATGCATATAGGGGTTTTCAGCTTTTGGATCTATCCTAGAATGTCTATTTCGACTTTAGAGAAGAATAGATGAAAAGCGTTCACAAGGTGACAGAACTGTCGGCGGAGAAAGGGATAGGAGATTTGTGATTCAGTTTCTTGAAAGATTTGAAAAAAGAGAAGAGGGGATGTCAATTAAAGAGGTAATCAGCCATGAGATGAGGGGATTTAACGTTTGGCTCTTTAAAAGAAATCACAAAAGGGGAAGGTGTTTTGGTTAAGATGAATTTGGCACACTATCTTTAGGTTTAGGCTATTATGAAATCGGCTATGAGGCTTGAAAAGAAAATACAAAAGGACAGAGTAGATTCGGCTTTTGGTGAGAACAGAAAAGAATGAAGAAAGAAGAAGAGAGGAGAAGAGAAGATTTTGTTATGGCAAATTGGCACAAGAAGAAACAAAAGCTACATTTTCGGCTTTTTGGAACCAAGGGAGAAAAAAAAAAAGAGAAAGCAATGAAACCCTAGCAGACACTACACCAATTTGGCAAAGAGAAAATAAGTCAAAATTATCTCGAAAGTCTACTCAAAACAATCAGCACACCCTAACTCCATTTGCTGAAATTGCAACCACCAAACCCAAATGCCGAATTTGCTTCCGAAGACCCCTACAATTGGCCGCCACCAACTTCTATACAAAATTCCTAAAATCTCTCTCCCTTATCCTACATGATTCCATCTCATGAACATTTCAAACTCTTCCATCAGAGTTTCACTTAACCTCCATCACATGACTGACACATGTATAAAAATTAAAACACACACAATGCTTACCTTGAGACTTGAACTCTGGCCCTTGCACACACCAACACACGCCATTTTTTTAGGAACTAAGTGGCACCAAATTGCCACTTTACCAAGGGTTCTCTTGTGTCTTAATTCCCTCACTTTTTCTTAAAAGCCCACATAACCATGTCCCCTTCTCTTAAGCCCAAAATTCAAAAATTCTACCGGGTTTTAACTTAGACTTGGGCCTTCTCAAGGCCTACTATCATACTTAGAACATAAATTTCATAATCTATCAAACAAATTTCAAGATTTCATTAAAATTGCAAAAACCTGAAAATCCTAAAAATTGGGGCGTTATATGTGCCGTGGTCGTGTGATCTAAAATGTGTGCTGACTTCATAAACAGAATGTCCAAGTTTTTGCACATAGGCAGAGACACGGACGTGTGTCTTGGCCGTGTGAGGGACATGGCCTAGGACACTGGCATGTACTCAACCATGTGAAAACCCTAGTAGGTTTGAAATGAAAAATAAATTGACACGGGCTAGGGACATGGGCGTGTGTGACCACACAGCTTGCCTACACAGGCATGTCTCTGTATCACATGGGCATTTGCCCTGTTTTACAAGAAATTTTCTAAAATTTTCTAAGTTCTCAGTTTGGTCTCAGACCATTTCCAAAGTACGTTCTGGGCCCTGTAAGCCTATTTAGGGACTTATTGATGTAATGTGAAAGGTTTTAAATTTTTAAAGAGAAAATTTATGTTTTTAAAATTGTGTGGTTGCAAGTGTTATTGTCTGATAATGCCTCATACCCTTTTCCGGTGTAGAACACGGGTAAGGGGTGTTACATTTTAGTGGTAATAGAGCTTTGGTTTAGTTGGTTTTTGGACTACCGTAGCATGTGTGAGAGTCTAGCTATACATGCCATAAATACATTGTAACAGTGTGATGACTCTGACAATTTTAAAGTGTGTTTTTTATATAGTAAATGGATCCCGACTGAGCTGCGGCTGTTGATGCTGTAAGTAATGTGCCGGCTCCCGCACAAGGGACTGCGCTAGTAGAAAGTAGATCTGAAACGCGTAGTCAGGGAGTGGAGCTTGGGAAGCCTTTCTACATATGATGAGTAATTGATATACTGAATTCGTCTGAGCAAATCTTAATGCTCAACCTTCTCCACCCCCTCCTATACCCCAACCGGTCCCCATAACTCCTCAAGGTATTGATATGGTAAGATTAACTAAGCCCCCGATTGATAATATTCAAAAACAAAGGGCCGAAGAATTCATGGCCAACATAGCTGATGATCCAGAGAAACCAGAGTTCTGGCTTGATAATTTTATATGAGTATTTGATGAACTTTCTTGCACGCCCGAAGAATGCTTAAAATGTTCTATCTCATTGCTAAATGACTCAGCATATCATTGGTGGAAAACATTGACATCTGTAGTTCTGAAAGAGAGGGTAACATGGGATTTCTTTCAAGAGGAGTTTTGAAAGAAATATATAATTCAATGGTTCATCAACCAGAAATGGAAGGAGTTCTTCGAGTTGAAGCAAGGAAAAATGTTTATGGCAGGGTATGAACGTGAATTCTTAGACTCAATAAGTATGCCTAAGAGTGTGTGTCTACCGAAGCTATTATGTGCAAGAGATTTGAGGATGAGCTGAATGAGGATATTAGACTGTTAGTTGGGATCTTACAGTTGAAAGAGTTCGTGGTATGGGTCGATAGAGCTTGCAAAGTTGAAAAGCTAAATAAAAAAAAGAGAGAAGCTATGATTGAGGGCCGAGATGCAAGAAAGAGGCTGATGAGTAAGTCATTCCAATCCCAATCAAAGAGGTCCAAAGAAATGAATCCTAGAATGTTAGTTTCAACTAGATATTTATACTGAGACCGTGGTAAAACTTCTTCAGGTTCTATGGTTAAAGATACTTCAATGGCAAGTGTGGGTAATGTAAGATGTAATAAACCCGAGTGTCAGAATTGCGGTAGGTAGCATTTTGGTGAGTGTTGGGGAAATAGCCGAGCTTGTTACTAGTGTGGCTCTCGAGAACATTTTATTAGAGACTGTCCTGAGAAAGTAGAAGAAGAAAAATTTTAGAGTGTCAGACCTAGTAACGCTGCTAGCAGAGGTAGACCACCGCGAAATGCCGAAGGTGGAGCTAGTAGTAAAAGTATGGTAAAAGATTCAGCTGAGAGGTCAGAAACAAAGCACCCACTAGAGCTTATGCTATCCAAGCACGTGAGGATGCATCATCCCTCGATGTGATTACTGGTACATTCTATCTTTACGATACTAATGTTATTGCATTGATTGTCCCCGGATCCACTCATTCTTATGTTTGTGTGAATTTGGTAAATAGAAAGAAATTACCTGTTGAATTGACTGAAATTATGTTTAAAGTGTCAAACCCTTTAAGCAAGTATGTGTTAGTAGATAAGGTTTGCAAAAATTCTCCTTCGATGATTCAAAGGGACTATTTTCCGGCTAATTTTATGTCGTTGCTATTTGACGAGTTTGATGTTATTTTTGGTATGGATTGGTTGACATTGCATGATGCCAAGGTAAATTGTAGACAGAAAATCCTTGAGTTGAAATGTGAAAATGGTGAAATTCTTTGGGTGGAAACAGATGAAACAAATAAGTTGCCTATGGTGATTTGGTACTTGTCTACTCAGAAGTTTATGAGAAAAGGGTGTGAAGCTTACCTTGCGTATGTGTTGAATACTGAGATGTCTAAGTCGAAGCTTGAATTAGTGCCAGTAGTTTGTGAATTTCCAGATGTGCTTTTGGAAGAATTACCTGGGTTGCCTCCGATTAGAGAGATTGAGTTTGTTATCGATTTGTTACCTAGGACTGCTCCAGTCTCCATTGCACCATATAGAATGGCCCCAATTGAATTCAATGAGTTAAAGGCTCAGCTGTAGGAGTTGATAGACAAGGGATTTGTAAGACCAATTTTTTCTCTTTAGGGTGCTCCCGCATTATTTGTAAAGAAGAAAGACGGATAATTGAGGCTTTGTGTTGACTATCATCAGCTTAACAAGGTAACTATAAAGAACAAGTATCCATTACCGAGAATTGATGATTTGTTTGATCAGCTAAAAGGAGCAACAGTGTTCTCGAAGATAGATTTGAGGTCAAGCTATTATTAGTTGAGAGTTAAAGAGTCAGATGTGCCAAAAACTGCTTTTAGAACGAGGTATGGGCACTATGAATTTCTTGTAATGCTTTGCGGTTTAACTAATGCACTAGCTATGTTTATGGGCTTGATGAACCAAATTTTTTGGCCATATTTGGATAAGTTTGTGGTATTGTTCATAGATGATATATTAATTTATTCTCGATATGAGTCCGAGCACGCTGAACATTTGAGAATGGTATTGCAGATTCTGAGAGAGGAGAATTTTTTTGCTAAGTTCAGTAAAAGTGAGTTTTGACTTTGTGAAGTTGGATTTCTAGGACATATAGTTTCTGGTGATGGTATTCGTGTTAATCTAAGCAAAATTTTGGCGATTGTTGATTGGAAACCGCCAAAGAACGTATCTAAAGTTAGAAGCTTTTTGGGTTTAACTAGGTGTTATCGACGTTTTGTCGAGGGATTCTCGATGATTGCTTCTCCTATGACTGAGCTACTTCAAAAAAGTGTTAAGTTCGAGTGGACTCAAAAATGCCAACAAAGTTTTGAGAAGTTGAAAACGCGACTAACTAAAACACCAGTGCTAATGCAACCCGAGTCGGGGAAAAAGTTTGTGATCTATAGTGATGTGTCATTGAATGGTCTTGGATGTGTATTGATGCAAGAGGGCAAAGTGGTAGCGTATGCTTCGAGACAACTAAAGCCGCTTTAGAATAATTACCTGACACATGATTTGGAGTTGGTCGCCATCGTCTTTGCTTTGAAAATTTGGCGTCATTATTTGTATTGTGAGAAATGTCGAATCTTTACCGATGAGTTTGAAATATTTGATGAATCAAAAGGATTTGAATTTGCACGAATGAAGATGGCTTGAATTGTTAAAGGATTATTAGCTAGTGATTGAATATCATCCCGAAAAAGTGAATGTAGTCACAGATGCTTTAAGTAGAGAATCTTTGTTTGCATTGAGAGCAATAAGTACGAGTTTAGCATTGTCTGATGATGGTTCTATATTGGCTAAGTTGAGGGCTAGACTGTTGTTTCTTCAACAGATTTGTGAAGCCCAAAGGAATGATAGTGAAATGCAAGCCAAGAGAGCTCAATGCGAACCAGGTGGTAACTCTGATTTTCGGATTTGTTAAGACGATTGCTTGATGTTTTGTGATAAAATGAGTTGATTCGAAATATTTTGCACGAGGCACACAGTGGCTGCTTGTTAGTACATCCGGGTAGTACAAAATTGTATAATGATTTGAAGAAGTTGTATTGGTGGCCGGGTATGAAAAGAGACATCTCTGAGTTTTTGACAAAGTGTTTGATTTGCCAACAAGTGAAGGCCGAGCATCACGTACATTCGGGTTTACTTCAGCTAGTGGTGGTTCCCGAGTGGAAGTGGGACAGAATCACGATAGATTTTGTAACAGGTTTGCCTATGACCCCGGAAAAGAAAGATGTTGTGTGGGTTATTGTTGATAGATTGACGAAATTGGCTCACTTTGTACTGGTACGTACCGACTACTCTTTTGATAAATTGGCCAAACTATATATTGCTGAGATTGTAAAATTACACGGAGTGCCTATATTAATTATTTTAGATAGAGACCCGAGGTTTACCTCATGGTTTTGGAAAAAGTAGCAAGAAGCCTTAGGTATGAAATTGAATTTTAGTACCGCATTCCATCCGCAAACTGATGGTCAATCCGAAAGGGTAATACAAGTTCTTGAAGACATGCTCCGATGTTTTGTTTTAGAGTTCGAAGGTAGTTGGGAAAAATATCTACCTTTACTCGAATTTTCTTATCACAACAGTTATCAGTCGAGTATACAGATGGCACCGTATGAGGCATTGTATGGTTGCACGTGTCGAAATCCCTTGTATTGGACTGAGCTTAGTGAGAAATAAATTCACGATGTTGATTTGGTTAGAGAGACCAAAGAGAAAGTGAAGGTAATTTGTGATTGTTTGAAAGCTGCCTCGGACCGACAAAAGCCATACACAGATTTGAAAAGAAAAGAGATTGAATTTCAAGTGGGTGATACAGTATTTCTGAAAGTATCTCTGTGGAAGAAAATATTGAGATTTGGCCGAAAGGGCAAGTTGAGTCCACGTTTTATTGGGCCGTATGAGGTCATTGAAAGGATTGGACTAGTGGCATACCAGTTAGCTTTACCGGAAGAGTTGGAAAGAATACACAATGTGTTTCATGTGTCTATGTTGCAACGATATCGTTCAGATCCTTCACAAGTGATTTCTCTGGCAGAAATTAAGATACGATCGAATATGGCATACGATGAGAAACCAATTAAGATTTTGGCCCGAGAGGTTAAACAATTAAGAAATATAAGTATAGCCTTAGCGAAAGTATTGTGGCAGAGACATGGAGTAGAAGAGGCTACGTGGGAACTAGAAGAAGCCATATGAAAACAATACCCAAACCTTTTTACTGGTAAGATTTTCGGGGATGAAAATCCATAAAGGGAGAGAGTTGTAACAGCCCGAATTAGGGCCTAAATGGAACAGTGCTTTTGAAACCATGAATTCAAGGTCAAAATATTTATTCTGATTGAGTTTTAATGTTTATTTAGTGGTTGAATGTTTGTGTGAAATTTTGGTTGAAAACTTTTATTGTTTGGGTGTCCAATTTGGTAAGTTGGACTAAATTGCAATAGGTTAAAAATGTGTGTTTTAATGCATAAAGGTACTTGATTGAAATGGGTTTTTAAATTGGAGGTCCTTATTTGCTAATTAGATCATTTTATTTTAGTTTGGACAAAAATGCCTAAGGAAGGATAAAATATCAAAAGGGTTAATTAAAGGAATTTTGGTCATTTGGTTAATAAAAGAAATAAAAGGGAAACTAAGGCCAAAATTGTGTCCATCTTCATTTTCCTTGGCCGAATTCTTCAATAAGCCATAGCTAGGGCTTCTTTCATCTTTCAAGCTTGATTGTAAGTAACTCCTAGCCCCGTTTTTGATGTTCTTTGTATTTTTGAAATCCTCGTAGCTTGATCTAGCTATTTCTACCACTATTTTGAGCTAGGGTTTGTGTTTAAAATTTTACCCATGGATGACATATATGTGTTTTGATGTCTAGTGGTAGAATATGGAAGTTCGAAGTGTGATAAACAAATTTTACTAGATGATTTTTGGTGAAAATGGATAAAAAGGACCTATTTGTAAATGTTGTAAAATAAGTGTAGAGAATGTGATTTAGTGGAAATTCTGGGATGCTATAAGAGAGAATATGAATCAGCTAGGATTGGGTGTGTGAAAAATTAACACATGTCATTTTATGAGCCTAGGGATTAAAGTGTAAAAATTGTAAAAGTTAGGGGACAAATTGTAAATTTTTCTATAGAATGATTTTAGACTAATTTGAATAATGTGTGTATTAAATAAGCTAAATGTGTCATTATAGATCAAGAAGAACGTGGAATCGACCTTGACCCAGGCAAAGGCAAGGTTTCAGACTAAATTGCAAATTGTCATATTTTGTACCGAGGTAAGTTTATATGTAAATGATACATCCTTTTTATTTAGGTTTTTACATGTTGATACCCTAGGTGAAATGTGAGTGAATATTATTGATATTTTCTAAAATGATGAAAAGTAAGGAAATTCCCAGATGAGCCTTCAAAATAGATAAAGGATACAAATGAACCCCGTGTAGATATGATTATTGGTGGGCTATGTGCGAACCACCGTGCATCTATGATTATTGGTGGCCAAGGAAAACATTGATTAAGTTTAAGAAAAACTCGCACAGCCTTAGTCTACTTATTTGAATTAAATTATAATTAACGAATTAAAAAACCAAAATAAAATACTTAAATTGGCCTTATTACAAACCCAAAACCATAATGAAAAATAATTTAAAAATAGATGCAAAAGTAGAAAAACTTAATTAAACCATCAAGGGCAGTCCACGTGGCCACTCCAAATCCCTCCAGCTCCATGTCCACTAGCTTAGGGCTCACCTGCATGGATGAAAGGAAGGGGAGAGTTTAGAAACTCAGTGTGTAAAGAAAGTCCATCCAGAGACCAAAATAGCTCAAGCTTACTGGCCTAAGCCCTATCCAGTCTCAGTAACAACTGGGCCGAAGCCCTATTAAGTAATCAGTTGCTGGGCCTTAGCCCTATTTAGATACAGTTTAACTGGGCCTTAGCCCTATACAGTAAGCATTGCGACCCATAGGCCCATTACAGTAACAGATCAGAAATAATGCATGTATGCAAAGCCCAGCCCATGTCCAGCCCTACACACCATGTGGGGAATAAATCAACCCACTCAGCCCTACACATCACAGTCGCAGCGTAGCTGCTCAGATAACGTGGCCAAGCCACTACAGCAATACGAGGCAAAACCCCTTTCAGTAAAACGAGGCAAAGCCCCTTTTAGTAAACGTGGCAATGCCACTTGCACTTCCTCCATCAATAAACCTAGTCCCATGCAACAGTAAAATATGTCATGGCATACAGTCAATAGATATAGTAAAGCATGCATTTCAGTCAAATTTAGCCTTAGGGGTATAACGGTCATTTTGCACCTAGGGGTAAAACATTTTCCACCCTTAAGGGGTATTTAAGTAATTATACTAGTTTTTAGGGTTTTATGCACATTTCAGTTATTAACAATTTGAACATACAAATTTCCAGAATACACTTACTGCTCGTTTTCACCCATATGGGCCCGTAAGCCCATTGGGCCCAAATTCATCCCATCAAGGCTGAAATTTATCGAAACACATGAAATCGCGCACTCACCAATTATACTAATTTCGGTTACAGATCTTACCGCTTCCAACCAACCCATGAGCATTCGCACACTTGCAAGCCCGCGAAATGCCAGAATGTTGGCATTTCGGTTTTTTGGCTTTTATCGATTTAGTCTACTAGAGGGTGTTCATTTACACACCTTATTTCCGACGGACGTTAATGAGATCTCCCACGAGTATCCTACGATCGATCACTAACATATTAGACTTATGAATCAATGATAACTAATGTAACTATGCTTACCATATTCGGCCAACAACCCTTAAGGCCCTAGACAACTTACCTTTGCCGAAAACAGTGACTAGATCTAGATCTAATCGTTCCAATTGTCCAAGCCCTCGATCGGTAGCCCGTAGTCCTCACTAGCACAAAACAAACCGATAAACAAACCAAAAAAATCTTTAGCCTTAGTCGACAGCCCTATGCATATAGGGGTTTTCGACTTTTCTTAAATCCCGAGATAACAAATAGAGAAGAGATCTGAGCACTTACCGAAGATGCACTAAACAAGAATGCTTCCAATCTTTTTCTAATCTAGATCTAATGTAGATTTAATCCTTAAACACGAGTAGAGAATGAATCTAATAGATCTAAGGGTTCGATTTCTGAATCACTATGTGTATGGTGATTTCGATTTTTTAAGAGTATTCGGCTAGGAGAAGTTGGACTGGAACCGATTTGGGTTTTAGTCTTGACCAATCGGTTAAGTGAGGTTTAAGAGAATCAATGAAGAAGATAAAGAAAACAAGGAAGGGAGGAATGAAGAGAATAGGTTCGGCTTGAAGATGAAATTGGCAAAGAAACCTGAAGTATAAGGTTTCGGCTTTTGGTGATAATCGACTAAGGAGGTTGAAGAAAAGATTACTTCAATAGGATTCAGTTTTAGAAGGGAGTAAGGAGAAGAGAAGAAATGAGAAGATGAAAAAAGTGAGAAAGAAGATGAGAGAAAAGAAGAGAGGAGAAAAGAAGATTCGGTTAATGGGCAAATTGGCACAAGAGAAACAAAGGTTGCGTTTTCGGCTTTTTGGAACTAAGGGAGAAGAACAAAACGAATGCAAAGAAACCCTAGCACATACTACACCAATTTAGCAAAAAGAAAGAGACCAAACAATCTCGAAAGGCCACCTTTAACCAATCAGCACACAAAGAACAAATGCCAAATTTGATACCTAAACACCCTTAGCCGATTATGCACTCTCCCTACACTCCTACAATCGGCCAACACTTCCACCCTTTCAAAATTCCTAAAATCTCTCTCCCTTATCCTACTCGATTCAATCTCATGAACATTTCAACCTCTTTTATCAGAGTTTCACTTAACATCCATCATATGACTGGCACATGCACAAAAATTAAAAACACACTGCTTACCTTGAGACTTGAACTCTGGCCCTTGCACCCATCCACATGCCACTTTTGTAGGAACTAAGTGGCGCCACATTGCCACTTTACCAAGGGCTCATTAGTGTCTTAATTTACTCACTTTTGCTTAAAAGCCGATATAACCAGGCCCCTTTCTTTTTTAAATCCAAAATTTGATAAATCTACCGGGTTTTAACTTAGGCTTGGGCCTTCCAAAGGCCCACTAACACACTTATAACATAAATTTCATAATCAAGCAACAAAATTTCATGATTTCACCAAGATCGCAAAAATCCCAAAAAATCCCAAAAATTAGGGCGTTACACTATGTGCGAACCACCGTGTATCTGTGATTATTGGTTGGCTATGTGTGAACCACCGTGTACTCGTTATCATTGGTGTGCTATGTACAAACCAGCATGTATCTATTATTATTCTGAAGTGTTCATCAGGAAAATTAACTAAGTGGAATTTCATGCGACAAAGTGGTGAAAAGTGCAGAGTTATAAGTACATGTATTTGTGAGCACTGTTTATGATATGTATGTGAACTTGGGTAATGTGTTAAATGAGTAAATGCAACTCCAAGAATTTGAATTGTTCATGCTTAGTATGTTATGTTTTTGAATTTTAAATACGTGGTGTAATGTCTATTGTTTACATATAGACTTACTAAGCTTAAAGCTTACTCCTTTCTCTTCCCTTGTTTTATAGTGTATCCAAGCCATATAACACCCCTAACCTGTATCCATCGCGAGACTAGGGCTACGAGGCATTACCGATCAAAACACATCAATATACAATGACCTTACATTCTCATATCATTTATCATCACATGATTGCCATATATAAACATAAAGTCCCTTCAGAAGGTCTATAAGACCTTAAACATGCATAAGGAATGAGTCGAAACTGAACCGATAATATTTGAAACTTTTACAAAACTTAAAAAAAATTCATTTAAAACAGGGCACACGCCCATGTGGTTGGGCCATGTGTCCCACACGACCGTGCCCCACAACTCACCTTAGCCCGTGTGCAACACTGACTAGGGTCACATGGTCACTAGACATGCCTGTGTGTCCAACCCGTGTGTCATCTTGAGTTGGCTGCACGGTCACTAGACACGATTGCGTGTCCAGTCCGTCTGCCATACTGTCTAACGTAGCTACAAAATAGGGGTTACATGGTCGAGTCACACGCCCGTGTGCTCAAGCCGTGTGGCATGAAATAGGCTTAGTCTAAGCCACATTTATCACCCAATTTGCCTTGTACCTACAAGCTCAAATATGCAACATCTACAACTCAAATCAGCCAATTTCATGCCCAAAACGTACACCATTAAGACCAATTCAAACACCAAATTCATATCAAAACATACTTTATCACAAACCACATTCACATACATACCTATATTTCATAACTCATTCAATACTCATTTCAATTCATATCCAAAACTTACCAAAATCACTAATTGATTCATATCAAAATGATCCTTCCAAATAGGCCATATATGCACAATATAACATATCATAAATGCATCATAAACCACATACAAAATCCAAGCATAATCACAAACTATTAGTTAGCCAAATCACTTGGCTTAACATATATACACCTCGAAATATATATATTCAAAATACCCCTAGCCTATACATGTCATACTTAACTATTTACATCCACAAAAGGTACCAAATTTAGTTCGTATAGTGCAATTAGGATCCTTAACCATTCTCGAGCCTTCAGTAGCTTCGATAATCTATGAAATAGGAATGAACACACCAAGTAAGCATTAAAGCTTAGTAAGTCATAAGCAAGTAATTCAATATGCAAACTCAATCATGAATCAACCATTTGCTCAATTCCAATATAAGCATAATATCACAAACCTTTATCCATGCCTTACAACATGGTTTATTCAATTACATGGACCATTCTACCTTGATTCACATAAGTTCATCACATCGTTCCTCATGTATAAATATAAACATCATATGTACCTGTTCAATCTGTACAACCGTTTCTCATTTTACAATAATAGCTCATTCGTTAAACCATTCGGATTACGAGTTGAATATATGAACAATACATCCGATAAGTACCTATACCATGGCCTGTAACCAAATCAAGGTAACTTATCCCAGAGCACCTATACCATGGCCCGTAGCCAAATCAAGGTATTTCTCGCACCCCGTAGTGCTGATATCATGGCCTGAAGCCAATTCACTACTTAATGACATGCCATTAACATTCCGAATATAATCCTACGGTTCAACCGAGCTTTCTCGCAATTCATTTCCATATTATATCCTTTCATCATATCACATTTACTAATCCCATCTCATTTAAGATTTCATTCATCACATTCCATTCGATATCAATGCATTTAATAGCATTTAGAATGAAATTATTACTTATGAACTTACCTCGAGTGTGACTTGTCGAAAAGAGTCGATTACTCGTCGACTTTTGATTTCCCGCGATCCAAGTCCAGATTTTGCTTTTCTCGATCTATACGTATTAAAATTAACTCATTCAATCACACACTCAATCAATTCAATCCAAGAACACACAATTAGGGCATTTTACAAAATAGCCCACACTTTTTCACATTTTTACACTTAAGTCCCTATTTCATAAAATCATCAAATGAACACAATTTCATTTTAATCTAGCCCAAATTAGTTAATTTCATAAAAAATCCAAGCACAAAACATATTAATCTAACACATATCTTTCATTTAACACCAAATATTATGACAAAGCTTACCATTTCATCAATAGCACACCTCAAAAACATCATCAATTCTTTAAATTACAACATCAGCTTGTTAGTAGATTAAGCAACAATCTTAAAAACATAAAAATCATCAAAAACCAAAACCAAAACATACCTTAATTCTTGATTCCAAGTGCCGAATGAACAAAACACAAAACACTTTTTTTTCTTTTCTTTGATTTTCAGCTATTAGAACACATAATGGCTTTATTTTTTTAAGCTTTTGTTTTATTTAATCCATGATAAAAACATGAATTACCAAAATGTCCATGATTTACAAGCGTATAAAACATTAATAATAAGGCCATTAATGTCCACCATAAAATAGAATGGTTTAATTACCCATTAAGGCCTTCTTACTTAAAAGCCAAATTCAATTCAGCACTAAAACACAAAATTAGTCACTTTTACTTTTCATGCAATTTAGTCCTTTTAAATTGAGCACACAAACAATCAAATTTTTATATGAAAATTTCACACATGCTAATTCACATACTTTAGGCACAAAAAATAATAGTAAAAATATTTTTTGACTCGAACGTGTGGTCCCGAAACCACTATTCTGACTAGGATCTAAACCGAGCTGTTACAAGCCAGCTCGAGATACAGTGATCATTGAAGCATCATCCACACTATCAACACTTTTTGGTATATTGAAATTTACATTGTATTATGGTATGTATAGGGACTTGGTTATCTTCTATATATGTCATATTTGCTTGAGCCTATGATGTTGGCTCATATTGCTCAAATGATCATTTTGTGTAAGGCCATTTGAAATTGGTCAATATGGGTTTTAATATATGCATAAAAGTAAGGTTATTCATGAATTTAGCATTTATATGTTTTGGTTGGCAATTATGTGTAATTCTTAAGTATACCAAGTGTGGTATGTGAAGAATGCGTTATTTGAATAAAGAATTTATGTTGTAATTGAGGCTATGTGTATGTTTAATAATATCATGTTGGGTGGCAAAGGGCTTGGTAAATAGCCTAACTTATGTCCACACGGATGGCCACACGGCCATGTGTGTAAGGCGTGTGATTTTTGCATGAAAATTTTGAAAATTCGATTCGTCACATGGCCTAACACACTAGCGTGTGGCGTGGCCATGTGATCTAAAATGTGTGCTTACGTCATAAATAGAATGTCCAAGTTTTTGCATATGGGTAGAGACACAGGTGTGTGCTCAGTCGTGTGAAAACCCTTGTAGGTTTGAAATGAAAAATAAATTCACATAGGCTGGGGACGTCGGCGTGTATGACCACACGGCCTACCCACACGAGCGTGTCCCTGTATCACACGGGTATGTGCCCTATTTTACATGAAATTTTCTATATTTTTCTAAAGTTCTCGGTTTGGTCTCGGACCATTTCCAAAGTATGTTTTGGGCCCTGTAGGCCCATTTAGGGACTTATTGACGTAATGTGAAAGGTTTTAAATTTTTAAAGGGAAAATTTATGTTTTCGAAATTGTTTGGTTGCAAGTGTTATTGTCCGGTAATGCCTCGTATCCTGTTCTGGCGTAGAACACGGGTAAGGTGTGTTACAAGACAAAGGAAACTCTCTTAAGCAGAAGTTTAGTCAACGATGCTGTGATTAAGGAGAACCCTTCTATGAAGCACTGATAGTAACCTACTAGCTCCAGAAAGCTACAGATCTCAGACACATTTCTCAGTTGTTTCCAATCTATCAGAACCTCAATCTTACGAGGATCGATAAGTATACCCTCAATAGAAACTACGTGTCCCAAAAAGGTCACTTCACGTAGCCAAAACTCACACTTACTGAACTTTGCATATAGTTATTTGTCATGAAGAGTCTGCAGTATCACTCTGAGATGCCCATCATGCTCCTCCTTAGAATACACCAGGATATCATCAATGAATACCACTACAAATTGGTCCAAATAGGGCTGGAACACCCAATTCATTAAGTCCATAAATGCCGCTGGTGCGTTCCCACAAGGCATAACTAGGAACTCACAATGTCCATATCGAGTCCTAAATGTTGTCTTATGCACATCAGTCTCCTTAACCCTCAACTGATGGTATCTCGAGTGAAGATTGATCTTGGAAAACACAAAAGCCCCTCTAAACTAGTCGAATAGATCATATATCCTCGGAAGTGGGTACTTATTCTATCGTTAGCTTGTTCAACTGTCGATAGTCGATACATATCCTTATTGTCCCATCTTTCTTTTTCACAAATAGAACATGTACTCCCTACAGTGACACACTGGGATGAATAAACTCATGATCTAACAGTTCTTGAATCTGAGCCTTAAGCTCTATAAGCTCCTTCGGTGCCATTCGGTATGGAGCTATAAACACCGAAGCTGTACCCAGAATAAGCTCAATCCTAAATTCCACTTCTCAGCTCGGAGGCAAACCAAGTAGCTTTTCAGGAAAGACATCCTGAAAATCCCTTACAGTTTTGATGTTCTTAACTAAAGAGTCTTTAGAATCAGAAATACTGATGTAGGCCAAAAATGCCTCACATCCTTTCCGTACCAACTTTTCTGCCACAAAAACTAAAATTACATTAGTCAAATAGTCTCGTTGTTCCCCAATCACAACTACCTCATCGTCCTCCTCGGTCCTCAAAATGACCCTCTTTCTCGCACAGTCCAAACTTACTCGGTGCTTGACAAGCCAGTCCATTCCCAGAATCAAGTCGAACTCCCCAAATGAAAGCTCCATCAGATCAGCCAAAAATACTGCCCCTTGAACCTCTAACGGAACGTCTCTATACAGTTTGCTAATTTGGATAGATTGCCCCAAAGGATTCACAACAATCACCTCACTAGAAGTATTCTCCATTAGAATCCCCAAAGTTTCTGACATAGTATTAGCTACATAAGAGTGTGTAGAGCCTATGTCTATAAGTGCAAGATAAGGTACATCAAATATTAAAAACATACCCGTGATGACGTTCGGAGCATCTCAGTCCTCACGGCGATGAGTAGTATAAACCAATGCAGGCTGCCTCGCCTCAGTATGTCTAGCACCTTTGCCCGGTGCTTTCTATCCATGGCTCATGCTGTTACCACCTCTAACCTGACCACAACCCCTAGCTGGCTAATAAACTACCCTAGGCCGCTACAAAGTATTAAAACCTGTAGCTCGCACTTGAGCGGCCCTCAGCGAACACTCTCGAACTCGGTGCTTAGTATACCCACATCTTAGTCATACCCCAGTCGTCCTCCAATAATCTCCTAGATGGCGTCTACCACAATGCCCACAAGGCAAAATACCAATAGGTGCAAAGGGGGCCCAACTCTAATTAGCCCATCAGATCGTGCCATTTTCTTAGGCCTCAGTGTAGAATTCGAGGGCTTTGAATCCCTCATATTCTTTCCTCTCTCCTTATCCTAATTTTGGTGCTCAACGTGTTTCATTTCCTCAACAATCTTTGGCTTTTTTACCTGTGTCGAAAAGTCACACTCCCTTTGGAGAGCTATCAGGACTCTCAAACTGTCCCTGAGTCCATCCTCAAAGAGGACACAACACTCATATTTGGCCGTCAGCATGCCTCACGCATAGCGGCTCAATCTCAGAAACTCAGCCTCATACTTAGCCACTGAATGGTCACCTTGCGTGAGATTCAGAAACTCCTGTCTCCTAGTATCTATGTAGCTAGCCCCCACACACTTACTCTGAAAAGCTGTCTTAAAATACTCCCAAGTCAATTGGTCGGGCTGAGTACCCTCTTTAACTGTTAGTCACCACTGATATGCTTCATCGCAAGACAATGAAACAACCCATTTCAGTTTCTACTCAAGTACAAAATCCAGATCATCCATGATTCTTTCCGTGGCCTTCATCCAGTACTCGGCCATGTTAGAGGTGATTCCAGTGACAACCCTGAATAGCTCAGCCCCATTGGACCGGAGTCGTTCCGTAACTGACCCTCGGCCCCCAAATCCAACATTAGGCCCAGTGACCCTCTCTAATATCCTTAGCATAGCCTGGGACAATGCGTAATCCCTAGCCACGCGATCTTGAGACCCAGTCTCAGTCGCAGGTGGAACTGACATCCCACTAGAATCCAAATTAGGCATATTGCCAGTCTCAGTCTCGAGCCCCTCTTTGACCTCTACCTTTGCCTCTAGTACCCCATCTACGGGTACCTCGTGCACTCATCTTAGATTCAAAGTTTATCTGTATTAATAGTTTTATAGATCAGTTACAGTTTCGATATTTATTAGCAAATATTTTATGCAATACAGTATTAGAAGTTCAGAGTTTGTTATCGCGACTCGTAGTGTTTTATCAGTTTTCCTACAGTCTAAAGTGTTTCAATATCAACTACGAGTCATAACAGTTTATCAGAATATAGAATACTTACAGAGTCAGTGTAACACCCAAAACCCAGCCCAGACGTTAGGGCCAAATCTGGTGATGCACATGAGACTGCTTTTAAAATCGCTTTTGATGAGTTAAAACCGTTCCAATCGTTAAATCTTTATCATACTATAGTGTAAAAATTAAAAAGGTAGTTGTTATGGTTTAGAACAAATATGTTTGATGCGGAAGCTATAGAAAACATATTATCTTATGAAAATTGATTATTTATAGGGAAAATCGAGTTTTTAATCCAAAATCTAAATTTATCGTGCTTATCAAAAATTAAATCATCCATAGTATAAAAATCAAATTGAAAACCAGAAAATTCCAAAGTTCAAAAATACAACATTAATCACAATAATAATAAAAGCAATAAAAGCATAAAAACCGTAAACTAATAAGTATGTGGCGGTGTTCACCGTCGAGTCCTCTGCTGCATCGATTCGTCTACTGTTGGGGATTACCTGAATAGATTAAACAGAAAAGGGTGAGTTTTCGCAACTCAGTGTGTAATCCCCACAGAAATCATATATACAGAATACACATCAAATGTCAAAACATACAGTCTGGCCGAAGCCCATTATAGAATCAGTTTGGGCCTTAGCCCATTCAAGAGCATAATCAGATATACATGAGGGCCTTAGCCCACTTAGATACACTATATAGAACAGAACAGAACAGATTTACATTGTCCAACCCATCAACCCTGCACACCAACTCCGTCCAACACTACACACTATGTGGGGATAAAATCAACCCACGCATCCCTGCACACCACATAGTACTGTATTACGGCACATATCAAAATAATGCAGCTTAGTCACCAGATAATAGGGTTTAAAAGCCTTTCAGATACTTCCTTCAACTTCATCAACACAACCCCAATGCAATGCAACAAACAAGTAAGACATGCTATAATGCATTTTATTAGATTAAACAGTCCGATCATGTATACATGCTAAGTGTAACATGCTCATCCATACATCACATATTCAGATCTCAAAATTAGGGTTTCAGTAAAGCTTACCAACCCTACGAGAGGTCATAGTCGACTTAGGGACCTGTGCAACCTTACAAATCATTTCAGGAAAATGGGCTCACACGCCCATGTGGCTTACCCATGTGGGGCCACACAGGCACGGCCTGAACTGCCCTTGGTCGTGTGATCACATAGTATTGCCTAGAATCCCACACACCCGTGTCATTCACCTGTATGGGCCCACATGCCCGTGTGGCCCACACGGCCTAATTGGTCGAGCTCGTGTCTCGCACACGGCCTCGTCAGCCATCACATGGCCTTGTCATGCGCCTATGTCATTCTCGCACAGCATGATTCGTCGTTCAAATAGTCGTGTACTGCCACACAACCTACCACACGGGCAACCACACGCTTGTGTGGCATCGACAAATTCGATTTTCGACTTTCATCGATTCTCATTTTCTGTGCTTTCGAGTACACACCTAGTTTCTTTTTGATGTTTTTGCAGCCTAAAGCACTCCAGAACCTAAATTTGTCCAAAATAACACCTATTAACACTTAAATAGACATTCGATTACAACCCAAACAAGTCGGTAAACAATCGACTATCGAAAACTTACCGTCAATAACCCAGATTTGTTAACAACTACTCCACTGCAGAACCAACAACCACTTCTTGAGCTTCATCTACCTCGCCAAACAGAAGATAACCATTCTTAGAACTCTAACTATGAAGAATGTAAAAAGCAGAAATAAATACTTACCGATTGAATACGCTTAACTGATCGATCAAGGTAAAGGCACCAAAAACCAAAATCAAAATGAAATAGAAAGGGGAAAAGGCTATGGTGATTCAGCAAAAGGAAGAAAAATGCCAAAAGTTACGGGAAATTTAGGAGGAAACCGAAATTGCAGAAGAAAATCCAAATTAAGGAAGATTTCTTAATAACACCCCTTACCCACTCTCTTTATTTTCCTCCATCAACCTCTCAACTATTTAGTTTTCTAATCCAATACAAACTCTTCTAGATGAGCAAGCAAAAATAATGCTTTTGCCCAAACTCGAACACTGGACCTCTATCACACCAACACTCCACTTATCCACCAGATCAGCAGACCCATTCTAACATATTCTTACGAACAACCAAATATAAGCCTATTAACAAAAGGTAAAGCTTAATTCATTTAAAAACCTAAAATTTGCAAAAACTAAGGCTTGAACTTGGGACCTCTCAAACACACTCAGAACACTTAACCGTTGAAGCAAACAAATAGTTGTCATAAATTAAGAGAACATAAATAATCAAGTTTTAGGGCGTTACAGTCGGCGTCGGAGACTCAGTGTACCACATGTTCAATCAAATCATTTAAAATCATTTGTAAATCAACTCTTTTGAAACCAAACTTTTTAAAACCCAAAATCTATAGCTGAGTTTTGCAACTTGACTCTACACTACTAAATGTAACACCCCAAACCTGGCTTAGACGTTATGGTCAAATTTGGCAATGTCACAAGGAATGAAATTTAAAAGCGAGATGTCGAGTTTAAAACTGTTGCATTTAATTAGCTTTTATCTTAACCTGAAGTAAAAACACAAATGCTTCTTAAGTTAAACCATTTCTTTCTAGCAGAAGCTTTGATAACCATTTATTTTAAGAAAATCGTATTTTGTTGAGATCAAAGTTGTAAACCATAAAAGCAATTAAAATTCCATAATTAACGTAAATAGTCCATTAAGTCCAAGTTACATAAAAATCCCCAAATAAATAATAAATTTAAAAATGTATGGAAAATTGTTTAAAATTATGTGTGGCCACCGTCGAGTCCACCGATGCACCGCCCCATCAACTTTAGGGATTACCTAAATAGATTAAACAAAAAAGAGTGAGTTTTCACAAACTCAGTATGTAATCCCCACAGAGTACATGCACAAATTACAATATCAGAATCAGTCATATATAGTCTGGGGATTTAAGCCTATCAAATTCAGTTCGGGCCTTAGCCTATTCAGAAGCGGTCTCAGATATATATTAGGGCCTTGGCCCATATCAGATATAACAAGCAGTAACAAAATCAAAATTTTACCCACCAAGCCTCACACCAACTCCGACCATCCCAACACACCATTTGGGGTTAACACCCACCCATCCTTGAACACCAGATAAGGTTTACAATACCCATCCAACCCTAAACACCATACTGTACTGAAATACGACACATTATCAAAAATATGCGGCTATGCTACTAGATAATAGGCTTTAAAAGCCTTATAGATACTTTCTTCAAATCTGAACAACCCACCCCAGTGTAATGCAACATACCATACGTGACATGCAAATAGGCTAATATCAGAACATATATTCAATTCAGTACAAATATCATGCTCAATCAGACATCATACAATCAGATCACATAATTAAAGGGTCTAAGTAATGCTTACCGACCATATAGTAGGTCCAAAGTCGACTTGGGCGACCCGTACAACCTTACAGAACTTTTCAAAAAAAATGGGCTCGTACGCCTATATGGCCTTCCCATGTGGGCCCACACACACATGTATCCCACACGACCCAAATTGGCCTTAGCTGTGTGGATCACACGGCCTGGTCCAAAATCCCACATGCCCTTATGGATTACCCGTGTGGACCCACAAGCTCCTATGGCCAACACAGCCCAATTCAGTCTAGCCCATGTGACGCACATGGTCTATCCGGCCATCACACGGCCATGTCCTTCTAGCACGACCTGGCCTGTCAGTCACACGGCTGTGTCTACTCACACGGCCTACCACACGGGTGACCACACGCCCGAGTAGCGTCAACAGTGAAACCTTTTGGCTTTTCATCGAATCTCATTTTCTGCATTTTGGGTATGCACCTGTATTGTTTTTCATGCGTTAGCACTTCTAAGCACTCCAAAGCCTACAAATTAGTAGACCCAACCTCGATTTAGCAATTCATTAATGAATTTGAACTGAACCTAAACTGAGAAGCATACGAAACTTACCATTGCAACCACGATTAATCGCAGAAATTAATCCTCAAACACGAAAATCACAGCTTCGCTACCTTCTCCTACACAATAGTACGCAAAATCAATTTCTTATTCCCTCATTACTCAACCACACGAAAAGGGAAAGATAGGAACTTATTGATCGTGTAAAAAGCAACCGTTGCACAAAAAAATAACGGATTACAAAAGTAATGAAACAGAGGGAAGGAGAGGAAAGAGAGATTTCGGCAGAAATCAATAGGAGGAAAAAAAATGACAGAACAAAATTAGAAGTAAGAAAAAATTAGATATTTTTTGAAAAGAAAAATCAAATTAGAATATTCTCATAACTTCTCCCCATCATCCCCTAAATTCCCTCTCCATAAATCCCACTAACAACGCACTACTCAGAATCCTTCAACAGCCCAACTCTAGCTGAAATTGAAGCAAAAACAATAATCTCCCTTGCCCACATAGAGACTCGAACAAAATATCTCCATCACACCAATACTCCACTTAAACACCAGACCAGCAGGTCCATTCTGATATAATTCTACTAACATTTAATTAAAAGCCTACTGACATAAAGATAGGGCTTTATTCATAAAAATACCAAATTTGCCCAAGTTAAGGCTTGAACTTGGGACCTCCCACACACACCCAGAACACTTAGCCACTGAAGCAGATAGATATTTGTGTCACAAAATTACAAATGATGGTATAAGAAAATCGGGGTGTTACAGTAATAGTTGTAACCCTATTCCAGTGACGGATACGAGTTAGGGGTGTTACAAGAGGAGCAGGAGAGGGATGACTAGGGTGGGAAGAATGAGACTAAAGGCTGAATATTTTGTCTGAAAATAATATGTATAACTAGGTCTGAGAGGGTATGGATGACACACATAAAGAAAAAAGGATTTTACAAAATTTAATTATTTTGCAAGGGAAAAGATTCGAACATGGAACCTTAATTTAATTTCCTTACATTTCAATTTATCAATCAACTACTAGACTATTTCCTTATATTTTTTAAATAAATTTGCAATATTTATTTTAAAAACAAGGAGGGTCACATACTAGGGCTTGATGAAAAATAATAAAAATGGTGCAAAAGAAGGGACTTGAAATTCGGTTTCAAGGAATGTTTCACTAATACTTAACCAACAAACTAATACTTCATATATTTCCAAATAATGCATAGATAATCTCAAAAATTAGGGTATGACCACACTTTCTCTCGGTTCACATACTTGATTCTACTAACCCTCAATTTTTGGGATGTTACATAATCCCATTACCATATACCTTATCCTTATAAGATTTTTCCCCCATAGTTTAAAAAAATAATTCCAATTTGCACACATAGGGACTTCAACACGAGATCAAAGGATAAGTGAAAGCCTTACCACTAAACCAACAAACTCATTCTTGTTATCAGTTGAACGAAAATAATATATGACTCTAATATCTAAAGTCAGGGGTTGGGCAAAAAATAATAAAAATGCAAGGAAAAGGATTCAAACTCAGAACCTGTCACACACAAGCACAACACTTAACCACTGAACTAGATCAATTCACTTTACATAATTTTCACAATCTTAACTCAAAATTAAGACGTGAAAACTCTTGGTTTCACCAACCCAAATTCTTCTAACCCCATCATTGGGATTTAATAGGGTTAGGAGGTAGAAATTAAGGATTTAATTACGTTAAAAAGAATAAATTAAGTTAAATAGATTGTATGAAATAAGTCGAATAAGTATATGTCAGTGGAGAGCCGTTGTACGAACATAAAAAGATAAGTTAGATTGTCTTTGAATGCTTAGTAATATGTATATTTTTGTGCAAAGCTGAAAACCTTGGTAGAGCCTCAACAAACAGAGATAAAAGTAACCATAAAGTTTTCTAGTTAAACGAGCCGAGGTGAGCGACAGGTGAGTGCATTTTTATGTCGTGTTTTAGCATGAATTGTGAGATCTAGAGAGTTGAAATGAGGCTAGCGAACCCCCTTGTGGTATGTGAAACTTGGCACTAGATACTTGATGTGATAAGTGTGTGTGAATTGTGAATTTGATTGCTACATCTGTAAGTGAATTGTGCATTAAAAATGTTGCGTGTGTGTGCAGATTGTTAACTGTGAGTTGTTGTATTAATTATATTTATCTATATAATATCTATGCCCATGTGGGGCTTGAAAAGCTTGCTGAAATTTAACATGAAAAAGGTTCTAAATAGGTATTTATATATAATACATATTTATGCGTCTCGATAAATATATAATATTTGTGTGGTCTTGTTATATATATAAAATATATACATACGCCTATGGTCCTGATATATATAATATATATATGCCTTTGTGGTTCTATTATATATATAATTATATATATGCCTTTAGGGATTTATTATAATATATATACGTTTATAGGTTTTGTATTTTCTAATATATATAAATGTATATGAGACTTTTAATGCATGCCAAAAATTTGATGTGACAAAGGTCATTAAATAAATATCTATATATGAAATATATATTTGTATACAGTTTTGTAATATTTGTGAACAAAAATTAAAAAAATATTATAATATGGACTTTTATAACATGTGAATTTGATTGATAATGCATATTTAGGCATGCACGTATCCGTAAGTGAATTATGAGTTTTATGATATTGCGAGTTTTGATTAGTGCACAATTGTATTATTGTGAAATGGTAGGTGCAAGCTCAACAATAATGCGAGCCAATTATATTGTGTTATAAAATGTGAATAAGTAGATATGTTTGTAATGTGGACACTTGAAACTATTTGATATCATTAGCATGCTATAGGATTGGGAGTACTAACCCCTTTTTATTATGTATCGAGCATTGTGCCCAAGAGATAGCATTGGAGAGAGAAGAGAATCTCGAGCATAGCTTTATTTATTGTATATAGCATGGTGTCTTTAGAGAGTGTGAGCATATGTGCTACACTTACATGGAGATAGTGTACGACTTTATGAGTCATGTGGTGTGTTTTGGAGATCCATTTATCCGATGAGTATGAAAATTGTTTTATATGTGAGTCATTAAGGTATGTTTAATTCCTAACATGTCTTGTGTGTTTACTTGTGTTGTATGCATGTGTACTCACTGAGTTTCTCCAAGCTCACACTCCTTACTTTACATTGCAGATAAATAGTTTACGAGTTAGCGAGGAGGGTGGCAAATCGGTGATCCATCGCAAGACTTTTTTTATAATATGTGTGTTGTGCTTTTAAACTCCAAAGTGAAGGCAATGTAGTTTATTCCAAAGGCTTAGTACTAGAATTAGACTCTTTAAGTAAAATTTTGAACGAGTTGTAAACGGACTATTTGTTTTTTTTTTTTGGATTTTCAAACGTTATAATTTCTTGCTTGCTTGCTAATTTGGATGGTTTAATTACTTGTTTAATGTGATGATAATTAAATGAACTAACAAATTTTTGCAATTAAGGGACACTACTGAGTATTAAAGTATGCCTTATGCCATCTCTTTGTGTGAATGGAATAATTGTAACACCCCAAACTCGGCCTAGATGTTAAGGTTGAATCTAGAATTGTTATGAAGAAAATTTATAATATGACTTCCTTGTTGTTTGCAAATCATCCTAAACCTTTGTTACTTGATAAGTCTGAATTATTTGGAAAACATATTGATATGATTTTTTAGTTTGAAATCATTATTTGTTTACGTCTTTCAAATTCAATCAAATGCTTTGCAGCAGAGTTTCTTTGGAAACTGTTATTTTTGAAAAAATCATTGCCTTCAAAATTACCATTTTATCAGTCATTATGCTAGAAACCAAAATTAAAAAGTAAAACCAAAAACAAACCCAAAAAGTCCGGAGAGTCCCAAAATTACAAAACTCTCAAAAAACTAGAAAGTTAGGTAAATTTTATGACAATGAAGTTTACAAAAATGTGGTCACAACTGAGCTTCGATTGCACCAACCCGCCTAAGACTGAGGGTTACCTGAACAAAACAGGCAAACAGAGAGTGAGTTTTTGACAACTCAGTGTGTAACACATTTATGTAAACAGAATTTAAATTCAATTTCATGGTCGATCAAATACAAATGTAAAATCTTTTGTAGGATAAGAATTATACAGAATCATACAAATATAGTCATGCATAATCTTACCATCATCCTCTACATACCAACTCTGACCATCCCAACACACCACGTGGGGTATAAAACATCCACCCAGCCCTACACACCACGTAGTTTCTATACGACACCTTTTAGAGTAATAACAGCAGTGCTGCTAGTATATAGGTGATATATTGCCTCATATAGAACACTTCCTCCTCATAATACAAATCCCGCCCCATAGCAAGATAATACAAGAGTTAACATATCATGCATGCTCGTATAATAGATATTACACATGTTTATACATAATTGAACAGATCATACATACTGTATTCCATAATACTCATATAAATGTTATTTACGTCAATTCAATCTAACACAGTAGCAGGTTTGACGCTTTAAGGCTTATATCACACATACCAACCCTACAGAAAGCCTACAGTCGATCGACACGACATGTTCGACCCTAGGGAAAATTTCTAAAATTTGGGCCCACATGCCTGTGTGGGCCCACCACTCATATGACCCACATGTCACACACGCCTGTCATATGGCCATTTGTCGCACATGGCCATGTGGCGTCGATAGGCCCAATTTTTGGCTTTCGTCGATCATAGTTTTTTGAGTTTCTCGTTACACACCGGGCTCGATTTTGATGCAAAAAAATCCCGAGACCTCCGAAACCTAAAAACAATTCCTAACAACTATTTTAGCAATCAATTTACGAACTTAACAAGAACAAACCGAAATATGCATACGAACTTACTGTTAACGAACATAATCACACACACAAATTAGGTTGTTGGAGTGCAATCCACTGCTTCACGATCTTCTCTTACACAACAAATTCATAGAAACTAAATTCCCCCAACTACAACTCTATTACGCCATTTCAAAAGGAAGATCTTAAAACAAACTTACAGAAGCTGAAAGCTAAAGATAAGCAAAACCCTAGTTCCCAAGCTGAACGAAGAAAATTGGAAATCCAAATTACAGTGATTAGACAGAATGATTTGTGAAGAGAATTGAAGGAAGAAAAAAGTTGTCGAGAAAAGAAAAGGAAGAAACATCAGTAAGAAAGGGGATTTTAGGAAACAAATAAAATTAAAATTAATTCAAAATAATATCCCAACTCCCCACTACCCCACTAACTATCAAATCCCACCAAAACCAACCCATTAACTCTCATCCAACCACCATAGAATTTCAATCTCACTGAACCTCTACTACACAATCGGTACACACACTCAGAAGAAAAATTTATCATCCTTCACTCACACAGGAGTTCGAACATAGGACTCTAAGGCAAGCTAACCTTTTACCACTTAAACCAATAGGCTCATTCTGATATGGGTTGACTGATCATAAAAGTTAAATCAAACAATCAAGGATAAGAATAGTAGTATTTCTAAAAGTGAGACTTAACCCAATAGCCCAAACACACTCCCACATCACTTAAGCACTAATACATGTAACAACTCGATTTAGACCCTATTCAGAACGGTGGTTTTGGGACCATGAAATCGAGTCAAAAAAATTTAAAAAATTATTTTCTATTTTTATTATGTGTGAATATACATGTGTTAAATTTTGTGTTTTAATTTTACCGTTTAGATGTCGATTTAATAAAAAAAGGGCTTAATCGCCTAAAATAAAAAATTGATGGTTAAATGTGTAATGGCCGAATTGTGGTTGTCTTTATAATTTGAGGTGTTTAAGTTGTAATTAGACCATAATTAATGTGATGGACAGCTATAACCATATGATACAATGATTTTTTATTTATTTAATAAATGTTAAAATTGTAAAATGATAAATATGTTATATAATATAAAACATAAACTAAAAATGACATGCATTCATCTTTTATAAGACTGAATATCAAAAATATAAGAAGAAAAACGAAGTTTGAAAGTTTCGGCATGGTTTTGCTTAATTAAGGTATGTAACTAGCTCGATTTTTGGTAATTTTTATGTTTTTGATATCGTTGCAGTGTAATGTACAAAGCCCATGCTTTAATTTTTGATTTTGATGAATATTTTGAGTTATGCCATTGATGAATAATTGAGCTTTGTGATGTTAATTGATGAACTATGAAAGATATGTTTTGGATTAATATGTTTTGTATTGGAATTTGTGATGAATTTGAGTAGTTAGGGCTAAATTGCAAGAATAATTAATTGAGGGACTAAAATGTGAAACAAATGAAATGTATGGACTTGTATGAGCATGGGTAACATTCGGCCTATGCAGGATGTGTGCAAATTTTGCATGTTTTGTGTTTTGTGCAATTTGGACTAAATTGTAAAAACTATGAGATGTCAAGGGCAAAATGGTAATTTGCCCATTTATGTGTTTTGGGATTAAATTGAATGAAATTATTTTTGAATTAGTTTAATTTGAATATGTTTAGATCAAGAACCAAAGAAATCGAATTTGGATCGGGGGAAAACCAAAGTTGTCGAATAATCGTCCTGTTTTGATTTTTGTTGTTCAAGGTAAGTTTATAAGTAAAAAGACGTTAATTTTGAATAAATACGAGTTATATATATATATATATATGCTGAAATGAAATATGTGAAAATATATATGTGGTAGCCGAATGTGTATATGCTTGGGAGCTATGTTTACAAATTCGATTCGACTGTGATACGATGTCCGAAAGCCCCTACGAACCTTAGGAATAGCTAGGATACATATGTCATGACATAGTATTTTTGATATGTGTGTTCTTGTGTAAGACCCTGTGTGGGATAGTGGCATCAATATATGATTCATGTAAGACCCTGTATGGGACAGTGGCTTCAATATGTGATTACATGTAAGACCACGTTTGGGACATTGGCATTGTACGATATGTGCGACTATCTGAGTATCCTTTGTAATTTTGAATGGTTCAACGGGCAAAGATAAGTTATGATCAAATGTGTAATCAAGTTAAAGTGCTCAGGTATGTGATAGTTAAATGCTTATATGAAATAAGGTAAGTTTGATCTTTGAAATGGTGAAATCAATTATACATGTTATAATGTTAAATATATGTGAATTTGAATGCATATATTCGGCCAAATTGATGTATCAATGATGTTAAAGTGCAAGTTGAATATGTTAATGAACTTATGTACATTCGGCCATATGTCAGGTATATGTGATATCGTAATAGTGATTTATGTGCATACATGTAAAACCCCTCACCCGTAATCGTCACCGAGCACGGGTACGAGCCGTTACCAAACATTCACTCGCATGATTATTTGATTACGACACATAAATTCCACGTAAAATTTAAAAAGTTCATTTTCATATGCATAACATCCACCTTGTGGGCCTACGAGGCCCAAACGACCCATTGGGTATGATCTGGGACTAAATCAGAACTTTTTAAATACTAATGAAAATTTGACTCAAAACAGGGCACACGCCCGTGTGGACAGGGCATGCGGTCACACACGCCCATGTCCCTGGCCCGTGCGGAATCATTTTTCATTTCGAACCTATAGTGGTTTTCACACGGCCAAGCACACGCCCGTGTCCTTGGCCCGTGTTCTTCACACAGCCTTGACACGCTCGTGTTCTCACCCCATGTGAAAAACTGGGGTATTCTGTTTATAACGTCATCGCGAAGTTTTAATCACATGCGTATGGCTTTTCCATGTCAAGCACACGGTCGAGACACACGGCCGTGTCTCCACCCGGTGTTTTTGCTACAAAGCATTTAATTTCATAATTTCAGGTGCAGGGACGCACGACCTATCAACACGCCCATGGGGCTAGCCGTGTGTCACACACGGCCTAGACACGCGCCCGTGTGTTTATCCGTGTAGACAATTATAGGCTATTTTCCAAGCCAATTGCCACCCTGAAACACAAACCAATACCAAACAATTTTGCCAATTCACCTCATAACATAAAATTCCATACAAACATACAAATTAAGCCATCTACACACTAACTTTATCCATCATCATCAAGGATGCACATCCATACACATTTTACATTTGCTATGCAAGCTTGGACATTAGTAGATTACAACATTTTAACAAAATATGACTTAACCATTCATGGCTCATTTCTCCTGGCCAAAATGCCAATACACTACTACCACTGAATGGACCCAAAAGAATTATGACATATAACCAAAAATAATGGACCTCCTATACATACCCTAATTTTCAAAGTTCATAATCAAATACCAAATGATGGTTGATAGTGTTGATGGATGTAACACCCTAAAAATCTAAGCCTCTAATTTTTGTATGTTGTGGTACAAATGCATGTTTGCGTTAGTAGCTAGGTGATTTAGGAATGTTTGAGAGTTTCTGGGAAGCCCTGGGTTCAAGTCTGGGCTTATATAAATTTTTTGTTTTTCTTGTATGTGGGAACCTTGACTCTAGCTTGTAAGCCTTTTAAATTATTGTGTTTAAAACATGACCCAAAAAGAGCCTGTGGACCAGTGGTAGGTGGCGTGTTCTCCTTCTAAGTGGGAATGGTTTCGAGTTACTTTATGCATAAAGGAGTATTTATTTTACTCCTTTGCTATGTGAGTAGTGGAGTTTGAATCGAACACTGCTAAAGAAGTTGGAGTTTAAATTAGTCTTGGGAGGTTGGAGGAGAGATTTTAAGAAGGATAATGAGAGAAAATCAAGGGATTTTGAGTTAATGGGAAGTTAGTGCCGAAATGGGACTCTAAGCATGTATGGATTTTGGCTTTGAGTGGTAAAGGGGTGGTGCCAATCCTCCTCTAGCTATTTCAATTTTTGGCATTTCCTTTGGGAGCCATGTTCATTAATGGTCATTTGGGGTTTTTTTATTCCTTCTTTTTCTGTCGTTTCAAGCTTTTTACTCCTCTTTGTTTTCAATTTTATTTTGATCGGGCTCTGTTCATTCTTAACTTTGGGGTAGCCAAATTCCTTTGTGACCATTTGGGCATTTGTGCGATTGGATTCTTCAAGTACCTTTGATCAATTACACCTCCCTTTCTCTTCTTCTTTCTTAAACCAAATACCACTATTTTCCCTCTATCAACCTTGACCGAATACTCTTTTGCCTTTCTCTTAATTCTTGTCAGCTGCCCTGCCATTTGTGTCACCTTGGTCGACTTCTATACTTCTCTCTCTCCCTATTTTGTTTTCTCTTTAGTATCGATTCCAGTTTTGGTTTTTGACCGAATATAGCATTGATCTTTCCCTTGGGTTTTGTCTTTACTGTTGCAAGAGTTCTAGAACAACTGGTAAGTTCACTCATTCATCTCCTTGTTCTCTCTAAATGGTTTTCAAGAGACCTTTTCTTACACTGACTAAAATCGAATCATCTTTCTCTACCTATTGACGATTCTATTCCTTCTCTTAAGTATGTTCTTTGAATTCTAGAACTCGCAAGGAGTGAACGGGCTTTCAAGTGATACAGTTGCGTTCGAGGTCTTCCTATCATTCGACCAAATATCCGGGGTAAGTGGGTTTGCGTTTTTTCTAGTTTGGCCCACTGTTACTTTGGGGAGGGGGTTTCATGTGCTTTCTTTAATTTAGCATGAGTTTAACCTCGGTTCTAGATGATCGTAAATGATACTTTACCCTTGTAGTGTAGATAATCGACAAGAACGTGAGATCGAATCTTAGCCAACGATTTAAGGGGAATTGAGCCGTATTTCATACAATCAAGGTTGGTGGTGTTAGCCGAGTTGAGATTAAATACTTATGATCACTAACAATTGAAAGACATTCTGCTTGCCTGGGATGAATTTAGGGTTAGGTCGCACGTGTATCTTAGCACGTTAAGTAACAGGTGTGTACTCACACTGCTTTAAATCGTAGAACGGTGAAAAGTTGAAAAGCCAAAAAGTCGAAATGCTAAAAATCTGAAAAGTACGGCAACGGTTGCCACACGGGCCCATGAACGCACGTGTGGAAAATTCAATATGATGGTAGAGGCCACCATCAGCAATCTTAAGGGGTTAGGCCGTTTTTGGACCAAAATGGGCTGTGTGGGCCCAATGGGCTCGTGGGCCCCACACGGGTAATTATCACGGACATGCGAAAAATATTGGACTTGGCTGTGTCGTTCACATGGCTAAGGTCAAATTTGGGCTTAGCGGGCCACACGAGCGTGTAGGCCCCACATGGGCCATATAATGGGCTTTTGGCCCATTACACTATTTGATTGCGAAAAGGTTGCACGGGTCGCATAAGACGACTGTGGACCTACTGATGGGTCGGTAAGTGTACCTAGACCCTGAACTGAGAAATGACCGTTATGCCCCTGAAGGGAAAAATGTCTATAATATCCCTATGTGATATGTGATTGATTATGTATGCCATCTGATATTTATGTTTTGCATTCATGTGTGACATTTTGCTGCATGCGGATGGGATCTTATAATTGGAGCATGTGGTTGATCTGTTAGAGTCGCACGGGTCGCATGAGACAATTGTGGACCCATCTATGGCTTAAAGCCACTTATATGATTAGCAGCTTTGCTGCGGTATTGGTTAGTGCCGCAATCGGTGCTAACACTAGGACTGTAAGGATGGGTGGGTCGATTTAATCCCCACAGGAGTGTAGGGTTGGACAAGAGATGAAGCTCAGGGTTGGTTGGGGTTATATGTATTGGTTGGGGTTATATGCATTACATATTCTGAATTCTGATACTATTATGGGGTAAGGCCCAACCGAGGTTGTTACGGGCTAAGGCCCAATTGCCACTGTTACTGTAATGGGCTTAGGCCTAGACAAATGTGTTGCATGTGACTGGATTGTTGGGGTAGTACATACTGAGATTTCGTAAACTCACCCCTCTATTTAATTGTGTAGGTAATCCCTAGTGATAGACGGTTCGACGCATCGGAGGACTCAGAGGTGGCCACACTATGGACAGTTAAAATTTTTAGTACTTTATTTTATTTTAATCACGCTTTTCTTCTATTTGGGTTTTTGTTGTAATAAGGCCTTTCTTTAGATTTTATTTTAATTTTAGGTTTTATTTTTCTTTGATTTCTTAACTTCTAGATTTAGGTCTCGATTTTAAAAAGAAAATGACGTTTTACAAGACAAATGCAAGTACACATATGTTTTCAAAGAAAAGCTTCCGCTGTAAACAAATGTTGAAAGTTTAATAACATATTAAAAGGAAGAAGTCTTTGTTAACAACATAAGGTTTTTAATCAACCCTTAATACACTCAAATAGTCTTAACTTAGTTTGGATTTTCAATGACATTCTGTTTTAAAAGCTAATGACTCAACAAATGATATATACTTTAAAAGTGAGAACCCGTTCTTGAAGTTACTGTTTGATAGTGGGTTGACTAAATGCTTCCAAGTTTTCCAACAAACATCGAGTGCAATGTTTCACCCTCCAATGTGACGCCGCCTGATTCAGCCATAACATATGGGCCGGGTTTGGGGTGTTACAATGGATTTTCGTTGATCAATGAACCTCGGATGAGCTTGGCAAACCTATAAGGGAAGGGAAAGGAGAACGGGTAAGATATAAAGCTTAGTAAGTCTATATGCAAAATTAACGAGCATTTGAAGACAATAAAACATAGCTAATGGAAAATAAGCTTTCCTATCATAAAATTAAGTTTTGGAATTATCATTTACTCATGTGATCTTACCACATGATTCAATACATACATTAAGCACTTAGCACACATAATATTTTTCATATAACCTGCACATATACAGTCTTAAACACACGGTCAAATCGATTCATATAACCCGTTGAACCACATAGAATTCTAAAGGATACACGGAATAAGGCACAAGTGCCACACATAATGCAGTCGAAGCTACTCATAATTTATAGTCCAAGCTACTACATATCACATATCACAAAAGGCTCAATGATGTGCTAATAACGACAGACTGATTTGAGACTACATACTACCGCCCAGGGGCGGGGAGTATCGAATTCATGTCTTACAATCGAAATTGGACTCTTTATTTGGGGAAAATCCCACCAACTCGTTCATATATCACCAGCTGAATAGAGTGCGGGATTCCTTCTTGAGAGATGGACGATTTCAAGGCCCTCTTGGGAATTGAAAGTTCCTATAGTATAGAGTTGGTCTGTTTCTCTACTCACACAAGCTGACGGTGTTGTCGAAACTACTTAGTGCTGCTCACACAAGCTGACAGGTATCCACAACAAAAGCAGGATTACCTAGCCACTGGTAGTCGAACTAGACCAGCACCAGAATCACATAAACAATCAATAACAGTCAGTGTTTTCAAGTGACATGTCACTCGTATCCTAATTATTCCTAACGCTCAACCGAGACTTTTCTTTACTTGTTGGTTTTATCATATTATGTTTTCAATGTTTCGATATAAAACTTTAGAATTTCAAAATAACTAAAATAATTAAACATAATGATTAAAATAACTCATTATTTACATGTAAGACTTACCTCGGTGCAATATGCAAATCATTTCGATTTAGTCTCATACCTTGCCTTTTCCATGGTCAAGGTTGATTTCATGTCGTTCTTGATCTATAACATCAAATTTAACTCATTCAATACATACATTACCCAATTTAACACAAAATCATCCTATGGGAATTTTTACTATTTTACCCCTAAATTTATTAATTTTTACACTTTAGTCCCTAGACTCATAAACTAAAATGTATTCATTTTTCTACATTCTCGAGCCTAGCTGACCATATTTCTCTCTTATAGCAGCCCACAATTCTCAACATTTCACAACTTATGCACATATTTTACAACTTTTGCATTTTAGTTCCTAAATGTATTTCCACGAAAAATTACTTAGCAAAAGTCGTTTACTACACATCAAACTTCCATTTTCTATCAATAAACATCAAAATGCTTTCATATCACACATGGGTAAATTTTTAAACATGAACCCTAGCTTAAAATAGTGGTATAGAAAGCTAGGTCAAGGTACGAGGACCTCAAAAATACGTAAAACATGAAAAACGGGGTTAGGAGTCACTTACTTGGAGCTTGAAAAGTTGAAAGAAACCCTAGCTATGGTGCTTGTAAAATTCGACCAAGGAGGAAGAAAAGATGGACACCTTTTGGCATTATTTTCCCTTTTCTATTTCTTTTAATATCCTAATGACCAAAATGCCCTTAATAACCTTCTTTGCAAATTTTTCCTTCCATGGGTAGTTTTGTCCATCTTGCCATAAAATGGTCTAATTGCTAAATAAGGACCTATAGTTTAGGATTCTATTTCAATTTCACACTAAAAGCTTCTAGAACACATATTTTGAAATTTTTACAATTTAGTCCTATCACTCAACCGTGCACTTTATCGATAAAAATTTATTTACTAAATTTACAGTTATGCATTCAATCACACAATAGACCTTAAAACTTTATCAGAAAAAAATTTTCTATGTCGAATTCATGGTCTCGAAACCACCATTCCATTTAGGCCCTAATTTGGGTTGTTACAACTCTCCCCCTTAAGGGATTTTCATCCCCGAAAATCTTACCAGTAAAGAGATGTGGGTATTGTTTCCTCATGGTGTCCTCCGACTCCCACACGGCCTTTTCCACTCCATGCCTTTGCCATAATACTTTTTCCAAGGCTACACTTTTGTTCCTTAAATGTTTCACTTCTCGAGCTAAGATCTGGATTGGTTCTTCACTATATGACATATCCGGCTGAATTTCTACTTCGGTCGGTGAGATTACAAGTGATGGATCAGAATGATAGCACCGTAGCATCGATACATGAAATACATTGTGGATCTTTCCTAACATTGTCGGTAAGGCCATTCGATATGCCACTAGTCTGATTCTTTCTGCAATTTCATACGGTCCAATGAATCGCGGATTCAATTTACCTTTCTGACCAAATCTCAAGATCTTTTTCCATGGAGACGCTTTCAAAAACACTTTATCACCCACTTGAAACTCGATCTCTTTTCTTTTTCAAATCCGCATAAGACTTCTGTCGATCCGATGCAGCTTTCAAACAGTCATGAATTATCTTCACTTTCTCTTCTATCTGTTTAATCAAGTCAACCCCATGAATTTTCTTTTCATTAAGCTCAGTCCAATATAATGGAGTCTAACATTTGTGACCATACAATGCCTCATATGGTGCCATTTTGATGCTCGATTGAAAGCTATTTTTGTAAGCAAATTCAACCAAAGGTAGGTATCTTTCCCAACTACCTTTGAACTCAAGTACACAACATCGAAACATATCTTGTAAGGTCTGAACTACTCGTTTGGATTGACCGTCAGTTTGTGGGTGAAAGGCGGTACTAAAATTCAACTTGGTACCCAAGGCTTCTTGCAACTTTTTCCTAAACCTCGAAGTAAATCTTAGATCTCTGTTCGGAATGATAAAAGTCGATACTCCATGCAATCTTACAATCTCAGCAATGTACAATTTAGGTAGCTTAGCTAGAGAGAAATCCACACGTACCGGAATGAAATGAGAGGATTTCGTCAACCGGTCAACAACAACCCAAGCCGCATCTTTCTTTTTTGGAGTTAAAGGCAAACTCATAACAAAGTCCATAGTGATTTAGTCCCATTTCCATTCGGGAACCAATATTGGCTGAAGCAACCTAGAAGGCACTTGATGTTCAACTTTCACTTATTGACAAACTAAGCATTTTGACACATACTCAATGACATCTTTTTTAATACTGGGCCACCAATACAATCTCTTCAAATCATTGTACATTTTTGTACTGCCAGGACGGATAGATAAACAACCATTATGGACTTTATGTAGAATGCTCCAGATCAACTTATCATTTTTCGGTACTGTTTCGAAACATCAAACAATCATCTGAACCAATCCAAAAATCCATCTCACTATCTCTTTGACATTGAGCCCTTTTTGCTCGTAACTGACTATCGTCCTTTTAAGCTTTACAAATTTGTTGGATAAACGATAACCTAGCTCTCAGTTCAGCCAAAATCGAGCCATCATTGAATAAGGTCAGTCTCATGTTCATAACTCTCAAGGCAAATAGGGATTTTCTACTCAAAGCATCGGCAACCACATTCGCTTTCCCTGGATAGTAGTCGATCACTAACTCGTAGTCTTTCAACAACTGGAGTCATCTTCGTTGCCGTAAGTTCAAATCTTTTTATGATATTAAATACTTCAAGCTTTTATGGTCGGTAAAGATATGACACTTCTCACCATACAAATAGTGTCACCAAATCTTCAAAGCAAAGACGATGGCAGCTAACTCCAAATCGTGTGTCGGGTAGTTCCTCTCGTGCGGCTTTAATTGTCTAGAGGCATACGCTACCACTTTATCTTCTTGCATCAATACACATCCAAGACCATTTAGGGATGCATCACTGTAAATCATAAATTCCTTACTGGACACAGGTTGCACTAGCACTGGTGCCTCTGTCAACACTGCCTTTAACTTCTCAAAACTTTGTTAACACTTCTCTGTCCACTCAAACTTAACATCTTTTTGCAGCAACTTGGTCATCAGAGAAGTAATCATCGAAAATCCTTTTACGAAGCACCAGTAATAACCAGCCAAACCCAGAAAACTTCTAACTTTCGATACATTTTTTGTCAGCCTTCAATCCACTATTGTTGAGATCTTACTCAGATCCACTCGAATGCCATATCTAGAAACAATGTGCCTAAAAATCCAACTTCATTGAGCCAAACTTCACTTTTACTAAATTTTGCATACAGCTATTTATCTCGTAAAATTTGTAAAACTATCCTTAAAGGCTCAGCACGCTCGTTTCCATCACGAGAATAAATCAAGATGTCATCAATGAAGATCACTACAAACTTATCCAAGTACAGTCTAAAAATTCAGTTCATTAAATCCATAAACATAGTTGGGGCATTAGTAAGACCGAAAGGCATTACGAGAAACTCATAGTGTCCATACCTTGTTCTAAAAGCAGTCTTCAGCACATCGGACTCTTTTACCCTTAGTTGGTAGTATCCGAACCTCAAGTCAATCTTTGAAAACACCTTGCTCCTTTTAATTGATCAAATAAGTCATCAATTCTTGGCAAGGGATATGTTTTCTTTATCGTCACCTTGTTGAGTTGCCTATAGTGGATACAAAGTCTTATCGGTCCATCCTTTTTCTTCACAAACAGTACGGGTGCAACCCAGGGAGAAAAACTAGGCCTTGCAAACCCTTAGTCTATCAATTCTTGTAGCTCCACTTTTAATTCTTTTAGCTCAGTCAGAGTCATTCTATAAGGAGCTATAGATATAGGGGCCGTCCCCGGCAACAAATCAGTAGCAAACTCAGTTCCTTTAACAGGAGGTATACACAGCAATTCCTTAAGAAATACATCCGGGAATTCACAAACCACTGGCACCGATTCCATTTTCAATTTATATTCCTTCGTATTCAATACATAAGCTAAATACGCTTCACAACCCTTTCTCAAACACTTCTAAGCAGTCAATGATGAGATTAAAGCAGGCAATACGCTAGGCTCATCTATTTCAACCTGGAGGATTTCACCATTTTTACACTTTAACTCAACAACTTTCTATCTACAATTCACTTTAGCATCATGCATCGATAGCCAATCCATGCGCAAAATGACATCAAACTCATCAAATGGCAATAGCGTTAGATTGGCTAGGAAATAGTGACCTCAGATTACTAAGGGACAATTCTTGCAAATCTTATCAATTAGCACACATTTTCTATAACACCCCTTACCCGAGACCGTCGCCAGAGTCGAGCATGAGGCATTACTAGACTTATCTTACTAATTTGGGGCATAAAAATTTTCTTTTAAAATTAATCCGCTCATATTAATCCAATATCCCTAAAAAGGGTCCTCAAGGCCCTAAAACATGTAATTGAAATGGTTCAGGACCAATCTGGGAACTTTAAAAATTTTACGATTATTTATAAAAATTAAAACAATTTGTTTCACTGTTCATAATAAAACTATCCACCTGCATAATAGTGACTAAATTAATTATAACTTGATTTGCAAAACTCAAAATTTAAATCCGTAAAGTTTCCCTAAAACTAGACTCATATATCTTCTTACCATAATTTTTCGAGAATTTTTGGTTTGGCCAATTAGTACAATTTATTCATTAAAAATTCCCCTATTTCATAGTCCAATGGTTCTGAAAACTTCTCAATTAAAACCTCCTAGTACAATTTTCATATAGTGTTTCCACATATTTTTAATGAAAATAGACTCGTTAAGGAATCCATACATATAAATTATAACTCATAATTATTTTTTTACCATTTTTACTAAATTTCTAAAATTAGAACAGGGGATCACGAAGTCACACTGTACCAATCTGGCAATAGTCTAAATATCTTAGAATATAGATTCGTTTGCTTACTCTATTTCTTTCATGTGAAAATAGACTCAATAAGATTTAATTCAATATCTCATTAACTATTTAATTCCATTTCTACAGTTTTTAGTGATTTTTCAAATTCACATCACTGCTGCTGTTACAAAACTGTTTTATGGTCAACTTTTACTCTATCATTTCTTTGCATAAACTATCATTTAGGCATACATAACATCAAAACATGTTTTTAATTAGCCATTTCAATAGCTAATCATTATCAAGTATTCCCATGCCATTCTTTAGTCATATCATAATAACATACACACAAAATAGTCAAGTCCCTATATATGCTATAACTCAAAACATTTCAACTACAAAGTACCGAGATAGCCTTTGATAGTGTGAGACGAACTCCGACATCCTTTTTGGTTCTCAAATTGGCTTGGCTACACTATAAAAGAGAGAAAGGAAGAGGAGTAAGCTACAATGCTTAGTAAGTTTACAAATAAATAAATGGCAACATTCACGAAGTATAAATATACTCATATTATAACCATCAATTAACAAAATCTTTACTGTACTTCTCCACTTACTCTTTAACTTTCCTGTTTATCATTCCTTTACTTGAACTTTCTTGTTACATAGCTTATATATTAGCCCGATGAACTGTTTGGAATACTAAGTGTACTTGGGTTTTCCTGCCTGATAATAGCCTGCCAATGCCATGCTCTAGGCAAGGTCTTACATGGGATGTTCCTTATCCTGCCAAAGCCATATATCTGATATGGACTTACATGGGATGTTCCTGAACTGTCTCAACCCAAAATGTCTTGACGTTCCATATCCCATACGTTCCTAAGTTTCAAACGGGGCTTTCTGATACTTTTTCTCTGTAATCTCATCTTTAATAAAATTTGGAATATTCTCATAAAATAAATGTATATATGCTGGAAACTAACAACATTAATATAAAATATTGAAATCTTGCATTTATTTACCGTAAACTTACCTCGGTGCAAAATACGATCAACTTGACAACTTAATATTCTACCTTTTTCTTTCCTTTATCTACTCCCAAATTTTGTTCTTATTGATCTAGAATAGGAAATTTAGTTTATTTAATACTCACATTTATCAAAATAGTTTGTAACTCTAACTTTGGCAATATTACGATTTTGCCCCTAAAGTTTGCATATTTGCACTTTTGGCCCGAAGCTCAAAATTTAAACTTTATCCCTAATTCATATGTTTTATGACATGCTGATCATTTTCCCCTAATGGCAACATCAAATTCTCACTCTAACATGTACTTATGAGCATTAGGTATTTTTACCGATTATGTCGTTTTACTCATTTTTACTTAAAACCGAGTAGCACAAGTTGTTTAACATAATTTAAAACCTCATATTCTATCATAAAACATCAAAATAAACACATTTCATGTATGGGTATTTTTCCAAATATGAACCTTAGGTTAAATTATTGCTACAATATGTTAAATCAAGTTACCAGGACTACAAAAACGTGAAGAACATTAAAAACGGGGCTTAGAATCACTTACTATGGAGCTTGGAAGCTTGAAACAAACCCTTGCTATGGATAACCCTTGACATTCGGCCTAATGAAGAAGATGATTACATGTTGCCATCTTTTTCCTTTTTTAATCTTTTTCATTACCAAATGACTAAAATGCTCTTCATTAAAACTTTGGTTATTTCTACCTATGTATGTCCATTTTTTTCCATGAAAACCTAATGGTATAATTACCATTTAAGGACCTCTACTTCAATTATTCTCTTCAATTTAATCATTTCCTATCTAGAACTCATATTTATGAACTTTTGTAATTAAGCCTTAATAGGCAAATTACACATGCAATTCATGAAATTTTCTATCAATATTCTAACACATGCATCTAATCACTCGGTAAATCATAAAAATTTATCAAAATAAACTTTTTTATATTAGATTCGTGGTTTCATAACCACTGTTCCGTTTAGGCCCTATTTTGGGATGTTACATTTCTTCCCCCTTTAGGGATTTTCGTCCCTGAAAATCTTACTTGTGAATAGATTTGGATACTATTTTCGCATAGCTTTATCGGGCTCTTATGTAGCCTCATCTACCCCATGTCTATTCCATAATACTTTCACAAGTGCAATACTATTGTTCCTTAGTTGCTTGACCTTTTGAGCTAAAATCTTTACAGGTTCTTCACCATAAGTCATATTTGGCTGAATCTCAACCTCTGTCTGTGAGATCACATGTGAAGGATCAAAATGGTAACGACGTAACATGGACACATGGAACACATCATGAATATTCTCTAACTCTATCGGCAATGCTAACCGATATGCTAATGGCCCAACTCTTTCGGTCACCTCAAGCAGTCCAATAAAACGTGGACTTAGTTTGCCTTTCTTGCCAAATCTAAAGACTTTCTTCCATGGGGATACTTTCAAGAACACTTTGTCACCAACTTGATACTCAATCTCTTTTCTTTTCAAATCTGCATAAGACTTCTGTCTATCTGAAGCTGCTTTTAAGCAATCTCTGATAACTTTCACTTTCTCTTAAGTTTCTTTAACTAAGTCAACCCTATAAATCGTTTATAATAACTAGCGAGACCAAGAAAACTTCTAACCTCTGATACATTTTTGAGAGGCTTCCAATCAACAATGGTTGAAATCTTTCTCGGATCAACTCTAATACCTTCACCTGAGACTATATGTCCAAGAAAACTAACTTCCCATAACCAAAACTCACTTTTGCTAAACTTGGCATAAAGCTGATTATATCTCAAAGTCTATAAAACTGTTCTCAAATGCTCTGAATGTTCGGTCTCATCATAAGAATAAATCAAGATATCATCAATGAACACAACTACAAATTTATCCAAGTAAGGTTTGAAATTTCGGTTCATTAAGTCCATGAAAATGGTTGGAGCACTAGTTAAGCCAAATGGTATCACGAGGAACTCACAATGGCCATACCTAGTCCAGAAAGTAGTCTTCAAAACATTTGACTCTTTAACTCGCAACTGATAATATTCAGGTCTCAAATCTATCTTGGAGAACACAGTAGCTCCCTTCAATTGATCAAACAAATCATCAATTCTAGGCAGTGGATACTTGTTCTTAATAGTTGTCTTGTTAAGTTGCCGATAATCTATGTACAATCTCATCGAATCATCTTTCTTTTTCACAAAGAGTACTGGTGCACCCCATGGTGAACAACTAGGTCTTGCAAAGCCTTTATCTATTAATTCTTGCAACTGAACTTTCAATTCTTTCAATTCCATTGGAGCCATTCTATAAGGAGCAATAGAAATGGGTGTTGTAACCGGAACCAGCTCAATACTAAACTCAACTTCTCTAATATGAGGCAAACTTGGTAGTTCTTCCATAAACATATCAGGAAACTCACATACCACAGGCACTGATTCAATTTTCAACTCTAGATCTTTAGTATTCAACACAAAAGCAAGATAAGCTTCATATCCTTTCCTCAAACATTTCTGAGCAGACATCAAAGATATCATGGCAAATGAACTATCTGACTCATCTGAATTAACCTGAAGAATTTCACCATTTTCACATTTCAAGTTAATGAATTTCTTTCCATAATTCACTATCACATCATGCGTAGTCAACCAATCTATACCAAGAATCACATCAAACTCATCAAATGGCAATAACATGAGATCAGCTGGAAAACAGTAACCTCTAATCATCAAAAGGTAATTTTTACATACTTTGTCTACTAATACATACTGACCCAATGGATTTGATACTTTAATCATAAATCCTGTAGTCTCTATAGACATGTTCATACTAGGCATCAATTTCATGTAGACATAGGAATGGGTCGAACCCGGATCAATCAAAGCAATAACATTAACATCATGAAGAGAAAATTGTACACATAATTACGTCAGGGGAGGATGCCTCTTCATGAACACGGATGGCATAGGTCCTTGTGGGTGCTCTAACATCTGGTCTCACTGCTGAATCTCTAGACACGCCTCTATTAGCTACCCCTATTCCCAGGTTTCACTATGGTCTACCTCGGACTGGAACATTCTTGGACCTAGCATTCTATAATTCTTCCTTTGTGACCATTTCTGGACACTCTCGCATAAAATGATCTAGAGCACCGCACTTGTAACAACCACTCTCATCTGCTCAATACTAGCTAAAATGACATCTACCGCATTGTGGACACTCTGGTCTACCCGGTCAGACACTACCTACACTCGCAATTGAGGTAGTCTGAGCTTTCAAACCCATAGTTCTATTATCTCTGTTTCTGCTCGAATACCTAGTTGAAAATTTTAATCTAGTAGAGAACTCTCCAGGCCTTTTGGATGTAGACTGAAACGATCTACTCATCTGTCTTTTCTTTTTATCTTGGTCTCAATTCTAGCTTTGCCTTTTTCTTTTTATTTCAGCAACTCCTCTGCCTTACAGGCTCTGTCAACTAAAACATCAAACTCTTTTATCTCTAGAACACCAACGGACAGTCGAATATCATCATTGAGCCCATCTTCAAATCTCTTGCACATAATAGTTTCAGTTGACACACACTCTCTAGCATAATTTCTGAGTTACTGTCATCTTAACTTGCTTTAGTTCAAGGAATTCCATTCTTTTCTGGTCGATAAACCTCTGACTAACGTACTTCTTATGGAACTCTTCTTGAAAGAAGTCCCAGGTAACTCTTTTTTTCGGTACTACTGACACATGTGTCTTCCACCAATGGTAAGCTGAATATCTAAGAAGTGACACCAGACACTTTATACACTCTTCTGGTGTGCAAGATAACTCATCAAAAACTCTGATAGTATTCTCGAGCCAAATTTCATCTTTCTCTACATCATCATCTTTAGTAGCCCAAAACTCTTCGGCCCCTTGTTTTCTAATTTTGTCTACTGGTGGCTTTTCTCTTCTGACTGTATCTATAATTGGGGGAGCTACATGGGTAGTCTGAGGATCATGAGGGGGTGGAGGTCTAACGGCCGTATTCGTACGAACGAACTTGACAAGTCATTCATTCATAGCTTGGAAGAAGGCTTCTCAAGCCACTCCTCCCTGACTAACTGTAATGGGCCTTTCACTACTATCTAGTGGTACCGTCCCTTCTGCGGGAGTGGGCCCATTACTTTCTACATCATCTACACTAATTCGTTTGGGATCCATAACTATAAAAGAAAAGCATTTTCAAATCGTCAGGAGTTGTCACACTATCAAAATATAACTATGGCATGTATAGCTAGACTCTTACTCATACTGAATATTCTGAGAACTGACTAAACTCTTACTCTGATACCAATAAATGTAACACCCATTACCCGAGACCGTCACCAAAGTCGAGCAGGAGGCGTTACTAGACTTATCTTACTAATTCGGGGCATAAAAATTTACTTTTAAAATTAATCCACTCACATTCATCCAATATCCCTAAAAAGGGCCTTCGAGGCCCTAAAAAATACAATTGAAACAGTTCGGGACCAAACCGAGAACATTAAAAATTTTGTGATTACTTACACAAATTAAGACAATTTGTTTCACTGTTAATAATAAAATTGTGCACCTGCATAATAGTCACTAAATTAATTACAACTCGAGTTACAAAACTCAAAATTTAAATCTTAACTTTTCCCTAAAACTAGACTCAGATATCTACTAACCATAATTTTTCCAGAATTTTTGGTTTGGCCAGTTAGTACAGTTTATTCATTAAAGGTTCCCTATTTCACAGTCCAGTGCTTCTTGCAACTTCTCACTTAAAATCAATTATCCCTTAGTACAGTTTTCATATAGTGTTTCCGCTTCTTTTTAATGAAAATAGACTCACATAAGGAATCCATACATATAATTATAACTCATAATTCTCTTTTTACAATTTTTAGTGAATTTCTAAAATCAGAACAGGGGATCACGAAGTCACTCTATACCAGTCTCGCAATAGTCTAAATATCTAAGAGTATAGACTTCTTTTACTTGCTCTGTTTCTTTCCTATGAGAATAGACTCAATAAGCTTTAATTCTATATCTCATTCATCATTTAATTCCATTTCTACAATTTTTAGTGATTTTTCAAATTCACGTAACTACTTCTATTACAAAACTGTTTTATGGTCAACTTTTACTCCATCATTTCTATGCATAAACTATCATTTAGGCATACATAACATCAAAACATGTTCTTAATTAGCCATTTCAATAGCTAATCATTATCAAGTATCCCTATGCCATTCTTTAGTCATACCATAAGAACAGACATACAAAATATTCAAGTCCCTATACATGCCATAACTCAAAACATTTCATACTACAAAATACCGAGATAGCCTTTGATAGTGTGAGATGAACTCCGGCGTCCTTTTTGGTTCTCGAATTGGGTTAGCTACACTACAAAAGAGAAAAAGGAGAAGGAGTAAGCTACAATGCTTAGTAAGTTTACAAATAAATAAATCACAACATTCACCAAGTATAGATATACTTATATTATACCATCAATTAACAATATCTTTATTTTACTTCTCCACTTACTCTTTAATTTTCCTGTTTATCATTCCTTTACCTAAACTTTCTTGTAACATAGCTTGTTTATTAGACAGATGAATCGTTTGGAATACTAAGGGCACTTGGGCTTTCCTGGCTGATAATAGCCTGCTAATGCCATGCTCTAGGCATGGTTTTACATGCGATGTTCCCTGTCCTGCTAAAGCCATATATCTGATATGGACTTACATGGGATGTTCCTGAACTGTCTCAACCTGCCAATGCCATATGTCTGATATGGACTTACATGGGATGTTCCCGAACTGTCTCAACCCAAAATGTCATGACATTTCGTATCCCATACATTCTTAAGTTTCAAACGGGGCTTTCTGATACTTTTTCTCTGTTATCTCATCTTTAATTCAACTTTGAATATTCTGATACAATAAATGTTTATATGCTGGAAATTAACAACATTAATATAAAATATTGAAGTATTGCATTTATTTACCGTAAACTTACCTCGGTGCAAAATACGATTAGCTTGACAACTTAATATTCTACCTTTTTCTTTCCTTTATCTACTCCCAAATTTTGTTCTTCTTGATCTATAATAGCAAATTTAGCTTACTTAATACTCACATTTATCAGAACAGTCCTTAACTCTAACTTTGGCAGAATTACGATTTTCCCCTAAACTTTTGCATATTTTCACTTTTTCCCCAAAGCTTAAAAATTAAACTTTATCCTTAATTCTTATGTTTTACGACATGCTGATCATTTTCCCTTAATGGCAACATCAAATTCCCACTCTAACATGTACTTATGAACATTAGGTATTTTTACCGATTATGTCGTTTTACTCGTTTTTACTTAAAATCGAGTAGCACAAGTTGTTTAACGTAATTTAAAACCTCAAATTCTATCATTAAACATCAAAATAAACACATTTCACCTATGGGTATTTTTCCAAATATGAACCCTCGGTTAAATTCTTGCTACAATAAGCTAAATCAAGTTACCGGGACTTCAAAAACATAAAGAACATTAAAAACGGGGCTTGGAATCACTTACTATGGAGCTTGGAAGCTTGAAACAAACCCTTGCTAGGGAGAATCCGTGACATTCAGCCTAATGAAGTAGATGATAACATTTTGCCATCTTTTTCCCTATTTAATCTTTTTAATTACCAAATGACTAAAATGTCATTCATTAAAACTTTGGTTATTTCTACCTATGTATGTACATTTTTGTCCATGAAAACCTAGTGGTATAATTCCCATTTAAGGACCTCTACTTCAATTATACTCTTCAATTTAATCCTTTCCTATCTAGAGCTCATATTTATGAACTTTTGCAATTAAGCCTTAATAGGCAAATTAAACATGCAATTCATGAAATTTTCTATCAATATTCTAACACATGCATCTAATCACTCGGTAAATCATAAAAATTTATCAGAATAAACTTTTATATCTGAGATCCGTGGTTTCACAAACACTATTCCATTTAGGCCCTATTTTGGGATGTTACATTTGCCTAGAGGGCTTGACACATTAATCACAAACTCGGTTGACTCTATAAGCAGTTTCATATCATTCACTAATTTCATGGAAACGTAAGAATGTGTGGACCATGGATCAATTAGTGCAACAATATTAACATCATAAAGGGAGAATGTACCAGTGAACACCTCAAGGGATGATGCCTCCTCCCGGGCACGAATAGCATAGGTTCTTGCAAGCGCTCTAGCCTCCAATCTAGCAGCTGAATCTCTATTATGCCTTTGCTACTAGCTCCCTCTTTCACATTTCTGGCAGGCCTCCTTCTAGCGGGTACATTGCTCGATTTAGTGCCCTGAGTAATTTCTTTTGCTACCATTTCCAGATAGTCTTTGATGAAGTGGTCTTGGGAACCACATTTAAAACAAGCCTCAGTGACCATCCAACACTCACCGGGATGTCTCCTACCATAGTGTTGAGATTCAGGGTTACTTCGCTTGATATTGCCAACATTAGCTACAGAAGTAGTCTGAGCTTTAGAACCTGTACTTTGTCTCCTACGAGTTCTACCTAGATTCTCAGCTGACACGGTCAAATGGTTTGGCAGATTTCTCGCTTTCTTTGATGATGGTTGGAAGGACTTACTCATCGATCTCTTCTTCACATCCCTAGCTTCCAATTCGGCTTTCCTCTTTTCCTTGAATAATTCCTCAGCTTTGTATGCCTGATCAACTAACACAGCAACTTCTTTCAATTCCAAAATCCCTACATACAAATTTATGTTTTCATTTAGGCCGTCCTCAAACCTTTTAAACATAATTTCTTCTGTAGAAACACATTCCCGAGTGTACTTACTAAGTCGGACGAATTCTTGCTCATACTCGGACACAGTCATGCAGCCTTGTTTCAACTCTAAAAACTCCATTCGCTTTTGATCAAAGAAACAGTGACTTATATACTTCTTTCGAAACTCCACTTGGAAGAAATCCCAAGTAACTCTTTCAGTATGCACTACCGAGACTAGCATTTTCCACCACTTATACGCTGAATCTCTCAGAAGTGATACGGCACACTTTAAACACTCTTCGAATGTGCAAGAGGGTTCAACAGAAACTTGGATAGTGTTCTCCAACCGAAATTCTTCCATCTTGAGGTCATAATCAACACTGGCTCTAAATTCTTCGGCCTCATACTTACGAATCTTGTCAACAAGGGGCTGACTCAGTGTTGTCATTTTCGCACCTTGTTGGGCTATCGGGATCAGTTAAGGGATGGGAAAAGGTGGGCGAGGTTGGGCATTCGGGTTCGCAATGTACTCCATATACCACTCACCCATTCTATGGATAAAGGCCTCTCAAGCCTCTTCTCCCTGGTTAGATTCATCATTTCTCGTCTAAGGTGGCACGATCCCTTGAGTGGGAGCCGGCGCGTTACCTTCACCGTCATCAGCTACTACCAGGTCGAGATCCATTTACTATATGAAAACATAATTTAAGAATTAGAAATCATCACACTATCAATATTTACAATTATGGCATGTATAGTCAGCCAATCACATTTGCTATGTTAGTCCGAAGACTGACTAAACCATAGCTCTGATACCACCAAATGTAACACCGCTCACTCGTAACTGTCGCCGGGCACGGCTACGAGGCATTACAAAATATTCACTCGCATGATTATTTGATTACGACACATAAATTCCACGTAAAATTTAAAACTTTTTTCGTACGCAAAGCATCCACCTCATGTGCCTACGAGGCCCGAGCGACACATTGGGTATGATCTGGGACTTAATCAAAACTTTTCGAATACTGATGAAAATTTGAATAAAAATAGGGCACACGCTCGTGTGGGACAGGGACACGCCCGCGTAGGTAGGCGTGTGGTCACACATGCCTATGTCCCTAGCCCGTATGGAATTGTTTTTTATTTCGAACCTACAGGGGTTTTCACACGGCCGACCACACACTCGTGTTCTTCACAAGGCCTCGACACGCCAGTGTTCTCATGCACTGTGAAAAACTAGGGTATTCTATTTATGATGTCATCGCGAAGTTTTCATCACACGGCCAAGCAACACGCCCATATGCTAGGCCGTGTCAAGCACACGGTTGAGACACACGACCATGTCTCCATCAGATGTTTTTACTACAAAGCATTTAATTTTATAATTTCAAGTGCAGGGGACACACAGCCTATCAACACACCCATGGGGCTGGCCATGTGTCACACGCAGCCTAGACACACGCCCGTGTGTCTATCTATGTGGACAATTATTGGCTATTTTCCAAGCCAATTGCCATCCTAAAACACAAACCAATACTAACCAATTTTTCCAACTCACCTCATAACATAAAATTCCATCCAAACATACAAACTAAGCCATCCATACACTAACGTTATCCATCATCATCAAGCATGCACATCCACACACATTTCACATTTGCTATGCAAGCTTGCACATTAATAGATTACAACATTTTAACAAAATATGACTTAACCATTCATGGCTCATTTCTCATGGCCAATAAGCCAATACACTACTACCAACGAATGGACCCAAAAGAACTATGACATATAACCAAAAATAATAGACCTCTTATACATGCCATAATTTTCAAAGCTCATAATCAAATACCAAATGATGGTTGATAGTGTTGATGGATTTTCGTTGGTCACCGAATCTCGGATGAGCCTGATGAACCTATAAGGGAAGGGAAAGGAAAAGGGGTAAGCTATAAAGCTTAGTAAGTCTATGTAACACCCCAAACCTAGCCCAGACATTATGGCCGAATCCGACATGCCACATCACAGTGCTTTTTGAAAAATTAGAATTTGTTAATCAAAATAGTAGTGTGAAATGATAACCCAACCAAAGTCAAACTAGAGAGCGTAAAAGATGACCACCCAAATGATTTCGAGAGAAAGAGCAAACAGAGTATTCGGCCACCACAAGCTTAATAAGAAAAAAACTCTGATTCACAAACTTAAAGATAGTCGAATAAGGAGAAAAGAGGGGAAAAGGTGATACGTATGTCCAGGAGCAACAATCAATTCCGAATTGGGAAGGGGTGTTCGGCCAAAGCTAGAAGAATTGGGGAGAGTCAAGAGAAGAAAAGAGTTTCAGCAAAGGTTGCTGTAATAGAGAAAAGAGATGGACTTGGAAAGTTTAGCAAAAGAATTTGGCAGAACAACAAGAATCAAATAAGCAAAAATACATGAATGGTCTACTACAGTTTCGGCACTAGAGAGAAAAAAGAAGAATAGAAAATTAGGAGTTCAGAAAAACAGTGGCAAACTAACAAAATGAGAGACTTCCTTCCAAAAATGATTCCTTCAAATGCCAAAAGACCCAATTCGGCACACACCCACTCAAAGCCGAATTAGAGTTCCCTTACATGGTACTACACTTCCCACAACCAAACTTCCTTGATTTTCTCCCCAATCTCCTCTTAAAAATCCTCTTTTATCTCCTCCTTGATTTGCTTCTAATATTACTCCACAATCCCATTCAAATTCTATTCAAACACTCATGACCACTTCAACTTCAAAGACTCAGTCCAACTCCTCCTCCTACACAACCCAGTCAGCAAAATAAATACCCCCTCATTATAGCGCCACCACCCAAACCTCAGATCTCTTGCCACACTTCATAGGCCACTTGCTAGTGGACCACTAGGCCTTTTGTGATATAAATCATCCACAATTATTGGGAAGACCTAAATGCTAAGGTCATGATTCATTTAAGAGCAAAACCAAAAAAAATTTGCAAAAGCTAAGACTTGAACACAGGCTTCTCAAACACTACCAAACACACCCAAATCACTTAACCAATAAAGCAAACATGCAATTTGTGCCATAACATGCAAAAATTAAAGACCTAAGTTTTTGGGGCGTTACAACTTTACCCTTTTAAAGAAATTTTAACCTCAAAATTTACCTGGTTAGAATAGGTGAGGGTATTATTGCCGCATCGTCTCCTTCGGTTCCCACGTGGCCTCTTCTAAACTATGATTATGCCACAACACCTTAACCAGTGGGATAGATTTCCTTCTTAGTATCTTAAGATCACGATCCCATATCTGCACTTGTTCCTCCATGAAGGTTAGATCTGGCTTAACTTCGATCTCCTCAACCGGCACTACATGCGAAGGATCAGAGTGGTAACGCCTCAGCATGGAAACATGGAATACATCATGAATCCAGTCTAATTTTGGAGGCAACTCAAGTTGATAGGTGACCGGTCCCACATGTTTCAGTATACGGTAAGGCCTAATGAATCTAGGGCTCAGCTTACCTTTCTACCCAAACCTCAGTATCTTATTCCATGGGGAGACCTTAAGGAATACGAAGTCTCCCAGAGAGTACTCATTCTCCGGACGTTTAAGATCAACTTTAGATTTTTACCTATCAAATGCATCTTTCAACCCGTCTTGAATCATCTTTATTTTATCCTTGGTATCAGAAACTATCTCAAGGCCCAAAACTCGCCGTTTACCGAACTCAGTCCAATAAGTAGGGATATGATACCTACGACCATATAATGCCTCATACAATGCCATCTGGATGCTAGACTAGTAACTATATTTATAGGCGAACTCTGCTAACAGCAAATAGTCTACCCAGCTGCCTCGAAAATCAATTACACAGCTTCTTAACGTGTCCTCCAGTACTTGAATCACCCTCTCTGACTGACCATCTATTTAAGGGTGGAACGCAGTACTGAAGTCCAACATTGTACCCAGTGCCTCGTGTAACTTCTTCCAGAGTCAAGGCGTGAAACGAGGGTCTCTGTCATATATGATGGAAAGTGGTACCTCATGCAGTCTAACAATCTCAGCCACATACAGCTTAGCTAGTTTCTATAACGAGTAATCAGTACGGACCGATATGAAATGAGTAGACTTGGTCAACTGATCCACTATGAACCATATCGGATCTTTCTTAGTAGGCGCTAGGGGTAGCCCACTAACAAAGTCCATAGTTACCCTTTCCTATTTCTAGAGCGGAATCTTAACTAGCAGTAATAACCCAAAAGGTAGTTGATTCTCAGCGTTAACTTATTGGCATGTCATTCACTTACTTACAAAATCCGTAATCTGATGCTTAAGTCCTGGCCACCAATATAGTTCACGAAGATCGCGGTACATCTTGTTTCTGCCAGGATGCATAGCATAAGGACAACTATACGCCTCTTACAGTATAGACAGTCTTAAATTAGAGTTCTTTGGTACACAGACTCTCCTACAGAAACACAGTACCCCTTCACTAGTCAGCCCAAAATTTGAAATCTCTCAATTCTCAATTTGTTGAAAATGAGAAACTAGTGTCTCATCCATCAACTATTTACCCTTAATTTGCTTAGTCTACATCGGTCTAGCTTGCAGCTCAGCCAACAAGCTACCATCATCATACAAGCTGAGACGAGCAAACATCGCTCTTAAATCAGATACAGCCCTACGGCTCAGTGCGTTAGCTACCACGTTAACCTTCCCAGGATGGTACTCAATCAAGCAACCATAATCCTTAAGCAACTCTATCCATCTTCGTTGCCTAGGATTTAGCTCCTTTTGAGTGAGGAGGTACTTGCAGCTCTTGTGATCAGTGTAAATGATACACTTCTCACTGTACAGGTAATGCCTCCAGATTTTTAGTGTGAATACCACCGCAGCTAACTCCAAGTCAGCTGTAGGGTAATTCACTTCGTGAGGCTTAAGCTAAAGGGACATGTAAGCAACCACTTTACCCTCTTCCATCAACACACAACCCAAACTGACATGTGATGCATCGCTGTAGACAGTGAATTCCTTCCCAAATTTCGGCTATATTAAGACAGGATCTCAGTCAGACCTTTTTTTAGTTTCTCAAGACTCTCTTCCTGCTTATCAATCCAGTTAAACGGTACTCCTTTACGCAGTAATTTAGTCAAAGGTGCAGCCATTAGTGAAAATCCCTCCACAAAATGTCTGTAATATCTAGCCAGACCCAGAAATTTTGAATCTCAAACATAGTATTAGGTGGTTTCCAATCCAGAACAGCCTCAATTTTTTGAAGATCAACCCTAATTCCCTCGGCAGATACCAGGTGACCCAAAAATGTCACCTCAGGCAGCCAGAACTCACACTTGCTAAAGTTAGCGAATAATTACTTCTCCCTTAAAATCTGTAAAATGACTCGGAGATGCGCATCATCTTCATCTTCGGTTGTCAAATACACCAGTATATCGTCTATAAATACCACCATAAACTGATCCAGATAAGGATGGAACACTCGGTTCATCGGATACATGTAGGTTGCTGGTGCATTCGTAAGCCCAAACGGCATCACTAGGAACTCGTACTGACCATAACGAGTCCTAAGCGCTATCTTGTAGACATTAGCCTCTTTAACTCTAAGTAGTCTTCAGTATGATACACTTAGCAGTACGATCCAAACTTGCTCGGTGTTTCACCAACCAATCCATCCCCAAGATTAGGTCAAATTCATCAAACGGTAGCTCCATCAAATCCGCTAGAAAGATAACTCCTTGAACCTCTAAGGGCACATTCCTGAACAACTTATCTACCCTTACTGATCGTCCCAGTGGACTTATCATAGTCATCTTACTAATACTGCTCTCAAACAGAATACCCAAAGTCCCAAACACAATGCATGCAATGTATGAATGCGTAGACCCAATATTAATCAGAGTAGTATAGGGTACATTATGAATTAGGAACATACCAATTATAACATCTAATGCGTCTCCATATTCTCGATGACGTGCAGCATATACTAGAGTTGGCTGCCTCGCCTCAATATTAGCAGCGCCTCTGCTTGGTGCTCCATGACCTCGTCCCATTCTATTTCCACCTTTAGTCTGACCACAGCCTCTCTGTGGACACCTCTCATTGGCTGTACATAACTCTGTCCTGTAGCTTACACCTGAACAGGTCTCTGAAGACAATTCTTAACTTGATGCTCCATAGACCCACATCTGAAACACGCCTCAATCTTGTTCCAGCACTCACCCAGGTGATGTCACCCACAATCTGCACAAGGTTGTGATCTCACAATAAGAACCCTAGCTCTGACTGGCCCGTCAAACCTGGCCTTCATTTTAGACCCACCAAAAAAACTTGAAGGCCTTGAATCCCTATTATTTTTGTCCTTATCCTTCTAATGGTTCTCGTGCTCAGAGCACTTCATGTCCTTGGTGACTAGCCTTTTCCAATAGGACAGTAAAATCTCGCCCCTTTACAGAGCTATCAGGACTCATAACTAACCTTGGAGGCCATCCTCGAAATAGAGACAATGTTTATATTCAGTCACCACCATCCCACGAGCATAGCGGCCAAGTTGTAAGAACTCTGCCTCATATTCTACCATCGATTTATTCCCCTGGGTCAAGCTCAGAAATTCCCGTCTCCGGGCATCCACATAACTTGTGCCCACGTACTTCCCTTGAAAAGCATCTTTAAAGAATTCCCATGTTAACTGGTCGGCCTGAGTACATTCTCTAACGATAAGCCACCATAGATAGGCCTCGTCTCGCAGTAATGACATCGCACCTTTTAGTTTTTGCTCATAAATGCAGTCGAGATCGTCCACTATTCTCTCTGTGGCTTCTAACCAGTATTCAGCCACATTAGGGGCTACTCCGAAAATACCCCTAAAGATTTTCACTTCATTTGACTAGAGGCGTTTCGAAATTGACCCTCAGCCCACAACACCTATACTCGTCCCAGCGACCCTCTCCAAAATTCGAAGTATAGCTTGGCATAGAACATTATCCCCCGCTGCTCGATCATATGATCCCGTCTCAGTTACGGGTGAAGTTAGTGCCCCCTAGCCCTAATGTTAGGCATGTGGCCCGATGCCGAAGACCCAGCCCTAGCACTTCCATGGCCTCTGCCGCGTCCTTTTGTACCCTTTCCATGAGTACCTCTAGTGCTCATTGTCATTTTGCATATTGTCTGTTTTAAAAAAATTTTGCACATTAGCTTATAGTTCCAGTAGTTGAGGAGATGTTTTACGAACAGTTGTAGTTTAGAGTTTTCTTCTCGCAGTTCGTAGGCTCACTACAGTTTCAATTTTCCTACAATTTCCAATTTGCTCTAACTAGAGTGTTTCAGTGTAGTCTACTTCCTACAATAATCTCAGTATTTTTCTTTATTGCATTTTAATTTTAAACAGACAAGTTTATAGGAAACTTACAGATTCGACGCCAGGGACTCGGTGTGCCGCACATTTCAGAGGAAAAATATCATAAAACACTTCACATATTTGAAAACAACTTTTCAAAATTTAATAATTGATAATCCATTCCACAGCCGAGTTTTGCAACCTGGCTCTAATACCATTAAATGTAACACCCCAAACTCGGCACAAACATTATGGTCGAATCTGACGTGCTATATCATAGTGCTTTTTGGAAAATTAGAATTTGTGAATCAAAACTTGTCGTCAGTTGAAAACCCTTTTGTGACTTTATAGAAAACTGTAGTGAATTAAGTTTTTTACTATAATCAAATCATCTTGTCAAGACGTTTGCCATTGGTATATTAACTGATTTAGGTCGCGAAGCTTTTGAAAACTTTGAAGTTTTTAATTGCACGTCTTTAAAAACAACTATGTTTTTGAAAACTCGTCTTCCCCTAAGCTAACATTTTAAAATAAGTAGACAAAACCCAATTAAAAAATTAAATCCCATGAATGGCCTTATTATAATATTACAAACCCAAAACAAAACTATAAATATAAATAGATAAAACCAAAAGCAAGTTAACTACAGTAGCGTGGCCACATCTAAGTCCCTCACAGCACTAAAGTGCCTATGGTTGGGGATTACCTGCATAGTGAAAAGAAAGGGTGAGTTTACAAAAACTCAGTATGCAATTCCCTTATTAGTCAATCAGTATACCAAATGCAGTAACAGTCTGGGCCAGAGCCGTATTCAGGAACAGTATAGTGTGGGCCTTAGCCAAATACAGTATTAGTGTAGGCCTTAGCCCAATACAATAATAATATAGTGTAGTAATGCAACAGTGCAACCCACCTCAATCCAGACAGACACACCACTCTATACCACCAACACACCATGTGGGGAGAAAATCGACCCACCCAACCAACACACCAATATCATAGCTGAGCTGCCAGTAATAATATCTCAATGAAGCTGCCAGTAACAGTATCGCAGCAATGCTACCAATAAGAGTATCGCAATAATGATGCCAGTAATAGTATATGTGGCAAAGCCACTAGTACAGTATACTTCCTCCATAATAGTATCCCAATCCCTATGCAGTATGTCATGTCATAAATCATACGAGTATTGATAAACGATAAATTATACATATTTTTACCTCATGTTTAGCCTATATTTTGGATGAATTATCATTAGATCTATGAGAATTGGTGCTCTTAATCCTTCTATTTCATGTCTTATACTCAGGAGAGCATAGGGAAGAGAAAAGAACGAGAAACGGGCCAAAAATAGAGAAAATGGGCCAAAATGAGAAAACGACACAGCCCAAGGATTCACCACACAGCCGTGGCACACGACCGTGCCACACAAGGTCGAACACGGCCCAGCCTCAACAAGCACGGCCAGGCTACACGGCTGTGCCACCCTCAACAGGCCCACACGGCCTCTTATCGAAACCACACGGGTATGGCACACGGGCGTGTCCCTATCGTGAGGAAGTTCAATTCTACTCGAAAAATGATACTTATGGGCTAAGAAAGCCTTTCTAAAACTCTATATAAAGACCCTAGGAGGCAACTTCAAGGGTGTGCTTATTTCCCGCTAAGGGAATACTCTTTTCTCCCAAGAAGGAGCGCCATATTTCTGCCAACACAAGGAGTAAAAGCAAGGGATTACTCCAAGGGAAGCCAATTGATTCATCCCAGAAGTCAGAGTTCTACATTAAGACTGAGGATATCCCTACATTCCTTCAGGGGTTCTTGGGTTCTTTATGTTTTGTTATCTTATTTCTTCTGAGATGTTTTCTTTCTTTATTATGAACTAAACCCCTCAAATACTTGAGGGGGATGAAACCTAAGACAGATCTTGTTATTAGTTATTCTTAAATTATTTGATAAATACTTTAATTGTTCTTAATAATGCGTTCTTCATTCTTGATTTAATAATCCTAGGTATTACTTCAAAAAACTGATGTGCTTAGGCAGAGGACCAAAAGTCCCTATTTTAAGAGTAGATCTACCATAATTAAGCAGAGTTGCATGCAACCCTAGACATAGGGTGACATAAATCTGTCGAATTAGGGTCAAACCTAATAGGGGGATCCTTAGATCGAATTAATGCAACCTAGGGTGTTAATTAGTAAAGAAACTTTAGTTAACAGCCTAGGCCTAGTTGTTCTTACCCTCGAAAGAGGTATTAACATAAGTTAGGGATCTCTACGGATTAAGTCAAGTGAAGAAATCATCTAGTTCATGAAGTTAATAACAAGTGAAGTCTAGGTGGATTCTCACTTAAGTATTGCTCATATCAATCAGCTTTTTCCTAAAGTTTTCCCCAATTTACTTTTTTTGCACTTTTAGTTAGTTTTAGAATTAGTTCCAATCAATCCTCTTTTATTTTTAGGTTGGATAATAGAAAGGAAGTAAGTATTAGTACTTTTGGTTCCCTTGGGTACGATAACTCGGTCTTGCCGCTAAACTATACTACTGTTTGATAGGTGCGCTTGCCTTTAAAATCATGATATTAGTTAGTTTTTGGTGTTATCAGTTTTTATAAATTTTATTACTTAATATCGCGAGCATATCAAGTTTTTGGCGCCGTTGTTGGGGAACTAAAATATTAAGAAAACTTGATTTCTATTACTTTAGCCATTACTATTTTTATTTATTTTCAGCTTTTATTTTTATTTTTTTATTTTTATTTTTATTTATTTTAGTTTTCTTTGCTTTTTCCTTTCTAGGTATCTCTAGTTTATGACTAGAAGAAACCTAGGAGGACAATTACTTTTCGACGACAATTTAGAAACGACAGTTCGTCGAACTCACCAAGAGATAAGAAGAAGTTTGCAATATCCAGAAGAAGGACAAGAAGAAGAACCTGAACCTACTGAAGAGATGGAAGCAAATCAGGATAATCAGTTACTTCCTGTAGTAGCCGCAAATCCTGTTGAGCAAAATCCTGCTCCGCGTACTATGTATGATTATGCTAGACCTAATTTCGTAGGCATTGAATCTAGCATTGTTAGGCCTCCTATTGCTGCAAATAATTTTGAACTAAAACCTAACACTATTCAATGATACAGCAATTTGTTTAGTTTGATGGTTTGCAGGATGAGGATCCTAACTCGCATCTAGTCGACTTTCTGGAATTATGCGATACATTCAAAATAAATGACGTTTCTGATGATGCCATTCATCTTAGGCTATTCCCATTCTCTTTGAGAAACAAGGCTAAACAGTGGTTAAATTCTCTACCACGAGGCTCAATCACTACATGGCAACATATGACCGAAAAGTTTTTACTTAAATATTTTCCTCCAGCTAAAATAACTAAATTGCGAAACGGTATCTCTTCTTTTGTGCAGATGGATCTAGAGACACTTTATGATGCCTGGGAGAGATACAAAGATCTTTTGAGAAGGTGCCCTCACCATGGGTTGCCTTTTTGGTTACAAGTTCAAACCTTTCACAGCGGTTTGAATCCATCAACAAGGCAGATGATCGATGCAGCCGCCGGAGGAACAATCAACAATAAAACACCAGAAGCAGCTTATGAGTTTATAGAAGAGATGTCACTGAATAACTATCAGTGGCAAGTCATGAGGACAAAGTCGACAAAAGCTGCAGGAGTTTATAATATTGATGCTGTCACCATGCTTACTAACCAAGTAGAACTTTTAAATAAAAAGTTTGATAATTTTGTTGGTTCTACGCAGGCACATCCAGTAATGTAGTGTGACGCAAACCAGGGAAGTATGTTCAATCTAGATTACTCCTCTTATGGACATGGCATGGAAACTGAACAAGCCAACTATATGGGTAACAATTCTAGACCTCAAAATAACCCTTATAGTAATACTTATAATGTAGGTTGGCAGAGTCACCCCAATTTTTCATAGGAAGGACAAGGAAATCAAAGACAACCGCCTCCTCTAGGATTTCAGCAGCAACCACCACAATAGGAGAAAAAGCTAAACCTGGAAGAGATGTTCACCAAATTTATGGCCATGTTAGAAACCCGTTTCCAAAATACCGAACGATACTAAGGAACCAGCAAGCATCTATTCAAGGACTTGAAACTCAAATAGGCCAGCTTGCCAAGCTAATCTCTGAAAGACCGCAAGGTGGGTTATCAAGCAAAATTGAGACTAACCCCAAAGAGCAACTTAAGGCCATCGATACGATAGATAATGAGGGGTTAACCAAAACCAACACAAAGCCATGCAAGGAGCCTATGGTAAATAAAGGAAAGAATGAGGTAAGTTACAAAGATGAAATTACTAAAGAATTTAAACCTCATATCCCATACCTAACCACGCTAAAGAAGGACCGCACAGATGAGCAATTCAGTAAGTTTCTTAAACTCTTAAAGAAATTACATATCAACTTACCATTTGTTGAAGCAATTTTATAGATGCCGAAGTATGCAAAATTTTTAAAGGAACTTCTTACAAATAAAAGGAAGTTGGAAGAACTGTCCACAGTGGAACTCAACGAGGAATGCTAAGCTATTCTCCAAAATAAACTGCCAACCAAACTGAAAGATCCAGGGAGTTTTACTATTCCTTGTTTATTTGGTAGCCTAGACACCAAAAATGCTTTAGCTGATTTAGGGGCTAGTATAAATGTCATGCCTTATAAACTGTTTAAACAACTAGGTCTTGGAAAACCTAAGCAAACTAAGATGAGCATTCAACTGGCTGATAAAACTATTAGGTCTCCTAAGGGAATAATTGAAGATGTGCTTGTCAAAATTGATAAATTTATATTCCCAGTTGACTTTGTTGTTTTAGACATTGATGAGGATAGCAATGTACCCTTAATTCTAGGGCGACCCTTTTTAGCAACTGCCAGAACAACAATTGATTTAGGAACAGGTGAACTTACACTACGTGTAGGTGATGACAAAGTTACCTTACAAGCTCGAAACTTGATTAAGACTGTTGATAATAATATAGTCACGAGTCCTTGTAAAAACACTGAACTCACCACCCAACCTTCTGTGCAGGATACACTCTACATAAAGGCAACCCAATCACAGACAAGTTCATCCAAGGGAGATGCACCTAAAAGGCAAATGCTTCAGATCGAGGAATTAGATGAGTGGCTGAACTATCATGAAAAACCCAAAGTATGCCAAACCAACCCAGAGCATCACCAAGACGACCCTTAGGTAAAAACGTATCAAATCAGGGTAGGGGATAAGGTAATCTTAGGGGAAGACGACCCTCAAATCTTGAATTCAAAAGAACATAAAAGTGACATACCCTACTTCACGATAATGAAAATCTTCCCCTATGGTACAGTAGAGGTAAAACATCAGTCACTCGGCACTTTCAAGGTAAACCACACTCGACTCAAATTTTACGTTGATAATAAAATTTTAAACATGATAGAAGAGTATCAACTATTCAAGCCGCCGTGACAGAACAAACTTGAGAAGAGTCGAGCTTAGACTATAAACAAGCACTTCTCGGGAGGCAACCCGAGCACTGACTTAGTAAATTATTTTATTTTAGATTTCTAAATACATCAACTAACCCTTTGAATGCAGGATTTTCGAGCCACACGGCCATGCCCACAGGCGTGCCTCAGGCCATGTGTACACTTTGAGCAGAGACATGATCGTGCAACTTGGCCGTGTACAAGCAGGGTAAAATTTTCCCTAAGGCAAGGGCTACGATAAATAACCACGGTCGTGCGATATAGCCATGGCTAGCACTGTCAATTCCAATATGGGCGTGTGACCCCATACACGACCATGGGAGAAGCGAACATCGAAGGACACGACCGTGTGCCTCAACACGCCCTCGCAGCACTGACGTGTGTCTCGAGCCAAGTGCGCCAAAATCCCTGAGATTTTTGTTTTTCCATTTTATTAGAATTTTAGTATTCTCAAAACTAGTTTATGTTATTTCAATTATTTTATATCGGTTATTTCCTAACGAGTAATTGTTCTAATCCTGAAATACCTAAAATCCCTTAAGTGCTATCGCAGTTTCAAAACCATGAACTTTAACTATTCCTTCCTCCAAGACAACTTTCACAATTCAAAGGTTCCATCCAATATTTAGGGAGTTTTACTTCTCTCCCTAACTTATGATCTTGTGCTTCTATTACTATTAATGTTATCTTTGTACATTGAGGGCAATGTACATCTTAAGTGTGGGGGGAAGCTCACTTTCATTCTTTATATTATCTTTGACATCCCTGAAAATTGCTCTCAAATTTTGAATTCTCTGCATTATCTTCAAATCTCTTGTTAGGAATTAATTCTGATTGATTTATAATTTTTTTTGATGTGTTAAGAATTAAGACATAGGTGCTTATGCTTTGATTATTCAAACTTTAAAACACTAGGGAATCAAACATGATAAGTTGAAATTTTTGAGAATTTAAATTTTTTCTAGGTTATTTTCCCTAATTTTAAGTATTATCTTAAGATTTGAAATTCACAGGATTGACATCAAAAGCCATAATTCTGGTGAGATTTTTTAGCCTTTTGAGCATAAATTCTTTCATGGTCACTTTTATTATTGCTTTGAGTGAGTCAATACTGATTTGTATTTCTAGAACTTGCTTTGATTATACATGTCAAGACCACATCATTGATTTGATACACCGAAATGATAAAGGCACCTAGGTTTAACCCACTTACTCCATAAAAAGTCGACCTCCATAAATTAACCCTTAGTCAACTTCATTGACCCTAACAACCCATTTTTTGACTTACCTCTAATATTAACCCATAACCCATTTTTGTTAAATTCCATTCAATTATTTTGATCCCTATTTTTGTCGAGATTTGAGTTAAAATTATTATCTAGCTTTGTTCTCTTTTTTCAGTTGTAAAGTTTGTCAATATTAAAAGTATTGTACTTGAATTATTCTAAAAAAAAAGAAAAAAAAGTGTATATACAGTTAATTCAGTTGTAATCTATAATAGTTCAATAGTTTTTGCATATTTCTACAAGCTTCCAAATCCAGAACGATGTCATCTTAAGGCTTAGCTCTAGGAATATGTTCCAGTGATAGAGATTTCTCTAGCTAGATGATTTTTCAATTCAATCTCTATTCTAACCTTCTTTTTCAGCTTGTGACAACACCCCTAACCAAAGCCCCATTACAACCATTGAAAGACCTTTTGATCGATGTGTCGTATCAATCTATAGTGGTGGAGATTTGATTTTCTTGCAAGCCTATGGTAATAACTTTTCAGATTGACTAGAGAGTGCTTAATTCTTGAACCCTAAACACTTTGAGTGGATAGAGTGAACCTTAGTGAGGATGTCAAAACCTGTTGATTTCAATTGAGAGATGATTACTTAGAAGAAGGGAAGAAACTTATGTTCCAATGATAAAATTCTCAACTTAGAGTGATTGAATCTTTAATGTTCTTCTGATTGAACTTTCATTGTATGACTACTTGTGAATTAGTTTGAAACATTATTGACAAAGATTGTAAGTTGAGAGGAATGATTCTTAATTAGGGATTGAGATTTTGCTTGAGGACAAACAAAGGCTTAAGTGTGCTGGTATTTGATAAACGATAAGTTATACATATTTTTACCTCATGTTTAGCCTATATTTTGGATGAATTATAATTAGATTTGTGAGAATTGGTGCTCTTAATCCTTCTATTTCATGTCTTATACTCAGAAGAGTATAGGGAAGAGAAAAGAACGAGAAATGGGCCAAAAACGGAGAAAATGGGCTAAAATGAGAAAACGACACAGCCCAAGGATTCACCACACGGCCGTGGCACACGGCTGTTCCACACAAGGTCCAACACGGCCCAGCCCCGACAAGCACGGCCAGGCTACATGGCTGTGCCACCCTCAACAGGCCCACACGACCTCTTATCGAAACCACACGGGTGTGGCACACGGGCGTGTCCCTATCGTGAGGAAGTTCAATTCTACTCGAAAAATGATACTTAGGGGCTAAGAAAGCCATTCTAAAACTCTATATAAAGACTCTAGGAGGCAACTTCAAGGGTGTGCTTATTTCCCGCTAAGGGAATACTCTTTTCTCCCAAGAAGGAGCACCATATTTCTGCCAACACAAGGAGTGAAAGCAAGGGATTACTCCAAGGGAAGCCGATTGATTCATCCCAGAAGCTAGAATTCTACATCAAGACTAAGGATCTCCCTAAATTCCTTCAGGGGTTTTTGGGTTCTTTATGTTTTGTTATCTTATTTCTTCTGAGATGTTTTCTTTCTTTATTATGAACTAAACCCCTCAAATACTTGAGGGGGATGAAACCTAAGACAGATCTTGTTATTATTTATTCTTAAATTATTTGATAAATACTTTAATTGTTCTTAATTATGCGTTCTTCATTCTTGATTTAATAATCCTAGGTATTACTTCAAGAAACTGATGTGCTTAGGCAGAGGACCAAAAGTCCTTGTTTTAAGAGTATATCTACCATAATTAAGCGGAGTTGCATGCAACCCTAGACATAAGGTGACATAAATCTGCTGGATTAGGGTCAAACCTAATAGGGGGATCCATAGATCGAATTAATGCAACCTAGGGTGTTAATTAATAAAGAAACTTTAGTTAACAGCCTAGGCTTAGTTATTCTTATCCTTGAAAGAGGCATTAACATAAGTTAGGGATCTCTACGGATCAAGTCAAGTGAAGAAATCATCTAGTTCAAGAAGTTAATAATAAGTGAAGTCTAGGTGGATTCTCCCTTAAGTATTGCTCATATCAATCAGGTTTTCCCTAAAGTTTTCCCCAATTTACTTTTTATGCACTTTTAGTTAGTTTTAGAATTAGTTCCAATCAATCCTCTTTTATTTTTAGGCTGGATAATAGAAAGGAAGTAAGTATTAGTACTTTTGGTTCCCTTGGGTACGATAACTCGGTCTTGCCACTAAATTATGCTACTGTTCGATAGGTGCGCTTGCCTTTAAAATCGTGATATTAGTTAGTTTTTGGTGTGATCAGTTTTTATAAATTTTATTACTTAATATCGCGAGCATATCAAGTATGCAGAATCTCATGCTCAGTAACAGTCATGTTTATATCATAAATACATCAGTCAGTCTACCTCTAGGGGTATAACTGTCATTTTTATCTACTAGGGGTAAAATAGTCATTTTACCCATTATGGGTATTTTGGTCATTTTACCTATTTTGAGATCCTAGAACACACACCGACCTCTTAGAACGTCTACAGTCACCTAGAGTATCTTATATAACTTAAACGGTCATAATAGTGTAAATAGGCCTAAGGCCAATTACCCGGCCCTAGTAGGCCCACACGCTCGTATAGCCCATTTAGCCCAGATTTAGGCATGGCTATGTAAACTACATGGCCCAGTCCATTATTTTCCACATATTAGGAATTTAATCCGTGTAGGGTACACAAGCCCATTAGGACCACACGACCCATTCCGTCCTAACATGGCCCAAAACAGCTTAAGCCCATGAGAACGCTCATAGTGGCCTCTGCAGTACTACACTCACAATTCGTGGGCTCAGTTTACCACACGAGCATTCGCGCCCTCATGTAGCCTCAAATGTCATACTTTTCAGCTTTTACCGATCTACAGTTGAGAAGGGTGTGATTACGCACTTGATTGCGAGCACTTGTGAGAAACCCTAGAGCACCAACCTACATCATTCCAAGTATACAATCAGTCTTCCAATTGTTAATATTCACAGGCACTTAATCCACGATTTAGCAATCACCACCTACCACGACTAGACAATTTGCGATTTATCCCACGTAGATCGCCAGCCAAAAACACTTACTCGTACCTTGGTGATTAATTGCTCTAGGGATAGATCCTGTTAGATAGAATAGATTAGAGATGTGGCTTAGATCCATGGATATCATCTTACAACCATAAGGATAATCAGTCTAAACCCAAAAGCAAGGTATCGTATTACCTCAAAAGAATAATGAGGGAAAATGGGTCCTGACTGCTTCCCAAAACTCTTGCACTCCTACTTATCGAGGAAAACCTAAACCCAATGATCACCATGTAGCAAGGAAAGGACGAGAATGCAATAAGATGAGAAGAAACCTTCAGCTTCTCAAAGAAAGGATATGAGAGAACAGATTGAAGGAAAAGAGGAATCACGAATACTTACCTTTTGACAGGAACACTTGCAGAATCAGAACAATAACACTAATAGTAGTGTGAAATAATAACCCAATCAATGTCAAACTAGAGAGCGTAAAAGATGACCACCCAAACGGTTTCGAGGGAAAGTGCAAATAGAGTCTTCGGCCACCCCAAGATTAACATGGATAGAACTCTGATTCACAAACTAAAAGATAGCCAAATAAGGAGAAGAGAGGGGAAAAGGTGATACGTACGCCAGCAGCAACAATCAATTGCGAATTGGGAAGGGGTGTTCAGGCAAAGCTAGAAGAATAGGGGATAGTCAAGAGAAGAAGAAGAGTTTGGACAAAGGTTACTGCAAAAGAGAAAATAGATAGGCTGGGAAAGTTTAGTACAAGAATTCGGTTGAACAACAAGAATTGAAGCTACAAAAATGCACGAAAGGTCTGTTACAATTTCAACACTAGAGAGAGAATAGAAGAATAAAAAATTAGGAGTTCAGAAAAACAGTGGCAAACTGACAAAATGAGAGATGTCCTTCCAAAACTGATTTCTCCAAATGCCAAAAGACCCAATTTGGTGTACACCAACTCAAAGCCAAATTGTAGTTCCCCTACACGGCACTACATTTCCCACAACCAAACTCCCTTGATTTTCTCCCCAATTTCTTCCTAAAAATCCTCCTTTATCTCCTCATTGAGTTGCTCCTAATATTACTCCACAATCCCATTCAAATTCTATTCAAACACTCATGACCAGTTCAACCTCAGAGTCCTAGTCCAACTCCTCCTTGTACACAACCCAGGCAGCAAAATAAATACCCCCTCATTGCAGTGCCACCACTCGAACCTCAGACCCCTTGCCACACCTCACATGCCACTTGCCATTAGACCACCAGGCTCTATGTGATATAAATCATCCACAATTATTTATAAGACCTAAATGCTAATGTCATCATTCATTTAAGAGCAAAACTAAAAAAATCTGCAAAAGCCAAGACTTGAAACTAGGCTTCTCAAAGACTCCAAAACACACCCAAATCACTTAGCCAGTAAAGCAAACAAGTAATTCGTGCCATGACATGAAAAAATTAAAGACCTAAGTTTTTGGGTCGTTACAATTTATATGCAAAATTAACGAGCACTAGAAGACAATAAAACATAACTAATGCAAAATAAGCTTTCCTATTATATAATTAAGTTTGGGAATTATCACTTACTCATGTGATCTTACCACATTATTCAATATATACATTAAGCACTTAGCACACATAATATTTTTCATATAACCTATACATATACAATCTTAAACACACGGTCAAAGCTTTTCATAAGCAATCATACTTTATCAAATCGATTCATATAACTCGTTGAACCATGTGGAATACCAAAGGATACATGAAATAAAGCACAAGTGCCACACATAATGCAGCTGAAGCTACTCATAATTTATAGCTGAAGCTACTACATATCACATATCACATAAGGTTCAATGATGAGCTAATCACGTGTAACGCCCTGATTTTCGGCACTTTTTCGGGGTTATTGTGATTTTGGTGAAAACTTGAATTTTTAGTGTTGTGATTGTTAAATATGTGTTTGAGTATGTTAGTGGGCCTTTAGGAGGCCCAAACTTAGGTTAAAACTCGGTAAAATTATCAAAGTATGGATTTTAAGTTAAGGGGGGACTTGGTTAAATGGGCTTTTAAGAAAAACTTGGTAGAATTTGTCACAAAGAGGGCCTTGGAAAAGTGGCAAGGTGGCACCACTAAGCTCCTAAAAAAGTGGCGTGTGGGATGGTATTCAAGGTCTAGAGTTCAAGTCACAAGGTAAGTTTATGGTACTTTTATTTTTGTGTGCATGTGTAGGTCAAGTGGTGGCACTTAAGTGAAACTCTACTGAGAAGAGTTTGAATTGCTCATGAGAGTAGATAAATGAGAGATTTTAGGAATGTTTGAAATTGAGAAGCAATGGCCAGCTATGGGACTCATGGTATTGCAAATTCGACACCTAGCTTTAGGATTAACATTTTTGGTATCTTGAGTTTTGGTACCAATTTCTTTAGGTAAGTAAGCCTCCTTCTTCTGCCGTTTGGGTATTGAGCACTAGGTCTTATTTTCTTATTCTTTTCTCCTCTTTTCTGTCCTAAAGCCGAAACCTACCACCCATAAGCCCGATTACCGATTTCTCTATCAAAACTGAATTTACTCCTCCCTTCTCCTCTCCTTTCTCTTCTAATCTTCTTCTTCTTTTCTTCTTGCACCCTTAAATCGATTCCATCCCATCACCTCTTCTTCAAAGCTGAATCGATCCATTCCTTCCCCTTTTCTTTCAAACTTCTATCGACAACCATTAAAAGCTGAAACCATATCATTATTGATTACCTCTTTTACCGAAATCAACCATTCTTTTTCTTGAATCTTTCAAAAAGCTGAATCCCTAATCTTCCATCCCTTTTTCTATCGGTTCACCCCATCTACCCCATTGCTAAGTTGACAAAGGTACTTAAGTATAGATTCAAAAGCTAAAACCGTGGTGATTCTTTCTCTAGTTGCGTTTTGGAGTAGACTGATAGTAGATCTGAGATAAAAAGGTGGTTGGAGAGCAAGTAGATCTCGTGGTAAGTATCGAAACCTTTATTCAATCTTTCTTGGAACTCTGGAATAGCCGAACACCCCCTAACCCTTTAGGGAGGCTGTTGACTTGCTTTAGGGGTGGTTTTAATGTTATATTCAGTTCTTATGTGTGATAGCTGGTGAAAATGGTGATCAAGCAAAGAGTATTGGAGATCGAGGATGTTGGTACAACCAGATCTAGACTTAGTGGATATAAGTCAGCAAAGGTAAGACTACATGGCCATTAGAGGCATTAACCGAATATGGTAAGAAATTCCTACATCAATTTTTCATTGTTTCGTGGTCTAATCAGTTAGGTGGTCGATTGTAGGGGAAATCGCATAGGAGATCTTACCAGTGGAATCACAAAACAGGTGTGTGTATCGAACACCCTTCATAGCTCAAATCGGCAAAAGTCGAAAAGCCGAAATGCAGAAGTTCTGGCATTTCATGGGCTTGTGAGCATTCGAATGTTCACAAGTCTGTTGGAATTCAATGGTTCTATAATCGCGAGTAGTAAGTTGGTTGGGTGTGCAATTTCGTGCATCTCGGTAAGTTGGGCCTCGATGGGCCGAATGTGGGCCTAATGGGCTTTCGAGCCCATATAGGTAAAAATAGGCATTAAAGGTATTCTGATAGACTATAGGGTCGAAACTGCTAAAACTGGTAACTGAATATGAAACTTGGACTAAATGGGCTTAAGTAGCCAATAGATACTGTAGGGCCCATTAGGGGTTTTTAGGGCCCAATAGCTAAAACTGTTAAACTAAGTTAAATGGACTACTGTGATGACAAATGGATTGGTAGTGACTGTAATATGCACGAAATCCTTAAAAACGGATAAAATTACTGAAATACCCCGATAGGTAGAAAATTATCGTTTTACCCCTAGGTGTAAAATGACCGTTATACCCCTAGGGCTAAATTTGAGCGAAACGCATAACTGATTGTTTCTGTTTACTGTACGACATATCATGTCTATCTGTTGCATGGGGTTGGGTTATTGATGGAGGAAGTGTGAGTGGCGTTGCCACGTTTACTGAAAGGGGCTATGCCTCGTATTACTGAAAATGGGCTTTGCCTCGTTATATTATTAGTGGCTTGGCCATGATATCTGAGCAGCCATGCTGCGACTGTGGTGTGTGGGCTGGGTGGATCGAGTTATTCCCCACATGGTGTGCTGGCTGCTACGGGTGGTGTGTAGCGCTTGGGTGGGTTGAGTAGTCTCCCCACATATTATGGGCTTGCATACATGTTATTTATCTGTTCTACTTCTGTATTGGGCCTATAGGCCATACTGATATCTGGATAGGGCTTTGGGCCTAGATTACTATAACTGAATAGGGCTTCGGCCCAGTAACTGTAACTGAATAGGGTTTCGGCCCAGTTGATATTGAGATTAGATGGGGCTTAAGCCAGTGAGCTTGAGCTGACTTGGGCTTTGGATGGGCTTTTTGCACAACTGAGTTTTCCAAACTCACTCCTTTCCTTCCATCCTTGCAGGTGAGCCCTAATTCGTGAACTTGGAGCTGGGCGGGATTCAGGGTGGCCACAAAGACAGTGTTTATGGTTCTAAACTTATTTTATCTATTTCATTATTTTTAATTACTCGTTGTTGTTTTTAATTTTGGGGTTTGTAATAAGGCCGCTCTAATTATGTTTTTGGGTTTATTTTAGCTTATTAATACTTCACTTGATTATTTTTACGGTTACACGAGTTTTCAAACTTAACCCAACGTTTTCAAAATCAATCACACGATTCAATTGATTAACAAAGTTAAAGATAAAAAGTAAATCTTTTAATAACTTGGAGAGACTAGAATGTTCTGTAGGATCGCCCGGTGCCTCCAAGGCGCAGCGGAAAATTAGAATAATAAATTTTACCGGCGATCCATACCATGGATCCATGTGTAAGGAACGAATCGGGGTGATAAAGGTTTCGAAATTACCGAAACTTCAATCTGAGTAGACAGCGACGCCAAGGCAACGGGAATCCTGAAGCACTATCGAACCAAGCCGCAACCTTTAACGATGTCGGCCTCTACGTAGTCCACCCAATTGACAATGAACGGAAATCTCTCAGAAACTATTTTCAGAGAGTATCACTTTTGACGGCTGCTAGGCCTCACTTTTATAGTTTCGGGATTGCCTATGTATATCCCCTTTAGGGTTTTTACCCTTGCCATATTTAAAACTTTGTGTTAATTGGTATATATTCATAATGAATATTTATTACCATAAATAATCCGAATCATAATAATCGTTATTAAATAAATATAATAACGTTTAACCGAAAATTATAATTACGTTAATTATAATAAAGATTTCGGTAAACTATATTTATTTAAATTTATATATATATGAACCAAAATCATATATTAGAAAATTATGTTCTTGATTATGTGTACAACATCCTTGTACATATAGTATGTTCAATAATTTGATTGCCGAATTTAATTAATTCTATAATTAATTTAATTCATGCGACAACCAGACACAATACCAACTATGTTTTACTCCGTTCATTTCAATTAAAAGGTGTGACCTTATAGGTTCTTGTAACATTAGCAGTAATATTAGAACTATTCTAATATTACAAACAATGAGTGGCATCTAGCAATGCATCATTGCTACCTAAGTTACAAGAAGTCATGATTCGACATAACCTTTTTGTGATTAACTTTTCATGCATTAATCCTTAAGTCCAATATCTTTAGAATAGACACAAGTCATGGAATAGTCACACTTGCATAGTCCATCCTATGTTTCTTGATACCTTGAGTAGACTATGATATACAAATAAGTATGACATCTCATATCAACTTATTTGAGCATGGCCATGCATTTCTAGTCTCACTCAATCAAGTGGCCTGAGATATTACTCCTATTATGTAGGAGGGACTTATCCTATATTGATCAACCATATCCCTCTACATAGATTGTGGTATATCCAACATTAGTCTTAATAGAACAACCAATTACAGTGTTCGTTTGACTATATCAAAATATACAACTCACGATGTTGGAATGATGATGATCTCAAGTATGAGGATCATATACATATTAATCACTATGAGTAATATTGTGACAATTACATAATAATCCAAGAAACATACTCATAGCGGGTCGGTCCAATATGTTGTTCTCTAACACACACATTCATGCATTGATTCTGATACTCGATATCAATGACAACTCTTTATCATCAATCAACTACATGTTAGTCTCAATGCATTATTATTGTCCTAGCCAACAATAATACTTGACTAAGGATCTTTTAAGAATAATCATATTATTCTTAGGACATTATTATAAAACAGTTTATTTATGCACACAGAAATGAAACTGAAATAATAATGGCAAAGCCTTATATTAATAAACATGATAAATCAAGTATGTTGTTACAACCATCTCGTGATTGATCTTTGGGCATACTCTTACATGTTCATCAAATAAACTGGGAATTTTTCCTAAAACCTAAATATCATTTTGCAAAGCTCACCTTAAACTTAGTAACTAGGCAACATGGATTAGTTCTAAGTGATTTGTCACACCAGATTTGGCCATAACGTTTGGGCCGGGTTTGGGGTGTTACATCTAGTTGTATCAGAGCCCGGTTGCAACAACTCGGTTGTGGATCAGGTCCAAAAAAGCTTTCAAAATTTTTTTAAGCCCAAGAAGGGTATTTTTGGAAAATCGAATTTTCTGAAAAATTTAGAAAGACTCTTTTCAAACTTTTTTTTTAAATACACATGTTTTAAAGGTCTGATTTTGAAAACTCTTAATCTTTCTAAGTTTTACTGATAACTGGAGAAGTGGCACATTGAATCCCCGGCACCAAGTCTGCAAGTATTTCTGCTTTATATACTGTACTGTACTAAAACAATACTGTAGATAGAACTGAGCCTTTGATATGATACTGAAGAGAGGGTAGTATTGAGACTACAAGACTGAGACTGTAGGGAAAACTAAACCCTAGAAGAGTGATATAGTAGTTAGACTACGATTACGCGAAAATAAACTCTGAAACTTTATTTGTGCATAAAACATTCCTTAATAAAGAATTGAAACATTAAACTGATATCATAAAATTCGTAAATTAGATAAATCGTTATGAGTACGAGAGCTGCTCGTGGACGAGGCCGTGGACGTGGCCGTGGTAGTGTACAAGCTGGGTCTTCGTCTTCGAAACATATGCCAGCTGGTGAGGCACGACCACCATCGGAAGCTGAGAATGGGCCTTATGATCGGGCTGCAGGGGATGATGCCTTATCCCAGGCAATGTTAAGGATTCTGGAAAGGGTTGTTGGCGCAAATGTCGGCCTAGTGAATAGAGGGTCCATTTCTGAATAACTCCGGGCTAAAGGAGCAGAGGTTTTCAAGGGCATATCTGGAGTAGCCCCAAATGTGGCTGAGTATTGGTTGGAAGCCACAGAGCGGATTATGGATGGCCTAGATTGCTTGATAGAGCAAAAGCTTAAATGAGCGGTGTCTTTGCTGCGGGACGAGGCATATCAATGGTGGATCACCGTGAGAGAGGGTACCCTAGCTGAGCGGGTAACTTAGGAACTGTTCAAGACTACCTTCAAGGGCAAATATGTTGAAGCTAGCTACGTGGATGAGCGTAGGAAAGAATTCCTGAATCTGACCCAGGGTAGTAAGTTTGTTGTTGAGTATGAGACAGAGTTTCTATGATTGAGCCGATATGCCAGCTGTATTGTTGCTACTGAATACGAGCGCAGTGTTCGTTTTGAGGATGGCCTCAGAGATGAGCTAAGAGTACTGATAGCTCCGTAGAGGGAGCCCGATTTTGCTACACTGGTGGAAAAGGCTAAGATAGCCGAGGAAGTGAAGCAAGCTGAACGACAGAACCGTGACAGGGATCGCAATCAATTTAAGAGGGATTCTAAACCAGTAGGGGTTGCAAACTGAAATTTCAAGAGAGCTGGGGTGGAGGAACCAGTTCGAGCCGTATCGATGAATACTGTTAGACCACAGCCTTGTGGGGACTGTGATAGAGTACATCTGGGTGAATGTTGGAAACGTATTGGAGCTTGTTTTAGATGCGGGTCTAAGGCACCAAGTTAAGAATTGTCCATAAAGGCCAGCCCAGACTCAAGCTATTGACCAGAGGGTTGCTCAGCCAGTGCGAGGAGGATCGCTACCGCCGAGAGGCCGTGGTCAAGGTAGAGGAGGCAACAGAAATGGACGTGGACGTGGATGTGGAGCACCTGGCAGGGGTGATGGTAATGTTGAAGCTCGTCAGCCAGCGTTGGTGTATGCTACTCGTCGTAATGGGTACGTTCTTGATGGAGGAAGTGTGATTGGCGTTGCCACGTTTACTGAAAGGGGCTATGCCTCGTATTACTGAAAATGGGCTTTGCCTCGTTATACTGTTAGTGGTTTGTCCACGATATCTAAGCAGCATGCTGCTACTGTGGTGTGTGGGCTGGGTGGGTCAAGTTATTCTCCACATGGTATGCTGGTTGGTACGGGTGGTGTTTAGTAGTTGGGTGGGTTGAGTAGTCTCCCCACATATTATGGACTTGCATACATGCTATTTATCTGTTCTGTTTCTGTATTGGGCCTATGGGCCATACTGATATCTGGATAGGGCTGCGGCCCAGATTACTGTAACTGAATAGGGCTTTAGCCTAATAACTGTAACTGAATAGGGCTTCGGCCCAGTTGATACTGAGACTGGTTGGGGCTTAAGCTAGTGGGCTTAAGCTAACTTGGGCTTTGGATGGGCTTTCTGCACACACTGAGTTTTCCAAACTCACTCCTTTCCTTCCATCCTTACAAGTGAGCCCTAGTTCGTGGACTTGGAGCTGGGCAGGATTTAGGGTGGCCACAAAGACTGTGTTTATGGTTCTAAACTTATTTTATCTATTTCATTATTTTTAATTACTCGTTTTTAATTTTGGGGTTTGTAATAAGGCCACTTTAATTATGTTTTTGGGTTTATTTTAGCTTATTAATACTTCACTTGATTATTTTTACGGTTACACGAGTTTTTAAACTTAACCCAATGTTTTCAAAATCAATCACACGATTCAATTGATTAACAAAGTTAAAGATAAAAAGTAAATCTTTTAATAGCTGGTAGAGACTAGAATGTTCATTAAATAAACCGAGAATTTTTCCTAAAACCTAAGTATCATTTTGCAAAGCTCACCTTAGACTTAGTAACTAGGCAATGTGGATTAGTTCTAGGTGATGTGACACACCAGATTTGGCCATAACATTTGGGCCAGGTTTAGGGTGTTACATCATGGGTCTGCTCACACAAGCTGACGATGTAGTCGAAACTACTCAGTGCTACTCACACAAGTTGACAGGTATCCAAAAAAAATGCAGGATTACCTAGCCACTTGTAGTCGAACTAGACCAGCACCAGAATCACATAAACAATCAATAACAGTCAATGGTTTCCTAGTGACATGTCACTCGCATCCTAATGATTCCTAAGGCTCAACTAGGACTTTTCTTTACTTGTCAGTTTTATCATATTATATATTCAATGTTTAAATATAAAATTTTAGAATTTCAAAATAATTAAAATAATTAAACCTGATGATTAAACTAACTCATTATTTACATATAAGACTTACCTTAATGCAAAATGCAAATCTTTTCGATTTAGTCCAATACCTTGCCTTTTCCACAATCAAGGTCGATTTCATGTCATTCTTGATCTATAACATCAAATTTAACTCATTCAATACATAAATTGCTCAATTTAACACAAAATCATCCTATGGGAATTTTTATCATTTTACCCCTAACACTGTTGATTTTTACACTTTAGTCCCTAGGCTAGTAAACTAAAATGTATCCATTTTTCTATATTCCCGAGCCTAGTTGACCATATTTCTCTCTTATAGCAGCCTACAATTCTTCACATTTCACAACTTATGCACATATTTTACAACTTTTGCATTTCAGTCCCTAAATGTATTTCCATGAAAAATCACTTAGCAAAAGTTGTTTACTACACATCAAACTTCCATTTTCTACCAATAAACATCAAAATGCTTTAATATCACACATGGTTTAATTTTTTAACATGAACCCTTGCTTAAAATAGTGGTATAGAAAGCTAGGTCAAGGTATGAGGACCTCAACAATACGTAAAACATGAAAAACGGGGCTATGTGTAAGTAACGGGGCTATGTGTCACTTACTTGGAGCTTGAAAAGTTGAAAGATACCCTAGCTATGGTGCTTGTAAAATTTGGCCAATGAGGAAGAAAAGGTGCACACTCTTTGGTCTTATTTTCCCTTTTTTATTTCTTTTAATATCCAAATGACCAACATGCTCTTAATGGCCTTTTTTGCAAAATTTTCCTTCCATGGGTATTTTTGTCCATCTTTCCATAAAATGGTCTAATTGCTAAATAAGGACCTCTAGTTTAGGATTCCATTTCAATTTCACACTAAAAGCTTCTAGAACACATATTTTGAAATTTTTGCAATTTAGTCCTATCACTCAATCGGGCACTTTATAGAGAAAAATTTATTTACTAAATTTCCACTTATGCATTTAATCAAACAATCGACCTTAAAACTTTATCGGAATAAATTTTTCTATGTCGGATTCGTGGTTTCAAAACCACCATTCTATTTAGGCCCTAATTATGGCTGTTACAACTCTCCCCCTTAAGGGATTTTTATCCTAAAAAATCTTACTAGTAAAGAGATGTGGGTACTGTTTCCTCATGGTGTCTTCCGACTCCTACGTAGCCTCTTCCACTCCATGCTTTTGCCATAATACTTTTACCAAGGCTACACTATTGTTCCTTAACTATTTCACTTCTTGAGCTAAGATCTAGATTGGTTCTTCACTATATGACATATCCGGCTGAATTTCCACTTCGGTCGATGAGATCACATGTGACGGATTAGAACGATAGCGTCATAGCATCGATACATGAAATACATCATGGATCTTTTCTAACTTTAATGGTAAGGCCAATCTATATGCCACTAGTCTGATTCTTTCTAAAATTTCATACGGTCCGATAAATTGTGGACTCAATTTGCCTTTTTGACTGAATCTCAAGATCTTTTTCCATGGACACACTTTTAAAGACACTTTATCAGCCACTTGAAACTCGATCACTTTTCTCTTCAAATCCGCATAAGACTTTTATCGATCTGATGTAGCTTTCAAACAGTCACGAATTATCTTCACTTTCTCTTCTGTCTCCTTAATCAATTCAACTCCATGAATTTGTTTTTCACTAAGCTTAGTCCAATACAATGGAGTCTGACATTTGTGACCATAGAATGCCTCATACGGTGCCATTTTGATGCTCGATTGAAAGCTATTGTTGTAAGCAAATTCAACCAAAGGTAGGTATTTTTTCCCAACTACCTTCGAACTCAAGTACACAGCATCGAAGCATATCTTCTAAGGTCTGAATTACACGTTTAGATTGACCGTCTGTTTGTGGGTGAAAGGCGGTACTAAAATTCAACTTGGTACCAAGGCTTCTTACAACTTTTTCCAAAACCTCGAGGTAAATCTCAGATCTCTGTCTGAAATAATAGAAGTCAGTACTCCGTGCAATCTTACAATATCAACAATGTACAATTCGGCTAGCTTATCTAGAGTGAAATCTGTACGCATCAAAATAAAATGAGCCGATTTCGTCAACCGGTCAACAACAACCCAAACTACATCTTTCTTTTTCGGAGTTAGAGGCAAACCTGTTACAAAGTCCATAGTGATTCGGTCCTATTTCCATTTAGGAACCAATATTGGCTGAAGCAACTCAGAAGGCACTTGATGTTTAGCATTCACTTGTTGACAAACTAAGCAGTTTGACACATACTCAGTGACATCTCTTTTCTTACCAGGCCACCAATACAATCTCTTCAAATCATTGTACATTTTTGCACTACCAGGATGGATAGAGAAACAACCATTATGGGCTTCATGCAGAATGCTCCAGATCAACTCAGCATTTTTTGATACACATATATTGTCTCAAAACATCAAACAATCATCCGAGCCAATCCAAAATCTATCTTACTATCTCTTTGACACTAAGCCCTTTTTGCTCATAACTCACTATCATCCTTTTCAGCTTCACAAATTTGTTGGATAAACGATGGCCTAGCTCTCAGTTTGGCCAAAATCGAGCCATCATCAAATAGGGTCAATCTCGTGTTCATAACTCTCAAGGCAAATAGGGATTTTCTACTCTAAGCATCGGCAACCACATTCGCTTTCCCTAGATGGTAGTCGATCACTAACTCGTAGTCTTTCAACAACTCGAGCCATCTTCGTTGCTGTAAGTTCAAATCTTTTCGTGAAATTAAATACTTCAAGCTTTTATGGTCGGTAAAGATACGACACTTCTCACCATACAAATAGTGTTGCCAAATCTTCAAAGTGAAGGCGATGGTAGCTAACTCCAAATCGTGTGTCGGGTAGTTCCTCTCGTGCGGCTTTAATTGTCTAGAGGCATACGCTACCACTTTATCTTCTTGCATCAATACACATCCAAGACCATTTAGGGATGCATCACTATAAATCACAAATTCCTTACTGGATGTAGGTTGTACTAGCACTAGCGCCTTTGTCAACACTGCCTTTAACTTCACAAAACTTTGTTGACACTTCTCTGTCCACTCAAACTTAACATCTTTTTGTAGCAACTTGGTCATCGAAAAAGTAATCATTGAGAATCCTTTTACAAATCATCGATAATAACTAGCTAAACCCAGAAAACTTCTAACATTTGATACATTTTTTAGTGGCCTCTAATCCACTATTGCCGAGATCTTACTTGAATCCACTCGAATGCCATCTCTAGAAACAATGTGGCCCAAAAATCCAACTTCATTGAGCCAAAATTCACTTTTACTAAATTTTTCATACAACTGTTTATCTCGCAATATTTGTAAAACTGTCCTTAAATGTTCAGCATGCTCGTTTCCATCACGAGAACAAATCAAGATGTCATCAATGAAGACCACTACAAACTTATCCAAGCACGGTATAAAAATTCAGTTCATTAAATCCATAAACATAGCTGGGGCGTTACTAAGACTGAAAAGCATTACGAGAAACTCATAGTGTCTATACCTTGTTCTAAAAGTAGTCTTCCGCACATCGGACTCTTTCACCCTTAGTTGGTAGTATCAGGACCTCAAGTCAATCTTTGAAAACACTGTTGCTCCTTTTAATTGATCAAATAAGTCATCAATTCTTGGTAAGGGATACTTTTTCTTTTTTGTCACCACAAAGTCTTATCGATCCATCCTTTTTCTTCACCAACAATATAGGAGCACCCCAAGGAGAAAAACTAGGCCTTGAAAACCCTTGGTCTGTCAATTCTTGTAGCTGCACTTTCAATTCTTTTAGCACATTCGGAGCCATTCTATAAAGAGCTATAGATATTAGAGCCATTCCCAGCAACAAATCAATAGTGAACTCAATTCCTTTAATAGGAGGTATACCTGACAATTCCTCAAGAAATAAGTCTGGGAACTCACAAACCACTGGCACTGATTCCATTTTCAATTCAGACTCCTTCGTATTCAATACATAAGCCAAATACACTTTGCAACCCTTTCTTAAACACTTCTGAGTAGTCAATGATGAGATTAAAGTAGGCAATTCGCTAGGCTCGTTTGTTTCAACCCGGAGGATTTCAATATTTTCACACTTTAACTCAATAACTTTCTATCTACAATTCACTTTAGCATCATGCATCCATAGCCAATCCATACCCAAAATGACATCAAACTCATCAAATGGCAGTAGCATTAGATTGGACAGGAAAGAGAGAGCTCGGATCACTACAAGAAAATTCTTGTAAATCTTATTAATTAGCACACATATGCCAAGAGGTCTTGACACCTGAATCACAAACTCGGTTGACTCTATAAGCAGTTTGATCTCATTCACTAATTTCATACAAATGTAAGAATGTCTAGACCCGAGATCAATTAGTGCAACAATATTAACATCATAAAGAGAGAATGTGTCAGTGATCACATCAGGGGATGATGCCTCCTTCCGGGCACGAATAGCTTAGATTCTTGTAGGTGCCCTTGCCTCTGATCTAGCAGTTGAATCTCTAACTATGCCATTGCTACTAGCTCCCTCTTTCACATTTCTGGCAGGCCTCCTTCTAGCGGGTACATTGCTCGATTTAGTGCCTTGAGTAGTTTCTTTTTCTACCATTTCCAGATAGTCTTTGATGAAGTGGTCTTGGGAGCCACATTTAAACCAAGCCTCGGTGAGCATCCAACACTCACCGGGATGTCTCCTACCATAGTGTTGACATTCAAGGTTAATTTGCTTGACATTGCCAACACTAGCTACAGAAGTAGTCTGAGCTTTAGAACTCGTACTTTGTCTCCCACGAGTTCTACCTGGATTCCCAGCTGACACTGTGGAACAATGTGGCACATTTCTCACTTTCTTTGATGACGGTTCGAAGGACTTACTCATCGATCTCTTCTTCACATCCCTAGCTTCCAATTCGACTTTCCTCTTTTCCTTGCATAATTCCTTAGCTTTGCATGCCTGATGAACTGACACAACAAATTCTTTCAATTTCAAAATCCCCACATAAAACTTGATGTTTTCATTTAGGCCGTCCTCAAACCTTTTACAAATAATTTCTTTTGTAGAAACACATTCCTGAGCATACTTACTATGTCAGACGAATTCTCGCGAATACTCGGACACAGTCTTGTGGCCTTGTTTCAACTCTAAAAACTCCATTCACTTTTGATCAATGAAGTGCTGACTTATATACTTCTTCCGTGTAACACCCCTATTCCGTAACCGTCTTTGGAATAGGACGAGGTGTTACCAGAAATTAGAAAACAGATCAAAATAGTAAAATTTTGAACATTTTCTTGAATAAAAGATCATTTATATACACAATTGCTGGACACAAACAAAGACCAAATTTAAATCTTATAAAAGTAAACTCCCTAAAGGTGCTTTATTCACATGGCGATAACAGTTACAATTTGGAATTATCAGTCACTTTAGTCTATTCTATACATGCCATACCAGTTCCAAAACATAACAGTACCGACACGATAGATAGTGATAGTGTGACGAGTTGCTGACGATCCCCGAGCAAATGGCCAGAATAAACAATCTATAAAACAGAGAAATGAAACAACGGAGTAAGCTTTCATAGGCTTAGTAAGTCATAAGTAAAACAAATAACATTGCATCTCATACACAAGGTCCAAGTGAAGTCTCATTTGGCTGTATAAGCCTACACAAAATTTGCACATGGTCTAATTCATATTTCCTTGGCCTTGAGCTTATTGTCACAAAATGTTTTCATCCAATATCATTTACCATTCATTTCTTTTGTTCAATGAAGTCAATCTAGAGTTCCATAACAAACTATAATTTCAACAATCACATCACCTAGCTACCACATATATTACCATGAAAATGACCAAGATGGTCGAATACTCACAAGCACCCAAGGCACACTTAGCATATAATTTCACTTGAATCTAAATTCCTCTATTATAGTTTAATCAAATATGTTCTTATGACATTACGCATTGGCCAAACGTATCATAGTCACATGAACTGTGGGCACATTTACATTCGTACACTTGTTCGCATATGCATCACTTTATATACTTTTGATTCAATCCAAATTAAAAATCACATACAAGTACATGATACATACCTAGTCAACTTAATGTACTGAACATCTTTAATTGTTGTTTTACCACTAAGTCTCATAGTCTTAGACCTTGCACAAATCACATTTAACAATGTCAAGAGATATCACCATTCAGTCAAATAGTTCAAACCCCATGTATGCACATATAATTTATCTATTTCATCCAAACTTGAGATCATATACTCTTTCGCATCTAAAAGCTTCATTGCTACTTCTAATTCAATCAATCGAACTAAAACATAACACTATAATCACATTCGATTTCCATGTTTAGAATCTCTTATTCATGTCATAATCTTTCATGAACAATTTCATAGAATCAATACTCATTTAACATAACATATAACCATTTCATAATTGATTCCCAAAGCACATTCATAATTCAACTGAAGTCGAATTCACATAGTAAGTAAGCATCACGTACATAATACTTAACCTTTGTACACTTAAAATTTCCATAATTACCATTTAAACCAATTAAATTGTTCATTACTCCTAACCACTTGTTCATATGCACTCATTTCGTGCACATACATGAATGTATATACGTATTTAGAAACTTAGTTCTTTAGTTCATAATCACATCAATATCTTCGAATAATTCAACATGACAAGTAGTAAATTTCCGGATAGGTATATAAAGGACCAAACATATTCCTTATCACATATACATAAAATGACCAAATACGATCCATACCTTGTATTTGAACACCTAGCCGAATACAACTCAACTTGATAGATTTTCATGTAGCTAATTATATTATTACCTTAAAGGTATGCAAATAATCTTCGATTTGAAATAATTCAACAGCACTTAGCCTACTAGGTTTTAAGAACCTGTATTCATCACCGGCTCGAAACCTGCAGGACTTTAAGCTCGAACATATCATCAGTACAAAGCCTGCGGGACTTTAGCCCGGATATATTACCAGAAATCATTTCATATACTTCTTACTAACCTTGGCCTCATCAAATGTCTAATAATACAAACGTTTCACAATTGGTCATTCAGTCACATTATATACACATAAGCTTATGTACATTTCACATTTGCCCATTCGGCCACACCACATATACAAGCATATATATATAAGATAATGCTTTTATCATCACTTGCTAATATATCACATACTTTGCTTTCATTTAAGTAACCACTCGGCCATATTACATTTCTGAGTAACCATTCGGCCTCACTATACAAATAAAGATAGCACACATTTCACAATAGTTATTCATCATTACTTCACATGCAACCTTCGCAAAGCTCACTGAATCAAACAACACATCACCTTTATATATATATACATATCATTTAATTACAATCAGCCATATGCACAAACATATTTATATTTTGGTTCTCATGGTATGTATGTCTATATATACATATTCAACTTTATTCCAAATTTATTTACTCGAAACTTACTTTAATATTCTCGAACAGTCAAGTATTGGCTATTCAACTACTTTAGCTTCTTTTCATAAGGGCCATTCGGCCATATCATATATACATATACACCCTTTCAATTTATTCATCATTTCATAGGAGCCATTTAGCAGCATCTCATATATAACTTACATGTAATTTATAATAACCATTCGGCTATATACATTTAAACACAATAGAGCCATAATCTTTTTAATATGTACTTAGCATATCATACTCAATCATATCATAGGCTTAAATACTTAAGAACTTACCTCTAAAGTCGTCGAATGACTACGGATCACTATTCCACAAGTTTAGCTTTTCCTTTGTCCGAATTTGGTTCTTGAGCTAAGTTTAACAAAGCTTAAACTAGTTTAATCACTCGATCAACTTATTATAAGTAAGAAAGTTTATCCATAAATGAAACACATACATTCAAATAATTAATATTACCTTAGTCGATTATCAATCATCAATTAAATCATACATACATAATCATGTATTTCATTTTAATCATGTGGCTACACATAACTTAAGTACATATAGTCCCTAATGAATGTAATTACATTCAGCCTTAGGTAAATTATCATCTAAACCATACTTTAGCCTTTATTACATTCGGTCACTAGGGAAAATAACTTTAGGCATATTCCAATTTGATATATATATATATATAGCATGCATTTTTACTCAACAAATCCATTAATACCACCTTTGGTCTTAGCACATATATTTCAAATTTACTAAAATTTAAAACCTACAAAATTTCATGCATTACTTCCATGACCGAATGGTCATACAACCATATACATTTATTTTAAACCTACTAATACATATAAGGCAATACATATAACACATATTATAATATTTTATTACACTTCAATTTTTCATTCACAAAAAATCAAGCTCAATTTTCTTTCATTTCAACTTACTCAACTAACGTTTATTTTAAATTAAGTCAAGTGCATTCGGCAAGGACTATTTACAAGCTTAATTTGTAAAACAAATTTTTAAACATCATTTTTAACTTATCTACCATGACTCATTCGGCCTTAACACCTATTTGAACCTCATATGGTTTTATTATTCAATTAAAATTAGCCATTAAATCAAATTTTCAATACTAAAATCACAATCGGTAAAACACCTTTATAAGCTAAAATTCTTAGTTTTAATTCTAATACATCCAAACCACATTCGGCACCTCCTTTATATCAATTTATAAATTTCAACTTCTCTTAAAACCTATATACACATTCGGCATTATACATACATACATAGTCATGAGAACAATTTTCTTTAAAGCAAGTCAAAACCACCAATATGCAACTTAACTAGCTCAACTTCTTTTACTCATCTTTTCTCAATGAAAAAAATAAAACAAAACAACCAATTCCTTCAAATTCCTAGCATGGCCGAATGTACTTGGTACTATATCTTTAGAAATTTTTACATGGGCCATGAATGTAACTCTTCAAGAACTCAAATCATACAAAAATGTCAAAGAAGAAACATTAACATACCTTAATTTAGGCCTATTATGGTAACTGAAAGCTTGCTCTTACTTTCCCTTATTTTCCTTTCAATTTTCGGCCAAACAAGCAAAAGATGAACACTTTCTTTCCTTGTTTTTGTTTTATTCATCTTTGTTTTATTTAATATATTTTTATTAAGCTATTTTAATCAATTATCAATATAATATTATAGAAAATTTATACATAGTGGAGGGATATCATTACATGGCCAGCCACTAAATAAAATAGAGCATTTTGACATGCAAACCCATGCTTTTATACTTTACCATTATTTGGTCCTCACACATTTTCCAACATATTTTCTAAGTTTCACAACTAAGCCCTTTCAAGTGAAATTCACATTCATATGACTAAATTAAAATAGCAAATTTTCATTTACGCACTATCACACATAATAGATAAGAATTTTAACATTTAATAAATTTTATGACTCAGTTTTGTGCTCCCGAAACCACATTTCGACTAGGGTCAAATTTGTGCTATCACATTTCGAAACTCCACTTGGAAGAAATCCCAAGTAACTCTTTAAGTAGGCACTACTGAGACTAGCGTTTTCCACCACTGATACGCTGAGTCTCTCAAAAGTGATACAGTACACTTTAAACACTCCTCAGGTGTGCAAAAGAGTTCATCAAACACCCAGATAATGTTCTCCAACAAAAATTCTGCCCTCTCGAGACCATCATCAACACTAGCTCTAAATTCTTCGACCCCACACTTACGAATCTTGTCAGCAGGGGGATTACTTAGTCTTGACATTTCTGTACCTTGTGGGGCTATCAGGATCAGTTGAGGGATGGGAAAAGGTGGGGGAGGTTGGGCATTCAGGTTCGCCCGAATGAACTTTGTATACCACTCACTCATTCTATGGAGAAAGGCCTCCCGAGCTGCTTCTCCCCAGTTACATTCAACATTTCTACTCTATGGTGGTGTAGTCCTTTGAGTGGGAGTTGGTGCGTTACTTACAGCATGATCAACTACTGCCGGTTCGAGATCCATTTACTATATAAAAACACAATTTAAGGATTAGAAACCGTCACACTATCAATATTTACAATTATGGCATGTATAGCTAGACTCTCACACTTACTATGTTAGTCTGAAGACTGACTAAACCATAGCTCTGATACTACTAAATGCAACACCCCTCACTCATAACCATTGCCAGGCATAGGTACAAGGCGTTACCAAACATTCACATGCATGATTATTTGATTATGACACAAAAATTCCACGTGAAATTTAAAACTTTTTTTTCATACGCATAACATCCACCTTATAGGCCTATGAAGCCCAAACGACACATTGGGTATGATCCGAGACTAAATAAAAACTTTTCAAATACTGATGAAAATTTGACTCCAAACAAGGCACACGCCCATGTTGGACAAGGACACGACCGTGTGGGCAGGCCGTGTGGTCACACACGCCCATGTCCCTAGCTCGTACGAAATTATTTTTCATTTCGAACCTACAGGGGTTTTCATATGGCCGAACACATGCCCATGTTCTTCACAAGGCCTCGACACGCCTGTGTTTTCACCCCGTGTGAAAAACTGGGGTATTCTGTTTATGACATCATCGCGACATTTTCGTCACACGACCAAGCCACACGTCCATGGGCTAGGCCATGTCAAGCACATGGTCGAGACACACGGACGTATCTATACCCAGTGTTTTTACTAAAAAGCATTTAATTTCATAATTTCAGGTGCAGGTAACACACGGCCAATCAACACGCCCATGGTGCTGACCGTGTGTCACACACGGCCTAAAAAAACAGCCGTGCGTCTATTTGTGTGGACAATTATAGACTATTTTCCAAGCCAATTGCCAACCTGAAACACAAACCAATACCAACCAATTTTTCCAATTCACCTCATAACATAAAATTCCATCCAAACATACAAAATGAGCCATCCACACACTAACTTTATCCATCATCATCAAGCATGCATATCCACACACATTTCACATTTGCTATGCGAGCTTGCACATTAGTAGATTACAACATTTTAACAAAATATGACTTAACCATTCATGGCTCATTTCTCATGGGCAAAATGCCAATACACTACTACCAACGAATGGACTCAAAAGAACTATGACATATAACGAAAAATAATAGGCCTCCTATACATGCCATAATTTTCACTGTTCATAATCAATACCAAATGATGGTTGATAGTGTTGAGGATTTCCGTTGATCATCGAACTTCGGATGAGCTTGATAAACCTATAAGGGAATTGAAAGGAGAAGGGGTAAGCTATAAAGCTTAGTAAGTCTATGTAACAACCCAAACCTGGCCCAAACATTATGGCCGAATCTAGCCTGCTACATCATATTGCTTTCCAGAAAATTAAAATTTGTGAATCAAAACTTGTCGTCAGTTGAAATCCCTATTGTGACTTTATAGAAAACTGTAGTGAATTAAGTTCTTTACTATTATCAAATCATCTTATCAAGACATTTGCCATTGGTATATTAAACTGATTTAGGCTGTTAAAGCTTTTGAAAACTTTGAAGTTTTTAATTGCGCCTCTTTAAAAGCAGCTATTATTTTGAAAACTCGTCTTCCCCTAAGATAACAGTTTAAAATAATTAGACAAAGCCTGATTTAAAAATTAAATCCCATGAATGGCTTTATTACAGTATTAAAAACCCAAAACAAAATTGTAAATATAAATAGATAAAACCAAATGGAAGTTAACTACAGTCATGTAGCCACCTTTTAATCCCTCGCAGCAGCAAATCACCTATGGCTGGGGATTAACTGCATAGTTAAAGGAAAGGGTGAGTTTATAGAAACTTAGTATGCAATTCCCCTATCAGTTAATCGGTATACCGAATGCAGTAACAGTCTGAACCAGAGCCCTATCAGAAATAGTACAGTGAGGGCCTTAGCCCAATATGGTATCAGTGGAGGCCTTAGCCCAATACAGTAACAGTACAGAGCAGTAATGCAACAGTGAAACCCATCCCAATCCAGCCAGACACACCATTCCGTACCACCAACACACCATGTAGGATAAAATCGACCCACGCAGCCAACACACTAATATCGCAGCTGAGCTGCCAGTAATAGTATCGCAACAAAGCTTCCAGTAACAGTATCGCAGTAAAGCTACCAGTAATAGTATATGTGGCGAAGCCACCAGTACAGTGTACTCCTTCCATAATAGTATCCCAATCCCCATGCAGTATGTCATGTCATAAATCATACGAGTATGCAGAATGTCATGCTCAATAACAGTCATGTTTATATCATAAATACATCAGTCAGTCTACCTTTAGGGGTATAACAGTCTTTTTTATCTATTAGGGGTAAAATAGTCATTTTACCCTTTATGGGTATTTTGGTCATTTTACCTATTTTGGAAATCCTAGTACACACATTGACCTATTAGAAGGTCTACAGTCACCTAGAGTGTTTTATATAACTTAAACAATCATAACAGTGTAAATGAGCCCAAGGCCCATTACCCGACCCCAATGGGGCCCACACGCTCGTGTAAACCCCAAACTCAGCCCAGACGTTATGGCCAGATCTGGTGTGTCACATGGACAGTCATCTAAGCTTTGATCTACTTTATTAAAGCGTTATGAATTTTGAAATTAATCTGTGTTTAATAACTTTTAATTAAGAATCATTTTCTGTTTATTTTTAAAGAAACCTTTAGTTGTCACCAAATAAAGTTTCATCTTTTATTAAATCCCAGTATAGCGTTATTGACATTAAGTAATCCAGTCAATTCGTTTTGCATGTTTGAAAACATTTGTTTAAGTTTGAAAAGCAATCCACATAAACTAATCTACTACTGAAATGCTACCGATGAGGAAAACCCAAAAATAAAATACCGAGCGACCTTATTACAACTTAAAACCTGAAATTAAAGAAAACTAAAAATAAAGTAAATTTAGGAAAAAAACATTAACACCAAAAATTGATTGATGTGGCCACTTCGAATCCCTCGCAGCTCCAAGTCCTCTATGGTTGGGGGTCACCTGCATGGATAGAGAAGATAAAGGGGTGAGTTTGTGAAAACTCAGTGTGTAAACTAGCCCAACCAGTGTCGAAGATCAAGACACTCAATCTGGACTGAAGCCCTATTCAGATATAGATTAAACTGGGCCTTGGCCCTATCCAGAACATAGTGTGGGCCTTGGTCCCATTACAGAAACATATCAGATTATAACAATATATCATGTATGCAAAGCCCAAGCCCAATCCAGCCCTACACACCACCCGTACCAGCCCTACACATCATGGGGGAATAACTCAAGCAACCCAGCCCTACACACCACAGTCCCAGCGAAGCTGCTTAAACAGATATCGTGGCCAAGCCACCAGAACAGTAATACGAGGCAGGGCCTCTAAGTAGAATACGTGGCATTGCCACTGTTAGCACTTCTTCCGTAACAATACCCCAACCGCATGCAAATCAGAATCTAATATGACATGGCATACATAATATCAAAAATAGTAATCATGCAAATAAGTCAACTTTTCTTTAGGGGTAAAATTATCATTTAGCATCTAGGGGTAAAACGGTAATTTTCACCCTTTAGGGGTTTTTTGGTAATTTTGCTATGCCTTTAAGTCTCATGCTTAATACAATCTACTAACAGATCTAACGTCACCCGAGTGACTTAAATAGCCCATTTTACTTATATAGTGCCATTGGGCCCTAAAACCCCAAATGGGCCCGAGGAAGCCCACATGCTATTGCGGCCCCCTAAGTCTCAATTTTTACACATATCACCGCAGATTCAGTATCCAGGTTACCAGAAATAACTTACCACGTATTTCACCCATATGGGCCCGTAAGCCCATTGGGCCCAAATTCGGCCCATCAAGGCCTAAAACCACCCAAGTGCATGAAAACATGCACAACAGCCTTACTGTCCACTATTGCTAATTTCACAGTTTCGTATCGACCCGCGAGCGCTCGTATGCTCGTAAGCCCTCAAAATGCCGGCATTTCAGCATTTCAACTTTTCGGCTTTTGCCGATCTAATCTACTAAAGGGTGTTGATTACACACCTGTTTGCGAAATACGCCGAGATCTTTCGAGTAATCAACCTACATCAGATTAATCACTATGTCAAATCACAATCCATTAGAAACTCAACACCATGATGACTTGCATATTCGGCAACCACTAGCATATCACCATCACCTACCTTCGCCGAAATCTAGCCCACAGATCTAGATCGCTTTGTTATCTCTTATTCACCAATGTCCTTCCCGTGATCTATCCTTAAGACCGACTATGAACACAAGCAAATAAAAAGAAAGAACTTGAATCAGTTTCCAAAGAAAGATCAAAGCCGATTGGTGCGAAAAGTTTAAGGTTTTTGACTTTTTATTAGTCACTTGAAAGAGAAAAATAAGGAAGGAGATCACTTACCTTGACAGAAGAGAGAATCACCAACCACTACCTAATCCCAGATCTATTGTAGATCTACACAAAACACGAGAGAATATAAGAGTTGGAAGATTAACAAAGAAGAGAGGATGAGATTTGGTTTTTGAGAAGACCACACCAATGAAGGTTTGAAGTTTCAGTTTTGAAAGAAAAGGGGAAAGAAGAAGTAGTAGTTATGGTGACAGAGAGATGATAGTCTCGCAAGTCTCGGCTTTCCAAAATAGAGATGAGAAGGGTTTGGCTTATGGAGTAATCAGCCAGTAAAAGATTCAAAACTTCGGGCTTTCAGCTTTTAGACTATCGGCCAAAGAAGAAATCGGCAAGGGACTTGATTGTTTCGAGTTTCGAAATAATCGGCCAATGTGGTTCAAGGGGGATCAACTTCAACAAGTAAGAAAAGAGGAAGAAGAAAAAGATAGGCTCGGCTCTTGTGACAATCAGCCAAGAGAAGGTTGGGTGTTTAGGGACTTCGACTTTTGAAGAAGGAAAAGAGGAGGAAAAGAAAGAAATGTATGAATAGTCCACTTCAACCTTACCTAATTGGCACTAAAGTATAACCAAAATGGGCAAATCCCGAAAGAACAACAACAAGAAGTCGGCACCACCCTACCACATTTGCCGAATTGCTAAACCACACACCCCCTAGCCGAAATGCACTTCCAGCAACCCATAATCGACTAACACTTCTTCCTTATCTCATTCCTAAATTTCCTCCCCTTATCACTCCTTGATCCAATCCCATGAGCCATTCAAACACTTCCCCTTAGAGTTTAACTTGGAGACCACCTCTTCCCATGCTCATGTAGAAAAAATAAAACCCATACTTTACTCACCAAGAGTTTCGAACATCAGCTCCTTCGTAAGAGATGTCACGTCACTCCCTGTGTTTTATGTGGCGTAATCTTACCACTTTAACACAGGCTTTTTTATGCTATAAAACCCCATCTTTTAATTAAAAGCCCACTTAGCCAATGCCCCTTCTCCTTTAAGTCTAAAATTTAAAATTCTACTAGGCTTTAACCTTAAACCTAGGCCTTCTAAAGGTCCACTAAATACACCCAACACATCAATATAGCACATCCAGTCATGTGAAAATAAATTCATGCAAAAATCCAAAAACCTAAAAAATTGGGGCGTTACAGCTCGTGTGGCCCATTTAGCCTAGATTTAGTCATGGCTATGCGAATTACATGGCCCAGTCTATTATTTACCATATATCGTGAATTTAATTCGTGTAGGTCTCATGAACCTATTGGGCCCACATGGCCCATTCCAGCCCAACATGGCCAAAAATAGCCTAAGCCCATGAGAATGCTCATGGTCGCCTCTACAGTCTTACACCCACGATTCTTAGGCTCAGTTTACCACACGAGCTTTTGCATGCTCATGTGGTCTCAAACACTGTACTTTTCGACTTTTCGGCTTTTGCCGATCTATAGTTGAGAGGGGTGTGATTACACACCTAATTGCGAGCACTTGCGAGAAACCCTAGGGCACCAACCTACATTCATTCCAAGTATTCAATCAGTCTTCCAATTGTTAATATTCACAAGCACTTAATCCATAATTTAGCAACCACCACCTACCACGACCAGATAATCTATGATTTATCCCTCTTAGATCGCCGGCCAAATCACTCACTCGTACCTTGGTGATTAACTTCCTAAGCATAGATCCTGTTAAATAGAATAGATTAGAGATGTGGCTTAGATCCATGGATATCATCTTACAACCATAAGGATAATTGGCCTAAACCAAAAACAAGGTAGAGTATTACCTTAAAAGAATAATGAGGGAAAAAGGGTCCTGACTGCTTCACAAAACACTTGCACTCCCACTTCTCGGGGAAAACTAAACCCAATGATCACCATGTAGCAAGGAAAGGACGAGAACGTAATAAGATGAGAAGAAACCTTCAGCTTCTTAGAGAAAGGATATGATCTAATAGATTGAAGGAAAAGAGGAATCACGAATACATACCGTTTTGACATGAACATTTGCAGAATTAGAACAATAACACTAACAGTAGTCTGAAATGATAACCCAGCCAATATCAAACTAAAGAGCGTAAAACATGACTACCCGAATGGTTTCGAGAGAAAGAGCAAACAGAGTATTCAAGCACCCCAAGATTAATAAGGAAAGAAATCTAATTCATAAACTAGAAGATATCTGAATAAGGAGAAGAGAGGGGAAAAGATGATATGTACGACCAGCAGCATCAATGAATTGTGAATTGGGAAGGGGTGTTCGGCCAAAGCTAGAAGAATAGAGGAGAGTCAAGAGAAGAAGAAGAGTTTCGACAAAGGTTGCTACCAAAGAGAAAAGAGATGGACTTGGAAAGTTTAGCACAAGAATTCGGCAGAATAATAAGAATCGAAGCAGCAAAAATGCACGAATGGTCTATTACAGTTTCGGCACTAGAGAGAAAAGAGAGGAATAGAAAATTAAGAGTTCAGAAAAATGGTGGCAAACTGAAAAAAATGAGAGACTCCCTTCCAAAATCGGTTTCTCCAAATGCCAAAAGACCCAATTTGGCACACACCCACTCAAAGCCGAATTAGAGTTCCCTTACACAGTGCTACACTTCCCACAACCAAACACCCTTGATTTTCTCCCCAATCTCCTCCCAAAAATCCTCCTTTATCTCCTTCTTGATTTGCCTCTAATATTACACCACAATCCCATTGAAATTCTATTCAAACACTCACGACCACTTCAACCTTAGAGTCTCAGTCCAACTCCTCCTCATCCACAACCCAGGCAGTAAAATAAATACCCCCTCATTGCAGTGCCACCACTCGAACCTCAGATCCCTTGCCACACCTCCACGCTACTTACCATTAGACCACTATGCTATTTGTGATATAAATCATCCACAATTATTTATAAGACCTAAATGCTAATGTCATGATTCATTTAAGAGCAAAACCAAAAAAATCTACAAAACCGAAGACTTGAACCCAGGCTTCTCAAACACTTACAAACACACCCAAATCACTTAGCCAATAAAGCAAACATGCAATTTGTACCATAACATGCAAAAATTAAAGACCTAAGTTTTTGGGGTGTTACAACTCTACCCCCTTAAAGAAATTTCAGCCTTGAAATTTACCTGGTCAAAATAGGTGAGGGTATTTTATTGCATCGCCTCATTCGGTTCCCACGTGGCCTCTTCTGAACTGTGATTATGCCACAACACCTTAACCAGTGGGACAGATTTCCTCCTCAGTATCTTAACATCACGATCTAATATCTGCATTGGTTCCTCCTCGAAGGTTAGATCTGGCTTAACTTCGATCTCCTTAACCGGCACTAAACACGAAATATCAGAGCAATAACGCGTTAACATGGAAACGTGGAGTACATCATGAATCCGGTCTAATTCTAAAGGCAACTCAAGTTGATAGGCGACCAGTTCCACACGTTTCAGTATACGGTAAGGCCCAATGAATCTAGGGCTCAGCTTACCTTTTCGCCCAAACCTCAGTATCTTCTTCGATAGAGAGACCTTTAGGAACACGAAGTCCCCCAGAGAGTACTCAATCTCTCAACGATTAAGATCAACAAAAAATTTTTGCCTATTAGATGCTTCTTTCAACTGGTCTCAAATTAGCTTTATTTTATCCTTGGTACTGGAAACTATCTCAGGGCCAAGAGCTCGTCGTTCACCCAACTCAGTCCAACAGGTAGGGGTACGACACCTACGACCATATAATGCCTCATACGGTGCCATATGAATACTGGATTAGTAATTATTGTTATACACGTACTCTGCTAACAATAAATAGTCTTTCCAGCTGCCTCAGAAATCAATTACATAGCTTCCTAACATATTCACCAGTAACTGAATCACCCTCTCTGACTGACCATCTGTCTGAGGGTAAAACGCAGTACTGATGTCCAACCTTGTACTGAACGCAGTACTGATGTCGACCCTTGTACACAGAAACCGGTACCCCATGCAGTCTCACAATCTTAGCCACATACAGCTTAGCTAGTTTTGTAACGAGTAATCAGTACGGACTGGTATGAAATGAGTAGATTTGGTCAACCAATCCACTACGACCCATACCAAATCTTTCTTAGTTGGCGTTAGGGGCAACGCACTAACGAAGTGCATAGTTACCCTTTCCCATTTCCAGTGCGGAATCTTAGCTAGCTGTAATAACCTAGAAGGCAGTTGATGCTCAGCCTTAACTTATTGGCATGTCAGACACTTACTTACAAAATCCATAATCTCGTACTTAAGTCCTGGCCACCAATATAGTTCACGAAGATTGCGGTATATCTTATTTCCGCCAGAATGCATAGCATAAGGACTACTATGCGCCTCTTGCAATATAGACAGTCTTAAATCAGAGTCTTTTGGTGCACAGACTCTCCTACGGAAACACAGTACCCCTTCACTATTTAGCCCAAAATCTAAAATCTCCCCATTCTCAATTTGTTGAAAACGAGAAACCAGTGTCTCATCCATCAACTATTTACACTTAATTTGCTCAGTCCACGTCGGTCTAACTTGAAGCTCAGCCAACAAGCTACCATCATCATACAAGCTGAGACAAGCAAACATTGCTCTTAAAATAGATACAGCCCTACGGCTCAGTACGTCAGCTACCACGTTAGTCTTCCCAAGATGGTACTCAATCGAAATCATAATCCTTAAGCAACTCTATCTACCTTTGCTGCCTAAGATTCAGCTCCTTCTAAGTGAGGAGGTACTTGAGGCTCTTGTGATCAGTGTAAATGATACACTTCTCATTGTACAGGTAATGCCTCTAGATTATTAGTATGAATACCACCCTGGCTAACTCCAAGTCATGTGTAGGGTAATTCATTTCATGAAGCTTAAGCTGACTAGACGCGTAAGCAACCACCTCACCCTCTTGCATCAACACACACCCCAAACTGACGTGTGATGCATCACTATAGACAGTGAATTCCTTCCCAGATTCTGGCTGTATTAAGACAGGGGCCTCAGTCAGAACTTTCTTCAGTTTCTTAAAACTCTCTTCCTGCTTATCAGTCCAGTTAAATGGTACTCCTTTACGCATTAACTTAGTTAGAGGTGCAGCATCAGTGAACACCCCTCCACAAAATGTCTGTAATATCCAACCAAACCCAGGAAATTTTAAATCTCGGACACAATCTTAGGTGGTTACCAATCCAGAATAGCCTCGATTATTTGAGGATCAACCCTAATCCCCTCGGCATATACCACTACTTCTACCTTAAAATATGAAGAACGACTCAAAAATGCGCATCATGATCATCTTCAGTTCTTGAATACACCAGTATATCGTCTATAAACACCACTACAAACCAATCTAGATAAGGTTGGAACACTCGGTTCATCAGATCCATGAAGGCTGTTGGTGCATTCGTAAGCCCAAACGGCATCACTAGGGACTCATAACGACCATAACGAGTCCTAAACGCTATTTTGTAGACATCTATCTTTTTCACTCTTAGTAGTCTTTAGTATCATATGCTTAGCAGCACAATCCAAACTTGCTCGGTGTTTCACCAACCAATCTATCCCCAAGGTTAGGTCAAATTCATCAAACGGTAGCTCCATCAAATCCACTAGAAAGATAACTCCTTAAACCTCTAGGGGCACATTCCTAAACAACTTATCTACCCTTACTGACAGTCCCAGTGGACTTATCACAACCATCTTACTAACAGTACTCTCAAAATAGAATGCCCAAAGTACCAGACACAGTGCATGTAATGTATGAATGCATAGACCCAATATCAATCAGAGCAGTATAGGGTACATTATGAATTAGGAATGTACCAGTTATAACATCTGGGGGTCTCCATATTCTCGGTGACATGCAGTATAAACCAGAGCTAACTACCTTGCCTCTATATTACCAATACCTCTACCTAGTGCTGTACAACCTCACCCCATTCCATTTCCACCTCTAGCCTAACCACGGCTTCTCGGTGGCTGTTGGACACCTCTTACTGGCTGTACATAACCCTGTCCTATAGCTTGCACCTGAACAGGTCTCCGAGGACATTTTTTAGCTTGATGCTCCATAGACCCACATCTGAAACACGCCCAAATCTTCTTCTAGCACTTACCCAGGTGATGTCTCCCACAATTTGCACAAGGCTGTGATCTCACAATAGGAACCCCAACTCGGGCTGGCCCGTCAAACTGGGCCTTATTTTTAGACCCACCAAACAAACCTGAGGGCCTGAATCCCTCTTATTTCTACCCCTATCCTTATCACGATTCTCATACTCAGAGCGCTTCATGTCCTCGGTGATTTTCACCTTTTCTACTAGGGCAGCAAAATTTTGCCCCTCTGCGAAGCTATCAAGACTCGTAACTAATCTTGGAGGCCATCCTCAAAATGCATACAGCGTTAATATTTAGTTACCACCATCCCACAAGCATAGCGGCCATGTCGTAAGAACTCCGCCTCATATTCTACCACCGATTTATTCCGCCGGGTCAAGCTCAGAAATTCCCTTCTCTGGGCAACCACATAACTTGCGCCCACGTACGTCGCTTAAAAAGTAGCTCCCATGTTAACCTGTCGGCTTGAGTACCTTCTCTCACGGTAAGCCACCACTGATAGGCCTCGTCTCGCAATAATGACACCGCACCATTTAGTTTTTACTCAGAAGTACAGTCGAGATCATCCATTATTCTCTCCATGGCTTCTAACCAGTATTCAGCCATATTAGGGGTTACTCCAAAAATACCACCAAAGATTTTCGCTCAATTTGACAGGAGGCGTTTCGAAATTGACCCACGACCCACAGCACCCGTACTGGTCCCAGCGGCCCTCTCCAAAATTTGAAGCATAGCTTGGGATAGTGCATCATCCCCAGCCGTTTGATCATACGATCCCGTTACCGGTGAAGCTGGTGCCACCCTAGCCCCAACATTAGGCATGTGGCCCGATGCCAAAGACCCGGCCCTAGCACTTACACGACCTTTGCTGTGGCCTCTTGTACCCTTTTCATGAGTACCCCTAGTGCTCATTATCCCTTTGCGTATTGTCTGTTTTAAAAAAAATTTATGCACATTAGCTTATAGTTCCAGTAGTTAAGCCAAAGTTTTATGAACAGTAGCAGTTTAGAGTTCTATTTTCGTAGTTCGCAGGCTCAGTATAGTTTGAGTTTTCCTACAATTTACTGTTTGTTGTAACTAGAGTGTTTCAATGTAGTCTACTTCCTACAGTAATCTAAGTATTTCTATTTACTGCATTTCAGTTTTAAACAAACAAGTTTATAGGAAACTTACGGATTCGGCGCCAGAGACTCAGTGTGCCACACATTTCAAAGGAAAAATATCGTAAAGCACTTCACATATTTGAAAAAAACTTTTCAAATTTCAATAATTGAAAATCCATTCCACAGTCGAGTTCTGCAACCTAGCTCTAACACCACTAAATGTAACACCCCAAATCCGGCCCAGACATTATGGCCAAATCTAGCGTGCTATATGATAGTGCTTTTCAAAAAATCAGAATTTGTGAATGAAAACTTGTCATCAGCTGAAAACCCTTTTGTACTTTATTAAAAACTGTAGTGAATTAAGTTCTTTAATATAATCAAATCATCTTGTCGAGACGTTTTCCATTGGTATATTAAACTGATTTAGGTCGCGAAGCTTTTGAAAACATTGATGTTTTTAATTGCGCGTCTTTAAAAACAACTATTATTTTGAAAACTCATCTTCCTTAAGCTAACAGTTTAAATTAAGTAGACAAAGCCCAATTAAAAATTAAATCCCGTGAATGGCCTTAACCCAAAACAAAACTATAAATATAAATAGATAAAACCAAATGCAAGTTAACTACAGTCATGTGGCCACCTCTAAGTCCCTCGTAGCACCAAATCGCCTATAGCTGTGGATTACCTACACAGTGAAAAGAAAGGGTGAGGGTACATGTAACACCCCAAACCCGGCCCAGACGTTACGGCCAAGTCTGGTGCGTCACATTGAAGTGTTTTTCGAAAACCATGTTTTCATTAAAAACCCTTCGTAATGTTTAGAAACTTTTATCGGAAAATTTGCATAAAACCTTAGCTTTATCAAAACATGATACATTGTAATAATCAAAATATTGTAAACAACCTTATTAAATCTTATGGGAAATTTTGAAAACTCGTAAACATCTGTATTTGCAGAAAATATGTTATTTTAAAAATAGTTTAGGTTATCAAAAAATCAGATCCTCTTTATCATGGCTGAAAGTGAATGGATACTATACACTAGGTAGGATTCAAGAGAAGAGGAGGTGAGTTGTAACGCCCTAATTTTCGGGTTTTTCTTAGATTTATCATTATCTATTAAATGTCTAAATGTTGGTAATCAGGTGTGTAATGCATGTTTGGGATGTGTTAATGGGCTTATGGAAGGCCCATGAGTTGGTTGGAAGCTCGGCAAAATTTTGAATTTCTGCCTTAGGAAATAGGGGATCAGTGGAAATAAGGGTCTTAAGGAATTGCGTGCGAAATGTAGCACAAAGGAATCAGTGGCAAAGTGGCAAGGGGGACGCCACTAGGCTCCTTAAAAGGTGGCGCCTAAATGAGCCTAGAGGTCAAGGGTTCAAGCGCCAGAGGTTGTGAAAGTATTGTTTATTTTTAAGCTGGAGCAGGTAAGAGTTTGAAGCCGACTGGAACTCTGGTTGGAGGAGATTTGAATCGGTCAAAGAGCAACTCATGGAGGAGGTTGAGGAGCAAATCAAGGAGAGTTTGAATTTCAAACTGATGGCCGGCCAAAGGACTCTTGAGGGAAGGCAAATTCGGCATTGTGCCTAGGTAGCATTTTCGGCAAATAGGTGTTTTGGTGTGCCGAATTCTTCTTTGGTCTTTTTATGATTTGGTGCCGATTTTTCCTAAGTAAGAAAAGCTTCCTTTTTCTGTCAATTTTGCATAGTGTATTAGGTACCTTTCTTTTGCCATTTTGTTCCTCTCATCAACCTAATAGCCGAACCCTTAACCCACTCTTGAGCCGAATCTACATTAGACTAAACACCTCCCTTGTTCTCTCTTCTACTCTTATCTTCTTCTCATCTTGCTTTCTCAAAATCGAAACCTATCTTGTTGCCTCCTTCTTGGCCGAATCGAATAAGCTTTCTCCTACTTCTTTTCTTCAAGCTCTAAACCGAATACTCATATGATTGAAATCCCCATGGCCGAATGCTTTCTATGACCGAAACCACACTCCCTTTGTTACCGATTGATCGAAATCTTCTTCTTCTTCTCCTTCTTGATTCTTTAGCAAGCCGAACCCTATTCTTCTATCTCTTCTATTTGCCGATTTACCCCACCTACTTTATTGGTTAAAACAACAAGTGCACCATATCACTTTTTTTTTTTTCAAAAGCCGAAAGCATCTCCTTCTAATCATTCAAAAAGCCGAATATCTCTAGGGTCACTCTTGTGACGTTAGAGTTAGATTTGCGGTGGATCTAATATAGTCTCGAGTTAGTGGAAGCGTGGAAATGATACTCTTCGAGTGGAAGCAACGGTAAGCGATCTAAACATTAAGTACATTCGTTTATCAACATCGGAAAGAAAAGCCGAAACCCCTAGATCTTTAGGGGGCATTCGACATTGCTTTTAAGACTCTAATACTATGGTTGTTTCTTGTGTGCTTTCGATAGCAAGAGTAGGAGATCCAGCAAGGAGGAGGAAGTTGCGATTCATCTAAAGATAGATCTGAGAGATCTAAAACAATTAAGGTAAGGTTGTAAGGCTATTTGAGGGTATGGCCGAATGCAATAAAGGATTTTTGACATTAGTTTGTAAAGCTTGTTGGCTAACCAATTAGGGAATGGATTGCAGGAATAAGCACATGGAGGATTTTGTTGGCAGAACTGCAAAACAGGTGTGTAACGTGTCTCTATCATAGACTAGGATGGCTAAAGGCCGTAATGACCGAAATTATGCTAAAGTGTCCGATTAAAGTGACCGAAAAAGTTGTCTTGAAAGGATCTGAGGGTAACCGAATACCCTGTGGTGATCAAACTAGTAAATGACAGTGGCAAAATTGCAGAAGGTGCAATTTCGAGCTTCTCGGTAAGTTGGGTTTCAATGGGCCAAAGATGGGCCTAATGGGCTTCCGAGCCCAAATAGGTAAAATGGCTAATAAAGACTATCTGGCGACGTAGTTAGCAATAACATGTTAATTTGGTAAACTAAACCTAAAATTGGGCTTAAAGGGCTTGAGACAATATTGGACTTAGTAAGGCCCATTAGGGGTTTTAGGCAAAAAGGGCAAAACTGGAAATTTGGCACAAATGGACTTCCGTGGTTAATTGGGAACTAATAATCAGCTGTACTTGCATAAAATTTCTGAAAATATGAAAAAGGACCAAAATACCCTTAAATATGGAAAATTACCAAAATACCCCTAGGTGTAAAAAGACTATTATACCCCTAGGGTCAATTCTGTATAAAATGTATGATGTTATGAATCTGCATGAGTTAATTATCTATATGAGTATATCTGATGCTATATCTTGCATGTTAGTATGATTATCTGTTGCATGGCGTATGGGTTTATGATGGAGGAAGCGTTCTGGCAGCCTCGCTGCAATCTGGTGACTCTGTCACATTATATCTGGCAACCTCGTTGCAATCTGGTGGCCTCGCCACAATATTTATATCTGGTGACCTCGTCACAATATCTGGCAGCCTCGCTGCAAATATATCTGGCAGCCTCGCTGCAAATGTTATCTGGCAGTCTCACTGCAAATTATATCTGGCAGCCTCGCTGCAAATATCTGTGGTGTGTAGCGGTTGGGTGGGTCGAGTAGTCTCCCCACATGGTGTAAGGCTGGTACGGGGGTGTTAAGGATGGATCTGGGTTGGGTTTCTGTTTGCATAATGCTTATATCTGATCTGTTTCTGTTATGGGCCTTTGGGCTTAACCTGATTCCTGTAATGGGCCAAGGCCCAATTAACTCTGTTTCTGAGGCTTGATCTGTTTTGGCCTATGGTTGAGATAATGTTGCACACTGAGTTGTCAAACTCACCCTCCTTTTTAATTAATCCTTGCAGGTAACCCTCAACCATAGTGGGCTTGGAGCTGCGAGAGATTCGGGATGGCCACAGCGACTGTAATAAGACTGGTTTTCATTTATGTTTTAGTAATTTAATTTTATGTTATTTTTGGGTTTTAATGTGTAATAAGGTCGCTATTAAATTTTCTTTTTGGGTTTTAACTTTCTAAATGATTTGATTCGTACTTTATCGAAACTGCTAGATGTAGGCTGCGCGGGTTTTCAAAACCTTAATAACGTTTTCAAAATAACGTTTATAAAATTTAAATAATCTTGAGTAATGACATCTTAAAGCAGTTTTAACAGGAACTTTTCCCAACTTACTAGTTTTAAGATATCACCTAAGACTCATCGTGAATTAAAAGGTTACAAGCGTAGTTTAGGATCATGTGATACACCAGATCTGGTCATCGCGTCCAGACCGGGTTTGGGGTGTTACATTTAGTGGTATCAGAGCCAAGTTGCAACAACTCAGCTGTGGAACGGGTCTAAAAATAGAAGTTTCAAGCAATCAAAACAAGATTTTCGAAAGATCATGTTTTTAACATTGTTTTAAAATTACTCAGAACTAGTTTTGATGAACTTCTTTTCGAACTTACATGAATTATTTTTAAAGAAAATAGAAAATTTATTAAGTTTTTCTATGGAATCTTTCGAAAGAGTGGCACACCGAATCTCTGGCCCAAGCCTGTAAGTTTTCTGAACTTTTCTGATTGTTTCTGAAAATTCTGATTATATGCCTGACTAAAGACTCTATTATGATACTTTAGCTAGGGTATTACTGAAACTATAGAGACTCTGATAGGTAAACTGAGACTGTAGCTAGGCTACCGCGAAAGAAGATAAACTCTAAAACTCTAATTATTCATAAGACATCTGTAATAAACATTGAAATATTAATCTGACTCATAAAACTTCCAAAACAGAACATACGAAATGAGTACGAGAGCAGCTCGTGGTAGGGGCCGTGGACGTGGCCGAGGTAGCACACGAGCCGAATCTTCTTCTTCGGGTCATGCACCAGCAGCTGAGATACCAGTATCACCAGTAACAGAGGTGGAATCTTATGATAGGGGTGTAGGGGATGATGCCCTATCACAAGCGATGCTTCGAGTTTTGGAAAGGGTTGCTGGGGCGAGTACTGGTAATGGATTTCGTGGTGCGATATCTGAGCGACTCCGAGCTAATGGAGCAGAATTCCTCAGGGGTATGTCTGGTGTAGCCCCAAACGTGGCCGAGTATTGGTTGGAGGCCACAAAGCGAATTATGGACGATCTGGACTGTTCTGTGGAGCAGAAGCTGAAGGGAGCCGTATCGTTACTTAGAGATGAGGCTTATCAGTGGTGGCTCACAGTAAGAGATGGAACTGCAGCTGGCGAGGTAACATGGGAGCTGTTTAAGACAGCCTTTAAAGGAAAATACGTTGGAGCTAGCTATGTGGACGCTCGTCGGAAGGAATTCCTGAATTTGGTTCAGGGAGGTAAGATGGTATCTGAATACGAGGCTGAGTTCTTGAGGCTGAGTCGATATGCTTCTGGGATAGTCGCTACTGAATATGAGCGTAGCGTGCGCTTTGAGGATGGCTTGAGGGACGAGCTAAGGGTGCTGATTGCTCCACAGAGGGAGCGTAGTTTTGCTGCTCTAGTGGAGAAAGCTAAGATTGCGAAGGAAGTAAAGCGTACTGAGAGGCAGAACCGTGAGAAGGATCGGAACCGCTTCCGGAGGGATTCTGGACCATCAGGCGGGTATAATAGGAATGTTAAGAGGGCAAGAGTGGCAGAACCAGTGCGAGCAGTGCCAATGAATGCTGTCGGACCACAAAGTTGCAGAAGTTGTGGTAGGATCCATATGGGCGAGTGTCGGAAACGTTCAGGAGCCTGTTTTCGATGTGGGTCGATGGAGCATAGAATTAAGGATTGTCCTCAAGCACCAGATCAGAATCAAGTTAGAGATCAGAGGGTTGCTCAGCCAGTGAGGGGTGGACCACCAGCTCCAAGAGGTCGTGGACAAGGCAGAGGTGGAAATGGAAATGGACGAGGACGAGGAGCACCTGGTAGGGGTGCTGGTTTTGCTGAGGCTCGTCAGCCAGCGTTAGTGTATGCAGCTCGTCGACGAGAGGAAGGTGATGCTCCTGACGTCATAACCGGTACGTTCTTGATTTCTCGTATACCATTCACTGCGTTAATAGATGTTGGATCTACACACTCTTATGTTGCATGTGCTATATCTGGGTCGCTGGGAGTACGTTCTGAGAAGACAGTGAGTGGGGTAACTGTACTAAGTCCTTTGGGTCACTCGGTTAGGGTAGACAGACTGTATAGAGACGTGCCTATAGAGACTCAAGGTAAGATCTTTTCTGGAGATTTGATGGAGTTACCTTTCGGAGAATTCGATCTAATCCTAGGAATGGATTGGCTTGTAAAGCATAGGGCTACTTTGGATTGTGCTGCAAAGCGAATGAGTTTAAAAACTGCAGAGGATGAGGAAGTTATGGTGATTGGTGAACGTAGAGATTATCTGTCTAATGTAGTGACAGCATTAAGAGCTGAGAAGTGGATTCGTAAAGGATGTGAGGCTTTTATGGCATTTATAAGTCAAGCGGAATCTGAGGAGCTAACTGTGGATCAAGTTAGAACCGTTAAGGACTTTCAAGACGTGTTTTCGGAAGAGCTTCCAGGACTGCCTCCTAATCAAGAGGTTGAGTTTGGGATCGATTTGTTGCCTGGTACGGCACCGGTGTCCATTGCACTGTACAGAATGGCACCAAAGGAGTTGGTGGAGTTAAAAGCGCAGATTCAAGAACTGTTGGATAGAGGTTTCATTAGGCTAAGTGTGTCTCCGTGGGGAGCACCAGTGCTTTTCGTTAAGAAGAAAGATGGGTCAATGCAGATGTGCATCGATTATCGGCAGTTGAACAAGCTGACGATCAAGAATAAGTACCCGTTGCCAAGAATCGACGATCTGTTCGATCAGCTTAGAGGAGCTTCAGTATTCTCCAAGATTGATCTTCGGTTTGGGTATCATCAGTTAAGAGTGAAAGAAGTGGATATACACAAGACAGCATTCAGAACTCGTTATGGTCACTATGAGTTCTTGGTTATGCCATTTGGGCTGACCAATGCACCTGCAGCTTTCATGGATCTGATGAATCGAGTGTTCCAGCCATACTTGGATCGATTCGTGGTCGGCTTTATCGACGATATTTTGGTCTATTCTGAATCTAAAGAGAAACATGATGAGCATCTCCGTGTTGTGCTGCAAGTGTTAAGGGAAAAGGAGCTTTATGCGAAATTTAGTAAGTGTGAGTTTTGGTTGAGGGAAGTGACGTTCTTGGGGCATGTTGTTTCTGCTGAAGGTATTAAGGTGGACCCTCGAAAGATTGAAGCGATTCTGGAATGGAAACCACCGAGGTCTGTGGCCAAAATTCAGAGTTTTCTGGGTTTAGCTGGATACTACAGAAGGTTTGTAGAAGGATTTTCGGTGATGGCAGCACCATTAACGAAACTCATAAGGAAAGGCGTACCATTTGTTTGGACCCAGCAGCAGCAAGAAGCTTTTGAGAAGCTTAAGAAGGTTCTGACCGAGGCACCTGTACTGATTCAACCAGAGTCTGGAAAAGATTTTACCGTGTACAGTGATGCATCGCATGTTGGGTTGGGCTGTGTGTTAATGCAAGAGGGTAAGGTGGTTGCTTATGCATCGCGACAGGTTAAACCTCATGAAGTGAACTATCCTACCCATGATTTGGAGTTGGCAGCAGTGATCTTCGCACTTAAGATTTGGAGACATTATCTGTATGGAGAAAAGTGTATTATATACACAGATCATAAGAGTCTTAAGTACTTGTTGACTCAGAAGGAGCTGAACCTTAGGCAACGGAGATGGATCGAGTTGCTTAAGGATTATGATTGTGTGATTGAGTATCATCCAGGCAAAGCTAATGTGGTGGCTGATGCCCTAAGTCGTAGAACTGTATCTGACCTGAGAGCTATGTTTGCTCATTTGAGTCTATATGACGATGGTAGCTTGTTAGCAGAATTGCAAGTAAGACCGACCTGGGTGGATGAGATTAAGGAAAAGCAGTTGAGGGATGAGTCTCTGGATGCTCGATTTCAGCAGGTTAAAGATGGGAATACTTCTGAGTTTGGACTTAACAGTGAAGGAGTTCTGTGTTTTCGCGGTAGAATCTGTGTTCCGAAGGATTTTCAGTTGAGGCAAGCAATTCTGAATGAAGCTCATAAAGGGTTGTGTGCTATGCACCCTGGAGGTAATAAGATGTATCATGACTTAAAGGAGTTGTATTGGTGGCCTGGACTGAAGCGAGAAGTAACAGAATTTGTGAGGAAATGTCTGACTTGTCAGCAGGTGAAAGCTGAGCACCAGTTACCTTCTGGACTTCTGCAACCAGTGAAGGTACCACTCTGGAAGTGGGAAAGGGTGACCATGGATTTCATAAGTGGATTGCCCTTAACGCCATCAAAGAAGGACTCGATTTGGGTGATTGTAGACAGGTTGACTAAATCTGCTCATTTCCTCCCTGTACGTACTGATTATTCGCTTCAGAAGTTAGCCAAGTTGTATGTGGCAGAGATTGTGCGACTGCATGGGGTGCCAGTGTCTATCATTTCTGATCGAGATCCTAGATTCACATCTCGGTTCTGGCAAAAGTTACATGAGGCGTTGGGAACGCGGCTGAACTTTAGCACGGCTTTTCATCCTCAGACTGATGGTCAGTCTGAGAGGGTTATTCAGATTCTAGAGGATATGTTGAGGGGTTGTGTTATCGATTTTCGAGGCAGTTGGGAGGATTATTTACCGTTGGCAGAGTTTGCATATAATAACAGCTATCAGGCTAGTATCCGTATGGCACCTTATGAAGCATTGTATGGGCGTAAGTGTCGTTCACCTAGTTGTTGGACCGAATTGGGCGAGCGGCAAGTTCTTGGACCTGAATTGGTAGCAGAGACTGAAGAGAAGGTCAAGGTGATAAGGGATCGTTTGAAAGAGGCATCTGATCGACAAAAATCTTATGCAGATTTGAAGCGTAAAGAGATTGAGTACTCAGTAGGTGATATGGTTTTTCTGAAAGTTTCGCCGTGGAAAAAGATATTGAGATTTGGTAAGAAAGGCAAGCTGAGTCCGAGGTTTATCGGGCCTTATCGGGTTCTTAAGCGAGTGGGTCCGGTGGCGTATCAGTTAGAATTACCCCCAGAGTTAAATAGAATCCATGATGTGTTCCACGTATCCATGCTAAGACGATATCGTTCTGACCCTGCCCATATTCTACCAGTTGCAGAAGTAGAAGTTCAGCCTGACTTAACTTTCGAGGAAGAACCTGTGCAGATTCTGGATCGAGATGTGAAGGTTTTAAGAAGAAAATCAGTCCCATTGGTAAAGGTACTATGGTGTAATCATGGCACAGAGGAAGCTACTTGGGAACCAGAGGAGGCAATGCGTCAGCAATATCCCCATTTGTTTGGATAAGGTAAATTTCGAGGACGAAAATTCTTCAAGGAGGGTAGAGTTGTAACGCCCTAATTTTCGGGTTTTTCTTAGATTTATCATTATCTATTAAATGTCTAAATGTTGGTAATCAGGTGTGTAATGCATGTTTGGGATGTGTTAATGGGCTTATGGAAGGCCCATGAGTTGGTTGGAAGCTCGGCAAAATTTTGAATTTCTGCCTTAGGAAATAGGGGATCAGTGGAAATAAGGGTCTTAAGGAATTGCGTGCGAAATGTAGCACAAAGGAATCAGTGGCAAAGTGGCAAGGGGGACGCCACTAGGCTCTTTAAAAGGTGGCGCCTAAATGAGCCTAGAGGTCAAGGGTTCAAGCGCCAGAGGTTGTGAAAGTATTGTTTATTTTTAAGCTGGAGCAGGTAAGAGTTTGAAGCCGACTGGAACTCTGGTTGGAGGAGATTTGAATCGGTCAAAGAGCAAATCATGGAGGAGGTTGAGGAGCAAATCAAGGAGAGTTTGAATTTCAAACTGATGGCCGGCCAAAGGACTCTTGAGGGAAGGCAAATTCGGCATTATGCCTAGGTAGCATTTTCGGCAAATAGGTGTTTTGGTGTGCCGAATTCTTCTTTGGTCTTTTTATGATTTGGTGCCGATTTTTCCTAAGTAAGAAAAGCTTCCTTTTTCTGTCAATTTTGCATAGTGTATTAGGTACCTTTCTTTTGCCATTTTGTTCCTCTCATCAACCTAATAGCCGAACCCTTAACCCACTCTTGAGCTGAATCTACATTCGACTAAACACCTCCCTTGTTCTCTCTTCTACTCTTATCTTCTTCTCATCTTGCTTTCTCAAAATCGAAACCTATCTTGTTGCCTCCTTCTTGGCCGAATCGAATAAGCTTTCTCCTACTTCTTTTCTTCAAGCTCTAAACCGAATACTCATATGATTGAAATCCCCATGGCCGAATGCTTTCTATGACCGAAACCACACTCCCTTTGTTACCGATTGATCGAAATCTTCTTCTTCTTCTCCTTCTTGATTCTTTAGCAAGCCGAACCCTATTCTTCTATCTCTTCTATTTGCCGATTTACCCCACCTACTTTATTGGTTAAAACAACAAGTGCACCATATCACTTTTTTTTTTTCAAAAGCCGAAAGCATCTCCTTCTAATCATTCAAAAAGCCGAATATCTCTAGGGTCACTCTTGTGATGTTAGAGTTAGATTTGCGGTGGATCTAATATAGTCTCGAGTTAGTGGAAGCGTGGAAACGATACTCTTCGAGTGGAAGCAACGGTAAGCGATCTAAACATTAAGTACATTCGTTTATCAACATCGGAAAGAAAAGCCGAAACCCCTAGATCTTTAGGGGGCATGTCGACATTGCTTTTAAGACTCTAATACTATGGTTGTTTCTTGTGTGCTTTCGATAGCAAGAGTAGGAGATCCAGCAAGGAGGAGGAAGTTGCGATTCATCTAAAGATAGATCTGAGAGATCTAAAACAATTAAGGTAAGGTTGTAAGGCTATTTGAGGGTATGGCCGAATGCAATAAAGGATTTTTGACATTAGTTTGTAAAGCTTGTTAGCTAACCAATTAGGGAATGGATTGTAGGAATAAGCACGTGGAGGATTTTGTTGGCAGAACTGCAAAACAGGTGTGTAACGTGTCTCTATCATAGACTAGGATGGCTAAAGGCCGTAATGACCGAAATTATGCTAAAGTGTCCGATTGAAGTGACCGAAAAAGTTGTCTTGAAAGGATCTGAGGGTAACCGAATACCCTGTGGTGATCAAACTAGTAAATGACAGTGGCAAAATTATAGAAGGTGTAATTTCGAGCTTCTCGGTAAGTTGGGTTTCAATGGGCCAAAGATGGGCCTAATGGGCTTCCGAGCCCAAATAGGTAAAATGGCTAATAAAGACTATCTGGCGACGTAGTTAGCAATAACATGTTAATTTGGTAAACTAAACCTAAAATTGGGCTTAAAGGGCTTGAGACAATATTGGACTTAGTAAGGCCCATTAGGGGTTTTAGGCAAAAAGGGCAAAACTGGAAATTTGGCACAAATGGACTTCCGTGGTTAATTGGGAACTAATAATCAGCTGTACTTGCATAAAATTTCTAAAAATATGAAAAAGGACTAAAATACCCTTAAATATGGAAAATTACCAAAATACCCCTAGGTGTAAAAAGACTATTATACCCCTAGGGTCAATTCTGTATGAAATGTATGATGTTATGTATCTGCATGAGTTAATTATCTATATGAGTATATCTGATGCTATATCTTGCATGTTAGTATGATTATCTGTTGCATGGCGTATGGGTTTATGATGGAGGAAGCGTTCTGGCAGCCTCGCTGCAATCTGGTGACTCTGTCACATTATATCTGGCAACCTCGTTGCAATCTGGTGGCCTCGCCACAATATTTATATCTGGTGACCTCGTCACAATATCTGGCAGCCTCGCTGCAAATATATCTGGCAGCCTCGCTGCAAATGTTATCTGGCAGTCTCACTGCAAATTATATCTGGCAGCCTCGCTGCAAATATCTGTGGTGTGTAGCGGTTGGGTGGGTCGAGTAGTCTCCCCACATGGTGTAAGGCTGGTACGGGGGTGTTAAGGATGGATCTGGGTTGGGTTTCTGTTTGCATAATGCTTATATCTGATCTGTTTCTGTTATGGGCCTTTGGGCTTAACCTGATTCCTGTAATGGGCCAAGGCCCAATTAACTCTGTTTCTGAGGCTTGATCTGTTTTGGCCTATGGTTGAGATAATGTTGCACACTGAGTTGTCAAACTCACCCTCCTTTTTAATTAATCCCTGCAGGTAACCCTCAACCATAGTGGGCTTGGAGCTGGGAGAGATTCGGGATGGCCACAGCGACTGCAATAAGACTGGTTTTCATTTATGTTTTAGTAATTTAATTTTATGTTATTTTTGGGTTTTAATGTGTAATAAGGCCGCTATTAAATTTTCTTTTTGGGTTTTAACTTTCTAAATGATTTGATTCGTACTTTATCGAAACGGCTAGATGTAGGCTGCGCGGGTTTTCAAAACCTTAATAACGTTTTCAAAATAACGTTTATAAAATTTAAACAATCTTGAGTAATGACATCTTAAAGCAGTTTTAACAGGAACTTTTCCCACCTTGCTAGTTTTAAGATATCACCTAAGACTCATCGTGAATTAAAAGGTTACAAGCGTAGTTTAGGATCATGTGATACACCAGATCTGGTCATCGCGTCCAGACCGGGTTTGGGGTGTTACATGAGTCATTTAGACTGCTTAAGTACCAAGCTCTTCCTAGATCCACTCCTAGACATGCACACATCCATTGCCACACTTTAACCTTGTGATTTGTCTACGAACAAATTAAGTTTAAATGTATTGAAGATATACATTTGTGAAAAACATTTATGTTGCGAAAGCTTTGCTCTACTTATCGAGATATTTTGAAAACAAGTAGCATTTATAAAATCGTGCCCTAAAGCTAACCCATTAAGAACAATTTATATAATATCATACTTAAGCTAAAACAAATTAAAAATAATTACAAAGGCATTTTACAAACCCAAATTGAAAATAAATCGATTAAATAAAATACTAAATTAATTAATTAACACCAGAAACACAGTCTTCGTGGCCACTCTGAATCCTTCCTAGCTCCAAGTCCACAAGCTAGGGCTCACCTGAAAGGATGGAAGGAAAAGGGGTGAGTTTTGGGGAAACTCAGTATGCAACAAAGCCCTTTCAGAGCCCAAATCAACAAAAGCATACTGGGCCTATGCCCTTTCTCATATATCAATGCACTAGGCCGAAGCCTTTTCAAATATCGGTTACTAAGCCTTAGCCCTTTCTCATATATCAATGCACTGGGCCGAAGCCTTTTCAAATATTGGTATGGCCCATAGGCCCATTTCAATAACACATGTAAACATCAATGCATGTATGCAAAGCCCATTTGGGGAGACTACTCAACCCACCATCCACTACTCTCCACCCGTACCAGCCAACACACCATGTGGGGATGCTACTCAACCCACCCCGCCGCTACTCTCCACTGGTAGCATAGCTACTTTATTATATAACATGAGGCCTAGCCTCTTTCGGTAACTGGGGCAAAGCCCTTTTCGGTTAACTGGGGCAAAGCCCTTTTCGGTAAACTGGGGCAAAGCCCTTTTCGGTAAACTAGGGCAAAGCCCTTTAGCACTTCCTCCATTCATATAAATCCCAACCCATGCATAAAATGAACATATCATGGCATATCATGTACAATAATAATGTCACATGCATTTCAATCAAAATAACACCCTAGAGTACAATAGTCATTTTCGCCTAGGGGTAAAATAGAAATTTTCACATTGAAGGGTAATTCAGTAATTTTATCAACTATTAGGGTTTTCATGCTCATTAACAATTATCAACAATTTCCAAGCGTTTAAACAGTATTTCCAGCCCATTTTAGCAATTCCGAGTTATTGGGCCCAAAACCCCTAATGGCCCTACGTAGCCGATTTAGTCATCTAGGCCCATTTAGCCTATATTCCATAACGCTTTTAACAGTCTCAACATGCAATTTATCCATATTTCATTTTCTATCAAATTTACCCAAATGGGCCTGAAAGCCCATTGGGCCTGATTTCAGCCCCTCGAGGCCCAAACTTACTGACTTGCACGAAATTGTGCCGCTACCTGTCCCATCGATATTGATCACCAATCTCATCGTTTCTAACTAATCTTGGAACAATCACATATTCACAAGTTATTGAAATGCTGAAATTTCGGCATTTCGGCTTTTCAGCACTTGTTAACTTAAGCTACTAAGAGGGTTTGTTACACACCTGATTAATGTCGAAACGTTGACGAGATCCCCACACATAAAGCCTACGCTCGATCATTAATAAATTAGTCTAATAATCGACTATACTAACCCACTATACACTTTACCATATTCGGCCAACCATGAACAAGGCCCTAAGGTTCTTATCTTTGTCGACTTAGATCTACTAGATCCAGATCTAATGTGCCAATGCCCTTAATCCAACGCTCCTTGTTGATCACCCTTTAACACACAAAACCGATCACCAAAATAGGATTAACCTCTAGCCAAGTTGACCATCCCCCCAAGTACATAGGGATTTCGGCTTCTCTTAATTTCCAAAATAACAAATGAGAAAGAGTTCAGCTACTTACCAAAGTTCTATTTGCCAAAAACGTTCCCTAACGCCATCCTTTTTTCCAGATCCGTTGTAGATCTAATCCCCAAAATACACGTAGAGAACTAATCTCACTATTTCGGCATTTAAATCTATTCTAGAGTATGTCTATTCAGTTTACGAAATATTTAGAAGGGAAGAGTGTAAAAGTCGTTTCACGAACTAATGTGGATGGTCGGCAGAGAAAGAAGTTTAAGCTTCACTTTTTGAAAATAGGAGAGTGGAAGGAGTAGTGATCTTGATCAAAAATAATCGGCAATGGTGAGTGAAGTTTCGGCTTTTGAAAAGACAATAAAAGATGATGAAAAGAAGAAGTATATTAATGGGTAAAAAGAATTTAAGCCTCGGTTAACATGAAAGGGAAAGGAAATTTAAGAATATAAGTGAAAAATAATAAAAGAGCAAAATCGATTCAAAAAAAATCAAGAAAAGAGGATAGCTCATAAAAGCCATAAAAGCAATCGGCACCTAAGTCCTTCTCACAAACAAATTCCATGATTTTCGGATTTTAATTCCATCCACCCAATTAAACTGCCTTCAGATTCTTCCTTGATTTTAGCTAGAAAAACACAGTTTGAATTCCATTCAAACTTCCCACCGATTAGCTGCAGCCCTTATCCACTGACTGCATCATGCAACTCCCGCACAGCACGCTGCTCAGAGGCGTTCCAATCCCGCACGGCTCTTCCTGCGCGCGCCCAGCAAAAACGCGCATTTCCTGCACGGGATGCTGCTCGAACTAGGGACCTCCAGGATGCCCAACACACTGCTGACCACTAGGACACACGTTTGCTTTTAGTAACATATGGTCGCGTTTTATTTTAAAGCTTACCTGTTGAAGTCCCGTTTATTTAAAAATAAAATGCAAAACATACCAGCGCCTGGACTCGAACCCGAGTCCTTGTGGAACTCCTAGCACCTTGCTGCCACTACGCTACAGGCCTTTCTGTGGCATTTTCCACCAGCAATTTGTTTTAACCCTTTTCTAGCCGCAACCTGACTTCTAAAATAAAAAGCAACTTTGCACCCACCGTGCCTTGAACCCAGGCACTCCCACATCCTCCTACCGCTCTTAGCCACTGAGCCAGGCACGTTCCTTTGTGGCTAATCTTGCACAATTTATTTTAAAAGCCTTATTTTCCAGTTTCCCCCTTAGAGGAAAAATCTAATTTCTTTGCTAGAGTGTTGGGTCAAACCCAAGATTTTTCCTACAACCTAAATACTTCTAAATTTACTTAAAAACTAAATTTAAACACCAAATATTATATATATATATATATATATAAGTAACATAAATGATAACAATAATAACTTTATCAATATATTTTTATCTAATAATAATTATAGTTAAAAATAATAATGATAATAATAATTTTATCTAATCGTAATAATTTAATTCTCATATTAATTTTCATAAAAATTTTAAAATCATAAATAGATACAGTAATATTTTTTTCTAGTAATAATAAATTATAATTTTCATAAAAATTTAAAACATCAATAATAAAACATCAGTAATAATAAATATGGTAAAAATAATTTAATATATATATATATATTCTTAAAACAATACTGTTTTAAAACTTGTCAATTACTCAGGTTTCCTTTTATCCAAACCCAGACTCAAAAGCCCAATTCTTCTAGGCCCAAATTTAGGGTGTTACAGTACAAGTGTGCAATTCCCCTATTAGTCAATCGGTATACCGAATGCAGTACCAATCTGGGCCAGGCCCTATTCAGAAACAGTACAGTGTAATAGCCCGGTTTGGAACCTAGTCAGAAAAGTGGTTTTGGAACCACATATCCGAGTCTTAAAAAAATGTTATGATATTATTTTCTCTATCTGTATTATATGAATCTGCATCTATGAAATTTTTGTGAATTAATTTGACCGTTTCTGTGCTTAATTGTGAAAAAGGATTAAAATGCATATGTGATAAAATTTGCATGTCACATTTGCGTAAATGCTTTTGTAATGGCTTTTAATAATCATGGCCTTATTGGGTAATTAAACCATTGAAGATTTAAATGGTCATAAATGACCTTAAATCATGTGTTTCATCATGGTTTAAATGAATGTTAATTTAGTAAATGATGTGTATTTATAAGTTATAATAGAATAACATAAAATAAAAGCTTAATTCACCTTGTTCTTGCCGGATTCAAAGAAAAAGAAGAAGAGAATAAGCTTTCTAGGTTTCGGCACTTTGGTTTAGTGATTAAGGTATGTTTTGAGCTCGGTTTTTAATGATTTTTATGTTTCTGTGATCGTTGCTTTGTATTCTTCCATGCCCATGTCTCAATTTCTATTTTTGTTGAAGTTTATGAAAAATGCCATTCATGCTATACAGATCTTTGTGATAAAATTGAATGAATAATGATGGATAGTTGTTGAATAAACATGTCTTCCCATGAAATTTTGATGAAATTGAACTATGTGGGCTAATTTGTGAAAATAAGACTTTGGGAGGACTAATTTGTAAAATAAATGAAATATATGAATTGATATGAGCTACATGTACATTTGGTCAAGCCTTAGTCTTGGTAAGTTTAGTATATTGTGATTTTCATGAAAAATGGATTAATATGTTAAAGTATGAAACTGTGAGGGCTAAAATGTAAAATGCCCTAAATTTATGTTCATGGATTGAATTGAATGAAAGGAATAATTGAATGGTTGAATTTGAATTGATTTAGATCAATAACAAAGAAAAACAGACTTAGATCAAGAGAAGTCCAAAGTCGTTGAATAGTCGACTCGAAATCGTTTAAATCTGTACGAGGTAAGTCAATATACAAATGTGCATTATATTAAGGTTCGTTATAAATACTTCAATTATAAAATGTATTGGACGGCCATGAAAGCCTGATATAGAAATTCTGAATTGCCCTTGATGGAGCAATGGTAAAATGATATCATGTAAGATCTCGTCCGAGACATAGGCATTGATTTGAGAAATTATGTGTAAGACCGTGCCTGGGACACTATCATTGTATATGTTTCGTGTAAGACCATGTTCGGGACAGTGGGATTGATATTAATTGACATGTAAGTCCACACTAGGGACGTCGGTATTGTATAAGGCCTATTTTAATTCTGTAACGTTTCTGAATATTATGAAAAGTAATTTCGAAGAATGATTGTATGTATACCATATATGAGTTGACTCAGGTATGTCTGTTATGTACAGGAATGTTGAGTAGGAAAGATATATTACTATGAAATAGAATTCTGTTATAAATGGGTATATCTTATTTGTAAGTTAAATATACTAAATGGTTCTCACATTATGTTCATAAATTGCATATGCTTGTATTTTACTTACTAAGCCCTTAATAGCTTACTTTGTTTATTATTTTAACTGTTTTACAGATATCGTAGCTACTAAAGGCTCGGGATAGTTAAGGATCGTCACCACACTATCGAGATTGATTTTGGTACTTTTTGAATTGTAAAAAGTTTAAGTGTGGCATGTATAGGATAAAGAGTCCTTGTGTTAAGCTTGAATATGCTTACTTGTAAAGTTATGAAAGATAAATGGCAAATGGTATGTTTGTGCCTTATTTTGGTATGTGTATTGTGATGCCAATTTGATTAAGCTTGAAATGGCTATATGATCTTGTATGTTTGATGGTCATGAAGCATGCTAATGGGAAGAAATGGTAAGATTTGGAAGTGATATGAAATAGACATGTATTATGGTTTGATCATGTTGAGGTATGTTTTAAGGCATTGAATTGAGTTAGAAATTATGGCATTATTGTGACATGAATTTGGCTTGTAGGTTTGACCCTTATTGGGTGTAATGTATGGCTTAAACCAAGCCTACATTGTGCCACACGGTTGGAGCACACGAGCATGTGACTCGACCGTGTGACCCCTGCATATTGAAATATTTTGGTCAATGTTGTACACGGGCGAGGCACGCGGGCGTGTTTGGAGACCGTGTGGTATTTGGCAGTGTTGCCTATGTGCTAGACACACGGGCGTGTCTGGTGACCGTGCTATGTTTGGCAGTGTTGTCCACGGCTAGGGTCAAGATTAGGGCACGACCGTGTGAGGCACACGACCTAGGCACATAGCCGTATGGCCCTAATTTGAAAATTTTCTGATAATTCTTCATATCTTTTGTATGTTTTAGTTTAGTCCCTAATAAATGAATGAAGCTTAAATCTGAACTTTTATAGCGTGTTATAGTGTTATGGTTATTGATTTATAATATTATTAGTATTCAGAAAGCTATGAATATGTTGTTCTGATATGTTCTGAATATCTGGTAATGCCCCTAGCTATTCCAGCGATGGTAACGGGATAGGGTGTTACATTTGGTTGGTATCAGAGCTACGGTTTAGTCGATTTTAAGACTAACGTAGTGTGTTTGAGTCTAGCTATACATGTCATATATCTAAAATTCGATAGTGTGATGAATCCTAACGAATGAAATGTGTTTTCCTTATAGTAATGAATCCCGAAAGAGCCGTAGCTGACAATGTTGAAAGTAATGCGCCTGCTTCTGCTCAGGGAACAATGCCAACTGATTCTAGGCCTGTTACAAGTGGTAATGAGGGAGAAGCTAAGCAAGCTTTCTTCCAAATGATGAATGAGTGGTTCACTCAGTATGTCTGAACAAATCCAACTATTCAACCCCCACCCTCGGTTGTTCCTCAACAACCTTCAGTAGTACCATCTGTGACTAATTCGATTCGTCTGAATAAGCCTCTGGTAGATAAGATTAGAAAGTATGGGACCGAAGAGTTTCGATCTACTACTGATGACGATACTGAGAGGGCTGAATTTTGGTTAGAAAACACGATCCGAGTTCTTGATGAATTGTCGTGCACTCCAGAGGAAAGTGCTAAATATGTGGTTTCATTGTTACGAGACTCTGCATACCATTGGTGGAAAACACTAACACCTGTGGTTCCAAGTGAACGAATTACATGGGATTTCTTTCAAACTGAGTTTTGAAAGAAGCATATTAGTCAACGTTTCATTGATCAGCTTGAATTGAAACAAGGTGGCAAATATGTTACTGAATACGAGCGAGAAATTGTAAGACTGAGCCAGTATGCACGGGAATGTGTAGCTTCAGAGGCCGCTATGTGTAAAAGATTTGTTGAAGGTTTGAATGAAGACATTAAACTTTTGCTTGGAATTCTCAATGTGAATGAGTTTGTTGTGTTAGTTAAAAGGGCTTGTAAAAATGAACAACTCAGTAGAGAAAAGAAGAAAGCTGGTTTCAAAGCTAGAGAAGTTCGAAAGTGATCGTCGGGTATATCATTTCAGACTGTGACAAAGAAATTCTGAGACGATTCTAATCATTTGAAGACTAACATGGAACATTCTGGCAGAGATAGTGATAGATCGTGTTCAATTTTAAAACTCCTGCTACATCTGTTGCTAGTATCGGGAATGCTAGATCTAAAAAACCTGGGTGTGTATATTGTGGCAAGAGACATCCGGGAAGTTGTAGATTGAAAGATCAAGCCTGTTTTCGATGTGGATCCCTGGATCATTTTGTTAGAACTATTCTGTATTTGTTGAGCAAGAGATAGTACAAAATCTGCGATCAAGTAATACTTCTGCTAGAGGCAGAATTTCTAGAAGCACGGGAAATACTAGTGTTGGTCAAAGGGTTACTAAAGATACGACTGCACGATCTGAAGCTCGAGCGCCTGTTAGAGCCTATGCTATCCAAGCACATAAAGAAGCTTCATCTCCTGATGTAATTACTGGTATTTTTACTCTTTATAATACCTCTGTGATTGCTTTGATAGATCCTGGATCAACACATTCATATATCAGTGTGAATTTAGCATATAGTAAGACTTTGCCTGTAGAGTCTACCGAAATTATTATTAGAGTATCAAATCCATTAGGCAAAAGTGTTCTGGAAGATAAGATTTGCAAGAATTGTTCGTTAATGATTCGAGATATCTGTTTCCCTGCTGATTTGATGCTATTGCCGTTTGATGAATTTGATATAATTCTGGGTATAGACTGGTTAACTTTGCATGATGCTGTTGTTAATTGCAAACGAAAAGTTATTGACTTGAGATGCAAGAGTGGTGAAATCATTAGAATTGAGTCTAGCGAATTGAATAGTTTACCGACTATGATATCTGCGCTAAAAGCTCAGAAATATGTAAGAAAAGGTTGTGAAGCCTACTTTGCTTACGTGATTGACTCTAAGGTATCTGATAAAAAGACTGAATCTGTGCCTATCATCTGTGAATTTTTTGATGTATTCCCTGATGAACTTCCGGGTTTGCCTCCAATTTGAGAAGTTGAATTTGGGATTGAATTGGTTCTGGGAACTGCTTTGATTTCAATAGTTCCGTATAGAATGGCACCAACTGAACTGAAAGAATTAAAGACTTAGTTACAAGAATTGATTGATCGAGGCTTTGCTAGACCGAGTTTCTCACCATGGGGTGCTCCTGTTCTATTTTTGAAAAAGAAAGATGGCACAATGAGAATGTGTATTGATTACCGTCAGCTCAACAAAGTGACTGTAAAGAATAAATATCCTTTGCCCTGAATTGATGATTTGTTTGATCAACTAAAAGGTGCTTCTATATTTTTGAAAATAGATTTGAGATCTGGTTATTATCAGTTACGTGTGAAAGACTCTGATATTCTGAAAAAAGCTTTTTGAACAAGGTACGAGCATTACGAATTTTTAGTTATGCCTTTCGGATTGGCGAATGCTCCTGCTGTGTTTATGGATCGGATGAACAGAATTTTCAGACCGTATTTAGATCAATTTGTTGTTGTTTTTATTGATGATATACTGATCTATTCGCGAAATGAAAGTGAGCATGCTGAACATTTAAGAATTGTACTTCAGACACTGCGTGATAAAAAATTGTACGCAAAATTCAGCAAATGTGAATTCTGGTTACATGAAGTTAGTTTTCTAGATCACATTGTATCTGCATCAGGTGTCAGCGTTGATCCGAGCAAAATCTCAGCTATTTTGGATTGAGAAATGGCACATATTTTCAGATCACAAAAGTCTGAAATATCTGATGACTCAGAAAGATTTGAATCTGCAGCAGCGAAGATGGTTAGAACTGTTAAAAGATTATGAGCTTATTATTGATTATCATCCAGGTAAAGTAAATGTTGTAGCTGATGCTTTAAGTCAGAAATCACTATCTGCATTGCGTGCCTTAAATACCAGTGTTGATCCGAATGATGATGTTTCTATGTTAGCCGAATTAAAGTTGAAACCTTAGTATTTGCAACAAATTATTGACACTCAGAAAGTAGATAATGAACTATTAATGAAATGAGCTCAGTGTGATCATGATTCTAAATTCTGTATTGATGATGATGATTATTTGAGATTTAGAAATAGAATTTGTGTGTCGAAAAATTCTAAATTGATTCAAATGATTTTGAGCGTAGCTCATAATAGCAAATTCTCTGTACATCCCGGTAGCACAAAGATGTATAATGATTTGAAATAGTTTTACTGGTGGCCAGGAATTAAAAGAGATATTTCTGACTTCGTTTTGAAATGTTTAGTCTGTCAGCAAGTAAAGGCTGAGCATCAGGTGCCTTCTGGTTTATTACAACCAATTATGATTCCTGAATGGAAATGGGACCGAGTGACTATGGATTTTGTTTCTGGTTTACCCCTATCTCCGAAAAAGAAAGATTCAATCCGAGTTGTTGTTGATCGTTTGACGAAGTCTGCTCATTTTATTCTAGTACGATCTGATTACTACTGGATAAATTAGCTAAACTTTACATTTCTGATATTGTGAGATTGCACAGGGTACCACTGTCTATTGTGTCTGATAAAGATCCAAGGTTTACTTCATGATTCTAGGGAACGTTGCAAGAAGCTTTAGGTACGAAATTGTATTTTAGTATTGCTTTTCATCTGCAGACAGATGGTCAGTCTGAACGGATCATTCAGATACTCGAGGACATGCTTAGATGTTGTATTCTAGAGTTTAAAGGTACATGGGAACAGTATTTACCTTTTATTGAATTTGTGTACAATAACAGTTTTCAGTCAAGCATAAAAATGGCCCCGTATGAAGCCTTGTATGGTAGAAAATGTAGAACTCCATTATACTAGTTTGAGCTTAGTGAAAATAATATATACGAGATTGATCTGATAAAAGAAATAGAACAAAAGGTGAAAGTGATCAAAGATAGTCTGAAAACAGCTTCTGATCGTCAGAAATCATATGCGGATCTGAAACAGAAAGATATTGAATTTGAGATTGGTAATAAAGTATTTCTGAAAGTGTCTCCATGGAAGAAACTCTTTCGATTTGCAGAAAGGGCAAACTGAGTCTGAGGTTTATCGGGCCGTATGAGATCATTGAAAGAGTTGGACCGGTTGCTTATAGACTGACATTGCCACCTGAGTTAGACAAGATACATAATGTATTTCACGTGTCGATGCTTCGACGTTATAGGTCTGATCCGTCTCATGTAATATCTCATTTTGAGATTGAATTAATGTCTGATATGTCTTATGATGAAGAACCAATCCGTATCTTAGCTTGAGAAATAAAAGAATTGAGAAACAAGAAAATTCCTCTAATAAAAGTACTATGGCATCGTCATGGATTTGAAGAGGCTACCTGGGAGCCTGAATGTACAATGAGACAGTAATATCTGAATCTGTTTAACGGTAAGATTTTCAGGGACAAAAATCCCTATGGGGGAAAATTGTAACAGCCCGGTTTGGACCTTAGTCAAAAAAGTGGTTTCGGAACTACATATCCGAGTCTAAAAAAAATGTTCTGATATTATTTTCTGTGTCTGTATTATATGAATCTACATCTGTGAAATTTCTGTGAATAAATTTGATCGTTTTTGTGTTTGTGTAAAAGGAACTAAATGCATATGTGATAAAATTTGCATGTCACATTTGCATAAACGCTTTTGGAATGGCTTTTAATAATCATGGCCTTATTGGGTAATTAAACCATTGAAGATTTAAATGGTCATAAATGACCTTAAAACATGTGTTTCATCATGGTTTTAATGAAGATTAATTTAGTAAATGATGTGTAATTATATGTTATAATAGAATAACATAAGATAAAGGCTTAATTCACCTTGTTCTTGTCGAATTCAAAGAAAAAGAAGAAGAGAATAAGCTTTCTAGGTTTTGGCACTTTGGTTTAGTGATTAAGGTATGTTTTGAGCTCAGTTTTTAATGATTTTTACGTTTCTCTGATCATTGCTTTGTATTCTTCTATGCACATGTCTCAATTTCTGTTTTTGTTGAAGTTTATGAAAAATGTCATTGATGCTATTTAGAGCTTTGTGATGAAATTGAATGAATAATGATGGATAGGTGTTGAACAAACATGTCTTGCCATGAAATTTTGATGAAATTGAACTATGTGGGCTAATTTGTAAAAATAATACTTTAGGAGGACTAATTTGTAAAATAAATGAAATATATGAATTGATATGAGCTACATGTACATTCGGTCAAGCCCTAGTCTTGGTGAGTTTGGCTTAATGTGATTTTTATGAAAAATGGACTAATTTGTCAAAGTATGAAACTGTGAGGGGTAAAATGTAAAATGCCCTAAATTTATGTTCATGGATTGAATTGAATGAAATGAAGAATTGAATGGTTGAATTTGAAATAATTTAGATCAAGAACAAAGTAAAATGGACTTAGATCGAGGTAAGTCCAAAGTCGTTGAATAGTCGACTCGAAATCGTTTAAATCCGTACGAGGTAAGTCAATATACAAATATGCGTTATATTAAGGTTCATTATAAATACTTGAATTATAAAATGTATTGGACGGCCATGAGAGCCTGATATAGATATCCTGAATTGCCTTTGATGGAGTAATGGTAAAACGATATCATGTAAGACCTCGTCCGGGACGTAGGCATTGATTTGAGAAATTACGTGTAAGACCATTTCTGGGACACTGGCATCATATATCTTTCGTGTAAGACCCTGTCTGGGACAGTGGCATCGATATTAATTGACATGTAAGACTACGTCAGGGACGTCGGCATTGTATAAGGCCTATCTGAATTCTGTAACGTTTTTGAATATTATGAAGAGTAATTCCGAAGAATGATTGAATGCATACCATATATGAGTCTAACTCAGGTATGTCTGTTCTGTACGGGAATGCTGAGTAGGAAAGATATGTTACTGTGAAATAGAATTCTGTTATAAATAGGTATATCTGATTTATAAGTTAAATATACAGAATGGTTATCATATTATGTTCATAAATTGCATATGCTTGTATTTAACTTACTAAGCCCTTAGTAGCTTACTTTGTTTATTATTTCAACTGTTTTACAGGTATCGTAGCTACTGAAGGCTCGAGATAGTCAAGGATCGTCACCACACTATTGAGATTGATTTTGGTACCTTTTGAATTGTAAAAAGTTTAAGTATGGCATGTATAGGCTAGAGAGTCCTTGTGTTAAGCTTGAATATGCTTACTTGTAATGTTATGAAAGATAAATGGCAAATGGTATGTTTGTGCCTCATTTTGGTATGTGGATTGTGATGCCAATTGATTAGGCTTGAATTGGCTATATGATCTTGTATGTTTGATGGTCATGAATCATGCTAATGGGAAGAAATGGTAAGATTTGGAAGTGATATGAAATAGATATGTATTATGGTTTGATTAGGTTGAGGTATGTTTTTAAGGCATTGAATTGAGTTGGAAATTGTGGCATTATTGTGACATGAATTTGGGTTGTAGGTTTGATCCTTATTGGGTGTAACGTATGGCTTAAACCAAGCCTGCATTGTGCCACACGGTTAGAGCACACAGGCGTGTGACTCGATCGTCTGACCACTGCATAATGAAATATTTTGGCTAGTGTTGTACACGGGTGAGGCACACGAGCGTGTTTGGAAACCGTGTGGTATTTGGCAGTGTTGCCCACGGGCTGGACACACGAGCGTGTCTGGTGACCGTGCTATGTTTAGTAGTATTGTCAACGGCGAGGGTCAAGATTAGGGCACGACCGTGTGAGGCACACGACCTAGGCACACTGCTGTGTGGCCCAAATCTGAAAATTTTCTGATGATTCTTCATATCTTTTGTATGTTTTAGTTTAGTCCCTGATGAATGAATGAAGCTTAAATTTGAACTTTTATAGCATGTTATAGTGTTATGGTTATTGATTTATAATATTATTAGTATTTGGAAAGCTATGAATATGCTGTTCTGATGTTTTCTGATTATCTAGTAACGCCCCTACCTATTCCGGTGACAGTAACGGGATAAGGGTGTTATAGTACAGTATGGGCCTTAGCCCAATATGGTATCAGTGTGGGCCTTAGCCTAATATAGTAATAGTACAGTGCAGTAATGCAATAGTGCAACCCACAATCCAGCCAGACACACCACTCTGTACCATCAACACACCATGTATGGAGAAAATTGACCCACCCAACCAACACACCAATATCGCTGCTGAGCTGCCAGTAATAGTATAACAGTGAAACTGCCAGTAACAGTTTCGCAGCAATGTTGCTAGTAACAGTATCGCAGCAATGCTGCCAGTAACAGTATATGTGGCAAAGTCACCAGTACATTATACTTCCTCCATAACAGTATCTCAATCCCTATGCAGTATGTCATGTTATAAATCGTACGAGTATGCAGAATGTCATGCTCAGTAACTATCATGTTTATATCATAAATACATCAGTCAGTCTACCTCTAGGGGTATAACCATCATTTTTATCTATTGGGGGTAAAATAGTCATGTTACCTTTTATAGGTATTTTGGTGATTTTACCTATTTTGAGATCTTGGTATACACATTGACCACTTTGAAGGTCTACAGTCGCCTAGAGCGTCTTATATAACTTAAACGGTCATAACAGTGTAAATAGGCCTAAGGCCAATTACCCGGCCCCAATGGGCCCATATGCTCGTGTGGCCCATTTAGCCCAGATTTAGGCATGCTATGCGAACTATGCAGCCCAATCCAGTATTTTCCACGTATCGTGAATTTAATCTGTGTGGGGCGCACGAGCCTATTGGGACCACACGACCCATTCTGGTCCAACATGGCCCAAAATAGCTTAAGCCCACGAGAACGCTCATGGTGGCCTCTACAGTATTACACCCACAATTCGTGGGCTCGGTTTACCACACGAGAATTTGTACCCTCATGTGGCCCCAAATGCCGTACTTTTTGGCTTTTAGCAATCTACATTTAAGAGTGGTGTGATTACACACTTGACTATGAGCAGTTGCAAGAAACCCTAGAGCGCCAATCTACATTCATTCCAACTATTCAATCAGTCTTCCAATTGTTAATATTCACAAGCACTTCATCCACGATTTAGCAATCACCACCTATCACGACTAGACAATCTGCGATTTATCCCTCCTAGATCGTCGGCCAAAATAACTCCCTCACACCTTGGTGATTAACTGCGCTAAGGATGGATCCTGTTAGATAGAATAGATTAGAGATGTGGCTTAGATCCATGGATATCATCTTACAACCATAAGGATAATTAGCCTAAACCCAAAAACAAGGTATCGTATTACCTCAAAAGAATAATGAGGGAAAAGGGGTCCTAACTGCTTCCCAAAACACTTGCACTCCCACTCCTCGGGGAAAAGCTAAACCCAATGATCACCATGTAGCAAGGAAAGGACGAGAATGCAATAAGATGAGAAGAAACCTTCAACTTCTCTGAGAAAGGATATGAGAGAACAAATTGAAGGAAAAGAGGAATCACGAATACTTACCTTCTTGACAAGATCACTTGCAGAATTAGAATAATAACACTAACAGTAGTGCGAAATGATAACCCAACCAAAGTCAAACTAGAGAGCGTAAAACATGACCACCCAAACGGTTTCGAGAGAAAGCGAAAATAGAGTATTTGGCCACCCGAAGATTAACACGGATAGAACTCTGATTCACAAACTAAATGACAGCTGAATAAGGAGAATAGAGGGGAAAAGGTGATACGTACACTAGCAGGAATAATCAATTCCGAATTGGCAAGGGGTGTTCAAGCAAAGCTAGAAGAATAGGGGATAGTCAAGAGAAGAAGAAGAGTTTCAGTAAAGGTTGCTACAAAAGAGAAAAGAGATGGACTTGGAAATTTTAGCATGAGAATTGGGCTGAACAACAATAATTGAAGCTGCAACAATGCACGAATGGTCTATTACAATTTCAGCACTAGAGAGAAAATAGAAGAATAAAAAAATTAGGAGTTCAGAAAAATAATGGCAAACTAACAAAATGAGAGACTTCCTTCCAAAACCGATTTCTCCAAATGCCAAAAGACCCAATTCGGCACACACCCACTCAAAGCTAAATTAGAGTTCCCCTACACAACACTACACTTCCCACAACCAAACTCCCTTGATTTTTTCCCCAATCTCCCCCTAAAATCCTCCTTTATCTCTTCCTTGACTTGCTCCTAATGTTACTCCACAATCGACCCGAGAGACTTAGTGTGCCACACTTTTCAGATGAAAAGTATATTAAAACTCTTCACATATTTGAAAATAACTTTTCAAAATTCAATGTTTGAAAACCCATTCCACAACTGAGTTCTGCAACCTGACTCTGATACCACTAAATGTAACACCCCAAACCCAACCCAAACATTATGGTCGAATCTGGCGTGCTACATCAGTGCTTTTCGAAAAATTAAAATTTATGAATCAAAACTTGTCGTTAGTTGAAAATCCCTTTGTGACTTTATAAAAAACTGTAGTGAATTAAGTTCTTTACTATTACCAAATCATCTTTTCAAGATGTTTTCCATTGGTATATTAAGCTTATTTAGGTCGCGAAGCTTTTGAAAACTTTGAAGTTTTTAATTGCACGTCTTTAAAAGGAACTATTATTTTGAAAACTCGCCTTCCCCTAAGCTAACAATTTAAAGTAAGTAGACAAAGCCCAATTTAAAAATTAAATCCCATGAATGGCCTTATTATAATATTAAAAACCCAAAACAAAACTGTAAATATAAATAGATAAAACCAGATGCAAGTTAACTGCAGTCGTATGGCTAGCTCTGAGTCCCTCGCAGCACCAAATCTCCTATGCTTGGGGATTACCTACACAGTTAAAAGAAAGGGTGAGTTTATAAAAAATCAGTGTGCAATTCCCCTATCAGTCAATCAGTATACTGAATGCAATAACAGTCTAGGCCAGAGCCCTATTCAGAAATAGTACAGTATGGGCCTTAGCCCAATACGGTATCAGTGTGGGCCTTAGCCCAATACAGTAATAGTACAGTGCAGTAATGCAACAGTGCAACCCACACCAATCCAGCTAGACACACCACTTCGTACCACCAAAACACCATGTAGGGATAAAATCAACCCACCCAGCCAACACACCAATAACGCAGCTCAGCTGCCAGTAATAATATCACACCTAAGCTGCCAGTAATAGTATATGTGGCAAAGCCACCAGTACAGTATACTTCCTCCATAACAGTATCCCAATTCCCATGTAGTATGTCATGTCATAAATCATACGAGTATGCAGAATGTCATGCTCAGTTTAGTCATGTTTATCTCATAAATACACTAGTCAGTCTACCTCTAGGGGTATAACGGTCAGTTTATCTATTAGGGGTAAAATAATCATTTTACACTTTATGGGTATTTCGGTCATTTTACCTATTTTGGGATTCTGGTGCACACACTGACTTCTTAGAAGGTTTACAGTTGCCTAGAGCATCTTATATAACTTAAACAGTCATAACAATGTAAATAGGCCCAAAGCCCATTACCCGGCCCTAGTGGGCCCACACGCTTGTGTAGCCCATCTAGCCCAGGTTTAGTCTTGGCTATGCGAACTACATAGCCCAGTCTAGTATTTGCCACGTATCATGAATTTAATCCATGTAGGGCCTACAAGCCCATTGGGCCCACCGGCCTATTTTGGCCCAACATGGCCCAAAACAGCTTAAGCCCATGAGAACGCTCATGGTGGCCTCTACAATCTTATGCCCATGATTTGTGGGCTCGGTTTACAACACGAGCATTCACACGCTTATATGGCCTCAAACGTCGTACTTTCTAGCTTTTCGCCTTTTGCCGATCTACAGTTAAGAGGGGTGTGATTACACACCTAATTGCGAGCACTTGCGAGAAGCCCTAGAGTACCAACCTACATTCATTCCAAGTATTCAATTAGTCTTCCAATTGTTAATATTCGCCAGCACTTAATCTACAATCTAGCAGTCACCAGCTACCATGACTAGACAATCTGCTATTTATCTGTCCTAGATCGCCGGCCAAAATCACTTACTCGTACCTTGGTAATTAACTGTGCTAAGGATAAATCCTGTTAGAGAGAATGGATTAGAGATGTGGCTGAGATCCATGGATATCATCTTACAACCATAAGGATAATCGGCCTAAACCCAAAAACAAGGTATTGTATTACCTCAAAAGAATAATAAGGGAAAAAGGGTCCTGACTGCTTCCTAAAACAATTGCACTCCCACTCCTCACAGAAAGCCTAAACCCAACGATCACCATGTAGCAAGGGAAGGACGAGAACATAATAAGATGAGAAGAAACCTTCAGCTTCTCAGAGAAAGGATAAGAGAGAATAGATTGAAGGAAAAGTGGAATCACGAATACTTACCTTTTTGACAGGAACACTTGCAGAATCAGAACAATAACATTAATAGTAGTGTGAAATGATAGCCTAACCAAAGTCAAACTAGAGAGCGTAAAAGATGACAACTCGAATGGTTTTGAGAGAAAGAGCAAACAGAGTATTTGGCCACCAAGATTAATAAGGAAAGAACTCTGATTCACAAACTAAAAGATAGCCAAATAAGAAGAAGAGAGGGGAAAAGGTGATACGTACGGCCAGAGCAACAATCAATTGCCAATTGGGAAGGGGTGTTTGGCCAAAGCTAGCAAAATAGGGGAGAGTCAAAAGAAGAAAAGATTTTTACAAAGGTTGCTGCAAAAGAGAAAAGAGATGGACTTGGAAAGTTTAGCATAAGAATTTGGCAGAACAACAAGAATCGAAGTGGTAAAAGTGAACGAATGGTCTATTACAGTTTCGGCACTAGAGAGAAAAGAGAAGAATAGAAAATTAAAAGTTCAGAAAAAATAGTGGCAAACTGACAAAATGAGAGACTTCCTTCCAAAATCAATTTCTCCAAATGCCAAAAGACCCAATTCAGCACACACCCACTCAAAGCCAAATTAGAGTTCCCCTACACGGCACTACACTTCCCACAACCAAACTCCCTTGATTTTCTCCCTAATCTCCTCCTAGAAATCCTCCTTTACCTCTTCCTTGATTTGTTCCTAATATTACTCCACAATCCCATTCAAATTCTATTCAAACACTCATGACCACTTCAACCTTGAAGTCTCAGTGCAACTCTTCCTCCTACGCAACCCAGGCAGCGAAATAAATACCCCCTCATTGCAGCGCCACCACTCGAACCTCAGACCCCCTTGCCACACCTCATACGCTACTTACCATTAGACCACTAAGCTCTTTGTGATATAAATCATCCACATTTATTTATAAGACCTAAATGTTAATGTCATGATTCATTTAAGAGCAAAACTAAAAAAATCTGCAAAAGCCATGACTTAAACCCAAGCTTCTCAAACACTTCCAAACACACCCAAATCACTTAGCCAATAAAGCAAACATACAATTTGTGCCATAACATGCAAAAATTAAAGACCTAAGTTTTTGGGGCTTTATAGTCTATATGGAAAATTAATGAGCATTTGAAGAAGAAAACATAGCTAATGGAAAATAAGCTTTCCTATCATGTAATTAAGTTTGGGAATTATCACCTATTCTTGTGATCCTACCATATGATTCAATACATACATTAAGCACTTAGCACACAAAATATTTTTCATATAACCTGCACATATACAATCTTAAACACACGGTCAAATCTTTTCACGTGCAATCACAATTTATCAAATCAATTCATATAACTTGTTGAACTACGTGGAATACTAAAGGATACAGAAAATAAGGCACAAGTGCCACACATAATGTAGTCGAAGCTACTCATATTTTGTAGCCAAAGCTACTACATATCACATATCACATAAGGCTCAATAACAAACTAATCACGGGTCTGCTCACACCAGCTGACTGTGTAGTCAAAACTACCCAGTGCTGCTCACACAAGCTGACAGGTATTCGCAACAAATGTAGATTACCTAGCCACTAGTAGTCAAACTAGACCATCACCCAAAATGGCATTAATAATTGATAACAGCCAATGGTTTCCTAGTGACATGTCACACATATCCTAATGATTCCTAAGGCTCAACCGGGACTTTTCTTTACTTGTCAGTTTTATCATATTGTGTATTCAATGTTTTGATATAAAATTTTAGAATTTCAAATTAATTAAAATAATTAAAAATAATGATTAAAATAACTCATTATTTACATATAAGACTTACCTCAGTGCAAAATGCAAATCCTTTTGACTTAGTATGATACCTTGCCTTTTCCATGGTCAAGGTCGATTTCACGTCGTTCTTGATCTATAACATCAAATTTAACTCATTCAATACATACATTACTTAATTTAACACAAAATCATCCTACTTAATCTAACACAAAATCATCCTATGGGAATTTTTACCATTTTACCCCTAACTTTATCAATTTTTACACTTTAGTCTCTAGGCTCATAAACTAAAATGTATCCTAGGATTCAATTTCAAGTTCACACTAAAAGCTTCTAGAACACAGTTTGAAATTTTTGCAATTTAGTCCTATCACTCAACCGGGCACTTTATCGATAAAAACTTATTTACTAAATTTTCACTTATGTATTCAATCACACAATAGACCTTAAAACTTTATCAAAATAAATTTTTCTATGTTAGATTCGTGGTCTCAAAACCACCATTCTGTTTACGCCCTAATTCTGGCTGTTACAGTACATATATAAGTAATTACATTCGGCCATGAATGTATATATGATCTTAGAAGTGAAAATAATTATATTACTAACTACATGTGTATTTAGCCAATTTGGATTTGAGGCATAATTATATGTTTGTTAAATGCATTTTGCAAGTCTAAAAATGTATATAAACCTAATAGCATGATTTGATCTTGTTGTATTGTTTTATAAATGTCACTGAGTTGTATATTTTCTTATGACTTACTAAGTTAAGATAGCTTACTATGTGTGTAGGTTTGCCTCTCTTTTATACATTTTGGAGACTAGTTACGGGCTTGGGGGATCGTCAGCAAAGTCTATCACACTATCGACTATTTTGGTACTTTTATAAAGTTGAATTTAAACCTATGGCATGTATAGGCTAGTTTGTGATATGTTTGATTTTGGGATATGTATATATATAAGCCATGTGAAAATGGCTTGAATATTATGTTAAGTATGGTTTAATGTTATGAGCAAATGATGTGGTTCTTATAATGGCTTATGGTTGGATGATTTGGCTATGTTATAAATAGGTGTGAGTTATGCTTGATGTGCTTTGGTTAGGAGTTGATAATGTGTTTGGTTTTTTATTAGATGGATGTGATGATTATGAAATATTTTGGCATGATTCATGTTATAAGTGAATGACTTGTTGATTCGGTTATAAAATATAAAGGTTAGGTGGTGTTATGTTTTGATGATCTTTGTGATTTGGTAATTATGTATACTAGGTTATGGCATAAGGTTGAAGTGATGTTAAACTGGCTTAATTTGGTTGATGAATGTATTCGAGTAAATGTTGGTTTTGGGTAATGAATATGTTTGATTGATAATTCGGCCATGCCACGTTCATATATATGGACCTTGTTGATATGCATGTTATATGCGTGAGATATGCTTGAAATTATAGACGTATGCATTTGACAATTGATATAAAAGTTGAATTATTATATGACATGATGTAGTTGATATTTGATTTATCATGGATATGTGGTCTACCGAATTGGTTGCATGCAAAAAAAAGTTAGTTATTATGGATTGAATGCTATGCAATATTATATGTATAAAATTTGGTTTAGTAATGAAGTGGGTATTGAATAAATCATATGTATTAAGCATGGGTACATTCGGCTAAAGCTTTATAAAATGACCAAATGAATAGTATTTTATGTTTTAAGAAATCATGATTGTTTTATGCAAAATTTGTATATGTGGATGCTTATATGTACTTTGAGTAATTAATCATTTGGTGTTCTTTTAAAATAGGTTTAAATTGATAGTGAATTAATTAGTATTGCGCATAACTACTTATATTTAAAATCACATGTTGTAATGTATATTATGCTATTATTGATTTCATTAAGCTTTATATTTGATTTTATATCTATATTGTAGTGTCGAATGCATAATGTCAATAATGATATATATTTTAAATATGTGTGTTTATATGATTCATGTTGGTATAATTGATTGAATCATTTGTAATATCATTGTTATGCACATATGCTATGTGATAAAGGATTTATATATGTATTTGGCACTATTTGCCTAGGAATTTCATAACAGGTTGTATGTTTGAAAAATGTTATGATTTAATTCGTAAAGAATTTAAATTAGTTATATTTGTTAATAATTGATTGGTTTAAAAAGTTTGAGAAAGTGTATGCATATGATTATTCAGAATTTGTGTCTTATCCGGTAATACCTCGTAATCCCATTTCAGTGACGGATACGGGTTAGGAGTGTTACATTTGATTGGTATCAGAGCTATAGTTTAGTCGATTCTAGTACAAATGTGGCGTGTGTGCGTCTAGCTATACATGCCATATTTTATACTGTGATAGTGTGATGACTCCTGACATTTAAAAATGTGTTTTTGTATAGTAAATGGATCTTGATCAAGCCGTAGTTGATGATGTCGAGAGTATAGCGCCTGCTCTCGCTCAAGGGACAGCGCCAGTTGTTTCACAACTGACTATGAGTAACTACAAGGGAGAGGCTAAACAAGCCTTTTACCAAATGATGAATGATTGCTTTACTCAGTATACCCAGACAAATTCGGCTGTACAACAACCTCCAGCCCCGAATAATCCACCTCCGATACCTATGGTACCTAGATGATTGATCTGATGAGATTAAATAATCCCCCTGTTGATAAAATTAGAAAAAACGGGGCTAAAGAGTTTAGGGCCACTGCTAATGATGATGCTGAGCGGGTTGAACTTTGGCTCAAAAATACTATCCGTGTGTTCGATGAATTATCTTGTACACTCGATGAGTTCTTGAAATGTGCCATATCTTTGCTATGAGATTCTACCTATCACTGTTGGAATACATTGGTTTTGGTTGTTCTGAAAGAGCGGGTCACCTGGGAATTCTTTCAGACAGTTTTGGAAGAAATACATCAGTTAGCAATTTATTGATTAGAAACGCAAAGAGTTCCTTGAGCTTAAATAGGGTTGTATGACCGTATCTGAATACGAGCGAGAATTTGTGAGACTGAACAGATATGCCCGAGAGTGTGTCTCGACCGAAGCTATAATGTGTAAAAGATTCAAAGAAGGGCTGAATGAAGACATTAAAGTGCTTGTTGGCATACTTGAAATAAAAGAGTTCGTAGTACTTGTTGAGCGAGCTTGCAAAGCGAAAAGCTCAGCAAAGGGAAAATAAAAGTTGATTTTGAAGCTAAAGATTCCCACAAAAGATCATCGAGTAAAACATTTTCGTCGGTATCAAAGAAACTCTGAGATGACTTTAGTCATTCAAAGACTAATGCGGGCTATTCTAGACGTGATTGAGATAGACGACCTGTGAGCTCGAGAGCTACCTCAATAGCTTGTGTTTGTAACATCCAATCTAACTAGCCTGACTGCAAGCATTATGGTGAACGACATCTTGGAAAGTGTAAATTATGTTATCGGTCTTGTTTCAAATGTGGATCAGTGGATCATTTCATTTGCGAGTGCCCGATGTTAGCCGAGTAATATACTGTTCAGAGTGCGAGACTAAGTAAAGCGTCAGTGCGTGGCAGACCACCAAGAAATACAAGTACTGTGAGTAGCAGTTAGAGGGGGACTAAAGATACAATAGTTAGATCTGAGGCTCGTGCACCTGCTAGAGTCCATGCTATACGCGCACGTGAGGAGGCTTCATCCCCAGATGTTATTACTGGTATATTCACTATCTATGATACTAGTGTAATCGCATTGATTGATCTTGGTTCGACTCATTCTTATGTGTGTGAGACCTTAGTATCTAGTAAGACTTTACCTGTTGAGTTTGTGATTAGAGTATTGAACCCCTTGGGCCGGTGTGTCCTGGTTGACAAAGTGTGTAAGAATTGCCCGTCGATGACTCAAGATTCGTGTTTTTCAACTAATTTCATGTTGTTACCATTTGACGAGTTTGATATAATTCTGGGTATGGATTGGTTGACTTTGCATGATGTTGTCGTAAACAACAATGTAGGCAAACTCGCGGCTAATGGCAGAAAATCCTTCCAACTAACTTAAAAATCAATCACGCAATTTTGGAGCATATCCTCAATATCTGAATCACCCTCTCAGATTGTCCATCTGTCTGAGGATGAAATGCAGTATTGAAATCCAACCTCGAACCCAGAACCTCATGAAGTTTTTTTCCAAAATCAAGAAGTAAAACAAGGATATTTATTCAAAATTATCAAAACTGAAACACCGTGAAGTCTCACAATCTCAGAAATGTATAGCTTAATAAACTTCTGAAGAGAATAATATGTCCAATTTGAAATGAACTGGGTAGACTTGGTCAATCAGTCCATGATGACCCATATAGAATTTGTCTTAGTAGGTGTTAGGGGCAACCTAGTAACGAAGTCTATGGTCACACATTCCCATTTCTATAAGGGAATATTAACAAGTTGGACCAAACCCGAAGGCAACTGATGCTTAGCTTTAACTTGCTGGCACATCAGACATCGAGAAACAAAATCCATTACCACTTGTTTCTAACCCAGCCATTAATATTGTTCCCGAATATCTCGATACATCTTATTTCCACTAGGATGCATAGCATAAGGGCTATTATGTGCTTCTCTCAGAATAGATTGTCTCAAATTAGAATCATTCGGTACACAAACCCGTCCCAGGAAACACAAGACCCCATCACTCTTTTGCCCAAATTCAAGTGTACTACCATTCTTTACTTGATTGAAACACAGAATCAAAGAATAATCCCCAACTATTTATCCCAAATCTAATCAATTAAAGTCGGCTTAACTTGTAACTTGGCTAGAAGACTCTCATCATCAATAGACTTAGGTGAGCAAACATCACCCTTAAATCAGACATTGCTCTGTGACTAAGAGCATCGGCCACCACTCCTTTTGGGTAAGGAGGTGCTTAAGGCTCTTGTGATCGATGTAGATGATACACCTCTCACTATACAGCTAGTGCCTCAAAATCTTTAAAGCAAAAACCATGGCAACTAACTCGAGATCATGTGTTGAATAATTCCTCTTGCATGACTTAAGCTGTCAGGACGCATAAGCTATAACCTTACCATCTTGCATCAAAACACATCCCAAACCGACATGCGACGCATCACTATAAACCGCGAACTCCTTACCAGATTTAGGCTATATCAGAACATGAGCTTAGGTTAAAACAAATTTGAGCTTCTCAAAGCTTGATTGCTACTCATCAATCTAGACAAAAGGAACGTTCTAACGTAATAGCTTACTCATATGAGCTGTACTTAACGAGAACCCCTTGAGCAACCTCTAATAATAGCCCGTAAGACCTAAAAAACTACATGTCACAAAAACATTCTTAGGCCGTTTTCAATCAAGAACAACATCAATCTTTTTAGGATCAATTTGGATCCTCTTTGTAGAAACTACATGTCCCAAAAAAGTTACTTCTTTTAACTAGAATTCACACTTACTCAACTTAGCGTAGAGCTATTTCTCTCGCAGAATCTGAAGAACTACTCTAAGATGCTCACCATGATCAACTTGGATACCAATATGTCGTCAATCAAGACCATGACAAAGTGATCCAAATATGACTAGAAAACCTGATTCATAAGATCCATGAATGCAGCTAGAGCATTCATCAAACCAAAGGGCATGACTAGGAACTCGTAATGCTCATAACGAGTCCTAAAAGCAGCCTTCTGAACATTACTTCTTTAACCTTAATCTAATGATACCCAGAATGAAGATTTATCTTGGAAAATACTGAAACCCCATGAAATTAATCGAACAGGTCGTCGATCCTCAGAAATCGGTACTTGTTCTTCACTATCAACTTGTTAAGCTAATGGTAGCCGATACATATTCTCATGGTTCCATCCTTTTTCTTGACAAGCAAAATCAATACCCCCACGAAGACACACAAAGACGGATGAATCCACAGTCCAAGAGCTCTAAAAGTTGAGCCTTCAGCTCTATAAGCTCATTCAGTGCCATAAGATAAGGAGCGATGGACACCGGAGCGATGGACACTAGAGCTATACTAGGTAGAAGCTCAATACTGAACTCAACTTCCTACTTTAGAGGTAAACCCAGTAATTTCTCAGGAAAAAATCCAAAAATTCCTTAATTGTTCGAATGTTCACAATAGAATAGTCTACAGAAACTAAATCACTTACATGAGTCAGATACGCTTCACACCCTTTCCAAACCAGCTTTTTGGCCACAAGAGCGAAGATAACATTGGACGCTCAATGATCATAAGCACCTCAAAATCAGTTGTAGATTTCAGAACTATCCTCTTAGTAGCACAATCCAAACTTATCAGTGTGCTTCACAAGCCAGTCTATTCCCAGAATGAAATCAAATTCTGTGAATAGTAGTTCCATCAAATTAGCTAGAAACACAACCGCTTATACCTCCAACAACACATTCCTATACAGTCTAATCACCCGAACAGATTGACCCCACGACTTAGTATAGAAATCTCACCAGAACTACTCTCAACAAGAATCTCCAAGTCCACAAAAATAGAACTAACTATATAAGAATGTCTTGACCCTATGTTTATTAGTGCAATATAAGGGCATCAAAAATAAAAAATATACTCGTAATTACATCAGCAGCGTATTTTTTTACACGGCATCAAGCTGCATATACCAGCACAGGCTGCCTTACCTCAATCTGATTCGTACCTCTGCTCGGTGCTCTCTATCCTCTCCCAATACCATTACCACCATTGGCTAGACCACGACCCCTAAACGTTTCTTGAACTGCCTTCTGAGGTTGAACAAAACCTGAAGTTGGAGCATGCATCTGATCAGAATACTGTGGGAAATCTCTAATACGATGCTCAATCGACCCATATCATAGACACACTCCCAACCTCCTCCAACATTCATCCAGAAGGCATCCACCACAATCATTACACGGCTGAGCCACAATAGGAGCAACTAAAACTCCAACTGTAGAATGCCCATCAAATCTAGCCCGTTTTTAGGCCTCTAAAATGAACTAGAGGGCTCATAATCCCTCTTATTCTTACCATTCTCTCGGTATCTGTTCTTGCCCTCAACGCACTTAACCTTTTCCGTGATCTTTGCTTTGTTAACCAAAACGGTAAACTCTCGCTCCCTCTGCAGGGCTATCAGAACTCTCAGATTGTCTCTTAGACCATGCTAAAAATAGACGCATTTCTTATACTCAGATGCCACCATTCCACGAGTGTAACGGCTCAATCTCAAAATTTTGGTCTTATACTTGGCCACAATCCTATCCCCCTTAGTGAGTTTCATGAACTCACACCTGCGAGCATCCACATAGCTCACCCCCACATATTTTCTCTAGAAGACAGTCTTGAAATACTCCCAATTAATATGATCTGGCTGAGTACCATTGTCAATCGATAACCACCACTGGTACGCCTCATCGCAAAGTAGAGAAATTGCACCCTTCAATTTTTGGTCAAAGATGTAGTCAATGTCATTCATTATCCTCTCGGTGGCCTCCAAGCGACTCCAACGACGCCGCTAAATAGCTTAGCACCATTAGACTGGAGGCATTTAGTTACTAACCCACGGCTCCAAAAACCAGGATAGGGCCCAACAACCCTCTCTAACACTCTCAACATGGCTTGGGACAATGCATCGTACCCAGCTGAGCGGCTTTGAGACCCGGTCTTGGCTGAAGGTGTAACTAGTATCTCGTTCGTATCCAAATTAGGCATACTACCCGTCGAGGATGACTTAGCTTGATTCCCTCTATGGCGCCCACCGTACCCATGAGTACCACGACCACGCTTTCCATAAGCTCTTATCGTATTCAAAGTACTATCTTCATTATGAAGTTTTATGAATCAAATTTTGTATTTATTAGCAATATTTTATGCTCCAAATAATTATCAGAAGTAGTTTCAGAAAGATTAGAAATTTCAATCTCTAACTAACTATATACAGTTTTAGACATTTTAAAGTTTTCTAACTACAGTATTTCTAAGTTATAAAGCTGGGACACGGTCATGTGTCCCTACTTTGAATGTCCACACGGCCTGGGACATGGGCGTCTATTTCAGCCGTGTGAGTCACATGGCCTGACCATACGGCTGTATGACCACTACATTGTGAAATTTTCTATCTTTTTCTATGAAGTTCTAAATGTTTCCAATTTAGTCCTAAATTGTTTCTAAAGTGTTTCTAAGGCCTCGAGGGCTCGAATAAAGGATGACATGCAAGTGTTTGGATGAATTATACTATTATTAATAAAATGTTTAAAAATGAATTATTTAAGTTATGTATTATCAGTAATACTTTGTAACCCTATGCTGGAAACAGATATGGGATAGAGGTGTAGATTTAGTGGTATTAGAGCTACGGTCCAATTGATTCTAAGACTAACCTAGCATAGTAAAGTTCAGCATATATATGCCACATATGCCCTATGATAGTGTGATACTTTTAATCCGTTTTAACATATTAATTCTTATAGATTCAAGATGTCAACTAAATCAAATTGAGCTATAGTTAATGAAGTTGAAAGTAATGTTCAAGCTTCGAATCCTGAGGCAAGTAATAGTACGCCTATTTCACAATCTATCAATGATGAGATGAAAAATATGTTTATGGGAATGATGAACCAATGGTTCAATGAGTTTAAGCAAGCAAACTTGGCAACTCTATCAACTCCACCTCCTGTTTTGCCTCTTCTGGCACCCCTGAATACTACCAACCCTATACCTGTAATGGTTACTCGAGTATCCATAGACAGAATTAAAAAATGTAGAGTGGAAGAGCTTAGGGGTATGGTAGATGATGATTCTTCAAAAGTCGAGTATTGGCAATTAAACATAAGGAGAGTTTTTGCAGAGTATTGTGCACTCCTATAGATTGTTTAAGGTGTGCGCTGTCCTTACTGAAAGATAAGGCGTATCTATGGTCGGATACTTTGAGCACGATGGTACCTAATGATCGGGTTAATTGGGATTTCTTTAAGAAAGAATTAAAGAAACAGTATGTTAGCTGGTAATTTATCGACCGAAAAAAGAAAGAATTTCTGTAACAGCCTGATTTTTACCTTAGTCGAAATGGTGGTTTCGTGACCACGAATCTGAGTCAAAAAAATATTTAGATATTATTTCTGTGTTCTGAATGTGTGATTTGGCTTGTATGAAAATTTTCATTTTAAAATTTCATCGTTTGAATATCGATTTGATAAAAAAAGGGTATAATTATATAATAGGAAAAATTTGATGGTTTGTGTGTGAGTAGTTAATTGTTGATGTTCTTTTACTTTGGAGGTTTTAAAATGCAATTAGACCTTTAGTTTATTTAGTGGACGGCTAAGACATTAGTTATGTTGTAATTGAATTAATTCATTAAGGTTATGTTAGTAATTGGACAAATAACATAATAGTTAGTTAAAAAAAAAAAGAAATATGAAAAACGTTATTGCATGTTCATATTTGGTAATGCCGAAACAAGAAAAAAGAAAGAGTTCACGAGAGTTTGATATTCGGCCTTCATACAAGCTTGAATTAGGTATGTTACTATGATAGTTTTTGTTAATTTTTGCATTTTTTGAGCTTGTTATCATGTAATTTACAAAACCCATGTATCAATTTTAGAATGAATAAGGTTAATACAATCGGCCATGAATAAATGTTTGAGTTCATTGCTATTTCTGTTAGAAAATAAAAGCTTGGTGTCAGGTTAATTAAGTTAGTATTAAGATTTTTAGTGATTTATGTATATTGGATTGTTTTGCGAAAAATATATATAAAATTGAAGGACTCAAATAGCAAAATTGTGAAAGGTTAGGACAAGTTTGAGTACAAGAGGTATTCAGCCTAGTTTATAAGCAAGCAATTTATGTATAAAATTTTATTTTGGTGAATCTTGGATTAAAATGTTAAAATTTCAAAATCGTAGGGGCAATATGGTAAATTGCTAAAATATTTATATATATATATGTCTTGATTGTATTAAATAAAAATATGTTTGAATAAGTCTCATTCGATATGGTTTAGTTCAAGAACAACGGAAATTGGACTTGGATAGGGGAAAGACAAAAGTAATTGAATAGCCGATAAAAATCGTACGTCTATCGTCGAGGTAAGTTATTAAGTAGAAATTTATTGTTGATTGAATTTAAATTATTTATAATGTAAGTGCCGAATTGAATATTGAAAGTTGATGTAGCTGAATTAAAAGGTAAGTGATGAGTTTGTATAGATGTGTAGTGAGCGATCAAAAAAAAATGAGCACTAAGTGTGCGGATAGAAGCGAGTGCAGATGTGAACCCTGCACTAAGTGTGGGAGAAGGGTATAGAGCACTGAGTCTATGAATTTATATATATCGAGCACTAAGTGTGCGAAATTGATACATATTTGTAAGGAAGCAACTGCACTAAGTGTGCAGCTTAAGTGGGTACTGATGATAGTTGTGCAAATTAAGCTCCAATTTTTATCTAAGAGTATGCATGTTTTCATAAGTTGAAAGTGTGCGGGTGAGCATTGAAATTTGATGATTATAGATTAAATTTCTACGTGATTGAAAGTAGTAAAAGTGATTGAATGATGAATTTTATAAATTGAATGTATGAGATGATTTACGGATATATCTATAAATATATTACTTTGAAAATTTGTGAGAAGATGTTAATGGATGTTTTGCTATGGTGGTTATAAAATAATAGGTGTGAAGTATAGCTTTATGATTGAGGATATAAAGATTTGATCAAATGAAAAATATTTCTTGTTTATGTGATGAATGATGATTTGCTATGATATATTTATGTTACTACGTTAAAGTAATTGTATTAAATGCAAGTAAGTTTGGGATGAATGGAACTTATGTTTGAAAGTTAGTTATTAAATTAACTTATTGAATGGGAAGATATATGCGATCTTGGTATAGGAATAAATTATTTTTTTATTCTTCTTAATTTTTTTTGAAATGCTTATAACTTACTAAGTTAAATTAGTTCACTTTGTGTATTTGTTCATCCCTGTTTTATAGATTAAAAAGTTCGTTACGTGTTCGGGATCATCAGTGGAGATCATCGCACTATCCTTTATATTTTGGTACTTTTGAGAAGTTAAAGTTTAATACTTATGGCATGTATAAACTATTTTATCCTTGGGATTTATTTTGGTTGAATTTGTATATAATGAGCCATGCGAAAAATGGCTTATTTCTTTTGATGAATGTGATCTAAATTTTATGTGTATATGATGTGATGACATAATTGCTTTATGGTGGGTTAAAGGTTTAGTTACAAATTGAAAGTATATATGTGAATTGGTTTTGATATGTTTTAAAATGAGATAGAGGTAAATTTGATATGGATATGTTAATTGGATATATTGAGTGAATTATATTTGGTAATTTATAAAGCTTACGAATTAAGTATGTATAATTATGGTTTTGCATTTGGATTTTGACCACATGAATAGTAAATTCGTAGTAAAGATTGTATTTTGAAATTAAAGCTGTTTAGCATTTGGTTATGTAGTTATAATTGAAATGTGATAAAGTTAAGCTTATGAAATGTTTCATTAATCTGTGTTTTAATTAGATATGCATAATAATGTGTGGTTATAATGTTATATTGAAGATGTGTTTGAGTTTAGCCTTCAGTCTTGTAAATGTTTGAATTCGATTTATGTGATTACTTGAATGTATAGATGTTGTGTCTTGTTCGGTAATACCTCGTAATCCTATTTTGGCGGCGGATATGGGTTAGGGGTGTTACATTTGATTGGTATCAGAGCTACAGTTTAGTCGATTCTCGGACTAATGTAGCGCCTATGAGTCTAGCTATAATTGCCATAATTTTACTATGATAGTGTGATGACTCCTGACATTGAAATGTGTTGTTTGTATAGTAAATGGATCCTGAGCCCGATCAAGCCGTAGCAGATGATGTTGAGAGTGTAGCGCCTGCTCCTGCGCAAGTGACAGCGCTAGTTGAATCTCAGCCAGCTGCGAGTAATCATGATGATGGGTCTAGACAAGCCTTCTTTAATATGATGAACGATTGGTTTAATCATTATATCTGGACAAATTCGGCTGTTCAAAAATCCTCGAACCCGAATAACCCACCTGTGATGCCTGTGGTACCTCCGATCATTGATACTGTGAGATTAAATAAGCCTCTTGTTGATAAAATCAAAAAGTACGGAGCTCAAGAGTTTAAGGCCATAGCGGATGATGATGCTGAGCAAGCCGAATTTTGGCTCGATAATACAACTTGTGTTTTTGATGAAATATCTTGTTCACCGACGAGTGTTTGAAATGTGCTATATACTTGTTACGGGATTCTGCATATTGCTAGTGGAATACTTTGGTTTCCGTTGTTCCGAAAGAAAGAGTCACCTGGGAATTTTTTTCAATTAGAATTTCAAAAAAAAATATCAGTCAGCAATTCATAGAGAAAAACGCAAAAAATTTCTTGAGTTTAAACAGGGTCGTATGACCGTATCTGATTATGAACGCGAGTTTGTGAGACTCAGCCATTATGCCCGCGAGTGTGTTTCATATGAGGCTGCTATGTGTAAAAGATTTGAGGAAGGGCTGAACGAAGATATAAAATTGCTCGTTAGTATCCTTGAAATAAAAGAATTTGTAGTACTTGTTGAGCGAGCCTACAAAGCTGAATAACTCAGAAAAGAGAAAAGAAAAGCTAAGTTCGAAGCTAGAGATTTCTGTAAGAGAGCAGCGGGTAAAACTTCTCATTTGACATCAAAGAAGTTCAGAGACAATAGTAGCCGATCTAAGACTACGGCTAGGTTTTCTATACGAAAGCGACCACCAGCGAGTTCACGAGCCACCTTTATTGCTAATGTTGGCAATACTTGACCGAATAAACCCGAGTGTCAACAGTGTGGTATGCGACATATTGGTGAATGTTGGGGCAAGTTCAACAACTGAGTTTGCTACAAATGTGGGTCGTAGGATCATTTCATTCTAGACAACCCAGAATTGGTTGAGAAAGATAATGATCAAAGTGGGAGATCGAGTGGTGCTGCAGCTAGAGGTAGACCACCCCGAAATGCGGGAGGTAAGAGCGGTATTTAGAGAGGAACTTCGGACACAGCCGTTCGATCTGAGGCTTATGCACCTGCCAGAGCTTATGCTATTCGAGCCAGAGAGGAGACTTCATCCCTGGATGTCATTACTGGTATATTCACTCTCTATGATACTAGTGTAATCACTTTAATTGATCCTGGTTCAACTCATTCATATGTGTGCAAAACATTAACATCCAGTAAGACTTTGCCTGTTGAGTCCACTGAGTTTGTAATACGGGTATCGAACCCCCTGGGTCGATGTGTATTGGTTGATAAAGTGTGTAAGAACTGCCCCCTGATGATTTGAGATTCATGTTTCCCGGCTAATTTGATGTTATTACCTTTTGACGTATTCGATATAATCCTGGGTATGGATTGGTTAACTGTACATGATGTTATGGTGAATTGCAAAAGAAAGATTATTGATCTGCAGTGTGAGAATAATAAGATTATTCGGATTGAATCTACTGGTCTAAATGGTTTACCGTCAGTGATATCTTCAATGTTGGCTCGTAAGTATGTGAGAAAAGGTTGCGAAGCTTACTTTGCTTATGTACTTGATAGTAAAGTGAATGAAAAGAAGGTTGAATCTGTACCAGTTGTGTGCAAGTATCTGGACGTATTTCCTGATGAATTACCGGGTTTGCCGCCTATTCGAGAGATAGAGTTCGGTATTGAGTTAGTACTAGGGACGACTCTGATTTCGATTGTTCCGTACCGAATGGCACCTACAGAATTAAAAGAATTGAAAGCACAGTTACAAGAGTTGACAGATAGAGGTTTCGCGAGACCGAGCTTCTCTCCCTAGGGTGCGCCAGTTCTATTTGTGAAAAAGAAAGATGGAACAGTGAGAATGTGTATTGATTACCGTTAGCTTAACAAAGTGACTATTAAGAATAAATATCCATTGTCGCGGATTGACAATTTGTTTGATCAGTTAAAAGGAGCTTCTGTGTTTTCGAAAATAGATTTGTGATTGGGTTACTATCAATTGTGAGTTAGAGATTCTTATGTCCCAAAGACTGCTTTTCGAACGAGATCTAGGCATTATGAGTTCTTAGTGATGCCGTTTGGACTTACTAATGCACCTACCATTTTCATGGATTTGATGAATCGAATCTTCCAACCGTATTTAGATCGATTTGTGGTTGTGTTTATTGATGACATCTTGATCTATTCACAGAATGAAATCGAGCATGCAGAGCATTTAAGGTTGGTGTTACAGACTTTACGAGATAAATAGTTGTATACGAAGTTTAGTAAATGTTTGGTTGCACGAGGTTAGTTTTCTAGGACATGTGGTTTTAGCATTAGGCATTCGAGTTGATTCGAGTAAGATTTCAGCTATACTTAATTGGAAGCCTCCGAGGAATGTTTTGAAAGTTTGGAGTTTTTTGGGACTTGCTGGTTACTATAGACGATTCATAAAAGGTTTTTCGATGATTGTCACTCTGATGACAAAGTTACTTCAGAAATATGTTAGATTTGAGTGGACAGAAAAGTGTTAGAAAAGTTTCGATCAGTTGAAGACTTTGTTGACTGAAGCTCCAGTGCTTGTTCAACCAGAATCGGGTAAAGAGTTTGTTATTTTCAGTGATGCTTCTTTAAACTGTTTGGGGTGTGTTCTGGTAAGAAGGCAAAGTTGTAGCTTATGCCTCAAAACAGTTAAAGCCGCACGAAAAGAATTATCTGACTCACGATCTTGAATTGGCCGCTATTGTGTTTGCTTTGAAATTTTGGCGCCACTATTTGTTCAGTGAGAAATGTCATGTCTACTCTGATCACAAAAGCCTTAAATATTTGATGACTTAGAAGGATTTGAACTTGAGACAGCGACGGTGGCTAGAGCTATTAAAAGATTATGAAATTGTGATTGATTATCATCTAGGAAAGGTTAATGTTGTTGCAGATGCCCTAAGTCAAAAATCACTGTTTACTTTGCGTGCGATGAATGCACATTTGGCTATGTCTGTTGATGGTGCGATAATAGCTGAACAAAAAGTAAAACCGTTATTTGTCCATCAGATTTGTAGAGCTTAGAAAGTGGATAATGATTTGATAGCAAAAAGGGCTCAATGTGATTCCAATGCTAATTTGAATTTTCAACTTGACACTGAAGATTGCTTGAGATTCAGAAATTGAATGTGTGTTCCGAAAAATTCAGAGTTGATACAGATGATTTTTGAACGAAGCTCATAACAGTCGATTGTCAGTTCACCCGGGTGGCACAAAAATGTATAATGATCTAAAATAGTACTATTGGTGGCACGGTATGAAAAGAGACATCTCAGACTTTGTGTCAAAATGTTTAGTGTGTCAGTGAGTAAAAGCTGAGCATCAGGTACCATCTGGATTACTTCAGCCGATTATGATACCTGAGTGGAAATGGGACCAAGTCACGATGGATTTCATATCTGGATTACCATTAACACCGAGCAAGAGAGATGTAATCTGGGTTATTGTTGATAGATTGATGAAGTCAGCTCATTTTATTCCATTTCGTACAGATTACTCACTTGACAAGCTAGCCGAATTGTACATATCTCAGATAGTGCAATTACACAGAGTACCTATTTCTATAGTTTCGGATAGAGATCCGAGGTTTACATCGCGATTTTGGAAGAAACTACAAGATGCTTTAGGTACTAAATTGCATTTCAACAATGCCTTTCACCCCCAAATGGATGGTCAGTCCAAACTTGTCATTCAAATACTTAAGGATGTGTTAAGATGTTGTGTTCTCGAGTTTGAGGGTACGTGGGAAAGATACTTGTCTCTAATCGAATTCGCGTACAACAATAGCTTTCAGTCGAGCATCAAGATGGCACTTTACGAGGCTTTGTACGGTCCTAAATGCCGTACACCTTTTGTATTGGACCGAATTAAATGAAAGCAAGATACACAGGACTGATTTAGTTAAGGAGACTGAGCAAAAAGTAAAAGTGATTCGAGAAAGTTTGAAAGCAGCGTCAGACCGTCAGAAATCATATGCGGATTTGAAATGTAAAGATATAGAGTTTCAGATTGGTGACCGAGTGTTTTTGAAAGTTTAACCATGGAAGAAAATACTCAGATTTGGTCACAAAGGCAAGTTGAGTTTGAGATTTATTGGGTCGTACGAGATTATTGAGCATATCGGACCAGTTACGTATAGATTGATGTTACCACCTGAATTAGAAAAGATCCATAATGTTTTCCATGTTTCGATGCTTAGACAGTATAGATCCGGTCCTTCTCATGCGATTAGTCCATTCGAGATTGAGATTCAGTCTGATTTAACTTATGAGGAAGAACCGATCCGTATTCTAGTTCGCGAAATGAAAGAATTAAGAAATAAGAAAATCTCGTTACTAAAAGTGCTTTGGCATAAGCAGGGGGTCGAGGAAGCAACTTGGGAGCATGAGGATTCAATGAAAGAACGTTATCCAAACCTATTCATCGGTAAGATTTTCAGGGACGAAAATCCCTAAAGGGGAGAGTTGTAACAGCCTAATTTTTACCTTAGTTGGAACGGTGGTTTTAGGACCATGAATCCGAGTCAGAAAAATATTTAAATATTATTTCTATGTTCTGAATGTGTGATTTGGCTTGTGTGAAAATTTTCATTTTAAAATTTCGTCATTTGAATATCGATTTGATAAAAAGGGTCTAATTGTATAATAGGAAAAATTTGATGGTGTTTGTGTGAGTAGTTAATTGTTGATGTTCTTTTACTTTTGAGGTTTTAAAATACAATTAGACCTTTAGTTTTTTAGTGGACGGCTAAGACATTAGTTATGTTGTAATTGAATTAATTCATTAAGGTTATCTTAGTAATTGGACAAATAACATAATAGTTAGTAAAAAAAAAATATGAAAAACATTCTTGCATGTTCATATTTGGTAATGTCGAAACAAGAAAAGAGAAAGAGTTCATGAGAGTTTGATATTCGACCTTCATACAAGCTTGAATTAGGTATGTTACTATGATAGTTTTTGTTAATTTTTGCATTTTTGAGCTTGTTATCATGTTATTTACAAAACCCATGTATTAATTTTAGGAATGAATAAGGTTAATACAATCGGCCATGAATAAATGTTTGCGTTCATTGTTGTTTGTGTTAGAAAATAAAAGCTTGGTGTTAGGTTAATTAAGTTAGTATTAGGATTTGTAGTGATTTATGTATATTGGATTGTTTTGCTAAAATATATATATATCTATATATTAAATTGAAGGACTCAAATAGCAAAATTGTGAAAGGAGAGGACATGTTTGAGTACAAGAGGTATTCGACCTAGTTTATAAGCAAACAATTTATGTGTAAAATTTTATTTTGGTGAATCTTGGATTAAAATGTTAAAATTTCAAAACTGTAGGGGCAATGTGGTAAATTGCTAAAATATTTATATATATATATATATATGTCTTGATCGTATTGAATAAAAATGTGTTTGAATAGTCTCATTTGATATGGTTTAGTTTAAGAACAACGGAAATTGGACCTGGATCGGGGAAAGACAAAAGTAATTGAATAGCTGATAAAAATCGTACGTCTATAGTTGAGGTAAGTTATTAAGCAAAAATTTATTGTTGATTGAATTTAAATTATTTACAATGTAAGTGCCGAATTGAATATTGAAAGAATGATGTAGCCGAATTAAAAGGTAAGTGATGAGTTTGTATAGATGTTTATTGAGTGATGAAAAAAATAAGCACTAAGTGTGTGGATAGAAACGAGTACAGATGTGAACTCTGCACTAAGTGTCGGAAAAGGGGTATAGAACACTGAGTGTGCGAATTTATATATATCAAGCGCTAAGTGTGCGAAATCGATACATATTTGCAAGGAAGCAACTGCACTAAGTGTGCGGCTTAAGTGGGTATTGATGATGTACAAATTAAGCTCCAATTTTTATCTAAGAGTATGCATGTTTTCATCAGTTGAAAGTGTGCGGGTAAGCATTGAAATTTGATGATTATAGATTAAATTTCTATGTGATTGAAAGTAGTAAAAGTGATTGAATGCTGGACTTTATAAATTGAATGTATGAGATGATTTGCGGATATATCTATAAATATATTACTTTGAAAAGCTATGAGAAGATGTTAATGGATGTTTGGCTACAGTGGTTATAAAATAATAGGTGGGAAGCATAGCTTTTTGATTGATGCTGTAATGATTTGATCAATTGAAAAATATTACTTGTTTATGTGATGAATGATGATTTGCTATGATATATTTAGGTTACTACATTAAAATAATTGCATTAAATAGAAGTAAGTATACGGCTTGTGGGAGTATGTGATATTTGAAATAACCAAAGCTTTGTGCTTAATTGTATTGAATTTGGGATGAATGGAACTTATGTTTGAAAGTTAGTTATTAAATTATTTTATTGAATGTGAAGATATATGCGATCTTGGTGTAGGAATAAATTATTTTTTTACTCCTCTTAATTTTTTTTGAAATGCTTATAACTTACTGAGTTAAATTAGCTCACTTTGTGTATTTGTTCATCCCTGTTTTATAGATTAAAAAGTTCGTTACGTGTTCGGGATCATCAGTGGAGATCATCGCACTATCCTTTATATTTTGGTACTTTTTAGAGGTTAAAGTTTAATACTTATGGCATGTATAAGCTATTTTATCCTTGGGATTTATTTTGGTTGAATTTGTATATAATAAGCCATGCGAAAAATGGCTTATTTCTTTTGATGAATGTGATCTAAATTTTATAAGTATATGATGTGATGACATAATTGCTTTATGGTGGGTTAAAGGTTTAGTTACGAATTGAAAGTATATATGTGAATTGGTTTTGATATGTTTTAAAATGAGATAGAGGTAAATTTGATATGGATATGTTAGTTGGATGTATTGAGTGAATTATATTTGGTAACTTATAAAGCTTACGAATTAAGTATGTATAATTATGGTTTTGCATTTGGATTTTGACCACATGAATAGTAAATTCGTAGTAAAGATTGTATTTTGAAATTAAAGCTGCTTAGCATTTGGTTATGTAGTTGTAATTGAAATGTGATAAAGTTAAGCTTATGAAATGTTGCGTTAATTTGTGTTTTAATTAGATATGCATAATAATGTGTGGTTATAATCTTATATGGAAGATGATGTGTTTGAGTTTAGCCTTTAGTCTTGTAAATGTTTGAATTTGATTTATATGATTATGAGAATGTATAGATGTTGTGTCTCGTTTTGTAATACGTCGTAATCCTATTCTGGCGACGGATATGGGTTAGGGGTGTTACAATTTCTCGAGTTAAAGCAAGGGAACTGGTCTCTAGCTGAGTATGAACGATAATTTGTACAATTAAGCAAATATGCTCATAACATCGTATTAAATGAGGAGGAAATGTGTATCAAATTTGAAGATGGGTTGAACGATGAGATCTAGTTGGATGTAACAGCATTAAAGCTACAGGAATTCGGAGTGGGCTTAGAAGGTTGAAGAGGTTTGTAAAAGCAAATGATAGTCACATTTGAGATTTAGAAATCATATCAACAAAGGGTCATTTAATCCTGCTTAATCATCTCCCTCGAAGAAATTTAGAAATGACAGTTGCTCCTTCAGAGTTAGTTAATCGAGAGAAATTGATAGAAAGCAATTCCCAGTCAGTCAATGCTACAGCAGCGAGTGTTAGAAGTGTAAGAAATGTAAAGAGCATCATTGAGGTGTGTGATGAATGCAATAAAAGACATTTTGGAGAGTGTCGATTAAAGTCGGGAGCTTAGTTCTGTTGTGGGTCTACTGATCACTTTCTTTGTAATTATCCTAAGAAGGAAAATGATTTTGGCAATAATCAAATAAGCTTGAAGTAACTTCTCAATGGGGTAGGCTATCTGGAAATGCTAGAAATACTACTCCTAGTCAAGGAAAGAATAGAGAGATGAATGAACAGTCGAAAGCGAGAACATCGACTAAAGATTATGCAATTCGGGCTTGAGAGGAAGCTACTACTCTAGATGTTATTGCGGGTATCTTTTCTCTCTTTGATATTAATGTATATGCATTAATTGATCCTGGATCAACTAATTCGTATATATGCATTACATTAGTAGACAAAAAGAAAATACATGTTGAAGTCACTGAATATTTTGTTAAAATCATGAATTCCTTGGGTTAGTGTGTTTTCGTTAATCAGATATGTATATCATGCCCATCGAAAATTAGGGGTTGCGATTTCCCTGCTAGTTTGATGTTGTTACGTTTTGATGAGTTTGATATGATTCTGGGTATAAACTTGTTGACACTGCATGATGCTATTGTGATTTGTAGAAGAATACATATTGTGCTAAAATGTCAGGATAGCAAACGAGTTCGAGTTAAGACAGACAGATTGGATGGTATGTCTAGTATAATCTCTGCTATGATGGGATATAAATATGTTAAAAAGAGTTGTGAAGCATATTCGCTTATATAGTTGATTCCAAGGTTTCAAAATTAAAACTAGAATTGGTTCTAGTGGTATGTGAGTTCTTAGATGTGTTTCCAGAGGAATTACCAAGGTTACCTTTGACCTGGGAAGTTGAGTTCAGTATTGAGTTGGTGCTGAGAACATCCCTGATATCGATAGCCCCAAACAGAATGGCACCTACAAAATTGAAAGTGTTGGAAGCACAGTTGCAAGAGTTTATTGATAGGGGCTTTGCTTGGCCCAACTTTTCTCCTTGGGGTGCTTTTGTGTTATTTGTTAGGAAGAAAGATGGGTCTATACGATTATGTATTGATTATAGACAACTCAGCAAGGTGAAGATCAAAAGCAAGTATTCCTTACCGCATATTGACGATCTATTTGATCAACTGAAAGGTTAACAGTATTTTCGAAGATTGATCTTCATTCTGGTTACTATCAGTTCCAAGTTAAAGATTCATATGTGGCAAAAACTGCATTTAGGACTAGGTACGGACATTATGAATTTCATGTGATGCCGTTTGTTTGACTAATGCACTTGCAGTATTTATGGATTTGATGAACAGAATTTTCAAACTATTTTTCGATAGATTTATCATAGTATTCATTGATGATATCTTGATTTATTCATGAGATGAGACAGAGCATGCCGAGCATTTGAGAATTGTTTTGCAAACCTTATGTGAAAAAAATTATTTGCTATGTTTAGCAAATGTGAATTCTGGCCTCAAGAAGTCAGATTTTTAGGACATGTTGTATCAGCCGAGGGCAACAGAATTGATATGAGCAAAATTTTAGTAGTTGTTGACTGGAACCCTCTGAGAAATGCATCTTAGGTTAGAAGTTTTCTAGGATTAGACGGGTATTATGGAAGGTTTGTTATGGGATTTTCGATGATTGATACACCAATGAAGAGACTATTGCAGAAAGATGTTAGGTTTGAGTGGTCTTAAAAATGTCAGCAAAGTTTCAATCAGTTGAAAGCATTATTAACTAAAGCACTGGTGTTAGTCCAGTCGAACTCGGGTAAATAATAACTTATAGTGATGCATCTTTAAATGGTTTGGGCTATGTTCTGATGTAAGAAGGCAAAGTGATAGCGTATGCTTCTAGACAGTTAAAGACATACAAAAAGAATTATTCGACAGATGATTTATAACTTGCGGCTATTGTGTTTGTGTTGAAGATTTGGCGACATCATTTATACGGTAAAAAATGCCATATCTTTATAGGTCATAAAAGCTTAAAGTATTTAATGTCACAAAAAGATTTGAATTTGAGACAACGTATGTGGCTCGAGTTATTGAAAGACTATGATTTAATCATTGATTATCATCCGGGTAAGGCAAATGTTGTTATTGATGCTTTGAGTAGAATGTCTCTATTTGCTTTACAAGCATTGAATACATGGTTGACGTTGTCTGGTGATGGTTTGATCTTAGCGGAGTTGAAAGCTAGACCAATTTTTTTGCAACAAATTTATGAGGCTAAAAAATGAGATGACATGTTGATAGCTAAATGGAATCAGATTGAATCGACTCCTTATTCAGATTTCTAGATTAGATATGATAATAGTTTATACTTCAAAGGCAGAATTTTTGTTTCGAGAAATTCAGATCTCATTCAGAAGATTTTAAGAGAAGCATATCATTGTAGCTTGTTTGTTCGTCCTGGTAGCAACAAAATGTATGGTGATTTGAAAGAAATGTACTGGTGGTCGAGTGTGAAACGAGAGATTTATGAGTTCATATTGAGATGTTTAGTATGTCAGCAACTTAAAACTGAACATTAGGTACCTTTTGGTTTGTTACAGCCAGTGATGATTTCGAAATCGAAATGTGATAAACCATAATATATACATATTTTTACCCCATGCTTGGCACATTTATGGATAACTTATCATTAGAATTGAGGAATATGATGCTCTTAATCCTTTAATTTCATGTTTTATACTTAGGTGAGCATAAAGAAGAGAAAAGAGCAAGGAACGGGCCAAAAATAGACAAAATGGGCCCAAATCAGAATTAACATGGCCCAAGGCATTTTCACATGGGAAAACCACACGCCCTTGTGGATTTATCAGCGATGAACATAGCCTGAGCAACCTCACACAGGTGTGTCCCTGACGAGACCTGTTTTAATTCTAGTCAAAAAAGGCTACTTGTGGGCTAAGAAAGGTATTCCAAAGCCTATAAAAACACCCTAAGGGAGGAACAAGGGGACACACAGAGCAGAAAGCAAGGAATTACTCGAAAAACACTGATTGATCCATCTCAGAAGTAGGATATCCATCAAGGCTGAAGATCTCCCTTCAATATCCTTTAAGAGTTTTTAGGTTTTCTTTATGTTTTGTTGTTTTCCCAACTTTGAGATGTTTTCCTTTATAATTATGAACTAAATCCCCTAAATACTTGAAGGGGATGAAACCTAAGATGGATCTTGTTATTAATATCTGAATTATATGATAAATACTTGATTTGTCCTTAATTGTGTTATTAATTCTTGTTGTAATATTTCAAGATATTAATATAAGTTGAATGTGCTTATTCAATGGAGCAAAAGTCCCTGTTTAAAAGTATATCCAACACATTTAAGCGGAGTTGATCGCAATCCTAGACATAGGACGACGAAAATCTACAGGATTAGAGTCAAATCTAATAAGGGAATCCATAATCGAGTTAATGCAGCACTAAGGGTTTTAATTAGAAAGAAATTTCAATTAATCAACCTAGGGTTAGTTGTTCTTAGTCTTGAGAGAGATATTAACATAATTTAGGGATTTTTACGGATCAAAGTCAAGTGACTAAATTGTCTAGTTCAGAGTCTAATAACAAGTGAAGTCTAGGTGGATTCTTCCTTGGGTATTGTCTTAATCAATCAGTTTTCCCAAAAGTATTCTCCCAATTTACTCTTTGTCGCATTTTAGTTTAGTTAGGTTTTAGTTTAAAATAATTCCCCTTTATTTCTAGGCTAGATAAGAAAGTTATTACTAGTACTTTTAGTTCCTGTGGGTTCGACATTCTGGTCTTGCCACTAAACTGTACTATTGTTCGATAGGTGCGATTGCATTTATCATGATAATAGTTAGTTTTTAGGTACGATCATATTACTTTATCAACACACACACGATAGATCAAGTTTTTGGCGCCATTGCTAGGGAACTAAATTATTAGGAACACTCGATTTTTACTACTTTAGCCATTTTTACTTTTATTGCAAATGACTTTTTATTTTTATTTTTACTTGTTACTTTTCTTTTCTTTTATTTGTCTCTGACAGGTGTCTTTAGTTTATGAGTAGAAGAAACCCGTTAGGACCTTTGCTTTTTGATAGTGATATAGAAGTTACAGTTCACAGAAACTGAAGAGAAATAAGGCGAAGCTTACAGTACGTAGAAGAAGGGCAAAAGGACAAAACCGAGTCTACTGAAGAGATGGTGGCAAATTCAAGTAATCCACTACCTCCTGTGGTAGCTGCAAATCCTGTGAATCAAAACCCTGCTCCTCGTACTATGTATGACTATGCTAAGCCTAATTTAGCTGGTATTGAATCTAGTATTGCTAGGCCTGCTATTGCTGCAAGTAATTTTGAACTGCAACCTAACACCATTCAGATGATTCAACAATTTGCTCAGTTTGATGGTTTGCAGGATGAGGATTCTAACACACATTTAGCAAACTTTTTGGAATTCTGTGACACTTTTAAGATTAATGGCATTTTTGATGATGCCATTCGCCTTCAGTTATTTCCCTTTTCTTTGAGGAATAAAGCTAAACAGTGGTTGAACTCTCTACCACGAGGGTCCATCATTACTTGGGAACAAATGACCGAAAATTTTCTTTTAAAATATTTTCTGCCGGCTAAAACGACAAAGTTGAGGAATGACATATATTCTTTTGTTCTGATGGATTTAGAGACACTTTATTATGCATGGGAGAGATACAAGGACTTGTTGAGAACGTGTCCTCACCATGGGTTACCTTTGTGGCTACAGGTTCAGACTTTCCACAATGGTTTGAACCCCTCAACAAGGCAAATGATATATACAATTGCTGGTGCAACCATAAACAACAAAACACTTAAGGAGGCTTATGAGTTTATAGAGGAGATGTCACTGAATAGCTATAAGTGGAAGTCATGAGGACAAAGACACAAAAAGCTACTGGTATTTTCAATATTGATGCAGTCATTATGCTTTCTAGTCAGGTAGAACTTTTGAATAAAAAGATTGATGATTTAGTTTGTTCTGCACAAGTACATCCAGTGATGAGGTATGATTCAATTGCAGGAGGGATGCATAACACTGATTATCAACCCTACAATCCTAGCACTAAGGAAGAACAAGTCCACTATATGTGTAACAATTCTAGATCCTAAAATAACCCGTAATACTTGTAATGCAGGTTGGAGGAACCACCCCAATTTCTCATTGGGTGGTCAAGGAAATCAAAGGCCACCACCCCCTACAGGCTTTCAACAACCACCCTACCAACAAGAGAAAAAGTCAAACCTTGAAGAGATGCTCATGAAATTTATCTCAGTGTCAGAAACCTGTTTCCAAAACACCGAGACAGTACTCAAAAATCAGCAAGCATCGATTCAAGGGCTCGAAACCCAGATAGGACAACTTCCTAAGCTGATCTCTGAAAGATCACAAGGCGTCTTGCCAAGTAACACAGAAACTAACCCAAGGGAGCAAATCTGTGCTATTACCATGCTTGACAAAGGAGAGTTAGTTCAGAACGAATCAAAACTAAGGCAAGAAGCTGTGGTAAGTAAAGGTAAGGTCGAGGTAAGTCACAAAGAGCCATTCAATAAAGAATATAAGCCTCGTGTCCCATACCCAAATGTGACAAGGAAAGACTACATAGATGAACAATTTGGTAAATTCCTTAAGCTCTTAAAAAAATTACATATTAACTTACCATTTATTACAGCACTTTCACAAATGCCAAACACCGTTAAATTCTTAAAAGAGCCTTTAGCAAACAAACGGAAGTTGGATGAGTCGTTGCAAGTGGTGCTAAATGCAGTTTGCTCAACTATCCTGCAAAACAAGCTACCCAATAAACTGAAAGATCCAGGGAGTTTTATGATTCCTTATTTAATTGGCAGTTTGAATGTTAAAAATGCCTTCCTTGTTTAATTGGTAGTTTGACTGTTAAAAATGCCTTACCTAATTTAGGGGCTAGTATAAACATAATGCCTTATAAAATGTTTAAACAACTAGGTCTGGGGAAACCCAAACAAATTAGGATGAGCATTCAATTGGTTGATAAAACCATTAGATTTCCTAGGGGTCTAATTGAAGATGTTCTTGTTAAAATTAACAAATTTATATTCCCAGTAGACTTTGTTGTTTTAGACATGGATGAGGATAGCAATGTGCCATTAATTTTAGGACGACCCTTTTTAGCAACTGCTAGGACTATCATTGATGTGGGCACCAGTGAACCCACGCTTCATGTAGGCGATGACATGATTACTCTTCAAGCTCGTCATTCTGTTAAGATGTCTAATGATAAATATGATATTACGAATCCTTTTAATAAGAATAATTCACTATCCAACCCTCTTTGTAGGACACTCTTAGTGAACACTTAATTGAGCCATGCTCAAGTTCATACAACGACAAGGGAGCAATCCATGAAAAGTAAATGCTACAGATTGAAGAACTAGAAAAATGGCAGAACTATAGCAAAGAGGAACCTAGGACACGTTAAGCAGAACCGGTGTAAATCCATGATGAGCTCACAGATAGATCGAGTCAATTTAAGGTTGGAGATAAGGTATTATTAGATAAAACAAACCCTAGAATCGTAGATTTTGAGCTTAATGTAAATGATATACCCTCATTCACGGTAATAAAGGCTTACCCTTATGGTACGATGGAGGTTAATCATTCTAAACATGGCACTTTCAAGGTAAATGATCATCAACCTAAACTTTATAGAGGTGAGAATTTTAGGAATGATAGAGAGGAGCTTAGGCTCCACAAAGCCTTGTAAAGGTGCACGCAAGGTAAAGTCAAGCTTAGACTTTAAACAAGCACTTCTCGGGAGGTAACCCGAGCACTAACATTGTTGATTACTTTGTTTCAATCTACAACATCTAAATCACTAAGTCCTTAAACACATTTTTTTCTAAGCCACGCGACCAGGCACGCGGGCGTGCCTGAGACCGTGGCCACACCACGGGCAGGAACACTGCCGTGTAATATGGCCTTGTGAAAATTGGACTTTGAAATTTTGAAAACTTACTGAGACACAGGATGCGACAAAGGCACACGGGAGTACCTATCACCCGTGGGCAACACTGCCCAAGAACACACGTGCATTCAACTAAACCCCACAGTCGTGCGATATGGTCGTGGGCGAACCTGAGTAAATCACACGGGTGTGCGACATGCCCGTGTTTATTACCCATGGATGAAACTAAGAAAATAACACGGGCACTTCAACCAACCACATACCTGTGCCTATAAGCCGTGGTCAATACTGATGAAAGGCACACGGGTGTGCGAAACGCCAGTACCCGAAGACTGTGGTCGATACTGACTACCAAAACACGGGCGTGTAAGACACCATACGGGCGTGGGAGAAGCGAAGACCTTAGTACATGGCCGTGTGACACAACCATGTGAGCCACACAATCTGGACACACGAGCGTGTCCAAAGCCTTGTGACAAAGGGGCAAATTAAATTTTGCGACAAACACAGGCTAACCACAAGCCACACAAGCGTATGACATACCTGTGCAGCCCATCACAGGACCTAAACGTGACCGTGCCCATTTTAAAACCCCCAAAACCTAATGTTTTTCTCATTTTATTTATTTATTTATTTTTATTTTTTCTCTTTCTTTATTTTTGATGTTTTTCCTTTTCCTTTTATCCTCATGGTGCTTATCGAGTAATGCTTTAATTCTCTCCACAGTTGTGTTTATTTTCTTGTAACACCCCAAACGTAGCCCAGACATTATGCCCAGATCTGTAGCGTCACATGGACAATCGATTCAGTTACGTTTATCCTTTTAACAAAATGTTATGTTGGTTGTTGGAAAACCGTGATTGATAGTCTGTAATTGTTTGGCATTATCAGATTTAGAAACCAATTTTTTTAAAAAACCCTCATTATTGTGACATCATCATTGAGTTATCCAGTTATTATGCAAAGCATGTTTAAAAACATTTGTGATTAAGTTTGGAAAACCCGCATATTCTAGTCTACCGTTTAAAACCAAATAGTAAAGAAACCCAAAACCAAATACCTGAGTGGCCTTATTACAACATAAATCTGAAATTAAAAATGGAATGAAAATAAAATAATAAAATAATTTAAACCAACTAAATCCAGAAGCATGATCCATGTGGCCACCTCGAGTCCCTCGTAGCCCTAAGTCCACTATGGTTGGGGGTTACCTGCATAGATAGAATCAATAGGGTGAGTTTGTGAAAACTCAGTGTGTAATGAAACCCAACCAGTGTCAGAGATCAGTCAAATCTCAGTCTGGGCCGAAGCCTTATTCAGATACAAGTCATACTATATAACGCCCTAGTTTTCGAGATTTTTGGGATTTTGCTTGAATTTATTTTTTGCTTGTATGGATGTGTTAAATTATGTTTTGAGTGTATTAGTGGACCTTTAGAAGGCCTAGGCTTAAGTTATAGCATAGTGGAATTTTAAAATTTTAGACTTAAAGAGAAGGGGCCTTGAGTAAGTGGGCTTTTAAACAAAAATTGGTAATTTAAGACTCAAAATGGCTTGTGGTAGGGTGGCAAGGAAATGCCACTTAAGAGACAAGGGAGTGAGGTGTGGAAGCTGTACAAGGGCTAAGGTTTGAATCCATGGCATAGCAAAGTGTCATTTATTTTTGTGCTTATGTAGGGTAAGTGATGGAACTCAAGTGAAACTCTGTTGGGAAGAGTTGGAGGTGTTCATGGGATTGAGTTAAGGAGGGATAAGGGGAGAAATTTTAGGTATTTTGAATGGGAACAAGTGATGGCTGAACATAGGACTCTTGAGGAAGCATTTTCGGTTGGGTCTTTGGCTTGGCATAATCGGCAAAGGGTGTTAGAGGTGCTAGCCGATTGTAGCTTGGGTCCTAGTGGGCTTTAGTTTTGGCATTTTCGTTAGGTGTAAGTGCCAAATTCTTTAGTAGCTAATCTCTAGGTTTTGGCAAATCTTTCTTGTCGAATAGGTGTAGTACCTCTTAGGGTTTTCTGTTCTTTTTCTATTCTCCTTTCTTTAGTTCTAAGAGCCTAAAATGCAACCATCATCTTCCTTTGTGCCGATTTGTGCAAGGAAACCGAACTCTTCTCTTTTCTTCACTTTTCTTCCAAAGCTGAGCCTATCATCTCTTTCTTTTCAAAACCGAATCTGTCACTTCCCTTCTTTTCTCTTCTTTCCACTCTTCTCTTCTTCTTTTCTCTATTAGTTAAAGTAATCTCTTTTCTCAAAGCTTTCTAGCCAATACCATAAAAGTCGAAACCCAAAGTTATTGTTGTCGATTTCTCCATTGGTTGAATCCCATTCTTTTCTTTAACTAAATTCTTTCAAAAGCCAAACCTCACAACCCTCCTAACCTCTGTCGACATCCCATCTCCATTCCATAAACATCTACTCTTCTTCTTCTTCCTACAAAGGCCGAACCTCCAAACTCAATAGTGATTCGGGAACTGACTCTTTAGATCTCTTGGATCAATTCTATTTTCAAGTTTGATTAAGATCTATACTAGATCTGGATTAGACTGGATCGGGATCACTTCTGAAAATAGATCATTGGTAAGTACTCGAAACCCCTTTTATTCATTAACTTGTGATTCAAGGCCGAAAACCCTTAACTCCTTAGGGTGGCTGTCGTTTTTGAACTAAGGGTTTTATTAGCCTCTTTCTTTCAATTCTTTTGTGTTTTAGTGTGGATAGAAGGTGATCTAACAAGGAGCATTGGAGGCTAGGATCGTGGGGCAATCTAGATCTAGATCTAGTTATTGATTTCGGCAAAGGTAAAGGATTAAGGGCCTTAGAAGGTGTTGGCCGAATATGGTAGGTTGTTAGATTCATTAATTCTGTTGATTTGTAACTAACAGTGTGGTTAAAAACGACTGTAGGATTAATTCGGTGCGGATCTCGTCGTAGTATATCGCAAATTAGGTGTGTAATCGACACCCACTAGTAGACTAGATCGGCAAAAGTTGAAAAACCAAAATGCCTAAATTTCGGCATTTCGAAGGTTTACGGGCATGCGAGCGCTCGTGGGTTGGTTAAATCGATAAAATCTGTAATCACAAATGGTAAGGATGATGGGTGCGCGATTTCATGCACGTTGGTGGTTTTGGGCCTCGGAGGGTTGAATTTGGGCCCAATGGGCTTACGGGCCCATATGGGTGAAAACAAGTGGTAAGCATATTCTAGTAGTCTGACTATTAAATCTGCTAAAACATATTTAAAATATGGGCTTAGTGGGCCGTAATAGCTAGTGGACACTATTGGGCTCATTAGGGGTTTTAGGCCCGATAACTCTAAATAAGTAAAATGGGCTAAATAAGTTACTTAGATGACACTTAGACTGTTAACATCTGTATGAGCATGAAACCCTAAAAATTGGCAAACTTACTGAAATACCCCTTAAGGGTGGAAAATTATGGTTTTACCCCTAGGTGCAAAAAGACCATTTTACCCCTAGGGTTAAGTTGATTGAATTGCATGCTAAAATTATATCTGTTCACTCTATGCCATGTCATTATATACACTGTGCATGGGATCAAGTTTTGATGGAGGAAGTGCTAAGTGGCAATGTGTGACAGCCTTAATTCGACCCTAATCGGAGGAGTGGTTTCGGAACCCGCTAAACCGAGTTAGAAAATTTGTTAGATGTTATAATTTGTGAGTTTTACATGTGAATTATTATGTGCTAATAGTTGATGTGGAAATTTGATCATCTAAGTGGCTAATTAATTAAAGAGGACTTAGTTGTTAATTTTTAAAAGGGTGGTAGATAGATTTTAAAGTGACTGAATCTTAAGGTTTACTATTGTGGAGGATTTGCATGCTTATTTGACCATTTTCTATTCATGTTCACGGTAGTGGGGGTTGTTATGATGCATTATGTGTTTTAAATTAATAAATTATATATTTATAATATGTTATAATTAAAATTTGATATAATAAAAGTGAATATGGTGATAAAAACAAGGTTAGCTTCATAGCCTTCATTTTAGCCGAAACTAAAGAAAACAAATAGGAGAAGAAGCTCTTGGATATTCGGTCTATAGAAGGGCTAAAATTCAAGGTAAATACTTGTTAAATTGATGTTAAAATTGATGTTTTGAGTTCCTAGCTTGATGCTACCTTAAACCCATGGATTTATTCTCTTGAATTGGTTATGTGGCATGTTCGGTATTGGATAAGAAATGTCAATTTTGATAGTTGAAAATAGAATTGGAATAAGGAGTGTTTGATAGACTTAGAAGATGAAATTGTAAGTGATTATGAGCTTATAATCTTAATTAGTGAAATTTATGTTTAATATGACTTAATTGCTTAGGAAGTCATTCGGCCATGGAAATTGAGCATGGAAGAATCTGGTGTTGGATGTTCTTATTGATATATGAATCTGAAATTTTAGTTTGAAGTTTGGTAATTGTGTTAAAGATAAACATTAAACCTTTATGTTTTATGGTCTTGTAAGTTAGGTGTAAAACGAATGGTATTTTAATGCTTGGCATGAAATTAGTTGTTAAATGAGTTATGAACCTATTATAATTTGAAAATTGATGGTTTTATGGATAAGGGGCATTCGGCAATAGAGGTTAAATTATAAAAAAAAAAAAACCCTCACATTAGTAAATTGAAGTAAAATTTGATTCTCTATAGGATTAAATTACCTATGACCGAATGTGATGAATTTGTCAAGAAATAAATTTAGTTAAATAAAATTCGGTTAATGGTGTGTATAGAATAATTGAATGCTAATTTGATTAACTCTCTAATGGCGAAATGTGTTAAACCTTAAAGCATGATTTTGTTTAACCAAGGGAGAATAGAATCGTGTTATTTTGTTTCATATGAGCTTGAATTTTATGCAAGAACTCGTTGAATTAAATGGTAATGCCGAATGTGAATTATGTATAATTGTAACCTTGTGTATTTGGCCATTTAGGTAATGTAACCATGATGAGATGTTAACTTTGTAGATGAAGTATGAAATACTTACATTAGTTATGAACATTCGGCCAAGGTGAAATTTTGAGTAAAAAAATCATGGAAGTGTGGATGTCGAGTGTGTAATAAGGGTTATAGATATATATATATTCGGTTGTGTATAAATTTTGGTTAAATGATGATTTTGTAATATTGAGAGTGGATTATTAAATAGTAAACATTATTTAATTGAAGCTCAAGAACAAGGGACACTGAATTCGGATAAGGGGAAAGTGAAAGTACTTGAATAACTATTGAAATTGTTCATCAACTTTTGAGGTAAGTTTTGAGTAGTAAATTCTAGCACATACTTGAAGATGATATATATATATATATTATTTGAGGCATTGTGGCTATTTGATCTTATTTGAATAAAACTATTTGTGAAATGAAATGGTATAAGATTTATAGTCGTAGGGTTATTTGGAAATGAAAGTTAAGAGAAATATATGTGCATACGGGATTGATGTGTCTACTTACATTAAACCAAATGTGTAGGGAAGGATATATGTATGTGTTTGGGCCGATGATTATTCATGAAGTAATGTCAAAATATGTATGATGTGCATATGTCGAAATAAGCAAGTGAAGTACAAATATGGTATGCTATGTGATACATATTAAAATGTGAATAAATGTGCATAAAAATTCAGTTATGTGTATTCGGGCCTTTGTGCCTAGCAAGCTTCGTGCCGGTGATGTATATTTAGGCCTTCGTGCCTAGCAGGCTTCGTGCCGGTGATGTATATTCAGGCCTTCGTGCCTAGCAGGCTTCGTGCCGGTGATGTGTATTCGGGCCTTCGTGCCTAGCAGGCTATAAGCCAGTGATATGTTCAGGCTTCGTGCCTAGCAGGCTTAATGTCGGTGATTCGAGTAAAGTTTCAGACTATGAGAATTTGCGATATAAGTTCAATTGAATATGCTCAAATTATTAAGTTGGCCAGGTATGTATCATGTACTCATGTGTGAACTTAATATAGATTGAATCACAAGTATTAAGATTGATGAATATGTGAATAAATGTTATATTTACGTATGAAATGGTGATACAATCGGCCTTTGTAAGATGCTATATGAAAATATGAGATTTAGCCACATTATATGAGTTTGAATTAATGGAAAGCATGTGCTGAATTTTTCCTTATGTATAGATGTGTATTCGGCTAAGTGGTTAGGTAATTATAAAATGAGCTTGGAGATATGGTATATTAGTGTGAATATAAGTTTTAAATTGTTTGTATTGCTCAAAGCTTACTAAGCTTATGGAAGCTTATCCATTGTTATGTTTTCTTCTATTTTTATAGATCTTGTTTTGAAGCTACGGGCTCGGGGATCCAAGCTTAAGTCATCCACACTATCATTGTTATTTTGGTACTTTCAATAGTTACTTCATTTTGAAACAATGGCATGTATAGGCTAAGCATTCTATTTTGGAATTTAGATTCATTTTGACCTTGTAAATATAAGAGCCATGCGAAAATGGCTTAATAGTTCTTAAATACGAATGAATTGTTGGATGGGGTTATGTGAATGGTTATTTTGCACTATTGCCAATCAGGGAAAAAGGCATATAGATTTATGTTATTCACATATGTTTAGGTGGAATCAATTTATGAATTAATATTGTTCATTTGGTAAACCTTAGAGTTTTATATATTGTTAGGGATGGAATGGCAATGTGAATTGAATCACCTTTTGGTTGTACTCACTTTGAAGTTGCTTACTTTCGGTGGTGTGTAAATACAAATGTGAAATTTATGTTTGGTTTGTATTCATAAGTCTCTGTAGTCATGTTAGTTAAAATACCTTGTAACCCTATCCGGTGACTAATTTAGGTTAGGGGTGTTACAGAATGCCACGTTTACTGATAGAGGCTTTGCCTAGTTTTATTGTTTAGTGGCTCGGCCACGTTATCTGATTTAAGCAGCTAAGTTGCGACTATGGTGTGTAGGGCTGGGTGGGTTGAGTTATTCCCCACATGGTGTGTAGGGCTGGTACGGGTGGAGTGTAGGGCTGGATTTGGCTGTGCATAAATACTATTCTGTTACTATAATGGGCCTATGGGCCATAATGATTTCTGAATAGGGCTAAGGCCCAGTAATTACTGTTTATTGAATAGGGCTAAGGCCCAGTTAATATTGTATTTGGATAGGGCTTAGGCCCAGTTAAGCTTGAATTGATTTGGACTCTGGTTGGGTTTAGCTTACACACTGAGTTTCACAAACTCACCCCTTTCTTTTCATGCATGCAGGTGAGCCCCAACCTTAGAGGACTTAGAGCTAGAGGGATTCGGAGTGGCCACGTGAACTGCATTTGGTTATACCTTCTTAAAATTATTTGTTTCAGTATTTTCTTAATTTATTTTATTTTAGGTTTTAAATTTGTAATAAGGCCGCACATTGGTTATTTTTATTCTTATTTTTATTTTGGTTTTAATTATTTAATTATCACTTGTTTAAAATCGATAGAGTTAGGCTGCACGGGGTTTTTTTTAACAAAAATTAATCAATGTTTTCAAAACATATTGTACGCAACAAATGGTTAACCTAATGACGAGTAAGATCTTTTAAAGAAATAAAACTGATAGTGGATAGGACTTCATAAATTGATCACCAGCTTTTTCTCCAAACTCCTAAAAGTGTTTTGCTAAGTCACACTAAACATATTAACTAAGGAATGAGGTGTAATTCACTGTCCATGTGACACACCAGATCTAGCCATAACGTTTGGGCCAGGTTTGGGGTGTTACATACTGGGCCTTGGCCCTTTTCAGAAACAGAGTGGGCATTGGGCCCATTTCAGATACAGAACAATATATATATAAAAATGTATGTATGCAAAACCCAAGCCCAATCCAGCCCTACACACCACCCGTACCAGCCCTACACACCATGTGGGGAATAACTCAACCCACCCAGCCCTACACACCATAGAAGCATAGCTGCTAATGCAGAAATCGTGGCAGAGCCACCAGAACAGAAATACAAGGTAAAGCCTCTAAGCAGATTACGTGGCAATGCCACTTTTAGCACTTCCTTCATATCAATAACCCAACCCCATGCAAACTAGAGTGCTGCATGACATGGGCATACAGAATATCAGATACAATAACATGCAAATCAGTCAACTAATTCTAAGGGTAAAACAGCCATTTAGCATCTAGGGGTAAAACGGTAATTTTTACCCTTCAAGGGTATTTTGGTAATTTAGCTACGTCTCTAAGTTTCATATTTAATACAACCTTCTAGCAGGTTTAACGTCACTCCGAGCGACTCGAATAGTCCATACATTCATATAGTGCCATCGGCCCGAAAACCCCTAATGGGCCTAATGAAGCCCACATGCTACTGTGGCCCGCTCAGTCCAATTTTACACATATTATCCAAAATTTAATATCCAATTTACTAGAGATCACTTATCGTATACTTTTACCCATATGGGCCCGTAAGCCCATTAGGCCCAACTTTAGCCCATCGTGGCCCAGAATAGCCCAAATGTACAAAAATACGCACAGCGGCCCTTACAGTCCAAATTTCCAATTTCACGATTTCGTATCGACACACGAGCGCTCGCACGCTCATAAGCCCTATAAATGCAGGCATTTTGGCTTTTTGACTTTTACCGATCTAAGCTACTAGAGGGTGTCATTAAACACCTGATTATGATTAAAGTTAGACGCTCCCGCGAATGATTAACCTAAAGCAATTTAACCACAACGTCAAACCATAATCCAATTGAAAATCAACACCATGTTGACTTACCTATTCGGCAACCACTATCATATCACCATCACTTACCTTAGTCGAAATCTAGCCCACATATCTAGATTGCCTTGCTATCTCTTATCCACCAACACCCTTCACGAGATCAACCCTTAAGATTGGTTATGGACAGAAGTAGACAAAAAGAGAAAACATGAATCGATTTCCAAAGAAAGATAAAGGCCGAGTAGTATAAAAAGGTTAGGGGTTTCGACTTTTTATTAATCACTTGTAAGAGAAGAATAAGGAAGGAAATCACTTACCCAAAATTCACCTGACTGAAACGAAACCACCAAAAGATGTTACCGATACTCTGAGCCCAGATCTATGCTCGATCTACTCCGAACACAAGGGAAGAAGGTGAATAGATGAAAGGGTTGGAAAATAATAGAGAATAGGAGATGAAATTCGGCTTTTGAGAAGAGCACACTAAAGAGAGTTTGAGGTTGCGGTTTTGAAAGAAAAGGTGAGAAGAAGTTATGAAAAGAGAGGGAATAGCAACAGAGAGATGAGGGGCTTGAAGGTTTTGGCTTTTTAGAATAGAGATGATGAGTGTTTGGCCAAAGGAGAAATCGGCTAGGAGAAGACTAAATGTTTTGGGTTTCGGCTTTTAAAGTAATCGACCAAGAAGGGTTCTAGGTGAATTGATTTCAACCAATAAAGAAAAGAGGAAAAAGATGATAGGTTCGGCTAGCCACCAAAGAAAAGAAGAAGGAAGAATGGTCTAGGGGTCGGCTATAGTAAGCATTTAGGTAGAAGAAACAAACAATCACCAACACCTGAAGGTACCCCAAAAGAAATCGGCACCTCCTAAATCAACCCACCGAAACGCAAAAGCAACCAAATCCCGAAAGAAAATCCAAAAAGAGGATTCATACACACACTCACCTTCCTTAATTGCCAAAATGTCCAAAAGCATAAGCCCTTGCCGATTTGCCTAGCTACACTTCCCATTCGGCTACCACCTCTCCATTTGAAATCTCCACAATTTTCTCCAAAAATCTCTTTTCCCCTACCAACTTTATCCATATCTCTAGTGACCGATTCTCTAACCACCTTCAAAAGTTTAAATTCCAGCCACTTCTTACCCAAGCCAAGCAGTAAAATAAATATACATTGCTTATGAAGGGAATCAAACCTTAGCTCCCTCACACGCCATCTCCTGCGTTTTAAATGGCTCCACTTAGCCATTTTATCACAGGCTTACTTGTGCTATAAAACCCAAACAATAATTTAAAAGCCCACCCTGCCAAATTCTATTCTTACATAAGGCTAAAATTTAAAATTCTACTAAGCTTTAGGCTTAAACCTAGGCCATCTAAAGGCCAACTAAATATACCCAACACATCATTACAACCCATCAAGCCATGTAATAATAAATTCAAGCAAAAATTCAAAAACCCTAAAAATTAGGGCATTACATTTCTTCAGTAGCCCCGAATCATGCACTTCAAGTAGCTCTTTCCCTAATTTCGCTTCCACTATTTCGAGGATTTCATCCAAAATTCAGGAAGTTTCACTTCTCTCCTTATCTTATGATATTAGGCCTTTATTCTTCTTATTTATCTTTGTACATTGAGGACAATGTACATCTTAAGTGTGGGGGGATTATTCATAGCATTATCAGAAAATCCCTAAATTTTATCTTATTCTCAAGTCAATTCCTTATCCCTTTTAGAATGAATTTTGATTGATTTATGATTTTTATTGATATGTTTTTGAATTAAATCATAGGTAGTTGTGCATTGCTGGTTTAAACTTTGAGTCATTAGAGAATCAAGCATGATAAGTTGATTTATGAGAATTAAAATTTTTCTAGGTTATTTCCCCAAATTTATGTATTACCTTGACATTTGAAATTCATAGGATTGACATCAAAAGCCTAAATTTTTGTGACATTTTGAGCCTTTAGAGCAATATCCTTTCTTGCTCACTTTTTGTTACTTATGAGTGTGTCAACATTGATTTGTTATTCTAGAACTTGCTTCTATTATACATGTCTATACCACACCATTGATTTGATTACCGAAATGATAAAGGCACCTAGGTTTACTCATCCCATAAAAAGCTTACCCTCATAATCAACCCTTAGTGAACCCCCTTGAGCCTAACAAACCATTTATTGATTTACCCTTAATATTAACCCATAAGCCTATTTTTTATTCCTTGAGAATTTCCCTCATTTTATTTGATCCCCATTTTTGTCGAGATTTGATTTGAATAAATTACCTAGCTACTTTCTTATATTCAGTTAGTAAAGTTTCATACTTGAATTTGTTCTTAAAAAAAACATATACAAAGTTATTTCAGTTGTTAATTTGTCGTTGAATATGTTATGAAATTCTAATGTTCTTGATCCTAAACGATGTTATTCATGAGGAAAAAGCTCAATTCTAGAAATATTTACTCAATAATGTAAATTCTTAATATTAGTTATTTTCTAGCTAGGTAATTGTTCAGTTCAATCTTGATTCTAGCCCTCTCTTTCAGCTTGCATCCACACCCCTAGCCAAAGCCCCGTTCCAACCCTCTAAAGACCTTTTGATCAGTGTATCATCTCAATTTATAGTGGTGGAGATTTGATTTTCATCCAAGCCTATGGTAATAACTTTTCATGTTGACTAGTAAGTGCTTAATTTTTGAACCCTAAACACTTTGAGTGATTTGAGTGAACCTTTAGTAAGGATGTCAACTCTTGTTAAGTTTTATAAAGGTGATTATTTAAATAAGGGATGATGCCTATGTTTCTGTGATAAAATGATCAACTTCAATTGCTTAAGACTTTGATGCTCTTTTAGTTGAATTCTCAATATATAATTACTTGTGAATTAGTTCAAAACATTATTGATAGGAATTATAAGTTGAGAGGAACGAATTTTGATTGTAAGTTAAGGATTTTGCTTGAGGACAAGCAAAGGCTTAAGTGTGGGGGTATTTGATAAACCATAATATATACATATTTTTACCCCATGCTTGGCACATTTATGGATGATTTATCATTAGAATGGAGGAATATGATGCTCCTAATCTTTTAATTTCATGTTTTATACTTAGGTGAGCATAAGGAAGAGAAAAGAGCAAGGAACGGATAAAAAACAGACAAAATGGGCCCAAATTAGCAATAACACGACCCAAGGCATTTTCACATGGGAAAACCACACGCCTGTGTGGATTTATCAGTGATAAACATAGCCTGAGCAACCTCACACGGGCGTGTCCCTAACGAGAACTGTTTTAATTCTAGTAAAAAAAGGCTACTTGTGGGCAAAGAAAGGTATTCCAAAGCATATAAAAACACCCTCAGGGAGAAATAAGGGGACACACAGAGCAAAAAACAAGGAATTACTCAAAGAACACTGATTGATCCATCTCAGAAGTAGGATTTCCATAAAGGCTGAAGATCTTCCTTCAATTTCCTTCAGGGGTTTTTGGGTTTTCTTTATGTTTTGTTGTTTTCCCAACTTTGAGATGTTTTCCTTTATAATTATGAACAACATCCCCTAAATACCTGAGGGGGATGAATCCTAAGACAGATATTGTTATTAATATCAGAATTATATGATAAATACTTCATATGTTCTTAATTGTGTTATTAATTCTTGTGTTAATATTTCAGGATATTAATATAAGTTGAATGTGCTTATTTGGTGGAGCAAAAGTCCTGTTTAAGAGTAGATGCAACACAATTAAGTGAAGTTGATTGCAATCCTAGACATAGGACGACGAAAATCTGCCAGATTAGAGTCAAATCTAATAATGGAATCCATAGATCGAGTTAATGCAACACTAGGGTTTTTAGTTAGAAAAAAAATTAAGTTAATCAAACTAGGGTTAGTTGTTCTTAGTCTCGAGAGAGATATTAACATAATTTAGGGATTTCTACGGATCGAAGTCAAGTGAATAAATCGTCTAGTTCAGAGTTTAATAACAAGTGAAGTCTAGGTGGACTCTTCCTTGGTATTGTCTTAATCAATCAGTTTTCCCAAAAGTATTCTCCCAATTTACTCTCTATCGCATTTTAGTTTAGTTAGATTTTAGTTTAAAACAATTCCCCTTTATTTCTAGGCTAGATAATAGAAAAGAAGTTATTACTAGTACTTTTAGTTCCTATGGGTCCGACATTCCGGTCTTGCAACTAAACTATACTACTGTTTGATAGGTGCGCTTGCCTTTATCGTGATAATAGTTAGTTTTTAGGTACGATCATATTACTTTATCATCACACACACGATAGATCAAAATGGAATAGTGTCACAATGGATTTTGTATCAGGATTGCCTTCGTCTCTGAGAAAGAAAGATGTAATTTGGGTTGTCGTTGATCGTCTGATGAAGTCCACAAATTTTATACCGGTGTGTACAGATTATTCTCTTAAGAGTTTAGCTAAGTTATATGTTGTTGAGATTGTCAGATTACAAGTGGTGCCAATTTCTATTATTTCTGATAGAGATCCACGGTTTACATCATGATTTTGGAGCAAGTTACATAATGCTCTAGGTACTCGTTTACATTTTAATACCACGTTTCATTCTCAGACTGTGGCTAGTCAGAGCGAGTGATACAAATAATTGAAGATATGCTTCAATGTTGTATTTTAGAGTTCGAAGGCAACTGGGGGAAATTTCTACCATTAGTCGAATTCAAATACAAAAATAGTAATCAGTCGAGCATAAAGATGGCACCACATAAAGCTTTGTATGTAACACCTCAAACTCGGCTCAAACATTATGGTCAGATCTAGTGTGCCACATGGACGGTGAATTACGCCTCGTTCCTCTTATAAGAAGTTCAGTGTGACTTAGCAAAATCATTTTAAGAGTTTTGTGGAAAAACAACAAGTTTTTTAATTTAAGAAAATCCTATCCACTATCAGTTGGGGGTTAACTTTTAAAAGATCTTGTTATAGAGTCGTTATTATTAAATTATCCATTTGTCACATAGAGAAAGTTTTGAAAACGTTTGTTAATTTAAAAATCCGCGCAGCCTTAGTTTATGAATTTTAAACAAGTTATAATTAAATAGTTAAAAATAAAAACAAAAATAAAAATAAAAATAAAATAATTAACGAGCGGCCTTATTATAGATTTAAACCCAAAAAATTAAGTAATACTGAAATAAATAATTTAAAAAAATATATATAAAACCAGAACAGTTCACGTGGTGTAATATCCCGAATTAGGGCCTAATCGGAATAGTGGTTTCGTGACCACAAATCCGAGGTAGAAATAATTATTTTATAATTATTTTGATGTTTATGATATGATTTTATGATGGTTTGAAAATTTCGTGAAGAAATTCTAAGCGTAAAGTGCTTAATTTGAAATTAGGGACTAAATCGAATAAGTTGCAAAACTTGCATTCTAGAAGTTTCTAGTATGAAATTGCTTTGGAATATTAATTAGGAGGTCTTAAATAGAATTTGACCAATTTTAAGTTCATGGACAAAATTTGGACATGGATGGAATTTTTGAAAGTTTAGTCAGGAGGGGCATTTTGGTCTTTTGGATATTAACATGAAATAAAAAGGGAAAAATAACACAAAATTGGTCATCTTCTTCATTACCACGAAATTTCAAGGGTTCTCCATAGCTAGGGTTTGTTTCAAGCTTCCAAGCTTCATAGTAAGTGATTCCAAGCCCCGTTTTTAATGTTCTTTACGTTTTCGTAGTCCCGGTAACTCGATAAAGCTTATGTTAGCAATAATTTAAGTTAGGGTTCATATTTGGAAAAATACCCATAGGTGAAATTTGTGTATTTTGATGTTTTATGATAGAATATGAGGTTTTAAATTATGTTAAACAACTTGTGCTACTCGGTTTTAAGTAAAAACGAGTAAAACGGCTTAATCGGTAAAAGTACATATTGTTCATAAGTATGTGTTTTAGTGGGAATTTGAGCTTGCTAATGGTAAATAAATGATCAGCATGTCCTAAAACATAAGAATTTGTGATAAAATTTAATTTCCGAACTTTGGGGCAAAAGTGTAAATATGCAAAAGTTTCGGGGCAAAATTGTAATTTTGTCAAAATTTGAATTTAGGACTATTTTGATAATGAGAGTATTAAATAAGCTAAATGTGTTCTTTTAGATCAAGAAAGACGTGGAATCAACCTTGATCGAGGAAAAGAAAAGATTTTGGACTAAATTGCAAAATTGCTATATTTTGTACCGAGGTAAGTTCATGTGTAAATAATGTAACATAATTGCTATTTTAAGTGATTTAATGTTATTTATATGATATGATACTTGTTATTACGAATATTATGCTTTGTGAAATATTATGTATTGGTATGAAAAGTATGCGATTAAATTGATAAGTATGAGATGCAAGCAACGTATTGGTTCTGATATTCCGAGGAGAACGACGGGGAAATGTGTGATTGAGAAAAATCCTGTTTGAACCTTGGGAATAGACTAGGATACAAGTGACATGTCACTAGGACGGTTGGGCATCCGAACTCGTTGAGTTGAGTCCGAGTTCACTTATGGATGCAAATGTCCGAACTCGTTGAGTTGAGTCCGAGTTCGTGAGATGTAACTAGGCATCCGAACTCGTTGAGTTGATTCCGAGTTCACTTATGGATGTGAATGCCCGAGCTCGTTGAGTTGAGTCCGAGTTCGCTTATGGGCGGGTTACATGATTGATTGATTACATATGTGGCACTTATGTGCAAATGATCCGTGTATCCGAGTTATATTCCGATGTGCTCAACGGGTAAAATTCTAGCGGAGTGGAAGAATACTCAAGATGAAAATGATATTTTGGTAAGTGTTGTGAAATGGACAATTTGGACAGGCATGTACTTAACCCTCGGGTTGAAACTTGATATAACAGAAATAAGGTGGTAAGATGATACACGATAGCTAGAAATGTGGTTTGTATCTTGGTGATATCATGCTATTGTTGTTGATATAATTGCTTTGTTATGTTACTTGTTATTTGCATGTGAACTTACTAAGCATTTATGCTTACTCCCTCCTTTTCATTCATTGTAGTTTTTAGCGAGCCAACTTGGATATCGGGAAGGTCGAAGGAACGCTCACACTATCCGAGGAAGAATTGGTATATTGGTTTGTATGTTTTGATGTATGGCATGTATAGCAATATACTTGTTTTGTGTAAATAATCTTGTGATATGGTTGTGGTTTGGTTGAGAAAATGCTTGATAATGATTATTAAGTGGTATGGCTAGCCTAGATAATGTTGGATGCCTTGTGAGTTTAATATGTTATATAGTTCATAAGAATTTATAAAAAGATGAAACTTGCCATAAAACAGAACACTATAGCAACAACGACGTGAGTTTGAAAAATCACCAAAAATAGTAGAAAATGAATTAGGTGAAGAATTAACTATGAAATTGAAGCTTATTGTGTCTACTTTCAAATGGAAAAAGTGAAATAGGTAAAGGAGTTACATGTTATAAGATATTTGAGTTTTAGTGAAACAGGGCCAGAGCAATTTCTGGATCCCCTGTTCCAACTTTGAAAATTCACTATAAATTGTAAAAAAATAATTAGGAGGTGTAATTTATATTATAAGAATCCTTATTGAATCTAATTTTAATATAAATAAATGGTATAATTATATGAATTTTTTACATGGAGAAAAGTGGTTCGTAGTAAGTAGAGGTCAGTGCAGTCAAGTCCTGAAACAGGGGTAACTTTAACTAATAAACTGTACTAATTGGCCCAACCAAAAATTTTATAAAAAAAATTAGTAGATAGATATGTGAGTCTAGATTCAGGAAAAATTTACGGATCTTGATTTCGAGTCTTGTAGCTCGAGATATGATTTTTTTAGCGACCATGATGCAGAAAAACTGCTTATTCCGAAAGTCAAAATAAATGATGTAAAGTTGTTTAAATGATAAATTATGTTCGGTAACACCTCAAGCTCGACTCCAGCGACGGTCTCGGGCGTGAGGGTGTTACATTTGGTGGTATCAGAGCAGGTTTAGTCGGTTCTCGGACTAACGTGTTTTATGTACGGATTTTGCTATACATGCCATATGTGTATATTATGATAGTGTGACGACTTCTGACCTTTTAAATGATTTTTTTTATAGTAAATGGATCTCGATCCAACTGTGGCCGATGATGTAGAAAGTAATGCACCAGCTCCGGCTGAAGGGGCGGTGCCGACTGAAAATCCACCTCCCAGTATTAGTCAAGGAGGAGGAGAAAGGGGTCGAGAAGCCTTTCTCCAGATGATGAGTGCTTGGTATACTGAGTTCGTTCGTACGAACCCGAATGTACAACCTCCCCCACCTCCCCCAATTCCTCAACCTGTACCTCCGATGCCTCAAGATGTGGGTATGATGAAATTCCAAAGAACTCCAGCTGATAAAATCCGTAAACTAGGGGCCGAAGAATTCAGAGCTAATGTAGATGATGATGCCGAGAAAGCAGAGTTCTGGCTTGAGAATTCTATCCGGGTATTTGATGAACTGTCCTGCACACCTGAGGAATGCTTGAAATGTGCTATATCTTTGTTGAGAGATTCAGCTTATAATTGGTGGAAGACACTGATTTCGGTGGTACCGAAAGAGAGGGTAACTTGGGAATTCTTTCAAGAAGAGTTTCGGAAGAAATACATCAGTGAAAGATTTATTGATCAGAAGCGCAAGGAATTTCTTGAGCTAAAGCAAGGTAATATGACAGTCACTGAATACAAAAGAGAGTTTGTTCGATTGAGTAAGTATGCCAGAGAATATGTTCCTCCAGAGGCCAAGATGTGTCGATGATTTGAAGATGGGCTCAATGAAGAAATTAAGGTATTTGTTGGGATTCTTGAATTAAAAGAAATGGTGGTACTTGTCGGTCGAGCTTGCAAGGCTGAAGAACTACTTAAAGAGAAGAAAAAGGTAGAATCTGAGACACGAAATTGGAGGAAAAGACCAATGAGTAATGCACCCTCACAGCAACCCGAAAAATCAAGAAATATGAATCCTCATTCCCATGTTTCAGCTGGACAGTCATATGGGAATTTTAAGAAGCAAAATATGGGTCCTAAGTCCCAGACTACTTCGGCAGCTAGTGTAGGGAATTCGAGATTTGTTAAACCTGAGTGCCAGCGGTGTGGTAGAAATCATTTTGGTCCATGCAGAGCAAATGAATGTTTCCAATGTGGTTCTCCGAATCATTTTATTAGAGACTGCCCAGAGAGGATTGAAAAAGAAAAATTTCAGAGTACAAAAGCAAGTGGTGCAGATTCGAGAGGAAGGTATCCAAGAAAAGCTGTGAGTGAAGCAAGCAGCAAGAATGTAGCCAAAGATGCAGCAGTTAGACTTGAAGGAAGGGCTCCGGCTAGAACTTATGCTATTAAAGCTCGTGAAGATGCTTCCTCACCCGATGTGATTACTGGTATATTTTCTCTCTATGATGTTAATGTTACTGCTTTGATTGACCCCGGTTCTACTCATTCATATGTGTGCATGAAATTAGTATCTAGCATGAATATACCTGTTGAGAATATAGAATTTATGATTAAAGTGTCAAACCCGTTAGGCCAATGTGCTATAGTTGATAAAGTATACAAGAACCGTCCTTTAATGATTCAGGGTTATTACTTTCCGGCCGACTTGATGTTGTTGCCGTTTGATGAGTTTGATGTTATTTTGGGTATGGATTGGTTGACATTGCATGATGCTATAGTAAATTGTAAACAGAAAGTTATTGAATTAAAGGGTGAAAATGGTGAAACTTTGCGGGTCGAATCAGATAAATCAGAGGCATTGTCTAGTGTGATTTCTTCAATGTCGGCTCAGAGATATTTGAAAAAGGGTTATGAAGCTTATTTAGCGTATGTGTTGAATACAAAGGAAATTGAAAAGAAAGTGGAATCAGTGCTGATTGTATGTGAGTTTACAGATGTATTTCCAGAAGAATTGCTGGGTTTGCCTCCAGTTAGAGAAGTAGAGTTTGGTATTGATTTGATGCCGGGAACAGCTCTGATCTCGATTGCTCCGTACAGAATGGCACCAACAGAGTTGAAAGAATTAAATTCGCAGTTACAAGAGTTGACCGACAAAGGCTTTGTGAGACCGAGTTTTTCGCCTTGGGGTGCTCCGGTATTGTTTGTGAAAAAGAAGGATGGTTCGATGAGATTGTGTGTAGACTATCGGCAATTAAACAAAGTGACAATTAAGAACAAGTGTCCGTTGCCGAGAATTGATGATTTGTTTGATCAGCTGAAAGGAGCAACATGGTTTTCAAAGATTGATTTGAGATCTGGGTACTATCAGCTGCGGGTAAAAGGGTCAGATGTGCCTAAAACTGCTTTTAGGACAAGGTATGGTCATTATGAATTTTTAGTTATGCCGTTTGGATTAACAAATGCTCCTGCCGTGTTTATGGATTTGATGAATCGAATATTTCGACCATACTTGGACAAGTTTGTTGTGGTATTTATAGATGATATCTTGATTTATTCGAAAGATGAGACAGAGCATGCTGAGCACTTGAGGATAGTTTTGCAAACTTTGCGAGACAAGCAGTTATTGTAACGCCCCTAACCCCTATCCGACGCCGGATTAGGGTTACAAAGTATTTCAGACCAGAAGACAGACCAGACAGATCACACATTAACGAGCACACATAGAAACATATTTACGTTAATTACACAAAGAAGTGTCTATCTCGAGATCTAGGTACTTATTCGTTAACTCAACTTATTCTATACCTTTCATCACTAAAAACATACATGATGTATACCTACTAAGGAACTTAACACATACTAGATTAGTTCTATTTTTAAAGCCCACGTTACAAAGGTTTCGATCGAAATCTACACATGCATTTGAATAGCTTACTAAAATCATTCAATTCACAAGGTTTGAAATATTCCTTCCATAACCGAATATCCTATGAATTTATAAGCCAAAATTTTGTTAAATTTCCACGTCACTAAACGCAAGCATTCACAGACGATTCAACCCCAAACCAAACATGATAAAGATGTTCATTCATCAAGGCATAATTCCGCACCGGAATGTAAAACATAAACGGTTACAAAATAATGTAAGGTACGCATATAAGTATAGATGAGCTATGTTTATATAATCTTATGTTCTCACCATATACTAGCCGCATTCTCATGGCAATATATACAAAGGTTCAAAACCATAAGAACACAAATTTAAGTATAGCTATTACATGCCATTTATACCAAAAATTTCTAAAACGGTACCAAGTTAGGATTGATAGGTGTGATGACTTCAAAAGATCAGCTCCGAGCTTCAACGCAAAACCTTAATCTAAAACAAAATGGATGAACACCCGAAATGAGCCGATTACTCAATAAGCCTTAAGCAATAGAACGAAACAATCATTTGGATAGAAAGGTTTTAAAACTGATAAAGTAAATGTTTGAGCAATGATTAGAGAACATTAGAAAAATATATGCATACATATAATTATATACAAAGTCATCCTTGATTGACATTTATAATCTTACTCATTACTCCTTTCCCATTTGAGGCTCCAACAACTAATTTGTAGCCTTTTTGTCCATTATCAAGTCACAATTTTAACTAATCATATGCTTATAACTTCAACATCTAACATAATTTCAAGTGTCATGCATATTGCATTATTTACCCATACCTCATTCATACCTTAACGAGTTTATACTCATATGCTCATTCCGCACACACAGTGCTAAAGGATCGATATCGCACACATAGTGCTCGGTTATCAATTTCGCACACACAGTGCCTTTCTAAAGTCGTACACATAGTGCCTCAATCCCTCGCACACATAGTGCTGTAATAATACGCATGCTTATTGCCAAGTCTCCCTTAAATTTTAAACTCAATCCCACATGTCAAAATCACATCTAAAAGATTTAATGAAATCGTGGGACTCACCCTATTCATTTCGGTAATTGTAGTATCGTATGACCACATGTTCTTAGGAATTTCGTAAGCTACATTCGCATACCATATAGAGCGAAAATTTAATTGCTTAAAGACTTACCTCCTATAGGATGAACAACTTCGACTAGCTACTCAACCACCTTTGCCTTCCCTTTGTCCGTACTTTGCTCCTTGTGGTCTTAGCAAATTTAAACAAATGAACCAATTCAATGCCTTTTCTAGTTACTTAACCCGAATTATGTTTAATTCACAAAGTAATTCACACATATATGTGATTGGCAATTCGTCACAAATTCACAAAACCACATTATTTTTAGCTTACAATTATAAACAAATTTAATACGTCCAAGTGCGCAAGTGTACCAATCACTATGACACTTCATTCATATTGGAATTAAAATCAAAAGTACATGGGTTCGTACCTAGATACAATATATATTTGAAACCGAACTCTCAAGGTAAATTCCTTTAATTCATATTCGGTCATACCCCCTTAAAAGTATCATCCACGGTTATTCATATTTAACTCGCTCATCCTTTTATTTTAGTCCCAATCGGTAACTAAACACACAAACACATATAATCATATATGCCAATTACCCTTTATTTTACATTATTAAACATTGACTAATTCCAACCTCACCTTTCATGCCTTATTAATTTGGGACATCAAGCTCCCCATTTTGGCATTTCACTATCCTAGCCGAAACTAATAAGCTTCAATCCCAGAATTTATAAATGGTTCGGTCAAAACAAAGGGAGAAGCTCACATTATCCATTTACACCTATTGTTACCAATTTCTCAACTAATTAGACCACCTATCATACTAGGAACCAAAATATCAAACAAAACTCACAAAACACCCTTAGCAAAATATAGTCATAACCGAGAGCTCCAAACTACCAAAGCATCCAAGAATTTAATATTGGGCATAGTAAACAATCTCATAATCAACTTAATTCCATAGAAATCAAAGAAAATCATCCAAGAAGCATACCTATTTCAATGTATTTCCTAGCCGAATGGTGAGAACTTTTTTTTTCTCCTATTTTCTCCCTTAGGTTCGGCAAACAAGAAGAACAAGAAGAACACCTTGTTCTTTTCACCCTATATTATTTTAATTTCTATTTTATGACAACCTTTTATTACATCCCTTTATTATTTTATTATTTAACTAACATAAACAAATCACCACATGCCAAAATGAATCATTGCCGTGCACTATCTAAAAATTTGTCAAATTGACATGCAAATCCTTCCTTTATAACTCATGCATTAATTAGTCATTCTTTTTCTTCCCATCCTATTATTAGATTTTAGCACATAAGTCCTTAATCGAAATTCCACCTACTAATGACATAATTGAGCATACAAATTTTACACATGCAAAATCACACACATAAAAATCCTAAGATTCAACATTTAATTATTTTCGCGACTCGGTTTAGTGGTTTCGAAACCACTTCCCGACTAGGGTCGGAATAGGGCTGTTACAGTTATATGCCAAGTTTAGTAAAAGTGAATTTTGGCTTCGGGAAGTTGGATTTTTGGGTCATATTGTTTCGGGTGATGGTATACGAGTTGATCCCAGTAAAATTTTAGCTATTGTTGATTGGAAGCCACCGAAGAATGTAACCGAGGTTAGGAGTTTCTTGGGACTAGCTGGATATTATCAACGGTTTGTAAATGGATTTTCTATAATTGTTGCTCCTATGACTAGATTACTTCGCAAGGATGTTAAATTTGAGTGGACGGAAGAATGTCAACAAAGTTTTGAAGAACTGAAAAAGTTATTAACAGAGGCACCAGTGTTAGTACAACCCGAGTCAGGTAAAGAATTTGTGGTATATAGCGATGCTTCTCTAAATGGTTTGGGATGTGTACTGATGCAAGAAGGAAAGGTTGTGGCTTATGCTTCGAGGCAGTTAAAACCTCACGAGAGGAATTATCCGACTCATGATTTGGAATTGGCTGCAGTGGTGTTTGCTTTGAAGATTTGGCGACATTATCTATATGGTGAAAAGTGTCGAGTATATACCGACCACAAGAGTCTTAAATACTTGATGTCACAAAAGGACTTGAATTTGAGACAGCGAAGATGGTTGGAGTTATTAAAAGATTACGAGCTTGTGATTGACTATCATCCAGGAAAAGCAAATGTAGTTGCTGATGCTTTGAGTAGAAAACTACTGTTTGCTTTGAGAGTTATGAACACTTAGTTGGAAATGTCAGATGATGGTTCCATTCTGGCCGAGCTAAAAGTAAGACTGATGTTTTTACAAGAGATTTGTAAAGCTCAGAAAAGCGATGAAGACTTGCAAGCCAAAAGAAAGCAATGTGAGGTTGATACAGAGTCAGATTTCAGAATCAGTCCTGATGGTTGCTTGATGTTTAAAGATCGAATTTGTGTACCGAAGAATGAGGAGTTAATTCAAAAGATTTTGCAGGAAGCACATGGTGGTTATTTGTCGATTCATCCAGGTAGTACGAAAATGTATAATGATTTGAGGAAAATGTACTGGTGGAATGGAATGAAAAGGGATATATCGGAATTTGTATCGAAATGCTTAATTTGTCAATAGGTGAAAGCTAAACACCAAGTGCCTTCAGGATTACTTCAGCCTATTATGGTTCCAGAATGGAAATGGGATCGGATTACTATGGATTTTGTTTCAGGGTTGCCGTTGACTCCAGGAAAGAAAGATGCCATCTGGGTAATAGTTGACAGATTGACTAAATCGGCTCATTTCATTCCAGTACGTACGGATTATTCTCTTAACAAGTTAGCTGAATTGTATGTTAGAGAAATTGTTAGACTACATGGAATACCATTGTTAATCATTTCAAGCAGAGATCCGAGATTTACTTCGCGGTTTTGGCAAAAGTTACAAGAAGCGTTAGGTACAAGGTTAAATTTCAGTACTGCTTTTCATCCATAAACTGATGGGCAATCAGAATGGGTAATTCAGGTTCTTGAAGACATGCTTCGATGTTGTGTATTAGAATTTCAAGGAAGTTGGGAAAGATATTTACCGTTGGTGGAATTTGCTTACAATAACAGTTATCAGACGAGTTTAAAAATGGCACCTTATGAAGCATTATATGGTCGTAAGTGTCGGACGCCTTTGTATTGGACCGAACTCAAGGAAAATCAGATCTATGGAGTTGATCTAATAAAAGAAATCGAAGAAAAAGTGAAGGTAATTCGAGATTGTTTGAAAGCTGTTTCGGATAGACAGAAATCTTATGCAGATTTGAAACGAAAAGAAATTGAGTTTCAAGTTGGTGATAAGGTATTTTTAAAGGTGTCTCCGTGGAAGAAAGTCCTCAGATTTGGACAAAAAGGTAAATTAAGTCCGCGTTTTATCGGGCCGTATGAAATAATTGAAAGAGTTGGACCGGTAGCTTATCGGTTAGCATTACCATCTAAGTTAGAGAAAATTCATGATGTGTTCCATGTATCTATGCTACGTCGGTATCGTTCGGATCCTTCACATGTGGTTTCACCGACAGAAATTGAATTACAATAAGATATGACCTACGAAGAAGAACCGATTAAAGTTTTAGCTCGAGAGGTCAAACAACTAAGAAACAAAAGTATTGCTCTTGTGAAAGTGTTGTGGCAAAAGCATGGAATAGAAGAGGCTACATGGGAACCCGAGGAAACTATAAGGAAACAATACCCACACCTGTTTACCGGTAAGATTTTCGAGGACGAAAATCCTTAAAAGGGGGCAGAGTTGTAATATTCTGAATTAGGGCCTAATCGGAATAGTGGTTTCGTGACCACAAATTCGAGGTAGAAATAATTATTTTATAATTATTTTGATGTTTATGATATGATTTTATGATGGTGTGAAAATTTCGTGAAGAAATTCTAAGCGTAAAGTGCTTAATTTGAAATTAGGGACTAAATCGAATAAGTTGCAAAACTTGCATTCTAGAAGTTTCTAGTATGAAATTGCTTTGGAATATTAATTAGGAGGTCTTAAATAGAAATTTGACCAATTTTAAGTTTATGGACAAAATTTGGACATGGATGGAATTTTTGAAAGTTTAGTAAGGAGGGGCATTTTGGTCTTTTGGATATTAACATGAAATAAAAAGGGAAAAATAACACAAAATTGGTCATCTTCTTCATTACCACGAAATTTCAAGGGTTCTCCATAGCTAGGGTTTGTTTCAAGCTTCCAAGCTTCATAGTAAGTGATTCCAAGCCCCGTTTTTAATGTTCTTTACGTTTTCGTAGTCCCGGTAACTCGATAAAGCTTATGTTAGCAATAATTTAAGTTAGGGTTCATATTTGGAAAAATACCCATAGGTGAAATTTGTGTATTTTGATGTTTTATGATAGAATATGAAGTTTTAAATTATGTTAAACAACTTGTGCTACTCGGTTTTAAGTAAAAACGAGTAAAACGCTTAATCAGTAAAGTACATATTGTTCATAAGTATGTGTTTTAGTGGGAATTTGAGCTTGCTAATGGTAAATAAATGATCAGCCTGTCCTAAAACATAAGAATTTCTGATAAAATTTAATTTCCGAACTTTGGGGCAAAAGTGTAAATATGCAAAAGTTTAGGGGCAAAATTGTAATTTTGTCAAAATTTGAATTTAGGACTATTTTGATAATGAGAGTATTAAATAAGCTAAATGTGTTATTTTAGATCAAGAAAGACGTGGAATCAACCTTGATCGAGGAAAAGAAAAGATTTTGGACTAAATTGCAAAATTGCTATATTTTGTATCGAGGTAAGTTCATGTGTAAATAATGTAACATAATTGCTATTTTAAGTGATTTAATGCTATTTATATGATATGATACTTGTTATTACGAATATTATGCTTTGTGAAATATTATGTATTGGTATGGAAAGTATGCGATTAAATTGATAAGTATGAGATGCAAGCAACGTATTGGTTCTGATATTCCGAGGAGAACGATGGGGAGATGTGTGATTGAGGAAAATCCCATTTGAACCTTGGGAATAGATTAGGATACAAGTGACATGTCACTAGGGTGGTTGCACATCCGAACTCGTTGAGTTGAGTCCGAGTTCACTTATGGATGCAAATGTTCGAACTCGTTGAGTTGAGTCCGAGTTCGTGAGATGTAACTAGGCATCTGAGCTCGTTGAGTTGAGTCCGAGTTCACTTATGGATGCGAACGCCCGAGCTCATTGAGTTGAGTCCAAGTTCACTTATGGGCGGGTTACATGATTGATTGATTACATATGTGGCACTTATGTGCAAATGATTCGTGTATTCAAGTTATATTCCGATGTGTTCAACGGGTAAAATTCTAGCAGAATGGAAGAATACTCAAGATGAAAATGATATTTTGGTAAGTGTTGTGAAATGGACAATTTTGACAGGTATGTACTTAACCCTCGGGTTGAAACTTGATATAACAGAAATAAGGTGGTAAAATGATACACGATAGCTAGAAATGTGGTTTGTATCTTGGTGATATCATGCTATTGTTGTTGATATAATTGCTTTGTTATGTTACTTGTTATTTGCATGTGAACTTACTAAGCATTTATGCTTACTCCCTCCTTTTCATTCATTGTAGTTTTTAGCGAGCCAACTTGGATATCGGGAAGGTCGAAGAAACGCTCACACTATCCGAGGAAGAATTGGTATATTGGTTTGTATGTTTTGATGTATGGCATGTATAGCAATATACTTGTTTTGTGTAAATAATCTTGTGATATGGTTGTGGTTTAGTTGAAAAAATGCTTGATAATGATTAGTAATTTGTATGGCTAGCCTAGATAATGTTGGATGCCTTGTGAATTTAATATGTTATATAGTTTATGAGAATTCATAAAAAGATGAAACTTGCCATAAAACAGAACACTATAGCAACAACGACGTGAGTTTGAAAAATCACCAAAAATAGTAGAAAATGAATTAGGTGAAGAATTAACTATGAAATTGAAGATTATTGTGTCTACTTTCAAATAGAAAAAGTGAAATAGGTAAAGCAGTTATATGTTATAAGATATTTGAGTTTTAGTGAAACAGAGCCAGAGCAATTTCTGGATCCCCTGTTCCAAATTTGAAAATTCACTATAAATTGTAAAAAAATAATTAGGAGGTGTAATTTATATGCTCAGAATCCTTATTGAATATAATTTTAATAGAAATAAACGTATAGTTATATGAATTTTGTACATGGAGAAAAGTGGTTCGTAGTAAGTAGAGGTCAGTGCAGTCAAGTCCTAAAACAGGGGTAACTTTAACTAATAAACTGTACTAATTGGCCCAACCAAAAATTTTAGAAAAAAATTAGTAGATATATATGTGAGTCTAGATTCAGGGGAAATTTATGGATCTTGATTTCAAGTTTTGTAACTTGAGATATGATTTTTTTAGCGACCATGATGCAGAAAAACTTCTTATTCCGAAAGTCAAAATAAATGATGTAAAGTTGTTTAAATGATAAATTATGTTCGGTAACACCTCAAGCTCCACTCTGGCGACGGTCTTGGGCGTGGGGGTGTTACACGTGGCCACTCTGAATCCCTCCAGCTCTAAGTCCTTTAAGGTTGGGGTTCACCTGCATGGATGAAAAGGAAGGGGTGAGTTTGTGAAACTCAGTGTCGAAGGTAAACCTAACCAGAGTCAAGATCAGTTCAAGCTCAACTGGACCGAAGCCCTATTCAGGTACAATGTTAACTGGGCCTTAGCCCTATTCAGTAAACAGTGTGGCCTTAGGCCCATTACAGTAACAGATCAAAAAGATATGCATGTATGCAAAGTCCAGCCTAATCCAACCCTACACACCACCCGTACTAGCTCTACACACCATGCGGGGAATAACTCAACCCACCCAGCCCTACACACCATAGTCGCAGCTTAGCTGCTTAATCAGATAACATGGCCAAGCCACTAAAACAGTAATATGAGGCAGAGCCTCTAACACTAAACGTGGCATTGCCACTTAGCACTTCCTCCATCAAAACCCAGTCCCATGGAACAGTGTATATTATGACATGGAATAAATAAAACAGCTACAATTTAGCATGCAAATCAGTCAACTTAACCCTAGGGGTAAAATGGTCTTTTTGCTCCTAAAGGTAAAATAGTAATTTTCCACCCTTAAAGGGGTATTTCAGTAATTTTTCCAGATTTTAGGGTTTCATGCTCATTATAGTTGTTAACAGTCTTAATGTCATCTAAATAACTTATTTAGCCCATGTTATTAATTCAAAGTCATCGGCCCTAAAAACCCCTAATGGGGCCTACGGTGTCCACTAACTATTACAACCCACTAGACCCAAATTTTATGTTTGTTTTAGTAGATTTTTCACTTAGGTTTTTAGAATACACTTACCGCTCATTTTCACCCAAATGGGCCTGTAAGCCCATTGGGCCCAAATTCGGCCCTCCGGGGCCCAAAACCACCAATGTGCACGATATCGCGCACACATCATCCTTACCATTTGTGATTACAGATTCTACCGATTTGAACCGACCCACGATCGCTCGCATGCTCGCAAGCCCTCGAAATGCCAAAATTTTAGCATTTCAACTTTTCAGCTTTTGCCGATCTAGTCTACTAGTGGGTGTCGATTACACACCTGTTTTGTGATACTATGTCGAGATCTTTCGAACACACAACCTACATCAGATTAATCAATATGTCAGATCCTAACCCATTAAAGAGATCCACATCAAGTTGACTTACCCATTCGGCAACCATTAACATAACACCATTGCTTACCTTCGTCGAGATCTAGTCCACAGATCTAGATCGCTTTGCTATCTCCCATCCACTAACGCCCCTCACGATCTCTACCCGTAAGACTGGCTATGGAAACAACAAACAAGACGAGAAACCTTGTATCGATTTCCCAAAGAAGGATCACAGCCGATTAGTGCATCATGGTTAGGAGTTTCGGCTTTTTATTAGTCACTTGAAAAACAAAAAGAAATAGGAATGGAGACTACTTACCCCAAAATGCCCACTTGATTGCCTTGCCACACGAAAGAACCACTACTCACTAGCCTAGCCCAGATATACCGTAGATCTAGTCAGAACACAAGAAGAGAAAAGAAGAGATCTAAGTGTTTCGGCTCCCTGAGTATGTCGACAAAGGAGAAGGCTTCCAAGTTCTGAGATTTTTAGACAATCGGACAAAGAAAGAATATTTGCAAAATAGTTTAGAGGGTTCAGCTAAAAGGAGTGCAAGAGTAAACAATAAAGGAATTGAGAAGAGAAGAACAAGAGATTCAGCCAAGAAGAAAATTAACACAAGCCTGAATATCTCAAGATTTCAGCTTTTAAGAAGTCGGCCAACTAAGGTTCCAATAGAATCGACTCAGTTAGTGAAACAAAGAAGTAAGAGGAGAAGAAAGGGGTAGATTCAGCTTTTAGTAGAAAAAGTGAAGAAAAGAGAAGAGTTTGGTTTTCTTGCACAAATCGGCACAAAGAGAGGGTGTATGGATTTTGTTTTCGGCTTTTAGAACAAATAGAGGAGAAAAGAAAAGAAGAAAAGACCCTAGGGACTTACCTAATCGGCACTCACCTATCAAATATGCCGAACTAAAACCCCAAAAAGAACCCAAAAAGCATTCGGCTAGCCCCCTTAACTCCCCCTTGCCAATTGTGCCAAAACTGATAGACCAAAACCGAAAATGCTTCCCCTGAGAGCCCCATATTCAGCCACCTCAACCTCCCATTCAAAATTCCTAAAATTTCTCCCCTTATACCTCATTGATTCAATGCCATGAGCACCTCTAACTCTTCCTAACAGAGTTTCACTTGGAGTCCAACACACACCTTGCACATGCATTAAAAAATAACACATCACATTGCTTACCATGAGACTTGAACCTTAGCTCTTGAACAGCTTCCACATGCTACCCTTGTTTCTAAGTGGCATTACATTGCCACCTAACCATAGGTAATCTTGTGTCTTAAATTACCAACATTTTTTTAAAAGCCAACGTAGTTAGATCCCCTTCTCCCTTAGGTCCAAAATTTTAAAATTCTATCAGGTTTTAACTTAAACCTAGACCTTCTAAAGGCCCCCTAACATACCCAAAACATAATTTAGCGTATCCAGACAAGCATAAATTAAACTAAAGTAAAATCACAAAAGTCCCGAAAATTAAGGCGTTACATTGTATGGTTGGAAATGTCGAACTCCATCGTATTGGACTAAGCTAAGTGAAAAAAAGCTACACTGGGTTGATTTGATATGGCAACCGAAGAAAAAGTTAAAGTTATCCGAGACAGTTTGAAAGCAGCTTCAAATAGATAGAAATCATGTAACACCCCAAGCCCAGCCCGAACGTTATGGCCCAATCTGGTAGTGTCACATTGAAGGGTGACTCGTACAAATCAAAGTTTTTGAAAAACCCTAAAAGTGTTTAATCGTTCATAATTTAAAACAGTTGTTTAAAATAGGTTCCTTATTTCTCGAACAAGCCCCGTTGTAGGTGTACTTTAGTTAAAAATGAAAAACCATTGACAGCTTGTTTAATTGTAAGTTTAAATAAAACCTCGAATTTGTTATTTGGAATCCTTAGTTTACACTTCTTGATAAATTCTCATGTTTATTTATAGCGAAAGCTCTTATTTTGAAAATGTTGACGTTTGTAAGTTGGTTTTGCAAAAATATTAATTTAGTTTCTTATCTAGAAAACGAGTTAAACTTGAAAGTTAAGCAAAATGGAAATAAAATCCCAAAACCAAATCAAACTGGAGAACAGGCCTTATTACAACAAAAATACCAAAAGAAAGCAAATACTAGCTAATGTAATATAAACTACTGGAACCAAAACTACATGTAGTGTGGCCACCTCCAAGTCCCCCCGTACGTCGACTACTCAGGATCACCTGTAAAATTAAAAATAAGGGGTAAGTTTTCAATAACTCAGTGTGTACAACCCTCGTTGATCATATAACATGCATCAATCAATTTGGGCTTAAGCCCGTTACAGTAACGGTGGCCTTTGGGCCTTAGCCCAAAATAGCCTCAGTTGGGCCAAAGCCCATAGCACAATCAATATCATATATGCAATGCACAATTACCCCATCCAACCCTGCACTCTGTTTCCCTTCCAACCCTACACTCTTGTGGGGATTTAATCCATCCACCCATCCCTGCACTCCCGTTGTAGTACCGGTTGCGGCACTACTCAATATCACAGTAGTGCTACCAATCACATAATTAGCTTAAAGCCCTCGGTGGGTCTATAGTCATCTCGAGTGACTCGTGCGACCTTACCCGAGTAGATACACAGTCGTCTCAAGTGACTTGTGCGACACAATCAATATCATTTATGCAATGCACAATTACCCCATCCAACCCTGCACTCTGTTTCCCTTCCAACCCTACATTCTTGTGGGGATTTAATCCATCCACCCATCCCTGCACTCCCGTTGTAGTACCGGTTGCGGCACTACTCAATATTGCAGTAGTGCTACCAATCACATAATCAGCTTAAAGCCCTCGGTGGGTCCACAGTCATCTCGAGTGACCGGTGCGACCTCACCCGAGTAGATCCACAGTCGTCTCAAGTGACTTGTGCGACACAATCAATATCATATATGCAATGCACAATTACCCCATCCAACCCTGCACTCTGTTTCCCTTCCAACCCTACACTCTTCTGGGGATTTAATCCATCCACCCATCCCTGCACTCCCGTTGTAGTACCGGTTGCGGCACTACTCAATATTGCAGTAGTGCTACCAATCACATAATCAGCTTAAAGCCCTCGGTGGGTCCACAGTCATCTCGAGTGACCCGTGCGACCTCACCCGAGTAGATCCACATTCGTCTCGAGTGACTTGTACGATCAGGTCCACAGTTGTTAAGCGACCATGTGACCCTTACATATCAATTTCTTCCTTCAATCCACAATCCCAACCCATATGCAACATAATATCACATGAATGCAATTCAAATATATATAGCACAGAAAATCATACATATCACATGTAAGGACATTTTAGTCATTTTGCCCTTAGGGGCATATCGGTCATTTCTCATTGTGGGCTTAAGTACACAGTTCAGCCCATTTTTAAGTCCACAATCATCCAGCACGACTAATGTCACTTTTAACAACTATTAACACCTTAGAGCCCAAAGCCTATTATGTGGCCCAAGTAGGGCCCACACTCTCATGAGGCCCGCTGAGCCCAAATCTACCGTTGGCCATGTAGTTAACATGACCGGCTCATCATTTTTTACAATCCATCAATTTTGCTCGTGTCGGGCCCACGGGCCCATTTGGCCCATTTTCGTCCAGTTGGACAAAAGCGGTCCAAGTCCCTAAGAATGCTCATGGGGCCTCTGTCATCGTATCAATCCTTTCCACACGAGCGTTTGCGCACTTGTGTGGTTACCGTTGTAAAACTTTTGGCTTTTCAGCATTTTCGCCTTTCGAAATTTTGGGATTTTAGCTTTTACCGATCTATGGTTAAAGTAGTGTGTGTACACACCTTGATGGAGAGAAACAAAGTAGCCCTCTAGCGTAGAACCTATATTTCAATAAAATACTTGGATAGCCTGAAACACCACAAACCCGGCCTAGAAGTTAGACCCGAGTCTGGCGAGTCACATTAAAGGGAGAATCACAAAAACTGGTGTAGTTGACAAACTTTAGAAACATTTGATTGGTCGAGGTTTACAAGAGTATTTACAAAGCGATTTCCATTTCTAAAACTAGTCTTGCTAAATGAGTACTTTATTTTAAAACAAGGTTCATTTGAAAATTTGTGTATTTGTAGGGTTGAAATCAAAACCTTAAATTGTTATTATAAGTGAAAACCAAGTAAGTTGTGGAAGCTTGTAAAAGTTTTTAGTTTGTGGAAACGTGTTGATTTGAAAGCAGTTAATGTTTTTGGAAAACTCAGTTCTACTTAAAACAGATATAAATCGTAATAACTAAAAATCCCGAATTCAAAAATCCAGAAGTTATAAAGGCCTTATTACAACCCAAATCAAATGTACTGAAAAACAAATAATCAAATCCAGAAGCGTAAATAGTGTGTGGCTATCTCCGAGTCCCTCGCAGTACCGGTCCTCCTAATGCTGGGAATTACCTGCACAGTTAACTAAACAGGGTGAGTTTATGAAAAACTCAGTGTGTAAACCCCTACTATAGAGAACGAGCAGTCAGACATACAAAAGAATTAAAAGTCTGGTCCCTGACCCTTACTACAATTTCGGTAACAATTGGGCCTTAGCCCATTAAAACAGACAGTACCAGATGGGCCTTAGCCCAGTCTAGAATTAGAAACATTATTAGAACCAAAATCAGAATCAAAATTAGAATCAGGTGGGCCCAAGCCCAATACAGAATCAGTAACAGTATAACACAGATATGCAACAGTGTGATTATGCATCCCAACCCAGTCCAACCATAACGCATACCAACCTTACACATCTGTGGGGAATAACTCAACCCACCCAGCCCGCACACCAATTCGCAACATGGCTGCTAATAACAGAATACGTGGCATAACCACTAGAATCAGAATACGTGGCAAAGCCACTAATAATAGAAATACGTGGCAAGGCCGCTAACATAGAGCTTTCTCCAAATAAAACCCAATCCCATACAATGTAATATGTCAAGTTCAACGTTACACGTGTATGCAAACTGACCATGTGCAGTAACAGACATTTAAACATATATTGCACACACATCAATCACACAACCACAACCACATTAGTCAAATCACTGTCATATGATCACAGTCAAATCAGTAAAATACACAGTCCAAGTCAGTCACTTGCCCAAAAGGGCAAAATAGTCATTTTACACCCTAGGGCAAAATGGTCATTTTACCCTACCAACTATTTTGGTAATTCTATCCTACATGAGTATTTCGGTAATTCTACCCTACAGAGATATCTTGGTAAACCTACTTTATTGTGGTATTTTAGTAATTTTACAAGCTGGGGTATTTCGGTGATTTTGCAAACAAGGTATTTCAGTGATTTTGTAAACAGGAGTATTTCGGTAATTCTATCCTTTTATTTATAAGTTATCGCACTTGAGCTCAGGGTTCCCTTAAGGCCAAAACTAAGATTTTTCCTATACCCAATCTTGAACCCAAGACTTCAGAAAAATCCTCTAACATTCCAAAATCACTAACCCAACAATTCTAACTTGCAAATTAAGCCGATGTCTTACACTCAATAATTTTAAATTCACCCAAGCCCAAGGCCCAATTCTTCTAGGCCTAAAATTCAGGGCGTTACAACTCTACCCCCTTTAGGAAATTTCGTCCTCAAAATTTCCAACCAATAGCGTAGTCGTGTACAACTACCCCATTATGCTACCGCTGTGCACTCTAATCCTACTATTACTATGGCACTTTCATGAGATCTTGGAACTTCTTATACATACATCCAACACACCTAACGAGCACATGCATACAATTTCGATATTAACAACGTATCCAAACAAAACACACTTGAGTTAAAAAGGGATTGTGCAATCATGAACCTGATGCTCCAAAGATCCGTATTTGAGACATGCTCCTGCCTTCCTCCAGCATTCACCTGGATGACGCCTTTTGCAGTGCTCATAAGTCAAAAAGTTCAGACGTGTCTTAACATGTTTCATAGAACGAGCCTCCTACTTCAATGGACTACAATCTCTCTTCTTGTTACACTCCAAGTGCCTAGCCTAAAGTGTTTCATCATCTGCCTTAAATTTGGCCTCGAACACCTCTTCCAGCACTTCCCTTACTAACTTGGTCAGTGCTTCAGTACCAAGCTCAAGGTTATCAGCACCCAAAGTTAGCGGACTTTGCTTACTCTCAGAATCCATTAAAGTGCTAGCTAAGAATCTTCATTTCCAAGGCATACAGAGTAAATACTAAAATCTAATCTTAATCACAGTCTATATCTAAAGGAACTTATGGGTTCGGCACTGGAGACTCGGTAAACTACACTTTCAGGAAAACATTCAGTAAAACATTCCAAACACTTGAAATCTTTTGAAATAGTTCTTTTAGAAATTCAGATTTAAAAGTCCAATCCACAGTTGAGTTTTGCAACCCGGGCTATGATACCAATAATTGTAACACCCCAAACTTGGCCTAGAAGTTAGACTCGAGTCTAGCGAGTCACATTAAAGGGAGAAGGGTAAAAATTGGTGTAGTTGATAGACTTTGAAAACATTTGATTGTTCGAGGTTTACAACAATATTTACAAAGCGATTTCCATTTGTAAAACAAGTCTTGCTAAATTAGAACTTTAGTTTAAAACGAGGTTCATTTGAAAATTTGTGTATTTGTAGGGTTCAAATCAAAACCTTAAATTGTTAATATAAGTGAAAACCAAGTAAGTTGTGGAAGCTTGTAAAAGTTTGTAGTTTGCGGAAACGGGTTGATTTGCAAGCAGTTAATATTTTTGGAAAATCGAGTTCTACTTAAAACAACGATAAACTGTAATAACTAAAAATCCTAAATTTAAAAATCCAGAAGTTATAAAGGCCTTATTACAACCCAAATCAAATGTATTGAAAAACAAATAATCAAATCCAAAAGCATAAATAATGTGTGGCTATCTCCGAGTCCTTTGCAGCACCGATCCTCCTAATTTGGGAATTACCTACACAGTTAACTAAATAGGGTTAGTTTATGAAAAACTCAGTGTGTAAACCCCTACTATAGAGAACGAGCAGTCAGACATACAAAAGAATTAAAAGTCTGGGCCCCGGCCATTACTGCAGCTTTGGTAACAATTGGGCCTTAGCCCATTAAAATAGATCGTACCAGATGGGCCTTAGCCCACTCTAAAATCAGAAACATTATCATAATCAAAACCAGAATCAGAATTAGAATTAGGTGGGCCTAAGCCCAATACAGAATCAGTAACAGTATAACACATATATGCAGTAGTAGGATTATGCATCCCAACCCAGTCCAACCATAACGCCACCAGTGCCAAACTTACACATCTGTAGGGAATAACTCGACCCACCCAGCCTGCACACCAATTTGCAGAATGGCTGCTAATAACAGAATACGTGGCATAGCCACCAGAATTAGAAGATATGGTGAAGCCACTAATAACAGAAATACGTTGCAAGGCCACTAGCACAGAACTTCCTCCAAATCAAACCCAATCCCATGCAATTCAATATGTCAAGTTCAACGTTACACGTGTATGCAAACTGGCCATGCGTAGTAACAGACATTTAAACATATATTACACACATATCAATCACACAACCACAGCCACGTCAGTCAAACAATCACAGTCAAATCAGTCAAATACACAATCCAAGTTAGTCACTTGCCCAAAAGGGCAAAATAGTCATTTTACACCCTAGGGCAAAATGGTCATTTTACCTTACTAGGTATTTCAGTAATTCTACCATACAAGAGTATTTCGATAATACTACCCTACAGGGGTATCTCGGTAAACCTACCTTACAGGGGCATTTCAGTAATTTTGCAAACCAGGGTATTTAGGTGATGTTGCAAACCAGGGTATTTTGGTAATTTTGCAAACTAGGGGTATTTCGGTAATTTCACAAACCAGAGGTATTTCGATAATTTTACAAATCAGGGGTATTTCATAATTTTACAAATTAGAGGTATGTCGATAATTTTACAAATTAAGGGTATTTTAGTAATTTTATAAATCATGGGTATTTCGATAATTTTACAAACTGAGGGTATTTTAGTAATTTTACAAACCGAGGGTATTTCAGTAATTTTATAAATTGAGGGTATTTCTGTAATCTTCTAAACTGAGGGTATTTTGGTAATTTTACAAATTAGGGGTATTTTTATAATTTTGTAAATCGGGGGTATTTTGGTAATTTTGTAAATCGGGGTATTCTGATAATTTTGTAAATTGGGGGTATTTTGGTAATTTTAAAAAAATCAGGGTCTTAACGACCCAACCGAAGGTCCATCGTCTCCTCGGGCGACTTTCGTAACCTAAACAGACAAAACGAGATAATTGGGCCTAAAGACCATTACACAGCCCAAGTTGGCCCACACGCTCGTGTGACCCTTTTTGCCCAAATCTAGCCACAGATATGAGATTGACAGTCCAGTCCAATATTTACTATACAATCATAAAATTAGACCGATTGGGCCCACGGGCCCATTGGGCCCACATGGCCCAAAGTAGCCTAAACTAACGAGAATACTCATGATGGTCTCAACTATAACGTCAAAGCTCCCACATGTGCGCTCGCACACTCGTGTGGCTACCATCGCCATGTGACTGGCATTTCGGCCTTCCAGCATTTGCCATTCTATAGCTAGAGTAGTGTGAAATACATACCTGATAAGTATCTGAAGTTAATTCGCGCCCTGACCGTTGTTATGCCTAGAAGCCAAAAATAATCACACCCTTGACTCCCCAGGGGGTGTGTCGATCAACTACGATCACCACCACCGTGACCCAACGGCATACAGATCAACGAATGATCCAACGCCTAGCCCAAACAAATACGCGAAAATGTGAAAGGGATAAGCCAAGAAAGGTATGCTTAACAAACACGCGAAAACGCGAAAGGGATAAGCCAAGAAAGGTATGCTTACTCTCCTCATGGTTTGCTCTATTTAAAGCTAGCTTCTCACCTATTCTCATGTTAGCTTCCCGATGTGGGATTCTCCATCAATACTTCAAAACCAACTCATTAGCAAAATAACCAACCTTTGCGTGCAAAGGGATTCGAACCAAAGTCCTCTCGATAGCCATGCCACGCCACCACCACTAGGACACAAGCTCCTTTGTGTCATAAGTCCAACACATTTAACTTTAAAACCTACCTACTCGATTCCAGATTTTTTTAAAAGAGAAACCAAAATAAATTGTAAGAGCCAAGACTTGAACCTTGGACCCCTTGCTTCCCCTATGGCATCACTTCCTTACCACTAGACCACATCTCCTTTTGTGTCTTATTTTAGCTCCTTTTATTTATAAGTTATCCCACTCGAGCTCAGGGTTCCTTTAAGGCCAAAACCAAAATATTTCCTATACCCAAGCTTGAACCCAAAACTTCATAAAAACCCTCTAACATTCCAAAATCACTAACCTAACAATTCTAACTTGCAAACTGAGCTGATGTCTTACACTTAAGAATTTTAAACGCACCCAAACCCAAGGCCCAATTCTTCTAGGCCCAAAATTTGAGGCGTTATTGATAAATGATAAATCATACATATATTTACCCCATGTTTAGCCTAATTCCTGGATGGATTATCATTAATTTTGTGAGAATTGGTACTCTTAATCCTTCTTTTTCATATCTTATACTCGGGAGAGCATAGGGAAGAGAAAAGAATGAGAAACGGGCCAAAAACGGAGAAAATGGGCCAAAATGAGAAAACAACACGACCCAAGGAGTCACCACACGGCCGTGCCACATGAAGTCCACACGGCCCAGCCCCAACAAGCACGGCCAGGCCACACGGCCATGCCACCATCAATAGGCCCGCACAAAGCCCTTATTGAAACCACACGAGCGTGGTACACGGGCGTGTCCCTATCGTGAGGAAGTGCAATTTCACTCGGATTTGGATACTTAGGGGCTAAGAAAGCCATTCTAAACTCAATATAAAGACCCTAGGAGGCAACTCTAAAGGTACACTCTTTTCTCCCAAAAAGGAGCGCCATATTTCTTCCAACACAAGGAGTGAAAGCAAGGAATTACTCCAAGGGAAGCTGATTGATTCATCCTAGAAGCCAGAATTCTACATCAAGACAGAGGATCTCCCTAAATTCCTTTAGGGGTTTTTGGGTTCTTTATGTTTTGTTATCTTATTTCTTCTGAGATGTTTTCTTTATTAATTATGAACTAAACCTCTCAAATACTTGAGGGGGATGAAACCTAAGACAGATCTTGTTATTATTTATTCTTGAATTATATGATAAATACTTGAATTGTTCTTAATTATGTGTTCTTCATTCTTGATTTAATAATCCTAGGTATTACTTCAAGAAACTGATGTGCTTAGGCAGAGGAGCAATAGTCCCTGTTTTAAGAGTAGATCTACCATAATTAAGCGGAGTTGCATGCAACCCTAGACATAGGGCGACATAAATCTGCCGGATTAGGGTCAAACCTAATAAGGGAATCCATAGATCGAATTAATGCAACCTAGGGGTTTTACTTGATAAAAAAACTTTAATTAACCACCTAGGATTAGTTGTTCTTATCCTCGACGGAGGTATTAACATAGGTTAGGGATATCTATGGATCAAGTCAAGTGAAGAAATCATCTAGTTCAAGAAGTTAATAAGAAGTGAAGTCTAGGTGGATTCTCACTTAAGTATTGCTCATATCAATCAGCTTTTCCCTAAAAGTTTTCCCCAATTTACTTTTTGTGCACTTTTAGTTAGTTTTAGAATTAGTTTCAACCAATCCTCTTTTATTTTCAAGCTAGATAATAGAAAGGAAGTAAGTATTAGTACTTTTGGTTCCCTTAGGTACGACAACTCGGTCTTGCCACTAAACTATACTATTGTTCGATAGGTGCGCTTGCCTTTAAAATCGTGATATTAGTTAGTTTTTGGTGTGATCAGTTTTTATAAATTTATTACTTAATATCGTGAGTATCAAGTTTTTGGCGACGTTGCTGGGGAACTGACATATTAAGAAAACTCAATTTCTATTACTTTAGCCATTACTATATTTATTTATTTTCAGTTTTATTTATTTTTATTTTTATTTTTATTTTTCTTTGCTTTTTCTTTCTAGGTATTTCTAGTTTATGACTAGAAACAACCTAATAGGACCATTGCTTTTTGAAGAATATTTAGAAGCGACAGTTCGCAGAACTCATAGAGAGATTAGACGAAGCCTACATTATCCAAAACAAGGACAAGAACAAAGGCCAGAACCTATAGAAGAGATGGAAGCAAACCAAAACATTCCACCACCTCCCGCAATAGTTGGGCCACAAGCAAATCAAGAAGAAGCTCCTCTCACTGTGTATGATTATGCTAAACCTAGTTTGGCTGGTACCCAAACTAGCATTACTAGACCTACTATTGCTACTAATAATTTTGAATTAAAACCTAACACTATTCAGATGATACAGCAATTGGTGCAGTTTGATGGTTTACAGGACACATAGCCAATTTTTTGGAACTATGTGATACTTTTAAAATTAATGGCGTTTCTGATGATGCCATTCGTCTAAGGCTATTTCCATTCTCTTTGAGAAATAAAGCCAAACAGTGGTTAAACTCTTTACCACGAGGCTCAATCATTACATGGGAACAGATGACCGAAAATTTTTTACTTAAATACTTTCCTCCAGCTAAAACAGCTAAATTACGAAACAATATCTCTTCTTTTGTGCAGATGGATTTAGAACACTATACGATGCCTGGGAGAGATACAATGATCTTTTGAGAAGATGCCCTCATCAAGGTTTACCTTTGTGGCTACAAGTTCAAACCTTTCACAACAGTTTGAACCCTTCAACAAGGTAAATGATCGATGCAGCCGCAGGAGGAACGATCAACAATAAAACACCCGAAGCAGCTTATGAATTTATTGAAGAGATGCCATTGAATAATTATCAGTGGCAAGTCATGAGGACAAAGCCGACAAAAGCTGTAGGAGTTTATAATAATGATGCTGTCACTATGCTTACTAACCAAGTAGAACTTTTAAATACAAAGTTTGATAATTTTGTTGGTTTTACGCAGGCACAGCCAGTGATGCAGTGTGACACAACTCTGGTAAATATGTTCAATCCAGACTATAAGGGCTTGAGAATCAAATCGGTCAACTTGAAAAATTAATTTTAGAGAGACCACAAGGTGGACTACTACGTAATACTGAGCCAAATCTCAAAGAACATGTCAAAGCAATTACTCTAAGAGATGGGAAAGTACTAGCTGAAGCAAAAAAGAAGTCTGTTCCAGAATCTTCAGGAGACAAGGCAGAGGAACCCAAGGAAAACACTCCACCAACACTTAAGGAATACAGACCGCCCATTCCATATCCGGCAAAGTTGAAGAAAGACCGTACAGACGCTTAATTCGGTAAATTTCTTAAACTTTTTAAACAATTACACATTAACTTACCTTTTGTTAAAGTAATTTCGTAGATGCTGAAGTACGCGAAGTTCCTTAAAGAACTTCAAAAAAATAAAAGAAGTTGGAAGAATTAGCTACATGGAACTCAACGAAGAATGTTCAGCTATTCTTGAAAATAAACTGCCGGCAAAACTGAAAGATCCAGGAAGTTTTACTATTCCTTATTTAATTGGTAGTTTACTTATTGATAAAGCCTTAGCTGATTTAGGTGCTAGCATTAATCTCATGCCTTACAAAATGTTCAAGCAACTAGGTCTAGGGGAACCAAAGCCCACTTGGATGAATATTCAACTAGCTGATAGATCTGTTAAATATCCTAGAGGAATCATCGAAGTTGTGCTAGTAAAGGTAGATAAATTTATATTCCCTATTGATTTTGTTGTGCTTGATATGGATGAGGATATTAACGTACTTTTAATTTTGGGACGTCCATTCTTAGCCACTGCTAGAGCTGTTATTGATGTAGGGGATGGTAAATTAGTACTTAGAGTTGGTGAGGAAGAAGTCGTTTTTAAAATCTATGATGCTATGAAATTTTCTAAAGAACAAGATGATTCCTGTTATTTTGTTGATATTATTGATTACTTTGTTCAAGATAATTTTCAAGAACTTTCTATCGTAGACACATTGGAACTGTGTCTTGTTCAAGGTGGGGGAAAGATGAAGCAACCACTAAAATTGAGGAAGTAAGAAAGGAGTTAGATTCTAATGAAATCATCACAAGACACATAAGTTATGAAGGTATAAATATGAATAATGAATTGAGACAGAAACCTTCCATTGATGAACCCCCTAAATTAGAGTTAAAGCAACTGCCAGATCATCTAAAATATGCCTTTTTAGGGGAAGATTCAACTTTACCAATTATTATCTCATCAAATTTGAGCATTGCAGAAAAAGATGAACTACTCCATGTGTTAAGGGAACACAAGCATGCTATAGCTTGGAAAATTTCAGACATTAAGGGAATTAATCCTTCCTTCTACACCCACAAAATTTTAATGGAAGATGAATTTAAACCATCGGTGCAAGCTCAGAGACGATTGAATCCCAACATGAAAGAAGTTGTAAAAGCCGAGGTAATTAAACTTCTAGATGCAGGCATTATTTATCCTATTTCTGACAGTTCTTGGGCAAGTCCTGTGCAGGTTGTTCCTAAAAAGGGAGGTTTGACCATGGTGTCTAATGACAAAAAAGAGTCAATACCTATAAGAACAGTCACTGGATGGAGAGTTTGCATTGATTATAGAAAACTAAATGACGCCACTTGAAATGATCATTTTCCCTTACCTTTTATTGATCAGATGTTGGAAAGATTATCAGGTCACATGTATTATTGTTTCCTAGATGGCCTCTCTGGTTATGTCCAAATCCCGATAGCTCCAGAAGATCAGGAGAAAACGACATTCACATGTCCATACGGTACGTTTGCTTCTCGTAGAATGCCTTTTGGTTTATGTAATGCTCCTGCTACTTTTCAACGATGCATGCTAGCTATCTTTAATTAATTTGTGGAATACATCATGGAGGTATTTATGGATGATTTTTCAGTTTTTGGTAATTCTTTCCAACTTTGTCTTAATAATCTAAAACGTGTTTTGATGAGATGTGAAGAGAAACAAATTTTGTGCTAAACTGGGAAAAATGCCACTTTATGGTTCAAGAGGGTATTGTATTAGGACATAAAATTTCTAGTAAAGGGATAGAGGTAGATAAAGCAAAAATTGAAGCCATTGAAAAATTACCTCCCCCTAATTCAGTTAAGGCTATAAGAAGCTTTTTAGGACATGCCGGTTTTTATCGCAGGTTTATTAAAGATTTTTCTAAAATAGCTAAGCCTTTAACAAAGCTACTAGAAAAAGACGTGCTTTTCAAATTTGACCAAGAATGTTTAGAATCTTTTAACACTCTTAAGGAAAAGTTAGTCAATGCCCCGATTATGATTTCACCTGATTGGAATCTACCTTTTGAACTAATGTGAGATGCAAGTGATTTTGCAGTAGGTGCAGTTTTGGGACAACGAAGAGACAAGCACTTTTAATCGATCTATTATGCTAGCAGAACTCTGACAGCTGCTCAAGCAAATTATACTACCACAGATAAAGAATTGCTAGCCGTTATTTTTGCATTTGATAAATTCAGATCTTATTTGATTTTGTCAAAAGTCATTGTTTATACTGACCATTCTGCTCTTCGCTACCTTTTAACTAAAACTGATGCAAAACCTCGACTAATAAGATGGATTCTATTGTTACAGGAGTTTGATTTAGAAATAATAGGCAAGAAAGGAGCTAAAAACTTGGCAGCAGATTACCTTTCAAGATTAGAAAACATGCAACATAAGTACCTCGATAAAATAAATGACTTGTTTCATGAAGAACAACTTCTAGCATTAGCAGATGCAGTAGTTCCTTGGTTTGCTAATTTTGCAAATTATTTAGCAACTAACATCACCCCAAAAGGGTTGACCCATCAGCAAAAGAAGCGATTCTTTGCTGATGTGAAAAACTATTTTTTTGAGGATCCTTTTCTTTTTCGAATTTGTGCAGATCACGTTATTTGAAGATGCGTTACTAAAATAGAAGCATACCAGATTTTAAATCACTACCATTCAGGACCCACAGGAGGACATCACAGTGGAGCTAGAACTACTCATAAGGTACTCAAAGCAGGCTTTTACTGGCCTACACTTTTCAGGGATGCCAACAGGTATGTGACCTCTTGTGATAAATGTCAGCGAACAGGTAATATTTCTTAACATAATGAAATGCCTCAGAGCTATATACTTTCATGCGAAATATTTGATGTATGGGGTATTGATTCCATGGGTCCATTCCGTACTTCATTTGGGAAAAAATACATCCTAGTAGCAGTAGATTATATGTCAAAATGGGTGGAAGCCCAAGCCTTACCTACTAATGATGCTAGAATGGTAGTACGATTTTTGAAGAAACTTTTCTCTCGATTTGGAACACCCAGGATAATTATCAGTGATAGGGGTACCCATTTTTGCATTGCCCAATTTGAAAAAAATTTAAAAAGGTATAGAGTACACCATAGAATAGCTACCCCTTATCATCCACAAACCAATGGCCAAGTCGAAGTAACAAACAGGGAACTAAAACACATCCTAGAGAAAACAATAGAAACAAATAGAAAAGATTGGTCAAGAAAAATAGACGATGCTTTATGGGCTTATAGAACTTCTTTTAAAACACCCATAGGTACATCTCCCTATAAACTTGTCTACAAAAAAAGTTGTCATCTGCCATTTGAACTTGAATATAAAGCATTTTGGGCTATCAAATTTTTAAACCTTGATTTCAAGCTTGCAGGTGAGAAGAGATTAATGCAGTTAAATGAACTAGATGAATGGCATTGCAATGCCTACAAGAACTCACGACTATATAAGGAAGCCATGAAGCGACGTCATGGCAACGACTGAAACAACCTAAGCAGTTTAAAACAGGTGATCTTGTCTTATTCTACAACTGAAGGCTGAGACTATTTCCTAGAAAACTCAAGTCAAGGTGGTCAGGTCCATTTACTATTCAAACTGTCTTTCCATACGGCACAATTTAGGTAACTCACCCTAACCACGGTATGTTCAAGGTAAATGACCATAGGCTTAAACATTATAGAGATGAGAATTTTAAAGATAACAGGGAGGAGCTTTAGCTCCACAAAATCCCTTCGTGATTCATCCAGGTAGAGTCGAGCTTAGACTCTAAATAAGAGCTTCTCGGAGGCAACCCGAGCACTAACTTAATAACTTTTCTTTCTTTAAAATTTTAGTTTTTCATGCATCAACTAACCCTTTTTAAATGAAAAAATTTAGGACCACACGACCTTGCACACGGGCGTGCCTCAGACTGTGTGAACATTTAAAGCAGAGACACGGTCGTGCACTTAGGCCGTGTACAAACAAAGTGAAAATTTTTCCCAAAAAATGGGCTGTCGATAAATCCCCACGGCCGTACGACATGGCCGTGGAAACCCTTCAACTTAAACACAGGCTTGCACAAATCCCCATGCCCGTGTCCCCAGATCGTGGCCAACGCTACCAATTTGGACACTGCCGGGTGCCCTTCTACACGGCCGTGTAAAGAATGAAACCTATATCGCAAACGGCCGTGTGACCTACCCCACGCCCGTAGGAAAAGCGAACACAATCGCATACAGCCGTGTGAGATGGCGAACACGGGCGTGCTTTTCAAACCAGGCACGCCAATTTCGAAACACATGGGCAAAACCCGAGTCACACGGGCATTTGACATGCCCGTGTGACCCAAAAACTATAAATAGGAAGCCACTATTCATTCTCTTCTTCACTCAAACCCTAAAATCTCCTCCCTAAAACCACCATAAATGTTGTTGCCAACCTTAAAACCACCACCACGCTCACACACAGTCGACACACGCCCGTGTAACCTCACCCCACGACCGTTCGACCTCAACCCACGACTGTGCAACCCTATATTTGGTTCTATTTTCTCATTTTATTTATTTATATTTCATTTTTATTATCTATTTAGTTAATTTTACTTTATTCTAGATATTAATTCAAGCATGGAATTAGTTACACTAGGATGAATAATCTAGAATGTTAGAGATCATATTAGGATTGCATGCCATTTAAGTGCACAATTGCTTGCCATTTGTCTCATAAATTGAGTATAAATACATACCCTTATTGTTTGTTTTCGCTACCACTTAGAATGGATTATATATACTATTTTGGTTAGTCCCTATTTTATTTTTTTAGGCACATTGTCATTTTAATCTACACATTTAATTTTATTATAGTTTACAATTTAACTTCAATTTTTAGAACTAATAATTCTAACTTTATTTTAGGTAACATGTCATCACGCGGTAAGAAAGCTGCTGTCCCCGCCTCGAAGAAATAAAAAGGACCAGGTGGTTCTTCCTCGAGACCCACCACTGAAGTTCACCACCCGTCCATCACATTCTCTCAAACCTCGCAAGAGGAATTATTTCAAATACTACGGGAACGCCCATTGAGCACTGGCCGATGCATAGATTGGGCAGCACTAGAACGAGTAAACCTCGCTAATTCAGTCCGAGCCCTACTCATGACGAACCCTTGGAAGAGTTCTTCCAGATCATCGAGCCTACATACATAGAGCTCACCCTCGAGTTCTATTCCATATTCAACCTCCAGACCGTCATGAACCAGTTTGATGATCTCGGAACGGTCCAGTTCCGATTAGGAGGTCGCGTACGCCACCTGAGCGTACCAGAGTTCGGCTCAGCACTCAGGCTCTACACAGAGTAATTCATGGAAGAAGAAGACTTCCCCAACCTCTCCCGTCGCATCCATCTCAGGCCAGTCGACTGTTGGTGCTAGATTGCCCCGGGGCGTCAGATATATAACCCCAGTAGTAGTAAGGCGACCACCCTCGTCCCCTCTTTGAGGTACATCCACGCCCTCCTTGCACATACTCTGACAGGCAGACGCTAAAGCATAGGCATCGTCAACACTCACCACGCCTATTTCTTATAGTGCATGGCGAATGTGCACCCCATCGACCTCAGCTACTTCATCGCGCATGCCATGCAGCACCAGACTGAGCGTCACCACCGGGGCGTTATATCCATGGGCCCGTACATCACATGCTAGGCCCATCACTTTGGGCTCCTCAACACCGCGACCCAGACATCCTCGTACACATTGATAGGCCGGATGTCCCCTCAGGGCATCCAGACCATGCTTCACGTGAGGATGATCCAGCGCAGACCTGGAGGCAACCCCATTCAATACTGCCTCGTTTCGGAAGGTGAGGAACCATAGGACATCCCTGACGATGTCCCACCACCGGATAAGGATGCACCAGCCGAGCCACCACCACCTCGCCGCCCATCTCGTGCAGCAGCCACTGATATTGACATATCTGAGCGCTTATCTAGATTCGAGCAGCAATGCCTCCAGCGCCTCGATCATATTAACGTGACTTTACAGTAGATATGCCAGCATCTACACATCATACCACCACCACCGCGTGATCCATCCGAGGATTAAATATTTCTATTCCTCTTATGTTTATATTTTTTTATCTTAGTTTTTTTATTTTGATTTTTATTTTTCCTTTATTTCTAACTTTAGTTTCATTTTTACTTTGAATTTTATTTTTATTTTTATCCTTTTCATTATTTCAGTATTATTTTCTTAGAACTTAGTCTATTATTTTTCTTTTCTATCTTTCATATCGGCCAACCCCTAACAAGTAATCTCTCTTAATCAAAATTTCCCACAACTAATAAATACTTTCGCAGTTTCAAAGGAGCTTTACAGCTCAAATCTCTATTAAAATGGGAACACCCTACCACAAATGCCAACTCTTCTGATCTCCGTCTCACTAATCCATCCAAAGCAGGGAGTTTCATACCTTTCCCTATCATAAGATCTTGTGCTTTTATTGCTACTAATGTTATCTTTGTACATTGAGGGCAATGTATATCTTAAGTGTGGGGAGGGAATCTATTTTCAGTCTTTACACTCTCTTTGAAATCCCTGAACTTTTTTACTAACATTTTGCATTGTTCTCAAATTCTCACTTTCACTCTTGGCATTATCTTCAATCTCCTATTAGGAATATATTCTGATTGAATTATGATTTTTATTGATATGTGAGAATTAAGACATAGGTGCTTGTACTTTGATTATTCAAACTTTAAAACACTAGGGAATCAAGCATGATAAGTTGAAATTTTTGAGAATCCCAATTTTTGCATAAGTTAATTTTCTGAATTTTAAGTATTATCTTGAGATTTGAAATTCGCAGGATTGACGTCAAAAGCCGTACTTCTGGTGAGATTTTTGAGCCTTTTGAGCACACATTCTTTTGTGCTCACTTTTATTATTGCTTTGAGTGAGTCAATACTAATTTGTTATTCTAGAACTTCCTTTAATTATACATGTCAAGACCACATCATTGATCTGATATACCAAGATGATAAAGGCACTTAGGATTTAACCCACTTACTCCATAAAAGCCTACCTCCATAAATTAACCCTTAGTAAACCCCATTGAGCCTAACAACCTATTCTTTGACTCATCCCTGATATTAACCTATAACCCATTTTTGTTGAATTTCACTCTATTACTTTGATCCCTATTTTTGTCAAGATTTGAGTTAAAATTATTATCTAGCTTTGTTCTCTTTTTTAGTTGTAAAGTTTGTCAATATTCAAAGTATTGTATTTGAATTGTTCTTAAAAAAAAACAAAAAAAAAAAACAAAAAAATGTGTATATATAGTTAATTCAGTTATAATCTATAATAGTTCAATAGTTTTTGCATATCTCTACAAACTTCCAAATCCAGAACAATGTCATCATAAGGCTTAGCTTTAGGAATATGTTCCAATGATAAAGATTTCTCTAGCTAGATGATTTTTCAATTCAATCTCGATTCTAACCCTCTTTTTCAGCTTGTGACAACACCCCTAACCAAAGCCCCATTACAACCATTGAAAGACCTTTTGATCGATGTGTCGTATCAATCTATAGTGGTAGAGATTTAATTTTCTTGCAAGCCTATGGTAATAACTTTTCAGATTGACTAGAGAGTGCTTAATTCTTTACCCTAAACACTTTGAGTGGATAGAGTGAACCCTTAGTGAGGATGTCAATTCTCGTTGATTTTGATTGAAAGATAATTACTTAAGAGAATGAAGAAAACCTATGTTTCCGTGATAAAATTCTCAACTTGGAGTGACTGAATCTCTAATGTTCTTTTGATTGAAATTTCATTGTATGATTACCTGTAGATTAGTTTGAAACATTATTGATAAAGATTATAAGTTGAGAAGAATGATTCTTTATTAGGGACTAAGATTTTGCTTGAGGACAAGCAAAAGCTTAAGTGTGAGGGTATTTGATAAACAATAAATTATACATTTACCCCATGTTTAGCCTAATTCCTAGATGGACTATCATTAATTTTGTGAGAATTGGTACTCTTAATCCTTCTTTTTCATGTATTATACTCAGGAGAGCATAGGGAAGAGAAAAGAACGAGAAACGGGCTAAAAATGGAGAAAATGGGCCAAAATGAGAAAACGACACGGCCTAAGGAGTCACCACACAGCCGTGGCACACGGCCATGCCATATGAAGTCTACACGGCCTAGCCCCGACAAGCATAGCCAGGCCACACGGTCGTGCCACCATTAACAGGCTTGCACACGGCCCTTATCAAAACCACATGGGCATGGCACACAGGCATGTCCCTGTCATGAGGCACTGCAATTTCACTCGGATTTGGATACTTAGGGGTTAAGAAAGCCATTCTAAACTTTATATAAAGACCCCAAGAGGCAACTCTAATGATACACTCTTTTCTCCCAAAAAGGAGCACCATATTTCTGCCAACACAAGGAGTGAAAGCAAGGAATTACTCTAAGAGAAGCCGATTGATTCATCCCAGAAGCTAGAATTCTACATCAAGACAGAGGATCTCCCTAAATTCCTTCAAGGGTTTTTGGGTTCTTTATGTTTTGTTATCTTATTTCTTCTGAGATATTTTCTTTATTAATTATGAACTAAACCTCTCAAATACTTGAGGAGGATGAAACCTAAGACAGATCTTGTTATTATTTATTCTTGAATTATACGATAAATACTTGAATTGTTCTTAATTATGTGTTCTTCATTCTTGATTTAATAATCCTAGGTATTACTTCAAGAAACTGATGTGCTTAGGCAGAGGAGCAAAAGTCCCTATTTTAAGAGTAGATCTACCATAATTAAGCGGAGTTGCATGCAACCCTAAACATAGGGCGACATAAATCTGCCGGATTAGGGTCAAACCTAATAAGGGGATCCATAGATCGAATTAATGCAACCTAGGGGTGTTAATTGATAAAGAAACTTTAATTACCACCTAGGATTAGTTGTTCTTATCCTCGATGGAGGTATTAACATAGGTTAGGGATCTCTACAGATTAAGTCAAGTGAAGAGATCATCTAGTTCAAGAAGTTAATAACAAGTGAAGTCTAGGTGGATTCTCCCTTAAGTATTGCTCATATTAATCAGCTTTTCCCTAAAAGTTTTCACCAATTTACTTTTTGTGCACTTTTAGTTAGTTTTAGAATTAGTTTCAACCAATCCTCTTTTATTTTTAGGCTAGATTATAGAAAAGAAGTAAGTATTAGTACTTTTGGTTCCCTTGGGTACGATAACTCGGTCTTGCCACTAAACTATACTACTGTTCGATAGGTGCGCTTGCCTTTAAAATCTTGATATTAGTTAGTTTTTGGTGTGATCAATTTTTATAAATTTTATTACTTAATATCGCGAGTATCAGTTACATAGCCCCTCAATCAATAAGATTTAGCACGCTCTTCTAATACCAAAAATGCACCCAAGACTAATACTTACCTTGCTCGAATCGGCTTATACTTCCCAAGCCGTTTGGTTTGATTTTCCTTCCTTGTGGTTTATCTATACCACTACCATCATTAATTTCCCCATCGTATAATCAAAGTTTAATAAAATACTAACAAAGGAGAACCCACAGTCAACAATACTTACCCTCCAAACCAATTTCTTACTGAAAGAGGGATCTCACCTCTTGAGAATCTGCTTGTTAAAGAACACCTATGGAATCAATCAAAAATGATCAAAAGACCATGAGAAACTCACATTCGGACAAGAGAAACTTCCAAACAGCCAACCTAGTCTTAAGAAGAATCAAGATGAGACATTCAACTTTTCCCAAAAATGCCAAAGGAAGAGGAAAATAACACTTACAGGGATTTAGCCTTCGACCCCGCGAACAAGATTGCTTATAGGAGATTCGGCTTTCTTAAAGATGATTGAGAGGAGAGGGAATTTGGTATAAAGAAAAGTTGAGAGGAAGAAGATTCATCTAGAAGAAAAGGAATTGAAAAGAGAGATATTCGGCTTTTAGAGAGAATGGAATAATATTCGGCACAATAATAAGTAAAGAGATAAAAAGAAGATTTCAGTTTAGGTACTTTGAGAAAGAAGGAGATGGTGATAACACAACAAAGAATTCGGCAAAGAGAGGGTGAAGGTATTCAGCTAGGACCAGAAGAATTGATATACTTCGGCTTTTGATTGACTAGAAATTGAAAACAAAATGACCCCAAACCTATTGGTAAAAAGGTTGTAAACGCGAAATGCAGAAAAGAAAAATGTAAATCTCCCTTTAGCAAAGATTTGGCTATACCAAAAATAAAGCTCTCCAAATGCTGAAAATGCAAGTGAGACTTTGGAAATACCCCCTAAAAGACCTAAAAACGTTACGCATAACTCACCCTAGCTGAATTTTACCTTCCACCAATTTCCAAATCGGCTCCAACTCTTCACACACCCAATCTCTTAAATTTTCTCCAAGATTTGCTCATGATCCCCTCATTAGATTTCACATATGACCATTTCAAACTTCCCCTTTCAGAGTTCAACTTCAACCCAACTACTGGCTATCCAAAGGTGCAAAATAAATCCATGTAAAATACCATGCCAAGCCTCGAACCTTAGACCTCACTGCCTCTCTATGACGCCACCTCCATGCATCCTATGCGGTGCCACTTTGCCACTAGGCCACCTGTCTTCTTGTGTCTTATTTTCACCCTATTTATTTAAAAGTCATAACACCTGAGGTCAGAGTCCCACTAGCACTAAAAATAAAAATTTTCCATATGCCCAGGCTTGATCCCAGGACTTCATAGAAACCCTCTAATGCTCCAAATTCATTTAGCCACTAAGGCAACCGTGTCTCTATGCTATTTTCTTACACAACTAAATTTTTATGTACAATCTCCTAACCGTCCCTTACTCAAGGCCTAATGCTTCTATGCCCAAATTCAGGGTGTTACAAATCATATACAGATTTAAAATGTAAAACATTGAATTTCTAGTCAGCGATAAAATGTTCTTGAAAGTGTCACCCTTGAAGAAAGTTCTTCAATTCGAACTTAAAGGAAAGCTAAGTCTGCAATTTATCGGGCCGTATGAGATTATCAAAAGAACCGATCCAATAGCTTACAAATTGGCATTCCCTTTAGAGTTAGAAAATATACATAATGTATTCCACGAATCTATGTTACGACAATACCGATCAGACCCTTCACATGTTATCTCACCTGTTGATATCGAGATTCAGGTTGATATGTCGTATAGCGAAGAACTGATTAGAATTCTGCTCGAGAGGTTAAAGAATTGAGAAATAACATAGCTTTAGTGAAAGTTATTTGGCAATGACAGGGTTTAGAAGAAACCACCTGGGAACTAGAAGAAGCTATGAAAGCACAGTACCCGAACCTCATTTCTGGTAAGATTTTCGTGGATGAAAATTCCTTTAGAGGGAGAGTTATAACAACTCGTTTTCATTAAAATCAAAATAGTAGTTTTGGAACCACAAATTTGATGCAAAAATATTTATTTTATTATTATTTTAGAGTCTATGAAATATTAGCAGGGTCGTATAAAAATTTTGTTAAGAAGTTTTGTCATTTGCATGTTTAATTAGTAAAAAAGAACTAAATCGTAAAATGTGCAAAAGTAGAGTTCTAGTAGCTAAATGTATTAAATAGCTATAGAACCTTAAAGTAGGAATAATTAAATGGTAAATAGACCATCATCATAGGTAGTGGACATCCATGAGTTGGTTTTGATGTAAATAAACATATTTTTAAATGTTAAAAATGTAAATAGATAAATTAAGGTTAATTAAATAAAATAAAAGTTCCTCATTTTCTTCAATTATGTTCTTCACCAAAAATTGAAAATGGAAATGTAACACTCCTAACCCATATTCGTCATCGGAATAGGGTGAAGATGTATTACTATGCATAAAACACAATTATACATTTACTTATCATATATCATTATACATAAGTACATTCCAATCACATTCAATCATATTGTCCCTTAAAAGGGCCTACGAGGCCTTAAACATGCAATAGGAGAGTTTCAGGGCTAAACCAATAACTCAGGGTCACTTCGAAAAAACTTAGAAAAATCTCTCAAAACAGTGGATACACTCCCGTTACAGGCCGTGTGGGCATTCGAAATGGGAGCACATGGTTGTGTCCTAGTCAGTGTCCTACCCTGTGTAACTCTTTGACTTAGGTCACATGGCTGACCACACGCCCGTGTGTCTAGCCCGTGTGCTTATTCAAAATTGCCTCAGATGCCCGTATGCTATGCCATGTGCTAGGCCGTGCCAAACCTGTAAGGTATATTGACTTATGCCACACGGCTAGTCACACGCCCATGTGTGAGGCCGTGTGATGGATACTAACTTGCATTTAATTGCAACATCAGGGGACACAGGGCCGTGCACTATGACCATGTGTCACACAAAGCTAAGACACACACTCGAGTCTTTGCCCGTGTGGACAAAAATAGGCCATTTTGCCACCAAATTTAAGCACACCTACACAAGCACAAATGATACCATTTTAAGATACAAATGGGCAGCCAAACAACCTCATCCAATGCACAAATCGTGCCGTATCCATTCCAGCCATTTCAATAATCAATTCATAAACATTTACCTATTCAAACTATATACCAAATCAAAATGCTTTACTAGCCATAATTCACATATATGACTTATCCTATAATCAGCCGATTCATCATCCAAGACCAAACCATAACAAGGCATTTTTCAAGCAATTTATACATCACATACCAAATAGCCATTTGAGAAACCATACAAAAATATACCATATCATAAGGCAATATATACATCAAATTTTATATTATTGTCAAGCCATTTCTTAAGGCCAAATACATTATCATCAAACATACCAAAATGACCAAAGCTTATACATGCCATATACCATATATAAACAATTTCAAAGTACCAAAATAGATGTCTGATAGTGTGATGAAGTCTCTGACGATCCCCGTACCCGAGCTAGCTTTAAAACACTGTAAAACATGGAAAGTAAAATGAAGTAAGCTTTATAGCTTTGTAAGCTTGTGTGGTAGTAAACTTAATTCAACAAATAAATGCAATTCAACAAATTAAACATAATATAACTTAACATATATCAATCCATAATCCTTTCTCATGTTCAAAAACATAGTTACATATGTATTCCATAAGTTCCCTTGTTTTGATTCTTATATATGTTCCATACATACCTGTATCACTTAAATCGATCTTACTTTCATTCTCATCTTTTTTATGCCAGTTGAACCATTCAGAGCCACTAAAGGATACTCAGGAATCACACATATATAGTACCAATGCCATATCCCACATATGGTCTTACATGTAATATCATATCGATGCCATAGCCTTGCTATGGTTTTACACGAAATCTCATACCGATGCCATATCCTCGATATGATCATACACGAAATCTCATATCAATGCCATATCTAGATATGGTCTTACACGTAATCTCAATAACCCTAATGTCATGATATTTGTATACTAAACTATTCCTAAAGTTCATATGGGACATTCATCTGTCGCGATTCTCCACTGATCATGTCTCGTAAACTCATATCAACCATTTTTTAATTCAATTCAAAAGTAATAATGCATTTATAACACAATTTAACAACATTTATTAGCATACGAACTTACCTCGTATACGAAAATGACGAAACATACCGATTATTCAACCACTTTACTTTTCCAGCTTATTTAATCATCTATTTATTCAATTAAGTCCAAAATACACATTTGCACTTTTACAATTAGCCCTTAAACTTTCACATTTTTACAATTTAGTCCTTATTTTACAAAATCACAAATTCATGAAATTCCTTTAATACCCATGATAGCTGAATTACCGTTATTCCCCTAGCAGCCCATATTTATCACTTTTTAACACATTTACCACAAATTTTCATCTTTTTACAAATTAGCCCCTATTTTGTACTTTCACTCAAAATCACTTAATAAAACTTGTAAAACTATCAACAAATATTCATATTTCATCATAAAACATCCAAGAACACATGTATTCAACAACAGAAACTATCAAAACATTTAATAGTTTTGCAAAATAGTCCCTTTGCTAGCTAAACCTAGTTGCAACGATCACAAAAACATAGAAATCATCAAAAACCAAGTCAAAATCACTTAACAATTAGTCCATGCATTGATCGAACCCTAAAAACCCATAGCTTTTCTTTTTCGTTGTATTTTTGGTGGTAAAAGGAAGAAGATGAACTAAAAATTAACTTTGTTTTATTTAATTATACATTAATTCACAAATTACTATATTAACCTTAGTTAATAAACATATAAATCATCAAGTATATGCCCATTATTGTCCACTTACCATATTAATGGCATAATTTCATCATAAGGACTTCCAATTTAAAATTTCATATTTATTAATCACTTTAAACTATAAAACGTCACTTTTGTATTTTATGCAATTTAGTCCTTTTTTATCTAATTAGACATTCAAATGATAAAATTAATTCACGAAATTTTCACACATACATACTATCATACTGTAAACACTTAAAATAATAATAAAATAAAATTTTAACCTCGAATTTGTGGTTTCGAAACCACTATTCTGATTTAGCTAAAAATGGGCTGTTACAAGAAAAGCTTATTTAAGGTTCTTTCATTTGGATGCATAAAATCCTCGCATGTAAGTGTTATTTTTCCCCTTTTAATGATTTTTATGTTTTTGAAGTCGTTATAACTTAATCTAGCTAGCCCAAGGACTAACTTCTAAAATGTTTAATAGGTTATGGTTTTTCCATGAATATTCTCATGTGTTTTTTTAATGTTTGATGGGAGAAAATGAATCTTTGTTGATAGATAAACAACTATTGTAAAGTGAATTTTGTTAAAATTGTCAAATAGGGATTTATTTGTAAAATGTGTAAAGTACATTGTTAAAATTGTGAATAATGAACTGTGTGAGTTCATATTGACCTATATGAAATTTAGCTAGCTTGGGTAGGGATGAAATTGCATGAATTTCATTTTACGAGCTTAAGGACTAAATTGTAAAGAAGTTAAAATGTTAGGATAAATTTGTAATTATGTAAAAAAGTGTTTTGTGCATCGAATTGAATAAATGAGATTTATTGAAACATTTAATTGAAAATACTTATTTATTTAGATCAAGATATATCTCAGTCGGTTATAAACCGAGGCAAGGCGAAAGTCACAGATTAGCTCGATTGTACTCTTACGCACTGGTTGTCAATGTAAGTTCATAGTATTTAGATGTATAATGGAATTTCCATACATATATTTTCATCTTATAACCATGTAATAAAATACTTATGTTAATTATACCTAATTGCACATGCATGTCGGTACCCCTGATTGTACCTACGTGCCCCTGTTTGTACTTCGGTACCCTTGATTGAAAATCCATGCACCTGTTTGTACTTCGGTACCTCTGAGTTCACTTACGTGCCCCTGCTTGTACTTAGGTACCCCTGATTGCACATATGTGCCCCTGTTTATACTTCGGTAATTTCAATCGAGTAAAATAAAAGTTGCATTCAATTGATGATAAGTTAAAAGATTAACTATGTTCTTACTAAGCTCTTTAAGGTTATATGTTTTTGTGTATTGTTTTGTAGATCATTATCGCTGACTCTTGGGCAAATGAAATCTATGGCTCACACTATCTATCGATGTTTCTAGTTCTTGTTCTATTTAGTGTTGTGGCATGTATATGTGGCTATATAGGTTATTTTGCTATAACATGGTTAATTGCTAAATTAGGTGATTAAGTACTTATCTAAGTTATGAATAGATATCTTTTGATACAAATAGAATGTTATGAAAGTAAACACTTATGGATTGTTTGGGCTTGTTGATGAATTAAGTTGATATGTTTGGTTTATAAAAATGGTATATTTATTGGTGTGTTTTAGGCACTGTGATGCTTTGTGGATTGATATGGATATGGCCAAGTAAAGTTATGTTTTGAATGACCAATTTGGCATGTTTGATTTGTGGTTAGTTAGGAAATGATTTGGTATGAAGATAAACTTGTTGATGAATGGTTACGTGTGATCATGTTTAGGTATGCTTTATGTATGTGTTTGAGGTGCCGTTATGGCATATTGGTTGTATGGATTATTAGCTTATTGTATGGATCTTTTTATGCAGGTTTTGAGCATGTTTAGAAGTCTTTATCGTGTGTGCAAAAGTGCCTAGGTTTATGCGTGTGAAGGGTGAAAGAAATGGCTTGATTTTAGCCATTTTATTGTTCACATAGTCAAAGACATGGGCGTCTATCTCAGCCGTGTGTGACACATGGCCATGCGATATAGCTGTGTGTCCCCTATAGGTTTCAAAGGCTTGCAAGTTTGGTAGTTACACGGCCTAGCACACCGCCTGGCACACAGGCGTGTAAGGCTATTTTGAGAGTTAGAAGGCCTAGTAGACAAGTGTCTGGCTTGGCCATGTGACCCATGTTAGAGAGTTACAAGGGCACGGATATGGGCTGAGACACGTCTATGTGTCCCTACTTTGAATGTCCACATGGCCTGAGACACAAGCGTGTGTCTCAACTATGTGAGTCACACGGCCTTGCCACACGGCCGTGTTACCCTTACAGTGTGAAAATTTCTATCTCTTTCTATAAAGTTCTAAATGTCTCCGATTTAGTCCCGAGTTGTTTCTAAAGTGTTGCTAAGGCCTCGAGGGCTCGAATAAGGGATGACCTACAAGGGTTTGGATGAATTATACTATGATTAATGAAATGTTTGAAACGAACAATTTAAGTTACGTATTATCGGTAATACTTTATAACTCTATTCCGATGACAGATACAGGTTAGGGGTGTTACAAGAAGAGAAGAAGAGGGATGGCTAAGGTAGGAAGAATAAGACTAAAGGTTGATTATTTTGTCTAAAAATAATATTTATAACTAGGTCTAAGAGGGTATGGATGACACACATAAAAAACAAGGGATTTTGCAAAATTTAATTATTTTTCAACATAAAAGATTCGAACTTGGGACCCTAATTTAATTCCATACTTTTCAATTTATCAATTACCTACTAGGCTATTTCCTTTTTTTTCTTTTGAAATAATTTTGCAATATTTATTTTAAACACAAGGCATGTCACATACTAGGGTTTGATGCAAAATAATAAAAATAGTGCGAGAGAAAAGATTTGAAACTTGGTTTCAAGGAATGTTTCACTAACACTTAACCAACAAACTAATACCACAAATAATCTCAAAAATTAGGGTATGACCACTGTCTCTCTCGATTCATAAACCCGATTCTACTAACCCCCAATTTTTAGGATGTTACATAATCCCATTACCATATATCTTATCCTTATTAGATAATTCCACTTTGCACACATAGAGACTTCAACACAAGACCAAAGGATAAGCTAAAGCCTTACCCCTAAACCAACAAACTCATTCTTATCATCAGTTGAGCGAAAATAATATATAACTCTAGTATCCTAAGTTAGGGGTTGGGCAAAAAATAATAAAAATGCAAGGAAAAGGATTCAAACTTAGAACCTCTCACACATAAGCGCAACAGTTAACCACTGAACGATATCAATACACTTTACATAATTTTCACAATCTTAACTCAAAATTAGTACGTGAACACTCTTGGTTTCACCAACCCAAATTCTTCTAACCCAATTTTTGGGATGTGACAGGGTTAGGAGGTAGAAATTAAGGATTTAATTAAGTTAAAAAGAAGAAATTAAGTGAAATAAATTGTACGAAATAAGTAATACGTATATGTGAGTGGAGAGCCATTGTATGAATGCAAAGAGATAAGTTAGATTGTCTTGGAATGCTTAGTAATATGTATATTTTTGTGCGAAGCTAAAAACCTGGTGGAGCCTCAACAAACCGAGAAAAAGGTAATCATCAAGTTTTCTAGTTAAACAAGCCATACTGAGCGATAGGTGAGTGCATTTATATGCCGTGTTTTAGCATGAATTGCAAGATCTAGAGAGTTGAAATGAGGCTTGTGAACCCCCACTTGTGGTATGCGAAACTTTGCACTAGATACTTGAGGTAAGAAGTGTGTGTGAATTGTGAATTTGATTGTTGCATGTGTAAGTGAATTGTGCCTTAAAAATGTTGCGTGTGTGTGTACATTGTTAATTGCTAGTTGTTGTATTAATTATATTTATTTATATAATATATATATGCGCATGTGGGCTTTAAAAGCTTGCTGAAATTTAACATAATAAAGGTTCTAAATAGGTATTTATATATAATACATATTTACGCGTCTCGATAAATATATAATATATGTGTGCTCTTGTTATATATCTAAAATATATACATACGTCTATGGTCCTGATATATATAATATATATGCCTCTATGGTTCTATTATATATATATACTTATATATGTGCCATTAGGGATTTATTATAATATATTTATGCGTTTGTAGGTTTTGTATTTATTAATATATATAAATGTATATGAGACTTTTGATGTTTGCTAAACATTTGATGTGAAAAGGTCACTAAATGAATATGTATATATGAAATATATATTCGTATATAGTTTTATAATATTTGAGAGCGAAAAAAATTATAATGTGGACTCTTATAACAAGTGAATTTTATTGATAATGCACATTTATACATGCACGTTCCTGTAAGTGAATTATGAGTTTTATGATATTGCGAGTTTTGATTAGTACAAATTTGTATTATTGTGAAATGATAGGTGCGATCCCAATAGTAAAGCGAGCTAATAATATTGTGTGATAAAATGTGATTAATTAGATTTGTTGGTACTGTGAACACTTGAAACCGTTGGATAACATTGGTATGCTATAGGATTGTGAGCACTCACTCTTTATTATTATGTGTTGGGCATTGTAGCCCAGAGATAGTGTTGGAGAGATAAGAGAATGTCGAGCATAGCTCTATTCATCATAAATAGCGTGGTGTGTTTGGAGAGTGTGAGTATACGTGCTACACTTACATGGAGATAATGTAACACCCCTTACCCGTATTCACGTCGGAATAGGGTACGACACATTACCAAGCTTAAACACAAACACACATACACTTTTGAGCCATAAGTTTCCATCCAAATTTAAAACTTTTTCACATTCTTTCACATCGTCCCTAAAATGAGCCTATGAGGCCCAAAACAAACTTTGGAAATAGTTCAGGACTAAACCGAGGACTTTCAAAAATTTTGTAAACTTATAAAAATTTTGCCCTAAACAGGGGTCACATGCCCATGTGGATATGGCACACGCCCGTGGGGGTAGGCCGTGTGGTCACACACGCCCATGTCCTTACCCTATGTAACTCTCTATTTATGACATCATGTACCAAAGGAAGTCACACGGCCAAGTCACACGCTCGTGTGCTAGGCTGTGTGGCAAATTTAATTTTCGTATAATAGGTGCAGACTTCACATGGCCTGGGCACACGCCCATGTCCTATGACAATGTCCTTTACACGGTTGAGACACACGGTTGTGTCTCTGCCCGTGTGGCCAATTCAAAGCTAAAATGCTAAATGTAAGGGACACACGACTGGACTTCACGCCCATGGGGCTGGCGGTATGTCACACATGGCCTAGACACATGCCCATGTGTCTACCCGTATGGACCATTTTGAGGCAATGTAACGCCCTAATTTTCGGGTTTCTCTTAGATTGTCGTTATCTGATAAAATGTTTAAACTCTGGTATGTGGGTGTGTAATGCATGTTTGGGGAGTGTTAATGGGCCTATGGAAGGCCCAGGTGTTGGTTAAAAACCCGGCAAAATTTTGTATTTTTGACTTAGGAGATAGGGGGCCTTGGGAAGTAGGTGTTATAAGTAATTGTGTGTGAAATGAGACATAAACTGGCCAGTGGTGGAGTGGCAACATGACGCCACTTAGGAGCTATAAAAGTGGCGCCTAAGTGAGCCTAGAGGTCCAAGGTTCAAGTCCCAAAGTGAGCATGGGTGGTGTTTAATTTTTGTGCTTGATCTGGTAAGAGTTTGTAGCAGAGTTGAACTCTGTTGAGGAGTGTTTGAATCGGTCATGAGAGGATTTTGTGGAGTGATAAGGGGAGCTTGTTGAGGAGAATTTTTAGGAGCTTTTGAATTTCGAAAAGGAGGTGGCCGGCTAAGGTTCTTGGGTGTGCATTTTCGGTAATTAGGGGCTTGATGTGCCGATTTTCTAAGGTTCTTTTTAGAGTGTCTTTTGCCGATTTCTTGAGGTTAGTAACACTCCCTTCTTTTGTCAATTTTTACTTAGCACAGTAGGCTTCTTTCTGTCACCCTCTTCTTCATTTTCTACCCTAGGAGCCGAATTCTATTACCCTTAAACCCCTAGTGCCACACACCCATTTTGACCGAAACACTTCCTTTTCACCTCTCTTCTCCATTCTTTCCTTCTCCTCTCACACCATAAATCGAACCCTCATCACCATTCCTTTTCTAGCCGACTCCATAACATCTTGCTGACTTATCTCCTTCTTTCTATTTTACCTTCATTACCGATTCTTCTATGGTTGAAACTCCCTTTGCACCTCTCCGATTTCTCATTATCCTCATACCTCTCTTCTTCCCCTTAATCTTCATTAAACCCTCTACAACCTTATAGCCGAAACCTTCTGAACATTTTACCCTTCTTGTAGTCACAAGTAGAGTTATTGTGGATCGTGGTTAGATCGGTAAGTACTTTGAGAAATTATTTCGTAGTTTTCAGTATTTAAGTCAAGAAGCTGAACCCTTAGGGGTATTGTCGTTTTGAAATTAAAGGCTCTTTGGCCTCTTTCTTTTGTTGGAAGGTGCGATAGTGTAGTCAAGGAGAGGATCATGCATCGAAGGATCTCGGAGGCTAGCAATTGGGAATCTAGTCCATAATCGGCAGAAAGGTAAGGCTTTTAGGGACTTAGGCCATGTTGGCCGATTTTGGTAAAGGACTTATGACTTAATGATGGTCGATTATTAGTCTAACACTCTAGTGATTAACTGTAGGTTTTCGTGCGAGGTTCTCGTCATCACTTCGACAGCTAACAGGTGTGTAACGTATCTCCATCATAGACTAGGGCGGCAAAGGCCGTAATGATAGGAAACTAATCTAAAACTGACCAGAAGCGACTGAAAAATCAATCTTGGAAGTAACTAGGAGTAGTCGAATACTCTCTAGTGGTCAAACTTGGAATCGACGGTGGCAAAATTGCAGAAGGTGCAATTTCGAGCATTTCGGTAAGATGGGCTTCAATGGGCCAAAGATGGGCCCAATGGGCTTCCGAGCCCAAATCGATAAAATGTTTGTTAAAGGCTTTCTAGCGACATGGTTAATAATAAAATGGTTAAATTGGTACACTGAACCTAAAGATTGGATTTAGCGGGCTTAAGACACTAGTGGACACAGTAGGGCCCATTAGGGGTTTTAGGCTAAAAAGGGCAAAATTGGAAATTAAGCTTAAAATGGACTTCTGTGGATATCTATGGACTGATAATCAATTGAACATGCATAAAATCTCTGAAAATATGGAAAAGGACTAAAATACCCTTAAATAGGGAAAATTACTAAAATACCCCTAGGTGTAAAAAGACTATTATTCCCCTAGAGCCAATTCTGTACGAAATGTATAATATTATGTATCTACATGATTTATCACTTAATCTGAACATGACTGATGCATGAGATGCTGTATGTTGCATGCTATATTATGTTACATCTGTTGCATGGGGTTATGGGCTTTTATGATGGAGGAAGCGTTCTGACAGCCTCGCTGCAATCTGGTGGCCTCGCCACATATATCTGTTCTAGTGGCTTTGCCACAATATCTGTATCTGGTGACCTCGTCACAATATCTGGCAGCATTGCTGCAAATTTCTGTGGTGTGTAGCGGTTAGGTGGGTGGAGTAGTCTCCCCACATGGTGTAAGGCTGGTACGGGGGTGTTATGGATGGATCTGGGTTGGGCTTTCTGATTGCATATTATATCTGATCTGTATCTGTTATGGGCCGATGGGCTCAACCTGATTTCTGTAATGGGCCAAGGCCCAATTAACTCTGATTCTAAGGCTTGATCTGTTTTGGCCTATGGTTGAGATTATGTTACACACTGAGTTATCAAACTCAACCCTTAATTTCATCTCTGCAGGTAACCCTCAACCATAGTGGGCTTGGAGCTGTGAGAGATTCGGAGTGGCCACAGCATCTGCAAGTTTGGTTTCGTTTTACTTTAAGTATTTTATTTTGCTATTCTTGGGTTTTAAGTGTAATAAGGCCGCTATTTAAATTTCTTAACTGGTTTTATTTTCTTTAATGGGTTGATTTACATTTTATCGAAACTGTTAGTTATAGGCTGTACGGGGTGTTTTTTGAAAATCCTAAAAATGTTTTCAAACTTAACAAGTTCAACGATTGGATAATCTAAAAACTTAACAAAATGACTTTTCACAACCTTGCTGTTCTAATAAAAATATCACCAAGTCATAACAGCAAAAGGTCATAATCTGAGTTATAGGTTCATGTGACACACCAGATCTGGTCATAATGTCCAGGCCGGGTTTGGAGTGTTACAGGGAATTTATCAAGTCGTTGGCCACCTTCAAATCCTCACTCACATGTACACTTTCTTTGGCACTTAATAAGGCATGATTAAACACCTGAACATACACGAACAAGACATGATCATGATCATTTCATCTCTACTTATACATGCATAAGACTTCATGCTTTATCAAGACCAATTACACCACCTCACATAAAATTAAACTTTATCCACTTGCTCGCATGCATTGTCATACCAACATATACCCATACAAACCATCATCTTTCATCACACTCAAGTTTAGTAAATCACATGCAACATATCATCAATCGACCATCGATAATCACAGGCCATATCACAATGGCATTGACACACGAATGCATATATGAATAGGTTTACAACCCAATAATCAATATGAGCCACATCTTAAGGCCTTATACAAAATGAATTAATTATCATCATAAGCCAACACATTTGGCTAAACCAATATGACATATAACCAAAAAGACCAAGTTCCTATACATGCCATAAACTTAAGAGATTTGTATTCACTTTTACCCCACGATGATAGCTTGATAGTGTGATAACATCTCCAATGATCTCCAACTCGAGCTAGCATACAACCCTATAAGATATAGGAAAGGAAGGGGAGTAAGCTACAAAGCTTATTAAGTTCGTATGAAAATAGTAAGAAACAATAGTCATACATTTGTCATACAATAAACATAATGGAACACAATATAAATGTCATTAATCTTCATAGGCATAACTTAATCACAATGCTTATCCCCTTTAATTTATAAACATAATTTAATACATCTTAACATTTGCCAAAAGATCGTAATCTCTCCAATATAACATACCATAATAATCATTAACAAATCAATTCAAGCCTCGTAGTAACATTCATATTAATTATGCGTATTCATATTTTCAAGCCCAACGCTTAATCTCTTTCAATGATTTAAACTCTCAACTTCACTTACTTTCATAACCATTTTAATAGGAAAGTGTGAAAACTTTCATATTTCACACATATCTAATGAATCACAAATCAAGTGAAATAAACATCTTATCTCACAACTTGATATGGCTCAAAAGCCTAACATATGATTCTCAACTGAAGTTACCATGAATTTACCCATCATCAACATAAATACTTATTCACAAGATCAACTTAAAGTCACTTTCATAGTGATCATGAACTCATAATATCATGAAGCCAATGCTTATAAACCTTACATACATACCTATACAAACTCATAACCCTGTCATAACTTTTCACATCTTTGTCATAATCTTTGAATTACTCGTTAAACCACTTGGAATACCAAAAGATACTCAGGAAATTTCATACACATAGTAAGATGCCAATGCCATATCCCAAATATAGTCTTACATGGAATCACACGTCGATGTCGATAGCCTAGCTATGGTCTTACACGATGTCTCATATCGATGCCATATCCTAGATATGGTCTTATATGAAGTCTCATTTCAAAGCCATGTCCCAGACGTGGTTTTACACGAAATCACATGCCAAAGCCATATCCCAGATATGGTCTTATATGGGATTTCAATAACCCTAAAGTCATGACATTTGTGTCCTATCTATTCCTAAGGTTCAACTAGGATTTTCGAGTATCAAATCTTCGTCGAATCGTCATCGAGTCATCATTAATCAATTCCACAAAGACAATTATACAATTCATGTAATATTAGAGTATTAAAATACATAATAATGAAATGTTGCATTATTTACACACAAACTTACCTCGATACCAAAAATGATAAAAATGGACCTAACCGTCGAATACTTGTTTTTCCCTTGTTCTAGTTTCGAACCTCATTTTCCTTAATTATGGAGCTTGGAAAGCTTGAACAAAACCCAAGCCATGGTGGTCTTCAAATTTTTGGCCTAGTGGTTGAAGATGAGCAAAATTTGGTTGTTATTTTGTTTATTTAATCATTTAATCACTAAATGACCAAAATGCCCCTAACTTAAAAATATTGTATTTCAACTATTTCATGTCCATTTTTGTCCAACAATTTAATCAATGGTCCAATTACCACATAAGGACCTCCAATTTAAAATTTCATAGCAATTAGCCACCTCTAGCTTCTAGAACTCAAGTTATGCACTTTTTACAAATTAGTCCTTTTGACTAAATTGAGTGCCCAAACATCAAAATTTTTGAACGATATTTTCATGAAATCATTCGGTGAAATTATAGAACATAAAATATAATAAAAATAAATTGTTCCTTGTCGAATTTGTGGTCTCGAAACCACAGTTCTGAGTTGGCCCAAAATTGGGCAGTTACAACTATCCCCCTTAGGGATTTTCGTCCCCAAAATTCTTACCAAAAGAAATTTCTTTCAACTCTCATGAATAACTTTCACTAATTTCCCAGAATCACAAATCATATCCATCTCGTATATCTCTTTCTAATCACCTTGAACTTTAACACACAGTGCTGGAGCATATCGTCAAAGTTTTGAATTACTCTCTTAGACTTACCACTGATTTACAGGTGTATTACTGTGCCAAGATGCAACTACGTATTCATAGTTTCCTGCATAAGCTCTAAATTCATCTGCACGCAATTTCCATCTCAGAACAATAACATCAATCATCAGGTCAGACCTAAAATTCAGACTCAGAAATCAATTCATACTGAACTCGTTTAGCTTACCATTCATTAACACATTTTTGAGATTCTCAATCTTGTAATGAAAACATCACTTTAGCTTTTAATCTAGTTAAAATCAGATCATCATCAATTAGAATTAATCGTGTAACCCACTCACAAAATAAACAAAGATTTTTCCATTTAGTATCTGTAACTATATCTACTTTCTCAGGGATTAATCAATAACTACTCGCGATCTTTCAATAGCTCAAGTCTTTAACACTATCTAAACTTCAGACCTTTCTATGACATTCGATACTTTAATTCTTAAAATCAGGGAACAAGTGACACCTTTCGTCGAATAAACGTTATCACCAAATTCTCAATACAGACATAAAAGTTGCCATCTCTAAATCACTGGTCGAACAGTTCTTTTTAATGTGACATTGACCGTTTGAAAACTTGAACCATCACTTTACATTCTAGTAATAAAACACGCTCCAATCCGTTCAATAGTGCATCACTAAAAAAAGTCATAAATTCATTACTCATTTCAAATTGAACTAAGAACCAAGACTTCGGTTAATAATATCTTCAATTGTTTTCAACTTTGCTAACATGCACAGACCATTCAAATTTTCATAAATGTGATAACCATATCATTTAGAATAGCTTTAACTCATAATAACATCATCAGATTAGAACAAATCTAATAGGTATATCTCAATATCATACTTTTTAGAATATTAATCCTTCATTCAGACTGTCCATTGATACACTCGTGAATGCACAGAATTTATTACCATAACTGAGGATACTTTAACTACTTGTAACTCAAATTACATTTCAACTGACCAGCTTACTTTGATAAAACAACCGAGTCGATTTTGACTATCAAATAATAACATAACAAAATGCTCATTTCTTCACAATATTTAAACAACTCAAACACACAATCTTTCAAAATTCTCTTATCATGCAAATGAAAGAGCTTTACAATTGCATTAGCTCAAAGTAACAATGATATCCCGATTGCATGCATTGACTTTAATTAACTTACCTGAGGAAAGAAATCCATCATACATATTGAAGTTTTGTGATTTCACCACTTTTACCTTCACCGATTTCAATTCCTTACATGAAAATTAAATCCAGATACTAGAATCACCATGTTTCTCTGATCGTGTAATGCCTCGAATTTTAGGGCCTAGAAGTTTTGTGTTTGGACAATGGGGTTAGTGAGGAGGTTGCACAAATGTGTTTAGTTGTGCAATCTAGTGACAGAATGGGCCTCCTGGTCTGGTGGATGAATGAGTACTAGCAAACCTTGATGTTCTGGGTTCGAGTCGTTGGGTGCGCATTTTTGGAGATTGTTTTATTTATTTTATATCATTTATTTATTGTTTATTTTAAGTATTATCATTATTTTATTTTTTTTAGTGATTCCTTTGTCATTTGGGGGTTTCATGTTCTTTCTCTCCTCCTCTATTTTCTCTTTTTGTTTCTTTGAATATAAGTCCCAAAAATTAATTTCGACATTTTGGTTTCGAGAATTTTGCTCCTCTGTCATCTTCTTTGTCATCGAATCAAGTGTGGGATACGACCTTCAACTACATTATTTAATTACTGAATTGATGTTTCAAACTCGTGATTTGGTGAATTTTGACTATATGTTAACCCGAGGGTTTTGGGTTTTTAGACGATGGAAGTGAAGGGAGATCATTATTTTCTGATATACTTTGATAGGGAAAAGGTTAAAGACTGTTATGGTAGCTTACACGGTAGTTTTGGGGCTAATTTTGGGTGGTTTTGTGACCTCCCTAATGGCCACACAAGCATGTGCCAAGGCACACGACCTTGTGAATTTGGGTATTAGGGTTTCCGGTCAATTTTGGGTGCCACACGGTCTGGCCAGATAGGCGTGTGGTCGACTTGGTGATTTTATCAATTTTCACACAACTGTGTCCCCTAGGCACATGGGCGTGTGAGATTGAGAATTAATGATTCAATGATTTGGAGTCACACGGGCTGGCTACACGACCATGTGACTGATTTGGGGATTTAGGGATCCCACATGGGCGCGTATTTCGAATCCACGGCTGTGTCTGATGGTACACGTGTGTGTGAGACCTTCACACGGTCTGTCTGCCCTGTACCTTATTTTAGCAAAATTGGATAGTGAGTTACATGGCCTGCTCACACGGCCATATTCCTATTTCACACGAGTGTGTGCCTTTGTCACACGTCCGTTTAGACCCCTATATGGCCTGGATTACTCCACACGGCCAGAACACATGGGTGTGTGGCCCTATGTCACCAAATAATATTTTTATGTCAAATTTAATTGCAATTGCAAGTTTGTGTGTTATTGTGTTATTTGTGGTTGATTTTGTAATAAGCTTGATACTGAATTCGAGTAAATGAGTGTGCTCATCTCTGATTCTAATAGATTGAATGTGAGTGTCTGCCTCTGAATTATCGTCTGGAAATTGGTATTCTAATTTTGTACATGAGATTGCATACATACATACATGTGCATAAAGTGTTTTGGGATACGGTTTTAAAGAGAAGGAAGACTGATACTAAATTGAATTGGCAATTTTACTGCAACTGGTACAGCAATTTACTGCATCGCACTATAACGTATGTACGTTAGCTAAGCTACATACCCATATCTGATCTAGTAGTTCATACTGCACAACTATACTGCTGTTTACCGCATGGCACTGTACAGTTTATACACTAGCTTTGCTGCATGGTATATGGATTGGCAGTTGACCTGCTTACTGTTAATCCCAATACCTTTTTGTTGTAGACTTACTAAAAGGCTCTTAAGCCTAGTGACTGGTAACATAACTACATTATACTAATATGTGTCACATTCGGTACTACTTGTAAGTGTAGGGATGGGTGGGTGATTTAATCCCCACAGTAAGTGTAGGTTTGGAAGGAGAGGTGTGTTGGCTGGATGGGTGGGCTTTTCCTTAACTCTACTACATTTATATGCATCTTATAGACTATTCTGTGATTGTGACTGTTTGACTATACTGTTAATCTGAAAGGTACCTGTGCCTATGTGAATTTTGTTGACTCTGACTGCAATTGATTGACTGAATTGAAACTAGTGACTATTGAAAGTTATTGTCATTGTGACTGATTAATATTCACGATTGTGTAACTGAGTGCGATTGTTAATATGCTTCAAATATTGTGGTCTGCCAATACGTTTGTTAAGAATGTACCAACTATATCTGTATAGCACTATACGTATGTTCTGTTTCTGAACTACTTTATAGCTTTCTATTTCTGTTATTGTAGTTAGCGGTTTTAGTCTCACACTAAGCTTGAGTAGCTTACCCCCTCTTCTGTCTCCCCTTACAGGTACAATTCTGGATTCTAGATGTTGGACTCAATACGCGGAGGCCTCGGACAGTTTTGGTGGAAATAAGTTATAACCTTTTATTCTCAGGTTTTAATTGTTATTCATTTAAGTTTAAACTGTAAAGATTTTTAATATTGTGGTACAGTTTCTGTTTTTAAATTTTTACTCGGTTTTTGGATTTTGACTTTTTATTAAACTTATCTGTAATTTTTATTAAATGATTTTCAAGCAATTGAATATCTTATTATATATGATAACTTGCTTTGTAAAACTTTTTCACGATCACTTCGGTGATCAATGTAGCATTCCGAATTCGATCTAGACTTCTAGGCCAAGTTTGGGGTGTTATATTTAGTTGTATCAAAGCTAGGTTTACAAAAACTCGGCCTATGTTTTTTACGTGGACGTGTGCGTAAATAATTGATTTTGAAAGACATTTGAAAAAAACTGTACCATAGAATGTTGAAATGGTTCATGCTTTGAAAATGGTTTAGGAAAATGAACTGTTTGAGACTCCGATGCTGGTCCAAGTAAAATTTAGATTTGTAAGATTAGAAATGTAGTAACTGCATGTGACAACTGTTTATCTGATTCAGTGGTTATGTGTTCTGGGGTCTGTGAGGGGTCTTAAGTTCAAATTAAGCGTGATAATGTTTTGGGATTAGAGTGTGCAGTGGGAGCGTAGTGGTGTACAGTTGGAAATTTCGAGAACGAAATTTCTTTAAGGAGGGGTGAATTGTAATGCATAATCATAATAGACATAGTTATCACAAGTTGAAGAACACAATTTAAAGATAAGTCATGGTTGATAATTCACAAAATAAGAATGATAGAAAAGCTGAGATAAAGAAATCTAAGATACGATACCATACCAGAGGTCCAAGAACACAAGTCACAAGAAGATAATAAAGATCTTAATAATTCCTCAAGGAAAGCCAGAAGAAAAACATTGCTTACTGACTCTGGACTTCCATCATAACAGAGATAATGTATTTCCCGCATATATAAAATAAAACCATAATCAGTAGGAACATAAGATTAGTCTCACATAAATTTTTACCATCGACTCCATTCCAACAAAGAATTCCGAAGAGATAAAGAAATGCACAAAGAATTCTGAAGAGATAAAGAAATGCTGATCATGAACCAACCAGACCAACAGAATTTTTGTCTAACATTATAGCTATTAGCTCACAATATAAGAACTCCATCAGAAACTGAACAATCACATATATCTCTGAGGATAAAAGATCATATAGAACACCCAGAATAGATCATCATAATCTATTCAACTATAACTGATACACACAGACATCTTTAGAACTCAAATATCATTTCTTTGACTAATTATGTCATCATGAACCTCGTATTATTCCATTCACTAACGAAAATCAATTCGGGAGAAACTCCTGCAAACACATTCTTTAGATATCATACTTGAATGAGTTGATTAGTCGAGATTAACTTTTTCTTTAAGCGTGACATTGCTTAATCTGAATAATCTTTTGAACAATCTGATATCTCTTCCAGAACTATATTCACTTACCAAACTATTCTCAACTCTGACTATATTCTAGTTATTTCACTACCGAACTCTTTAGTCTCGCACTTGTGAGTTCATTCAACAGAAATCTCGTGAAATCTTATTATAAAATACCACATTGGTAAGGGTGTGAGGTCGTAAAGCCTCTAATTTAACTCCTATAAATACACATATATGACTTAGCATTTACCATCCACATAATATCGTCATAATCACATAATTCAATTGAATCAAATTAACATACATATTCATGTTTCATGGACTTTTCGATTATTTTATTCAAACAAGTGCACATAAACACATATTCCATCAATTTGAGTAAGATTACTTATCAAGTTCACTTAATCAAATAAGTTAGGCACATAACATCATATGGATATCGAACAAACATGGGTAACCCTTTCACAATATGAACTTTCATCTCATTTCACATCTTCATATTTCTCAACTTAGGTCTATTTCATTTTATACTTAATCACTTACATATCATTAACTTTTATTCTTGCCTTTACGAGTTTCGTCTCATCACAAACACATTTTCAAACATCTCATTATCACTTTCGGCCTTACTGAAAGTAGCTCAATTGAAAAGCATTTCTGTTTCAACAGAACAAATTTTATCAAGATCGTAAGATATCACACTATCACAGGTGGTAATATGGCATGTATAGCTAGACTCACATACGCTATGTTAGTCCAAGAACCAAATAAACCTTAGCTCTAATAGCACTAAATGCAACACCCCTTACCCGTCTTCATGCCAGAACAGGGTAGGAAGCATTACCAGGCTTAAACACAAACATACATACAATTTCGAGCCATAAGTTTTTATCCAAATTTAAAACTTTTCACATTCTTTCACATCGCCCATCAAATGAGCCTACGAGGCGCAAAAAATACTTTGGACATAGTTTAGGACTAAAACGAGAACTTTCGAGCTTATAAAAATGTTGCCCTAAATAGGGGTTACACGCCTGTGTGGATATGGGACACACCCGTGTAGGTAGGCCATGTCGTCACACACGCCCGTGTGCTTACCCCATGTAAGTCTCTGTTTATGACCTTCATACACCAAAGGAAGTCACATGGCCTAGGCACATGCCCATGTCCTATGACCATGTCCTTTACACAGTTGAGACACACGGTAGTGTCTCTGCCCATGTGGCAATTCGAACCTAAAACGTTAAATGCAGGGGACACACGACTGGACTACATGCCCATGGGGCTAGTTGTGCGCCACACACAGCCTAGACCCATGTGTAACACCCTAAATTTTGGGCCTAGAAGTATTGGGCCTTGAGTCTAGGTTCGGGTAGAAGACGGCTTGAATAATTTAAATGTTTTAATAAAAAATTATTATTATTAATTTCATGTTTAGTTTAGTATTTAAGTGAATTAGGAAGGATGGGTAATATGGGAAAAATTCTGGGCTTGACACTGGGCTCTAGCAAAAATTTTAATTTTTGCTTCCTTAGGGAAACCTGGCAGTAGGACTTATAAATAAGTTGGGTTAAAATGGGGCACAAAGGAAGTGCCTGGCCCAATGGCTAGATGCATTAGGCAACAGGAAGGGAATTGGGGTTCAATTCCCAGTGTGTGCAAATGTTGGTTGTTTTTTTTAAACAACCTGGGTAGTCGCAAGGAGGCCTTATAGTTAGTTGGGGAAGAAAAACAATACAAAGAATACTGGTGTTGCAGTGGCAGTAGCGTGCTAGGAATGCAGAATAGGTGCGAGTTCGAACCCCTGCACAGGAAAATTTTTTATTTTTATTTTAAGAAAGCAGCAGTTTCAGCAGATAAGCTTTATAAGTAATCGTGACTAAATTATAGCAAAAAAGAAGTTACATTGCAGTGGCAAGCAGCGTGTTGTGAGGCGCGGTGACAGCAGTGAGGTCTAGGGTTCGAGCTCCTGTAAGCGCGTATTGGAGTTTTATTTTTTCTTAAAGGGACGTCCAGTATTCGAATTGAAGTGGGATGTTGCTGGATGGATGGAGATAAGGAGGGATTTTAAAGTGGATTAAGCGGCTGCAGCAGGTAGGAAGAATTTGAATGCAATTCAAATTCAGTGGATGGTTAAAATCAAGGTTTTGGATTGAGGAAAAATACTGGGATTAAGATAAGCTGATTGGGGATGTGGAAAATGCAAGGCTGGTTATAGATGCCGAAGGAACAAGGAAAAACATTTATTTATTGTTTTGGTGCTTTAATCGTTTTTCTCTTGATGAATTTCTTTCAATCTCTTGATTTCTTGTCTTTTCTTTTGTATCGTTTCCATCTCCTCGTCCTCAAAATTAATCGATCCAATCTCTTGCTTTGTTCGTCTTCTTTGCTTGTGCTGTTTCTCCTCTTTACTTCCGTAACCCAACCAATTGCTCTTTTCTAAAGTTGGTCGAATAGTATCCTTGGGTGTTTGATTTTGTCCTTTGATTCTTTTTTTCTTCTCTAAAGCCAAACCTTACAATCACCCTAATCTCTGTTGACATCACCTCTACAACCCATAATTTCAAATCTTCTTCTTCTTCTTATATCAAAGCCGAAACCTCCCTATTCATAGTGATTCAGGAACTGAGCCTTTAGATCTCTTAGATCTATTCTCTACTCATACCTTGGGTTAGATCTACAACAGTTCCGGAATAGGAAGGTACTGGGGAATGTTTCTAGCAAGTAAATCTTTGGTAAGTGATCGAAATCCCCTCTCTATCCATTATTTGGTAATTCAAGAAAACGTCAACAACCCCTAACTGCATAGGGTGGCTATTGACTAAGGCTAAAGGTTTTATTGGTTATTTTGTGCTAGCGTGGACTGGAGGCTATCAATCAAGGAGTATTGGAGGCTAGGGCCTTTTGGAGCAACTAGATCTAGATCTAGTCATTGATTTCGGCAAATGTAAGAACTCAAGGGCCAAAGTGATGTTGGCTGAATATGGTAAGTAGTGTTACATTGGTTATCATCGATTCATAGTCTAATATTTTAGTGGTCAATTATAGGATTAATCGTGTGGGAGATCTCGTCATAGTATCACAAATCAGTTGTGTAAACAAACACCCACTAGTAGACTAAATCAGCAAAAGTCGAAAAGCCAAAATACCAAAATTTTGACATTTCGTGGGCTTGCAAGTGTGCGAGCGCTCGTGGGTCAGTTAAAACGGTAGAAACGACTATCGCGAACGGTAAGGAGGTTGTGTGCGCGATATCGTGTGCCTTGGTGAATTTGGGCCTCGAGGGGCTGAATTTGGGCCAAATGGGCTTATGGGCCCACATGGGTAAAAACGAGCGGTAAGCGTATTATGATAATCTGATTGATAAAACTGTTAAATCGGACATAAAATTTAGGCTTTGTGGGCCAAAATAGATAATGGACACCGTAAGGCCCATTAGGGGTTTTAGGGCCCAATAACTTTAAGTTGCTAAAAATGGGCTAGATGGCCCATTATACCCCTAGGGTTAAATCTGACTGAAATGCATGTTAAATTAAATTTGTTTACTATATGCCATGACAGGTTATTCTGTTGCATGGGATTGGTTTTATGATGGAGGAAGTGCTAAGTGGCAATGCCACGTTTACTGATAGGGGCTTTGCCTCGTTTTACTATTAGTGGCTTGGCCACGTTTTCTGATTAAACAGCTCAGCTGCGACTGTGGTGTGTAGGGCTGGGTGGGTTGAGTTATTCCCCACATGGTGTGTAGGGCTGGTACGGGTGGTGTGTAGGGCTAGATTTGGGCTGGGCTTTCCATACATGCATAATATCTGTTCTGTTACTGTAATGGGCCTAAAGGCCGTACTGAATACTGAATAGGGCTAAGGCCCAGTTAATACTATGTACTGAATAGGACTAAGGCCCAGTTAATACTGTACCTGGATAGGATTTAGGCCCAGTAAGCTTGAACTGATTTGGGCTCTGGTTGGGTTTACTTTACACACTAAGTCTCCAAACTCACCCCCTTCCCTTTCATCTATGCAGGTGAGCCCTTGACTAGTGGACTTTGAGCTGGAAGGATTCGGAGTGGCCACGTGGACTGCACATGGTTGATTTTTCTCAAGTTATTTATTTCCATATTTTATTTAAATTACTTTCCTTTTGGTTTTTGATTTGTAATAAGGCCGCTCTTAAGTATTTTTAATTTGGTTTTTATTTTTTTATTTACAACTTGCTTAAAATGGATAGACTTAGGCTGCGAGGGTTTTTGTATAAAATTAAACAACGTTTTCAAAATATAACACACGTATCAAATGGATAACTTAAAGTCAAACAAGGCCTTGGAATAAAAAAAACTCTAAGACGATAATGGATAAGACTGTCACAAATTCAAAACCTAGTTTTCTCTCCAAACTTCTAAATAACGGTTTTGCAAACTCACCTTAAACGTAGTAACTAAAGAATATGATCAATCCATCATTGATGTGACACACCAGACTTGGTCGTAAAGTCTGGACCGGATTTAGGGTGTTACAACATACCTGTGTGTCTACTCGTATGGACCATTTTGAGGCTATTTTCTAAGCCATTGGCCACCCTCAAATGCTCGCTCACATGTACACTTCCAATGGCACTTAATAAGGCATGATTGAACACTTGAACATACACAAACAATACATGATCATGATCATTTCATCTCTACTTATACATGCATAAGATTTCATGCTTTATCAAGACCAATTACACCACCTTACATACAATTAAACTTCATTCACTTGCTTGTATGCATTTTCATACCAACATATACCCACACAAACCATCATCCTTCATCAAACTTAATTTTAGTAAATCACATGCAACATATCATCAATCGACCATCGATAATCATAGGCCAAATCACAATGGCATTGGCACACGCATGCATATATGAATAGGTTTACCGTAACGCCCTTCATCCGTATCTGTCACCAGAATGGGGTTACAAGGTATTACCGGACGAGACACAACTTACATACAATTATAAACATACACATGTTCAACTCTTAAACAAATCAAATATTAACATATAAAACTAATTTAAACTCTCTATGATTTATTTCATAACTTTTTTCGAACATATAACTAGTTACGTAATTCGTAAGCAAATGATGTCAAATATAACATTTTACTCTACAAACATATGCGCATATCGTGGCTATATATTATTTCATTCTATTATTTCATACATGAATCATGTAAAACAAATATATCTAAACAAATATCATTAGTGGCATTACCATTCAGCACAACAAATATATATATCAAGTTTAGCCAAATCAATCATGACATAAAGTGCATTACTACTCACAGTTTTAAATAACTAAAGCATGAATAAGCATAATTACTAATTCGTTTAAATACTCATGTGCATGACTAATGGATTATATCATTTTAACCATGTTTTAAGGGAATGCCAAAATGCTTATTCATCAAAGTACAAATAACAAACCAAATTTACGTATCACACATATAACCATTATGTTTTCTTATAACATGAAATACTATTCATATGGTAAAATGCCATTACAAAAGCCGAAATCATATATATATAAAATTCATAATCTTTATTAAGTGTCTACTTTCTTTTTACTCAATCACATCATCAATAAGTAATATACTTTATTCGAATAACCAAGTTGCATACAACATTTGCCATTTTGAAGCCAAATCGCATATATGCACATTTCATTACAAAACCATTACAAAACAATATGTCTAGTATCCAATTTCTCATAGGCTAGCAAAATCAAAACATAATTATTACACCCAAATATTATAAACTTTTAACTAAAGAATTAACCACATGTTTACACCAACATTGTCGTAACCTCCAACTTATTTTGTAACACCCCAAACCCGGCCTAGAAGTTAGGCTCAAATCTGGCGATGTCACATTAAAGAGTTACTTTTAAAACGGTTTAGTTAGAATTTAGTTCGAACGAAATATACTCGAAAAGAATTTACTTAGTTAAAAATCGAAGAATTTAATTAAACAAATAATTAGAAAAAAACCCATGTTTATTAAATATAACAGTAACTAAATAAATCCCAAGTAAATAGTGAAACCAGAGTTACATAGCCTTATTACATCACAATGAAGGTAAAAAAAATTATCATAAACCACTTAATAAATCTAAATTTAAAAAAAATTCCTAAGTAACTTATAATGTGGCTATCTCCGAGTCCTCTCCCACGACGAGCCACCTACTGAGGGTTACTTGGAACATTTAATTTAAGGGCATGAGTTTCGAAACTCAGTGTGTACGACCCTTAGCAAACAAATCAATTCAATATATACATATCACATTGGGCCTAAGCCCTAACAATATCGGTGGTCTGGGCCTTAGCCCCCAATGACCTCATATCATATCATATCAGAGTTACATGTATGCAATGCTCCCACCCCGAATCCAACCCTGCACTCCACCCGTACCAACCCTACACTCCTGTGGGGATATAAATATCAACCCACCCATCCCTACACTCCAAAGGTAGCACCGGTTGCGGCACTACTCAATCGTTGCAGCGGGGCTGCTATATAATGGGCTTAAAGCCACCGGTGGATCCACGGTCGTCAAGCGACTATGCGATCCTCATATCTTCCTCCGTTCAATTTATCCCCCCAAATGCAACATACATATTATGAATGCACATACAACATTTTACAAGTGCACATACAAGTTTTTCCATATATTAAGCATTTAGGGGTATTTAAGTCATTTCACTACCCAGGGGTATTTCGGTAATTTTCTACCCTACAAGGGTGTTTCAGTACTCCTACCCTATGAGGGTGTTTTAGTAATTTTACCCTACAGGGCATTATAGTAATTCTACCTTAGAGGGTATTTTCGTAATTCTATCCTAGAAGGGTATTTTCGTAATTTCCTAATGATACAGATTTTAGTTATGAATTTTGGCCCATCAACAAGTCCTTGCGGCTAAGATGAACGGACACTATGCACCAGGTAGGATTCAAGAGAAGAGGAGGTGGGTCACTTGGACTGCTTAAGTACCAAGCTTTTCCTAGATCCAATCCTAGACATGCACACATAGAGAAGGTGGGTCACTTGGACTGCTTAAGTACCAAGCTTTTCCTAGATCCAATCCTAGACATGCACACATAGAGAAGGTGGGTCACTTGGACTGCTTAAGTACCAAGCTTTTCCTAGATCCAATCCTAGACATGCACACATCCATTGCCACACCTTAGTCTAACAACTTGTCCATGAACATGTTTAATTATTTAATTAAGTCTTATGTAAAAATTGATAGGTCAGAACTAGGCCTATAGTCCATTATAAACCCTAGTATGCATTTCTACAATCCCATAAGGCCCACTAGGCCCAATCATATTTATAAAACCCATTAAGCCCCAAGCATGCTTATGTATCCCATTAGGCCCAATCATAATTCAATCATACAATCATGCATGTCAATCCATCATAAGATTTCATATCAGAATTTTGCCAATTTGGTCCCACATATTCGGCAGGCCAATTCGGGATTTTGAGATTTTCTGCTTTTTTTGTTTTAACGTGTGTGTAGTGTATGTACACACCTGATTGACGACCCGCACTACACTATCTCAGCCTCAACCTACAATCAAAACCACTTTTGAATCAATTATATACCTTAAACTACAACTTAATCAAATCCCAAAGCCTTACCGTAACCTTATAGTGTACCTTCGGCTTTCCTAGCCTTTCCTTAGCAAATATTCCCAAATATTCTTAGATCATCCGCTAGAGGTCCTTTCCACGCTTGGAATCCTAGAACCCTGCTCCTAGTTTAACAGGGTTAATTGAAAAGAAAAGAGAGGATTAGATAGCCCTTCGGCTTTTATCAAAACGCACTAAAAGATGGTTAACTAAGTACTTACCAAAACTAGTCTCCGATCTCGTGGCCTAGATATCTACTAAGTGTGCCCTCGACTTTTAAAAACTCGATTAAGGGTTACAAATAACAAAACAGATCTGTGATGAAGGAAATCAAAAGAAATCAGCAAAGGGAGAAAACTATGAATATTCGGCAAAACAATAGATGGCTAAAAGGCAAAGGGAAAATTCGACAAAGATGGAACAAATGGGAGAAAAAGAATTCGACAAGAGGAGAGAAAATAAACTATATGAAAGTAAGGAAAACCCTGCTATGAAATTTAGCACTCCTTAAATAGCTAATAGCTGAACCTAGCCCTCCCTAGAGTCCAATTCTGCACCATCACTTCTTCTCTTTAATCTTTTATTATCTCTCTTTTATCATCACCTTAAAATTCTCTCATGATCACTCCCTAACAGAGTCCATCTTCATGCCACTTCCAACCTTCTAGAAGGCCAAAATTAAACTCTTAAAAATAATAAGCTAGGATCCAAAACTTAACCAAGGCCCAATACTTCTAGGCCCAAAATTCGGGGTGTTACATATTTCCTTTAATCAAATTAACTAAAACCAATCTCAAAGGTTATCAAAACATAACAACACCTATCCTATATAGGTCATGACCGAATCAATAAGTCATTCACATAGATCATGAATCATACCAAAACATTTCATAATCATCACATCCAACTAATTATATGTGACAGCCAGAAATAGGGCCTAATCGAAATAGTGGTTTCGCAACCACAAATCCGAGATGAAATAAGTTAATTTTGTGAATTTTATATCGCATTTTTTTATTGATTATGTTCTGTGAGAAAATCGTTTAGAAATAACTGCTTTTGTGATTAATTGAAAATTTTGGATTAAATTGCAAATAGTGAAAAAAATATGAGTATTAGATGAAATAGGGACTTGATTGAAATGTGATATGAATATAGGAGTGTTTATGATGTAATTATGCCATGAGTTAGTAGTATGGACACAAAAGGGCATTTCTAGAAAAGTTTTTGAGAAACAAGGCTAGGGGCATTTTTGTCCACTTTGTAAAAATTATCATAAAAGATGAGAAAAAGATGAAAATGTTCATCTTCTTCCCTAATTTTTCTGCCGAAATTTCCTCCTCCATAGCCAAGAGAGCTTTGGACTTTTCAAGCAATTTGTAAGTACATTTCAACCCCATTTTCAATTATTTTCGTATTTTTGAGTTCCTTGAGGCTTGAATTTCATGATTTTGCCATTTATTTGAGAAGAAATTAGGGTTTAAAAATCCCTCATTTTAGAGAAATCTATTATTTGATGAGTTTTGGTAGTAAACAAGTTATTAATGTATTAATTACGTGTTTTTATAAGTAGTTTTCGATAAAAACGTCCCTAAGGGACTAAAATGAGAAAAGAGAAAAGTTTGTTCATAAGTATGTGAATGTGAGTGATTCTTGGATTGTTTTATTGGTAAAAAGGTTTAATTTAGTCTAAAATGCAATTAAATGAAGTGGAATTGAATTTCTGAGACTAGGGGCAAAATGGTCTTTTTGCCCAAGAGTCCGGTTTATGAATGTGTTTGGATAGAATATTGATAAAATGTGTTAAATGCATTTAATTAGATCAAGAAAGAAGAGAGGGTGATTGAAATCATGGAAAGGAAAAGATAGTAGATTAGTACGAGCTAGTCGTTTTGTAATCGAGGTAAGTCATGAGTAAATTATCATGCACTTGCATTATCGTTAATTATTTGATAAATTACAAGTGAAAATGTATGAATATTAATGGTGAATTGAATAATTGCATAATTTTTATATTATGGAAAATCCCGTTTGAACTGTAAGACTGATTTTGGATATGGGTGACATGTCACTTGAGGGTTCCGCTTCCGTATCTCAGGTGCTGGGTGTAGTAGCATGTGTTGCAGTCACCTGTCAGCTTCTGTGAGCAGACCCGTGGATTACGTTTGCAATTCATTGATTGTAGTAGCTTCAGCTACATATTGTGGTAGCTTCGGCTACATATTGTGGTAGCTTCGGCTACATATTGTGGTAGCTTCGGCTACATATTGAGGTAGCTTCGGCTACGTATTGTGGTGGCTTCGGCCATATTATTGTGAGGCACTCGATGCCAACCTCTGCATATCCTTTTTCATTTCTGAAAGTTCAACCGGAAAAGATTAAGGTTAATGTGTGAAGCCATGGTGCAGGGTAATAAAATTGAATAGGACATGTGCATGGAATATCTATAATTGAACAATGTGGTAAGAGTATGTAATGAGTGTTCATAAATGTTGCATTTGTATTATGTGGAAATCAATTGCCTTAATTAGATAATGTGCATATGCTTTTAAATTACTTATGTCTTACTAAGCTACTTGTAGCTTACTTCTCTTTCTTGCCCTTCTTTTAGATTACCGAGCACATTACAACTTGGATTGGTGATCGAAGGAAGCTCATCCTACACTATCAAGCCATCTTGGTATTTGAAAACATAGTTTGTATTTTGATTTTTGGCATGTATAGGTGGCTAGTCTTAGCATAGATATTCTTTTATAAGCCTATCAAGTAGGTGTGTAAATGATAATTGCCTTGTAAATGGTATTTGTAAATATAGTTCTTATGGGTAGATGCCTTATTTTGGTTGAATTTGAATGGTATGGATGTTTGTTGGGTTTGGAAGGGCCACGGCTTCGCATATAGCCTAACACGGCCTACACAGTAGGTCACACGGGCATGTGTCATGACCGTGTGAAATTTAGCAAAATGCTCCACGGTCTCATGGCACGGGCATGCCTAGGCCGTGGGTGACACACGGTCTGACCCCACGGGTGTGTCCTTGGACCGTGCCTCCACTGCACTTTAAATTGAATTTTAGGTACCACACGGGCTAGAGACACGACCGTGTGTCTTGACCTTGTGGAGTACACGGCCCCCAAACGACCGTGTAGGGTGACCGTGGCAAATTTGACAGATTCGACCATGGTCTCCGGACATGGGCATGTGAAGGCCACACGGTCTTATCACACGGCCGTGCTGTATGTTACACAGGCGTGTGACGTTGTTTTGAATGAGAAAAATTTTTTGGGTTTCCGATGTGATAGGATTTGAATCCTAATCATCCGAGATGTCCGTATTGATTTAGAAAACCCTCAATAAGATAAATTTATAATAATTTGGCTAAAAATTAGAGTTTGTAGTCCGGTAAGTTTGGTAATGCCTTCTACTCGATTTTGATGACGGTTTCGGGTAAGGGTGTTACATTTTAATTGATATCAGAGCATGGTTTAGCCGATTCTCGGACGAACGTAGCAAGTGTAACAGTCAGTCTATACATGCCAAAATAAGACTTGATAGTGTGACGACTTCTAATGATTTCAAATTATTTTCTATTATAGTAAATGGATCCCAATCGAGCTCTTGCTGATGATTCTCAGAGTAATGCGCCTGCTCTGAGAATAGACCCGAGGCTCAGGGTCAAGGAGATGAGGCTCGGGCAGCCTTTCTCCATATGATGAATAATTGGTATACGGAGTTCATTCGGGCGAATCCGAATTCTCAACCTCCCCGCCCCCTCTTGTCCCTCAAGCTGTTCCTATAGCTCCTCCACAACTAGAAGTGGTAAGACCTTCTAAACCCCCAGTGGATAAGATCAGAAAATATAGGGCCGAAGAATTTCGAGCCAGTGTGGATGATGATCCCGAGAAGGCTGAATTCTGGATAGAGAATACTGTTAGAGTGTTGGAGGAATTGTCTTGTACTCTAGATGAGAGCTTGAAATGTGCTGTCTCATTGCTAAAAGATTCCGCTTATCATTGGTGGAAGACCTTGATATCCGTTGTACCTAGAGAAAGAGTGTCATGGGATTTCTTTTTAGAGGAATTCCGTAAAAAGTATATTAGTCAGCACTTCATCGATCAAAAGCGGAAAGAATTTTTGGAATTGAAGCAAGGGAGTATGTCAGTAGCCGAATATGAAAGAGAGTTTGTCAGATTGAGCAAGTATGCTCAAGAATTTGTAACTATCGAAGAAATGCTTTGTAAGAGATTTGAAGATGGGCTGAATGAAGACATCCGACTGCTTGTGAGAATCCTGGAAATTAAAGAGTTGGTAGTGTTAGTTGAACGAGCTGTCAAGGCCGAAGCATTAAGCAAAGATAAGAAGGTTGAGAATGAACCTAGAGATTCTAGGAAAAGATCGATGGGCCAATCATTTCAATCACAATGGAAGAAATCAAGAGAGATGAATTCTCGGTCAAATGTTTCGGCAAACTTTTCTTAGAGGGATCGTAGTAAGCAACGTTTCAAATCGAAGGGACAAACTACTTCTGCAACAAGTGTTGGTAGTGTGAGATTTGATAGGCTCGAATGCTAATATTATGGGAAGAAACATTCGGGTGAATGTTATGTGCGTAATCGGGCTTGTTTTAATTGTGGATCTCAAGACCATTTTGTTAAAGATTGCCCGAAAAGAGAAGAATTCGGGAAATCTCAAAATGTAAAACCAAGTAATGTGTAGGGGAAGACCATCAAGAAATGTGGGGTCTGGGAATAACAGTAAAGGTGAAAGAAATGACACCCCTACAAGATCTGAAGCGAGAGCTCCGGCTCGGGCGTATGCTACACGGGCTCGTGAGGAAGCATCTTAACCGGAAGTGATTACTGGTACATTTTCTCTCTATGATAATTCTGTTCTTGCTTTAATGGATCCGGGATCGACTCATTCGTATGTGTGTGTAAATTTAGTATCTGATAAGAATCTTTGTGTTGAGTCCATTGAATTTGAAGTTAAAGTGTCAAATCCGTTAGGAAAACATGTGATAGTAGATAAAATTTACAAGAACTGTCCTTTGATGATTCATGGTCACTGTTTCCCTGTTGATTTAATGTTGCTTCCTTTTGATGAGTTTGATGTTATTTTGGGAATGGATTGGTTAACCATGCATGGTGCTAAGATAGATTGTAGATGAAAGATCATTGAGTTGAATTGTGATAATGATGAAATACTCCAAATTGAAACAGATAAGTTAGATTGTGTTCCGACTGTGATCTCTATAATGTTGGCTCATAAATGTCTGAGAAGTGGGTGTAATGCATATTTAGCATATGTGTTGAATACCAAAATGTCTGAGAAAGAGATCAGATCTGTGCCTATAGTTTGTGAATATTTAGATGTCTTTCTGAAAGGATTACCTGGTTTACCTCCGGACAGAGAGATAGAGTTTGGTATTGAATTACTTCCGGGTACTGCTCCGATATCGATTGCTCCGTATAGAATGGCACCGACTGAGTTAAAAGAGTTGAAGACACAGTTGTAAGAGTTGACTGACAAGGGTTTTGTGGGGCCAAGTTTCTCTCCATGGGGTGCTCCAGTTTTATTTGTCAAGGAAAAAGATGGGTCATTGAAGCTTTGCATTGATTATCGTCTGCTTAACAGAGTGACAGTGAAGAACAAGTATCCGTTGCCTAGAATCGATGATTTGTTTGATCAACTTAGTGGTCCTTTAGTGTTTTTGAAAATTGATTTGAGGTCTGGGTATTATAAGGTTAAAGAATCCGATGTGCCTAAAACTGCTTTTAGGACCTAATATTGTCACTATGAATTTTTGGTAATGCCATTTGGATTGACCAACGCTCCGGCCATTTTCATGAACTTGATGAACCGGATTTTTAGACCTTATTTAGATAAATTTGTGGTGGTTTTTATTGATGATACTCTAATATACTCTAAAAGTGAGACCGAGCATGCTGAGCATTTGAGGATAATATTGCAAATTTTGAGAGAAAAGAAGCTTTATGCTAAGTTCAGTAAAAGTGAATTTTGGCTCAGTGAAATGGGATTTTTGGGACATGTTGTTTCGAAAGATGGTATCCAAGTGGATCTGCATAAGATTTCAGCAATTGTAGAATGGAAGCCTCCAAAGAATGTGTCTGAAGTCAGAAGTTTTCTGGGCCTTGCCGGATATTAAAGTCGATTTGTAGAGGGTTTTTCGATTATAGCTTCACCGATTTCGAAACTGTTGCAAAAAAAAAGTTAAATTTGCTTGGACCGATAAATGTCAGTGAAGCTTTGAAAAGCTTAAACAATGTTTAACCGAAGTGCCGTTGTTAGTACAACCTGAGTGGGGAAAAGAATTTATCGTGTATAGTGATGCATCTTTAAATGGACTCGGATGTGTATTGATGCAAGAAGGAAAAGTAATAGCCTATGCTTCTCGGCAATTAAAACCGCATGAACGAAACTATCTGACCCACGACTTGGAGCTGGCCGCTATAGTTTTCGCTTTGAAGATTTCGCGGCACTATTTGTACGATGAAAAGTGTAGAGTGTACACCGATCATAAGAGTTTGAAGTATGTTGTGACTCAAAAGGAATTGAATTTGCGACAACAGAGATGGTTGGAACTACTAAAAGACTATGAGCTTGTGATAGACTATCATCCGGGTAAAACAAACATGGTTGCTGATGCCTTAAGTAGAAAATCTCTGTTTGCTTTGAGAGCTTTAAATATGGAATTATCGGTGTCTGATGATGGTTTGCTAAATACTAAGTTAGTGGCGAAGCTGTTGTTTTTGCAAGAAATTTGCGAAGCTCAGAAAGAGGATAATGAGTTATTGATAAGACAGACTCAATATGAAATGAAGGATGATTCTAATTTTCAAGTTGATTCGGATAGTTGTCTATTGTTTCGTGATAGAGTGTGTGTACCAAGAAATACTGACTTGACTTAGAAGATTTTGCACGAAGCTCATGATAGTTGATGGTTAGTGCGCCCCGGTAGCGTGAAAATGTATCAAGAGTTGAAGAAAGTATATTGGTGGCCGGGCATGAAACGAGATATTTCCAAATTTGTTTCAAACTGTTTGGTATGTCAGAGAGTAAAAGTAGAACATCAATTGCCTTTGGGATTGCTCCAACCAATTATGATTCCCGAGTGGAAATGGGAAAGAATTACCATGGATTTTGTTTCCGGATTGCCTATGACGCCGAGAAAGAAAGATTCTATTTGGGTAGTAGTTGATCGGTTAACCAAGTCAGCTCATTTCATTCTGGTGAAAATGGACTTTCCTTTGGACAAATTAGCGGATTGGTATGTCTCTGAGATAGTTAGATTGCATGGTGTGCCTATATCTATTATTTCTGACAGAGATCCACGTTTTACTTCGAGGTTTTGGAAGAAATTGCAAGAGGCATTAGGTACTAAGTTAAATTTTAGTACTGCCTTTCATCCTCAAATAGACAGACAATCGGAAAGAGTGATTCAAGTGCTCGAGGATATGTTGAGATGTTGTGTTTTAGAGTTTGAAGGTAGTTGGAACAAATATCTGCCTTTGATTGAATTTGCGTACAATAACATTTATCAGTCGAGCATTAAAATGGCAGCGTATGAAGCTCTATATGGGCAAAAATGTCGAACTCCATTCTATTGGACTGAACTTCGTGAAAGATATGTTCATGGGACCGATTTAGTAAAAGAGACTGAAGATAAAGTAAAGATAATTCGAGATTGTCTAAAAGCTGCATCAGATCGACAAAAGTCATATGCGGATTTAAAAAGGAAAGAAATCAAGTTCCAAGTGGAGATAAAGTATTTTTGAGAGTCTCCCCGTGGAAGAAAATTTTAAGGTTTAGCCAAAAAGGTAAACTAAGTCCGTGCTATATTGGTCCATATGAAATAGTTGAAAGAATTGGTCCAGTTGCCTATCGGTTATCTTTGCCTCTGGAATTAGAAAGAATTCACAAAGTGTTTCACGTTTCTATGCTTCGTCGGTACCGATCAGATCCATCACATGTGATTGAGCCTACTGAGATTGAGATTCGACCAGACATGTCATATGATAAAGAACCGATTAAAATTCTAGCACGGGAAGTAAAACAGTTAAGAAATAAAAAGATTGAGCTAGTAAAGGTGTTGTGGCAATGTCATGGAGTGGAAGAGGCAACATGGGAAACGGAAGAGGTTATGAGAATTCAATATCCCCATCTGTTTATTGGTAAGATTTTCGGGGACGAAAATCCCTAAAGGAGGGGAGGATTGTGACAGGCCAAAATAGGGCCTAATCGGAATAGTGGTTTCGCAACCACAAATCCGAGATGAAATAAGTTAATTTTGTGAATTTTATATCACATTTGTTTATTGATTAAGTTCTGTGAGAAAATCGTTTAGAAATTACTGCTTTTGTGATTAATTGAAAATTTTGGATTAAATTGCAAATAGTAAAAAAAAATGAGTATTAGACGAAATAGGGACTTGATTATAATGTGATATGAATATAGGAGTGTTTATGATGTAATTATGCCATGAGTTAGTAGTATGGACACAAAAGGGCATTTCTAGAAAAGTTTTTGAAAAACAAGGCTAGGGGCATTTTTGTCCACTTCGTAAAAATTTTCATAAAAGATGAGAAAAAGATGAAAATGTTCATCTTCTTCCCCAATTTTTCTACTGAAATTTCCTCCTCCATAGCCAAGAGAGCTTTGGACTTTTCAAGCAATTTGTAAGTGCATTTCAACCCCATTTTCAATTATTCTCGTATTTTTTAGTTCCTTGAGCTTGAATTTCATGATTTTTCCATTTATTTGAGAAGAAATTAGGGTTTAAAAATCCCCTATTTTAGATAAATCTGTTATTTGATGAGTTTTGGTAGTAAACAAGTTATTAATGTATTAATTACGTGTTTTTACAAGTAGTTTTCGATAAAAACATCCCTAAGGGACTAAAATGAGAAAAGAGAAAAGTTTGTTCATAAGTATGTGAATGTGAGTGATTCTTGGATTGTTTTATTGGTAAAAAGGTTTAATTTAGTCTAAAATGCAAGAAAATGAAGTGGAATTGAATTTCCAAGACTAGGGGCAAAATGGTCTTTTTACCCAAGAGTTCAGTTTATGAATGTGTTTGGATAGAATATTGATAAAATGTGTTAAATGCATTTAATTAGATCAAGAAAGAATAGAGGGTGATCGAAATCGTGGAAAGGAAAAGATAGTAGATTAGTACGAGCTAGTCGTTTTGTAATCGAGGTAAGTCATGAGTAAATTATCATGCACTTGCATTATCGTTAATTATTTGATAAATTACATGTGAAAATGTATGAATATGAATGGTGAATTGAATAATTGCATCACTTGTATATTATGGAAAATCCCATTTGAACTGTAAGATTGATTTTGGATATGGGTGACATGTCACTTGAGGGTTCCGCTTCCGTATCCCAGGTGCTGGGTGTACTAGCATGTGTTGCAGTCACCTGTCAGCTTCTGTGAGCAGACCCGTGGGTTACGTTTGCGATTCATTGATTGTAGTAGCTTCAGCTACATATTGTGGTAGCTTCGGCTACATATTGTGGTAGCTTCGGCTACATATTGTGGTAGCTTCAGCTACATATTAAGGTAGCTTCGGCTACGTATTGTGGTGGTTTCGGCCATATTATTGTGAGGCACTTGATGCCAACCTCTGCATATCCTTTTTCATTTCTGAAAGTTCAACGGGCAAAGATTAACGTTAATGTGCGAAGCCATGGTGCAGGGTAATAAAATTGAATAGGACATGTGCATGGAATATCTATAATTGAAAAATGTGGTAAGAGTATGTAATGAGTAAGTTCATAAATGTTGCATTTGTATTATGTGGAAATCAATTGCCTTAATTAGATAATGTGCATCTGCTTTTAAATTACTTATGTCTTACTAGACTACTTGTAGCTTACTTCTCTTCCTTGCCCTTCTTTTAGATTACCGAGCACATTACAACTTGGATTGGTGATCGAAGGAAGCTCGTCCTACACTATCAAGCCATCTTGGTATTTGAAAACATAGTTTGTATTTTGATTTTTGGCATGTATAGGTGGCTAGTCTTATCATAGATATTCTTTTATAAGCCTATCAAGTAAATGATAATTGCCTTGTAAATGGTATTTGTAAATATAGTTCTTGTGGGTAGATGCCTTATTTTGGTTGAATTTAAATGGTATCGATGTTTGTTGGGTTTGGAAGGGCCAAGGCTTGGCATATAGCCTAACACGGCTTGCACAGCAGGACACACAGGCGTGTGTCATGACCATGTGAAATTTGGCAGAATGCTCCACGGTCTCATGGCACGGGCTTGCCTAGGCCGTGTGAGACACACGGTCTGACCCCACGGGTGTGTCCCTGGACTGTGCCTCCCCTGCACTTTAAATTGAATTTTGAGTACCACACGAGCTACAGACAGGCCGTGTGTCTTGACCATGTGGAGTAACGGCCCCCAAACGACCGTGTAGGGTGATCGTGGCAAATTTGACAGATTCGACCACGGTCTCCGGACATGGGCGTGTGAAGGCCACATGGCCTTATCACACAGCCGTGATGTATGTTACACGGACGTGTGACGTTGTTTTGAAAGAGAAAAATTTTTCGGGTTTTCGATGTGATAGGATTTGAATCCTAATCAACCGAGATGTCCGTATTGATTTAGAAAACCCTCAATAAGATAAATTTATAATAATTTGCTAAAAATTAGAGTTTGTAGTCCGGTAAGTTTGGTAATGCCTTCTACTCGATTCCGATGACGGTTTCGGGTAAGGGTGTTACATTATACACCAAACACATGATCAACTTCTAACCAAAACACATCAAGCATAATTCACACCTAATCACATAGCCGAATCATCCAACCATAAACAATTATAACAACCACATCATTTGCTCATAGCATGAAACCATACTTAACATAATATTCAAGCCATTTTCGCATGGCTTAGTAAGTCTTAAGCAAATAGACAACTCAATAAAATCTATAATTCAATTCAACAATATCAAAACATGCTATTATATTCATATACATTTCCAAACTTACCAAAATGCCTTTATCAAACATATAAATATCCATCAACTCAAATTGGCTGAATACACTTGTAGTTAATAACATAATTATAGTCCACCTCTAAGATCATATATACATTCATAGCTAGATGTAATCACTCATATATATATAAGCACATATATCACAAATATAACATCACATTTACTTGTCATTGGCTGAATATACTTAAGTTTACTCACATATTAAATTTTCTCTTTTAACATCATAGATACATTAATTTGGCCAAATACATGCATTCAAATTGACATATAAAATGACATTATAACATGTAAAATATATTTCACATTTCAAAGATCAACTTACCTTATTTTCACATAAATACCTAACTATCACATACCTGATCACTTTAGCTCAATTATACATTCGATCATAACTTATCTTTGCCTGTTAAACCATCCAGAATTGAATAGGATGCTCGGATAATCACACATATCGTACAATGCCAACGTCCCAGACGTGGTCTTACATGTAACCACATATCAATGCCATGTCCCAAACAAGGTCTTACATGAATCATAAATACGATACCGGTGTTGTAAAACCCCAAACCCGGCCCAGATGTTATAGCCAAGTCTGGTGTGTCACATCAACAAGGAATTAAATAATATTCTTTAATTGATTCATTTAAGGTGAGGTTGCGAAATCATTATTAAAAGTTTGGAAAGAAATCCAGGTTTTTAATTTGTGAAAGTCCTATCCACTACCGGTTTAGAGTTTTATTTCTTTATAAGATCTTATTTATCTTTGATTATCCATTTGATACGTGTTTTATAATTTTGAAAACGTTGATTAATTTTGAGTAAAAACTCGCGCAGCCTTAGTCTAATTAAGCAAGTTATAATAAAAGAAATGGAAACCAAAATGAAACACTTAAGAGCAGCCTAATTACAAATCAAAAATCGAAAAGGGAATAATTTAAGTAAAATACTGAAAATAAAATAACTTAAGAAAGTACGACCAACTGCAGTTCATGTGGCCACTCCGAATCCCACCAGCTCCAAGTCTCCTAAGGTTGGGGCTCACCAGCATGGATGATAGAAGAGGGGTGAGTATGGAAAACTTAGTGTGTAAGCTAAACCCAACCAATGCCCAAATCAGTTCAAGCTTAACTGGGCCTAAGCCCTATCCAGATACAGTAATAACTGAGCCTTAATCCTATTCAGTGAACAATGATTAACTGGGCTTTAGCCCTATTTAGAATCACAGTAGCCCTTAGGCCCATTACAGTAACAGAACAGTATTAATGCATATATGCAAAACCCAGCCCAATCTAGCCCTACTTACCACCCGTACCAGCCTTACACACCATGTGGGGAATAACTCAACCCACCCAGCCCTACACACCACAGTCGCAGCATAGCTACTTAATCAGATAACGTGGCCAAACCACTAACAGTAAAACGAGGCAAAGCCCCTACAATAAATGTGGCACTGCCACTTAGCACTTCCTCCATCAAAAACCCAATCCCATGCAACAGTATGAAATGTCATGGCATACAGTGAACAGATAAAATTTAGCATGCATTTCAGGCAATTAACCTTAGGGGTATAATGGTCATTTTACACCTAGGGGTAAAATAGTAATTTCTACCCTCAAGGGTATTTCAGTAAATTTACTAGCTTTTAGGGTTTCATGCTCATTATAATTATTAACAGTCCAAATGGCATCTAGGCATCCTATTTAGCCCATTTTATCAACTTACAGTCATTGGGCCCTAAGACCCCTAATGGGCCCTACGGTGTCCACAAACTATTATGGCCCACTAAGCCCAAATTTTACGTCCGTTTTAACAAATTTATTACTCAGACTATTAGAATGCACTTACCGCTCGTTTCTACCCATATGGGCCCATAAGCCCATTGGGCCCAAATTCAACCCTTCGAAGCCCGAAATCACCAACGTGCACGAAATCGCGCATCTATCATTCTTACCATTTACGATTACAGATTTTACCGATTTAATCCAACTTACGAGCGTTCGCACACTCGCAAGCCCTCGAAATGCTAAAATTTTAGCATTTTGGCTTTCCGACTTTTGCCGATCTAGTCTACTAGCGGGTGTCGTTTGCACATCTGATTTGCGATATACGTTGACTAGATCTCCCACGCGATTATCCAACAATCGTCCACTATGATATTAGATTACGAATCAATGATAACCAACATAACAATCACTTACCATATTCGGCCAACATCACTTTAGGGCCCTTAAATACTTACCTTACCGAAATCAATTACTAGATCTAGATCTAGTAGCTCCAATAGTCCTAGCCTCCAATACCCCTTGATTGAAGGTCTCCAGTCCACACAAAGATTTACTTGCTAGAAACGTTCCCAAGTACCTTCCTATCCCAGATCCGTGGTAGATCTAACCCAAAGTACGAATAGAGAATAGATCTAAGAGATCTAAAGGCTCGATTCCCGAATCACTATGAATATGGAGGTTTCAGCTTTGATATGAGAAGAAGAAGATGATTTGAAATTATAGGTTGGAGAGGTGATATCAAAGAAAGAATAGGGATTCGGCGAATGAGGAAAATTGACACAAGTTTGTATGCCTCAGGATTTCAGCTTTTAAGAAGTCGACCAACTAAGGTTCTAGATGAATCGGCAAGGAGGAAGAATGAAAGAAGTAGATTCAGCTTTTAGAAGGGAAGAGAAAAAAAATAAGAGTGGTTTGATTTACTTGCAAAAATCGGCAAAAAGAAAGAATGTATGGGTTACGTTTTCGGCTTTAAGAACATATGAGTAAAGAAGAATAGAAAGAAAATGAATTGAAAGTGTTCTTCAAGAGCCTATACCTATTTAGCAATCAAGAAAGGAGGTCAAACAAATCCCAAAAGAACACCCAAGGCAATCAGCACACACACTCACAACAAAAGCCGAAATTGCTATACTAAACTCTCCTAGCTGAAAGTGCTAAGCCAAAGTCCCTTGGTCAGCCACCTCTTGCTTCAATTTGAAATCCCTAAAATTTCTCCTCCTTATCCTCTTTGATTCAATCTCCTTAACATCTCAAACTCTTCCTAACAGAGTTTCACTTGGAGTCCATCACATGCCTTGCACATGCATTAAAATTAAAATAGTTCCTTGCATATCATGAGACTTCAACCCAAGCCCTTGCACAACTTCCACACGCCACCCTTGTCCTCTAAGTGGCGTTACATTGCCACCTTGCGACTGGCTCCTTTGTGTCTTAAATTACCCACTTTTTCTTAAAAGCCTAAATACTCAAGACCCCTTCTCTTTAAGTCTAAAATTTTGAAATTCTACCGGGTTTTAACTTAGGCTTGGGCCTTCTAAAGGCCCACTAACATACCCAAAGCATAAATTATCATGACCAGACAACAAAATTTTAAGTTCACAACAAAATCGCAAAAATCCCAAAAATCCCAAAAATTAGGGCGTTACAACTCTACCCCCTTAAAGAAATTTCGGCCTCGAAATTTACCTGATCGAAACAGGTGAGGGTATTGTTGACGCATCGCCTCTTCTGGTTCCCAAGTAGCTTCTTCTCTACCATGATAGCGCCAAACTACCTTTACCAAAGGAACTGACCTCTTCCTTAACACTTTGACCTCTCGATCCAATACTTGCACAGGTTCTCCTTCAAAAGTCAAATCGGTCTTCACCTCAATCTTCTTCACTGGTACAACATGAGAAGGATCTGATCGATACCGTCTCAGCATGGAGACATGAAAAATGTCATGAATTCGATCTAACTCTGGCGGTAATTCCAGCTGGTAAGCTACTTGCCCTACTAGCTTAAAAACTCGATAAGGCCCGATAAACTGCAGACTTAACTTGCCCTTCTTACCAAACCTTAATATTCTCTTCCAAGGCGAGACCTCTAAGAAGACCATATCTCCTACTGAGTACTCGATTTCCTTACGCTTTAAGTCAGCATAAGATTTTTCCCTATCAGATGCTTCCTTTAACCGATCTCTGATCAGCTTAACCTTGTCTTCAGTATCTGCCACCAACTCTAGCCCAAGAACTTGACATTCTCCCAACTCCTCCAACAAGTAGGCTTACGACACCTTCGCCCATATAGTGCCTTATATGGAGCCATTTGAATACTTAGCTAATAGCTATTATTATAGGCAAACTCCACCAATGCTAAGTAATCCTCCCAACTACCTCAAAAGTTGATAACACAACCCCTCAACATGTCTTCCAGAACCTGAATAACCTTTTCCGACTGTCCATCTGTCTGGGGATGAAAAGCAGTGCTAAAATCCAATTGCGTACCTAACGCCTCATGTGACTTCTGCCAGAGCAAAGATGTAACCCTAGGATCCCGGTCAGAATTTATCGAAACTGGCACTCCATGAAGTCGTACTATCTTCTCCACATACAACTTGGCCAACTTCTGAAGTGAGTAGTCGGTTCAGACAGGTATAAAATGAGCAGACTTGGTTAACCTATCCACAATTACCCACACTGAGTCCTTCTTGGAGGGTGTCAAAGGTAGCCCACTCACAAAATCCATGGTTACCCTTTCCCACTTCCAAAGTGGAATCTTCACTTGCTGCAGAAGTCCAGAAGGTAATTGATGCTCAGCCTTCACTTGCTGGCACGTCAGACACTTCCCCATAAATTCCGTCACTTCGCGCTTAAGTCCAGGCCACCAGTACCACTCTCGCAAGTCTCGATACAACTTATTCCCTCCAAGGTGCATGGCACAAGGTCCGCCATGAGCCTCTCTCAAAATTGACTGTCTCAAGTTAGAGTCCCTCAAAATACAAACTCGTCTTCAAAAGCACAGAACTCCTTCACTATTCAGTCCAAAATCAGAAGTCTCATCACTTACGGCTTGTTGGAATCAAGGAACTAGTGACACATCCTTTAACTGCATTTTCTTAATCTGTTTAATCCAAGTTGGTCTCACTTGTAATTCCGCTAACAAGCTACCATCGTCATATAGAATCAGAAGAGCAAACATTGCTCTCAACTCAATTACAGCTCTCCTACTTAATGCATCAGCCACCACATTTGCCTTGCCTGGGTGGTACTCAATCGAACAGTCGTAGTCCTTAAGCAACTCTATCCATCTTTGTTGCCTAAGGTTTAACTCCTTCTGAGTCAACAAATACTTGAGACTCTTATGGTCTGTGTATATAATACACTTTTCTCCATACAAGTAGTGCCTTCAGATTTTTAACGCAAAGATCATCGCTGCCAACTCCAGGCAATTAACCCTAGGCGTATAATGGTCATTTTACACCTAGGGGTAAAATAGTAATTTTCCACCCTCAAGGGTATTGCAGTAAATTTACCAGTTTTTAGGGTTTCATGGTTTCATGCTCATTATAATTATTAACAGTCCAAATGGCATCTAAGCATCTATTTAGCCCATTTTATCAACTTACAGTCATCGGGCCATAAGACCCCTAATGGGCCCTATGGTGTTCTCTATCTATTATGGCCCACTAAGCCCAAATTTTACGTCCGTTTTAGCAAATTTATTACTCAGACTATCAGAATGCACTTATCGTCCATTTCCACCCATATGGGTAGCCCATTGGGCCCAAATTCATCCCTTCGGGGCCCGAAATCATCAATATGCATGAAATCGCGCATCTATCATTCTTACCATTTACGATTATAGATTTTACCGATTTAATCTGACCTACGAGAGTTCGCACACTCGCAAGTCCTTGAAATACCGAAATTTCAGCATTTCGGCATTTGCCAATCAAGTCTACTAGCGGGTGTCGTTTACACAGCTGATTAAAGATATACGTTGACGAGATCTCCCACGCGATTATCCTACAATCGTCCTGTAACACCCCTAGACCCGGTCCCATCGCAGGAGGGTCGAGAGGCATCACCAGACTATTCTCTTTGAAGAGCCGCATGATAATAAAAGAAAATCCTTTACTAAACCTATCGGTATAATTGGCAAAAAGGTGCGCAAAAGCTCATCAACCGAACACAACTAAACCAATTTATCGCATTCAAAACAATGTACGAAAAGAACTCATCCCTAATCACTTTCATCACTTTTACTTCATATAGTTCCATATTAGAAGTATGACATACTTCAAGACCAGTTTCCAAACATGCATTCACAACCATTCGTGTATAACATAGTCGAATTATTACTATAACTATCAAAGTGAAAATCTTAAGAGAGCCATTTTTGCATGGCCTAATTTAGTTACAAAATTCAAAAGGTGTTTGCATGACCGCCAAAAGCTAAACCTATACATGCCACTTCTAGACTAGGTTACCCGTACCGAAAGATAAATAATGGTGTAGATGACTTCAATTCCGAAATTCCCGAGACCGTAGCTTTCGATCAAGAATCTACAAAATGGAGAGCAGGGACAACAGAGTAAGCAAATACTTGCTTAGTAAGTACTTAAGTAACTTAATCAAAATAAAAGAAGGGCATAGTATTATCAACTCATGATTAACCTTCTTTGGCCGAATATGCTCATACCCATATTACTAACTCACTCACAAGTTTTCACAAAAAGAAGCTCGAATGCATTCAACGAGTTATTCACTAAAAAAAAAAATCGAGTAGTTCAGATTTCTTCTTTGCAAAGCAATCGAGTATAAAATTACACACCTCAACATCAAATTTCGTATACATACCCACGATATCAAATAATAGTTCACAAATCCTTACCGACTCAACTAAACGAATTCAATGACCGGCTAAATCATTACAAGCATAAAATGCATACCTGCCTTCCTTACATATAGTGGCGCATATGTTTTGTTAAGGCATACTATTTATATAATTATTCATACGTGAGCTTATACATTTAACCCATATCTGATTTCCACCACGAATGGACTTCAAGGCCAAATCCAGATCTTATCACTGGCTTTAAGCCCGTCGAGACTAAGCTCAGCTTAAACTCTGGCTCGAAAACCCTTCGAGACTAAGCTCGGCTTTAACTTCGGCTCGGAAGCCCTTCGAGACTAAGCTCGGCTTTAACTCTGGCTCGAAAGCCCTTCGAGGCTAAGCTCGGCTTTAACTCTGGCTCGAAAGCCCTTCAAGACTAAGCTCGGCTTTAACTCTGGCTCGAAAGCCCTTCGAGACTAAGCTCGGCTTTAACTCTGAAATTTCTACTTACATATATCGGCATACATATCATATTATCTTTCAATAACATTTCAAATACAGAAACACAAGTTTCGTCATACCACCAAACTTATTTCATACGGCTTATTTATTTGTAAGCAAGGAACACAAATTCATATTCAAATACATTAAGATTCCACTTTAGTATTCGGTATCTCATATTTACTCATGCTCTCATTTCCAAAATTTTGCATTTAGACACATCCTTTGCCATTTGAATTCGCATAATATGCATATATAAATATTATAATTTCACTTTATCATATTTAAGTATTTGTTACTCAAGAACTTACCTCGTATCTTTCTGAATAATTATGGGTTGGCTATTCCGTCACCTTCGCTTTTCCCTTATCCGATGTTGTCCCTCTAGGCTCTTGAGCTAAATTTAAACAATTTGAGTGTATCAACTTTCATATACTTCACTTAATCAAAGCAAGAAGTACAAAGTATCCTCTCTATGTTCCACATACACATTCGGCCATATATATATTTATATATATATATATACATTCAACCCAATATGGCATACACACAATACTTTCCTTTCACATATGTTCGGCCAAATACCATTATGTTACAAATCATGTCTAGCTTAGATTAGATTAAAATATACATATTCTTTTAGATCAACTTATCATTCATGATATAATAATTATCCAAGGCCAAAGTCACTAAATTCATAAATATCAACTCACTCAATTTATCACAGATTAAGCAAATAACCTATTTTCGCATTTGCAAATACATGAGTATCTGGCATACTCCCTAAAATATCATATTTGATCATGACTACACATACATTAACATTCAACCCTTCTCAAAGTATACACATAAACACATTAAGTAAATTTTATCATCAATCATATTCGGTCACTATACTTTAATTCATCAAAATTAACAAGTCTAAAACTCATTCCCATTTTAGCTTCATTTAATAGCATCAAAGCATTATTGATTTTACCCAAATTGTACAAGACCGTACCTCACATAGGTTTACTTTCTTCTTTAATGAAAATACTAAGCTCTATACTAACTTTACATCGGTACATATCAATAAAATCACTCAACTCCATTCTTTCATGCTCAATGATCATAGCCGCATGCTTCATTCAATTGAAATATTAGAAATGCACTCATTTAGATAACAAATATCATAAGATCTTTGCATTCATTAATATACGAAAACTCTTAGCTTCAAACTTAAATTCACGATCATAGAACCCCATTTAACACAACCAATGCTCCACCTCTATGCCTTTTTATGCAATTGCCGAATTGCCCATTTCATGAAAGCATGTCATACATGGTTCAATTTCAAGATTTCAATTCAAAGTCTTAAAATTTCATGGTTTCTACCATCATAGAGTCTACTTAACCATCAATCAAAATCTTAGCATGAACTTCAACCATCTTCTACATTTCTTAGCTATAACCGAATGCCAATATACATCAAAATCAAAAATTTACATATGGGTTGTATTAAGGACCCACTAGTCAGCCACATTTCAAACTTTCTAAAGGAATTATCAAGAAACATACCTAAATTTTTGCAATAGAGTAGCCGAATGCCCAAACCTCTCTTCTCTTCTACTTTCTTAAGTTCGGCAATGGAGGAAAGAGAAATGAGCATTCACTTGGTATTATCACTTTTTCTTTTCTATTTTCTATTTTCTTTCTTTTATTTAATACATTATAATATAACTCATTATGAAACAACTTATAAAATATTATTTATGCATCATTATTACCGTCCACTAAAGTGGATTTGGGTAAATTGACATGCAAATCCACTTTCATGGTAATTCATACTATTTAAACACTATGATTTTTGCACATCACATTCTTAAAGTTTAACAATTAAGCCCTTTTTAAGAAATTAATCACTTTAAAGATCAAATTTCCACACAAATTTTATAACACATATCAAAACTCATATCAACTACGCAACTCACATCACCAACTAAAATTTTTGACTCGGTTTAGCAGTCCCGAAACCGCTTCCCGACTAAGGTCGAACTAGGGCTGTCACAACTCCCTCCCCCTTAAAAGGATTTTCGTCCCCGAAAATCTTACCGGTAAACAGATTTGGGTATCTTTCCTTCATAAGGTTTTCAGGTTCCCAAGTCGCTTCTTCGATCCCATGCTTGAGCCATAGTACTTTTACTAATGGAACCTTTTTGTTTCGCAATTCTTTTATTTCGCGGGCTAAAATACGAATCGGTTCTTCTTCATAGCTCAAATCAGACTGAATTTCAATTTCTGACGGACTAATCACATGCGAAGGGTCGGATCTATAGCGACGAAGCATCGATACGTGGAAGACGTCGTGGATCTTTTCGAGTTTAGGGGGCAGAGTTAGTCGATAAGCAACCGGCCCAATGCGTTCTGAAACTTCATACGGTCCAATGAATCTTGGACTCAACTTGCCTTTTCGACCAAAACGAAATATCTTTTTCCACGGTGAAACTTTCAGAAACACTTTATCACCAACTTGGTACTCGATGTCTTTATGCTTTAAGTCCGCATACGATTTCTGACGATCGGATGCTATTTTCAAGCTGTCACGAATTATCCTCACTTTCTGCTCCGCTTCTCTAACTAAATCAACTCCGAAAATCTTATTCTCACTGAGCTCAGTCCAGAATAGAGGAGTACGGCATTTACAACCGTAAAGAGCTTCGTAAGGTGCCATCTGAATACTTGTCTGAAAGCTATTATTATACGCGAACTCAACCAAGGGTAAATATCTTTCCCATGAACCGCTTAACTCAAGAATGCAACATCTCAACATATCCTCGAGTATCTGAATAACCCGTTCAGATTGACCGTCCGTTTGCAGATGGAAAGCTGTACTGAAATGAAGTTTAGTACCCAAAGCTTCTTGCAGCTTCCTCCAAAATCTAGAAGTAAATCGAGGGTCTCGATCAGAAACAATGGAAGTCGGCACCCCATGCAATCGTACTATCTGAGAAACGTATAATTCTGCTAATTTATCAAGCGAAAAGTCAGTGCGAACCGGGATAAAATGGGCTGATTTCGTTAATCGATCAACAACAACCCAGATGGAGTCCTTTTTGCTCGACGTCAACGGTAAACCTGACACAAAGTCCATTGTGACGCGATCCCACTTCCACTCGGGTATTAAAATCGGCTGAAGTAATCCCGACGGCACCTGATGTTCCGCTTTTACTTGCTGACATACTAAGCATTTAGATACAAAATTAGAGATGTCTCGTTTCATGCCATTCCACCAATACTGACGCTTCAAATCGTTATACATTTTCGTACTGCCCGGATGGACTGACATTCGGCTACAATGGGCTTCATTCAAAATCATCGAAACTAGCTCAGACTTTTTCGGAACACACAATCGGTCTTTAAATCTCAAACAATCATTTCCGTCGACCCGAAATGCTGAACCCACACCTGACTCACACTGAATCGTTTGGCAACTAATTCGTCGTCGGCTTTCTGAGCCTCACAAATCTGTCGAAGTAGTATAGGTCTTGCTACCAATTCCGCAATCAACACATCATCTCCTGTCATCGTCAGCTTCACGTTCATAGCTCGCAAGGAAAATAAGGATTTTCGACTAAGAGCGTCCGCAACTACATTAGCTTTCCCAGGGTGATAATCAATAACAAGCTCATAGTCCTTTAACAATTCTAGCCATCGCCTTTGTCTCAAATTCAACTATTTTTGAGACATCAGATACTTGAGACTTTTGTGATCAGAGAAGATGTGACATTTTTCACCAAACAGATAGTGTCGCCAAATCTTCAGAGCGAAAACAATAGCGGCTAATTCAAGATCATGAGTCGGATAATTTCGTTCGTGAGGCTTTAACTGTCTCGAAGCATAAGCAATAACCCGGCCTTCTTGCATCAAAACGCAGCCTAAACCGTTCAGAGATGCATCACTATAAACTACAAACTCTTTACCGGTTTCTGGTTGGACTAACACAGGAGCTTCCGTCAAAAGGGTTTTTAGTTGGTCGAAGCTTTTCTGACACTTATCCGACCACTCGAACTTGATATCTTTTTGCAGCAGTTTCGTCAATGGAGTCGCAATCATCGAAAAAACCTTTGACGAATCGTCGGTAATAACCAGCGAGTCCTAAAAAGCTTCGAACTTCAGTAACATTTTTAGGGGGTTTCCAGTCGAGAATAGCTGAAATTTTGTTCGGATCAACTCGAATACTCGAAGCAGATACTATATGGCCCAAGAATCTGACCTCGCGCAACCAAAATTCGCACTTGCTGAATTTCGCATACAATTGATTTTCACGTAAGGTCTGAAGTACTTGTCTCAAATGCTCCGTATGCTCTGACTCGTCACGAGAGTAGACCAAAATATCATCGATGAACACTACTACAAAACGATCCAAATATGGCCTAAATACTCGATTCATCAAATCCATGAATACCGCAGGGGCGTTGGTGAGTCCAAACGGCATCACTAAGAACTCATAGTGACCGTATCTCGTTCTGAATGCCATCTTCGGTACGTCGAAATCTCTAACTCTCAATTGATAATAGCCGGATCGCAAATCAATCTTCGAAAAGACTGAGGCTCCTCTCAACTGATCGAACAAGTCGTCAATACGGGGCAACAGATACTTATTCTTTACCGTGGCTTTATTCAGCTGTCGATAGTCAATACACATTCTCATAGTCCCGTCTTTCTTTTTCACGAATAAAACCGGTGCACCCCAAGGCGAAAAACTAGGTCGCGCAAAGCCTCTATCCGTCAACTCTTGTAGCTGAGATTTTAATTCTTTTAATTCGGTAGGTGCCATACGATACGGGGCAATCGAAATCGGCGTCGTACCTGGAATCAACTCTATACCGAACTCGACCTCTCTTACAGGCGGCAATCCCGGTAATTCTTCGGGAAAGACATCTGGAAACTCGCAGACCACCGGCACCGTCCCAAGTTCTCGGTCGGGAACTTTGTTATCTAACACATAGGCCAAATACGCTTCATAATCTTTCCTCACGTATTTCTGAGCTGACATGGTCGAAATTATTGTAGATGGCCCACTTAGATCAATGGACTCAATTTGGATTATTTCGTTATTCGAACATCGCAATTCAATAGTTTTCTTCTTACAATTAACTATCGCGTCATGAACGGTCAACCAGTCCATTCCAAGAATAATGTCAAATTCGTCGAATGGTAGAAGCATCAAGTCCGCCAGAAAACAAAAATCTCGAACTATTAACGGACATTTCTTGCATACTTTATCAACCAGAACACAACGACCCAAAGGGTTCGACACTCGAATTACAAATTCAGTAGACTCAACAGGAAGAGTCTTACTGGAAGCTAAAGTTTCACACACATATGAATGGGTCGAACCAGGATCAATCAGGGCAATAACATCAGTATTAAAGAGGGTGAAAATACCAGTAATAACATCCGGAGAAGAAGCTTCCTCGCGGGCACGAATAGTATATGCTCTGGCCGGTGCTCGAGCCTCGGATCTAGCTGTAGTATCTCTAGTCCCTCTTTGACTGCCGCTAATATTTCCACCCCGTCGCAGTGGTCTACTCCGCGAAGCTGTGCCACTAGATCTCTGAGTCGGATCGGGAGTGCGTTCATCTCTTCTCGGACAATCTTTAATAAAATGATCAGCAGATCCATATCTGAAACACGAGCGGTCACGATGCCTACAACTCCCCGGATGCCATTTACCACAATAATCGCAACCTAATCTATCTCGACGTTCATTACCCACACTGGCAATGGAAGTAGCTCGCGAACTCACAGGAGGTCGATGGTGTTCTCGTCTAGAAAGACCCAAAGTATATTTAGATCGGCCTGAATCATCTCTATTCTTCTTGGACGATTGCTGAACAGATTTCCCCGCAGACCTCTTGCGAGACTCTCTATCTCCACCTTCGGCTTTTCTTTTCTCATTACTGAGTTCTTCAGCTTTACAAGCCCGCTCGACTAGTACGACAAACTCCTTAATTTCTAGAATCCCCACCAGTAATTTGATATCTTCATTTAATCCATCCTCAAAACGTTTACACATGATGGCCTCAGAGGATACACATTCACGAGCGTAGCGGCTGAGGCGTACAAACTCTCTCTCGTACTCGGTCACTGACATCTGACCTTGTTTAAGTTCAAGAAATTCTTTCCGTTTTTGATCGATGAATCTCTGACTGATATATTTCTTACGAAACTCGGTTTGGAAGAATTCCCAGTCGACCCGTTCCTTCGAAACAACAGAAACCAGAGTATTCCACCAGTAGTAGGCAGCGTCTCGTAACAGAGATACCGCACATTTAAGACACTCTTCGGGTGTGCAGGACAGTTCATCGAACACTCGGATGGTATTGTCGAGCCAAAACTCGGCCCGCTCAGTATCGTCACTAGGGGTAGCCCGGAACTCTTCGGCCCCATATTTTCTAATTTTATCAACAGGGGGCCTACTCGATCTCACTGGATCGGTCACAGGAGGAGTCGTAAAAGTCAGAAACGGAGTATTCGGGGGCGGAGGTTGCGAAACAGCCGGATTTGATCTAGCAAATTGAGCGAACCAGTCACTCATCATTGCATAAAAAGCTGGTCTAATGTCATCATCTCGATGACCAATATTTGGCTGAGAGTCTGGTGGCGCTGTCCCTTGCGCAGGCGCAGGAGCTACACTCTCTACATCGTCCGCTACGGTTCGGTCAGGTTCGGGATCCATTCTATACCAAGAAGCACATTTCAGATATCAGAAGTCATCTCATTATCAGAATGACACTAATTGGCATGTATAGCTAAACTCATACTTACTACGGTAGTCCGAGAATCGGCTAAACCGTAGCTCTGATACCAATAAAATGTAACACCCCTAGACCCGGTCCCATCGCAGGAGGGTCGAGAGGCATCACCAGACTATTCTCTTTGAAGAGCCGCATGATAATAAAAGAAAATCCTTTACTAAACCTATCGGTATAATTGGCAAAAAGGTGCGCAAAAGCTCATCAACCGAACACAACTAAACCAATTTATCGCATTCAAAACAATGTACGAAAAGAACTCATCCCTAATCACTTTCATCACTTTTACTTCATATAGTTCCATATTAGAAGTATGACATACTTCAAGACCAGTTTCCAAACATGCATTCACAACCATTCGTGTATAACATAGTCGAATTATTACTATAACTATCAAAGTGAAAATCTTAAGAGAGCCATTTTCGCATGGCCTAATTTAGTTACAAAATTCAAAAAGTGTTTGCATGACCGCCAAAAGCTAAACCTATACATGCCACTTCTAGACTAGGTTACCCGTACCGAAAGATAAATAATGGTGTAGATGACTTCAATTCCGAAATTCCCGAGACCGTAGCTTTCGATCAAGAATCTACAAAATGGAGAGCAGGGACAACAGAGTAAGCAAATACTTGCTTAGTAAGTACTTAAGTAACTTAATCAAAATAAAAGAAGGGCATAGTATTATCAACTCATGATTAACCTTCTTTGGCCGAATATGCTCATACCCATATTACTAACTCACTCACAAGTTTTCACAAAAAGAAGCTCGAATGCATTCAACGAGTTATTCACTAAAAAAAAAAATCGAGTAGTTCAGATTTCTTCATTGCAAAGCAATCGAGTATAAAATTACACACCTCAACATCAAATTTCGTATACATACCCACGATATCAAATAATAGTTCACAAATCCTTACCGACTCAACTAAACGAATTCAATGACCGGCTAAATCGTTACAAGCATAAAATGCATACATGCCTTCCTTACATACAGTGGCGCATATGTTTTGTTAAGGCATACTATTTATATAATTATTCATACGTGAGCTTATACATTTAACCCATATCTGATTTCCACCACAAATGGACTTCAAGGCCAAATCCGGATCTTATCACTGGCTTTAAGCCCGTCGAGACTAAGCTCAGCTTAAACTCTGGCTCGAAAGCCCTTTGAGACTAAGCTCGGCTTTAACTTCGGCTCGAAAGCCCTTCGAGACTAAGCTCGGCTTTAACTCTGGCTCGAAAGCCCTTCGAGACTAAGCTCGGCTTTAACTCTGGCTCGAAAGCCCTTCGAGACTAAGCTCGGCTTTAACTCTGGCTCGAAAGCCCTTCGAGACTAAGCTCGGCTTTAACTCTGAAATTTCTACTTACATATATCGGCATACATATCATATTATCTTTCAATAACATTTCAAATACAGAAACACAAGTTTCGTCATACCACCAAACTTATTTCATACGGCTTATTTATTTGTAAGCAAGGAACACAAATTCATATTCAAATACATTAAGATTCCACTTTAGTATTCGGTATCTCATATTTACTCATGCTCTCATTTCCAAAATTTTGCATTTAGACACATCCTTTGCCATTTGAATTCGCATAATATGCATATATAAATATTATAATTTCACTTTATCATATTTAAGTATTTGTTACTCAAGAACTTACCTCGTATCTTTCTGAATAATTATGGGTTGGCTATTCCGTCACCTTCGCTTTTCCCTTATCCGATGTTGTCCCTCTAGGCTCTTGAGCTAAATTTAAACAATTTGAGTGTATCAACTTTCATATACTTCACTTAATCAAAGCAAGAAGTACAAAGTATCCTCTCTATGTTCCACATACACATTCGGCCATATATATATTTATATATATATATACATTCAACCCAATATGGCATACACACAATACTTTCCTTTCACATATGTTCGGCCAAATACCATTATGTTACAAATCATGTCTAGCTTAGATTAGATTAAAATATACATATTCTTTTAGATCAACTTATCATTCATGATATAATAATTATCCAAGGCCAAAGTCACTAAATTCATAAATATCAACTCACTCAATTTATCACAGATTAAGCAAATAACCTATTTTCGCATTTGCAAATACATGAGTATCTCGCATACTCCCTAAAATATCATATTTGATCATGACTACACATACATTAACATTCAACCCTTCTCAAAGTATACATATAAACACATTAAGTAAATTTTATCATCAATCATATTCAGTCACTATACTTTAATTCATCAAAATTAACAAGTCTAAAACTCATTCCCATTTTAGCTTCATTTAATAGCATCAAAGCATTATTGATTTTACCCAAATTGTACAAGACCGTACCTCACATAGGTTTACTTTCTTCTTTAACGAAAATACTAAGCTCTATACTAACTTTACATCGGTACATATCAATAAAATCACTCAACTCCATTCCTTCATGCTCAATGATCATAGCCGCATGCTTCATTCAATTGAAATATTAGAAATGCACTCATTTAGATAACCAAATATCATAAGATCTTTGCATTCATTAATATACGAAAACTCTTAGCTTCAAACTTAAATTCACGATCATAGAACCCCATTTAACACAACCAATGCTCCACCTCTATGCCTTTTTATGCAATTGCCGAATTGCCCATTTCATGAAAGCATGTCATACATGGTTCAATTTCAAGATTTCAATTCAAAGTCTTAAAATTTCATGGTTTCTACCATCATAGAGTCTACTTAACCATCAATCAAAATCTTAGCATGAACTTCAACCATCTTCTACATTTCTTAGCTATAACCGAATGCCAATATACATCAAAATCAAAAATTTAAATATGGGTTGTATTAAGGACCCACTAGTCAGCCACATTTCAAACTTTCTAAAGGAATTATCAAGAAACATACCTAAATTTTTGCAATAGAGTAGCCGAATGCCCAAACCTCTCTTCTCTTCTACTTTCTTTAAGTTCGGCAATGGAGGAAAGAGAAATGAGCATTCACTTGGTATTATCACTTTTTCTTTTCTATTTTCTATTTTCTTTCTTTTATTTAATACATTATAATATAACTCATTATGAAACAACTTATAAAATATTATTTATGCATCATTATTACCGTCCACTAAAGTGGATTTGGGTAAATTGACATGCAAATCCACTTTCATGGTAATTCATACTATTTAGACACTATGATTTTTGCACATCACATTCTTAAAGTTTAACAATTAAGCCCTTTTTAAGAAATTAATCACTTTAAAGATCAAATTTCCACACAAATTTTATAACACATATCAAAACTCATATCAACTACGCAACTCACATCACCAACTAAAATTTTTGACTCGGTTTAGCAGTCCCGAAACCGCTTCCCGACTAAGGTCGAACTAGTGCTGTCACACGTCCTCTATGATATTAGATTACGAATCAATGATAACCAACGTAACAATCACTTACCATATTCCACCAACATCACTCTAGGGCCTTCAAATACTTACCTTGCCGAAATTAATGACTAGATCTAGATCTAGTCGCTCCAATGGTCCTAGCCTCCAATACCCCTTGATTGATGGTCTCCAGTCCACACAAAGATTTACTTGCGAGAAATGTTCCCAAGTACCTTCCTATCGCAGATCCATAGTAGATCTAACCCAAAGTACGAGTAGAGAATAGATCTAAGAGATCTAAAGGCTCGGTTCTCGAATCACTATGAATATAGAGGTTTCGGCTTTGATATGAGAAGAAGAAGATGATTCGAAATTATGGGTTGGAGAGGTGATGTCGACAGAGGTTAGGGAGTTTTGAGTTTCGGCTATTTGGAATAAAAAAAGAATGGGGATTCGGCTAATGAGGAAAATTGACATAAGCTTGTATGCCTCGAGATTTTAGCTTTCAAGAAGTCGGCCAACTAAGGTTTTACATGAATTGGCAAGGAGGAAGAATGAAAAAAGTAGATTCGGCTTTTAGAAGGGAAGAGGAAAAGAAATAAGAGTGGTTTGATTTACTTGCAAAAATTAGCAAAAGGAAAGAATGTATGGGTTACGTTTTCGGCTTTAAGAACATATGAGTAAAGAAGAAGAGAAAGAAAATGAATTGAAAGTGTTCTTCAAGAGCCTATACCTACTTGACAATCAAGAAAGGAGGTCAAACAAATCCCAAATGAACACTCAAGGCAATCGGTACACACACTCACAACAAAAGCCGAAATTGCTATGCTAAACTCTCCTAGCCAAAAGTGCTAAACCAAAGTCCCTTGGCCAGCCACCTCTTGCTTCAATTTGAAATCACTAAAATTTCTCCTTCTTATCCTCTTTGATTCAATCTCATGAACATCTCAAACTCTTCCTAACAGAGTTTCATTTGGAGTCCATCACATGCCTTGTACATGTATTAAAATTAAAATATTTCCTTGCGTATCATGAGACTTCCACCCAAGCCCTTGCACAGCTTCTACACGCCACCCTTGTCCTTTAAGTGGCGTTACATTGCCACCTTGCCACTGGATCCTTTGTGTCTTAAATTACCCACTTTTTTTTAAAAGCCCACATACTCAAGACCCCTTCTCTTTAAGTATAAAATTTTGAAATTCTACCGGGTTTTAACTTAGGATTGGGCCTTCTAAAGGCCCACTAACATACCCAAAGCATAAATTATCATAACCAGACAACAAAATTTTAAGTTCACAACAAAATCGCAAAAATCCCGAAAATCTCGAAATTTAGGGCGTTACAGATGTCCCAGACATGGTCTTACACGCAATCACATATCGATGCCAACGTCTGAGACGTGGTCTTACATGAGAACACATATTGGAAATCCTATGTCATAACATATGTATCCCAACTATTTTGAAGGTTCATACGGGGCTTTCGAGCATCGTATTTCAGTTGAATCAAACTTGTCTTACATGAGAACACATATCGGAAATCCTATGTCATGACATATGTATCCTAGCTATTTCTAAGGTTCGTACGGGGATTTCGAACATCGTATTTCAGTCGAATCGAACTGGTACACATTATTCCCATGTAAAATACCATTCGGCTAACATTTATACGTACTCGTAAAATTCAATTAAGCATTTTAAATTCACATATATTCAAAACTAACAACGTTTATTTGCTTACAGACTTACCTCAGATATCGACAGACGGAGTATAACGACTATTCAATTATTTATGTTTTCCCCCGATCCAAGTCCGATTTCTTTGGTTCTTGATCTAAACATATTCAAATTAAGCTTATTCAAGCACAATTTCATTCAATTTAGTCCAAAAACACATAAATGGACAAATTACCATTTTGCCCCTAACATTTTACACATTTCACAATTTAGTCCCTATTGCACAAAACACAAAATATGCAAAACCTCACAACAACATAGCTAGGCCAAATCTTCCTTATGATCATATAAGTCCATACATTTCATTAAATTCACATTTTAGTCCCTCAATTTATTATTTTTACTAATTAGCCCTAATTACAAAAATTCATCAAAATTCAAATACAAAACATATTAATCCAAAGCATATCTTTCATAATTCATCAACTAACATTACAAAGCTCAATTATTCATCAATGACATAACTCAAAATATTCATCAAAATCATATATTCAACCATAGGCTTTGTACATTTCACTTCAACGATCTCAAAAACGTAAAAATTATAAAAAATCGAGCTAGTTACATACCTTAATCAAGCTAGACCTTGGCCGAACCCTTTAAAGCTTTTTTTCTTTCTCTTTTCTTTTATTTTCGATCAACCAAGATGAACTGTGCATGTTTCTATTATGTTATGTTTTATTAACTTAACATATTTAACATTTTACACATTTAACCTTTATTAACAAATATAAAACCATTATAAAACAAGCCAATGTCGTCCATGCATAGTTACAGAGGAAAAATTACAACATAAAGCCTCCACATTAGAAGAACATAGCAATTAGGCATTTAACTAAATAGCATGCTTATTTTTTATTTAATGCGATTAAGTCCTTTTTAATAAATTGGCACCCAAACGACAAAATTAAAACACGAAAATTTTACGGATATAAATTCACACATTCTAAACTCAAAAAACAATATTAAAATATTTTTTTGACTCAGACTCATGTTCTTGAAACCACCATTCTGAATAGGGTCTAAATCAGGCTGTTACATTTACAACCCAACAAACAATATAAGCCACATCTGATGGCCTTATACAAAATGAATTAATTATCATCATAAGCCAACACATTTGGCTAAACCAATATGACATATAACAAAACGACCAAGTTCCTATACATGCCACAACCTTAAGAGGTTTGTATTCACTTTTACCCCCACGATGATAGCTTAATAGTGTGATAACATTTTCGACGATTTCCAACTCGAGCTAGCATACAACCCTATAACATATAGGAAAGGAAGGGGAGTAAGCTACAAAGCTTAGTAAGTTCGTATGAAAAAAATAAGAAACAATAGTCATACATTTGGCATACAATAAACATAACGTAACACAACATAAACATCATTAATCTTCATAGGCATAACTTACTCAATCACAATACTTACCCCCTTTAATTTATAAACATAATTTAATACATCTTAGCATTTTCCTAACGATCGTAATCTCTCCAATATAATATACCATAATAATCATTAACAAATCATTTCAAGCCTTGTAGTAACATGCATATTAATTATGCGTATTCATATTTTCAAGCCCAACGCTTAACCTCTTTCAATGATTTAAACACTCAACTCCACATACTTTCATAACCATTTTAATAGGCAATTGTGCAAATCTTTCATTTTTCACACATATCCAATGAATCACAAATCAAGTGAAATAAAAATCATATCTCTCAATTTGATATGGCTCAAAAGCCTAACACATGATTCTCAATTGAAGTTACCATGAATTTACCCATCATCAACATAAATACTTCTTCACAAGATTAACTTAAGGTCACTTTCATAGTGATCATGAACTCATAATATCATAAAGCCAGTGCTTATAAACCTTACGTACATACCTGTACAAACTCATAACCCAGTCATATCTTTTTATATCATTGACATAATCTTTCAATTACCCGTTAAACCACTTTGAATACCAAAGGATAATTGGGAAATCTCATACACATAGTAAGATGCCAATGCCATATCCCAGATATGGTCTTACATGGAATCACATGTCAGTGCTGATAGCCCAGCTATGGTCTTACACGATGTCTCATATCATTGGCATATCCTAGATATGGTCTTATACGAAGTCTCATTTTAAAGCCATGTCCTAAATGTAGTCTTATACGAAATCACATGACGAAGCCATATCCCAGATATGGTCTTATACGAGATCTCAATAACCCTAATGTCATGACATTTGTATTTTATCTATTTTTAAGGTTCAACTGGGATTTTTGAGTATCAAATCTTCGTCGAATCGTCATCGAGTCATCATTAATCCATTCCACAAAGACAATTATACAATTCATGCAATATTAAAGCATTAAAATACATAATAATGAAATGTTGCGTTATTTACCCACAAACTTACCTCGATACCAAAAATGGTGAAAAAGGACCTAACCATCAAATACTCGTTTTTCCCCGTTCTAGTTCTAAACCTCATTTTCCTTGATTATGGAGCTCAAAAAGCTTGAACAAAACCCTTGCCATGGTGGTCTTCAAAATTTCGGCCCATGGGTTGAAGATGAGCAAAATCTGGCTTTTATTTTATTTATCTAATCATTTAATCACTAAATGACCAAACTGTCCCTAACTTGAAAATATTCTATTACATCTATTTCATGCCCATTTTTGTCCAAGAATTTAATCAATGGCCCAATTACCATCTAAGGACCTACAATTCAAAATTTCATAGCAATTAGACACCTCTAGCTTCTAGAACTCAAGTTTTGCACTGTTTACAATTTAATCCTTTTGACTAAATTGAGTGCCCAAACGTCAAAATTTTCAAACGATATTTTCACAAAATCATTCCATGAAAATATAGACCATAAAAATATAATAAAAATCTCACTTTTTTGTTTGGTGTGTTGTATGCATGTGTACTCACTGAGCTTCTCCAAGCTCACACTCCTTACTTTAAATTGTAGATAAATAGTTTGCAGGTTAGCAAAGAGGGTGATGAATCAGTGATCCATCGCAAGACTTTTTTTTAAATTATGCTTGTTGAGCTTTAAAATTTGAACTGAAGGCAATGCAGTTCGTTCCAAAGGTTTAGTACTAGAATTAGACTCCTTAAATAAAATTTTCAAGGAGTTGTAAATGAACTATTTGTTTTTTTTTTTATTTTCGAACATTATAATTGCTTAATTGATTGCTAATCTGGATGGTTTAATTACTTGTTTAATGTGATGATAATTAAATGAATTAACAAATTTTTGCAACTAAGGGAGACTGTTGAGTATTAAGGTACACCTTATACCATCTGTTTGTGTGAATGGAATGGTTAAATTAGAAAGCATGCACTTAGGTCTAATTTTCTCTATGAATTATTCTGTAATTGTGTGGTGTGTATGGTTGGTTGGTGTGGTTCGTAAAGTTTTAAATAGAGAGTTACCTTGGTGAATATACATCAACAAAAGAACTTAAAAAGGGGAGTCATCCACTTGAGATGTAATAAGCAAGCAAACAATAAAATTACCAAATATGGAAACATGAGGTGGTTGAGCCTGACACCAAACAAAATTGGAAACTAAGATGAAAAAAATTCTTTTGTAATGAAAATGAAAACATATAGGTCAACACAATTATTGATAGATAGAAGAGTACAAAATTATTAAAAAAAAAAAAAGTCTCCAAACCCATTACATTGCATTAACCTTTTTTTACTAATTATTGAAGAGATGCCTAAATAAGTTAGTGACAAAGATTGTAACGTTCCAAATTTGAGTTTTTAATTTGATCAATTTTGTCAAAGTTAAGTATCTGCTTCAGTGGTTAAGAGCTTTGAATGTTTGTTTGTGGTCATGGGTTTAAATCTCACTTTTGAAAAATTTTCTATTTTTGTTCCTATCCCTATCTTTGTTCATTTGACTTAAATACTATTTTCACTCAACTTATGATAGAATGAGCCTATTGGTTCAGTGGTAAGGTTTTAGCTTACCCTTTGGTCTTGTGTTTGAATCCTTGCATGTGGAAAATGACAATATTTTTGTTATTTCTGCTTGAACCGCCCACGTGGTGGAGTTTGGATGGGTTTCGAATTCTTTGGGAAATCTGATAGGATGGGTACATAATTTAGTGGGAAAAGTGGTTGGTTGAATTTAAAAAAATTTCTATTAGAATATCCCCAAAAAATTTCTCTCATCTTTCTCACATTTTTTCCTTTACCCTAATTCTTCATCTTTTGCTTTTTTATTCTTCCTTCTGCCCATCATAATTTTCTATTGTTCCTTTTTATTTTGCTTTTGCTTCTATTTGATTCCCACTCTTCTACATAGTCGACCATTGTGCTTCTATCCACTAAGTGGTTATGGTTATGGTGTATTAAGTGTTATGATTTTCCTCGATTGGTTTGGTGAAATATCCTTTTCAGGTTAATTGGTTAAGTGAGTATTGATTGTTGGTTTTTTGATAGGAGAGGAATGTGTAACATTTGATGATCCTCTAGTGAATTAAGTACGTCAGGTGCTGTTTATTTACGAGGGTAAGTGTTTTGTAACACCCCTTACTCGTGTTCGATGCCAGAACAGGGTACGAGGCATTACCGGAACAAAACACATACAGTCGAACTAAACTGAGACATAAAAATTACATCCAAATTTAAAAATTTTCAATTTTCATTACACACTCATTCAACCCAATCATGCATCCCATAAATTGCATCATCATAAATATATAACTTGACTAATATTAGCCAACATCGATGGCCTTATACAAAATGAGCTATCAAATATTAAAGGCCAGCATTTTAGGCCAAATCAATTATGACATATAACAAAATAACCAAGTCCTCTATACATGCCATAATTCTAAATATTGATTTTAAAATTCCAAAAGATTGATGATAGTGTGGATGGATCTCTGACGATCTCCGTATCCTGAGCTAGTTTGGTGACACTAGAAAACAAGGGAAAAGAGAGGTGAGTGAGCATATAGCTTAGTAAGTAGGTATGTAAATAATAAACAAATTATTAATATATTTTTATGAAACCTCAAAATATTTTTTCAAAATAATACAATCATAACTACACATAGATCCACCATTTACTCAAGTTCAAAACAAGTTGTTTATTTGAGTCACAGTCACTAAATTATTTGTATTTGGAGCTACAGAACTAAAAATTAAGATCCGTTAATTTTCCCTAAAACTAGACTCACATACAATCATACCATAAAATTTTCAGAATTTTTGGTTTAGCCAATAAGTAGAATTTATTCTTTAAAATCTCCCCTGTTTCACTGTTTGACCATTCCAACCCCTCTTCACTAAAAATTAATTATCTCCTTATACAGAATTTGGATGAAACATAGAAATACCAGAACCTATGGATACTGACAACACAGATCCATATATCCCAAAACCTATAGAAAAGGATAAAAAAGATCCTTATGGTAAAAGGAAAATAGAACTAGATATTCAGAAAGATGATTATCTGAGATCTTTTAATAAAGATAAAGAACATGTCGAAGAAACGACTAGAATTTTTGAAACAATAGCTACTAATGATGTAAAACCTGAAAATCCAGGAGAATCATCTAGTCAACCTATACCATATAGGATTGATGACTTAAATAAAAGAAATGTTGCTCAGGGTGGAATATATTTAGATTTAACTAAAATATCTTTGTCAGATTGTGAAAAAACCATAGATGATTGGGCACAATCAATGCCTATTGTTGTTAACAATAATAGTCATGTTTGGATAAAAGAAAAATTTCTGAATTATTTTGTAGGAACATTTCAAGGTGATGTTGTACAATTTCTCTGAAGGTGGGAAGAATCTAAAAAAGGTAAACAACAAAAAGAACAACTTATTAATCAAATAGGTACTCCTAAAGAGCTATTAAAAGGCTTAACTTTAATTATAAAAACAAAATTTTGTGGTTATACTGATACAAAAGATCAGGATGGCCAATCTAGTTTTATTTTATCAAAAATAAAGTTATATGATATTAGATATTTAGAAGACTTTTCTAAAAAATTTCTTCATGAATATCAAAAGCTAAAAAATAGTACTATAGAATTTTGGAAAAACCAATATTTTCATAAATTACCGCCACCATGGGATGAAATTTGTATAAACAAATACACCTCTTATTTAGAAAAACACAGTGAAGCAACTGGTCTAGATATAGAAAATATAGATACTATAGGAAATAGGATTAATTTTGCTAGGGAAAGGATAACTTTACATTGTTTACAAAGTAGAGCTGCTAAACAAGTTAAAAATAAATTAAGTCGTAAATATTATACAAAATTATTAGAAGGTGAATGGGAGTTTGGTTGTAAACCTATACGACCTAAGACTTCTAAAAATTATAAAAATAAAAAATATAAGATGGTAAAATGGAAACTAGGAAATAAAAAATATATTGGTAATAATAATAATAATAATAATAATAATGAAAAAATTTGTAAGAAGAAAAACTTCTAAAAATCCTAAAAAACAAATTTGTAAATGTTTTATATGTGATGAAGAAGGTCACATAGCTCCTAACTGTCCTAATAAAGGGAAAAATGCAAGAAAAAAGATAAAAAGTCCTGAAGAACAAGATTTAGAAATATGTTTTAGTGAGGAAATAAATCCTACAGAAATATTATATGAATTAATATCAGAAACAGATTCTGATACTGATAATGAAGAATATATCTTCATGTTAGGAAATAATAATCAATTAAAAGAAATTACTAAAACTGAACAACAGGAAATAAAATTAGGAAATTTAATTGGAGAAGAAAAAGACTTATCGGAAGAAATGATAGAAAAAATTAATAAAAATCATATTTCTAAAGAAGAAATATATAAAATATCTAAGTTTAAAATATGGTCACAATGACATATAGAAAAGATTAGCAGTAATACTATCGCTAAAGATACTAAAGGTGGATTAACTGAAATTCCTTTGTTTACTAAAGAAAAAATTAAGAGGATTAGAAAGAAATACCCTCAGGTTAGATATATACATTTAGGTATAATTATGATTACAGTAAGAGCTTTATTTAGAAGATGACATGATGTACCTATTATAGTTGTTTTATTAGATAAAATATTTGAAAATCCAATAAAAGCACTTATTGGAGGAATTCAATCAAATTTACATACTAGAGTGATAGGATTTAAGGTAAAACCAAATTATTTTATATCCATAACGGACCCTCTAATAGAAGAGTGTCTATGTCTAAGAATTCGGACAAAAAATTCTGATATCAAAGACTTAGCAGAGGATCTAGCAATAAGCTGGACTACTATTAATGAATATACTAATACAGCAGAAGTAAAAATAAAAGAAGTCAATAATAAAATTATTGAACTTTTTGAACCTAACAAAATTACTACGAAAATGCAGCCAAAATTATTACACTTAAAAGATCTATCTATTCCAAAAGATTGGATATGTAACACCCCAAACCCAGCCCAGACGTTATGGCCAAATCTGGTGTGTCACATCACCTACATCTAACCATGTTACTTAGTTACTAAGATTAGGGTGAGCTCTGCCAAAACCGTTTTTGTTATTTTAAGCAAAATTCCCGATTGGCTTGATAAATGTCCTATTTACTACTGATCGTGAAAGGTTTATTTAAAAACGTGACTTTTGATACTCTTTGGAAAGTGCATTTGGTTTTGAAACCATTCGTTTATCGTGTTATTTTGAAAACAAGTAAATCCGATTTAAAAAAAAAACAATTTAAACAATATTATTCTTAACTTAAAACAAATTAACTACGTAAAGAATTAAAAACCCAAAATAAAAATAATCTATAAATGGAATAAAGCATTTGAAAACCAGAAATTTAATCTTCGTGGCCACTCCCTCCCAGCTCCAAGTCCACCAACTAGGGCTCACTTGCACGAATGGAAAGAAATAGGGTGAGTTTGGAAAACTCAGTGTGTATAGAATGCCCATCCCGAGCCCAAATCAACTCAAGCCCACTAGGCCGAAGCCCTATCCAGTCACAGTGTTAACTGGGCCGAAGCCCTATCCAGATACAGTAAACTGGGCCTTAACCCTTTTTAGATAATAGTACGGCCCATAGGCCCATTTTAGAACAGAACAGATATTAACATGTATGCAAGCCCAACCCAGCCTAAATCCAACCGCTACACTCCACCTGTACAGCCCTACACACCATGTGGGGAGTAACTCAACCCACCCAGCCCTACACTCCACAGTTGCAGCATAGCTGCTCAGATATCAAAAAGTTGAGGCAAAGCCTCCAGTACGTGGTCAAGCCACTTACAATACGTCCTCCATCAATATCCCAGTCCCATGCAACAGATAATAATGACATGGCGTGCAGTAAACAGTAACAGTAAAACATGTATTTTGGTCACATTTAGCCCTAAGGGTATAACAGTCATTTTGCTGCTAAGGGTAAAACAGTAATTTTCCACCTATAAAAGTATTTCAGTAATTTTATCAATTTCCTAGGGTTTTATATAGATTTCAGTTATTATTAACCCAATTTCATCTCAGCAGTTTAATTAACTCGTTCTAACAATTTTTAGCCATCAGGCCCTAAAACTCCTAATGGGCCCTACAGTTTCTATTAGCTATTTAAGCCCATTTAGTCCAGATTTTAAGATCAATTTATTAGTTTAGGCAGTTTTGAGCCTACAATATACCAGTACACCCTAATTGCCCGTTTTCACCCATATGGGCCCGTAAGCCCATTGGGCCCATTTGTAGCCCATCGAGGCCCAACTACTGAAGTATACGAAATTCCACACGCGACTAGCTTACCATTTTGCAATTTTAGACCTAATGATTTCTAAACGTCTTGTGGGCATTCGCACACTCACAAGCCCACAAAATGTCGAAATTTCAGCATTTCAGCTTTTGCAGAATTGAACTATGAGAGGGCGTTCGATACACACCTGATTCGCGACGACTGCTAATGAGATCCCTCACGATATCGTACAATCAATTACCACAACTTTTAGTTTACAAATCCGTATAACCAATCTCAATGTTCACTTACCATATTCGGCCAATACCCCTAGGGCCCTCAAAATCTTACCTTTGCCGAAAACCGATGACTAGATCTAGATCTAGTCGTTCCAAATATCCAAGCCCTCGTCAATAGTCTCTGAATCACACTAACACCAAAAGAAACCGATTAATACAACCCCTTAGGGTCTTAAGCCCCAATTGACAGCCTCCCTAAAGTCTAAGGACTTCAGCTTTTTCTAAATCGCAAAATAAGAATAGATCTGAGGTGATGAGCACTTACCACTGATTCCCCTTCTATTTCTACTCAGATCTGATGTAGATCTAGCCCCTAAACAATAGTAGAACTCGAATCCAGGAGATCTAATGTAACACCCTGATTTTCAGGATTTAGTGATTTTTGTGTGATTTTGGGTAAAAATTCAAATTTTGGTATTTGGTGGTGCAATTCATATTTGCAGTGTGTAAATGGGCCTATAGAAGGTCCATGAGTTAGCAAAAACCCGGTAGAAATTTTAAATTTTTGGACTTAAAGAATTAGGGGTCTTGGATAGGTGGTCTTCTTAAAAGATGTAGGTAGTTTGTATCACAAAAAGGGCTTTGGCAAAGTGGCTTGAAGGCGCCACTTAGTTGCTAAAAAAGTGGTGTGTAAATGGAAGGGAAGGAGGCCAAGGTTCGATTCTCTAGCAGGTATTAGTATGGTTTATTTTTATGTCATGAGCATGCAAGAGTTCGAAGTCGGCTGGAACTCTGGTTGAAGAGTTTGAAGTAGTCAAGAGCATGGATCATGGAGGGATAAGGGGGAGTGTATCTAGGAGAGATTTTAGGAGAATTTGAATTTGGAAAAGGTGTGGCCAGCCAAGGGTGTGTATAGTGCAAATTTGGCTATTGAATTGTAGTTTTGTTGTTTTAGTTTTTGTTTCACTTGTGCCAATTGCTCATAAGCCAAAACCCCTCTCTTTCCTTTCATTTTTCCTTCCCATATTCTTTTTTTTCTCTCATTCTTTCTCCTCTTTAATCTCTAGAAAGAGCCTAACCCTTCTCTTCTTCTCTTTTAGCCGAATACCCTAAGCCAAATCCCGAAAGTTCAAGGGGAGGCGACTTCTCTTTGATTGATACACCCTGTTTTCTCCTTTTTGCCGAATCTGACACTCTCAAAAGTCTCTAAACTCCATTATCAACACCCCTTCAGTCCATAATCATCTTCTTCTTCCTTGACTCAAAAGCCAAAAGCACAACACCTTTAAGGGACTTGGTGGCCGAATCCTAAGATCCTTGTGGTGTGATTTCTGCTAGTGTTTGGAAGCTTAGTCTGCATTAGATCTGTGTTAGTTCGGGATTGGAATCATTTTGGCAGGTGAACCCTTGGTAAGTGTTCGAAACCTTGGTTATATTTTAGTACTTTGGATTAAGGAAACTGAAACCCCTAAATGCTTTAGTGGCTATCGATTTGGGGGTTTAGGGCTCTATAGGTTTTAACAACTAATTTATTTTGGTGCTAGTGCATTCTAACGCGGTCTTTTGTGAACTTGGACAAGGGAAGTGACGAGATTTTGATCTAGTTACAACTTTCGGGAAAGGTATGATATCAGTGACATAGGGGTTGGTGGCCGAATTGTCTTGGTAAGACTGTGTTGTTATCTTTGGATTTTAAAGTCTGATATGTCAAGTAAATGAATGTAGGACAAGTGCGTAGCAGATTTTGGAAATCGACCATCACTAATCAGGTGTGTACCAAACCCTCTCGGTAGCTTAGGTTAATAAATGTCGAAAAATTGAAATGCTGAATTTCGGCATCTTTAAAACTTGTGAATATGTGATGGTTTGTGGATTGGCTAGAATACGATGGGCTCAGTAAATGAAATCGATGGAACAGGTAAGAGCATAATTTTGTGCACGATGGTAAGTTGGGCCTCAAAGGGGCAGAAATTGGGCCCAATGGGCTTTCGGGCACATTTGGGTAAATTTGGTAGAAAACGAAATCTAGATAAAGTGCATGTTAAGACTGTTAAAACTATTATGGAATATAGACTATATGGCCTAGATAACTAAATTGGCTATGTAGGGCCCATTAGGGGGTTTTTGGGCCCAAAAGCTGAATTAGTTGAAATGGATTAAAATTATCGTTTAAACACTCGGAATTGTTGATAATTGATAATGAGCATGGAAAACCCTAATAATTGATAAAATAACGAAATTACCCTTATAATATGAAAATGACTATTTTACCCCTAGGTGAAAATTACCATTGTACCCCTAGGGCTATGTTATGATTAAGATGCATATGATACTATCTTTGTACATGATATGCCATGATATGCACATGATATGCCATGATATATTCATATATGCATGGGTTGGGTTTTATATGAATGAAGGAAGTGCTAAAAGGGCTTTGCCCTAGTTATTAAAAGAGGCTAGGCCTCCAGTTATATGATAAAGTAGCTATGCTGCCAGTGGAGAGTTTGGTTGGGTGGGTTGAGTTATTCCCCACATGGAGAGCTTGGTTGGTACGGGTAGAGAGTAGCGGTTGGGTGGGTCGATAGTTTCCCTATAGTGATATGGGTTGCATACCTGCATTGATATTATATGTGATATTGAAATGGGCCTACCATTTACAGAAAAGGCTTCGGCCCAATGATAGATTTAAACAAATGGCTTCGGCCCAGTATATGTTGAGACTGAACTCGGGCTTAGGCCCAGTATGTTGATATTGATTTGGGCTCTGAAAGGGCATGTTGCACACTGAGTTTCCAAACTCACTCCTTTCCTTAACTTTGCAGGTGAGCCTTGATGTGGAGACTTGGAGCCGGAGGGGATTTAGAGTGGCCATGGTGATCGCTTTCGGACTACTTTCATAAAGTAACTAGTTTTTATAATTTTTAATTTAAGTATTATTATTTGGTTTTGGGTTGTAATAAGGCCATTTTAATTATTTTTTTCAGGATTATTTTATTTTATACTTTTTATTTTAATTGACTGATATTGACTTAAAATGGGCTTGACATAGGACGCGTTTTCCAAAAATGGTACTTGTTTTCAAAGTAATGCAATGATACAATAAAACGATTTATCAAATATATCTACTTAAATGAATTCCAACTCAACTTGTTTGCCAAAACATATCACTGAACTAAAGTGTGGCAATGGTTGTGGGTATGTCTAGGATTGGATCCAATCAAGAGCTTGGTACTTAAGCAGCCTACATGGCTCACCTCCTCGGTTTCGAATACCTACCTGGTGCACAGCTTCCATTCACTTTATTATTTTAGCAAGGACAACCTTTTTAAACACTAAGAAAGATTTTGGATGAAGCATGGGTTTTCTTAAATATTTCAATGTGACACGTCGGATCTGGCCATAACGTCTGGGCTGGGTTTGGGGTGTTACATCTAAAGTTTTGGCTATGGACTCCTAAGGATGTGGCATTTTCGGCTTTTTTGACTGGTGAAGAAGATGACGATTTGGGGTAGTAGTTTTGGAGTGGTGTTGCCGATAAGTACTAAGGGTTTAAAGAAGGTGGAAATCGGTCAAAAGGGATGAAAAGAATGGAGGGTTTTTGGCTTGGAGAAATCGACACAAGAAGCAATGGTTTCAGGATTTCGGCTTTTATGGCATTCATCTCTGGTGGCTTGAAAAAGAATAGGATTGATAGAGGGAGTGAGGTGAGTGGTAGGGATGTTCGGCTAGAGAAGAAACAAAAAGGAAAAGAAAAGAATGAAGGAGAGGGGAAGAAGAAGAAGAAATCGGCACAGAGGGGGTGTACTTTGCGTTTCGGCTTTTTGCTACACTAAGAGGTGAATGAAAGAAAAAGATGAACACTCTAGGTGGCTAACCCTAATTCTCCAAGATAGAAAAGAAAAGAAACTAACCCTAATCATCATTAAAGCAATCGGCCCAACCTCCCCAAGGCCCTAGCCGATTCTACTTAAGTCAATCACATGCCCAACACATGCCTAAAAATTAAAAGTAACCATACTCTTACCTTGTGACTTGAACTCAGGCTTTCTACCCTCATCCACACGCCACTTTTTTTAGGAGTTTAGTGGCGCCACCTTGCCACTTTACCAAGGCCCTATTTGTGTCATATTTTATGAAGTTTTTCTTAAAAGCCCACTTAACCAAGCCTCCTATTCACTTAAAATCCAAACTTGATATTTTACCGGGTTTTAACTTAAGCTTGGGCCTTCTAAAGGCCCACTAACACATTTAAACACAATTCGAGTATCCAGAACACCAAAATTTTAAAATTCACGAAAAATCACAAAAACCCGAAAAATCTCAAAAATCAGGGCGTTATAGGATAATAGGAGATATACATAATGCAAGTACTTCAAAACCAGTAAATACTATAGAGTATATGGCATCAGGTGACAAGTTATGCTTTAAAAATAATCTGTTAACAAATACAGATGATAATTTAGTTTTACCCTCAAATTCTCAAATAGAAGAAGAGGATAATATAAGTACAACAACTTCTATACCAATAGGAATGAAACAGTTCATATACCTATTTTTCCTACCAAACCAAGTAGAAATTCTAAAAACACTAGAATAGAAGATATGCAAACTTCGGTACAAGATATTAAAAATTGTATATATATTGAAATAACAATTAAAGATAAAAATCCTTTACATGCTCTATTAGATACAGGTGCTACAATAAGTAGTTGTAAAATAGATGCTATTCCTATAAAAAATTGGCAACCTATGAAAAGACCAATAAAGGTTAGTGGAATAAATGGTAACAAAACGTTAATATATTACAAGGCTAGGAATATACCAATTTACATAAATAATGTAGAATTTGTAATTCCTAAAATATTATGTTTTCCTGATATGAAAGGTGATATATTATTAGGAAATAATTTTATAAAACAATATCTACCATTTTCTATTAATAAAAAATCAATTATGTTATCTGGAGAAAAAACTTCTATAGAAATACCAATAGTTAAAAATCCTAAATTTGTTTGCTGATTTTCTTAGCAGGCTTTATGGTTAGAGGTAAAAAACCTCTAATGGGAGAATGGAATACAGTCCATAAAAAAACCCAACAAATGGAATATAACAAAATCCAATCAAGAATTTGTTCCTATACCTACACAAGTACCATTTTATCCTAATCAAGGATATTATGTACAATATCCAATGGTAAGATCACCAATTGGAACGCAGTTTTCATTGACACCAAAAAGGGTAAGTCAATCCTAATGGTCCCAAGATCCAAACTCGACATTTCAAGCCAGTTATGCTGAAGTTATTCAGGGAGCAGAAAACTTTTTATCACAACAAACACTTTCTGAAGTAAATGTTTTTTATAATCTAGGATTACCACTGGAATATTATAATTTTATTAACAAAATATGGAAAACCCATATTTTAGAGCAACGAGCAAACTTTAGACGAGCTCTTACTAATTTTTCTCAATTTTTAGTTGAAAAAACAACTAAAGTAAATAAAGCCCATGAACTTCTATTAAAATCTATTTTATATAGAGATTAAGAAGAATGTTATATAGAATATATGGATATTAAGGAGATAAATAATCTTCTTGATATATTTCAATATTTTATTGATAATGGGATAAACAGTCCTATTATAAATAAAATGTTTAGAAGATGTTTATTCAACCAATCAAAAAGAATTTTACCTGTTGAAATCTTTACAAAAATAAACAGTATAATTTGCAACCAGCAAATTCAATTTAAAAAAGCTTTTTCTAAATATTTTTTACAAGCCTATGTTTTTACAAATCATATAGGAGAAAAATTTCCTACTATAAAATTTAGGCTTAATCATGAACCATTTGATATAACCAGTATTGAATGGGGATTTGTTAAAGAAATAACTGTCCAAAATCTTTCTTTTGATTTATTAAAAGATTTTCCTGCTATTGTAAAATCTAGATTATCAAGTTTTCCTAATATGGATTTCTTTTGCTATTTTCATATAGAAATAACAAGTTTCATTGGTATAGCTGAACAAGAAGAATTTTATCAGCAATATAAGATCTGGGTTATAAAAACAATGTTCGAAGGAACAAACCTCTCATCAGTAAATGAAGACAAAGAACACTTGTCAAAAATCATTGACATGTGTTATAATGATTTTTCTCATTATCAATTCCAAGTAGGAATTGATTTAATGATCAAGGCCCAGTATCTACTTCAACACAATACTTATGTTCTCTGGACAGATGGAAGAAGAATACTGGCATACAACACAGAAAGACCTCATCAAGAGATGAAGAATTTGTGCAGCTACTAAAAAAGATAACTGATATGGAAATTGATGATTATCCATTAACGATGGAAATCAAGGACACGTGGGAAAGTTGGAATTCACCAGCACCCTTACCGAATTCATTACATCTGGACGATATAGAAAAAATGAATCTGACAAATATCCAAGAAGGATAAAGACAAGACAAGACACGTGTATAAATGAAATCCAAAAAAGGAGCATTTATTATTAATAGTGACTTGCTATGAAGGAAATATCATCATAAATGTCTCATGAAACAAATAAGACAAGATGATGATGCATGATGATGGAAGCAACCATTAATGTAAGGATATGTGGAAACAACCATAAAGAAGACGACAAAATAATAAAACTACGTGGAAGCAACCATCAAGTCAGCATTTCTTACGTCTTTATCAAGATACTGTTCGGATTTGAATTGTAAATGAATTATAGTTAAATTTTTGTATTATAAATAGGCGTTGTTGTAGCCTAAAAGGAGGCATCGAGTTTTAGTATACTTTTCTTTCATTTTCCTTTTGTTAAGTTCTCTAAAAATTTCTTTTACTAATAATATAACTCTCTTTGTATATTATCTTCCGTTGTACTAAGCCATATAGCCCCCTGTAATTGGTATCAGAGGGCCGAAGTAACGATACTTGGAAGCAATAATATCGTAGTAAACTCACTAAAGATTTTAAAAATATAAATTACAACCCATAATTATTTTGGTAAGATATAAATTCTATTGAAAGTAGACTCACTAAAGATTTTAAAAATATAAATTACAACCCATAATTATTTTGGTAAAATTTTTAATGATTTTCCAAAGTTAGAATAGGGGATTCTGAAATCAATCTAACTCTATTCCACGAAAATTCAAATATCTCATAATATGATTTTTTTTCTTACACCATTTCTTTTATGTGAAAATAGACTCAATAACCTATAATTTAATATCTTATTCAACTTATAATTCAATTTCCACCATTTTTGGTGATTTTTGAAAGTCATACAATTATTGCAGTCCAAAACTGTTTTATTGCTAATTTTACTCTTTCATAAATTTATTTGTATTAACTTTCATAATAACACTTACCCATATCAACCTTACCAAAGTTCAATCACATATCGAGCATATTGCTCATAAGTTTACACATACATACCTGCACTCATTCATCACTTAGTCATATTCGTTTACACTTAGTCACTTCCTATTGAACACATCGGAGTATTAATGGATACATCGGGATGTTTCACATAGTGCCACACTTGTAGCCAAAGCTACTTCATTTCACATGTTTCACATAGGCTCATTCTCAAGCTAATCACATTAGCACAATGCCATGGATTTATTTCACTTAGATGCCATGGTCTTATTTCACTTAGCACAATGACATGGACTTATTTCACTTAGATGACATGCACTTATTTCACTTAGCACAATGCCATGGACTTATTTCACTTAGGTGCCATGGATTTATTTCACTTAGCACAATGCCGTGGACTTATTTCACTTAGGTGCCATGGATTTATTGCCACTTATATCCATTTATATTCCTAAGGTTCAACCGGGAAATTTCTCACTTATTGCCACTTTGTCAAATACATCAAATAGTCATTCAATATTCAGCCATACATCATAAAATATATCAAAATATTAAAACATAAATAAAATGATGCATTATTTACATACAAACTTAGCTCGATGCAAAATATAGTAATTTCGTAATTTAGTCCACAATCTTTTCCTTTCCCCGATCAAGGTTGATTTCACGTCTTTATTGGTCTATAATAATACATTTGACTTATTCAATGCTCACATTATTCAAATCAGCCCAGAAACATCCTATGAAAAAAATTACAATTTTGCCCTTAAAGTTTCACAAAATTACGATTTTGCCCTTGGGCTCGAAAAATATTTTTATTCAATTTCCTTGAATTTTAGGTCTAGCTGAACCATTTTCATAACTATAACATTCCACGACTTGAACTAAATCACACACTTACACACATTTTATAACTTTTTACAAACTAGTCATTTTATGCAATTTTATCAAAAATCACTTAGTAAAAGTTGTTTATCACACTCCAAACATTCATATTCTTCCATAAAACATCAAAATACATACAAGTCATTCATGGTTAAATTTTAAACTCAAGCCCTAGCTCAAAATAATGGTGGAAATAGCTAAACCGAGTTACGAGGATCTCAAAAATGTAAACAACATTAAAAAAGGGGCTAGAAACAATCGAGCTTGGAAGCTTGAAAAACCCTAGCTATGTATTCCTCATGTGAAATTTGGCCAAGGGGTAGAAGATGAGCAAAAATTGGCTTTTAATTTGATTTTTAATTCATTTAATCATTAAATAACCAAAATGCCCCTAACTTAAAAATATTCTTTTTCACCCATTTCATGTCCCTTTTTGTCAAAAACATTAACCAATGGTCTAATTACCATTTAAGGACCTCCAATTTAAAATTTCATAACAATTGGACACCTCTAACCTATAGAACTCAACTTTTGCACTTTTTTATAATTTAGTCCTTTTGACTAAATTTAGTGCCCAAACGTCGAAATTCGCGAACAAAATTTTCAAAATATTATTCGGTGAAATTGTAGACCATAAAAATATAATAAAAATAAAATTTTCCTCGTCAGATTTGTGGTCCCGAAACCACTGTTCCGACTAGGCCCAAGTCCAGACTATTACATGTTTAGTGTCGATTTGGGGTTGTTGTGGTTGTTTGTGTTATTTTTATTTCGGTTTGATTGGTATTTTAGGAAAATTGAGGATGATATCCTCTTAATCAAGTCACTATCGTTGGCTAATTCGTTAAGTGTATGATAATTTTAGGTACTGGAATACTTGATTTTTGAGCCTACATTGGATTTTGACTAGGTCTACGGTTGATACCACATGACCATGTGAACCACACATTCTGGTTCAATTGGGTCGTGTGGCCCACAAGGGTGTGTGTGAGACCATATGGGCGTGTGGGCCCAAATTCTAAAAATTTTCCCTAGGGTCGTATTTGTTGTGCAAATCAAATTTAGCTTTTTTGTTGGGTCAGTATGGTATAAATTTGTCTACAATACATGATTCCTAATGCTCTGATATTGTTAAATATGAATTATGAATGCATGTTTAGTATGTTATATGTGATAACATGATCTGTTCTATGCTAATATGATCGGAAACTAATGAGTGAAGCATGTATGTCATACACGTATTTGATATATGTTTATTTTTACATGTGCATTAGGGTGGGATTATCATCATGGAGGAAGTGTGGGCAGTTTAATTTATCTATCGTATTTGGTGGCTCAGCCATGTATATTTATTTCTGGCGGATTACCGCGTATTGCTTTGGCAACTAGAGTGCAAATATTTTGAAAGGTGACATACGATCACTTGGCGGTGTTTGGGGCTAGAAAGGTATTTTATGATAGCCCAAATTTAACCCTAGTCGGACTGTGGTTTCGGAACCACGGAACCGAGTCAAAAAAGTATATGAATGCTATATCCTGTGCTTAGTATACTTGAATTTGCATATATGATAAAATAATATGAGAATTGGATTAATGGTATATTTATTTGATTGAAATGGACTTGGTTGAGAAACTTAGAAAATAAGGTAGTTAAATGTTGCATTGGCCGAATGTAATGTCTTGAATTATGTGGTGTTGCATGGCAAATAAACCCTTTTCATTTTGATATATGGTAGTGGTAGTAAATGATATCATTATATGCATTTTATATTATAAAATCATTAAAGTTAAAATGCTTGTTAATAAAATAAACTATAATAAAATAGGTGAGTGGAGATAAAAACTATGTTTTTATGTTTATATTTTATCTTTGCCGAAACCACATTAAAAAAAAAAGAGAAGAAGCCAAGGTTTTCGGCTTTAGCTTTTAATCCATTCAAGGTATGTTTTCTTGAAATTTTTCTTGGTAAATATGGGAATTGAAGATGTTGATAGGTCTTTAGCATAGCCCATGTACAAAATTTTGGGATTTTATTTAGTTAACCATTCGGCCATTGATGTAAATGAGAGTTTGGATGAGATTTTGATGTTTTGGTTGGGATATGGTTGTATTTATATCTTGTAAAATTTGGTTAATGGTGTCTTATAATGAGCATGTACATTCGGTTGGGAGTTAAATCATGAAGATTTGTTGTGTTATGCTAAATGCCAAGGTAAAAGGTTGAATGAATGCATTTTTGTTTGGAGAATTATGCATTCGGCTAGGAGCCCATGTTTTCTTAAATGACATTTTTGATGTTTTAATATTATGATGTTATAGAAGATGAATGTTTAAGTTTTAATAATTATTTTTTTCTGCTTGCCGAGTGATAATCGGCTAAGTAGTTAAAGTGTATTTAGATATTTCTTTCTTGTTTAAGTAACCGAATGTGGAATTGTTTTAGGAAATAATTTAGCTAAATATGAATTTAGATATTTGGAAAAAAATAAATAAAAAAATGAATTGCCGTGACTAGTATAAGTTATGAAATCAAAATTTTGCCATGTATGTGATGTTAGTTAATGATTTGGGTATTGGTAATATTGTAATGTGAATAAAAGGTGTGATTGTTGTACATGTTATAAATTAGAAAAAAAATTACCATTTATAAGTACATGGATGCCATTGTCGAATACACTTATTGAATAGCCAAACTTATTGAATTTTCAAGCTCAAGAGCATAAGGGGGCAAACTCGGATCGAGGAAAAATGAAGGTAGTCGAGTAGTCGATATAGCCGTACGATAACTGTTGAGGTAAGTTCTTAAGTATTAAGTTCGATTATATATACAATTATAGTTTAAATAAATCTATAAATGGGAAAAGATGAGTTTATGTGACTAGCTTGTATAAATGACATATGAAATTTTAAAGAACAAGAGTAAATAGAATGGGTATTATTTTTTTTTGAAATGGCTAAATGTGATAGCCGAATGTATTTGGAATCAATATATGGAAATGGTATTTCAATAAATTATGTGATGAAATTACCGAAGGTATTATGAGATGAATTGTGATTTAAATGTTATAAAGTGAGTGAAACTACTAATGTGATTGGGAAATTGAGGAAGGGAAATTGAGATCTTAGTAAGTTTTGAGTATTTAAGTCTGATATGATTGAGTATGACATGCTAAGTACATATTAAAAGAATCATGACTTTATTGTATTTAATTGTATATAGCCAAATGGCTATTATGAATTATAGATAAGTTATGTATATATGTGATTTTGCTAATGGCTACTATGAAATGAAGATGTAATTGAAGTGGTATCTATATATATATATATGTGATATGGCCGAATGGCTCTTATGAAATGAAAATAACTATATTGACATGCGAATAAGTTCGAATGAAGTAATACCTCATTAATGTGTTTCTGTTGTGGGGAAACCGAAAGTATATGAATAGATGTGTATAAAACTTTTTGAATTGATTATGGTGATATATCCGGGCTTAAAGTCCCGCAGCCTTCGTGTTGGTAATATATTCGGGCTTAAAGTCCCGCAGGCTTCGTGCTGGTAATATATCCGGGCTTAAAGTCCCGCAGGCTTCGTGCTGGTGATATATCCGGGCTTAAAGTCCCGCTGGCTTCGTGCTGGTGATATATCTGGGTTTAAAGTCTCGCAGGCTTCATGCTGGTGATATATCCAGGCTTAAAGTCCCGCAGGCTTCGTGTCGGTAATTGAATTTGGGTTTTATACCTAGCAGGCCAAGTGCCGATGATTTTAATAAAAGTATATGACTACGAGATCCTGCGTTAAGATGACAAATTGAACTCGTATTAAACAACAAGTGACTCAGGTATGTGATACTTACCTTTTGATGTAAGAATGATTCGGAATGGATTTTGATTATATTCAATTGTGAACATTGAGTCATGTGAAACTATTCTTAGAAGTATACCAATTAGGTATGTGGTTACGAAATGAGAAGGTATGATTTAAAGGTAGAAATGGTATTGTATCATAGCTCAAATTGAACGAATACTTATTGATATTGAGATCTTGAAGTGTTCGTGTTTATATAAATTTGGAAGTAATTAAATGACCTACTATTAGTGCACATGAGTGATTATATATATATCCAGCCCTTGCAAAATTATATGCTAGAAGGCATAAGTTCTATGCATATGTGTTTTCAGTCATTGAAATTAAATGATGATATAGTACCTTAAATTAACTCTATTGAGTTGAATTAATGAATGATTTTGTGGTATATGATGATGCGATTGTATGACACCAAATCTTAAGTAAATAAGATGTCAATATATATATATAAGTGAACGAGTATTAAGATCCTCTATTTGATTATGACACATCCGGCCAATGTGTGAAATTATGTGCAGATATTGATTTTCCTATGAAATATGAAGTTGAGGTTAATTGAAATTGTATGCTAAGTGTGCATTGTGTGCTTGTGAATATTCGGCCATTTTGGACATTATCATGAAAGTATATGTGGTAGCGATGTGATGTGATTATTGAAATTATAGTTCGTTATGGAGCTCTAGATTGACTTCATCGAATAGAAGAAATGAATGATAATTGGTATTGGATGAAAACATTTTGTGATATCAAACTCAAGGCCAAAGAAATGTCAATTAAACTATGTGCAATTTATGGGTAGGCTTATCTAGCCAAATGAGATTTCACTTAGATATTGTATATTAGATAAATGTACTTAATTCAGTATAGTTATTTGTTTTACTTAAGACTTACTAAGCTTATGAAAGCTTACTTTGAACGTTATGTTTCTCTGTTTTATAGATTGGTGACTCTTACTACCTGCTCGGGGATCGTCAGCATTTCGTCACACTATCTACTATTGTGGTAACCACATGATTTGGACTTAGCTTATGGCATGTATAGGATAGACTATAAGTAGGATGATATGTTGACTATTGTATATAAGCAATGCGACTATGGCATCTTTTGGAAGTTTACCTTTATAAGTTTAAATTTGATCTTTGTTTGTGTATAGCATTTTTACAAATAAATGATCTTTTATTCAAGAAAATGTTTAAAATTTTACTATTCTGATATGTTTTTCCTAATTTTTGGTAACGCCTCGTCCTATTCCGGTGACAGTTACGGGATAGGGGTGTTACATTTTTAGTACCCTAATTGGTGTGTAGAGATGGTCAAAGATGGTGTGTAGTGAATGGGAGATAGGATTTTAATTTGTATATGATATGCACCTATTTATGAAATATATCTGATTGGTATCTAAACGCATGCCTAAAATTTCATCTAGTGAATCATGTGTGTTTGATGTATTACTTGTAACAAGTTGCACACTGAACTCTTAAGCTCACTTTCTATTTGTTTGCTCTGAGGTAATCCATAGATTGAGGTTGATCGGTGCAATGAAAGCTCGATTATTTAATAGTTATTATGTTTCTGTTAACTTGTTCGTTTTAAATATGTTTTTCTTATGGATTGTTTTGGGACTTTTGGGACTATTTTTAAAGTTTGGATTTTATTTTCCATTTTCTTTTAAATTGATTAAATGTTTTTGAAGGATAGTAACTTTATTCGTAAAATGTTGGATTTTTACTAACAAATCGCGTTTTCCAAAACTGATGTTCACTAAGAGTTTCACTGCAAACTTAAGTGTTTTATAAATATAAATAACCGACAAATTTAATGAATTAGTTAATAAAGGTATTTTTCCCAAATAAACTGGAATTTTATTTATCAAAAGCTAGCACTATTTTCTTCAATCCTCAAATGATTTCTGGATTTTCAAAATGAATAGTAGTAATTTCTCCAAATTTGGTCGTAACATCTAGGCCGGGTTTGGGATGTTACAAAGACATACCTATAGAGGAAGAGGCCAAAATTGTTTGAAATATTACCATAATTTTAATGAAATTTCCTTGTTTGGAAAAATTTAAAAGCCAAGAAGTATTATTTACTATTGAACACCTTTCACAATAAAGTTCACAACGGTGTTAGTCCTATAAGAAAAAAATGAAAAAACTTAGTCAACTAGTGATTGAGAAAGATCAAAATTTGTAACAGACATGTTTCTTGAAAAAGAAAGTGAAAAATGGTTGCATTGTTATCACATAGAATTCTCTAGAATGGAAACCAATATATTGTTAAGATGTTTGTGCTATGTGGCATGAAAACTTAGGTTCAATATTTAGTATCCTTACCTTTACTTCTAATTACCAAAAAAATCATAAAGCTTGTTAGACTAGATTCTATGTGATGATGAATTATTAGTGTTGAAATTCATAAAAATACGGGACAAGAAAGATTACAGAGATATAAAATGTACATATTTTGGATAAGACATTTCATTAAATATATATACTTAATTATTCCAATTGATCCATTATCCTTTTGTTTTGCTTTGACAAGCTCTGAAAACTAAAATACAACACAGACCTTAGAAAAAGGTATGCATATTATAAACCTAAGAAACAACCATACCTTTTTTCAGAACAAAAAAAAAAAAAAAAAACATTAAGGCTTTGCAACAACTAACTATAGCTTAAAAGGGACATGGTAATGGTAGACCTAGAGATATGATTAGCGGAACAATGAGGCAGCCTTCCTCAATGAGAGGAAGAAGCATTGCAAATCCACCTTTGTCTGAAAGCCCTATGTTCTCATACACAATTCAAATAGGCTGCTTAATCAATAAGAAACAAACAATCAACTTAGACTAGATCAACAAAACACATTATTTAAGAAAAGATATTGTCACATCCCAAAAATCAAGTTTGCAGAAATTGGGTTAATGAACCGAGAGAGTGGTCACCTGAATTTTATTTATTTATTTTAGATGATCTTTTGATATTAATAAATATCAAGTATAGTGGTTGAGTAGTGGTGGAGCTGTTCATGGTGACTTGTGTTTGAATCATTTCCCTCACACTATTATCTATGTGGTGCAATTTGGCCTCAAATGTTAGCAAAGGTCACACCATCTTTTTAAAATAAATGTGGTAGGAATTAAAATAAGGAAATAAAGTGGTCAAGTAGCTAAGTGCTCCTAAGCTATCCTAGAGGTCTTAAGTTCAAATTCCCTTATTTTCATCTTTTTATTTAGTTTTTTTAACACAATTTCAATGTGCATGATGTGCTTGTCGTCCACCCCACTGTTTAGGAGGATTCCTTTCCCTCTTTACGAGTCAAACTTACCATATGTTGAGGTAACATAATCCACTTTTCACTCCATGTCTCCCTCATTTGACAAAACTTTATATCTTGCCTTTTGTTGTGTTTTATTGAACCTAGCCACAATTGACTAAGCTTTCACCAACCTTTGCCGTCCCTACCTCTCTATTGCACCTATTCTTTCACTTTTTCATTTCTTTTCTCAATCATTTTCTCTCCTTTCGCAAAATAACTACCATTATTTTCTTTTGCTGTTTGCTTTTCCTCCACCACAACTCACCATATCACCACCATCATCTCACCTTTTTGCTACCTTAGCACTGCCCTTTCCCTCCTCTTTCTTTTCCCACCACCACTACAAGCCACCCTAGATTCGTCTCCTCCTCTATTTCTTCTCTTTCATTCTTATTTACTTTATTTACTCATCCCTTCTTGCATTGAAACTTCCTTTGGAATTATTCTTCACTCCTTACCAGACCACTCCCTCGTAGTTAAACCGTCACTATCATCAGACCACCATTACTGGTGATCAAAATTCTTCATTTCTCTTCCTCGTCCATTTTCCATTTCTTATATTGTTTAACTTACATATTCTCTTTGCTCAATCAATTCTTTCAGATTGCTTAACTCATCTATCTCATTCCTTTCTCGATTCATTGTCCATCCTAGTTTAATGAAATTGTAAGGGTGGGTTATTTGAATCGTAAAATTCTTTCTCTTGGTGATTTCATATCATGGCTGAATGGTATAGTGGCCATAGGGACAACGTAATATTTTATTATTATTTATTTATTATCATACTAATACGATTTCATATAAAATTTTAAAGGGTCAACGATAAGCAAAGGGGAGACCCCTAACTTCACAATTGGAAATCCTTCTTTCTAGAGTCCTAGATCATGGGGTAAGTGTTGAGGAGACTTTTAATAGTCAACCTTTTAAGTGATGAAATATCATTGAGGAATCTTAATTAAGGAACATTATTTTTGTGTTAGATTTTCTTGCGAGATAGATCGAGTGAAATCACTATTAAGGATTGTGGAAATCGAATCTACAATATAAGGTGTAGGATCTAAATCTTTAATTTGAGTATGATATGCCACTTTCACTTTTAATAATGTGCTAATAAAAAATTATTTGAGAGTACACTAAGTACTCAAAGTGGAGTTGAAAAACTCATCAAAAGGAAATCCAAGTAAGTAATCCTAAATTTTAAGTTCATGAAAACTATGATTTGTGATGTGTTGATGTATGTAATGATAACATGTGTGCAAATCTCATCTCTATGTTATGTGATGCATGGCTCAATTGATATGTGGTGATTTAAATATGTGTTATATATATGTGTGATGAGATCAATGATTTAATATGAGAAAATATATTAAAGCATGCTAAAGTGAATAAAAAGCGAATTTTATGTGATATATGAAAATGTGAGCGTGTTTACATGCAAATGTGTAAAATTGAGAAATATGTGTTATGTGAGACTATGAGCATGGTTACATGAAAAATGCAAAAAGTGATTATTTCTGTTAAATTTGAAAATGACCATATAACATGCATGGGGTGGGTCTTGTGAAAGGTGGAAGTTATGTGGCAGTTTATTTGTGATTATGTGGCTGTTATCAGCAATTATGTGGTGGCTTGTCCAAAATGTGATATATCGTCATTTATCGCCATTTACGTGGTGGCTTGTCCACAAATGATGTGTTATTAAATGGATGAGTTTTGGGGAAACTCGATATTGGTGTGTAACGGAGATGGGTATAAAATTTTATAAAATGTGCATCATTTCAAAATATGCACTGACATGTTCAGGCATATGTATCAGTGTTATAATTAATGAATATTATGATGATTGATATCTTGTTATGTATGTGATTATGTTTGTGTTGATCTCACATTAGGCTCTTTAAAGCTTACCCACTTTACTTATGTGTTTCAGATAATCCTCGTGGTTATGACTCGGATGTGGTCGTCAATAATGCTCACAGAAATTATTTTTAAATAAATATGGACTTTTATTTATGAGTTGGATTTTTATGGACTTTATTGCTATTTGGGACTTTTTATGTTAAATTATGGTATTGTGGCATGAGACTTTACTTTTGGGATTTTATTCCGATTTGCATGACTTGATTTCATGACATTAAGTTTTAAAAAAATGCATAAGTTAGTATTTGATAAGATTTATGAAAATTGATTTTTAAAATAAAATCTATCAATAATTTATATTTTTTGCTGCATTTATGGAAAATGAGTTTTTAATAAAATTAGACCTAGTTTTCAATATTATAAATGGTTACAAATGAGAATTCTAAAGGCATTTGATTTCTAAAGATAATATACAAATGATTTAGAAGTATGATTGAAAATCTAAAGTAGTTTTGAATAAAAGATTGGATGTCTATGATTGAGATATTAATTATTTCAATTGCTGAAATTTAAGAAATTAAAATAAACACTTTATTTCATTTGTTTTGAATTGATAAGCCAATTAGATTTAATATATGTTTTTCAATATTCTCAAAGATTATTTAGGCCATTTTTATGGACAAATGGATTAGAAATGTGATTGAAAATAAAGTTTAACATTCAATTTTACTAGCTTTGAATGAATTGTGCAAATGGTTTAAAAAGTATGTTTGAAATTACAAAATATTTTTTTTTCTAGGACATTTTAGTGGCCAATGTCGCATTCCAAATTTGGCCATAACTAATATCTCTTGAAAAGGTTTGGTATCACTTCACTAAACATCAGTAAGGCTATTTTTCATAAGGTGCACCGTTGTGAGGAAAAGAATGCGGACAATCTAAATTTCCCTTCCCTAATCACTACTCTATATTGAACGGTTAAAGTCCCTTTGAATGCCAATGAGGATGTTACCCCAAACAAAGAAGGAATGTCATGATTTATATGTGAAAAAATCCAAGGAGTAGAAACGCCCAAACAACACCAACAAAGTAAGGCACCTACATCTTCTGCCAGGCACTTTGCCTCAATAGAAGCCTCAACCTCCTGGAGTTCATTTGAGAAAATAAATGTTGCAGTCCTTACTGCAACTGGAGCAAAGAATGCCAATATTCAAGATTCAGCAATATCAATTTGCTGGAGAAATGGCAAAAGCTCAAGAATAGCGAGCCCTCTATTGGTCCTATGTGAAGAGATATTACTCTGAAAAGATCCCTGTAAAAGAACTTCACTATGCCAATGCTTGAATTTCCTGATTTCCCCAAGGATTTGCTACCACTTCTTAAGGTTGGACGTGCTTAGGAGGAACCAGTTGAAGTGTCGTCTAGCAAGGCAGAGCCTGCAAATGTGAGAGAAAATCCTTGAAAAGGAAAAGAAATTGACGAGGAACCAGAGAAAATAAAGTCGTGAATACTGAGGGCAAGAAAGAAGAATAAAATGAAACCACCCCTACACCTGCACTACAGAAGGATAGTACTAAAGCTATCCCACCTCCATCAAAAGAAGCCATGTCTGAACAAGACTATGAAATCCATTGAATCATTGAAGAGATCAAAGAGGCTGACGAGGAACAGGAGGAACGACACATTTAGTCACTTAACAGAAAGCTAAGATACAAGCGTATAGCAAGAAAATCAACCTGCAGATAATGAAGTACTATCACCACAAGTCGTTAGTGAGTTTCTTTTACCCTCTATTAAATAAATAAATCACACTGCATTTTGTTAATTTTAAGTCTCATGCATTGAGGACAATGCATCCCTTAGGTTTGGGGGTGTAGCATGCATTTTAGATTTTAGTTTAACATTGCAACATTCGTTGTTATATGTTATCCTTATAGACATACTTAATTGCCATAACATTTCATGCATTCTGGTAAGTAATAAAGAATTGTTTGTTATAGCATTATTGAGTTGATTGCATGATAGTTAATTTAGTTAAGTCTAATGATGAAAATAGTCTTTAAAATTTTTTGCGAGATATAGAAAGGAAATAAATAGAACCGACTCCTATGGTTAGGATTTTCTATCATATCTATGACTCTTAGACTGTATGCATTCAATCTTTAATGACCTTAGGAATTTTTGGACTAGAACTCACAGTTTCTTATAGAAATCATTGGGCTGAAATGCACAAATGTAGCGAATGAAAGGCTAAATTAAAACTCCCACAAGCATAAATTGCTAAGCTAAGTTTTGTAGTAAAGACTCCAATTTCTGTCTCATTGAATAGCCCAAGAGTAGTAATATTCACTTCCAAGTAGGAAGGTGGTTGGAAACATGATTGAAGAAACTAACTTCAAATCATTACTAGGCTAAGTAGCTTGGGAGTTTACTATTTACTCCATCTTCACTTCCATGTAGAAAAGCATGTATGATGAGATGAATTCCCAAAAACAAAGAATGAAGCAATAAATGAGAGAAGTATTAGCTAAAGTCAAGTTGAAAGCGATAATAAGTGACTTAGACTAGGAATTCCTAAGTTCTTTTAGAATTGACTAAATATAATTGAATGCACACAAATGCACTTAAGGAAATTCTGATTTTAGGAAAGGTTCTTGCATTTCTGGATTTGATGAGTTTTTATTGGAAAAATTGCACATATTCTTGAGTGCAAGGTATCCTGAAGACTGAAAATTGCTAGTGTTTAATCAACTCAATAGTGTAAGTACAGGCAATGAAGTGCATCAAAGCATGCATTTGTTGTTAGGTTGCATTGCATTGCTTGAGGACAAGCAACAATTCAGGTTTGGGGATGTGATAACATTTGAAAAGAGTTATAATTCATACTTTTAGACTTAATTAATTTCTTGTACTTAAGTAAAATTAGCTTCATTTTAGGTAATTGCATGATCATTTCTAGTAAATCGAGCAGTGCATCTAAGAACTTGAGATGGTGATTACTTTATTGCATCTTTACTTCTAATTGCTTGTGGAAAGGTCTTGCTGTGGCTGAATGGCAGGTTTAAGGGAGAAGGATAGAAAAGGACGGAGGTTTGTCAAGGCATTTTGAGAGATTGCCATGGCAATGGTGGTGAAGAATGATAAACACCCAGTCAGCAATGAGATCACTCAGCATTTGGTCCCTCACATGTATGCGTAACAGAGAATATTAACCTCAAAATTAGGGAAAAAGAAATCATTGGTTGATGACTTTTATCCTAGAGAACAACCCTAGTATAAAAGGTAATAAAAAGGGGAGAGACGAATGCTACAATTTTTCTGAGCTAGGACAGAGGTCTCATTGTGACAAGAAGGGCAAGTTGAGCTGACTGTGAACTTTGGTGAAGACGAGCAACAAGACACCAAGTTGGGGGGATTGGAGATTTGAAACCCAGATTTCTTCCTATATATTTTATTTTAATTATTTTGTTATAAACTAATATTTTAGGATATTAATGATATGAAAACAACTTGAATTTGTGTAGCCCGACCATGAGCTAACATAATATGGTTGGGGTTTGCTTTGGATGATATTTTAACTTTGATTAATGTTGATGGATTAATATGGTTCATATTACTGCTTTGCCCAATGGTTGTTTTTGTTTAAATGCTTAAGAGAGTGTTGATGAATGCTCAATAAGTCTTAAGGTAGCTTGACATTGATAGGATTAGCTTACCTAGACCAAAGTTAGGTAATATAAGTGAGTGTTGAGTGAAATAATCGTGCAAAATTTAGACATAAATCCTTACCTTATACGACTTAGAGGGTTAAGCTTTTGTAGTTGTTGCTAATCCTGAGGCTATAGACATATAGTACCTTAGGGTGAGTAACCCTAGGTCTTACTTTCGATAGGGGTAAACCACATAGCTTGTAACGCCTTGAATTTTGGGCCTAGAAGAATTGGGCCTTGGGCTTAGGTGCGTTTAAAATTCTCGAGAGTAAGACATCGGCTCAATTTGCATGTTAGAATTGTTGGCTTAGTGATTTTGGAGTGTTATAGGGTTTTTATGAAGTTCTGGGTTCAAGCTTGAGTATAGGAAAAATCTTGGTTTTGGCCTTAAGGGAACCCTGAGCTCAAGTGGGATAACTTCTAAATAAAAGGGGCTGAAATAAAACACAAAAGGAGTTATGGTCTAGTGAGAAGGAAGTGACGCCATAGGGGAAGCAAAGGGTCCAAGGTTCAAGTCTTGGCTCTTACAATTTATTTTGGTTTCTCTTTTAAATAAATCTGGAAGCGAGTAGGTAGGCTTTAAAGTTAAATGTATTGGACTTATGACTCAAAAGAGATTTGTGTCCCAGTGGTGGTGGCGTGGCGTGGCATGGCTATCGAGAGGACTTTGGTTCAAATCCCTTTGCACGCAAAGGTTGGTTATTTTGCTACTGAGTTGGTTTTGGAGGATTGATGGAGAATCCCATATCGGGAAGCTAACATGAGAATAGGAGAGAAGTTGGCTTTAAATAGAGAAAACCATGAGGAGAATAAGCATACCTTTCTTGGCTTATCCTTTTCGCGTTGTGGCGTGTTTGTTTGGGTTAGGCGTTGGATCATTTGTTGATCTGTATGCCGTTGGGTCACAGTGGTTGTGACCGTAGTTGATCGACACCCCCTCTGGGGAGTCAAGGGTGCGATTATTGTTGGCTTTTGGGGCATAACAGCGTTCAGAGCGCGGATTAACTTATGATACCTATCAAGTGTGTATTTCACTACTCTAGCTGTAGAACGGTAAATACCGGATTGCCGAAATACCGGTCACACGGCGATGGTATCCACACGAGTGTGCAAGCGCACATGTGGGAGCTTTGATGTGATAGTTGAGACCATCATGAGTATTCTCGTAGTATTCTCATATCTGTGGCTAGATTTGGGCAAAAAGGGCCACACAAGCGTGTGGGCCCACTTGGGCCGAGAATGGGCCTTAGGCCCATTCATAGTGTTATCTCTGTTTAGAATACTTAAGTCGCTCGAGGCGACTGTAGACCTTCTGAGGGATTGACAAAATTATAGAAATACCCCCGATTTGTGAAATTACCAAAATACCCCCTGTTTGCAAAATTACCACAATACCCCCAGTTTGCAAAATTACCAAAATACCCCCAGTTTGTAAAATTATCGAAATATCCCTAAGTTGCAAATTTACTGAAATACCCTAGTTTTTGAAATTACTGAAATACCCCTAGTTTGGAAAATTACCGAAATACCCCTAGTTTGTGAAATTACCGAAATACCCTCAATTTACAAAATTACCGAAATACCATTGGTTTGTGAAATTACCGAAAAACCCCTAGTTTGCAAAATTATCAAAATACCCTTGGTTTGTAAAATTACCAAAATACCACTTGTTTGCAAAATTATCGAAATACCCCTGATTTGCAAAATTACAAAAAAACCACTGGTTTGCGAAATTACCGAAATATCCTTAGTTTGAAAAATTATCGAAATACCCACGGTTTGCAAAATTATCGAAATACCCATGTAGGGTAGAATTACTAAAATACCCTTGTAGGGTTGAAGTTTCGAAATACACTTATAAGGTAAAATTACTAGGATACCCCTGTGGGGTAAAATGACTGTTTTGCCCTAGGGTGTAAAATGACTGTTTTGCCCTTGGGGGCAAGTGACTGACTCAGACTGTGTATTTGACTGTTTTGGCTATGATTGTATGACTATGTATTAACTAACTTGACTGTGGTTGTGTGACTGATCGGCTTTTAATATATGGTTATGACTGATATTGAGCATGTCATCCTGCATTCACGTATGATATTATGACATGTCATTCTGCATGGGTTTGGGTCATATTGATAGAGGAAGTATTATGGCTTATAGCGATCCTGCTAAGGCCCATGGCCTTCCTGCTTATGGCTTCTAGCCATCCTGGTATTTGGCAGCTCTGCTGCAATGTCTATAGCCCTGTGCCATCCTGTTATGGCTTTAAGCCATCTTGTTGTCTTAGTGCATCAACCGATGCTAAGCTTGGTGTGTTGGCTGGGCTGGTCGATTTAATCCACACATGGTGTGTTGGTTGGTACGAGCGGAGTATTGGTTGATTGGGCTAGTTTTCTGTCTGTATTTTTGCACCTGTTATTGTTACTGCATTGGGCTAAGGCCCACCTGACACTGTTTCTGTTTTGGGCTTAGTCCCATTCTGTTTCTGCTTACTGCATATCTGATTATTTGGTTTATAAGGGACTATACACTGAGTTTACGTAAACTCACCCTTCTGACTAACTATGTAGGTCATCCCCAACGTTAGGTGGTTCAGTGCTGCAAGGAGCTCGATGGTGGCCCACACTTCTGCTCTAGTTTTAAGTTAGTTGGATTTAAATATTTTATTTGGATTTCTGTTTCGTAATAAGGCCTCTTTAACTTTTGGACTTTAATTCGAGATTTTACAGTATTTCGTTTTATATTTGCTAGTCTCAGGATGTGGTTTTCAAAACGATAACTGTTTTCAAAATCAACACGTTTCCACAACACTTTCATAACGATCTCAACTCAATTCCTAAACAACACATGTTCCTGTCATTCAACGATTTAAAATTAAGCTTCCACAATTAGAAAAGATTTTTACAAAGTAATTAATAACATTTTAAAAGGGGAATAGTTTTAATAAACCATGTTTTAAAAATAAACAAACAGAATTTGAAATTTTACCCAAAGGCTAAACGGCAACACTTTTTAAATGAGAAGGATTCTCAATGAAAATAAGGTTTTCGAAAAACACTTCATTGTGACACGCCGAATTCGAGACTAACTTTTAGGCCAGGTTTGGGGTGTTATATAACTACCCAATCAAACAGTAAGTTCACCATAGTTTTGCCATAGCATAGCTCATGGGTTAGAATAGATCCCTTCGTAATCCCAACCTTTATGACCAATATTCCAACCTTACTAAAGTCCTTAGTATTTTTGTTTGATTTTTTACAATGGTAATCTTTGCTAATGTACTTCATTACTCTCACTTCTAATGTGTTAATCCCATTTTAATTTTAATAAACATCATTCGATACATTTATCTTTTTTGTTGAATTGTGATAACTTAGACAACGAGCACTCATCCAGTCCTCATGGGAACGATACTCAATCATCACTTTATTACTTGATTTGACGTGTACACCTGTACAATTCCCACTTCATATTCACACACGATAATAACTACTAGGCCGAGTTTGTAGGGTTACATTTAGTGGTATTAGAGCCCGATTAAAAATTCAGACTATGGGTAAAGTATTTTCTAAAAACTACATGAATTATAAAAGGATATTTTGGGAAGAATATGCCACATGTTAAAATTGTGTAAAAAAAATTTTTGAGTCTCCCAAAGTCGATCTATGGTAACTGTTCTTATAATACCCCAAACCTGGCCTAGAAGTTTAGATCGAATTCGGAATGCTACATTGATCACCAAAGTGATCGTGAGAAAATTTTAGAAATCAAGTCATTCAAAATTTTATTTTTCACCAAAACGCCTATCCTGAAGTAGATAAAAAACACTTAACGATTTAACTTTCCTTAGTAAGTTTAACAGTATAAAACGTACGAATGAAAACTCAAAACAAAAGTTGTACCACAATACTATTAAACTTTACAGTTCAAACTTAAACGAATAACAATTAAAACCTGAAAATAAAAGCTTATAACTTGTTTCCACCAAGATTGTCTAAGACCTCCGCGTACTGAGTCCAGCATCCAGAACTATACCTGAAAGGGGAAATAGAAGAGGGGGTGAGCTATTAGAGCTCCGTCTGAGATCAAACTAGTTAAACTACAAAAAATGAAAATAGGGACAGGATCAAAAAGCTTGGAAGTAGTTCAGATTCAGTTGTGAAGCAAAACTAACTGGCAGAACTATTCAGAAGCGGTCGATATATGTAAAGCAAACTTACCGATAGATGTCAGTTGAGCATATTCGCCCAAAATCAATATACGTGGGTACTTTTCGGTTACATGGGACAATCAGACACACACAGTCTCACGTGCCATTCAGATACAGTAGCAATAGTTCTCAAGTCAATCACACAGTCAAAACAATAGTTCAGTCAGACAGTTGCAGACAGAGTCTACAGAATTCACATAGGCACAAGTGCCTTTCAGTCGAATAGTAACACATTCAGTCACAGTATCACATTCAATCACGATATTAATAATTCTCAACCATTCACAAGTTTCCACTCAGTCAAACAGATCAACTAGATGTATATGAATGCAAATGAGTTATAAAATTCCCACCCATCCAGCCAACACACCTCTCAGTCCCCCATCACTCCTTATAAAAGCTTTAAGCTTATCCCACCAATCACTCCACTCAGGACCTTGTAAGGTCCATCCAACCCTACACTCCAACTGATGTAATCCCTGGTTGCCTGGCAATGATGGCTATCAGGATTGTCCATGACCCTCTGGGTATTGGGACTACCCTCGACCCTCTGGGTATTGGGCCTAACAGTGTGTAGATAAACTGCCAGTCTTGTATATTATGCAGCAAAGCTATCATATAAGTTGTACTGTGCAATGCAGTAAACTGCAGTACAGACATGCAGTATGAACTGCCAGATCAGATAGTAGTATGTAGCGTAGCTAACGTACATACGATACAGTGAAATGCGGTAACCCACTACACCGATAGGTTGTAGTAAAACTGCCAGTTCAGTCAATGATATGTAGCGTAGCTAACATATATGCGGTACAGTTCAATGCAGTAATCTGCTATACCGATATGATGTCATCTTGGGTTGCCCGGCAACGATGACCATCACGCATTGTCCACGACCCTCAGGGTATTGGGACTGCCCACGACCTTCTAAGTATTAAGGGCTCACAACCAGCAGATCAGCTACCAGTTTAGTCAATCTCAATCTCCCTTCTCTTCTAAATACCACCCAAAAACAATATGTGCATAAGTATGTATGCAGTCATATATACACAATCAGACTACTAATTTTAGACAGTCAATCAGAAGCAGACACTCACATCCAATTAGTCAGTTACGTAATCAGAAAATTGCACACTCATAGCTCGAACTCAGTATCAAGCTCATCACACAGCCAATCACAAATAACACACATTTCAAGCCCAAAACAGAGTCATAATTACCCTCAATAAAGCTTAGTCGAGGGTTGGAACACACAGAGTTGCGATTACACTTACATTTGACCTAACCAGAGTTTGGAGAGATAGGGCCACACGTCCGTATGCTCCAGCCGTGTGAAGCAATCCAGGCTGCATGGGGGTCCAAACGCCTATGTGAAGGGTTGTACAAGACCGTGTGCTAGAGGCACACGCCCATGTGAAGCAGTGACACGACCGTGTGAACAGGCCATGTAACTCACAGTCCAAATTAGCTAAAAGAGAGTGCAGGGCAGACACAGCCGTGTGAGGGTCTCACATGCTCGTTTGCTCACTGACATAGCCGTGTGTTTCAAAACACACGTCGTGTGGGATCCCTAATCCCCAAATCAGCTACACGACCATATGGCCAGGTCGTGTGACTCCAAATCTCAAATCCCTAAATCTCAAACCCACACGCCTGTGTGCCCAAGGGACACGGCCGTGTGAATTCTGACAAAAATCCCCAAATCGGTGACACACCTGTGTGACCAGGCCGTGTTGTAATGCCCCTCACCTAAAACCGTCGCCAGACACGGGTACGAGGCATTACTGAACGTACACTCGCATGATCATTTGATTTCAACACATAAATTTCACATAAAATTTAAAACTTTTTCATTCATACGTGTAACATCCACATTATGGGCCCAAGAGGCCCCAACAATACGTTGAGTATGATCTGGGACTAAATCTGAACATTTCAAACACTTATGAAAATTTGACTCAAAACAGGGCACACACCCTTGTGGGACAAGGACATGCCCGTGTGGACAGGCTGTGTGGTCGCACATGCCCATGTCCTTAGCTCTTGCTGAATTATTTTTCATTTCAAACCTACAGGGGTTCTCACACGGCGAAGCACAAGCCCATGTTTTTGGCCCGTGTCCTTTACACGGCCTCAACACGCCCATGTCCTCACCTCGTGTAAAAAATTGGGGTATTTTGTTTATGACGTCATCGTGAAGTTTTCTCCACAAGGCCAAGCCACACGCCCGTGGGCTAGGTCGTGTCTATCATACGGTCGAGTCACACGGCCGTGTCTCTAACCCGTGTGTTTACTACAAGACATTTAATTTTCATAAGTTTAGGTGCAGGGGACAAACGGCCTATCAACATGCCCGTGGACTGGCCGTGTGTGAGACACATGCCCGTGTGTCTACCAGTGTAGACAATTATAGGCTATTTTCCAAGCCAATTGCCACTCTGAAACACAAACCAATATCAACCAATTTTTCCAATTCACATTATACAATCAAAACTCATCAAAACATACATATTAAACCATCCATACACTAACTTTATCTATCATCAACCATGCACATCGACACATATTTTTCATTTGCTATGCAAGCTTGTACATTAATAGTTACAACAACTTTTGACAAAATATGACTTAACCATTCATGGCTTATTTCTCATGGCCAAAGTACCAAAACACTACTATCAACAAATGGATCCAAAAAAACTATGACACATAACCAAAACAATAGATCACCTATACATGCCATAATATTCAAAGTTCATAATCAAATACCCAAAACGACTGTTGATAATCTTGACAAAATCCCGATGATCATCAAACCTCAGACTAGCTTGACGAACTTATAAGGGAAGGGAAAAGAGAAGGGGTAAGCTATTAAGCTTAGTAACACCCCTATCCCGTAACTGTTGCCGGAATAGATAAGGGGCATTACCGGACTTGTGACACAGATCAGAACAGAAAAATTTTTAACTTTACAATTAATAACATAGTTCTATAATCATTTACCCAATCATGCTTTAAAGCTCATATAATCATACACACATTCATTTAGGATCAAATTGAAAACATATGAAAGATAGGGAAAACATTGAGAAAATTTTCAAGTTAGGGACACACGGCCGTGTCCCTAGCCCATGCACATCAACACGGTCGTGCCCTACTAGACACACCGAAACACTCTAATCGTGGACAACATTACCGAACCCCACACGATCACTAGACACGTCCGTGTGTCTAGTCCATGGCCAACACTGTCAATTACCACACGGCTACCAGACACGCACGTTTGTCTAGGCCGTGTGCAAGACTGCCTAAAATATATTAGGTGCAGGGTTTACACGGCTGAGTCACACGCCCGTGTGCTCTGACCGTGTGGCAAAATGTAAGCTTGGTTTAAGCCATTTTGCCACCCAAATGGGTCATTCCTACAAGCATCAAAGTAACCACAACCTTTCATACACCATTTGGCAATCAAAACAACCATTTCAAGCATAAAATGGGCCATTTTAAACACAATTTACAAGTATTATTCATCATCTAAACATGTACCAAATATGCATCATTTCTTACAAATTCACTCATCAATTCAATAGCTAATAATGCTACCTAAATAACATCATATCACTTTGCAATTTATCATATAGAAACACATCATGATAGTTATTCAAAATAGATTAGCATATACAAAACAAGCCACATCTCATAGCTTGAATAGGTGCCCAAAACATACTACATTCCTTATCAAAACTAACCAAATCATTCACTTAACAACTAGCTTATACATGCCATGACCATCACATTTACAAAGATTCAAAAGTACCAAAAGCTTGATGGATAGCGTGATAGCAAGTCTCCGACTCGTCTGAAAATCGAGCTAGCTTCCGAATCTATAAAACAGAGGAGAAGTAAACAGAGTAAGATTTAAAAGCTTAGTAAGCCCGTATAATGTAGAATTAAACTTACCAAACATTAGGAATAAGCACATAATTAATGTCAAACCAAGTCATAAGCCCATATTACCTACTCATCAATCATACACAAGTTAATACTTGCAAAATCTTGTGATCATTCATTCTCCAAATGAATCCTTCACATAACTCATGTAACCTGTAATTCATATACTCTTTAATCATCGTGTAACATGTATCAATAATTGCCCATTGAACCTTTAAGAACATCAAGGGATAGTCAGGTGATGCACACACAGTGTATATATGTATAACCTGTAATCCATCAATGCATCATGTATGCTCTTTCGAGCCTATAACGGTAAGCCCGAAGGCTAAACATGTAATCCCAAAGGATGAACGGTAAGCCCGTAGGTTGAACGGTAAGTCCGAAGACTGAACATGTAATCCCGAAGGATGAACATATAGCTCATGAGCTGTGGTGAGTCTGCAACAAATGCGAGAGCTCGAACCACCCTGTAGCCCTAGTGACATGTCACTCGTATCCTACAACTTTCTACGGTTCGAACGGGACTTGGTAATCATATTGAACTTGTAATCTTTAACATTTCCATATCAATTCATATACATATAATCAATAGGCAATTTCATTTCTATAAAGTATCATAAATTCACATGACAAGTTAAACTACAATTATAAGCATTTACAATTCAATTCTAATTATACGAACTTACCTCAATTTCCCGATATCTACTCGTCTGCCTTTCGTTTTCCCCGATCAAGTTCCGGGATTTGAATGTTTTTATCTATATTAATACAAATTCAACTATTTAATCACCAACACTTTTAATTTAGTCCAAAAACATGTATTTTGGCCTATTTACAAATTAGCCTTTAACTTTTCATACTTTAACACTTTAGTCCTAAATTCACAAAATAGTAAATTACACTATAAGACCCTCAATTCATTATAGCTGAATATTCATATACCTCATTTAAACACATATATTTCATTTATTCGTAATTTCAACCATAAAAATTCTACCTTTTTCAATTTAATCCCCAAAACTCATTTTCATTGAAAACTACTTTGTAAAACTTGTATATTTCCAAATAACCTTCAATAATTCAACAAAAATCATCAAAATAACCATGTATTCATCAATGGCACAATTCAAAACACAACCAATTTCAGAAATTGAGGTATGGATTAGTTAATATACAAAGCAACGATCTCAAAAATGTAAAAATTATCAAAAATCGATTACAAAACATACCTCAATGATGCTTGGAAGTAGCCAAAAATAGGAAAGCTTTAAAACCCTTTTTATTTTGTTCAAAATCGGTGGAAAGTGATGATAAAATAGAAAGAAAATTTGTTTGTTTTATTATAACATATAACTTGTAATTCATTTACTAAAATAAACTTTATACATAAATATATAAATCATCTTTAATAAGGCCATTTATGACCATACATGCATTTAATGGTATAATAACTAAATAAGGACCCCATAGTCAAAGGCTAAATCAAATTAAGCTACCCATACAATAGAACTCAGGTTTATCACTTTATGCGATATAGTCCTTTTTACCAAATTAGCTATTTAAACGATAAAATTTCTATACGAAATTTTCACACCATATATCTATCTTGCTATAAAACATATTCAAGCAATAAAAATAATATTTCAACTTAGTTAAGTGGTCCCGAAACCACTCGTTCTGATTAGGGTCTAAAATGGGCTGTTACAACTCTCTCCCTTTAGAGATTTTCGTCCCCGAAAATCTTACCGGTAAACAGGTTAGGTGTGACAGCCCTAATTTGACCCTAGTCGGAAAGTGGTTTTGAGACCACAAAACCGAGTCACAAAAATAATTGAATGTTAAATTTCATGTCTATTATATGTGTAATTGCATGTGTGAAATTTTGATTTATTGAATTTTGGTCATTTGGAGGTGAAATTAATCAAAAGGGTTTAGTTGTTAAACATTGAAATCTTACTAGGCAAATTAATAAGTGGCCGAATAGTTATGGTTTCAAAAAGGGAGTCCTTGCATGTCAAATATCCCTTCTTTAAGTGTAGTGGAAGTAATGATGATGAATCACGGATAAAATATGTTTTTATTATTTTTATTTCATAAGTTAAGTTGTTTTATATTATGACACATAAACTATAATAAGCAATTGTTTATAATAAGAATTATAATATATGTTATTATATAATATATATATATTTATATTGGTGATAAAAAAAAAAAAGAAGAAGAAAAGGCTTCATTGTTTCTTCTAGCCGAAACTAAGTAGAAAAGAAAAGAAAAGAAAATCTATGGGAGGTTCGGTCAATACTTAGCTTGGATTGAGGTAAGAATCTATGTATTTCTCTTTGCATTTTATGAAATTGAAATGGTCTTTAGGTCTCCTACATAACCCACGTTATAATTTTGGAATTTTGGTGTTGTAGAAGGTTTCGGTCATGAGTAGGAAATTTATAAATTTTGAGTTTGATGATAGAAATTAAATTAGGGGTGCTTAATGGATTGTGTGATGCCTATATGCATGTGAAATTGAATTTGTAAGTTGATTTGTGAAAACTTGTATTTTTGTGTGGCCAAAAGGTTATGAGAGCATTCGGCAGTAGCTATATTATGCTAGTTGCTGGAATGTTTTGCTGTTTTTGTTTAGAAATGGTAGTAAAGAGAGCTTTGAGCTAGCTAAATGCATTGATGTATGGATTTGATGATATTTGGGAATCGGATTGTATGAATAAAGGGGGTTTTCGGCCATGGTAGCTTAAAATGCTTTTTAATAATCGGCTATCATGGTAAGATATGGAATTAATGTTTGATAATAGAAACAATTTTCAAACCATTAGTAATTACTATATGCTAGCCAAATTAGTTTCTAATTAGGGAATTGAATAAATGGACATATGTGCCTTCGGCACTTTGCTAATTTATGTGAATTTGATAATTTTTAGGAGATGTTGTTTTGTTGATAATTTTGTTTAATAAATGGCCGAATGAGTGCTTGGTGATGGATGATTAAATTGAATCAAATTCTTAAGTGGTATGAAGTTGAAATTGCCTTATATATATATATGTGTGTGTGTGTGTGTGATTATAAGAAAGGAAATTGTTTTGCTTAAATTAGGCATGCTCTTTGTTATATTGAGCTTAAAATTCACGAAATCTTGGTTAGGTGGCAAAGCTAGAAATCGGCCATGTTGTTATGAGCTAAATTATGAATGCTTAATGTCTTGATTTTTAAATGGTTATGTGTTTGGTTTAAGCTTGTAATTTGACATATGTATGTTTTAAAGTAAATTGTCTAATTGAAAAGTGATTAATTAGTGAATAATCTTGGTTAAGTGATTGAATGTATCTATTTGTTTTAATTTCTAAAGCTCAAGAGCAAAAAGGATTGAAGTTGGATAAAGGAAAATAGAAAGTAATTGAGTAGTCGTTCCACCACCGTTTCAATATATCCGAGGTAAGTTTTAAGTGATTAAACGTTGAGTAAATTCAATCATAATAGGACATGATGAGTGATTTAATAAGTTATGATGTGGCCATGATATGTTCTAAAGTCAAATGGTAAGTTCCTAAGTGTTTGAACTTTAGAAATTAAAGAGTTAATCTGTAATAAATCTGCTTAGGACAGCAGCAGTAGCGTGACTTTAGAAAATCACCATAAATTGTTGGAGTTGAATTAGAGGCTGAATAAATTATGTAATTAAAGCTAAATGAGTCTAATTTCTTATAAAATAAACCGTGTAAGGAAAGGAATTTCCGGTAAAGAGATATTTAAAGTAGTGTGAAACAGTGTCAGAATGGCTCCGAAATCCTCTGTTCTGTTTTTAGAAAATCATTATAAATTGTACAAAAATTGTTATAGGATAAAATTTATATTCTTAGACTCCTTAATGAGTCTAGTTTCAAATGAAATAAACAAGAACATATTTTTAATTTTGTACAATGAGAAATTTGATTCGTAGTGAAGAGTGGTCAGTATAGTCAAACAGTGAAATAGGGGAAACTTTAAGAAAAATCTGGTATTGATTGGCCAAACTAAAAATTCTGAAAATTTTATGGTTAGAAGATATATAAGTCTATTTTCAGGAAAAATTAACGGAACCTCATTTGGAGTTTCGTAGCTCCAGTTACGAATAATTTAATGACTGTTGCTTAGGAAAACAGCTTGTAGTGAATTTGTGATTATGTAGTAAACATTGATGAAATTTAAGTGTGAATTGAATGTGAGTGAGATGATATGTACAACCATAGAATTATAAGTGTAAAAGATGAAATGAAAGAAAAGTGATTGAGATGTATGATGGTATATTTATTCGAATGATGTTAGTATCTAATTGTATGATAAATATTCGAATATATGGCTTATAGCCGAATGGTCACTATGATTTAAGCTTGAATGGTGAATTGGATATGTGATGTTGTGTGTGACTTTTGAACCAAAATTTAAATGGTGGTGTTTATATGGTGCTTATATCCGAATGTGACATGAGACTACTAATGTAATAGAATTGTGAAATGTACACTTGATGGATAAATATGCATAAAGGTTCAGTGAGTTATATCCGGGCTAAGTCCTGAAGGGCATTTGTGCCGGTGTTATATCCGGGCTAAGTCCCGAAGGGCATTTGTGCCGGTGTTATATTCGGGCTAAGTCCCGAAGGGCATTTGTGCCGGTGTTATATCCGGGCTAAGTCCCGAAGGGCATTTGTGCCGTTGTTATATCCGGGCTAAGTCCCGAAGGGCATTTGTGCAGGTGTTATATCCGGGCTAAGGCCCGAAGGGCATTTGTGCCGGTGTTATATCTGGGCTAAGTCCCAAAGGGCATTTGTACTGGTGCTATATCCGGGTTAAGATCCCGCAGGCTTTATGTGAGAATAGTATCCTAATTTAATGTCCATAGGCTTCGTGCTCGTACTATATCTGGGTTTAAAGACCCGAAGGCTAAATGCTGGGATTCAAGTAAGATTTTGATATTGAGTATCCGCAAAAAATTACCATCAAATAAGTAATATGAATTTAAGATGTTCAGGTACGTATTATTTACTCATCGGTGGATTGATTTCGAAGTAAATTATTAGTATCAAAGAGGAATGTAAATGTGATTGATAATATAATTCCAAATATGTGAATGATCTAATTGGTAATGGTATGCTTGTATAATGAATTATGTGATGAAATCTCCTTATATATTAGTGCATATTCGGCCAAAAGGCCTTGTGATAAGGACTATGTTTGGTTCTCTATGTGCCTATACGGTAATTTAGTACTTGTCATGTTGAAATACTCGACAATATTGATGTGATTATGAACAAGTGGATAGGATTATTGAAAGATTTAGATTGATGAAGAATCTGCTTACCATGTGAATCCAACTTCAGTTGATGAAGAATGTGCTTTGGGAATCAATCATGAAAAGGATATATGTTATGTTAAATGAGTAGTGACTCTATGAATCTATTCATGATAGATTATGATATGACTACGGGACTCTAAATATAGAAATTGAGAGTAGTTAAAGTATTATGTTTTCATTTGATTGAATCAAAAACATTTAAAGGTAGTGCATATGTAAATATTCGACCATCTTAGTCATTATTACTCGGAAGTATATATGTGTTAGCTAAGTGATGCGTTTACTGATATTATGGTTTGAGATGAAGCTCTAGATTAACTTCATCGAACAGAAAAAAAAAATGAATGATCAATGATATTGAATGAAAACACTTTGTGACTTAAAACTCATGGCTAAAAGAAATATCAATTAAATTATGTGAAATTTTGACTAGGTATATTTGGTCAAATGAGACTTTACTTAGATTAAGTATATTTGAAAAACGTCTTTGATTAGGCAAAATTATTGTTTTGCTTAAAACTTACTAAGCTTATGAAAGCTTACTCAGTTTGTTCGTGTTTTTGTTCTATAGGTTGTGGATTCTGACTACCAGCTCGGGGATCGTCAGCACTTCGTCACACTATCTACCATTACGATAACCATGTGATTGGACTTAGCTTATGGCATGTATAGGATAGACAATAAGTAGAATGATACTTTGACCTTCATGTAGAAGTCAGGTGATTACAGTATATTATGGAACTGACTTGTATAAGTTTTAAATTCGAACTTTGTTTGTGTCTAGCAATTTAGTAAATGAATGATCTTTATTCAAGAAAAAGTTCAAAATTTTACTGTTCTGACATGAGTTACAAGTCCAGTAATGCCCCTTACCTATTTTGGCGATGGTTACGGGATAGGGGTGTTACATTAGGGTATTGTTTTCACATGGCTTCCTCGGTTTCCCATGTAACTTCCTCTATCTCGTGTTTACACTAGAGAACCTTTACAAGTGCTATTTGCTTATTTCTCAATTCTTTGATCTCTCGAGTTAGGATTCTGATTGGTTCTTCAGTATACGAAAAATCAGACTGTATTTCCACATTAATGGGAGAGATGACATGAGACAGATCAGATCGATATCGACGAAGCATCGATATATGAAACACATTATGAATCTTTTCAAGTTCAGACGGTAACGATAATCGATAAGCTATCGGTCCTATTCTTTCCACAATTTCATACGGCCCGATAAACCGAGGACTTAACTTTCCTTTCTGACCAAAACGAAGAATTTTCTTCCACGGTGACACTTCCAGAAATACTCTATCTCTAACCTGAAACTCTATTTCTTTTCGTTTCAAATCTGTATAAGATTTCTATCTATCAGATGCTGCTTTCAAATTGTCGCAAATCACTTTTACTTTTTCTTCAGTCTCTCAGATCAAATCAACCCCGTGTAACTTTTTCTCACTCAATTCAGTCCAGTATAATGGTGTTCGACATTTACGACCGTATAGTGCTTCATACAAAGCCATTTTCAAACTCGTCTAGAAACTGTTGTTATACGCAAATTCAATCAGGGGTAAATATTTCTCCTAACCACTTTCAAATTCGAGAATACAACATCGTAACATATCTTCTAAAATCTGAATAACTCTTTCAGACTGACCATCGGTCTGGGGATGAAATGATGTACTGAGCTTCTTGCAATTTCTTTCAGAATCTTGAAGTAAATCTCGGATCTTGATCAGAAATAATAGACAACGGTACACCGTGTAGTCGTACAATCTCTGATAAATTCAATTCAGCTAATCTATCCAGAGAATAGTCTATACGTACTGGTATAAAATGAGTAGATTTGGTCAATCTATCAATAATGACCCAGATTGCATTTTTCTTCTTCGGAGTCAGAGGTACTGTTGATACAAAATCCATTGTAACTCTGTCCCATTTCCATTCCAAAATTAGAATAGGCTGTAATAAACCTGACGGTACCTGATGTTCGGCCTTAACTTGTTGACAGATAAGATATTTAAATACAAATTCTTATATATCTCGTTTCATTCCCGACCACCAGTATAATTGCTTCAAATCATTATACATTTTAGTGCTACTCGGATGAACTGAAAAATAACTATCATGTGCTTCGTGCAAAACTTTCTGAATGAGTTCACTATCTTTAGGTATGCAAATTCTATCTCGGAACATTAAACAATCATTAGCCCTAATAGAAAATTCAAAATCAGAATTTAACTAACATTGAAGTCGCTTAGCTTGCAATTCATGATCATTCTTCTGAGCCTCGCAGATTTGTTGCAGAATCATCGGTTTAACCTTTAACTCAGCTATAATAGATCCGTCATCACATAACTTCATATGAGTATTCAAAGTCTACAAAGCAAATAAAGACTTTTGACTCAGAGAGTCAGCTACAACATTAGCTTTTCCTGGATGATAATCGATTACAAACTCGTAGTCTTTCAGTAATTCGAGCCATCTAGCTGTTGCATATTCAAATCTTTTTCTGACATTAAGTATTTCAGACTCTTATTATCTGCAAAGATTCGACATTTCTCACCATATAGATAATGTCGCCAAATCTTTAAAGCGAAAACTATTACAGCTAACTCAAGATCATGTGTCGAGTAATTCTTCTCGTGTGGTTTCAACTGTTGGGACGCATACGCTATAACCTTCCTATCTTGCATCAATACACAACCCAGTCCAACTATCGATGTGTCATTGTAAATCACAAACTCTTTTCTCGATTCAGGTTGAACTAAAATCGGTGCTTCTATTAACAAAGCTTTCAACTGTTTGAAACTCTATTGGCATTTATCCATCCATTCAAATTTTACATCTTTTTGAAGCATTCGAGTCAATAGTACTGCAATCATCGAAAATCCTTTTACAAATCTTCGGTAATATCCTGCTAATCCCAGAAAATTTCTAATCTTAGAGACATTTCTCGGTGGTTTTCAGTCTATAATTGCAGATATTTTACTCGAGTCAACTCTTATGCCTTCTGCAGAGACAATCTGATCCAGAAATCCATCTTCGCGAAGCCAAAATTCAAATTTGCTAAATTTAGCAAATAACTGTTTATCTCTCAAAGTTTGTAACACGATTCTTAGATGTTCAGTATGTTTCGTCTTATCATGTGAATAGATTACAACAACAAACTTGTCTAGGTACGATCTGAAAATACGATTCATCAAATCCATAAACACTGTCGGGGCGTTAGTTAATCCAAAAGGCATAACTAAAAATTCATAATGACCATACCGTGTTCTAAAAGCAGTCTTCGGTATGTCTGACTCTTTAACTCGTAACTGGTAATAACCCGATCTCAGATCAATGTTTGAAAATATAGTAGCTCCTTTTAGCTGATCAAACAAATCATCAATTCGTGGAAGAGGGTATTTATTCTTTACTGTTACTTTATTCAGCTGCCGATAATCAATACACATTCTCTGTAACATCCTATACCCCTATCCGTCGCCGGAATAGGGTATTAAGGTATTACATATCTAAATACAACCTACCGAGGTTCATAGTTACACGCTAGACATAGATTCATTGAGTTCTATAACCGAATGTATATCACTTGTAAAAAGGTTCGGTCAGTACATCATATCTCATTAAAATCGTTTATAAGCATGCTAGCAAATTTCCACCATGTGGCTACTAACAATTTGGCCAAATCAAAATTTTCAAATAACAGAACACTATATTTGAAACTCATTGCATATGGGGTACTAACTAAAGATCATGCCACAAACATCGAACCATATGAGCATCATCAAAACATATATTCAAACTAGAAGACTAGGCAAGCCATTTTCGCATGGCTAGAATAATTACAACTCAAAATGTAATTTGGTTCAGCAAAAAGGAGATTAACCTATACATGCCATTGACTCAAAAATAACTATCAAATGTACCAAAATAACGACGATAGTGTAGGTGATTAAGGCTTCAATCCCCGAGTCCGCAGCTTCCAAAATGAGATTTATAAAACAGAGGAAACAAAGTAAACAGAGTAAGCATTACAATGCTTAGTAAGTTTTAAGCAATGACAACGGATAAAACTCAAATTATAGCATAGTTGTTCGTATTTTTGTTTCCCTCTCTTCTTTTGGGTACGTCACCCCTTAACTGAACATACACGTTCTCATCATATACAAAAGTAGATAACTTTCACTTATAGTGAGCTCATGTAAACATAGACATATCGTATAATTTCACATAACATTTCGCATTGACCAATTGTATTTTGACCATATTAATAGTCTCATTTCATGCACAAATATGTAATCGCATAATGACCTTAGGATTTGGTCCAAAAACCAGCTTGCATATAAGCTTAGGGTACATACCTGTATAACTTAACACTTTAAGCGCATTCATTAGCAATCGTTACCATGAAGTCTTTTAGTCTTAGACTTTACTTGCATCATCATCGAGACCTTTAGCTCGGATAAAATCTCCATACATCGCCATCGGGCCTTTACCCCGGATATAATCTCCGCATATAGCCTTCGGGTCTTAACCCGGACATCATCTCTGCATATAGCCTTTGGGTCTTAACCCAGACATAGTCTCCACATATAGTCAATGGGTCTTTAATCCCGGATTCACATCACAGAGTCTCATACATATGTATTCACATGTTGTCTCATTTCACATAGCAAGATCACACTTGTAATTCAATCAATTCATTCGCATACAAACATATAACATGCTCCTTGACTTTATATCGTAAATGTCATGCAAAACTCAAACATGTAAACCCCATTTACTAGACTTTCGGCTCAATAAGCAAACATACATGAGCAATACATTTCAACCCCTATCTCAATTTCTTTCTCTATGAGCCACTCGGCTATATAGCAAATATGTATAAGGTTTCTTTCTCAATGGGACATCGTTCAACTATCATGCATGTATATCATGGCATTTTAAATTAAATACCAAATTCAATTATTCAAAACTTACCTTGAACCTTTCCAAGCAACTGTGAGTTGGCTATTCGACCACTTTAGCCTTCCCTTTATCCGAACTTGTCCCTCTATGCTCTTGAGCTAAATAAAATATTTAATTTTATTAATCCTTATTCAAACATCTCAATTGATCAATTTCACTTATATTCAAATAAGAAATGCATATACTTCTCATAGCAAACACACACATATTCGGCCAACCACATATATATATCATAAGTCACTACAAGCTGACTTCCTGAGCAACAATCACTAAATTGTTCATAACTGGAGCTACAAAATTCCAAATGAAGCGCCGTTAATTTTCCTTGAAAATAGACTCATATATCTTCTACCCATAAAATTTTCAGAATTTTTTGTTTGGCCAATCAATACCAGAATTTTCTTAAAGTTTCCCCTATTTCACTGTTTGACTATACTGACCACTCTTCACTACAAATCAAATTTCTCATTGTACAGAATTCAAAATATGTCCTTGCCTATTTTATTCGAAAATAGACTCATTAAGGAGTCTAAGCATATAAATTTTATCTTATAACAATTTTTATACAATTTATAGTGATTTTCTAAAAACAGAACAGGGGATTTCGGAGTCAATCTGACACTGTCTCACACTACTTTAAAAATATCTTTACCGGCAACTCCGTTGCTTATAAGATTTCTTTTATAAGAAACTAGACTCATTAAGCTTTAATTACATAATTTATTCAGCATCTAATTCAGCTCCCACAATTTATAGTGATTTTTCCAAAACAAGTTACTGCTGCTGTACCAAGCAGATTTATACAAATTCACTCTTTAAAGTTCTTATTCACATAATTAAAACATAACATTACAAAAGGCATCATTTAGAGAAGTCATTGATCTTAACATATATATATATACATAATTCATATTCATTTTAATCAAAGAATTTATGCACATGGCCGAATAGGTCATTCTTTTAACCAAGAAGCTCCCACAAGCACAAATTGATCAATTAGTCTAACTACCATTTCTAAATGCATACATATTAAGGCCATTCGGCCATATGTCCAAACATGGACTTTTATTCAAATCCATCTCCCAAACTTTAACTAACATTTTATAGCATTCCATCTCATACATGACACATTCATATAACTTATCCTACTAAACAACTAATATCAAATCTTATTAGCACTACAATTCAAGAGTACTAAGTCCTTAAGACCACATGAAACGATTGTACATGCATATAAGGTGTTTTAGACAACCTAAGCACACTCATGCATAACCAACACCTCATTCAAAAAAAATATAATCACATTACTTAAGAAGGCCGAATCTCAATTTGTTACGGAGTTCACCTTTAGCACCATTCTCTAAGCTTCATATTAAATCTCAACTATCCAAATCAATCAAAATAGCACGTACTAAGTTCATGTATAATTCCCCATAGCCGAATACTTAACTAACTCATGAGCAATATTCAACTAACTCATGTTACAAAATATGTATCACAAATTGCATATTATAACGTTTTAGAGTCTAACAACATTCCTTAGTCTCTTAGGTGCACATTATAGCTTAAAACACCAAAATTCCGAGCTTTAGATAATTTCCTTATACCAATGTGCTAGCTGAATATCACTTACTTAAATTAGTCGTTTATAACTAAATTTATCCAACCCATGCTCATTATCAAATAATTCCAATATGCAACACCTATCTCCTTATTCAAAAATGGCGAGTTGAATTCATTGCCAAATGCTATAATCAACCCAATTGCATAATCAATTTATCAAGTTAAAGATCAAATCACAATCAAAAGCAAAACAAATCAATTATTCAAAGGACCGAAGGTCCCTTAGGCATTAAACCTCACCAAAACTCTAGTCTTACTAATTTGAGCTCACAATTCCAATTCTTATGAATTTTAACATCATAGAGTCCATTAACAAGCTTTAATAAGCTCATAGCTTATTAGACTAGCTCAAACAACACCCATATTCCATTATTTAACACAAGCATCAAGGAAAGCACAATTCTCCCATCCTTGCTCATATGGCCGAATATCATGTCTTGTTTAACACACAAAGATTTCATGTTTACAAAGCTCAAATTCCCTTAACAATAATCTTCAAAACAAAGAAAATCTAACAAAACATCACCAAAGAAAACATGCATCCATGACCGATTCTCCATGGCACAACCAACTCAAATTTTATTCAAAACTAAGTAAGTGACTTAGCATCCATCTTTGATTCACTAAATTTTAAAAGCAAAAATCATGAACATACCTCCCAATTAGGCTAAGTAATGACCGAATCAACTAGGATGAATTTTCAATTTTCTTTCCTTGAGTTTCGGCTATGGAGAAGAGAAAAAGATGAACATATTGTTCTTTTCACCCAAAATCTCTATTATTTAATTCATCTATTATTTTATGATAACTAAATAATAATTTCTTTTATTATACTAATATATGACTAAACAACAATTCACAAAATGCCAAAACCTCATCATTACCATCCACTATCATAAAAGTGGGTAAATTGACATGCAAATCCACTATTTCTCATGCATGCATTAATAAGTCATCACACATTTGTCTAGCAAATTTTCAAAGTTCATAATTTAGCCCCTTTTAGGTGAAATTCACAATTATAAAGCTAAATTAAAGCACCCAAAATATCACACATGAATTTACACATACAATAGGTATCAAAATAATTATTAAATTATTTTTTTGTGCCTCGGTTTTGTGGTCCCGAAACCACATTCCAACTAAGGTCGTTTTAAGGCTGTCACATTCTCATTGACCTATCTTTCTTTTTCACAAACAATACTGGAGCACCCCAAGGTGAATAGCTTGGTCTCGCGAAGCTTCTATCTGTTAATTCTTGTAACTGTGCTTTCAACTCTTTCAATTCAGTCGGTGCCATTCTGTATGGAGCTATCGATATTGGTGTAGTACTCGGTAATAACTCAATACCAAATTCAACCTCTCTGATCGGTGGTAAAGCTGGTAACTCTTTTGAAAAGACATCTGGAAGCTTACAAACCGCTGGTACAGATTCAATCTTCGATTCTGACACTTTAGTATCTAACATGTACGCTAAGTATGTATCACAACCCTTTCTTACATACTTCTGAGCTTGTATAGCAGATATCACTATCGGTACTTCATTTGAATCATTTGACTCAATCTGAAGAATTTCACCATCCTGACATTTTAACTCTATACTCTTTCGTCTGCAATTTACAACTGCCTCATGTACATTTAACCAATCCATACCCAGTATCACATCAAACACATTAAATGGGAGGAGCATCAAGTCAGCCAGAAAATAATATCCCCGAGTCATCAATGGACATTTCTTACATATTTTACCAACTAACACTGACTTGCCTAATGGATTCGATACTTTAACTACAAATTTTGTAGACTCAACATGTAGACTCTTTTTAAACACTAATTCCATACAGATATATGAATGAGTTGATCCAGGATCTATCAACGCAACAATATCAGTGTTATAAAGAGAAAAAGTACCGGTAATAATGTCAGGTGACGAGGCTTCCTCGCGTGCACGTATTGCAAAGGCTCTAGTAGGAGTGCGTGTCTCAGATCTCACATTAGCATCTCGCGAAGTATTGCGATTTCCGCTTTGATTCTCGGTATTACAGGACGATCTACCTCTAGTTACAGTATTATTTGCTTTAGTTGACAGTTCTTTATCAGCTACAGATCTTTCAGGACATTATCGCAAATAGTGATCTAGTGATCCGCATCTGAAACAAGCTTTGCTCTTCAATCGACATTCACCAAAATGCTTTCCGTTACAATATTTGCAATCAAGCCTGGGGGTTCTTACACTATCCGCACTAGCCACAGAGGTTGCCTGAGGTCTCGAATGAGAAGATCTAACATTTCTTTCTCTGATGGATATGCCCATAGAAGCAGTAGAACGAGGATGAAAGTCTTTGATCTTTTGGATCCAGACTGATGCGACTTACTTGCAATTCTCTTTTTGAATTCTCTGGACTCAAAATCAGCTTTCCGCTTTTCTTTAGCAAGTTCTTTGGCTTTACAAGCCTGATCAACTAGAACTACAAACTCTTTCAGCTCCAATATCCCAACTAACAGTCGAATTTCTTTATTTAACCCATCTTCGAGCCGTTTACACACAATTGCTTCAGTAGAGACACATTCATGAGCATATATATTGAGTCGTACAAACTCTCTCTCATACTCAGTCACGGACATTCGACCCTGTTTCAGCTCTAGAAACTCCTTTCTTTTCTGATCGATGAATCGTTAGCTAATGTACTTCTTTCTGAATTCTGTCTGAAAGAAGTCCCAATTAACTTGTTCTTGCGGAACAACCAATATCAAAGTATTCCACCACTGGTATGCTGAATCCCGTAGCAAAAGAAATAGCACATCTCAAACATTCATCAGGTGTACAAGTGAATTCATTAAAAATCCTCATCGTATGCTCAAGCCAGAACTCGGCCCTCTCCGCATCATCGCTCGCTGAAGCTCTGTATTCTTCGGCCCCATATTTCCGTATCTTGTCAACAGGAGGTCTACTCAGTCTCAGAGGATCCATAACTCATACATTTTCAGGGTTAGGTTTGTGGGACCTGAGGGGGTGGAGGTTGTGGAGTAGCCGGGTTTGCTCGCACAAACTCATTAAACCATTCAGACACCATTTGGAAGAAAGCTTGCTTAGCTTCTTCCTGATTCCCCGCAGCAGGGCCCGATTCAGAAGGTACAGCCCCTTCAGCAGGTGCTGGCGTAATACTTTCAACATCGTTGGCTATTGCTCGATTCGGATCCATTATTATACAAAGCAGATTTTCAGAGGATGTCAAGAGATATCACACTATCGCATTTCATGAATATGGCATGTATAGCTAGACTTGTACATACTACGGTAGTCCTAGAATCGACAAATCGTAGCTCTAATACCAATAAAATGTAACACCCCTATCTCGTAATCGTTGCCGAAATAGGTAAGGGGTATTACCGGACTTGTGACACAAATCAGAACAGAATAATTTTGAACTTTACAATTAATAACATAGTTCTATAATCATTCACCCAATCATACTTTAAAGCTCATATAATCATACACACATTCATTTAGGATCAAATTGAAAACATATGAAAGATAGGGAAAACATTGAGAAAATTTTCAAGTTAGGGACACACGGCCGTGTCCCTAGCCCGTGCACATCAACACTGTCGTGCCCTATTAGACACACCCAAACACTCAAACTGTGGACAACACTGCCAAACCCCGCACTGTCACTAGACACGTCCGTGTGTCCAGTCCGTGGCCAACACTGTCAATTACCACACGGCTACCAGACACACCCGTCTGTCTAGGCTGTGTGCAAGACTGCCTAAAATCTATTAGGTGCAAGGGTTACACGGCTTAGTCACACGCCCGTGTGCTCTGACTGTGTGGCACAATGTAGGCTTGGTTTAATCCATTTTGCCTCCCAAATGGGTCATTCCTACAAGCATCAAAGTAACCACAGCCTTTCATACACCATTTGGCAATCAAAACAACCATTTCAAGCATAAAATGGGCCATTTCAAACACAACTTACAAGCATTATTCATCATCCAAACATGTACCAAATATGCATCATTTCTTACTAATTCACTCATCAATTCAATAGCTAATAATGCTACCTAAATAACATCATATCACTTTGCAATTTATCACATAGAAATACATCATGGTAGTCATTCAAAATAGATTAGCATATACAAAACAAGCCATATCTCATAGCTTCAATAGGTGCCCAAAACATACTACATTCCTTATCAAAACTAACCAAATCATTCACTTAACAACTAGCCTATACATGTCATGACCATCACATTTACAAAGATTCAAAAGTACTAAAAGCTTGATGGATAGTGTGATAGCAAGTCTCTGACTCGTCCGAAAATTGAGCTAGCTTCTGAATCAATAAAATAGAGGAGAAGTAAACAGAGTAAGCTTTAAAAGTTTAGTAAGCCCGTATAATGTAGAATTAAACTTACCGAACATTAGGAATAAGCACATAATTCATGTCAAACCAAGTCATAAGCTCATATTGCCTACTCATCAATCATACACAAGTTAGTACTTGCAAACTCTTGAGATCATTCATTCTCCAAATGAATCCTTCACATAACACAACATATATCATTTACTTATGAGGTACAACTCATGTAATTCATATCATATAGTTCACATAAATCCTGTAACTCGTGTTTCTTGTAATTCATATACTGTTTAATCATCGTGTAACATGTATCGATAATTGCCTGTTGAACCTTTAAGAACATCGAGGGATACTTGGGTGATACACACAGTGTATATATGTATAACCTGTAACCCGTCAATGCATCATGTATGCTCTTTCGAGCCTGTAACGGTAAGCCCAAAGGTAAAACATGTAATCCCGAAGGATGAACGGTAAGCCTGTAGGCTGAGCGGTAGGTTCGAAGACTGAACATGTAATCCCCAAGGATGAACATATAGCTCATGAGTTGTGTGAGTCCGCAACAAATGCAAGAGCTCGAACCACCCTGTAGCCCTAGTGACATGTCACTCGTGTCCTACAACTTTCTACGGTTCGAACGGGACTTGGTAATCATATTGAACTTGTAATCTTTAACATTTCCATATCAATTCATATACATATAATCAATAGGCAATTTCATTTCTATAAAGTATCACACATTCACATAACAAGTTAAACCACAATTATAAGCATCTACAATTCAGTTCTAATTATACGAACTTACCTCGATTTCTCGATATCTACTCGTCTACCTTTCGTTTTCCCCAATCAAGTTCCGGGATTTGATTGTCCTTATGTATATTAACACAAATTCAACTATTTAATCACCAACATTTTTAATTTAGTCCAAAAACATGTATTACAAATTAGCCCTTAACTTTTCATACTTTAACACTTTAGTCCTAAATTCACAAAATAGCAAATTACACTATAAGACTCTCAATTCATTATAGCTGAATATTCATATACCTCATTTAAACACATATATTCTACTTATTTGCAATTCCAACCGCAAAAATTCTACATTTTTCAATTTAATCCCCAAAAATCATTTTCATCGAAACTACTTTGTAAAACTTGTATATTTCCAAATAACCTTCAATAATTCATTAAAAATCATCAAAACAACCATGTATTCATCAATGGCAGATTTCAAAACACAACCAATTTCAGAAATTGAGGTATGGGTCAGTTAATATACAACGCAACGATCTCAAAAATGTAAAAATTATCAAAAATCGATTACAAAACATACCTCAATTATGCTTGGAAGTAGCCGAAAATAGGAAAGCTTTAAAACCCTTTTTATTTTGCTCAAAATTGATGGAAAGTGATGATAAAATAGAAAGAAAATTTGTTTGTTTTATTATAACATATAACTTATAATTCATTTACTAAAATAACCTTTATACATAAACATATAAATCATGTTTAATAAGGCCATTTATGACCACACATGCATTTAGTGGTATAATAACTAAATAAGGACCCCATAATCAAAGGCTAAATCAAATTAAGCCACCTATAAATAGAACTCAAGTTTATCGCTTTATGCGATATAGTCCTTTTTACCGAATTAGGTGTTTAAACGATAAAATTTCTATACGAAACTTTCACACCATATATCTATCTTGCTGTAAAACATATAAAAGCAATAAAAATAATATTTCAACTCGGTTAAGTGGTCCCAAAACTACTCGTTCCGATTAGGGTCTAAAATGGGCTGTTACAATATGTAAAATTAATGAGCATTTAAACTAAATTGACATAGCAAATGGAAAATAAGTTTTCTTATCATATGATTAAGTTTGGAATTAATACTTACTCATGTGATCTTACCACATGACTCAATACATGCATTAAGCACTTATCACACATGATAGTTTTCATATAACCTGTACATACACATTCTTAAACATACGGTCAAATATTTTACATGCAATCACATTTTATCAAATCAATTCAAATAACCCGGTGAACCTCATGGAATACTAAAGGATACACGGAATAAGGCACAAGTCCCACACATAATATAGCCGAAGCTACCACTAATACATAGCCAAAGCTACCACTTATCACATAAAGGCTTAATAATGAGCTATTCTTGGGTCTGCTCACACAAGCTAACGGTGTAGTCGACACTACTCAATGCTGCTCGCACAAGATGACAGGTATCTGCAACAAATGTAAGATTACCTAGCCACTGGTTCTCAAACTAGACCAGCACCCAGAATCACATAAACAATCTATAACAGTCAATGGTTTCCTAGTGACATGTCATTCGTATCATAATGATTCCTAAGGTTCAAATGGGATTTTCCCTGTACTTATTGGTTTTATTTCCTCACATATTCGATAGTTTGATATAAAATTTTAGAATTTCAAAATAATTAATTAACATAGTTAAACTTAATGATTAAAAACAACTCATTATTCATATATAGGACTTACCTCGGTGCAAAAATATAAATCTTTTCGATTTAGTCCGATACCTTGCCTTTTCCACGGTCAAAGTTGATTTCGCGTCATTCTTGATCTATAACATCAAATTTAACTCATTTAATACATACATTACTCAATTGGACACAAAATCATCTTATGGTAATTTTTACCATTTTACCCCTAACTTTGCCAATTCTTACACTTTGGTCCCTAAGCTCGTAAAATGAAATGTATCTATTTTTCAACATTGTCAATCCTAGCCGACCCTATTTGTCTCTTATAGCAGCCCACAATTTTCAACATTTCAGAACTTATACACATATTTTACAACTTTTGCATTTCAGTCCCTAAATGCATTTCCATGAAAAATCACTTAGCAAAAGTTGTTTACTACACATTAAACTTTCATTTTCTACCAATAAACATCAAAATGCTTTCATGACACACATGGGTAAATTTTGAACATGAACTCTAGCTTAAAATAGTGGTATAGAAAGCTAGGTCAAGGTACGAGAATCTCAAAAATACGAAGAACATGAAAAATGGGGCTAGAAGTCACTTACTTTGAGCTTGAAAAGTTGAAAAACCCTAGCTATTGAGTCCTCTTGATGTTTGGCCAAGGTAGGAGAAAGATGGACACATTTTTGGCCTTATTTTCCAGTTTTATTTCTTTTAATATGACCAAAATGCCCTTAATGGCCTTCTTTGCAAATTTTTCCTTCCATGGGCATTTTTGTCTATCATGCCATAAAATGGTCTAATTGCTAAGTAAGGACTCCTAATTTATGAATCCAATTCAATTACACACTAAATCCTTCTAGAAATCACATTTTGAAAATTTTGCAATTTTGTCCTACCACTCAATCGGGCACTTTATCGGTAAAATTTATTTACTAATTTTTCACTTATGCAATCAATCATACAATAGGCCATTAAAACTTTATTGGAATAAATTTTTCTATACCAAATTCGTGGTCTTAAAACCACCATTCCGTTTAGGCTCTAATTCGGGCTGTTACAACTCTTCCCCTTAAGGGATTTTCGTCCCCGAAAATCTTACCAGTAATGAGATGTGGGTGATGTTCCCTCATGGTGTCCTCTGACTCCCACGTAGCCGCTTCCACTCCATGTTTTTGCCATAATACTTTTACTAAGGCTACACTTTTATTCCTTAACTATTTCACTTCTTGAGTTAAGATCTGGACTGGTTCTTCACTATATGAAATATTCGGCTGAATTTCCACTTCGGTCGGTGAGATCACATGTGACGGATCAGAACGATAGCGCCTTAGCATCGATTAATGAAATACGTCGGGAATCCTTTCTAACTCTATCGGTAGAGCCAATCGATATGCCACCAGTCTATCCTCTCAACGATTTCATACGGTCCCATAAAGCATGGACTTAATTTGCCTTTCTGACCAAATCTCAACATCTTTTTCCATGGAGACACTTTCATACACTTTATCACCCATTTGAAATTCGAGCTCTTTTCTCTTCAAATCAGCATAAGACTTCTGTCGATCTGATGCGGCTTTTAAACAGTCACGAATTATTTTCACTTTCTCTTCAGTCTCTAATCAAGTCTGTAACACCCCAAACCCGGCCCAAACATTATGGCCAGATCTGGTGTGTCACATGGACAGCGAATTACACCTCATTCTTTAGTTAATATGCTTAGTCTGACTTAGCAAAACACTTTTAGGAGTTTTGAGAAAAAGCTGGTGATCAATTTATGAAGTTCTATCCACTATCAGTTTTATTTCTTGAAAAGATCTTACTCGTCATTAGGTTAACCATTTGTTGCGTACAATATGTTTTGAAAACATTGATTCATTTTTTTAAAAAAAACCCCATGCAACCTAACTCTATCGATTTTAAACAAGTGATAATTAAATAATTAAAACCCAAAATATAAATAAAAATAAAAATAACCAATGAGTGGCCTTATTACAATTTTAAAACCCAAAAGAAAATAAATTAAGAAAATACTGAAACAAATAATTTTAAGAAAGTGTAACCAAATGCAGTTCACGTGGCCACTCCGAATCCCTCTAGCTCCAAGTCCTCTAAGGTTGGGGCTCACTTGCATGGATGAAAAGAAAGGGGTGAGTTTGTGAAACTCAGTGTGTAAGCTAAATCCAACCAGAGTCCAGACCAGTTCAAGCTTAACTGGGCCTAAGCCCTATCCAGATACAATATTAACTGGGCCTTAGCCATATTCAGTAAACAGTAATTACTAGGCCTTAGCCCTATTCAGAAATCAGTGTGGCCCATAGGCCCATTACAGTAACAGAACAGTATTTATGCATGAATGCAAAACCTAGCCCAACCCACCCCTACACACCACCCGTACCAGCCCTACACACCATGTGGGGAATAATTTAACCTACCCAGCCCTACACACCATAGTCATAGCTTAGCTGCTTAAATCAAATAACATGGCCAAGCCACTAAACAGTAAAACGAGGCAAAGCCTCTATCAGTAAACATGGTATTGCCACTTAGCACTTCCACCATCAAAACCCGATCCCATGCATAGTGTATATAATGACATGGCATACAGTGAACAGATATAATTTTAGCATGTTATTCAATCAACTTAACCTTAGGGTTAAAATAGTCTTTTTACTCCTAGGGGTAAAACCGTAATTTCCACCTTTAAGGTGTATTTCAGTAAGTTTACCAATTTTTAGGGTTTCATGCTCATTACAGATGTTAACAGTCTAAGTGCCATTTAAGTAACTTATTTAGCCTATTTTACCATCTTAGAGTTACCGGGCCCTAAAACCCCTAATAATCCCAATAGTGTCCACTAGCTATTGCAGCCCACTAATCCCATATTTTACGTCCATTTTAGCAGATTTAACTGTCAGACTACCAGAATATGCTTACCGCTCATTTTCACCCATATGGACCCGTAAGCCCATTGGGCCCAAATTTGGCCCTCCGAGCCCAAAACACCAACGTGCACGAAATCACGCACCCATCATCCTTACCATTTTTGATTATAGATTTTACCGATTTAACCGACCCACGAGTGCTCGCATGCTCGTAAGCCTTCAAAATGCCAGAATTTCAGCATTTCAGCTTTTCGACTTTTGTCGATCTAGTCTACTAGTGGGTGTCGATTACACACTTGATTTGCGATATACTACGACGAGATCCACACCGAATTAATCCTACAATCATTTTTAACCACACCGTTTGTTACAAATCAACAGAATCAATGAAACTAACAACCTACCATATTCAGCCAACACCTTCTAAGGCCCTTAATCCCTTACCTTTGCTGAAATCAATAACTAGATCTAGATCTAGATTGCCTCATGGTCCTAGCCTTCAATGCTCCTTGTTAGATCACCTTCTATCCATACTAAAACACAAAAGAACCGAAAGAAAGAGGCTAATAAAACCCTTAGTCCAAAAACGATAGCCACCGTAAGAAGTTAAGGGTTTTCGGCCTTACTTGAATCATAAGTTAATGAATGAAAGGGGTTTCGAGTACTTACCAATGATCTATTTGCCAAAGAAGCGATCCCGATACAGTCTAATCCAGATCTAGAATAGATCTTAATCGAACTTGAAAAGAGAATTGATCCAAGAGGTCTAAAGACTCAGTTCCCGAATCACTATTGAGTATGGAGGTTCGGCCTTTGCAGGAAGAAGAAGAAGAGTAGATGTTTATGGAATAGAGAGGGGATGTCGATAGAGATTAGGAGGGTTCTGAGGTTTGGCCTTTGAAATAATTGAGTTAAAGAAAAGAACGGAGATTCGGCCAATGGAGAATTTGGCAACAATAACTTTGGGTTTCGGCTTTTATGGTATTGGCTAGGAAGCTTTGAGAAAAGAGATTACTTTAACTGATAGAGAAAAGAAGAAGAGAAGAGTGGAAAGAAGAGAAAAGAAGGAAAGTGACAGATCTGGTTTTGAATAGGAAGAGATGATAGGCTCAGTTTTGGAAGAAAAGTGAAGAAAAGAGAAGAGTTCGGTTCCTTTGCACAAATCGGCACAAAGGAAGATGATGGTTGTGTTTTAGGCTCTTAGAACTAAAGAGAGGAGAATAGAAAAAGAACAGAGAACCCTAAGAGGTACTACACCTATTCGGTAAGAAAGATTTGCCAAAACCCAGAGACTAGCTACTAAAGAATTCAGCACTTACACCTACACTGAAATGCCAAAACTAAACCCCACTAGGACCCAAGCTACAATCGGCTAGCACCCTAACACCCCTTGCCGATTAAGCCAAGCCAAAGACCCAACCAAAAACGCTTCCTCAAGAGTCCCATGTTCGGCCATCACTTGTTCCTATTCGAAATTCCTAAAATTTCTCCCTTTATCCCTTCTTAACTCAATCCCATGAACACATCAAACTCTTCCCAACAGAGTTTCAGTTGAGTTCCATCACTTACCTTACATAAGCACAAAAATAAATGACAGTTGCTACACCATGGATTCGAACCTTAGCCCTTGTACAGCATCCACAAGCTACTCCCTTGTCTCTTAAGTGGCGTTACATTGCCACCCTACCACAGGCCATTTTGAGTCTTAAATTACCAATTTTTGTTTAAAAGCCCACTTACTCAAGGCCCATTCTCTTTAAGTCTAAAATTTTAAAATTCCACCGTGCTATAACTTAAGCTTAGGACTTCTAAAGGTCCACTAACACACTCAAAACATAATTTAAGATCCATACAAGCAAAAATTAAATTCAAGCAAAACCCCAAAAATCCCAAAAACTAGGGCGTTACAACTCTACCCCCTTAAAGAAATTTCAACCTCAAAATTTACCTGGTCCAAACAGGTGAGGGTATTGTTGACACATCGCCTCTTCTAACTCCCAAGTAGCTTATTCTCTGCCATGATTACGCCAAAGTACTTTCACTAAAGGAACTGTCTTCTTCCTTAACACTTTGACATCTCGGTCCAGATTTTGCATGGGTTCTTCTTCAAAACTCAAGTCAGTTTTCACCTCAATTTCTTCCACCGGTACGGCATGCGAAGGATTAGATCGATATCGTCTCAGCATGGAGACATGAAAAATGTCATGATTCGATCTAACTCTGGTGGTATTTCCAGCTGGTAAGCCACTAGACCTACCCGTTTAAGAACTCGATAAGGCCCGATAAACCGCAGACTTAACTTCCCCTTCTTACCAAACCTTAACATCTTCTTCCAAGGCAAGACCTTTAAGAAGACCATATCCCAACTGAGTACTCAATTTCCTTACGCTTTAAGTCAGCATAAGATTTCTATCTATCAGATGCTTCCTTTAACCGATCCCTGATCAGCTTAACCTTTTCTTCGGTATTTGGCCCAAGAACCTGACGTTTTCCTAACTCCTCCAACAAGTAGGCGTACGACACCTTCACCCATACAACGCCTCATACGGAGCCATTCGAATACTCGCTTGATAGCTGTTGTTGTAAGAAAATTCCACTAATGGCAAGTAATTTTCCCATTTACCTCGAAAGTCGATCACACAACCCCTCCACATGTCCTCCAAAACTTGAATTACCCTTTCCGATTGCCCATCCATCTTGGGGTGAAAAGCAGTGCTGAAATCCAACTATGTACCCAACACCTCGTGCAACTTCTGCCAGAATTTGGATGTAAACCTAGGATCATGATCAGAAATTATCAAAATTGGCACTCCATGAAGTCACACTATCTCCGCCACATACAACTTAGCTAATTTTTGAAGTGAGTAGTCAGTTTAGACAGGTATGAAATGAGTAGATTTCATTAACCTATCCACAATCACCCAAACCGAGTCCTTCTTCGTAGGTGTCAAGGGTAGCCCACTCACAAAGTCCATGGTTACCCTCTCCCACTTCCAAAGTGGAATCTTCACCGGTTGCAGAAGCCTAGAAGGCAGTTGATGCTCAGCCTTCACTTGCTGGCATGTCAAACACTTTCCCACAAATTTCGTTACTTCACGCTTAAGTCCAGGCCACCAGTACAACTCTCATGAATCTTGATACAACTTGTTTCCTCCAGGGTGCATGGCACAAGGTCTACCATGAGCCTCTCTCAAAATTGACTACCTCAAGTCAGAGTCCTTTGGAGTACAAACTCTTCCTCGAAAGCAAGGAACTCATTCACTATTTAATCCAAAATTAGAAGTCTCATCATTCTCGACTTGTTAGAATTAAGGAACTAGTGACTCATCCTCTAACTGCTTCTCCTTAATCTACTTAATCCAGGTTGGTCTCACTTGTAATTCTGCTAACAAGCTACCATCGTCATATAGACTCAGACGAGCAAACATTGCTCTCAACTCAATTACAGCTCTTCGACTCAGTGCATCGGCCACCACATTTGCTTTGCCTAGGTGATACTCAATAGAACAGTCGTAATCCTTAAGCAACTCTATCCATCTTCGTTGCCTAAGGTTCAACTCCTTCTGAGTCAACAAATACTTAAGACTCTTATGGTTCGTGTATATAATACACTTTTCCCTATAAAAGTAGTGTCTGCAAATCTTTAACGCAAAAATCACTACTTCCAACTCCAGATCATGTGTAGGGTAGTTCGCTTCAGGAGGCTTAAGCTGTCGCGATGCATAAGCGACTACCTTACCCTCTTCCATCAGTACACAGCCTAAACCAACATGCGATGCATCACTGTACACAGTGAAATCCTTCCCAGACTCCGGCTGAATCAATACTGGCGCCTCAGTTAGAACCTTCTTCAACCTCTCGAAAGCCTTTTGCTGATTCTCAGTCCAAACAAACGGTACTCCTTTCCTCAAAAGTTTCATTAACGGTGCAGTAATCAAGGAAAATCCTTCCACAAACCTTCTATAGTACCCTGCCAAACCCAGAGAACTCCATACTTCCGATACAAATCTCAGTGGCTACCATTCTAAAACAATCTCAATTTTTCGAGGATCCACCCTAATCCCCTCAACAGAAACAACGTGACCTAGAAATGTCACTTCTCGCAACCAAAACTCACACTTCTAAATTTTGCATACAATTACTTCTCCCTCAATACTTGCAGAACAATACGAAGATGCTCATCATGTTTCTCCTCAGTTTTCGAATACACCAGAATATCGTCTATGAAGACGACTACGAATCAATCCAAGTAAGGTTGGAATACCCGATTCATCAAACCCATGAAAGCCGTAGGTGCATTTGTCAATCCAAATTGCATTACCAGAAGCTTGTAATGACCATACCGAGTTCTAAATACTGTCTTATGAATATCCACCTCTTTGACCCTTAGCTGATGATATCCAGATCAAAGTTCGATCTTGCAAAATATCGAAGCTCCTCTTAGCTGGTCAAACAGGTCATCGATCCTTGGCAAAGGGTACTTGTTCTTAATCGTCAGTTTGTTCAACTAGTGATAATCAATGCACATACGCATCGTCCTATCCTTCTTTTTAACGAACAGTACTGGTGCTCCCCGTGGAGACACACTTGATCTAATAAAACCTCTGTCCAATAACTCTTGGATTTGTGCTTTCAACTTCACTAGCTCCTTTGGTACCATCCTGTAAGGAGCGATGGACACTGGAGCCGTTCTAAGCAACAAGTTGATTCCAAATTCGACTTCACGATTCGGAGGTAACCCTGGGAGCTCATCCGGAAAAAATCTTGAAACTCATTGACGGTCCTAACCTCTCCTACAGTCACACCCTTAGCATCTGATTGACTCATATATGCCAAATACGCCTCGCAACCCTTGCGAATCAGCTTCTTAGCTTTCAAGGCTGAAACAACATTAGTCAAGTAGTCCCTTCGCTCCCCTCTCACCATCACCTCCTCATCCTTCACGGTCTTTAACACCATCCATTAGCTGCACAATCCAAAGTCGCCCTATGCTTAGCAAACCAGTCCATTCCCAAGATGAGATCGAATTCTCCAAATGGTAGCTCCATTAAGTCCATAAAGAAAATCCTACCTTGAGTCTCTAAAGGCACATCTCTAAAGAGTTTGTCTACCCTAACCGAGTGACCTAGTGGACTTATCACAGTTACCCCACTCATAGTTTCCTCAAAATGCACACCCAACGACCCAGATATATCACATGCAACATACAACTGGGTAGAACCAATATCTATCAAGGTAGTGTATGGCATGCTACAAATCAAAAATGTACCAGTTATGATGTTAGGTACGCCACCCTCCTCTCGGCGACGAGTGGCATATACTAACGTTGGCTGACGAGCGTCAGCATTTCCAGCACCCCTGCCTGGTGCTCCATGTCCACGACCATTTCCGTTGCCGCCCCTACCTTGACCACGGCCTCTCGACGGTTGTGGTCCACCTCGTACTGGTTGAGCAACCCTCTGTTCAGTAGCTTGTGCCTGAGCTAGCCTCTGAAGATAGTCCTTAACTCTATGGTCCTTGGATCCAAACCTGGCCCAGACGTTATGGCCAGATCTGGTGTGTCACATGGACAGCGAATTACACCTCATTCTTTAGTTAATATGCTTAGTGTGACTTAGCAAAACACTTTTAGGAGTTTTCAGAAAAAGTTGGTGATCAATTTATAAAGTCGTATCCACTATCAATTTTATTTCTTGAAATGATTTTACTCGTCATTAGGTTGACCATTTGTTGCGTACAATATGCTTTGAAAACATTGATTCATTTAAAAAAAACCAAATGCAGTTCACGTTGCCACTCCGAATCCCTCCAGCTCCAAGTCCTCTAAGATTTGGGCTCACCTGCATAGATGAAAAGAAAGGGGTGAGTTTGTGAAACTTAGTGTGTAAGCTAAACCCAACCAGAGTCCAAATCAGTTCAAACTTAACTGGGCCTAAGCCCTATCCAGATACAATATTAACTGGGCCTTAGCCCAATTCAGTAAACAGTAATTACTGGGCCTTAGACCTATTCAGAAATAAGTGTGGCCCATATGCCCATTACAGTAACAGAACAGTATTTATGCATGAATACGAAACCCAGCCCAATCCACCCCTACACACCACCCGTACCAGCCCTACACACCATGTGGGGAATAACTCAACCTACCCAGCTCTACACACCACAGTCATAGCTTAGCTGCTTAAATCAGATAATGTGGCCAAGCCACTAAACAATAAAACGAGGCAAAGCCTCTATCAGTAAACGTGGTATTGCCACTTAGCACTTCCTCCATCAAAACCTGATCCCATGCACAGTGTATATAATGACATGGCATACAATGAATAGATATAATTTTAGCATGCAATTCAGCCAACTTAACCCTAGGGGTAAAATGGTTTTTTTGCGCCTAAGGGTAAAACCGTAATTTTCCACCTGTAAGGGGTATTTCAGTAAGTTAGCCAGTTTTTAGGGTTTCATGCTCATTACAGATGTTAACAGTCTAAGTGCCATCGAAGTAACTTATTTAGCCAATTTTACCAACTTAGAGTTATCGGGCCTTAAAACCCCTAATGAGCCCAACAGTGTCCACTAGCTATTACGGCCCACTAAGCCTATATTTTACGTCCATTTTACCAAATTTAACTATCAGACTACCAGAATATGCTTACCGCTCATTTTCACCCATATGGGCCTGTTAGCCCATTGGGCCCAAGTTCGACCCTCCGAGGCCCAAACCACCAACGTACATGAAATCGCGGACCCATCATCCTTACCATTTGTGATTACAGATTTTACTGATTTAACCGACCCACGAGTGCTTGCACGCTCGCAAGCCTTCAAAATGCTAGAATTTCAGCATTTCGGCTATTTAGCTTTTGCCGATCTAGTTTACTAGTGGGTGTCGATTACACACCTGATTTGTGATATACTGCGACGAGATCTGCACTGAATTAATCTACAATCATTTTTAACCACATTGTTAGTTACAAACCAACGAAATCAATGAAACTAACAACCTACCATATTTGGCCAACACCTTCTAAGGCCCATAATCCCTTACCTTTACCGAAATCAATAACTAGATCTAGATCTAGATTGCCCCATGGTCCTAGCCTCCAATGCTCCTTGTTAGATCACCTTCTATCCACACTAAAACATAAAAGAACCAAAAGAAAGAGGCTAATAAAACCCTTAGCCCAAAAACAACAGCCACCCTAAGGAGTTAGGGGTTTCCGGCCTTACTTGAATCACAAGTTAATGAATGAAAGGGGTTTCGAGTGCTTACCAATGATCTATTTGCCAAAGAAGCGATCCCGATCCAGTTTAATCCAGATCTAGTATAGATCTTAATCGAGCTTGAAAAGAGAATTGATCCATGAGATCTAAAGACTCAGTTCCTGAAGCACTATTGAGTATGGAGGTTCGGCCTTTGTAGAAAGAAGAAGAGGAGTAGATGTTTATGGAATGGAGAGGGGATGTTGACAAAGGTTAGGAGGGTTGTGAGGTTCGGCTTTTAAAAGAATTAAGTTAAAGAAAAGAATGGAGATTCAACCAATGGAGAAATCGGCAACAATAACTTTGGGTTTCGGCTTTTATGGTATTGGCTAGGAAGTTTAAGAAAAGAGATTACTTTAACTGATAGAGAAAAGAAGAAGAGAATAGTGGAAAGAAGAGAAAAGAAGGGAAGTGACAGATTCAGTTTTGAAAAGAAAGAGATGATAGGCTCAGCTTTGGAAGAAAAGTGAATAAACGAGAAGAGTTCGATTTCTTTGCGCAAATCGGCATAAAGGAAGATGATGGTTGCATTTTAGGCTCTTAGAACTAAAAGAGGAGAATAGGAAAAGAACAGAGAACCTTAAGAAGTACTACACCTATTCGGCAAGAAAGATTTGCCAAAACCCAGAGACTAGCTACTAAAGAATTTGGCACTTACACCTACACCGAAATGCCGAAACTAAACCCCACTAGGACCCAAGCTACAATCAGCTAACACCCCTAACACCCCTTGCCGATTATGCCAAGCCAAAGACCCAACCAAAAATGCTTCCTTAAGAGTCCCATGTTCGGCCATCACTTGTTCCCATTCGAAATTCCTAAAATTTCTCCGTTACCCCTCCTTAACTCAATCCCATGAACACCTTAAACTTTTCCTGACAGAGTTTCACTTGAGTTCCATCACTTACCTTACTTAAGCATAAAAATAAATGACACTTTGTTACTCCATGGATTCGAACCTTAGCCCTTGCACAACTTCCACACGCCACTCCCTTGTCTCTTAAGTGGCGTTAGCTTGCCACCCTACTACAGGCCATTTTGAGTCTTAAATTACCAATTTTTATTTAAAAGCTCACTTACTCAAGGCCCCTTCTCTTTAAGTCTAAAATTTTAAAATTCCACCGTGCTATAACTTAAGCTTAGGCCTTCTAAAGGTCCACTAACACACTCAAAAAATAATTTATCACATCCATACAACCAAAATTTAAATTCAAGCAAAATCCCAAAAATCCCGAAAACTAGGGCGTTACAAAGTCAACCCCATGAATTTGCTTTTCACTAAGCTCTATCCAATACAATGGAGATCGACATTTGCGACCACATAATGCCTCATAAGGTTCCATTTTGATGCTTGATTGAAAACTATTATTGTAAGCAAATTCAACCAATGGTAGATTTTTTCCCAACTACCTTCGAATTCAAGAGCACAACATTAAAGCATATCTTCAAGTATCTAAATCACTCGTTCAAATTGACCGACTGTTTGTGGGTGAAAGGTAGTACTAAAATTTAATTGGTACCCAAGGCTTCTTGCAACTTTTTCCAAAACCTCGAGGTAAATCTTGGATCTCTGTCCAAAATGGTAGAAGTCGATACTCCGTGCAATCTTAAAATCTTGATAATGTACAATTCAGCTAGCTTATCAAGTGAAAAATCCATATGCACCAGAATGAAATAAGCTGATTTCATCAACCAATCAACAACGACCCAAACTATATCTTTCTTTTTCGGGGTTAAAGGCAAACCCGTAACAATGTCCATGGTGATTCGGTCCCATTTCCATTTGGGTACCATTATTGGCTGTAACAATCCGGAAGACACTTGATATTCAGCTTTCACTTGTTGACAAACTAAGCATTTTGACACAAACTCAGAAACATCTATTTTCATACCGGGCCACCAATACAATCTCTTCAAATCGTTGTACATCTTTGCACTAGTCGGATGGGCAAACAAACAACCATTATGTGTTTCATGTAGAATACTCTGAATCAACTCAGCATTTTTCGGTATACATATTCTGTCTCAAAACATCAAACAATCATTCGAACTAATGTGAAAATCTATCTCACCATTCTTTTGACATTGAGTCTTTTTTGCTTGCAACTCTCTATCGTCCTTTTGAGCTTCACAAATTTGTTGGATAAACGATGACCTCACTCTCAACTCTTCCAAAATTGAGCCATCATCAGATAGGGTCAATCTCGTGTTCATAGCTTTCAAGGCAAACAGGGATTTTCTAATCAAGGCATCAGCAACCACATTTGGTTTTCCTGGATGATAGTCGATAACTAACTCGTAGTCTTTCAACAACTCGAGCCATCTTCGTTGTCGCAAGTTCAAATATTTTTGTGACATTAAATACTTCAAACTTTTATGGTCTGTAAAGATACGACACTTCTCATCATACAAATAATGTAGCCAAATCTTCAAAGCAAAGACAATGGTGGCTAACTCCAAGTCATGTGTCAGGTAGTTTCTCTCGTGCAGCTTCACTTGTCTTGAGGCATACGCCACCACTTTATCTTCTTGCATTAATACACATTTGAGACCATTTAGGGACACATCACTGTAAATCACAAATTCCTTGTAACACCCAAAATTTGGGCCTAGAAGTATTGGGCCTTAAGCTTGGGATCGGTTAGAAGGTGGCCTAAATATTTCTTTTAAAGTGTGCTTATAAATATCACAATGGCATGTTTGGTATGTTGTTTAAGTGATTTGGAGTGTTTGGGGAGGTTTGGGAAGTCATGGGTTCAAACCAGGGCACTAGCGAAATTTTAGTTTTTCTTGTAGTAGGACCTTGGCGTTTGATTAAAGGCTTTAAAAATTAAATGTGGGGAAATGTGACACAAGGAAACATGTGGTCTAGTGGCAAGGTGGCGTTAGGAGTGTACAGGTGGTCTGGGGTAAAAATACAATTTTTTATCTCACCCTTAGGTTTTATAATCTTTATTAAATAATTTACATTTTTGGCAATTTCTTATTGAGTAATCTTGCTACTTTATATTTACTAAAAAGTCATTGATGCTATCACAGTCTAACAAAAGCAAGAGCCCAAATCTAACTCTAATGGGAAAGTTACTCCATGACTGTCTTTTCCTGCTTGACCATGACCATAACCACCGAAACACCAAACACAGCTCCGAATCAAGTTTCCACACTTCCAACTCAAGGATTTCATCGAATTGTTTTAGGGAGTTTCACTTCTCTCCCTATCTTATGATTTTGTGCTTATATTTTCAGCAAATTTATCCTTGTACATTCAGGGCAATGTACATCTAAGTGTGGGGGGGGGGATACATTACATTATTATTAGAAAATCCCTTTTTACATTATTCTCAAATCCCTGAATCTTAGCTTTCACTATTAAAACGAATTTGGATTGATTTATGATTTTTATTTATATGTCTTGGATTAAAACATAGGGAGTTATGCTTTGATTGTTTGAACTTTAAGTCATTAGAGAATCAAGCAAGATAAGTTGATTTTTGAGAATTAAAATCTTTCTAGGTTGTCTCCCCAAGTCTAGGTATTATCTTGAAGTTTGAAATTCATAGGATTGACATCAAAAGCCATAATTCTTGTGAGATTTTGAGCCTTTAGAGCATATATCCTTTCATGCTCACTTTTATTATTGCTACGAGTGTGTCAATATTGATTTGTTATTCTACAACTTGCTCCGATAATACATGTCGAGACCACATCATTGATTTGATATACCAAAATGATAAAGGCACCTAGGTTTAACCCACTCACTCCATAAAAGCCTACCCTCATAATTAACCATTAGTGAACCCCCTTGAGACGAACAAACCATTTATTGATTTACCCTTAATATTAACCCATAAACCTATTTTTGATTCCTTGATAATTTCCTTTATTCTTATTTGATCCCCATTTTTGTCGAAATTTGAGTGGAATAATTATCTAGCTATGTTCTCCCCTTAATTAGTAAAGTTTAATTAATTTGATTTGTTCTTAAAAAATCTATATATATATATACACACAAAGTCAATTCAGTTGTTAATTTAACATTAACATTTTGTTACTAAGTAATGATTGAACATAAATGATGTTATTCATGAAGGAAAAGTTCAATGCTAGGATTATCTATTCAAAAATTTAATTTCCCAGTATTAGTATTTTTCTAGCTAGGTAATTTTTCAATTCAATCTCGATTCTAACATTCTCTTTCAGCTTGTGACCACACCTCCTGACCAAAGCCACATTACAACCCTCCAAATACCTTTTGATTGATATATTATTTCAATATACAGTGGTGTAGATTTGATTTTCATGCAAGCCTATGGTAATAACTTTTCATATTGACTCTTGAGTGCTTAAATTGTTGTCCTTAAACACCCTAAGTGATTTGAGTGAATCTTTAGTGAGGATGTTAACTCTATGATATTTTGAATTAAAGGTAATCACTTAGATAAGGGGAGATACCTATGTTTTCATGCTAAAATACTCAACTTAGATTGTTTGAAACTTTGATGTTCTTTTAGTTGAACTCTCAAGGTATGATTACTTGTGGATTATTTCGAAACATTATTGATAGGAATTATAAGTTGAGAAAAATAAATTTTAATTGTGAGTTGAGATTTTGCTTGAGGACAAGCAAATGCTTAAGTGTGGGGGTATTTGATAAACTATAATATATACATATTTTTATCCTACATTTGGCTCATTTATGGATGAATTATCATTGAATTTGTGGAATTTGACGCCCTTAATCCTTTAATTTCATGTTTTATACTTAGGTGAGCATAAGGAAGAGAAAAGAGCAAGGAATGGGCCAAAAATAGAGAAAATGGGCTAGAGTGAGAAATCAACACAGTCTAGAGTTCCTCAAACGGGTACAACACACGCCCGTGCCTACTTAGCAGACCTAAACACGGCCTGGGCCCGATTCACACAGATGTGCCATACGGGCGTGTTCCTGTCGTGACGAGTTTCAATTTCACGCAGAAAAAGCTACTTAGGGTTAAGAAGGGTATTCCAAAGTCTATATAAACACCCTAGGAGAAGACTAAAGGGGGGACACAAAGTAAAGGGCAAGGAATTACTCAATGAAAGCCGATTTATCCATCTAAGAAGCAAGGATCAACATCAAGACTGAAGATCTTCATAAATTTCTCTCAAGAGTTTTGGGTTTTCTTTATGTTTTGTTGTTTTCCTTATTTTGAGATGTTTTCCTTTATTATTATGAACTAAATCCCCTAAATACTTGAGGGGGATGAAACTTAAGATGGATCTTGTTATTATTATCAGAACTATATGATAAATATTCGATTTGTTCTTAATTGTATTTTTAATTCTTGAGTTAATATTTTAAGATATTGATTCAAGTTGAATATGCTTATTCAGTGGAGCAAAAGTCCCTGTTTAAGAGTAGATCCAACGCAACTAAGAGAGTTGATCACAATCCTAGACATAGGACGACAAAAATCTACCAGACTAGAGTCAAATCTAATAGGGGGATTCATAGATCGAGTTAATGCAATACTAGGGGTTTTAATTAGAAAGAGATTTCAATTAATCAACTTAGGGTTAGTTGTTCTTAGTCTCGACAGAGATATTAACATAATCTAGGGATCTCTACGGATCAAGTCGAATGAATAAATCATCTAGTTCAGAGTTAAATAACAAGTGAAGTCTAGGTGGATTCTTCCTTAGGTATTGCATTAATCGATTAGTTTTCCCAAAAGTATTTCCTCAATCTATTCTTTGTTGATTCTTCAGTTTAGTTAGATTTTAGATTAAAAACAACTCCCCTTTATATTTAGGATAGATAATAGGAAGAAAGTTATACTAGTACTTTTAGTTCCTTTGGGTTCGACATTCCGGTCTCGCCATTAAACTATACTACTGTCCGATAGGTGCGCTTGCCTTATTTGTGATAATAGTTAGTATTTAGGTACGATCATAAAAATTTAAAACTTATCATGACCACCATCATTTATCATATGATTAAGTTTGGGAATTATCACTTACTCATGTGATCTTACCACATGATTCAATACATGCATTAAGCATTTAACACACATGATAGTTTTCATATAACCTACACATACACATTCTTAAACATACGGTCAAATCTTTTACATGCAATCACATTTTATCAAATCACTTCGAATAACCTGATGAGCCACATGAAATACTGAAGGATACACGGAATAAAGCACAAGTCCCATACATAATGTAGCTGAAGCTACCACTAATACATAGCCAAAGCTACAACTTATCACATAAGGGCTCAATAATGAGCTATTCTCAGGTTTGCTCACACAAGCTAATGATGTAGTCGACACTACTCAGTGCTGCTCACACAAGTTGACAGGTATTCGCAACAAATGTAGGATTACCTAGCCACTGGTAGTTGAACTAGACTAGCACCCGGAATCACATAAACAATCGATAACAGTCAATGGTTTCCTAGTGACATGTCACTCGTATCCTAATGATTCCTAAGGTTCAACTGGATTTTCCTTTACTTATCGATTTTATTTCCTCACATATCCCGAAACCAAAAGCAAAAACTGTTTTAAGAATATTTAGAAAACAGTAGGAAGACAAAAAGTGAAGAGGATGAAAATAAAATATAAAAGTACCCCTAAGTAAAAAATAATCATAATAGTTAAAACATATCAATGTTATAAAATAATATTTAAAACAAATAATAAACAAATAAAAAGTACCAAAAATATCTCTTTTGCCCACGCAAGGATTCGAACTCAAGCCCTCAGCACATTGACACTCCTCTTAACCATCAAACTAGCAGGCCTATTCTTGTCACTAAATTGCACAACTTAACTTATGTGTGCAACCTCCTCACTGACATTACACTTAAAACCCAGAACTTCTAGGCCCAAAATTTAGGGTGTTACAATTCTTTAGATTTGAAACTATAGACTGAGACAGCTGTAGACTGTGAAAAACTATAGACTAAGATAGCTATAGACTATGAAAACTTTAGATAGTGAGACAAGTGTAAATTGAAATGAAACTTTGATTAAAAATATTCAAGTGATAACATAAAAACTTACCTTTGTGTGAGACTATTAGCATGATTACATGAAAAATGCGAAAAGTGATTATATGTGTTAAATTTGAAAATGGCCATATCACATGCATGGGGTGGGTCTTGTGAATGGTGGAAGTTATGTGGCAGTTTATCTGTGATTATGTGGCAGTCTGGTGCCGGAGGTCCAAGCTAGAGCTGGGTAGTTGAGAGGGAGGAGTTTTTGAATTTTTTTTTTAAAAAGAAAAGAAAGAATGAAATATTTTAAAAAAATCTTTCTTATATAGGCCTACCCAAATGGTGTCATTTTGGGCAGGCCATAGTTGCTCTAAAACGGCACTGTTTCACTCCATGACCCGCACATGTGACCCTACCCGGGGAGGATCCGCGTGTTTTCACTCAGACGGGCAATTTGCGCTTTTAGCCCTTCCTCCTTTTTGATTTGTTTTGATTTAGTCCCTTTATCATTTTTCCTTATTTTTTCAATTTGACACTGCCTTTTTTTTTGTGTTTTGATTTAATCCTCCAGTCTTTTAATAGATTAGCGTTTAAAACGACGCGTTTAGGGATTTTGGTAATTGTGCATTTGACCCCCATTCGTTTGCGCGTACTTTATTTTAGTCCCTATTTCCATTTGAATGATTTATTTATTTACAGATTATCCTTTTGATTTTTTTTTATTTCAATTGAGTCCTCTTCTATTTAATTTAAGCTTTTCTAAATTATTTTATATATTATTCATTTTAAATTATTTTATATAGAATTCATTATTTATTTTTAAATTATTTTAATATATCTTATTTTGAATAATTTTGTATATATTATTGATTTCACATTGCTTTAATTGTTATTTTAAACTCTTGTTTATATATTATTTTTGAATTGTTTTATTATCATAAATTTATATACTATTTATTTTAAAACTCCTTTCATGTACATTATTTGTTTTTAAATTTTTATATATTGTTTATTTTAAATTCTTCTATACATTATATTTTATATATATTATTAATACTAAACTTATTTTTACGTATATTATTTATTTTAAATTGCTATATTTTATTTTAAATTGTTTTGTATATTAATTATTTTAAAATTTTATATTATTCACTTTAAATTACTTTTTATATTTTTTTAAAACCTTTTTTTATGTATTATTTATTTAAAATCGTCTCATTATTTATTTTAAGTTTTTTTCTATTATTTATTTTATTCTTTTGATTGTTAATATTGGTGTTTAAGTGACATATGTCATGTGATTATTGTGATTGTGTATTATAATGTGTTTATTTGTATTTTCATATTGCTCTTATACATCAACATAGTTTTTGCCTATACAACGTTTTAATAACTTTTCCTAAATTCATAAAAAAGCGGTTTTTTAATAAATGTAATATTTTGTATTTAGAAATTCGGGAGATCGTGTCCTAACTTACTGGATTCCGATTTTTTTCGTTTACTCTAAATAGTGGGATACCCTTTTAAAAATTTAGTGCATGAGTTCTAAAGGCTTATTCTCGAAAATTCAAGATGTTGTGTCCTTACTCACTTGGATGTGACGTTTTGTTGTTCCAAGGGGAGAATTTCTAAAAATAAAGGCAATATTCCATATTTGGGGAATTTAAAAGATCATGCCCTAACTTACTAGGTTTTGATTCTTTCTCTTTTTTACCCAAATAATCGAGTATCCCTTTAAAATTTTGATTTCTGAATATCAAAAGACAAGCTTAGTTTCAAAGGTTTAAAATGTTGTATCCTAACTTACTAGATGTGATGTTTTATTACTTCGAGACAAGAGAGTCTTAATTTCGATCCATTCAAGAACTTTTTTAAATAAAAAGGATTGTATTTTAAAATCTTTTCAAATTTTTGACCTTAAGACATTAATTAATCAATTAGGTACGAATTTTGGGCATTACGAGGGTGTTAATCCTTCCTCGTGTGTAACCGCTCCCGAATCCTTTTTTTTTTTTTGAATTTCATAGACCAAAATCATTTTTTTAGTCAATCAAAATGTTTTATTAAAATGATCAATCTCAAGGTGACCCGATCACACCTCAAAAAAAGATTGGTGGCGACTCCATTTTTGTTTTTTAAAGTCGGCCCCATTTTTTTTCAAATTTAAAAAATGGTTTTGACAGCTTGGCGACTCCACTTGGGAAAAAATAAGAGATTCAAGCCATAAATTGATTATTTTCTGTCTTTTTATCTAAAATTGAAATTTTGGTTTTAGTATATGATCCTCTCACTGCATCCCATCCGTTTTGTTTTATTTTGAGTTTTTACCCTCGCACATTGCATTGCATGACCGTTTGGTCGCACCCTTTTAAGTGGGAGTGAGAAGCTACTCCTTCATGAGGTTTTCACCTTCGTGTAGGATAGTGGATTGCTTTCGGGATATATCCGTAGCTATGTCTTCGTGAGATTTTCATCTCTGTGCAACCATAGGGAAATGTATTCCCCTGAACTAAACTCGGTCCGTATGAGCCTATAATGGATGAGGATCGAGGAATCTGCCAGTTCAGGTACCTCAACTTTAGAACCAAACCACATGTAGAAAATCCTAAGAGCTCACCCTAGGTAAAACTATGCTAAACCCTAGTAGTCACCCAGATAGGTGCTTGATTATTTTTTTTATCTACTTTAAATTCTATTTTTGGTATATGATACTGACTTGTTGTGTTTTGTTTTGGCTATGATTGCATGTCATTTCATATTTAAAAGGTGTCTATTCACGTTCGATTAATAAATTAGAGAGCTTGTCATGGAGAACGAATTTGTTGATAAAGTGGAAGATAATGCTGCTGTTAGTATATGGTCAAAGAAAACGTAATTTGAGAAAGGGGATAGTCTAGCCGAGGGGTACATGTTGAAATTATGGGACTACACTCGCATCAGCGTAACACAAAATAATCTTTAGGAATTAAAAGAGATATGGGACCAATGGAATTAAGAGACCAAGTAGTTGTTTTACTGTAGCTATGGGGATTTGCCTTACCTACTCGACATCAAGGTAGACGAGCATTTATTTTGGGCCCTCGCCTAGTATTGGGACCCTGTATATAGTTGCTTTACCTTTGGGAGGGTAGATTTGGTTCCTATTGTGGAAGAATATATAGCTCTACTTCATTGCCCCAAGATTCAAGCTAATAAAGCCTATTCGAGAGCCGCTTGTGTCCTGACCTTTTGGAAGAAATTGATGAACATTATGGGGATGAGTAAACAGTGGATTACGGCCAAGATCAAGCAAAAAGGAGAGTGTAAGTGCATTCCTTGGAAAATGCTGAGAAACTCCAATTCACGCTAATCCCAATGACGTATAAGGAGTTGTATCAAAGTTTCTTTCATGCATATGTGGTATCTTCTTTTTACTTAAAATCATTACAATCCCCATACACCAAATGGTACGATACAAATGCTCAATGTGAGTACATGCAGGGATCATAGGGCATTCAATAGAAAATTGCACTGTCTTCAAGAAATTAGTTGAAAGACTTATTAAGATGGGCATTGTAAAATTTGATGATACACCTAGTACAGAAAATCTGCTACCCAATCATACTGATAATGGGGTAAATGTGATAGGTGAGGACATGGGGAGAGGAATCAAGGTGGATATTGCAGAAGTAAAAACCCCTTTGAGATGGTGAAAAGGGGATTAATCATATCAGATTCAAAAGGGAACTGTGAAAGAACAAGGAACTATTGTGAGTTCCATCATAGAAAAGGGCACAAGATCCAAGAATGTGTAGAACTCAGGGCCTTGGTGGAAGGCTTGATGGACAATAAAGAGATGGAATTCTGTGAAAAAGATAAAAAAGAATGAAACATATACTCGTCAGAGGGAGAATCAATAAGGAAGGTTCTAAAGATTAATTACTCGGTGGTCATCATTTCACGACATACAAGCAACGAAGCTGGAGTACAGATAACACCAAAGATCATAATTTAGAAACCTGCAGTCTTCTCTTACAAAGATAGCAAGAGAATTCGATGGAATTATGACTGCAATGTGACAATACTGGGAAAAGAGAGCCTGACTGACACTTCGAAAGAGGACCAAGATGTGGGTTCTTATACGCATAGTGGAAGGCGCTACGATGCAGTAAATGCATGAGCAGAGCCTGTAAAAGGAAAGGCCTTGACGGTGGAACAAAAGAAGGAAAAGGCAGCTGGACCTGAACTGCCTGTTAATGAGCCAGTAAAAGAGGAGGAAGGTAAGGAATTCTTGAAGTTCTTGAAACATAGCGAATATAGTGTGGTAGAATAGCTGCATAAACAACCAGCTCGCATATTTGTACTAGCTTTACTCTTGAGTTTGAAGGTACATAGAAACGCGTTAATTAAGGTGCTAAACGAAACTTATGTAGCCAACGATCTCTCTGTCAATAGGCTAGATCAACTGGTTAATAACATAAGTGCCAAAAACTTCATCTTCTTCAACTACGATGAAATACCACCAGGGGGCATGGGATCGACTAAAGCTTTACACATTACCACCAGATGCAAAGGGTACACATTGCCAGGGGTTCTGATTGACAATGGATCAGTACTAAACGTATTGCCCCTATCCACACTTAATAGGTTGCCCGTGGATAATTCTCACATGAAGGCATGCCAAAACATAGTGAGGGCATTCGATGGCACGGAAAGAAGAGTCGTGGGGAGAATCAAAATACCTTTATTGATTGGCTCAACTACATACGAGGTGGACTTCTTGGTGATGGATATCAAGCCTTCCTACAATTACTTATTGGGGAGACCTTGGATACATTCAGTAGGGGTAGTGCCTTCGTCATTACATCAAAAGTTGAAGCTAGTAACAGAAGGTCGGTTGGTGACGATAAATGCCGAGGAAGATATCATTGCAACCATAACCAATGACGCGCCATATTTAGAGACAAATGATAAAACAATTGAATGTTCTTTTCGATCTTTAGAGTTTATGAATGCAACATTCATCACTGAAGGGAGCTGGATCTCGGTGCCAAAAATATCCAAGACCACAGGAATGGGCTTACAATTGATGGTAGGGAAAGGAGCCTTATCAGGGAAAGGCCTTGGGAGAAATCTCCAAGGAAAAGTTGAGGCTCCAATACTGAAGGACAAGTGTCACTGCTTTGGCTTAGGATTCAAGCCAGATGCAAGACAAAGGAAGAAGGAGCTGGAAAAGTGTCAGGAAAGAATGATGGCACGCTTAAGTGGGGAAGAAATCAAATGGGAACTAATGATATTCCCCCACATATCCAAAACTTTTGTGTCAGGAGGGATTATTCATCCTAAGCAAAAGATGTCAAGAAAAGAATCCATTAAAGAAATTTTAGGAAATGTACACATCAATGCCATATCTAAAGAAGCAACTAAAGAAGGGAACTTTTCAGGCATTCGCTCTTATGAACCAGGAAGTGTTTTGAACAACTGGACTGCGGAAGAGATTCCTATAGTTTTTAGAGCTTACTCAGAGTAATGTTCAAAACACACTTGTTGCTTTAAGCCTAGAAGCAATAAGAATTCATTTGTGAAATAGGCTCATGTCCGAACATCTTTATTTCAATGAAATACATCTTTGTTATCATTTTGAGCAAATATATTTTCATCCTTTCCATACAAACAATTATTTTAGATTCTTTTGTTCTTTGAATTTTCTTCCAAATCATTCTTTCACTTCATTCATATCATATGAATAGTTATTTTTAAATTCATTTGTTCTTTGTATATTCTTTTTTTTCCCACAACAGGTCCTTGGATATCAACGACATGAGCGACGTTGTTATAGCCTCAAAATTTCCTTTTGAGCGAGACATGTGTTTAGGGGGATCTCAGGATTTTGAAGATGACAAAGACTGTGGCTTATCTCCAGACTTGTTAAGGATGGTAGAACAAGAGGTGAAGCAAATTCTACCTCATCAGGAGGAAGAAGGAAAGGTAGTGAAAATTGGAACGTGCATAACTGAAGAAACAAAGCGAGACCTCGTTGAATTACTTCAAGAATTCAAAGATGTCTTCGCATGGTCATACCAAAATATGTCTGGGTTAAGCACTGATATTGTAGTAGACCGCCTTCCCATAAAAGAAGAGTGCAAACCAGTTCAGCAAAAGCTCTGGAGGATGAGGCCCGACATTGTGCTAAAAATAAAAGAGGAAGTCAAAAAGCAATTCGATGTCGGATTCCTGCAGGTGGTTAAATACTCTGAATGGGTAGCCAACATTGTTCCTGTCCATAAGAAAGATGGAAAGTATGAATGTGTGCTGATTATAGAGATTTGAACAAGCCCAGCCCAAAGGACAATTTTCCCATGCGCCACATTGTACTTTAGTGGATAATATGGCAGGCTACTCACTATTTTCCTTTATGGATGGCTTCTTAAGATATAATCAAATTAAGATGCATCCTAAAGACATGGAAAAGACTACCTTCATATCTTTGTAGGGTACATTTTGTTATAAGGTAATGCCGTTTGGGCTAAAAAATACAGGAGCGACATATCAAAGAGCCATGGTGACCTTGTTCCATGATATGATGCACAAAGAAATCGAAGTTTATGTCGATGATATGGCTGCAAAGTGTTAAACAGAAAAGGAACACATCCAAGTTTTGAGAAAGTTGTTCTTGAGATTGAGAAAATTTCAACTAAAGCTTAATCCAACAAAATGTACCTTTGAAGCTAGGCCAGGAAAACTGCTGGGCTTCATAGTCAGAAAAAGGGGAATTGTGATTGACTCAGATAAAGTCAGAGCCATACAAGAATTGCCTTTGCCATGCACTCAAAAAAAAGTTCGAGGTTTTCTTGGAAGGCTAATGTAACAGCCTGAATTTGGGCTTAATTGGAACAGTGATTTTGAAATCACTTTCCGAGATTTAAGAAAATTATTTTAGTGTTAAATAGCGTGTTGTAGTATTTTTATAAGTATGCATGAAAATTTTGGTGAGTTAATTTTAGCGATTGTGAGCCCGATTGCGAAAAAGGACTAAATAGCATAAAGGGTAAAAGTTGTGATTTGTTAGTAAGTTGGGTTAATTGGCTAGAGAAAAAAATTGGAGGGTTTTAATGGGCAATTAGGCCCAAACATGAGAGGTTGGCCGGCCAAGGAGGGGAATAAGAGACAAAAATTGAAGAAAAGTCAAAGTTGTTGGTATTAGGTGACTTAAATTGAAATAAAAAAATAGCCTAGGTGAATAGTTATCAATTTCTTCTTTTCTTCTTCTCTCTTTCACCGATATTACCAGCACAATAGGGGGTTTTGAAAGCTTGAAATTTGCAGCCACTTATTTTTCTTAAAGTAAGTTATTTTAAGGTCCTTTCTTGCATATTTTTACATATTTGGAACCCTTGTAGCATGGGCTACCTATTGAGGGGTGTATCTTGCATTTTTCTTTGAAATTCAAAGGTTTTCCATGGATGAGTAGATGTCTTTTGTTGGAGTTTTATGAAAGAAAATAAATGTAGGATGCTTGATAAACAACTTTTGGAAATGGGTGCTCATAGAAAACACCTAAAAAGGGCCTATTTGTAAGGTGAATAAGTTGTTTCGGTAAATGTTTGGATAATGGATATTTGAAGTTTTCATATGAATAAAAGGGCTTAGATAGGCATGAGAGATGAGGAAATTCGATAAAAATCAATTTCCGTGCATAAGGGCAAAATGGTCATTTTGCCAAAGTCTAAGGGCAAAATGGTCATTTTGCCAAATTGTGATTGGATATTCATGCCATGACAATTGGGTGATGTGTGTGCTAATGTAAGACATGTCCAGGACATGCATTGGCCATATTACGAGAGCCAATGTAAGACATGTTTGGGACATGCATCGGCTTAGAGACGAGAGCTAGTGTAAGACATGTCTGGGACATGCATTAGCCTCAAGATTTACAAGCTAGTGTAAGACCTGTCTGGGACATGGCATCGACACCGATAGATGAGAGCTAGTGTAAGACCATGTCTGGGATATGGCATCAGCTCAATAGCCTACATCGGAGGCTTAACGAATATCCTTTCTTATTCTAAATAGTTCAACGGGAAAACCCAGAGTAAATGTTCAGTTGTGAGATATTGTGATGATCTCTGTAAGTGATGCAAGTACTTAGTGTAATGCCTAAAATGTGAGCTCACTAGCATATTGTATGTTTAGTAAGGGATGGAATTGAGTAAGTTATGTTGTAGCAATTCTTGATATATGCATAATTCGAAGTGGAATGAAAGTTATCATGACTTGGTAAATTGTTGATATTTATTTACTTACAACTTACTAAGCTTTACGCTTACCCTTCTCCTTTCCTTTTTCTTTTAGAGCCGCTTAAGTAAATCGAGGATCCAAGGATGTGGGAGACATCGTGCACACTAACAGCCAAAGCACTCGGTATAACTATGTTTTATGTTTTGAGTAATGACATGTATAGGTTGTATGGTCTTTTTGTGTATCACACTCTAGTTAGCCAATTGTATTGGCCATTTGTCTTATGAAATTCATTTTGTAAATGGCCTTTGGAATTGGCCAGAATGGTTATAGTCATATTATTGAAAGAGAATGAGTTTTTTTTGGAAACTATGGATGGTTGTTTAAATTTACTAATGCATGCACATTTTGTGAGATGTAATTAGATTCGTTCATAAGACTAAGTTGAAATGCAAAATTATGGCTACTGGTCATATATGTATGTCTTGATATGTTGGTCATGTATTTATTCTTATTTCAGGGTGGCAAATAGGCTTGCCAAATAGCCTATTTTTGTCCACACGGGTAGACACACAGGTGTGTGTCTAGGCCGTATGCTACACACGGCCAGCCCACGGGCTTGTGGTTAGGCATGTGTCCTCTGTACCTTGTATGGATTTAATTAAATGCCACATCAGTGTTCCATACAGGCATGAGACAGGGCCGTGTGTCTCATCCGTGTGGAGGACTCGGCTAGCACATGGGCATGTGCCACAGCCGTGTGATTGCTGACGTCAGAAATAGAATACCCAGGTTTTAACACACGGGCTGGGACACGGGCGTGTCAAGGCCATGTGAGAGACACGGGCGTGTGCTATGGCCGTGTGTATGCTGACATCAAAAATAAAATTTCAAGGTTTTTATACACGGGCTTCGACACTGGTGTGTCATGGCCGTGTGAGGGACACGGGCTGGGCATACGGGCATGTGCCAGGCCGTGTGAAAACCCCTGCAGGTTGATGTTGGAAAATAAATTCACACAAGCTATTGGCGCGGTCGTGTTTAAAGTCTACACGGGCGTGTGACGTGGACCAAAGTAGTAGTCGAGAAAATTCTCTAAATGCCCGGAATGACTTCAAATCATTTCTAAATTATGCGATAGGCCTCGTATGCCCTTGTTAAAGTCCGTAGGACATTGTTTGAGAAAGTTTTAAATTTTTGGGGCGTATTTTGGTGGTATAGTATTGAACTTTTGCTTGCATTTTGGTAAGGTAACGCCTCGTACCATGTCTAGGGGTGTTACACCTAAATTACATTGCTCGGTTCATTTCACAATTAACTGAGAAATGTGATCTCATATTTCATCTTCTTAAGAAACACAACTCAAGCGTATGGGATGATGAATGCTAGAAAGCTTTTGACAAGGTTAAACAATATTTTTCAAATGCCTCAGTGCTATCTCTACCTAATCTAGATAGGCCATTAATATTGTATTTGACAGTGTTTAACAACTCCATGGGATGTGTGCTTGGTCAACACAATGAGTCAAGAAAGAGAGAAAAAGCGATATATTACCTCAGTAAGAAGTTCACTGAGTGTGAAATGAGATATTTGCCAATTGAGAAATTGTGTGGTGCCCTGATTTGGACAACTCGGTGATTAAGACAATATATGCTATATCATACGACCTGGCTAATCTCGAAACTAAACTTGTTAAAACATATGATGGAGTCAACTATTTTGAATGGAAGGATGCCCAAATGGAAAATTCTGCTTTCTGAATTTGACATAGCCTATGTAAACCAAAAGTCTGTGAAAGGGAGCGCAATAGCAGATTTTTTGGCCAGCAGAGCTTTAGAAGATTATGACCCTTTGAACTTTGATTTCCCTAATGAAGAGTTAATGTATGTGGCAACTACTAAAGGAGGTGTTACAAAAGATCATCTTTGGAAACTGAACTTCGATGGAGCATCAAACGTTGTGGGTAACAAAATTGGGGCAATCCTGGTATCCTCAAATGGAGATCATTATCTATTCACATGCAACTTGGATTTTGATTGCACAAATAATATGGCAGAGTATGAAGCATGTATTATGGGAATCCGTACAGCCATAGAATGCAAAATCAAAGCATTAGAAGTATATAGAGATTCCACATTAGTGATCTACCAGCTTAAAGGTGAATGGAAGACAAAAGACCCTAAATTGATCAATTATCAAAGGATAGTTCTGGGGCTAATTGAGGAGTTTGATGACATCACTTTCAGTTACCTCCCGCGAGACAAAAGCCAGATGGTAGACGCCTTGGCTACTTTAGCTTCCATGATCAAAGCAAACAAACAAGAGGATGTAAAACCTATTCGCATGAGTATTTACGAGGCCCCAGCTCATTGTTACAACATGGAAGAAGAGGAAATGAATGATCACCCTTGGTACCATGATATATTATGATACGTGAGAAATCGTGAATACCCTGACCAGGCAACTGAGAATGATAAAAGAATGTTGAGAAGATTAGCCTGTGACTATGTCTTAGATGGGGACTTCATGTACAAAAGAAGAAAGGATCAGGTACTATTGAGATGTGTGGATGCCTTCGAAGTTAATAAAATTTTGGAAGAAGTCCACGAAGGCATTTGTGGAACAGATGCTAACGGTTTTACAATGTCTAGACAAATTATAAGATTCAGATACTATTAGTCCACAATGGAGGGAGATTGTATCAACTTTGCTAAGAGATGTGATAAATGATAAATTTATAGAGATAAAATTCATGTACCTCCTTCGCCTTTGCATGTTATGACTTCCCCCATGGCCTTTCTCCATGTGGGGCATGGATGTCATTGTTCCGTTCTTGCCGAAAGCTTCGAATGGGCATCGATTTATTTTTGTGGTCATTGATTATTTCACCAAGTGGATAGAGGTTGCTTCATATGTCAATGTTACTAAGTCGATAGTTAGTAAATTGCTAAAAAAGGAAATCATATGATGATATGGAATGCTTGAGAAGATCATACCTGACAATGTACTAAACTTGAACAATAGCACGATAGTGGAGGTCTGTAGTCAATTCAGGATCAAACACCACAACTCATCACTGTTTCACCCAAAAATAAATGGTGTAGTGGAAGTAACCAATAAAAACATTAAGAAGATCGTAGGAAAATGACTGAGACTTATAGAGATTGGCATGAGAAGTTACCATTTGCTCTTTATGCTTATCAAACGTCTATCAGAACTTCCACCGGGGCAATGCCTTTCTCATTGGTCTATGGAATGGAGGCAGTTTTGCCCATTGAAGTAGAGATACCTTCCCTTCAAGTTTTGTCTGAGCTAAAGCTAGATGAAGCAGAATGGATCCAGTCTCGATATGGTCAATTGAACTTGATTGAAGAAAAGAGGTAAGGGCTATTCGTCATGGTTAAATGTACCAAAAATGAATGATCCGAGCTTATAACAAAAAGGTTTGCCCAAGAGAATTTCACGAGGGAGACCTGGTATTGAAAAAGATCTTTTCCATACAAAAGGATTTCAGAGGAAAATAGATGTCAAACTGGGAAGGACCTTATGTGGTAAAGAAGGCTTTCTCTAGAGAAGCGCTGATTTTGACTGAAATGGATGGGAAAAACTTACCCAATCTTGTAAATTCAGATTCAGTTAAGAAGTATTTCACTTAAAAAGGGGAAGAGGCCAAGGTGAAAACCCACAAAGGGTACTTTAAGAGCTTCTTTAAAAAAAAAGAATGAGAGGCCAAGGTGAAAACCCACAAAGGGCACCTTGAGACCAAAGGGGTTTTGAGTTGAAACCCCGAAAAGGGCGGCTCAAATTTTGATGGGGCATGCAGTGATCTTGCTATACCTAAACTAACAAGGAGAAGGTATGCTACATATTGAGGCATCGACAAAGTACTCTAGATTTCCTAAACACATGTCAAGCTCAAAACGGTGTTCAAGCAGTTCATATAGAGAAGCTCATGTTGCGGTATCTTGGGCACCTAGTCTTCACTTATTCATATTAAATTTGCTACCTTTGAATACTTTATTCTTTTTTTTATTTTTTGCTATCTTTGATAATTTATTCATTTCGAGCTATGCTCCAAATCAATTCTATTCTTGTCCATTGTTATGATCTTTTTCAAGCATGTTGCATTGAAATAATGATTAATGGACTAATAATCCTTTCACAAAAAAAGGTTTTGCATATTACTCTAGAAGCTTCTAAATAATACAAGAACCTGAAATAGGACTATTGTTTAGAACTCACCAAGCTTAAGGTTTGGAAACATCTGAAAAGGAAGAGTCTAATATGAGACTATCTCTTCGGATCTCCTATCAAAATAGTTCTACATTTATACATATACATTTGGTCGTGTCACCCAAAGAGTGGTAACAAATAAATTGATTGAAGAAGCCATGAATCCTATACCATTGAGTTGCAATGGGGTGGATTGAGGGAGTTATAAATACTATACCACTGAGTTACAGTGGGATGGATAGAAGAAACCAAGTTTTATCTCCTCCAAGTTATAGTGAGGCAGACTAATTAAGCAAAATGACATTGTTTCATTGGGTTTTCTGTCAATGGTACCAGCCGAGCAAAAAGGCAACATAATACGTCAGTGATAAAGCCTTGATAACACCCTGAGCATTAAAAAGGGATCATTCTCATGACATTTCTGCATTCATATATCATTCATAATACATCTAGTTAGGTGCATTTGATTCATTCTGATCATAACATCCTAATCATTGGCAGATGCATATGCCCATGAAACCGATTCTATAGGTCATGTCCTCCAGAGGACGGTGTAGCAATATCGGTGAATCCAAAAATCTCATCTCCCTGAAATAGTAGTGGAGAAGATTGAAGTAGTAGATCTTATCTCCCTGAAGTAACAAGTGCAGTAGATTAAAGACGGAGAATCTTATCTCTCTAAAGTAACAGTGGAGCAGATTGAAGTCACCAGCCTTATCTCCCTGAAGTAGAATTGGAGTAGACTGAAGATTGTAGATCTTATCTCCCTAAAGTAGCAAGTGGAGTAGATCGAAGACGGCGAATCTTATCTCCCTAAAGTAGCAGTGGAATAGATTTAAGCCACCAGCCTTATCTATCTGAAGTAGTAGTAGAGCAGACTAAAGATTGTAGATCTTATCTCCCCAAAGTAACAAGCGAAGTAGATCAAAGACGGTGAATCTTATCTCCCTAAAGTAGAAGTGGAGCAGATTGAAGATTGTAGATCTTTTCCCCTGAAGTAGCAAGTGGAGTAGATCGAAGACGGTGAATCTTATCTCCCTAAAGTAGCAGTAGAGCAGATTTAAGCCACCAGCCTTATCTCTCTGAAGTAGCAGTGGAGCAGACTGAAGATTGTAGATCTTATCTCCCTGAGGTAGCAAGTGGAGTAGATCGAAGACGGCGAATCTTATCTCTGTGAAACTATATTGGAACAATTCGAAGCTACAATCCTTATCTCCCTGAAGTTGTAGTGGAGCAGGATAAAAATACAAACCTTATCTCCCTGAAGTTGCAGTGGAGCAGGATGAAATTACCAATTCTTATCTCTTTGAAGCTCCAGCGGAGTAGATCGAAGCTACAAATCTCTTCTCACTAAAATTACATTGGAGTGGATAGAAGCACTATTTCCTATGCCTCTGAAGATACAGTGGGATGGAATGAGGCTACTTGAAGAAAAGAAGCACCAAGAAGTCAAAATGTAGTGAGACCGGGTAAAATCAGCCTTTTTTCTAAAGTCTTTACTTTATTCCCGTCACACGATAATGAGTAAAGAGGGGTAGCTGTAATAGGCCCATTTTGCCCGAGCCCATAAACCATCCAAATAAATAAAGCAAAATAATTATAAAACCAAAGATAAAATTTTAGTCCACAATCCATCAATTACAAAGACCCAAATAAACACAAAGCCTGATTAGCCTAATTTTTACACTAAACCTATTCTAACCCAAATCCCAAAATCTACGGATCTAATGGACCAATTCAAAAATGAGCCCAAATGGCCCGAATTTTTGTTTTAGAAATTAGAACCCTAAACACTAGAAGCTTTGGCCGCCACAGCTCCATGCAAGTGTGCCATGACCGCCGTATGTCCACCTACAAAAAAGACACAATCAACAGCAAATAATCAGTAGCAATAATTAGTACAAAAAAATTAGAATCTTGTATTTATTTTTCATGATTTATTCCGTCAATAAAAGCCGATTGTAACTAGTGTAAAGGGGTACGATCACTTATCAATTGGAAAGAGCAAAGCAAAGTTTTAAGATGGTTTTGATTTCTACTTTTTTTTTTCTTCGATTTTTCCATTTTTCCATTTATATATATATATAAATATACACACAAATAATAAAAGGAAAAGGTGAAAGAGAAAGGGTCTTACCATGGCCCAAGGATTCAACGCCCCGAGTTGATGATGACGTCACCGCCAATGAACGGTGACAAAGTTTTTTTTTACTCTCTAATCTTTCATTTTCAAACAAAAAAAAACCTAAAAATTGAAAAGTTTTTAACCTATTTCAAGGATTTTCAATCTTTTTTAAAAAAACCAACCCCAGATCCGAATCTAGGGGTCGAGAGGAAGATAGGATAATTTTTTGGGATTTTTCAGCCACTGCGGACGGCGGCACTGCCGCCAATGGCCGGCCGACGATTAGCGGTCTGGCATCGGAGGTCCAGGCCGAATGTTTGGTAGTTGAGAGGAGGAGAGTTTTTGAAATTTTTTTTAAAAAGAAGGGAAAGAATGAATTTTTTTTTTAAAAAAATCTTACTTATATAAGCCTACCTAAACGGCATCGTTTTGGGCAGGCCATTGTTGCTCTAAAACATCGCCGTTTCACTCCATGACCCGCGCGCGTGACCCGACCCGAGGAGGATCCGCGTGTTTTCACTCTGATGGGTAATTTGCGCTTTTAGCCCTTCCTCCTTTTTGATTTGTTTTGATTTAGTCCCTTTATCATTTTTCCTTATTTTTTTAATTTGACCATGCATTTTTTTTGTCTTTCGATTTAATCCTCCAGCCTTTTAACAGATTAGCGTTTAAACGACGCGTTTAGGGTTTTTGGAATAATTGCGCATTTGACCCCATTCGTTTGCACACACTTTATTTTAGTCCCTATTTCCATTTTAATGATTTATTTATTTACAGATTATCCTTTTGATTTTGTTTTGATTTCAATTGAGTCCTTTTCTATTTAATTTCAACTTTTCTAAACTATTTTATATATTATTCATTTTAAATTATTTTATATAGAATTTATTATTCATTTTTAAACTGTTTTAATATATCTTATTTTGAATAATTTTGTATATATTATTGATTTCACATTGCTTTAATTGTTATTTTAAACTCTTTTTTATATATTATTTTTGAATTGTTTTATTATCATAAATTTATATACTCTTTATTTTAAAACTCCTTTTATGTACATTATTTATTTTTAAATTTTTATATATTGTTTATTTTAAATTCTTCTATTCATTATATTTTATATATATATTATTTATATTAAACTTTTTTTACGTATATTATTTATTTTAAATTGCTATATTCTATTTTAAATTATTTTGTATATTAATTATTTTAAAATTTTATACTATTCACTTTAAATTGCTTTTTATATTTTTTTAAAACCCTCTTTTATGTATTATTTATTTAAAATCATCTCATTATTTATTTTGAGTTGTTTTTCTTTATTTATTTTATTCTTTTGATTGTTAATATTGGTGTTTAAGTGACATATGTCATGTGATTATTCAGATTGTGTATTATAATGTCTTTATTTGTATTTTCATATTACTCTTATACATCAATATAGTTTTTATCTATACATGGTTTTAATATTGCATTAATTTTCCCTAAATTTATAAAAAAAGGTTTTTAATAAAGGTAATATTTTGTATTTAGAAGTTCGAGAGATCATGTCCTAACTTACTGGATTCTAATTTTTTTCGTTTAATCTAAATAGTAGGATACCCTTTTAAAAATGAAGTGCATGAGTTATAAAGACTTATTCTCAAGTATTCAAGATGTTGTGTCCTAACTCACTACATGTGATATTTTGTTGTTCCGAAGTGAGAATTTCTAAAAATAAAGGCAATATTCCGTATTTGGGAAATTTGAGAGATCATGCCCTAACTTACTGGGTTTTGATTCTTTCTCTTTTTTACCTAAATAATGGAATATCCTTTTAAAATTTTGATTTTTGAAAATCAAAAGACAAGCTTAGTTTCAAGGGTTTAAAATGACGTATCCTAACTTACTGGATGTGACGTTTTATTACTTCGAGAAAGAGAGTCTTAATTTCAATTCATTCAAGCACTTTTTTAAATAAAAAGGATCGTATTTTAAAATCTTTTCAAATTTTTGACCTTAAGACATTAATTAATCAATTAGGTACCAATTTTGGGCATTACAAGGGTATTAATCATTCCTCTGCGTAACCGACTCCCTAACCCATTTTCTCGAATTTCGTAGACCAAAATGTTTTATTAAAATGATCAATCTCAAGGTGACCTGATCACACCTCGAAAAAAGATTGGTGGCGACTCCATTTTCATTTTTTAAAGTCGACCCCCTTTTTTTCAAAATAAAAAAACGGTTTTGACAGTGTGTTATTGGATGGACGGGTTCTAAGGAAACTAGATACTAGTGCTTAACGGAGATGGGTAGGAAATTTACAAAATGTGTATCGTTTTAAAATCTACATCGACATGTACAGGCATATGTATTAGTGTTATAATTTATGAATATGATTGATATGTTGAGATCGATATTTTGTTATGTATGTGATTATGTTTGTGTTGATCTCACATTGGATTCTTTAAAGCTCACCCAATTTTCTTATGTGTTTCAGATAATCCTTGTGGTTAAGACTCGCATGTGGTCGTCGGTGATGCTCTCAGAAATGGTTTTTAAATAAATATGGACTTTTATTTGTGATTTAGATTTTTATGGACTTTATTGCTATTTGAGACTTTTTATTTTAAGTTATGATACTGTGGCATGGGACTTTATTTTTGGGATTTTATTTTGGTTTGCATGACTTGATTTCATGACATTAAGTTTGAAAAACTGCATAAGGTAGTATTTGATAAGATTTCATATGAAACTTGATTTTTAAAACAAAAAATTTCAATAATATATTTTTTCCACTGCATTTATGAAAATTGAAATTTTAAGAAAATTAAACTTAGTTTTCAAAATTATAAATGCTTACAAATGAGTATTCTAAAGGCATTTTATTTCTAAAGTTAATATACAAATGATTTAGAATTTGACTAAAAATCTGAAATAATTTTAAAGAAAAGATTGAATGTCTACGATTGAGATATTCAATATTTCGATTCCCGAAATTTGGACGATTTTTACGAAATTAAAATAAAAATTTTACTTCATTTGTTTTGAATTGATATGCCAATTAGATTTAAGATATTTTTTCAAAATTCCAAAAGATTATTTGTAACACCCCCATCCTGAAACTGTTACCGGAATAGGTAAGGGGCATTATCGGATATTCAGAACAGATCAGAACAGAATATTCACAGATTATAGCAAGATTCAAACATAAAGTCCCTTTTTGGAGATCTACAAGACCTCAAACATGCAATAAGATAGGGTCGGACTAAACCGAACACATTCACAAACTTCAAAACCCTTACAAAATTTTCCAAATTGAGGAGGTCACACGCCCGTGTGACCGGGCCGTGTGCCTCACACGAGATTTAGGCACGCCCATGAACCCAAGCCGTGCCAAAATAGAGCTAGAATGCCAACTTTTTACCACGACCACAAGACACGCCCGTGTGTCTTGGCCATGTAAGTTTTTATGTCATTACTGGAAAATTAGCACGACCATAGAGCACGCACGTGTGCCATAGCCGTGTGGCACTAAGCAGACTTGGTTTAAGTCATACTTTCCATCCAATTGGGTCAATTTCACAAATGTGCCAAAAACACCATTTTACCTAACAAAACCAACCAATTCAAGGCCTAAAACATTCATCTATATGGTCAAAAAGTTCATACACCAACCTTATGCCAAAGAACAACCATTTCATAAGTGGTATCCATAATTAAAACTCATGATTTATATCTCATTCAAACACCAACCAAACTTACCTTTCATCACTTAAATTTCAAAACAAGATATCCATTTCTTTAAGGACATTCATTCATCAATTTCATGCCAACTTTTGCACCATTAAAGATACCAAGATAAAGCATATTCCCATGCTTTAACCACATCACATGACTTATATACATATAACTCAAAATCATGACTTAGACATTCTAGCTTATACATGCCATACTTAAACTTTGTACATTCAAAAGGTACCAAAATCGAGCTCGATAGTGTGATGATGATCCTTGACTATCCCTGAGCCCACGTAGCTACGATATCTGTAAAATAGTTGAAAGAATAAACAAAGTAATCTACATTGAGCTTAGTAAGCCAAATACAAAAATATGCAATTCAAAAATGCAATACGATAACCATTTCGCATAGATAATTTACAAATCAGATTTACTCTTTTAATACACATTTCTAGTTCACACAATTAGCATACCTTCCATACTCGAAAATTCAATACAAAATAGATGTACCTGAGTCAGACACATAAGGTATGCATTCATTTTTTTCTCGGAATTTCTTTTCAGATCATTCAGAAGTTTTACAGAACTTATAAATCTCATACAATGCCGACGTCCCCGACATGGTCATACATGTCATTCGATATCGATGCTACTATCTCGGACAGGGTCTTACACGAACATATATGATGCCAGTGTCCCGGACACGGTCGTACACATAATTCTCTAATCAATGCCTACGTCCTGGACGAGGTCTTACATGATATCATTTTACCATTACTCAATCAGAATTGACTCAAAATTAATACATCAGGCTCTCATGGCCATCTAAGTACAGTTTATAATTTAATAATTTATAGCAAACATTAATATAACGCATATTTGTATATTGACTTACCCCATACGGATTTAGACGGATTCGAGCCAACTATTCAACATTTTGGACTTCCCCCGATGTAAGTCTGAATTTCTTTGTTCTTGATCTAAATCAATTCAATTTCAACCATTCAATCATTCATTTCATTCAACTCAATCTATGAATACAAATTTAGGGCATTTTGCATTTTAGCCCTCACAGTTTCATACTTTAACAATTTAGTCCCTAACTCATGAAATGATCAAATTCACAAAATTCTACCATACAATGGTCTAGCCGAATTTTCATGGCTTTCATAAAAGCCCACTTAACACTTTTATTTCATCTTTTAGTCCCCTTGAAACTTAATTTTTACAATTTAGCCTACATAGCTCAAATTCATCAAGATTTCATGGCAAAACATGTTTATTCAATACCTATCCATCATAATTCAACCAAATTCATCACAAAGCTTCAAATAACATCAATGTCACTATTCATAATCTTCATCAAAAATAGAAATTGAGACATGGGCATGAAATATTTGAAGCAACGATCACAGAAACGTAGAAATTATCAAAAACGAATAAAAAATACATACCCAATTGATGCTCAAACCATGGCTGAATATGAAGAACACAAACTCTTCATTTTTTTTCTTTTTTTTTCGACAAAAAAACAAGGTGAATATGACCTTGATTTTATGTTTTTATTCTATTTAACACATAATAATAATAGTTTACCAAATTGCCATTAATCAAAGCGCAAAATATTCATATTATTTATGGACATAAATGTCCACTAACCTAATATTAGCATAATTGACATGCAAGGACTTCCCATTTAAAAATCCATGTCAATTTAGCACTTTAACAAATAGAATGTCTGTAACGCCCTAATTTTTGAGTTTTCTTAGATTGTTCTTTATCTGATAAAATGTTTAAACTCTAGTATTTGGGTGTGTAATGCATGTTTGGGGGAGTGTTAATGGGCCTATGGAAGGCCCATGTGTTGGTTAGAAGCTCGGCAAAATTTTGTATTTTTGACTTATGAGATAGGGGGCCTTGGGAAGTAGGTGTTATAAATAATTGTGTATGGAATGAGGCATAAACTGGCTAGTGGTGGAGTGGCAGCATGACGCCACTAAGGAGCTACAAAAGTGGCGCCTAAGTGTGCTTGGAGGTCCAAGGTTCAAGCTTCAGAGGTTGCAAATGTGGTGTTTTCTTTTTGAGCTTGAGCAGGTAAGAATTTGAAGCAGAATTGAACTCTGCTTGGGAGAAATTTGAATCGGTCAAGGGAGCAAATCAAGGAGGGATTTGTGGAGCTTTTAAATTTTAAAAATAGTGGCCGGCCAGATGACTCTTGGGGAAGGCAAATTCGGCACTCTACTTTAGGATGTATTTTGACAATTAGGTTCCTGAGTGTGCCGATTCTCTTAAGGTTCTTTTAGACTGACTTTTGCCGATTTCTTTAGGTGGTAAGGCACCCTTCTTTTGTCAATTTGTACTTAGCAATAGGCTTCTTATTTTATCACCTTATTTTTTCATTTACTGCCTTAGGAGCCAAATTCCATTACTTCTAAACCCCTAAGTGCCGTACACTTATTTGACCGAAGCTCAACCTTGCAAAGCCGATTGTCACTCTTCTTCTCTAACCTTCATCTTTTATCTTCCTTCCCTCATTCTATTTTTCTTTTGACAACCGTACCTCTTCCTTTTTCACCCACACTTATTTCTTCATCATTGTAAACTGAAAGACTACCCTCCATTGCCGATTCTCCTATTGACCGAAACCCCTATGCACTTTGTCGGTTTTCGTTAGTATCATACCTTTCTTCTTTATTCTTCTTCTTCTATTGCTATCTTCCATAACCGAACCCACTTTGCTTGTATCTCCTCCCTCCTTCTCTTCAGAAACCAACCGAATAGATACTTGTTGTGGCCGAATCTTTAGACCAAACCTATCTTGCTTAGGGGCCGTGGAAGGGAATATTTTGGTGCAAGATTATACTTCTACCTAGGACTCTCTTTGAACCAATTAGCACTCTGGTAAGTACTCAATCTAGTTTTCGATTAATCTCTAATTAAAGTTTAAGTTGAAGCCCTTATGAGGGTGGTTATCGTGGGACTAAGGCGGTTGTGGTCTCTTGCTTTGATATTATTATGTTAGCATAGACAAAAGGGGCACTTCGCAAAGATTTAAAGGTTGGTTCGGTAGAGCACAAATACCTAGTCTATATTTCGGCAAAGAAGGGTAAGATTTAAGGACTTAGGCCATGTTGGCCGATTTTGGTAAGGGATTTATGGTTTAGTGATTTTCGATTATATGTCTAACATTAAGGTGATTAACGATAGGTTTTCATTCGAGGATTCCATCAATGATTCTGACAGTTAATAGGTGTGTAACTAATCCCAATTGTTAGACTAAAGTGGTAAAAGCCGAAAAGGGCGTAACGTTACTGACATCTGGTGTAAGTGACCGAAAACGCATCCGTATAATAGTTGAGAGTAACCATTTACTCCATTGGGCTTAACTATGAATTCAGTGCCAGAAGAATTGCAGAAGGTGCAATTCTGAGCGTTTTGGTAAGTTGGGCTTCAATGGGCCTAAGATGGGCCCAATGGGCTTTCGAGCCCAAATCGGTAAAATGACTATTATAGGCTTTCTGGCGACGTGGCTGCTGATAACATAGTTAAGTTGGTAAACTAGACCTAAAAATTAGACTTAATGGGCTTGAGACGATAATGGACTTAGTAAGGCCCATTAGGAGTTTTAAGCTAAAAAGGGTAAAATTGGAAATTTAGTTTGAATAGACTTTCGTGGTTATTTATGGACTAATAATTAATCGAACGTGCATAAAAACTCTGAAAATATGATAAAGGGCTAAAATACCCCTGAATCTGGAAAATTACCAAAATATCCCTAGGTGTAAAAAAACTATTATACCCCTAGGGTCAATTCTGTACGAAATGTATAATTTTATGTATATGCATGAGTTATCTTTTAATATGAATATATCTTGTGCATGAGATGTTATATGATGCATGCTGGCATGTATATATCTGTTGCATGGGGTATGGGTTATGATAGAGGAAGCGTTCTGGCAGCCTCGCTGCAATCTGGTGGCCTCGCCACATATTTATATCTGTTCTGGTGGCCTCGCCACAATATCTGTATCTGGTGACCTCGTCACAATATCTGGCAGCCTCGCTGCAAATATCTGTGGTGTGTAGCAGTTGGGTGGGTCGAGTAGTCTCCCCACATGGTGTAAGGCTGGTACGGGGGTGTTATGGATGGATCTGGGCTGGGTTTCTGTCTGCATATTATATCTGATCTGTATCTGCTATGGGCCTATGGGCTTAACCTGATTTCTGTAATGGGCCAAGGCCTAATTAATCTGTTTCTGAGGCTTGATCTGTTTTGGCCTATGGTTGAGATTATGTTATGCACTGAGTTGTCAAACTCACCCCATTAATTTCATCTCTGTAGGTAACCCTCAACCTTAGTGGGTTTGGAGCTGGGAGAGATTCGGAGTGGCCACAGCATTTGAACTTCCGGTTATCTTTTCACTTAAGTATTTAATTATTCTATTTTTGGGTTTTAATTATAATAAGGCCACTATTTAAATTTTCTTTATGGGTTTATTTTCTCTAATGTTTTAAATCATACTATATCGAAACTGCTAGTTATAGGTTGCGCGGGTTTTCAAAATCTCAACAACATTCTCAAAACGCTTTAAGTTCAAAATATGGATAACTTAAAGGATCAATGAACCAGTTTTCGCAAGCTTACTATTTTGATTCAACCCTCACTTAAGACACAAGGCTTCATTAGGCCAAGTGTGTCTCCGTGGGGAGCACCAGTACTGTTCGTAAGGAAGAAAGATGGGTCAATGCGAATGTGCATCGATTATCGACAGTTGAACAAACTGACGATTAAGAATAAGTACTCGTTGCCAAGAATCGATGATCTGTTCGACCAGCTTAGAGGAGCTTCAGTATTTTCCAAGATTGACCTTCGATCTGGGTACCATCAATTAAGGGTGAAAGAGGTGGATATTCACAAGACGGCATTCAGAACTCGTTATGGTCACTATGAATTCTTGGTTATGCCATTTGGGCTGACCAATGCACCTGCAGCTTTTATGGATCTGATGAATCGAGTGTTCCAGCCATACTTGGATCGATTCGTGGTCGTCTTTATCGACGATATTTTGGTCTACTCTGAAACTGAGGAGAAACATGATGAGCATCTCCGTATTATGCTGCAAGTGTTAAGGGAAAAGGAGCTTTATGCAAAATTTAGTAAGTGTGAGTTCTGGTTAAGGGAAGTAACTTTCTTGGGGCATGTTGTTTCTGCTGAGGGTATAAAGGTGGACCCTCGAAAGATTGAAGCAATTCTGGAGTGGAAACCACCGAGGTCAGTGGCAGAAATTCGAAGTTTTCTGGGTTTAGCTGGATACTATAGAAGGTTTGTAGAAGGATTTTCTGTGATGGCAGTGCCATTGACAAAACTCGTAAGGAAAGGAGTGCCATTTATTTGGACCGAGCAGCAGCAAGAAGCTTTTGAGAAACTAAAGAAGGTTCTGACCGAGGCACCTGTACTGATTCAACCAGAGTCTGGAAAAGATTTTACCGTGTACAGTGATGCATCACATGTTGGGTTGGGCTGTGTGTTGATGCAAGAGGGTAAAGTGGTTGCTTATGCATCGCGACAGCTTAAACCTCATGAAGTGAACTACCCTACCCATGATCTGGAGTTGGCAGCAGTAATCTTTGCACTTAAGATTTGGAGGCATTATCTGTATGGAGAAAGGTGTATTATATACACAGATCATAAGAGTCTTAAGTACTTGCTAACTCAGAAGGAGCTGAATCTGAGGCAACGGAGGTGGATTGAGTTGCTTAAGGATTATGATTGTGCGATTGAGTATCATCTAGGCAAAGCTAATGTGGTGGCTGATGCCCTAAATCGTAGAACTGTGTCTGATCTGAAAGCGATGTTTGCTCGTTTGAGTCTGTATGATGATGGCAGTCTGTTAGCGGAACTGCAAGTAAGGCCAACCTGGGTAGATGAAATTAAGGAAAAGCAGTCGAGGGATGAGTCTCTGGTTTCTCGATTTCAGCAGGTTAAGGATGGGAATACTTCTGACTTTGGACTTAACAGTGAGGGAGTTCTATGTTTCCGCGATAGAGTCTGCATTCCGAAGGATTCAAATTTGAGGCAAGCAATTCTGAATGAAGCTCATAAAGGGTTGTGTGCTATGCATCCTGGAGGTAATAAGATGTATCATGACTTAAAAGAGTTGTATTGGTGGCCTGGACTGAAGCGAGAGGTAACAGAATTTGTGGGGAAATGTCTGACGTGTCAGCAAGTGAAAGCTGAACACCAGTTACCTTTTGGACTTCTGCAACCAGTAAAGGTACCACTTTGGAAGTGGGAGAGGGTGACCATGGATTTTGTAAGTGGATTGCCCTTGACGCCGTCAAGGAAGGACTCGATTTGGGTGATTGTGGATAGGTTGACTAAATCTGCTCATTTCATCCCTGTACGTATTGATTATTCGCTTCAGAAGTTAGCCAAATTGTATGTAGCAGAGATTGTACGACTGCATGGGGTACCAGTGTCTATTATTTCTGATCGAGATCCTAGATTCACATCTCAGTTCTGGCAAAAGTTGCATGAGGCGTTGGGAACGCGACTGAACTTTAGCACGACTTTCCATCCTCAGACCGATGGTCAGTCAGAAAGGGTTATTCAGATTCTGGAAGACATGTTGAGGGGATGTGTTATTGACTTTCGAGGCAGTTGGGAGGATTATTTACCGTTAGTAGAGTTTGCGTATAATAACAGTTATCAGGCTAGTATCTGTATGGCACCTTATGAGGCATTGTATGGGCGTAGGTGTCGTTCACCTAGTTGTTGGACCGAATTGGGCGAGCGGCAAGTTCTTGGACCTGAATTGGTAGCAGAGACTAAAGAGAAGGTCAAGGTGATAAGGGATCGATTAAAAGAGGCATCTGATCGACAGAAGTCTTACGCAGATTTGAAGCGTAAGGAGATTGAGTTCTCAGTGGGTGACATGGTCTTTCTGAAGGTATCACCTTGGAAGAAGATACTAAGATTTGGTAAGAAAGGCAAGCTGAGTCTGCGGTTTATTGGGCCTTATCAGGTTCTTAAGCGAGTAGGACCGGTGGCATATCAGTTAGAATTACCGCCAGAGCTAAATAGAATTCATGATGTGTTTCACGTATCCATGCTAAGACGATACCGTTCTGACCCTACTCATATCCTACCAGTTGCAGAAGTGGAAGTACAGCCTGATTTGACTTTCGAAGAAGAGCCTGTGCAGATTGTAGAACGAGACGTAAAGGTTCTAAGAAGAAAATCAATTCCATTAGTAAAGGTACTTCGGCGTAATCATGGCAGAGAGAAAGCTACTTGGGAACCAGAGGAGGCAATGCGTCAGTAGTATCCCCAATTGTTTGGACCAGGTAAATTTCGAGGACGAAATTTCTTTAAGGAGGGTAGAGTTGTAACGCCCTAATTTTTGAGTTTTCTTAGATTGTTCTTTATCTGATAAAATGTTTAAACTCTAGTATTTGGGTGTGTAATGCATGTTTAGGGGAGTGTTAATGGACCTATGGAAGGCCCATGTGTTGGTTAGAAGCTCGGCAAAATTTTGTATTTTTGACTTATGAGATAGGGGGCCTTGGGAAGTAGGTGTTATAAATAATTGTGTATGGAATGAGGCATAAACTGGCTAGTGGTGGAGTGGCAGCATGACGCCACTAAGGAGCTACAAAAGTGGTGCTTAAGTGTGCTTGGAGGTCCAAGGTTCAAGCTTCAGAGGTTGTAAATGTGGTGTTTTCTTTTTAAGCTTGAGCAGGTAAGAATTTGAAGCAGAATTGAACTCTGCTTAGGAGAAATTTGAATCGGTCAAGGGAGCAAATCAAGGAGGGATTTGTGGAGCTTTTGAATTTTGAAAATAGTGGCCGGCCAAAGGACTCTTGGGGAAGGCAAATTCGGCACTCTGCTTTAGGATGTATTTCGACAATTAGGTTCCTGAGTGTGCCGATTCTCTTAAGGTTCTTTTAGACTGACTTTTGCCGATTTCTTTAGGTGGTAAGGCACCCTTCTTTTGTCGATTTGTACTTAGCAATAGGCTTCTTATTTTATCACCTTATTTTTTCATTTACTGCCTTAGGAGCCGAATTCCATTACTTCTAAACCCCTAAGTGCCGCACACTTATTTAACTGAAGCTCAACCTTACAAAGCCGATTGTCACTCTTCTTCTCTAACCTTCATCTTTTATCTTCCTTCCCTCATTCTATTTTTCTTTTGACAACCGTACCTCTTCCTTTTTCACCCACACTTATTTCTTCATCAGTGTAAACCGAAAGACTACCCTCCATTGTCGATTCTCCTATTGACCGAAACCCCTATGCACTTTGTCAGTTTTCGTTAGTATCATACCTTTCTTCTTTATTCTTCTTCTTCTATTGCTATCTTCCATAACCGAACCCACTTTGCTTGTATCCCCTCCCTCCTTCTCTTCAGAAACCAACCGAATAGATACTTGTTGTGGCCGAATCTTTAGACCAAACCTATCTTGCTTAGGGGCCGTGGAAGGGAATATTTTGGTACGAGATTATACTTCTACCTAGGACTCTCTTTGAACCGATTAGCACTCTGGTAAGTATTCAATCTAGTTTTCGATTAATCTCTAATTAAAGTTTAAGTTGAAGCCCTTATGAGGGTGGTTATCGTGGGTCTAAGGCGGTTGTGGTCTCTTGCTTTGATATTATTGTGTTAGCGTAGACAAAAGGGGCACTTCGCAAAGATTTGAAGGTTGGTTCGGCAGAGCACAAATACCTAGTCTATATTTCAGCAAAGAAGGGTAAGATTTAAGGACTTAGGCCATGTTGGCCGATTTTGGTAAGGGATTTATGGTTTAGTGATTTTCGATTATATGTCTAACATTAAGGTGATTAACGATAGGTTTTCATTCGTGGATTCCATCAATGATTCTGACAGTTAACAGGTGTGTAACTAATCCCAATTGTTAGACTAAAGTGGTAAAAGCCGAAAAAGGCGTAACGTTACTGACATCTAGTGTAAGTGACCGAAAACGCATCCGTATAATAGTTGAGAGTAACCATTTACTCCATTGGGCTTAACTATGAATTCAGTGCCGGAAGAATTGCAGAAGGTGCAATTCTGAACGTTTTGGTAAGTTAGGCTTCAATGGGCCTAAGATGGGCCCAATGGGCTTCCGAGCCCAAATCGGTAAAATGACTATTATAGGCTTTCTGGCAACGTGGTTACTGATAACATGGTTAAGTTGGTAAACTAGACCTGAAAATTAGACTTAACGGGCTTGAGACGATAATGGACTTAGTAAGGTCCATTAGGGGTTTTAAGCTAAAAAGGGTAAAACTGGAAATTTAGTTTGAACAGACTTCTGTAGTTATTTATGGACTAATAATTAATCGAAGTGCATAAAAACTCTGAAAATATGATAAAGGACTAAAATACCCCTGAATCTGGAAAATTACCAAAATATCCCTAGGCGTAAAAAAACTATTATACCCCTAGGGTCAATTCTGTACGAAATGTATAATTTTATGTATATGTATGAGTTCTCTTTTAATATGAATATATCTAATGCATGAGATGTTATATGATGCATGCTGGCATGTATATATCTGTTGCATGGGGTATGGGTTATGATGGAGGAAGCGTTCTGGCAGCCTCGCTACAATCTGGTGGCCTCGCCACATATTTATATCTGTTCTGGTGGCCTCGCCACAATATCTGTATCTGGTGACCTCGTCACAATATCTGGCAGCCTCGCTGCAAATGTTATCTGGTAGCCTCGCTGCAAATATCTGTGGTGTGTAGCGGTTGGGTGGGTCGAGTAGTCTCCCCACATGGTGTAAGGCTGGTACGGGGGTGTTATGGACGGATTTGGGCTGGGTTTCTGTCTGCATATTATATCTGATCTGTATCTGCTATGGGCCTATGGGCTTAACCTGATTTCTGTAATGGGCCAAGGCCCAATTAATCTGTTTCTGAGGCTTGATCTGTTTTGGCCTATGGTTGAGATTATGTTATGCACTGATTTGTCAAACTCACCCCCATTAATTTCATCTCTGCAGGTAACCCTCAACCTTAGTGGGTTTGGAGCTGGGAGAGATTCGGAGTGGCCACAGCATTTGAACTTCCGGTTATCTTTTCACTTAAGTATTTAATTATTCTATTTTTGGGTTTTAATTATAATAAGGCCGCTATTTAAATTTTCTTTATGGGTTTATTTTCTCTAATGTTTTAAATCATACTATATCGAAACTGCTAGTTATAGGTTGCGCGGGTTTTCAAAATCTCAACAACGTTCTCAAAACGCTTTAAGTTCAAAATATGGATAACTTAAAGGATCAATGAACTGGTTTTCGCAAGCTTACTATTTTGATTCAACCCTCACTTAGGACACAACAAGCAATAAAGTCGTAAACTTAGTAATAGGATCGTGTGACACACCAGATCTGGTCGTAACGTCTAGGCTGGGTTTGGGGTGTTACAATGTCACTTTTGTAATTTTTGCGATTTAATACTTTTCTCAAATTAAGCACTCAATCGGAGAAATTAATTCACGAAAATTTCACAGATGCTAAATCATATATCATTGACACAGAAAATAACATTAAAATATTTTTTAGATTGGGATATGTGGTCCCGAAACCACTATTCCGACTAAGGTCCAAATCGGGCTATTACAATTCTCCCACCTAAGGATTTTCGTCCCTGAAAATCTTACTATTAAACAGATTCGGATATTGATGTCTCATTGCATTTTCAGGCTCCTAGGTAGTCTCTTTCAATTCGTGACGATGCCACAGCCGTTTTACCAGTGGAATTTTCTTGTTTCTCAATTCTTTCATTTCTCGAGCTGAGAGACAGATCGACTCTTCACCATAAGACATATCGGACTTTAATTCAATCTCAGAAGGGAATATCACATAGGACAGATCAGATCTATAACGTTGAAGCATCGACACTGAAATACATTATGTATCTTTTCTAGCCCAAGTGGCAACATCAGTCTATAAGCTACCGGCTCGACTCGTTCAATGATTTTATACGGTCCTATAAACCTCAGACTTAGTTTTCCCTTTTTGCCAAATCAAAATAGTTTCTTCCATGAAGATACTTTTAGAAATACTTTGTCGCCAATCTCAAATTCAATATCTTTCCATTTCAGATCTGCATATGATTTCTGACGATCAGAGGCTACCTTCGGACTATCTCAGATTATTTTCACCTTTTGTTCTGTTTCTTGTATCAGATCAATCCCATATATCTTATTTTCGCTAAGTTTAGATCAGTACAGCGGAGTTCTACATTTTTTACAGTTTAATGCTTCATATGGTGCCATTTTCATGCTCGATTGAAAACTATTATTATATTCAAATTCAATCAAAGGTAAGTACTACTCTCTCGTGCCTTTAAACTAAAAAATACAACATCTTAACATGTCTTTGAGTATCTAAATAATCCGCTCAGACTGACCATCTATCTACGGGTGAAAAGCAATACTGAAATGAAATTTCGTACCTAAAGCTCTTGCAACTTCTTCCAGAATCGTAAAGTAAACCTTGGATCTCTATTAGACATAATGGGGAATGGCACCTCGTGCAATCTCACAATATTAGAAATATAAAGTTGGCTAGCTTTTCAAGTGAATAATCAAATCGTACTAAAATAAAATGAGTAGATTTCATCAAACGATCAACAACGGCCCAGATTGAATCTTTCCTTTTAGGAGATAGGGGTAAACCAGAAACAAAATCCATAGTTACTCGGTCCCATTTCCATTCGGGTATCAAAATCGGCTGCAGTAAACCAGAAGGAACCTGATGTTTGGCTTTTACTTCCTGATAGATTAAACATTTCAAAACAAAGTCAGAGATATCTCTTTTCATTCCAGGCCCCCAGTATAATTGTTTTAAATCATTATACATCTCCGTGCTACCTGGATGTACAGAGAATTTAGTATTATGCGCTTCACTCAAAATCATCTGAATCAATTTGGAAGTTCTTGGAATGCAAATTCTATCCCGAAATCTCAAACAATCATCAACATCAATTCGAATTTTAGAATCAAAATCACGCTGAGCTCATTTCATTAACAATTCATTATCTACTTTCTGAGCGTCAATGATTTGTTGCAAAAAAAAAAGGTTTCACTTTCAATTCAGCTAACACTAAATCATCAACAAATGAATCAACACTGGCATTTAAGGCCCATAATGCAGATAGTGATTTTTGACTTAAAGCATCAGCTACAACATTTGCTTTACCTGGATGATAATCAATAACAAGCTCATAATCTTTTAATAGTTCTAACCATCTTCACTGTCGTACATTCAAATCTTTCTAAGTCATCAAATATTTCAGACTTTTGTGATCTAAAAATACGTGACATTTCTCACCAAACAGATAGTGACGCTAAATTTTCAGTGCAAAAACAATGGCAGCTAACTCAAGATCATGTGTTGGATAGTTCTTCTCATGTGGCTTTAACTGTCTAGAGGCAAATGCTATAACATTTCCTTCTTGTATAAAAATGCAACCTAGTCCATTTAACGAAGCATCACTATACACAACAAATTCCTTGCCTGATTTAGGTTGCACAAGTACTAGAGCTTTGGTTAACAGAGCTTTCTGTGACAGCCCTAATTTGACCCTAATCAAAAAGTGGTTTCAGAACCACTAAACCGAGTCTAAAAATTTTTAAAATATTATTTTCTATGCTTTTATTATGTGAATGGTCATATGTGAAAATTTGGTGTTTTAATTTTGTCAATTTGATGTTAAATTATTAGTTAATGGCTCAATTGCATAAAAGGAAAAATTAGTGGGACAATGTGCAAGTGTCGATTTGTTGATGTTCTTTTAATATAGAGGACTTATGAAGCAATTAAACCATGCATAAATTGCATGGACAAAATCGGCCATGTGATAGTGGAGAAGAAATGATTATAATAAGGCTAAGATGGTAAATTAATAAGTAATATCTATGCATGTAATACTAACACAACTTGAATGCTCATTCTCTCACGTTCTTGTCGAATTCATCAAGAGAAAAGAAAATAAAAAGAATAAGAGGCATTCGGCTAAGTAGGGGTCTAATTAAGGTATGTTTTCAAGTGATTTCTTTGTTATTTTGTGAAATTGAGTTGGTTTTAAAGCTCTTGTCATGACCCATGTATAAATTTTTGAGTTTGTGATGAAGCTTGTATTCGGTCATGTTGGAAATGTGCTAAATTTTGGGTGTTTTATGTTTTAAAATGAAAATGATAGAAAGATGAGTAGGAAGCTAATTAAATTGATATATATATACAAGTCCTTGTGATACATGGAAATTCAACTAGTGTGGTATTTGAGTAATTTGCATTCGGCTATTTTGGTTAAATGAGAAATTTATGCTTAGTTTTGAAAATTTATAATTAAATTGTTAGTATGTGTTTATATGTTAGCCGAATATGAACTAAGGTGAGAAAGGAAGAGAATAATGAGTTGAGCTTGTAAATTGTTATATGTGATTTAATTGATAAGTGATAATCGGCTAAAGTGGTCATTATGCATTTTGATATACATTTTATAAAGGACGAATGTGGACTTGATTAAAGGTGTGAATAATTTGTTATTTATTGAGGTTTGTACATTCGGTCATGGAAGAAATTAAGTTGAAATTGATTATTGTTTTAGTTTAATCATGAGATAGAGGGATTTAAGTGCTAATATACCATTTTTTGGTTTAAAAGAGCCATAGATAAATTCATTAAGGTAAGTTTTATGCACTCGAATTGACTTGTGAAGATTTAGATATAAATATGAGAGTATTCGACTAATGCATGGGGGTAAAATGTTGAACAAATGCTTATCCAAGATGATAGGACTAAATGGTTAATGTTTGGTTTTATAAGGGGCTGTTATGTAATTTTATTCTAGCTATATTACGTATAAACAACACTTGAATAATTACTTGTAAAAAGTGATAGGACCGGATTGATAAAATACGGGTTGGTAGGGTGTTATAGGTACATTCAGCCTAAATACTCTTTTGATGAATGTGTATTCGATTTGTTGTCCATGAATGAATAAGCTATGCTCGTATAAAAGAAAGAAATGAATAAGTTGATGTGTAATGAAGTGTTCAAATATGACTTACAAGTCCATGATTTTGCAAATGAAATTTGTAATAAGCTTAAGTGGCTAAATGATAATTGGTTTTGAAATACATATGGTCACAGAATGTATGTCATATTGAAGAATGTATATTTTGACATGAGTTTAAATAGTCAAAGATGAAAGTGCCGTAAGCTTTATGTGTATGGAATTAATAGTATTTGGATTATAATGAATTGATAAGATGATTGAATTAGTTTATTTGTTTAATTTAAGCTCAAGATCAAAGAGAGCCAAGTTCGGATAACGGGAAAGCGAGATTAGTTGAATAGTCAATCCGTAATAGCTTGACAACATCAGAGGTAAGTTTTAAGTGATTAAGCAAATACTATATTAGATTATATTATGATACATTATGTGAATTAAGTATTCTTTGTGATATATGTATATGGCCGAATGGCAAGAATGAATTTAATGGTGAGTTTGCCCTAAGCTTATATGGCCGAATGGCAATTAGAAAATGAAGGTAGATTGTGTCATGCTTTTGTAATTGAAAGGTGATGGATATTATGATATATTACCGAATGGTAAGATATGAAACGAAAAGGTGATAGACATTATGTGTTCATATTCGAACGAGGTCAAAATTGGCCTTTGTGGTTGTTCTATGCAAAATAAATAAGTACATGATGTGATTTTGATGATGAATTTGTGAAATTGATATTCGAATTGTTATTCGGGCCTTTGGCTCAGCAAGCTTTTAGCTGGTGAATATGTTTCGGGCCACGAGCCTAGCAAGTGTGAATGCCGGTGATTGAGTTTTAGACTTAAATGTCTAGCAAGCCTTGTGCCGGTGATAAGTTTGCGTTATACCCAGCAGGCTAAATGCCGGTGAAATAATAAAAGTTTAAAGCTAAGAAGCTTGTGCTATACGGCATCTGAACTCGTTCAATAGATTTAAATCGTCGAGGTACGTATAATATTACATGTATATAAGGATAATGTGAATTGAATTACGGAGGTGAAATGGAAAGTAATTGAGATGTGATTGTGCATATATACATGTATATATATATGCATTCGATTATTGTGAAATTAAATACTTGAAAGTACATGTTATATCCGTGAATATGATCATTGAAATTTTATGTGAATATGGTGCCTTAGATTCTATTAAGTTAAATTAAAGTATGACTTTGAAAGTTTTGATGACATGATTATGTTGCTTTGAACTTTAAACAAATGAAATGTCAATGGAAACGTGTTCGATGTGGCCATGTATATTCAGCCCAATTGATGTTGTACTTAGATCATGCATATGTGATTGATGTGTTTAATTAAGTTGTTTTGTTTACTTAAAACTTACTAAGCTAATTAGCTTACTTCGAGTGTCTTTGCTACTCTGTTTTATAGATCTCGTTAGAAAGCTACATGTTCGGGGATTCAAGTTCAGAGTCATCCACACTATCGTCACTGTATTTGGTACTTTTAAAAGTCTATAATTTTGAAATATGGCATGTATAGGTTTAACTCCTCATTTTGAACAAGTGATATTTTGATTTTGTATATATTTAAGCCATGCAAAAATGGCTTGCTCATTCACTAATTATGAATGTGTGGTTTGATGAAATTATGTGGCTTGTTATTTAGATAAATATGTCAAGTGGTTAAGTAGGTAAAAAGAGAATCATCTTATTTGTGTATAAGTTTCAATGGTTGTAAGTGTATATTATGATTTGATAGTAGTTGGCTTTGTTACTAATATATTCGGTTATGCTAATGTTAATAAGTCACTTTTTGAAATCTGACAAAAGCTCTTTTGGTAAATCAATGAGATATGTTTGCATTGAATTAATTATAATAGTAAGATGGTATATTCGGCTATGAATAAATTAAAATAGAACACTACTTGAAAATTTTTTTCATAATTGAATTTATGTTTGGTATGCATCTTTGATCATCTAGAAGTTTTGTCCAGTCAAGTATTACGTCATAACCCTATTCCAGTGATGGATATGGGTTAGGGGTGTTACACTTTCAACAGATCGAAACTTTTCTGACACTTATCAGACCATTCAAACTTTATATCTTTTTGTAGCAATATGGTCATCGGGATTGCTATGATAGAGAAATCTTTTATGAAACGTCTGTAATAACCGATAAGTCCCAAAAAACTACGAGCTTCTGAAACATTTCTCGGAGGTTTCCAATCCAAGATAGCTGAGATTTTATTCGGATCAACACGGATACCAGAAGCTGATACAATATGACCCAAAAAACTAACTTCGCGTAGCCAAAATTCACATTTGCTGAATTTTGTATAAAGTTGCTTATCACGCAGTGTCTGAAACACAATTCTTAAATGTTCAGCATGCTCAGTTTCATTCCGCGAATAGATTAAAATGTCAGCAATGAATACAACAACAAATTAATCTAAATACAGTTTGAAAATTCTGTTCATTAAATCCATAAATACAGCAGGAGCATTTGTTAATCCGAAAGGCATAACTAAAAATTCATAATGCTCGTACCTCATTTGGAGAGCTCTTTTCAGAATGTCAGAATCTTTCACTTGCAATTGATAATAACTCGATCTCAGATCTATTTTCAAAAATATAGAAGCACATTTCAGTTGATCGAACAAATCATCAATTCGGGGCAGAGGGTATTTATTCTTTACAGTCACCTTGTTGAGTTGACAGTAACCAATGCACATTCTCATCGTGCCATCCTTCTTTTTCACAAATAGAATTGTAGCACCCCACGGTGAGAAACTCGGTCTAGCAAAACCTCGATCAATCAATTCTTACAACTGAGTCTTTAATTCTTTCAATTCAGTCGGTGCCATCCTATACGGAGCTATCGAAATCGGAGTAGTTCCCAAAACCAATTCAATACCAAACTTAACTTCTAGAATCGGAGGTAAACCCGGAAGTTCTTCAGGAAATACATCAGAAAATTCATAGACGAACTGGCACAGATTCAATCTTTTTATCAGACACCTTAGAGTCAATCACGTAAGCAAGGTAGGCTTCACATCCTTTTCTCACATAATTTTGAGCTTTTAATGTAGATGTCACAGCTGGTAAACCATTCAATTCACTAGACTCAATTTGAACAATTTCACCATTCTTACATCTCAAATTGATAACTTTTCGTTCGCAATTAATAACGGCATCATGCAGAGTTAACTAGTCCATGCCCAAAATTATATCAAATTCATCAAACGGTAATAACATCAAATCAGCAGAGAAGCAGATATCTCAAATCATTAACGGACAATTCTTGCAAACCTTATCAACAATGAAACTTTTGCCTAAAGAGTTTGATACTCTAATTACGAATTCAATAGAATCTATAGGCAAAGTCTTACTATATGCTAAATTCACACAGATATAAGAATGCGTTGATCCAGGATCTATCAAAGCAATCATAGTGGTATCATAAAGAGTAAAAGTACCAGTAATCACATCAGGAGATGAAGCTTCTTCACGTGTTTAAATAGCATAAGCTCTAGCTGGCGCTCGAGCTTCAGATCACACAACCGTATCTTTAGTAGTTCTTTGACCCACAATAACATTTCTTGTATTTCTGGGGTTCTACCTCTAACGAAAGCATTACTCGATCTCAGATTTTGCACTATCTCTGGTTCAACAGATTTAAGGCAGTCTCGAACAAAATGATCCACAGACCCACATAAAAAATAGGCTCGGTCTTTCAATCTACAACTTCCCGGATGTCTTTTACCACAATATGCACACTCGAGTTTCTCAGATCTAACATTCCCGACTCTAACAGCAGATGTAGCAAGAGTTCAAAAACTTGAACATGATTTATCACGGTCTCTGCCCGAATATCCCATATTAATCTTTGAACAGTTAGAATTGTCTTGGAACTTCTTTGACACAGACTGAAATGATCTACCTGAAGATCTCTTTCGAACTTCTCTACCTTCAGAATCAGTTTTCTTCTTTTCTTTATTAAGTTCTTCGGCTTTACAAGCCCTTTCAACTAACACAACAAACTCATTAAGATCAAGAATTCCAACTAGAAGTTTAATGTCTTCATTCAAACCTTCTACAAATCTTTTACACATAATGGCTTCTAAAGCTACACATTCCCGTGCATACTAGCTCCATCTTACTAATTCTTGTTCGTATTCTGTAATAGATTTGCTACCTATTTTAATTCAAGAAACTCTTTATGTTTCTGATCAATGAAGTGCTGACTGATATACTTCTTTCTTAAAGTTAGTCTAAAAGTAATCCTAGATGATACGTTCACTCAGAACCACAGATGTCAATGTTTTCCACCAATGGTATGCCGAATCTCACAACAATGAAACTGCTTATTTAACAGATTCCTCCGGGGTACAAGAAAATTCATCAAGAACTCAGATCGTGTTTTCAAGCCAGAATTCAGCCCTCTCTGCATCATCATCAGTAGTAGCTTGAAACTCTTCAGCCCCATACTTTCTGATCTTGTCTACCGGAGGCTTACTCAGATGAATCGGATTAACCACAGGTGGTACAACCGGAGTTTGTTGAGGAACAGTTGGGAGTGGGGGTTGTTAAACAACCGGATTTTTCCGGACATACGGAGTGAACCACTCATTCATCATTTGGAAGAAAGCTTGTTTAGCTTCTCCCTCATTATTACTCGTAACTAGTCTAGAATCAGATGGCGTTGTCCCTTGAGCAGGAACAGGTGCATTACTTTGTACATCATCAGCTACGGCTCGTTCGGGATCCATTACTATATGAAAAACACATTTCATTCGTCAAGATCCATCACACTATCATAGTTTAGATATATGGCATGTATAGCTAGGCTCAAATACGCTACGTTAGTCCTAGAATCGACTAAACTGTACCTCTGATACCAACCAACTGTAACACCCCCATCTTGAAACCGTTATCGAAATAGGTAATGGGCATTACCGGATATTTAGAACAGATCAGAATAGAATATTCAAAGATTATAGTAAGATTCAAACATAAAGTCTTTTTTTGGAGATCTACAAGACCTCAAACATGCAATAAGATATGGTCGAGACTAAACCGAACACATTCATAAACTTCAAAACCCTTACCAAATTTTCCAAATTGAGGAGGTCACACGCTCGTGTGACCAAGCCGTGTGCCTCACACGAGATTTAGGCACGCCCATGAACCTAAGTCGTGCCAAAATAGAGTTAGAATACTGACTTTTTACCACAGCCACAAGACACGCCTGTGTGTCGTGGCCGTGTAAGTTTTTGTGTCATTACTAGAAAATTAGCACGGCCATAGAGCACGCTCATGTGCCATAGCCGTGTGGCACTAAGCAGACTTGGTTTAAGTCATACTTTTCACCCAATTGGGTCAATTTCACAAATGTGCCAAAAACACTATTTTACCTAACAAAACCAACCAGTTAAAGGCCTAAAACATTAATCTATATGGTCAAAACATTCATACACCAACCTCATGCCAAAGAACAACCATTTCATAGGTGGTATCCATAATTAAAACTCATGATTTATATCTCATTCGAACACCAACCAAACTTACCTTTCATCACTTAAATTTTAGAGTAAGATATCCATTTCTTTAAGGACATTCATTCATCAATTTCATGCCAACTTTTGCACCATTCAAGATACCAAGACAAAGCATATTCCCATGCTTTAACCACATCACATGACTTATATACATATAACTCAAAATCATGACTTAGACATTTCAGCTTATACATGCCATACTTAAACTTTGTACATTCAAAAGGTACCAAAATCGAGCTCGATAGTGTAATAACGATCCTTGATTATCCTCGAGCCCACAGTAGCTACGATATCTATAAAATAGTTGAAAGAATAAACAGAGTAAGCTACATTAAGCTTAGTAAGCCAAATACAAAAATATGCAATCATAAATACAATACGATAACCATTTCGCATAGATAATTCACGACATAGATTTACTCTTTTAATACACATTTCTAGTTCACACAATTAGCATACCTTCCATACTCAGAAATTCAGTACAAAACAGATGTACCTGAGTCAGACACATAAGGTATGCATTCATTCTTTTCTCGAAATTTCTTCTCAGATCATTCAAAAGTGTTATAGAACTTATAAATATCAAACAATGCCGACGTCCTTGACGTGGTCTTACATGTCATTCGATATTGATGCCACTGTCTGGAACAGGGTCTTACACGAACATATATGATGCCAGTGTCCCGGACACGGTCTTACATATAATTCTCTAATCAATGCCTACGTCCTGGACGAGATCTTACATGATATCATTTTACCATTACTCAATCAGAATTGACTCAGAATTAATACATCAGACTCTTATGGCCATCCAAATATAGTTTATAATTCAATAATTTATAACAAACACTAATATAACACATATTTGCATATTGACTTACCTCGTACGGATTTAGACAGATTCGAGCCAACTATTCAATGATTTTGGACTTCCCCCGATGTAAGTCCGATTTTCTTTGTTCTTGATCTAAATCAATTCAATTTCAACCATTCAATCATTCATTTCATTCAATTCAATCCATGAATACAAATTTAGGGCATTTTGCATTTTAGCCCTCACAGTTTCATACTTTTACAATTTAGTCCCTAACTCATGAAATGATCAAATTCACAAAATTCTACCATACAATGGTCTAGCCGAATTTTCATGGCTTTCATAAAAGCCCACTTAACACTTTTATTTCATCTTTTAGTCCCCTTGAAACTTAATTTTCACAATTTAGCCCACATAGCTCAAATTCATCAAGATTCCATGGCAAAACATGTTTATTCAATACCTATCCATCATAATTCAACAAAATTCATCACAAAGCTTCAAATAACATCAATTTCACTATTTATAATCTTCATCAAAAACAGAAATTGAGACATGGGCATAAAATATTTCAAAGCAACGATCACAGAAACGTAAAAATTATCAAAAATGAATCAAAAATACATACCTAGCTGATGCTCAAACCATGGCTGAATATGAAGAACACAAACCCTTCCTTTTTTCCTTTTATTTTTGGCAAAGAAACAAGGTGAATATGACCTTGATTTTATGTTTTTATTCTATTTAACACATAATAATAATAGTTTACCAAATTGCCATTAATCAAAGCATAAAATATTCATATTATTCATGGACATAAATGTCCACTAACCTAAAATTAGCATAATTGACATGCAAGGACTTCCCATTTAAAAAGCCATGTCAATTTAGCACTTCAACAAATAGTATGTCACTTTTGTAATTTCTGCGATTTAATACTTTTCTCAAATTAAGCACTCAATCGAAGAAATTAATTCACGGAAATTTCATAGATGCTAAATCATATATCACAGACACAGAAAATAATATTAAAATATTTTTCAGACTCGGATATGTGGTCCTGAAACCACTATTCCGACTAGGGTCCAAATCGGGCTGTTACATTATTTTAGCCATTTTCATGGATAAATGGATTTGAAATGTGATTGAATATAAAGTTGAACATTCGATTTTACTAGTTTTGAACGAGCTGCGCAAATGATTTAAAAAGTATGTTTGAAATTACAAAAAAAAATTTTGGACCATTTCGGTGGCCAACGTAGCTTTCCAAATTCGGCCATAACTATTGGACCAGGTTTAGGGTTTTAGAGATATAGCCTAAACCATGGCAAATATACATCAACAAAAGAACTCAGAAATGAGAGTCATCCACTTAAGATGCAATGAGCAAGCAAACAATAAAGTTACCAAACTACTGGACCAGGTTTGGGGTTTTACGGATATAGCCTAAACCATGGCAAATATACATCAACAAAAGAACTCAGAAATGGGAGTCATCCACTTAAGATGCAATGAGCAAGCAAACAATAAAGTTACCAAATATGGAAACATGAGGTGGTTGAGCCTGACACCAGCCAAGTTCTCCACTTCCCTAAAATGGATAAAAACTAGCTAAATTAAAAAAATATATATAAATTGCTTTTATATTCTGATAATAAATAATTTCATAGTCCATTTCAATAGTCTAAAAAATCACTAGTATATCACTTTAACTCAAATAGTTATGATGAGTGAATTGAACGATTCCCACATGGAGTCAAAGCCTACCACTCTGCTTGCCTTGAAAATGGCAATCCTCTAGGTGACTCTTCATCTGAATCTTCATTTTCTTATGTATTTTTTTTGTCTTGTATAATCTTCAATTTAGATTAACCAAACCTTGCCTTGCTTGAATTTATTGAGAAATGGTTTTACTGTCTCTATTTTTTTCTTGAATTCAATTTTACTATGATAAAAGATGTTGGATTTATCTCTTTGTTATTTCTTTTCATATTTTTTCTTTATCATTTTATTGTGCTTATTTTTGTTTAAGTTAATTTATGATCATTATATATTTTATTATTGTTGATGTTGTTGTTATTATACGATTATTGCACAAATTTTCTTTCAGCATAGTTGATAATACAAACAACTTCTTTTCTTTTCTTTTCTTTTCTTTTTGTATTTGTAAGTTATACTATGATTGAGCTTATAAGAATAAAAACCTAATGTTGTCCTAAATATCTTGATAAAAAATTGAAGTTCTTTACTATCTAGAATCCCTTTTTCTTATATAAATATTAGAAATTAAGATAAAAAAATATTTTGTAATGAAAATGCAAACATATAAGTTAGCACAAATGTTAGTAGATAGAAGAGTACAATATTATTAAGAAAAACAAGCAAAAAAATGTCACCAAATAGAACCTAAGGTATCGATAATTCTTATAGATGGTATCGATACCACCCAGAAAATCGATATCAAATTAGCATTCTGTTTCTCGCTTAAAATTAAAAGTGAAGAATTTATCGGTATATTTCAAAAAGTATCAGTGTTTTTACCTTGAGTATCAATACTCGTGATATGGTATTGATACCAAATTGTGTTACTGACTTCTTACACATTCAAAATATCATGGAGGTATCGATATTAAAACCCAAATATCGGTACATCTGCTCCAGACATAAAAACACAACTTATTTAAGCGTTAGTCCATTTTAATTTATCTCTACTCAACATGTATCTATTACCTCATCAAACAATCATCAAAGCAACTATAATGGCAATTCAAAACATTGTAAATATGTTTGAACGAGCAATCAATATACCAAGATTAATATCCACAAATCCTAAGAGCAACAATAACAAGAAAGCATCCAATACATTATGGCAATTGTAACACCCCTAACCCATATATGTTGCCAGAATAGGGTTATTGAGCATTACCGCACAAACAAATAACTAAAACATACATTTCATATGTAACACCCCCAAACCCGTTCCCGTCGCCGGAGGGTTAAGAGGCATTACACTACATTTATAAATCGATTCAATGATCATACACAACCATTTCTCTATTTGTGGTAAAATATCAAAGCTTAGCCAAATTTCAACAATTTAACATCTAGGCCGATTATACATATATATACATGATATCTAATCATACCAAAACTCAGAACAATTCATGCACTTATAAATCATTCATCAACCACATCGCATACATTAAGAAATTTTCTTAGCCGAAAGACCATGCTCAAAACAACTCTACTCATGCTTCTAAGTTCATATTACCTAATCCAATCTAACGAATTTCAAACAAACTTCATTCAACCCATATGGACTTACCGAATGGCCACATTCAATCCCAAATTTCAGCATTTGTTTATCTTGTTCACATTCAAGTCATACATGTCTCTCAAAACATAGATATCAAGATATATAATACTTCAAGCATATTTAACAGAATGCACAACATACACTTCCATCCACATAACACATAACCAAGTTTAAAACCATAGATATAGATGTAAGGTATTTAGACAAGCCATTTTCGTATGGCTAAACTTAATTACATCCTCAAAATAATACTTGTTGAACATCAAAATGTCAAGCCTATACATGCCATTATCATAGTTAAGATACTAAAGGTACCGAAGCGAGGTTAGATAGTGTGGACGACTTCAACTCTGTGATTCTTGAGACCGTAGCTAACGAACGAAATCTACAAAATAGAAAATTAAAGGCAACAGAGTAAGCATTTATGTGCTTAGTAAGTTTTAAGCATTAAAACCTTTCATTTTAACTTCAAGCAAAGTACTCTCGATATCTATCCATTTATCTCTCAGACCAAATGCATTCAAGGTTTAATCTATCCCTATAGTGTGTTCATGGCCAACAGATTTTCTTAACGAAATTTCAAATCATACAGATGCTTCAAACAAAGCATAACACATTCCTCATAACCGAATTCTATATATAGCAAAATAAGCCACATGCCTTGATACCTCTATAATCCATGGTCAAAAACAATATTACTCAATTGACAAATCATAATTCAATAGAAACAAGTTCAAAATTTTGCATACGGAACATACCTAGATAATTTAAGATAACAGGCTCATTCATTATAGTTGTTAAGGCCAAAATTTTGCGTATTTCCAGCATGAATGCCTTCGGGTTCAGCCTGGATTATATCACTAGCCTTAAGGCTCTTCGGGACTTGGCCCGGATTTAACAATGGCACGAATGCCCTTCAGGATTCAACCTGGCTGCAACTCTAGCACGAATGCCCTTCGGTATTTAACCCAGATTCAACTCTGGCACGAATGCCCTTCAGGGTTCAACTTGGATTTTCCATTGAATCTTAATCCACAATCACAGGTCAAGCGAATACCCCACAAATTTTCTATATCCCATTGATATTTCAATAGCTTCATATGCATATAATTTCACAGAATACTTCCAATATACATTCGGTTCACACATATATAAAGGTCACATACTTACCTAGTTTTCATAGCTTATTCACTAGGTACCATTCGGTTATATGCTCTATAACCACTATCTTATGCGCAAAATTTAGATTAGGTAAGGTCACTAAGCCATAATTCACAGCCCATACAACTCTATTATACATATCTAACTTTTTATGATAAGTTCATTTACTTAAAACTTACCTCGATTTGTTGTTGAGCAATTATGGTTTTCACTGTTCCACCATCTTAGCCTTTCCTTTATCCGAATGTGCCCCTCTAGGTTCTTGAGCTATGGTTTAAGTAAAGAAAAAAATTCACTAATAAAATCATATCATACCAAGTATTCGGCTACTTTAACCACTACCAAATATTCATTCAAGGCCAGAAGTCACAAAATCTATAAATACCAACTCATTCAATTTAACACAACTAAGCAAATAACCTATTCTTATATTGGTTCAAGCACACTCGGTCATTCGAGTAAAACAACCATTTTAACATTCAAATACTTTTAACCATTCTTTAATGACATAACCAAATTATAATTTACTAAATGCCATAACCAAAATTCCTAAATTAGTTAGCGTAGTTCACATACATAACAAAGACTCAACCGAAACTATTTATAATACTTTTACTAAGCTAAAGTTCATATATGCACTTCATTAAACCATTATTATCTTCCAAGACCGTAAGGTCATGAAACGACTATGTATGTGCATCTTTATACAATGTACATATAATTTACACCTAGCTTCACTCACCACCTCATTCAGCCCACTTAAATTTTATAACACATACCCTTAACAAAATTCATTAAACCTTAAATCAGAAATTCTACCTCCCACAGTCCGTATGGTCACTTTTCTACTTTCAAAGACCCAAACAAATAACAAATATTCAACTTCCTTGCTCAAATTCACATTCGGCAAAGCATCTCTCTATTTAAACATACAATTCAATGTATTTTATAACATAACTCACCAACTTAATCTATTGATTCAATTTCACTTAAACTACACCTAAGTTGTCTTCTAAATCAAAGTTATCAATTTTAGACACTTAACTTCCCCAAAACCAAATGCATCAATCAAAATCCTTAACCCTTCACTCGAAATTTGCCCTACTCATTTCCAAGTCTTAGTACTCAATTTAACAAATTGCAAATTCACAAAGCACCTATTCTCCAAGATTTTACTATTTCATTCATTCATCAAAGACATAGCCGAATGCTTCCTTTAAACAAATCAAAGCACGTTCACCAAATTTTGCATTATTTTGGCATTTAAACAAATAGTCACATGGATTTAACTTCAATATATCCCTCAACACCCCCTAACATTTTTCATACTTTAAAACATCAAAAACTCCATTTCCTTAACAATGGCCGAATGGAGAATCCACCATCCAAATGCAAAATTAACACATGGGTTGGTGCATATACTTAGCTATTTACTAGAACTCATAATTTCTCATGAAAATAGCATGAATCCATACCTTAATTTTGATGCCACAAGACCGAATGCTAGCTTTCTCTTTTCACTCTTTCTTTCTATGGTTCACGGCAAGAAGAACAAACACAACAAAATTTTTCTTTTCTTTTTACTAATTTCATTATTTTATTTTCTATTATGCTATCATTTCTACTTATTTTAATTAACAATTAAAATAATAAAGCAACCAATAAGAATATTTGCATGGCAGACCACTTTCAAATAAAAGAGAGAATTGACATGCAAGTCAAATTCTTTTATAGTATGCACAATTCGGCCACTCAAAGATTCACCCCACTTATTTTTAAATTTCCCATCCAAGTCCTATTAAAATTCACACTGAATTTCTAATATTAAAGTAACAATACTTCACACATGCATAATTCACATATCAACATTTTATAATATGGCATTTCTCAATTTTAATAGCTCGATTTTGTGGTCCCGAAACCACTTCCCAACTAGGGTCGAAATAGGGCTATTACATCATACATTAATATATACATAACATAAATCATTCATTTACATACACATCGTCCCTAAATCAAGCCCTCCAGGACCTAGAAATACACTATAAACAATTCGGGACTAAATTGGAAACATTTGAAAAGTCTAAAAAAAAGTCAAAAGAATTTGACTGCAAGGGTCACATGGCTGAGACACACGCCCGTGTCTCAGGCCGTGTAACAAACGAATTAGGGATACATGGCTATATCTCAGCCTGTGTAACTCTCTGAGTAGGGTCACATGGCCGTATCACACGCCCGTGTGCCAGGTTGTGTAACTCTCAAAATAGCCCCACACGCCCGTGTGCCATGCCATATGTTTGGCCATGCAACTGCCTAACTTGCATGCAATAAACCTACAGGGGACACACGATCGTGTCGCCAGGCCGTGTGTCACAGACGGCTAAGTCACATGCCCGTGTTTAAGGCTATATGGACATGAATTTGCTCAAAATTAAGCCATTTCCAACACCAACTCATGCATCTACCTAAAGACCTTTAGTGCATATTATCCAAGCATCAAAACCTTACCAAAACATACATATAATGACCAAATCAATCAGCAAATATGCCAATCAAGGCACCTCAAATGCAAACATTTAAACTTACCCAAACATGTATTTATTTGATCACATTTCCATCATCAAACATAACTCAACTTCTAACAAATCATGCCACAAATATGACCATTAGCACTTCATCACAAATATAGCATTTGAGCCATACCATTCATGGATGACAAGTACCCAAAAATGACATAATTTAGCAAGCATCAAAAGGAATCAAATCCAAACAACTTATACGTGCCAAAATCATCAACTAAAATTTAGCTAAATACCAATACAAGTCCACCAATACATGCCATTATAACCTTGGCCAAAACATTAAAAATCTAACGATATTTATGTTGGATAGTGTGATAGATCTTTGATGAGCTTCCAAACCGATCGAGCTTCTGGTTATCTATAAAACATAGGAAAGAAAACTATGTAAGCACATAATGCTTAGTAAGTTCGTAAAACATGAAACATAACTTACCATTTCATTTATATAACATTTAGTATAAGTATAATGTAATCCAACCACAAGTCTAAGCGTCATCATCAATACACAAGTTAGTGTATTCAAACATAATTCACTCGAATTAAATATAAGGCAAATCATTTCCACATGAACATACATCATTGGATCTATTCATCTTTTCATGAAAATATACATTATTCCATTTGGAAACTTACCATACCTTTTCCTTTTCATTTCTATTGAACCATTTAGAATATCATTGGATACTCGGGAAAGCTCACACGAGCTGTGAAATGGGCTTGCTCACACAAGTTGTGGGTCGGAATGTAAGTAACACGATGCTGTTCACACAACTATGGAGTATAGGTAACAAACGCAGGACCTTAGTCATCATTAGGACATTCAAGACCAACACCCAAAACATGAAATCCTTAATGACATGCCATTTTTATCCTACAAATTCCTAAGGTTCAACCAAGACTCATTGATGTTTTATGGATCTAGCTTCTTTCTTCAACCAAAAAAGTTTTGACCTCGAATCCTCGGGTTATACTCCTACTTTAATTAATTTTGCTAGGAGTTGGGTTTCAAAGGGTTGCGACTAGCTTGGAGCATTAGCTTTGAGAGAGTGCTGGTCAAAGTTGATAATTCCACCATTGTTAGCTTATTGTCTAGTAAGTTTGCTTGTGATAGTGATATTGTTAGTGCTATTTCCCAATTGTGTCATCAGGATTGGGTTGCGTGCTTTAGGCATATTTGGCGAGAGGTCAACCTGGTGGCTGACGGTATGGCCAAGTTGGATTGTGGTATGGATCATAGTTTACAAGTTTTCAACATGGTACCTGTAGTAGTAAATGACAACCTAAAACGGGACCTTATTGGTCCCCCGTTTTCTCAATTGGTTTTATTCCTATTTGGCTCATGTGCTTCTCTTAATTCCAATATATATTGTGAAAATTGAACGTCGATAATGACAATGAATCGCAAAGAAAGAAAGAAAGAAAGAAAGAAAATAGAACACACAGAATTTTATGAGGAAACCCTTTTGGGAAAAAACTACGGATAGAGGAGAAGAAAATTCACTATATCGAATTCGAATGATACAATAAGAGTATATACTATGTTTATTTATAGGTTTGTAAAACCATATTCCAATCAAAGTCTAATAGAAGTAATGCAATAAGGTTAAAACACCTTATTCTAATCAAATATCAAATAAAGGAAGTAAACTTCTTTATGGATTCCACTTGTGCAGCCTGTATCGTGCCGTGGGGTCCGGACGGTTGCGACCTTAGTCTAGTATTTTATTTTAATAGGAATTTAGGTCGTACAACTCTAATATATATATATAATTGAAATGCATGTCAATAAAAATTCTGGGAAATATGTTGTATTTTCTATTTAATGTTTTATATATTTTTAATTGTTTTTGTTGTAGTAATATTTTGTTAGAGTTAAGTTTGAATTAAACTTGGATTGTCTAAGTTTTATGATTTAAGTAATGTTAATATTTTATAGTTATTATTTCATTATAATTAAATTACTATTTGTTAATATTTTTAAAAAAGAAAAAAAAATTGAAATGAGTTGATAAAAGAAAAAATACGGTTGTGGTGAGTTAAAAAACTCACTGGGATGAGGGGAGTTGAGAAGGGGAATAAAAAATTGAAAGGGAAGGCAAAGAGAAGAGAGGGAAGGGAAAATGAATTAAGAGAAAAAAAGGAGAAGATAGAATAGAAAGAAGAACGACAGAAGGAAAAAATACGGGTAAAAAGATAAGTATATAGATGAGGGGCATGAAAAAACTGATGAACATCTTTGACTAGAGAATTCGAAGACTCAAGTGTAGAAAGGAGAAGGAGAATATTGTATCCTAGGTCCCTGCACTCTCTGAACTGTTTCTATTCAACCCTTGATCATTGGGCACAATTTTTGTTATGGGTGTTGTTTCTTTTTCTTCTTGTATTTGTGATCTATTTTAGAATTACTAGCATGTGGTGTTGGGTTTAGATTTGATATATCCAGGTATTAGAAACTCTGCTATTACTATTCTTTTTTTATTATATTATCTTGACAATATATTGATATGGTCATTTGTTTTTGGTAATTAACAAGAGAGTTGAAAATTAGTATAAATATTTCATGTAATTGAATATTCATGCTTTGTTATATTTACATTTATATGGCCATAGGATCTGCTAAAATGAGGCCTTCTGAATATGTTTGTGTTTGCTGAAGTGTTTTTTAGTTTCTTTTGCTAGGTTGTGTTAATTATGACTAATATCCCCTTTGTTTTTCATCTTCGTCGATACGTGCATATTTAGTGTGTTTTATTAAATGATTCAACAATTTTCAAAATTATAAATTTCATTTAATTTATTAAATATTTTCTAAAGCCACCGACTAATTAATTTTTAAAAATATAAATTTCATTTCATTTCTTAAAAGATTTTCTGGAGTCCCGGGCTGGCAAGGACTAGTTAATTTTTAAACAAATATATAATTTTCTCCTTTTAAAACTTTTTGGTGCCGCAGACTAAATTAATTTTAAAATATATTTCATTTTATTTTTTTAGGGCAAATTATTTAAAAAACCCTTTTTTTTCAAAAATTACAGAAATGGGCCGATTTTTCAATTAATTACAGGAATAGGCCAAAAACCCTAAAAACGTGTCCACGTCAGCGCGTTGTCAGGGTAAAAACCTTTGTCCACGTCAGCAAAAAACGCTTCCTTGAGGACGCATTTTTTGCTGATCAAGGAAGCGTTTTCCACGTTTTTAACCCCCCAACGGTCAGATTTTTTTGACAGTTTTAGCCCCCAACGGTGAAAAAAAAACCTATAAAACCCCCTCACCTTTTTTTTTCACACACAAATCCTCTCCAAATTATCTCAAAAATTTCTCTAAATTCTCTCAAATTTCTCTCAAATTTCTGTAAAATTTCTGTCAAATTTTCAACAATTTGCTCAAATTCTCTCAAATTTGTCTTTAATTTTTGCAAAAAAGCTCTCTTTACAATTTTTTTTTTTTGAAATTGTTTTCTAAAATTTTAAAATTTCGATCGTGTTAGCAATGGCTTCCGAATTAATTCATCTCGATCCTACACACATCTCAGTCGAACAATTGAGAATGGTAAGTGTTGATTTTAATTTTTCAATGTTATTTAATACTTTTTTCATTTATGCAATTTAATTAATTTTAATTTTATAATTATTTATTACAACTTGTAGATCGGGTGTTGCAATGCTATATCCGTAATATGTCTGCTCCTCCATCGCCGTTGATAGAGAACTACCTGCGTGAAGTGGGTTTTTGGCACGTGGCCACAATAGGCTGAGGATGCAAGTTGGACCCGAAACTTATCACTGCATTGATAGAGAGGTAGAGACCCGAGACCCACACATTCCATCTTCCATACGGATAGTGTACTATCACTCTAGAAGATGTGCAGTTGCAATTGAGATTGCCAGTGGATGGGTACGTAGTGACCAGGTCCACTCAATCTGCAGATTGGGGTGCCATATGCTACGAGCTTTCGGGTGCTATTCCGAATAGTATTAAGAGGTCGGATCGAGATGGACTGGTTACGAGACACATTCCCGGAGCCAGATGATGATTCTACCAAACTAGAATTAATACGATATGCTCAGGCATATATTCTTTAGATTATTGGAGGTTATTTGATGTCGGACTTGTCTCGAAACCTCGTACATTTGAGGTGGCTACTAAAACTTGTTGATTTTAGGGCAGTCGGTGAACTTAGCTGAGGGTTTGCCGTGTTGACAACATTATACCGGGAGATGTACGGGGTGATGGTACTGAATAAAGCCAAAATAGGAGGTTGCCTATCACTACTCCAATCATGGGCACGATATCGACTTCCATTTTTATGTCCTCGAGTGAACCACCCACATACATTTCCACTCATAATGAGGTAAATTTTATAATAGATTTTACAATTATTACGTAGATTTAAAATATAATTGTATGCTAAAATTTTATTTAATTAGGTGGAACCATTCGGCTAGTTATGTTGGAAAACCGACCTCTCCAGAAGATATACGACTTCTATTAGACCAACGATCGGAAGCACAAATAAGTATTATATCGAAATATGTATACTTAATAAAATAGTTATTTCATAGATAGTATTTAGTATTATGTATATAACTAATATTTTTATCATGTTCATATAGTTTGAATAGACACCATACGAGGATCCGGCAATTCGGGCCGTAATTCCAAATGAATTCTTCCAAAATCCAAACATTTGGCATGTGAAGGTCCCAATGGTCACATATGCGATCGTGGAAATACACCAGTCAGATAGAGTATTGCAGCAATTTGGATTCTGACAACCGATTCCCGTGACACCTATAAAGCTAGATGATGAGCACGAAATCGACTTACGACAATTCAATACGGATTGGCCAAGATACTGGTCAAACTATATCGAAATGTGGGAAAATTGGTATGATTATATACATACTCGGGAACCGATCATTGTTCCAGAGTTGGCGTATGTGCTGGAATACATGCCATGGTTTAGGATCCATGGCAAGCCATATCTATTGTCGGAAGAGGAGAGGCGGCGACATGTCCAAAGGGAACGACGGGGCCCTTTAAATCCAAGAAGAAGGGATGACCACGCGAGCCCATCAATAGCGGTGACACAGTCACCGGGCCCATCAACAACACCCCCACAATCACCGAGCCCAACAACAGCACCCCCACAGTCACCGGGCCCAACAATTCAACAAATGACACCCACATCACAGCCTTTTCAGATTATGCCAGGTATATACCCTAGCCCTTTTATGTATCCTAACCCTTATATGTTTCCTTTTTCTAGTCCCATGGCAGGTTGGAATGCATGGCCTAGTTCATCTCCGTTTCCGATTACTCATGCTCAACCGCCGATCTATAAGCTGCCGTCGCATAAGGGATCGCACGAGTCACTGTCGGGGAGCTCTTCTTTTTACCAAACCCCATCGCCTTATGGGATTCTACCACTTTCGCCATAGATGATGCAAACACCTTCAGGTTCATTATTTTATCAAGGTGGGTCATCCTCCCAACACCCACAACCAGATTCCCTAGTGGAGGAACCACAATCCCCACCCGAGGAACCACAACACCCGACAGAAGCTGAACCAAGAAGGAATCTGGCGCGTAACCGTCGACGACCCCCATGTGGCACTGATTCCGACCGCCACCAACATTGATTTTTTGTAATATATTTGTATAAACATTTTTTTTATACATTTTCATTTAATACAAGAAAAGTTGTTTTTAATATGTTAATTTTAGTTTACTTTTCTATTTTCAATAAAAATAGAAGTTCTTTTGAATAAGGTAATATTTTTAATTTTTACATTTATTGTAATATATTTGTATAAACATTTTTTTATACATTTTCATTTAATACAATAAAAGTTATTTTTAATATGTTAATTTTAGTTTACTTTTCTATTTTCAATAAAAATAGAAGTTCTTTTGAATAAGGTAATATTTTTAATTTTTACATTTATTGTAATATATTTGTATAAACATTTTTTATTCATTTTCATTTAATACAATAAAAGTTATTTTTAATATGTTAATTTTAGTTTACTTTTATATTTTTAATAAAAATAGAAGTTCTATTTTCATTTAATACAATAAAAGTTATTTTTAATATGTTACAACAACTATCAGCCATTCCGATTGGGACATGATCGACTTGTATGGCCTAGGTTCCTACACCATCCATACAATTTTTGTTGTTGGTTGTTTCTCGGATATCCATATTGTTGTGTATTCTACTTGAGCAAGGTTGACCCTTTGGTTTGCGACGTAGTTCTCTATCTGGTATCAACTTAAATGGAGCAAGCGATACAGACGGCCACTTACATTCATTTGGGACCGGTGGGAATACGTGTCTCCACACATTGTACATGTATTCTATTTTATACACATCGTCTACATAGCTCATGGGATCTAAACGGAGATTTTGACAAGCTACAATTGCATGAGCGCATGGATAATGGAGTGCATCAAATCTCCCATAGTCGTAAGTCTTATTTTGCAAATGTACACAATATTGCCCGCCGGCAATACCTTGGTTTGGTATGTCATACTCTGTCACGCGAAACCATAGGTTGTCGCGATCATGGCACACTGTGTACATGGTGTTCACCCGCGCTTTGGATTTGTTAATTGCTTGCAACACCTTCTGGCAACATACATGGCCTCCCTGCATTTGGCCTTTATAACTCGCTGCTCGCTTTGGGAATAATGCAGCTAAATGAAAATATGTCTCTCGTACAACTGATGTTATCAGCAAATGACACGTTCCTTTTAGAACAGAGTTTATGCATTCGGCCAGGTTTTTGGTCATATGACCATATCGTAGGCCGCCATCATATGCTTGTGTTTACTGTTCAAAAGGTATGTTACAGAGGTAGTCCGCGCCTTCTTCGTTAACTGAACGCAAAATCGCTAGCATCTCATAAAAATAGTCCTTACTTATCTCATACCCTGCCAGTATAAGTTCATAGCGAAAATTACATACCACTCTTCCATTCAGAATAAATTGAATATTACAAATGAAATTAATAAATAGATAATAAGTTCAATACCCATGTTGGTCACTTGTCGTTGTTCAGTTGCAGATCGATATTGCCTCTAGTAGTTGGACGCAACGTGTCTTAGGCAATACCGATGGTGTGTGCGCTGTCATAGACTTTCTTGTCACTCAATTGTGAATAATATTCTAGTGCCCCAATCAGATATAACGCAGATATCAGGTTGGGCAAACATGCCTCCTTAACCTAGATAGAAAATAATCCCAATCATCAGCTGACTCCCCCGATTTTATTGCAAATGCAATTGGAAGGATTCTCCTACTGCCATCCTCTGCCACAGCTAGCAATAGCCGATGGGTATATCTACCATGCATAAAGTTACCATCAATTTGTACCAATGGCTTGCAATATAGAAATACGTATCGGCATTGCTTAAAGGTCCAGAAAAGGCGCTTGAATACTTGGCATCCACGGAGCAATCGATCATTGTAGTACGCAGGTGCCATTTCAAGGTCTGTTATACAACCTGGGACGTATCTCTCCAGCACCTGACACCACTGCCACACTTCATTATATGAAGTGTCCCACTCATTATGCATCTTCTCTAATGCCTTCTGCTTAGCTATCCAAGCCTTGCGATAAGATGACGTGTACCTCAATTGGCTACGTATATGGGAAATTAAGACCGACACTGAAGTCTTGGGATCCTCCTTCAGCATCAGTAGTATTAAGCTAGCACACATACTCGAATCCATCTTAGGATGATCTTGTGAAACACCTGTCAATGAAGTACGTTAAATATTTTAATATTACGTATTAAATATTTTAATATTACGTATTAAATAATGTAATATTATGTGTTAAATAACCTTAATTACTGTACCTCCAACACATGTATGTGGACCTTTGTACTTTTTTATCTCCCACAACCCGGTCCTTTTCCTCAACGAGGCCATGATTTTCCATACACATGTCTCGTCTTTCACTGCACATTTGGCCTCAAACTTATCAGATTTGGATTTAACTACATTGTAGTTAACCCCGTTCCTGATGCAATATTGCTTCAATGTACCAAGAAAACTATCATTATTGGAGAACTCCTTGCCAACTTCCAATTCACCCGAATCCAATGACGAACTTGCACGGTCATGCCTTCTGTGTGGTAGATCTGGAAACTCCAACGTATCATCTTCAGATAGATCGACATTATGCATGTGAGCAGGAGGCGAGTACGCCCTAAATCATGGATCTTCTTCTTCTTCATCTGAACCCCTTTCAGCTTCGATTGGCACAGGCTCCAGTTTAGAAAATAATGCAACTTTTACACCATCAAGCTCAGGCTCTCGAGGTGGATCCACATCAGAATCATCATCCGACCTACCATCAGCTGCAACATACGAGGTCCCCTCGCCGATGGACGTCATAGGAAGTACATCATCTCTTCTTCTGGACGTTTCATAACGTCCCCAATCAGATGTGGCTTGCCAACAAGTAGAAGTTGATGTTCCCCAGTACGTATTCCTAGCATCAGATATCGACTCACTGAGGTACATATCCCATCCACTAATGAAGTGTCATGCATGGGTTGTGTATTCCGTACTGCTGCCAAACACCGGAGCTTCTATGTTTTGCCACCCACTAACGGAGTGCTGGGCTGGGGTCGTGTACTCCTCTCGAACATGAGTAGATGTTGAAGCCGCAAATGCATATTTGGGGATGAAAATTGTACAAGATATGGTGCTCCACTAGCCAGATGAGTCTGCACCATTGCCTCCAAGCCATGAGCACTTTTGATGTCGAATGAGTCGTATATCATCGGATCAACAGAAGCACAAAATTGATACTTAATAGACAAAACTTTCATTGGCGTCGTTCTGAAAATTTTACGCCTAATTCTTTTGTGAAGATCTGTCAAATCAATGTTCTGGTTAAAAACCAGTCCCGCTATATTCTCCGATGAAAAAAACAACACCGTTCTAGATGTGACGAACCTCACCATCATAGTAAATAGCAGCACTAATATGTTCACTCATTTTTAATTTCTATTCTTCTTAACCTCTCTATTTTTTTTTCTTTGTTGTGAGTTATGCAATCTGAGAATGAAATTTGACTTATTTATAGCCTCAAGCCAAATAGAAAATACTGTAGCAAAAGCGTGTCCACGTGGGAGCTTTTTTAATCACTTCTGCTGGCAGTGCATCTTGCTTGAAGCGTTTTTGACACTGTTTGTTCAGAAACATTTTCTCAAAATAATTTTTTCAGGACATACTTTAGCAAAAACGCGTCCACGTGGGAGCTTTTTTCATCACTTTTGCTGACAGTGCATCCTGCTTGAAGCGTTTTTTACACTGTTTGTTCATAAACGTCTTCTCAAAATAATTTCTTCAGATACCAAATCAATTAAAAAAACAAAATAAAAATTATATTGCTAATATATATTTTTTCATACCCTAAACCCTAAACTATTTAAAAAATAATCCAAAATTAAATCTTTAAACCCTAAAATCAGAAACACAAATTTAAATTATATACTTTTTAATTCTAATTAATTTAATTAATTAACCATAATCCCTAATTTATTTGATTTAAAAAAAAAACCTAAAAACCATAAACCCTAAACCCTAAACCACTAATCCTAAACCCTAACCCTAAAACCACTAATCCTAAACCCTAACCCTAAAACCAACAAAATAAACAAAATAAACCCTATACCCTAACCCTAAAAAAACACGGGAAAAACGCTTCCTTGAGGAAGTGTTTTGTCCACGTCAGCAAAAAACGCGTCCTCAAGGAACTGTTTTCTGCTGACGTGGACAAAACGCTTCCTCAGGGAAGCGTTTTCCTGGTTTTTACCCAGACAACGTGCTGACATGGACGCGTTTTTGTAATTTTTGGCCTATTTCCGTAATTAATTGAAAAATCGGCCAATTTTCATATTTTTTGAAAAAAAAGCTTTTTTAAGTAATTTACCCATTTTTTTATGTTCTCGAAGCACCGTGAATTCAATAATTTTCCAAAAATATAAAATTTATTTTTATTTAAAAGATTTTTTAAATGTCTTCGGGATGCTGCCAACTTTTATACATTTCAAAATAATTGTTGCAAACATTTTGACTTTCCATGAAATTATTTTTATTGATTAAAATAAATTGTAACAAGATTTATTAATCAGTTAAAACTCTTCTGTGTGTCAGGCTTGTTTTTATTTGGTTATTTTTATATTTGTGCTCAATAATATTACATTGTTTATATGGTAAGATGTGAGTCGCATGCCTAAAAATAATTACATTTATTTTTAGTTATTCTTTTTAGATATTGAGGCATCATTCTAGAGTAAAAATGATTTACGAGTTACTATGCGGTGTCTGCCGGGATATTTAATAATTCTTTATTGTAAAATAATATCTTTTTCTAACAATGTAATGTAATTGCTTTATAAAGTTTTTTAGTCACAAATTTTCAACGGAAGATTAGTGGAATTTTTGTTTTGTACAATAAATTCATTTCACAATAAATTGTTTTATTTTTATGAGAAAATTATTTTTTAATACCAAGTTTAAATTTTCATTTCAAAATTAAGGATAACACATAATTAAATGATATATTTTTTTAATGAGTATTATGAGAATGTTAATATCTTATTCACACATAAGGGAAAAAGTTAAAACGATTAGGAAAGTTCATATATATACAATTTCTTTTAAATATACACAATTTTTTTATTTAATGTTTTATATATTAATGAGGAGAGCATAAATTGAGAAAAATATGTAAAATTGAAGATGCATACGAAATGATATGATCCAATATACAAGAATTTTATTGCTGTTTCCATTAGCTTCAGTTCTACATTAATGAATTGGAAAGTTGTTTTTTTTTTTTTTTTTGGTGATAATAGACAAATCATAAAAGATTATACTACACTAATACAATCAAAAGCAATACTAACTTTGTCACTTTCAAGAACTTCAAGCAGATTTGTAGAAACAGAAGTCAAAACATTAACTCTATCCATCTCTATTGACACCATCTTGGTAATTCGATCAGTAGCTAAATTAGCTTCTCTTGGAACATGTCTGATCTCCTAATGCTCCAAACTTCGTAACCTTAGTTGGATCCGCATAACGATTGCTGAACTTGAAACAGTTATAAAACTCCTTTTTTTGCAAAACATGGACTACCTCAAGGCTATCAATGTAAAACAAAATCCTACTCAAACCTCAATTATGAAAAAGAGTCAACCCATCGAAGATACCCTACAGCTCAGCATAAAAAACTGAACACACCCCAAGAGAATGATTAAAGCCCAAAATCAATTTCCTTGATGATTCTGTATCACTCCCCTTGTAGATGCATAACTTGTACTCAGATTGACAACTCCATTAGTATGCATATAAATCCAATTAACCAAAGAAGAATTCTTTGGAGCAATATCATGACTTCGATCCAGAACTTTATTATGGGTGCTCCAAATTTGTTTTTCCCAAGTGACAGAGGCTTTAATGATCTATGTCGCTTCCTATGTAATTCCTTGGAAAACATATAGGTTTATATTCTTCCACATCCTCCACGCTATAATTCCAAATAGTCTTGCTCGACTAACTTCGAAGGAGTCAAATCTCTAAGTAGATTGTAAATTAGAAAGTAGTCAATCTAAAATGTTGGAAGAGAAAAACCAACTATCATCATTCGAAGGAATAACTTGTCTCCAAACTTCTTTTGCCATCGAACAGTCCTTCAGAATATGCAAGATGCTTTTGTCTACATGACCATAGATCAAGCACAAAGTTTTATAGCTAATACCTCACCTGACATGCTCCAAATTAGCGAGTAGACGTTGCTTAAAAGTGATCCAAAGAAAAAGTCAAACTCTATGCGGGCCTTCTAATTTCCAAGGAGTACTCCACAAAAGGTCTTTGAGGCTCCAACAATCTTTCTTTAGTAACCAATAGGTTCTTTTCACAGATAAGTCCCCTTTAAGGTTTGGCACCCAAGAAATCCTATCTGGTCAATAAGTGAAAGAGATCGAGATTCCAATTAACTTCCAAAGTAACCATATATTCAAGTCGACAATCCGCTTCCAAATTTCGGTGCAAAGGAATTCGATTAACTAAAGGTCCAATCTATTGTATCCAAGGATCCATTCAGCATCGAACAGATTTCCTACTGCCCACCGACCAAATTAAATTGTCTCTAAACAAGGGCCATATCTTCGACAAACCTTTTTTAAGAAAAGAGATATTATTCTTCGTAATGTTATTAAGCAAGCTCTCTTTTAAACCATACTTAGACCGAATAACCTTAACCCATAAGGCATTGTGGTTGGAATCAGATTAATCCCCAACTTTGTGAGAAAGGAAACATTTTGGTCTTCCAATTTTCTTAAACCAAGACCACCATTCGAACGTGGTTGACAGAGTGAATCCTAGCTAACAAGAGCCAACTTCATCTTCCCATTTGAAGAACCCCAAATGAACCGTCAAACCAAACTCTCAATCTCCTCGCAAATCCCTTTAGGTATCATCATAGTCTGCATAAAGTATATAGGTATGGAAAGTAAAACAGATTGAGCTAAAGTAGCTCTCGTGGCAAGAGACAATTGTCTAGCATCCCAACTTGAAAGCTTGTTGCGTACCTTTTCCATCACAAACTTAAGGGTACCTTCAGTGACTCTCCCATAGATAAAGGAACCCCAAGTAGGATCCAAGATCATTAACCTTTTGAAACCCCATCCATTTGCTAATCCATTCTCGTAGATCCATATCAACACAATGAGAAAAAAATGTTTGTCTTATGAGTATTTACTTTGTGGCCCGAGTAAGCACAAAAGCGATCCAATACTTCTTTGATGATTTTGGCGTGCTCCATATCAACCTTGCTAAAAATAACTAAATTGTGTTCCATAGCTTCTTGTGAAATAGAACAATAACCAAAAAAATATTTTTTCTCAACACCAAAGAAAAAGAGCAATTGAAGGCTGACGTGATTTTCAAGTGTTAATGTAACTATATAATTTTAGCATGATTTTAGGCTATAATTTAAGTATAACATGTAAATTGATTTTAGTATGATTCTAGCATATAAATATGATTTTAGCATGATTCTAGGCTATAATTTAGAATTAGTTTCTAGTTTCTAAGTACTAGTATAAATATCTAGCACTTGTACAAGCAATATATAAAGAAATTCATTCCTCTTTCTCTTTTTTTAGGTTTGTAAAATGGTATTAAGAACTTAGGTTTCCATTTTATTTATTTTTTATTTTTCTTCGCTAACCTGGTTACTTCTTATCTTTGTTTTGCCCAACAATGTGACGGTACAGCCTCCGGGCAGCCTATCGCCCGCCTTTTTCTCCCTCCCACCAACATTTTATTTCTTTATTATTCTAATTCACTTCACATTTCTTCTCTCTTTTTAGTTTGCAAATCTATTTTGTGGACAATGTCTGTCGTCACTAAAACTCCAAATCTTTTTTCCCATTTTGGTCCTATTTCTAGCTTTGTCATTTGTTTCTCGTGTTTTGCTTTTCTTTGTCCTAGTCGAGTCATCATACTCAATCCATTTTGAGTCTTTGACTACTATGTTGATCAAACACTTTTGGTCATGTTTCTAGCTTTGCCCTTTGTTTCTCATGCATTGTCTTTCTTTGTCCAAGCTGAGTCATCACATTTGATCCATTTGAAGTCGTTGACTACTCTATTGACCAAACTCTTTTGGTCATATTTCTAGCTTTGTCCTCTCTTTCCCATACTTTCGCTATTAGTTACTTTGAGCCATATTCATGTTTCTTAATTTAGACAATCAAACACCTGCTGTCAGTTTGGTTATTGTCCTCCTTATTCTGCTTTATTTTCTGATGTCCTCCTCTTGGTTTAATAATCTCTTTTGAGGGACTTGTTTGAGCTTTTGTTTTTCTGTTTTTGCCATATGCCACTTTTCTTTTCTTTTTTGTTTTTCCCAGATCTAAGATCTTCGTCGATTTAGTAACTATTTGGGTGTTGTTCCAAGTTAGGTGTCATCGGTGGTTGATTTTGATTGGTCTAGGGTGGCTTTGAGCCTCTACTCTCTTACGAAGTCTTCCGGTGGGTGATCAAGAATGCTTGGCTCTATCTCATGCTTTATTTTTTCTCTCCCTCTTTGTAAGTAAGGTTTTAAGTGGAAATAGAGGAACTTGGTAACGAAGATCATACGCACTAATGTTTTATTAGTGGCTGAACCTATGTGATTGTGTAATTTAGATCACTCATAATGATGTGTTTCATGAACGTAGAAAACACATAAAGATTGTTATTTTGTACAACATCATGTTACTAAAGACACTTTGCACCTTGCTTTTGTCTCCTCATCAACTCAAATTGGAGACATTTTCACAAAAATGCATCTTCCAACCAGATTTCAAAACTTAGTTTCCAAACTCAATGTAACACCTCTAAACCCTTACCCGTCGCAGGAGGGCCAAGAGATATTACCCGACATTCACCTTGCACAACCGACCTCTATTTACGAGAATCATATTTATGGTATTTATACAAATACAATCATTGATCCTATTAGAATTTCACACTCATCAAATCTAATCCTGAAAGCATGTATAACAATTGTACTCTCAATACATTATACTAGTTGAAGGACTGTTACTATTCACTTAGTAAATAATAGTAAGCATAACAGAACAAGGTTCACCTTACAAAAATAAAACATATTGTTACGTTCGAAATCACAAATCATCTCACAAACATTTGAACATTTATAAATTTTAAGAGCACATTCATTTAAGCTTACAAAACACATATGGCAACGCGACAGCCATTTTCGCATGGCTATATGTATATACATATATACAAATCAAAAAGAAGTTCTGTGCCATCACAAAGGTCTTAGCCTATACATGCCATTGCAAGAGGAAGTAAACTTTTTGAAAATACCAAAATATAATGTCGATAGAGTGGGTGACCAAGACTCGAATCCCTCGAACTGTAGCTTTCAACGAGATCTATAAAACAGAGTGAGATACAACAATGAAGTAAGCTTCCACATGCTTAGTAAGTTTGAGTAATCAAACAATTTATAACTAAATAATTTAAATATAACTAAAGACACAAACTCAACTCATAAGGATTCATTCACTTGGCTGAATACATTTTCATTCATAAGGGAGTCCGATTAGTTTCCTCTAATTGAATAAATGCTCGTGTAACATAGTAACATCATCTAATTCCATATAAGCACCTTCATAGCTAAATTTATTTACATATATACGTATACACATAAAACACCATGGTAGACGTAGAAGAAATTATTTTCATTTATTCAACAAATTCTAGTACTCAAGTTGTAAACGACTTCTATAACACATGTGAATATGAAATCCGTACTTGATCCATATTTTTAAAATAATGCTCGCTAACTTTTGAGGTTATACTATAAATCTCATAATCTTATCGAATACTTGAATCACCAACATTAAACCTGCTAGGCACAAAGGCCCGAATGTATCACCGGCACAAAGCCTGCTAGGCACAATGGCCCGAATATTTCACCGGCACAAAGCCTGCTAGGCACAATGGCCCGAATATCTCACAGGCACAAAGCCTGCTAGGCACAATGGCCCGAATGTATCACCGGCACAAAGCCTGCTAAGCACAATGGCCCGAATATCATATCAATGAGTATTTTACATTATTCAACCACAATCTAATATATATCTTACGACTTATCAATTTTGAAATTCATTAGTAGTCCTCGCCAAAGATAAAACATACTCATTTAACATATATAACATTCCACATTCATTCCGTTCAATGGGGACAATCTCTCAACAATCATAAACACGAACTAGGTACCTCATTCTCTCAATCTTATACATATACTTACGGATACATATCTTGGGGCTTTTATTTCATAATTTGAATTTAATAGGGTAAGGTTAACTATCAAAAAATCATTCACTTGCATATATTCTACCTCATATTCATACGTATGCTAAGTTGGTATGCTCAAACTTACCTCGATACAATCGAACGGTTGTTGACTAGCTACTCTATCACTTTATCCTTCCCCTTATCCGACTTCGATTCTTTATGCTCTCGATCTTGAATTAAAACAAGTAAGTTTGTTCAATTTCTCATCCAATATCATTTGCTTAATAGTCATATTAGACAATCACATGTAATTCAACATGTATCCTATCCTAAAGGGACAATAGGTTAAAAACCATGTCAAATCCGCATACACAAGCAAAGATTTATATAACTTATCACTAATGCTGCACAAATCTAAGTTCATACATGTTCTTAGGCTTAAAATTCATTTATGCTTAACCTACTCCCCTTTCGGTCTTGTCTTCTCAAGCCTATAAAAAATTTAATAGTAACTACCTTAACCGAATGCTTGTAATCACATATTACTTGTTTCATATTTTAAATTATAAGTTTTACAATAATAGTCACAACCGTATGTCGAAATTATAGATATTTAAACACCTATTAATCCTCTAATCTGAGCATTGGGCTTTAATACATTCGGAAGTTTCTCAAGTGAAAACCCAAAATTCATTAATCAAATATTACTTCAATAATCCCTAGGCCACATTACTACGTAGTACTTATTAGACCATTTGCACATCTAAAAAATAAACATATCCCCTCCATTCACTAACATGATCGAATGTCTTACAACCATCTAAACTCATTCACCCATCTTGCAATTTCCTCAATGGCCGAATTCACTAGGTGGTTTATAAGTACGATTATACTTTGTAAACAAGATTATAAGAGTTCAAGGTAAACTCACTTCAACCTTTTTGTCTACTAGCTAAATTATAAGCAATTTGTAAACTCAAACAACCATTTAAAAGTAATTAAGCTTAACATCTAAGACTTTAACAATATAATACATAATAAAATTATAGAACACAAAGACTTCACTCATTTTCAAGTTAAATTCGGTAACTACTCATTCAAATGCATAATTTAGCAATGAACTAAAAACCTCCCCAAAGCTTCAATTGCCGATTATCTACTAAGAGCATTAAACATTTAATCCATTAACATTCGGCTATCACTCAAAATTTCTCCCATTCCTATAAGAACCGTACAACCCAATGGCTTGATATCACATATAAAAGCAATAATAATCTTTTCACATCCAATACCTTCGCTTCTACTTCTAAACATGGAATTTACTACCATTTCTCAAATTCTTCTCATGACCGAATATTCATGCCAAAACACCTCCAAAATTTTAAACATGGGCCATCAAGACTATACTCTAGCCGTACCAATTTCACTAAAAATACAAGATAAACACATGAAATTTACCTTGAATGCAAGTTAGCTGTAAGCCGAATGCTTTGTTTCTTTTCCCATTCCCTTTTTGTTTCGGCTATTGAAGAGAACCAAAAGAAGAAAAACAAAATGTTCCCTTGTTTTTGTCACCCCTTTTTACCAAATATAATTTTCATAACATTTATTTATTTTTACTAAATAAAAACATTTACACATAAAAGAAATACCTATCAAACACATGCAATATGAATCATTATACCCCATGGCCGGCCACTATCTTAAAAAGTGGGAATTTGACATGCAAGTCCAACATTTTAGCCATGCACTATTTCGGCCCCCTTTTTGAAATATCACACATCTTTTTACTCCTTGACACATAAGTCCAATATCCAAAAATCACATATTCAAAAGACACCAAAGTAAATCAATTACTCACCCTATAACTTCACATAAATTTAATATGAAAACTAGCATTTATTAATCATTGTGACCCGGTCTAATGGTTACGAAACCATTTCCCGACTAGGGTCGAATTAGGGCTGTCACACTCAAGTTATAGTCCACAACACCACTTGAGTTTGAGAGGGGATGTTAATGTAAATATGTGATTGTAGCATGATTCTAGGCTATAATTTAGGTTTAGTTTCCAAGTATAGTTCCTAGGTTCACTTGTACAAGCAATATACGCAAAAATTTATTCTCTTTCTTTTTCTTAAGTTTGTAACGTATTGGCATATAAATAAATTTTCTATTTTTATAAATAAAAACCGAAGTAGCTTATGTTTAGAATAATTACTTAGCTTTAGAAGAAGAAAAACACTCAGAAAAAGATATTGAATTTATTGGTATCCATGTGATAGCATAAGTTTTAATGCAAACCAACCATGGAAAACCCTCACAAACAAGTCACTTAAGGGGATGGAAATTTTCGTAAAGTGCTTGGTATTTGAGGACGAGCTTGTGGTGAGATGGCCAGTTATCTTTGATTGTTGGGATTTCTGAAAAGTGTTGAATTCAAGCAGATAACAATGGAAATCTGCCATCAATTACTTTGAAACCAGTCACTTGTTTGAAAACACTCATCAAGTTGGCAAGCCAACCAAAAGCAAAATCTGCCACTCCTATCTTATCTCCCCCGAAGAATCTCTTTCCCTGCAGCTCTTCTTCTGCTAATTTCAAGTTTTCCACTAATTCTTCCATGGCTTCCTTTCTTTCTTTTCTTTCTTTGGTGAAAACACTCCATATTGATGGTAAAAGCTGCAATCAGGAATTTGTAAAGTACTATTCACCGTTTGATGAATGTGAAATCCTAGCAAAAAACCATTACCTTTTCATCATTAAATTTGGCCCAAAATCGTTGCCTGGCTTTCTCCAAAGGATGTTGGGGCATTATGGGATTTTGGGTCCATGTTTGATCTATGTATTCTAGAATGACAAGTGATTCTGAGATGGGTTTTCCATTGTGAACAAGCACTGGAATTTTCTTGTAGATGGGATTCAGCTGAAGAAGCAAAGCACTCTTGTTGGACGGATCTTCATCTATTGATTCGTATTCAATACATTTGAGCTTCAACGCCCATACTGCCCTTAAACCAAAAGGGGATGACCATGTCTTCAAAAGCTTCACTTCTTCCGCCATTGTTGTCTCCTATCTCATCTTTCACACTATAACATGATAATATATATACATTTATATTTACAATTTATTCTTCTTGTAACTTTATATTATAGCAATCTTCATCAACATATTTTATCTCTAAGTAAAAAACCAAAAAAATTCAATTTTTAATTTGGAGATGAAATTATTATTTATATTAACGTAAAAATAATTTAATTTGATATAGTTTATAATTTATTTAATTTGATTGTCGTATTTCATTCTTTTTTTTAAGTGATTGTATTACTTCATTCTTTAATCATGTAAATTAAATTTTTAGTGCACTTAGAATATTTTGTGTATTCTAGATTGAATCTTAGTACAGTTGACATAAATATTGTTGTCAATACAAGAGCATGTGGGTTTGAGTGCACTTGAATGCATTATTTTCCTATTTATGGGTTGCGAAGGAATTATGAGTAGTTTTAGGCATTATATTAAGTTTTTTTGTTTAAGTTTACTCAATAATTGCTATTGGTGTATTGGTAAAGAATTTGTTTATAAATTCATTAAAACATGTTTAATCCTAGACATGTTAATTTTTAAGTTTTTAAATATAAAAACTATATAAAAGAATGGAAAGAAAGAAACGCCATCAAAATAATAATAGCAGTCATTTGATAAAATAGTATATTAGTCATTTTGTTTAAATTAATTAGAGTTTCAGTATACTTGAGAGTTTTATTTGGATGTACTTAGCTAGCCTTGTTTGAAAAATCCGTAGTTTGGAAACGATTTTCTTGTATAGCGGAAAATTAAAATTTTGAAAATTGACTCGGTTTGTGATATTTACAGCAGTAAACCCTATCCAAATTCGTACCTGTCTTTTCAGCTTAGCAGACATTCATTGTTCCCAACTTTCAATCGAACGGTCTTCTTTACTATTATTTTACCATGAACTATTTCGAGTGTGGGTTCAAACCAATTGAATCGAAATATAGAACTAGAAAATGTTTTCTCTCATTTTGGGGTGAAAACAAAAATCCTCTCTTCTTAATAAAAACCAATAGAATTTTTATTTCAAAAAATATATGTAATAGTTGAGAATAAATTCTCTTGACAGAATAAAAATCTCTCAAAGCTGTATCAATAGCTTTACTGGTGCCATCTACTTATAGGAAGAGAAGGTAGAACCCTTGTTGAGTTGTAGTGGTTTATTTTTGTAACACCCCATACCTAGTCTAGTCGCCGAATCCGGGCTATGGCATGCCACAATAGCCACCTAAGTGACTCTCCATTAACACCCAACCTAACCTCTATCACACCACGATATAGAACAAAAAATATGCTTGAGATGTTAAAGTGCAGCGGAATATCATATAAGTACTTACACAAAACTTTTTTAAACAAACTTCCATTCAATACAGCTCGCATGTTATACAAAGTTCGCATTCAAATTAGAGTTTGCATACATAAAATGTAAGGGTTCACATACAAATATTAGTAAGGCTTCGCATATAGAGCTTGTCTACCAATTATAAAAGGGTTCATAAACTATTCTTATAGAGTTCGCTTTACAGTTCTCATGAGGTTCGCATAATTATTTCATTAAGAGTTCACATTCATAGGGGTTCTATGTCTTCCTAACAGGGTTAGCCTTGCAAACAGGGTTTTCATAGACAATAGTTTCCTTTAGCAAGGTAAGGTGCATGAACTACCCCTAGGCATATAGCTTCTGCGAACTCGATTCGTAGGGTTTTCTCCTATTCTGCTTTATCAAAATTCATTAAAGATTCGCTTGAAAGCAACTTGCTAATTGTTAGGGTTCGCACCTTGTCACTTCATAGTAATTTTGGTGAACTCTTTATAAGTTAGTCAATTTGATTCGTTAGATGTTGTTGCTTATGGTGATCACTATGTATAGCAATTGAAATACTTTAATATGAACTTATAATTTGAATAAACATTAAAGTAGACATGGTATATACTTATGTACTTGAAACTTAGATGTTTATGAGTTACTATAGGTTCACAAATAGAAGCATTAAGCGAAACATAAGGGGTTATTAAGAAAATAACTAAATCCTAAGACAAACAACAAAGTCATTAGAAAGATATCTCTAAGCCCTTGAATAATTCCCATATTGCCTTTAATCCAGAGTTCATTTGTACTACCTTCATAGCTTATACACTTCAACTAGATCACTCACCATGCCACTGCTCATCATGCGATCTAACTATCTATAGTGTTTAGAAAAGAGTGCGTGAGTTCTTGTGGGCTCAATGAATATATAGGAATGAATTTCCACAAAATACATAAAAAAAATAAGTTAAACAAAAACTTTCAGCAAAGTTACAGAACTTTTGAACACAATTCACCATATTTAAGAGAAGTCCGGTTCGCAAATACCTACTATCAAATAGCTTAAAAATAGTAAAGTAAGTTATTTCAGAAATCATGAACTTATTTCCCTATTGGGTAAGTGGATCTCCTTATAACACGTAGAATGACTCAAAGAGTTTTAACATATCTCATAAGTGTAGCATAAAGCTAAACAAAATCCAACACACCAACATGTCCCAGTGAATGGAGCTTAGCTTGATATTCTCTTATCTCTACAAACTATCCCAGGTCCTCTCCCTTGAATCACAAAACATAAAGGTGAGTACTCACAATCCTATGGCATTCCATTTTATCCAACTATTTCAAAAAAACATATATGTCAAAGCATGTCCTTAAAACACAGAGCTTGTACAATGTGAAGAGCTCGTAGAGCACTTGTTTATATTAAGCTCGTATTATCGAGCTCACATATAATTTTTCATAAAAACACATATTTCATCTTAAACACAAAAAACAAAGGTTTAATGAAGGCTTACTCTCGGAACTTAGGTTAAAACCCTAAGCTCCTAAGTAACATTAGGGTTTGCCCATACATGTCGTAATCCCTAAACACTCGCCAATTTACTAAAAACCTTTAGACAAGCTTTGACTTTTTCTTGTCCTTGCTTGTAGATGATTCTGTCATGTTCGTAATTTCATAAATATACACAAGTCACTTACAAACAAAGCACATAAAAACTCATACATAAAAACAAGTGTCCCTAGGTTCACACATATTGGTCTTTTGGTGAACCTAGTCCCCTTTGTTGCGAATTCTTCTAAACACAATTTAGGAACAATCTTACCTTAGATCCTGAAAGCTAAGTGCTGGGTTTTCAAATCCTGATAATAGAATATTTGATGATGAATTTGAGAGAATTTTGTTGTATATCAGAATATAAAATTTCTAAATGGAAAGTGCTTAATTTATAAACACTGAGTGTTCTAATGTTCTTAGAATACCCTAATCAAATTAGAAGTAGGAAATAAGTTACATGCATGGATCATGTTTCGAAGAGAAAAGTAAGTTGGCTTTCCTAACTTTGGTATAATTAATTTTTGACTACTCCTACATTTGACTCTTGCCCTAATTTAGTGATTACAACTCGCCAGGCCCATTCGCGAACACTATCTTACATGTCCACTGGCGATCCTTTCATTACCAAGCCTACTGGCGATCACAGTTCTCTAAATCCACTAGTGAACACCGGCTTGCCAGACCAAAAATTGAGCACCAACTCACTAGACCTTCTAGAAAACTCCAGCTCACCAAGCTGAACTTTTAAGCCTTGTTTTAGGATGTTACAATTTCAAATTGAAAAATATTATCCTACCTAGAGTAGAATTAGGGTGGATGGCACACCCTAGTATTCCTACTAGGGTTGTCGCCCCCTTTATGTCCATGAGAGGTTTTTGGGCCTCTCTCACATCGGGTCCAATTACGAGTACTTCTTGAGCCTTTGTGACCCAACATTCTATAATGTGATTCAACCCGATTTAGTTTCTTTATTTCTCAATATAAACTTTAATATTTATATATAAATAATTTTTATAATCCCTATTTTACCCCTAACAAAATTTTGATGATTTTATCGTCGGTAAAATTTTGACGATTTTGTCCCTGGGAAAATTTTGAGAAAATATGTTCAATATTTCATAACTCAACATATTCACTATATTTGAATGATTTATTTTCATTTTCAAGCTTAAAAGTAGTCCAAAAACATAAACTCATTTTTTTATATTTTTTAAGTGATTCATATAGGATTGAAATGGATTATTTCCATTTCCATTTTCATTTTCATTTTAATTTTTTGAAATCTACATTCATTTCCAAATGATTTTATTTCTCCATTTCAAAGAAAAACATAATCATTCCAAAATGTTTTTAATTTCTCTTTTGTTATTCATTCTATTTATTTCTATTTAAACACACAATTCATTTCTAGTTTCAACAAGCTAACGGAGGGACCAATTGGACATATATAGTTGAGGATTAAATGATTTATAATTAAATTCTGACTTTTCACCTATTAATTGTAATGGCCCGATTTAGGGCCTAAACAGAATAGTGGTTTTGGAACCACGAAACTGAAGTAGAAAGATTTATTGCAATAACATTTTGAGGCCTACTGTATGATTGAATAATTGTGTGAAAATTTCATTAAGAAATTTTACCAATAAAGTGTTCAAATTGATTAGTAGGACTAAATTGCAAAAGGTGAAAAATGTGCATTCTAGAAGCTAAGAGTGTTTAATTGAAATAAGTTTTTAAATTGGAGGTCCTTAAATGGTAATTAGACCATTATACTTAGATGGATAAAAATGGACATGGTAGGATAAAATTTCAAAGTTTGTCATTAAGGGCATTTTAGTCATTTGGTAATTAAATGAATTAAAAAGCGAAAATAGGCCAAAATCTTGTCCATCTTCTTCTTCCTATGGCCGAATGTCACAAAGGACTCCATGGCTAGGGTTTTGGTCACTTCCAAGCTTGATTGTAAGTGCATCCTAGCGCCGTTTTTAATGCTCTTTATGTTTTTGAAGACGTTATCACCTGATTTGCCTATTTCTACCATTATTTTTAAGTAGGGTTCATGTTTAAAAATTTACCCATGTTTGACATGTGTGAATTTTGATGTCTAATGGTAGAAAATAAATGATGGGCGTTAGATAAACGACTTTTGTTAAGTGATTTTCGATGAAAATGCCTAATAGGACCTATTTGTAAAATAAAGTTATAAAATGTGTACAAAAGTGTGAACAAATGAAAAATGTGGGTTGGTATGTGTAGGAAAAGGGTTCAGCTAGGCTTGTATCTTGAAGAAATTGAATAGATTTCATTTTACGAGCCTAGAGACTAAAGTGTAAATAAGTGAAAAGTTAGGGGCAAAAATATAATTTTTCCATAATATGATTTTTGGACTAAGTTGGATAATGTAATAATTAAATAAGTTAAATGTGATATTATAGATTGAGAAAAACGAGGTTTGCACTTAGAACGGGAGAAAAACGAGAATTTGATGATTTGGTCCTTTTCACCAATTTCTGTGCCGAGGTAAGCTCGTATGTTAGTAAATATTGTTGAATTGTGTTAATTATGTATTATTATCATATATTCGATTAAATTCGCGAAATTTAAATTAAAGGTTCAAAATGAGTAAAAGCGCAGGATCGATCACGATCGTTTAATTGCTAAATATGAATTGACAGTGAAAGACCATGGTTAGACCATGGCAATATGAGATATGTGATTCCTATATAAGACCATTTCTGGGATATGGCATCGGGGAGATATGTGATTCCCGTGTAAGACCATTTCTAGGGTATGGCATCAGCGAGATATGTGATTTCCGTGTAAGACTGTAGTTGGGCTATGGCATCATTGTGTGATTACATGTACGACCATATCTAGGATATGAGATTATACTATGCATATGTGATCCGGGTGCTGGTCTTGTACGTCCTACTAGTGGCTAGGTACTCCGGCTTATGATATAAGAACCTGACAGCTTGTGTAAGTAGCACTGTGTAGCTACGTCCCGATCGTCAGCTTGTGTGAGCAGACCCATGAATAGCTCGAGAGTGAGCATATATGTGTTATGTGATTATGTGAATCGGGTACTGGTCTTGTACATACTACCGGTGGCTGAGTATACCGACATAAGTGGCAGATACTCGTCAGCTTATGTAAGCAGTACCATGTAGCTATATCTTGACTATCAGCTTGTGTGAGCGGACCCGTTGATAGTTTGAAAGTGAGCAATTATGTGATATGAAAGTGAGGTAGAATTGGCTACATTTGTGGCACTTAGTGTGCAAAAATCCCAAGTATCTGACATTATTATTTTGAAAGATTCAACGGCAAAATCAAGATGAGAATATAAGTACAATAGAAGATAAGTAAAATATTAGACCAGGTATGTTTGAGAATTGAATGAAGGTGAATTGATGAGCTTACAGTGTGTTATGTATATGAAATGAGAAAGATTTGTGTATAAATATGTTCCATGCCATAATGTGTTTATTTGGCTATATTGAATTATGGATTGAATGATATATGAGATATGAGTATGGCACATTGTGTGTGAAATACTGTTATTCGATGATATTTAATATGATTTATTTTGGCTAAAGTAAAAGTAACTGATATCGGATTGAATGAATTTATATAGGTATTCGATTATGTATGTATAAAGGTGAACAAATTGATAACAAGATATATTTGATCTGTATGAACATAGAATTGAATAAATTCGTGAAACTTTTGGTTGATCATGTGCTTGGATCAATGATATAAAGGTGAAACTAAATGAGTTTCCATTATAGTAATGAAAATGCTTAAAAAGCATTTATTTGTTAAGTAGTATTTATTTTCATATGAACTTACTAAGCTATGTAGCTTACTGCACTTTCCTTTCCCATGTTTTATAGTGTTGTTAGGTTACTTACTAAGCTATGTAGCTTACTGCCCTTTCCTTTCCCATGTTTTATAGTGTTGTCAGGTTAGCTCAAGTTGGAGATCGTCGGGGATTCTATCACACTATCAAGCTAACAATTCGGTATCAATGTTTTCAAGAATTTTAAGTTTATGGCATGTATAGGGACTAGTTTACTTTGGTACATAAATTATCATTGATTAACCAAGTGTGTCGATTAATATTGGAAAATGGGGTTGTAAACCTATTTATATGTGCATACATAAGTTAATGCCTTTTCTGTTGTGGGAATGCCATATTCAGGCCATGATTGTGGATGTTTGATTGCCAATTAATGCCTTTTTAAATTCTATTGAGATGTATAAGTATGTGTGTGAAGCTAAGGGTGGCAAATGGCTTGGAAAATAGCCTTAAAATTGTCCACACAAGTAGACACACAAGCGTGTGTCTAGGCCATGTGTGACACACGGTCGGCCCAATGGGCGTGTGAACAGGCCGTGTATCCCCTCCAACTTAATTTTGAGAAACAGAATGCCCAGTATGGAGCACACGGGCAGAGACAAGGGCGTATGTCTCAGCCATGTGGACAGAACGGCCTTGGACATGGGCGTGTGCCAAGGGCGTGTGAAGTCTACCCTTATTTTTGTAAGAATTTAATTTGTCACACGGCCTAGCAGACGGGCGTGTGGCTTGGCCGTATGTTTTCATTTGGCTGATGACATCATAAATAGAGAGTTACACGGGGTATGGACACAGGCGTGTCCCATATCCACACGAGCATGTGACCCCTGTTTAGGGAAAATTTTTTATAAATTTTTAAAATTTCTAAAAGTTCTCGATTTAGTCTCTAACCCCTTCCAATGTATGTTTAGGGCCTCGTAGGCCTGTGATAGAGACATTAGGAATATGTTTGAAAGGTTTTAAATTGTATGCAAATTTTATGACTCGGCTTTGTATGTTTAAGTGTGTGTAAGTCCAGTAATGCCTCAAACCCTATCCCGATATCAGATACGGGTAAGGGGTGTTACATTAATTATACTCATTTAGTCATGAAGCGATTCCACTATAGTATCATGATTGAGTTCTCCCTAACGACATACCATTACGAAAGCAACTACTCAGTGCTTGTCCAACAACCTTGTCATAAGTGTGTTACCGTCATAGGATATCATTGATCTCTTTGGGATAATACCTGTCTTCCTAATATGATCCCTTTTTATCTCATGATAACCATCACATCTTCCTTCATGAAAAGTCAATCACTATCAAATAGTGATCAAGTCATCCATCATAAAAATTGGCAACCTATGGTCACGTTTACTTTTCATCAACCATGCAATGCCAATATGATGATATCGTTTACCCATGTTTTGGGTTATGAATTTAACTATTGTGAATGACGCTACATACCATAGATGTCATACACCCAACGCACTAACTTTCTATTCCTTATATATTTGAACCTAGGCTTTTACTTACGTCAAGGTGTACGAGTCACAAATACATAGTCAGCCATCCACTAAGGATTTAGGTATGCCACATTATAAATGTCACAAGTCAATAAATTCATAAACGAATTTAGGATCTATTCTACTTAGATCCTGCCCAATGTATTGTTAGTCTAGTTAGTCACATCTATGTCTCTATCTTCTAGAAGTCATTTGCACCATTCCCAAGACAAGGCATCTCTCCAATTAGACTTGATAGATGACATGTTAGTCTTTTAATCAGTTTGCTTATTTTCGATTAGACCAAGTGTAACACCCCTTATCCGATCCTATAGTCGAACCCAAGCTATAGGATGCTACCATAGATAATCAAGCATAACACAATCAATTTTGTCTTTAAACATTTCATTAAATAATAAACATGATATAATCCAAGAAAATATGGTTTATAAACATATTTGAGTCCCAAACGAACTTACGAAACTCTTAGACCAACTTAGAAACAAATCAGGACTAATCTGAAGCTTTTATGAAAAGATAAGGAAAAAGAAAAAACAAAGGTCACACGGCCATTTGACCAGGTCGTGTGATAGGCTAAGGCCATGTGGGATTAAAATACATAGTCGTGTAGCCCAACCGTGCATGGGAACTAAGATCGTGTATGTAGAGTCACACGATCGTGTCAACAAACCATGTAACTAGCTATGACCATGTTGGACCTAATTATAAAACTTTGTAAATATTCACATGGCCATGTATGGCATATGGTCGTGTGTCAGACCGTGTGTTCCTAAATGAAACCTTACAATGCAAGTTACCACACCAAACATGCAAATATATTAAAACCATGCAATATACCATTTATCAATTTGTTCAAAAACATTAAAAGCATGTCAAAACAGTACTTATATCATTCATCCTAAGTTTCAACCAATTTGCCACAATTGACACCTCAATTCAACAATCCATATCCTAACATTCATCATTATTTATGCTTCAATATTCATACTTAACATTCACATATGTTCATCATTTCAAATGTCAAGATTTCATCAACAAAATTCCGCCTTTCTAAGTATCAATACTCATCAAGTAAAATACACATTATTGACCAAAACATAAATGCAACTCATGTTACAAATCAACCAAAATAAGATCATCAGTTCCAAACATTACACTTATATCCACATCATCATCATCATTATACCAAGATCATGAACATCCAAAATAACTTAAACGCAAATACAATCCTATATACATGCCACATAATTAAATCTGAAGTAAATAAAGATTACCGAATCAGAGACTAGATAGCGTGAGCTCCAAGTTGATCAGACTAAGGTGTTCCACAAAATAACCTATTTAGAGATAGAAAAGAAAACAAGATAAGCATTACAAATGATTAGTAAGCTCATATGAAATTCATTTAACCTACCTCGATAAATTTACAAATAAATTATGAAAACCTTATGTAACATGTACGAATATCATTTGGCATCCTGTTGCATCCATAAGTACATCACTTAACATTTATGAAGGTTAATACATTATATTACACAAGCTTATAATATAACAATTTATCTTTAATTATATCTAAAACATATTTGACCAATTATAACTCAAATCATTTTGTTTATTTATCATTCTCAACTTAAAACAAAATAACTCACATCAGTTCACATATAATTAAATAGACTAGCTGCTATACATTTCCCTGTTATTACAATTTAACAACAACATATGAGATTATCACATACGAATCAAATAACATTTATAATGATACCATTTAATTTATATAATCAACATTCAGCAAGTACAATATTTATGTCATTACATTCTCATGTATCCATTTCATATTCAATATTCACATTATTTAAACAATTTCCTTTCATATCGTGTTTATTTTCATCGCTCGGAGAACTATAGCGAATATACCTCGGATACACGAGATAATAATGATCACACAAGCTGACAATATGGATATTAACCATTACTCGATGTTGCTCACACAAGCTATCGAGAATCTACAACAAATGCTAAATTCTAGCCATCAGTATGGTATCCACCACTGGTACATAGTACTTGATATATATAACACCGACACAAAGTGCCTGATAAATGTAACACTGGTACAAAAGTACCTAATAACTGTAATCATAGGCATATAGTGCCTAATAAACCCTAAATATATGTCATTTGTATCCTAGCTATTCACCAAGTTCACATAGGCCTTGTATGATGTATTCAATCCTTTCTATTCTTTTTAACATTTTTGTACACATATCAAACAACCATATACTTATTCATTTTCGTTCACTTATCAAATAACCATATACTTGTTATTTAAACAAATTAACATTTCATAATCATTTCATATCATATAACCATTTGTATTAGCCCAATATATCATTCTTTACGCTATAGTTCTTTTGATGCCAATAATTATTGTATTAAAATAATTAAACTATCAAGCGATTAAATAACACAATAATAAATAATCATTAATAAATTAAGTCTCACACGAAACTTACCTAATCAAAATCAATAATGAATACGACACCAAAAATTTTTAGGCAAATTTTTCTTTTTTCGCATTTATCTTCCGATTATTTTAAATCCCAATATACAAGAGCTTTGTTTTTGCCGAACCTCAAAGCTTAGAAATGGTGTTTTTGTTTCCTAATTTCGATGGAGTGAGCTATTGGAGAAGATGAATTAGTTTTTTTTTAACTACTTTAACATATATTTTAATTCTAATTAAATATTATATAATTCATATTTTAACTTGATTTCCTCCACTAATCGCCGGCTAACTTTTAAAAGGTCTAAATACCATATAGTTTCTCTCACAATTATTAAATAAGCCATTTAATTAATAGAGATTAATAGTGACTAAATTTTACCTTTTTTATAATTTAGTTATTTTTCTTTAATTGATCAATCAAACATCAAAATCACTTGTCCAAAATTTATTCCACTTATATAATAACTTCATAAATATTCAACACTAATATTTATGAACTCGGATTATGAAAACGAGGACTCGATACCTTATTTTTCAAAATCACTGACTTTCGGTACACACCAGTTGTACCATGACTAACTAATCAATTAAAAAAATTTATTAGATCAAAATACAAGATAGTACTAAAATAAATTCATAAATATTATTAAATAATATTTATCAACTCAATCATCAGAATACGAAGTCCCAAAACTATCATTTCTGATACCACTAAAAAATGGAATGTAGTACTAATGACATGTTTAGGTTCATCTACTAATACAACTTGTCCTTTTGTACAAAGATCCGACCACGTAATACTGCTTAGTATTAGTTAAACATTTAGACAACCAACGGGTAACATTTTCTTTCATTTTGCTTTGCGCATGAAAACCATGTGATGACAACTATATAAAGTATATTAATGTAATTAATGAATTTATTTTATTAGCCAATTTGTTCGAAAAAATTACAAGTTTACAAACAAGTATACTACACTTAAGGCACCAGATCCAGCAAGCCTGTATAAAGGTTTCTTCATTGTACACAATTCATAATTCATTCGACAACTTTTCTTAACAATCTTTTCTGATTGTGGGGATTATCCTCAAGCTTTTTCTTGCCAAGTTTTCTTTGTTGGAGGAAAAATTAGAGTCGTCTGAAAGGGGTTGTAGATTAATCTGGTTTCCAAGGTAGGACTTTTACGCACCACTTTCCATATTTTTCATATATCTAGTTTCGTTTCTTTGTTATTTTGTTCTGTTATTGTTTAATTGTTTCTAATCTTTAATTTGGATTCATTACCTTTTTTTTATCTTTTATTATTGTTTTTAAATGCATCTCGTTTTAATTCTTAGATTTGACTTGTATTTTGTTTGCCTTTCAAGTTGTGTCAAACTCCAAAATTTCCTTCATTTATCTAGATCTTTAGGTCAAATTCGCGATTTGGACAAACTTATGATCTTGTTCCACGAACATCCTTATTAACATTATTTTTTTATGTAAAATTAATAAAATTTTTCATCTTGTGAGATTTGAACTTGACACCATAATATTTAAAGCTTTTAACTATATAAGAGTCCATTTGAATTTTATATAAAAAATAATTTTTTTACATTTTTTTCATCGATTGGTAAGTGTGTCATGATCCGAATTCATTTTAAAATGAATTGGTTATTTATTTTTATCTAAAATAATCGAGAAAAAAGTGAAATTAAAACTAAAATCTAAATGGATGGACTAAGAAATTCAGTTTCTTTTGCTTATTTTATTGGGATTTTAGTAAAAAAAATGGTTCTATTAAAGAACAAAGTAAAAACAGTTATTCCATACACTTGGGTTTTTAATATATATTTATATATTTCGTTAAAATTGTGGAAATATTTGGTTGAAATTAACGAGAGAGAAAGCGGGCAAGGTGCTGGCCTAGGAAGCACTACAATCACTTAAAACAAACAAAAATGTTAAAATAACTAAGAGCCATAGAAAATATCGGATCGGATCAAGTGTTGATAGGCAATACGGAGAATGGAGGCTGGAAACGGTTGATACGTAAATGTTGAGAGCCGTCTAAGGTATTTCCGGTGGTTTGGAGGAAGAAAAGAAAGGTTTAGGCTTTGGTCAACTAAGTATTGACAATGAAACAAAGTTATAATAGAATATTATTACGTGGTAATAGAATAAAGTTGTAATGAAATAGAATAAATAAAACATTAGTTTCGTTGAATGCAATGGAATAAATATTATAATAGTATTTTTATGGTTTGTTCAATAGAAAAAATATTATAGTAGATTATGAAAAAAATAGAAATGATTAATACACTCTTCAAGATATTTTTAAAAATATTTTATCTAACCTGAATATTATGGATTGTATTTGAAGGAACTTGAAATTAGATTCACCAAAATAATATTTATTTTACATTAAATAGTCTAGATATTTAATATCAAAAGTTCTTGTTGTCTGCCCTATTAATTCTGAAGAAAATTGGCAAAGGAAAATTTTGAAATTTGATTTGTCATAATGAAATTGATACAATTGCACTAGGTAATAAACATGCTGCTAGGAGAACCAAAGCCTTTCTAATGTCAATGCAAAAAAAAAAAAAAAAGGTTACGTGTAGGGGTGAGCGTTCGATCGAATCGAATCGAATCGAATGAAAAAATTTCGAGTTAATCGAGTTAACGAATCATATTTTATCATCCTAATTTGATTTGAAATTTTCTTGAATCGAGTCGAGTGAAATGGAATTCGAATCGAATCGAATATATTTATTCGAGTTCAATTTTAAAAAATAATTTTGGGTCCTTATAACCACTGTCACTCACTGTAACAAAATTTGTCCATTGTAATCAATTTTTAATTAACTTTCATCACCTCATAATTTATTTATTAATGTTTTATATACGAGTTAGCTTCTTTACTTGCTTAGTTATTTCAATTATCGTCAGATTCTTGTTACTATGTATTTTGGAATTAAAAAATATATTAAATGTAAAAATGTGATTTTTCAATAAAAGTTATTTTAAAGATAAAATGTAAAATTGATACTTGTATAAAATTTTAACACGAATATTTTATGGCATCATAAATAATTCAATTTTAATATAAATATTCAATATGACTAAACAATTCAATAATATAAATAATATAAAATGTGAAATTTAATTTAATAATATAAATAGTAGATATAAATAAAATTATTACTATTTATGTTTAGAAATTTTTTTTTGGGTAATTTTGATTTTTTATTTGGGAGTAAAGGGTGAGAAGTAAAAGTTTAGGGGGAAAATAAAAAGTTTTGGGGAGTAAAAGTTTGAGAGAAAGTAAATAAGGGGAGTAAAATTTTGGAGGGAAAATATGAAAAAAAATTGGGGGACGGGTTTGGGGTAGATGGGGGGTGGGATGGAAAGGGAGTAAAAGTTTTAGGGGGAAAGTGGGAGGGAATAAAAATTTGGGGGCAAAATAAAAAGTTTTGAGGGTTTTTGGGAGTAAAATTTTTAGAAAAATAAATGGGAGAGTAAAATTTTGATGGGAAATTGATTTTGAGTAGATGGGGGGTTAGGATGGAAGAGGAGTAAAATTTTTAGAGGGAAAGTGGGAAGGAGTAAAAATTTTGAGAGAAAAGTAAAAATGTTTGAGAGTTTGGGGTACAAATGTAAAATATTATAGTTTGATATTCGAATTATTCGAGTTATTCGAATTTGAAAATTCAACTCAATTCAAACTCGAAATTTGAAAAAAAAATTTCAAGTTGATTCGAATAACTCGATTAACTCGAATAACTCAATTTGTTTAACTCGAAATTCGAATTTTTTTTCGAGTTTTTCAAGTCGAATCGAATTTTGCTCACCCCTAATTAAGTGGATTAGCATTAAGTTAAACTAATGTATCAACATTTGATTTAAAAAAGCACAGAAAATGCTTGAGAACATATCCATATAGACTAACTTTCTAACTTGATAGATATAAAAAAATAAAATAAAATAAAATAATTCACGTAACCGCTGATAAAATATAATAAAACAAACACTCAAAATATGATACAAGCAATCTTAATAAAATGAAAAAAACCAACTTTATAGTTATAAAAAGTTGAGAATTATAATTGCCTTTCTAAACTTATAGTTGTAAATATAAATGGTCACAATATATAATGACATACTTCAATGTCATAATCAACGATTTATAATATGCATGTACAAAAAGTGATGACCCTTCATAACATACTTTCACTCTACGATTATGTATACAGAAAGTTATATTAATACACTAGCACAACTACTACCTTTGTATCATAATTTGCACATACAAAGTATCCAACTTCTATGACATACCTCCATGTCATAATATCATCCTACAATTACATATACAAGATGTTATTTTCATCTACCACCACAATTATAATTTTTAATGGGTAGAACTAAATCTTTTCACTAGACTTAAGAAAACAAGCATTTGCGTTGGATGATCAAGAATTTTTCTCAGTGCAACATCTCGCTCATCCTCTATTAAACCTTTTATTTCACCTAAAGTCACATAATGTTTGTACCTTGAAAGGCAATGCTCCTACTTAATTTGAGGCCAACTTGCCTAACATTATCTCAAGCAATAAGGTAGTGTAACACCCCTCACCTGGTCCGGTCACCGAACCAAGATATAGAATGTTAAAACAACTAACGGAGCAATCACATATGATTCCAAGTTTAAATATTCAATTAAACAATAAAAACAATTCCGAATCTTTTTTTCAATTAAACATGAATTTAGTTCATAAATACAAAATTAACATTCAAATAAAACATAAGTCACACAATGATAGCCAATTTAATGCATAATCTTCAAATATAGCTTTTTACGAGCCTTAAAGAAGTGTGTATGCCATATTATCTACCTAGAATTTAACTAGAACTAATTTGCAACATTTCCAAAGTTATAAATCAATTAAAGCATAACTAAATTCTTCAAATAATCAATCATGCCATAAGCATTCAAATTTTATGGTATACAAATAAATTCGAGTCCTATTCGAGCTTTTGCAAGCTTTTAAGTTAACTCAAGTACAAATAAGGACTAAAGTGAAAACTTTTCAAAAAATTAAGAAAAAATTCCAAAACAGGGTTACACGGCCATATGCTTAGGCCGTGATACAAATGGATATAATCATTGAAGTGTGTGGACCTGAATGCAAAAAATCAATAAAAGTCACACGATCGTGTGGTTGGGCCATGTAAAAAATTGAGACTGTGTGATCTAAATGCACCTTATTTTCCAGTGGCACATAGTCGTGTCACAAGCCTGTGTGTGACACACGGTCATGTTGCTAAATCGTTTAGTACTGAAATATGTCATTGAAGTGCTTGTATCAAACCAACCATAAAGGCAAATTCAAAATTTCATTTTGACACTTTGGAAACCTATTTAAAACACTTCAAAGCCAATTTAAAACATACCATACAATTTCTTAAGAATGCGTAACCAATATGCTGCATTGGCACTATCACAAACAAGATCTGAGCATTTCTAAACCATGCCTTCTATTCAAAGATACATAAAAACCTAAGTTACAAAATCACGCACTATCAAAATAAACTTGCCAAATTCTTACTTTAATCAAATCCAAAACTTGATCAAATACACACTACCAATATAACCATCATTAGCATACATGTCTCAAAATTTCATCCAAGCATCACTCAAAAATCATCCTCTTTCACGATTCCAAATTATGAACCTTTCTACTAAACATTCACATGCCATTCATATCATCTAGGCATGCCATATAACTTTCAAAACCAACATTACATAATAACCATCTCATAACTTCTACAAAAACATCACTTGAAACTAAAACAAGAACATGTGAACACAACCAAGCCTATATACATATCATATACACATCCAAGACAAACATTATATATATGGATCAATTCACCATCAATCCAAAATAAACACATATTCACATTAAAACCTATACAGATTCCACATAACCAATTCAAGTATGATTCAAAATTTTATCGAGCTTAAAGTAGGATAGTGTGAGCTTCGGAGTGATTCGATAGACACGTTCTGCAAAAATGCTAACTATAGACACAAAAAAATGAAATAGAGCTACAAATGCTTTGTAAGTTCATAAGAATTAAATAATAAATTCACCTTATTTACTATTAATATAACGAGTTAACTCCTATATGACTTTCTTGTTTCCACATTTAACAATTACAAGGTGAGGTCACCAAAGGCAAGTCTCAAAGCAATTGAATTTATATAGTGCCAATCAACTCAATTCAATGTCACTTAATTAGCATCATTAAATACCTATATACTTCAGTTATATTATTCAATCATTATATAACGTATTAATTCGAGACACATATTATCTTTTTAGTCATATAACATTTTCAATTTAAAAAATTCAATCCAGATCAATGTTATTCCACCAAAACCTTTGAGAAGAAACAACATTTACATCATTCAAATTTCAAACACTAATTCCAATCACAATATATAATATAAAACAATAAGTTCCTTTAAACTTTAACCATTTAGCTTGATGAATTATAATAAGTAGATACGAATACTCGGGTAACCACCCAAAACACGCCTGATTGCTCAAACAAGATATACCATCCAAGAACATGCCTAGGCACTTAGTGCTAAGCCCGTAGGCTAAACATGCTTCCAAAAACACGTCTCGGCACTAAGTGCCAAACCCGTAGGCTACACATCCTCTCCCAAAAACACGACTGAATCATTGTGGATAGAACTTGGTAATTTGCAACAAATGTTAGATTCTGATACAATCAGTGAATAAGCAGTACGCTATCATCTCATCTCATATCGAACCCGTACAACGTACAAAATAACCCTATTGGCATTTTAGTTGTATCCTATCCTATGTTCCTCCAAGCTCAATACACATATCAGAACTTTTATTACAATTCATTCCATTCCTCACATTTGTATTTTTCCAATAATAATTCAAAATATAATCACATATCATTAATTTAGTCCACTTGATGTAAAACCAATATATATACCTTTTAACAATATAACATCACCATGTACATATCATACACTTCTATAACAAATTATACATTAATTCAATACCGTATATCTATCTATATTTATCACATTTGTCAATATAATTCTTTTCTCGCTTTTTTGTATTAGTTGTAAATAATTTAAAATTACATTCAACTATTGTAGAATCATAATTCAAGCATAATAAGAAAATACAGTAAGTTCCATATGAACTTATATGAAAACTTTGTAAACATTTAATGAAAATATTTACAATCTCATTTATGGAAATAAGGTCTCGATACCTCATTTTCCAAAACCATTGACTATAGGATCGAACCACTTGTACTTTAACTATCTACCGAATTAGCAAATTTATCAAATCAAAATCCATTATAACACTAAAATAAACTTATAAATATTATTAAATAATATTTACTAACTCGATCATCAGAAAATGAAGTTCTGGAACTACCATTTTTTATACCGTTGAAAATTAGGTTATTACAGGTAGCATCGATAAGTGAATTAGAAGAAAGTGATTCGCTTACCTCGAAACTCTTTCTTTTTATCTTTGAAAATGTAGAATCAACAGTATTTGAATTAAACAGTTGTGATTGTGTAGCCGAGACATCCATCTCATCTAGGGAAACATTTGCTTCACATCAATTGTCATCACTTCATTCTTTATTAATCCTTTAATTAGCAACATCCTCATCTTGTAATTCTTCAACTATATTAAAAGTTGTTTGAGCATCTTTTCTAGTAGCTTGATATTTTGCATGTAACACCCCTAACCCGTATCCGTCACCGGAGGGTTATGAGGCATTATAAGACAAGCACAAAATTTTTACAAAACTCATAAGTCATGATCTTACATTTGTGGAAGTAACTTATGTATGTATCCACTCATATGAGATTTCAAGCATTTATTTAATTAAGCATATGCGTATGAATAGCAAATACACATTGAACCGGATTACACCACATTGTCAACTAGAGTCGAATAGGCATACATCCCTACACCATAACATGTAACACTAGGCTTGATATACCCTACCTAGTTATAACTTATTTCTGATTCCACATTTTACTAGTGTCATGGAGTATTACAACGCTTAACCAAGCTTATAACACTATTCATTTGGTAATTTATCCTAAGCATAGCCGAATATAAGTCATTTTGTACTAATGAGTGCAAAAATTTATTCATATGACCAATTCAATACAACCATGATGCACACTTATCAAATAACATTCATATATTTGCATCTACTATGCGTATATATATCAATACATATATAAGGTAATTTGGCAAGCCATTTTCGCATGGCTATACATATATATACATCATCAAAATTACACTTATTAATCAACAAAAGTCAATCCTATACATGCCATCATCAAGTTTAGATACCATAAGTACCGAATGGGCTTAGATAGTGTGGACGACTTCGACTTTGAGATTCTCGAGACCATAGCTGACGAACGAGATCTATAAAACAGAGAATCAGGAGCAACAGAGTAAGCATTTTTATGCTTAGTAAGTTTTAAGCAATGAATTCATAAAAAAAATTTTTAAAGCATAGGAATCTTATTGCTTAACATCTTCTCTTTGACCGAAATGAACATGACTAAATTTACTACCATTTTTCATACTTGGCGTTTTAACTTCCCTTAAACATAAATTCATATCACAAAGATAGTTTCATTTCCTCCATTTAATTTCATCCCTTGGCCGAATGCATACAATTCAATTACAATGCTAAATTTATGCTTATACGCATACTCACATATTCATGTAACTTAACACTTTGACATAATAAGCTCATATACTCAAAATCAATCTTAACATGTTTCCACTTGAATCAACACTCATACATCATAAGTAGGTCATAAGCTTTCATGTAATCCTACACAATGGCCAGAACATCACCATCCAAATGTATTTTCACAATTTAAAACGAATCTAATTCACAAACAAGTATGTGGTACGTACCTGACTATCTTAGGGTAGTAAGCACATTAATTGATATTATTATGGCATAATCGTATATTTCCAGCATGAATGCCTTCGGGACTTAGCCCGGATATAACACCAGCACTAATGCCTTCGGGACTTAGCCCGGATATAACACCAGCACGAATGCCTTCGGGACTTAGCCCGGATATAACACCAACACGAATGCCTTCGGGACTTAGCTCAGATATAACACCAGCACGATGCCTTCGGGACTTAGCCCAGATATAACACCAGCACGAATGCCTTCAGGACTTAGCCCGGATATAAATCATTAAACCTTTGTGTATATTTATCCATTAAGTTATCATAGCTTATTTTCTAGTGATCATTCGGCTACATACCTTATACACAACTATCTCATAAAAATTTTAGGTAGTGTAAGGTCAATGAGCCGTAATTCATATATCATACACTAATAACATGCCATTTTAACTTTTTATGCTAAACTAAATTACTTAAAACTTACCTCGGACTTAACTGAGTAATTACGGGTTGGCTATTCCGTCACCTTAGCTTTTCCTGTATCCGAAGTTGATGCCCTTTGTTCTTGAGCTTAAAATCTAGCTATGCCCTTGACCGAATGCTTAAGTTTTTTTTTTTTCCTTCTTTTGTTTCGGCTAACAAGAACAAAAATGAACAAACTTTGTTCGTTTCACCATTTTCCTATTTTATTAATCTTATTTTATAAAATAAAGGCATTTAAACATAAAATGCTAATTTAAAATGCATAAATTGACTATCATCATCATTATGGCCGGCCACTACCTTGAAAAAGGGGGTATTTGACATGCAAGTCCCCATTTTCTAATCCATGTATTATTCAACCTTCTAAATTTATTCTATCACATTTTCAAAGTTCTCACTTTAGTTCTATTTCATAAAAATTCACATTCAAATGATAAAATTAAGACATGATATTTTCACACACAATACTTCACATATAATTGACATAAATTATAACATCTAATTTTCGTCGTGACTCGGTTTTGTGGTCCCAAAACTACTTCCCGACTAGGGTCAAAATTAGGGCTGTCACATTGCATATATGGTAGTAAGTTGCTAGTAATAAGGGAAACTTTAGATCCTGAATTGCTCGACTTCTTTATGACTTTATTAATATATATATATATATATATATATATATATCATTAACAATACATACTATAACGATATAAGTAAGTCAAAACATGGAAAGAAATACTAAATAAATCTATATGACTCCTACAACACATTGACCACCTCTAGACATATCAACGTCCAGAGTAAGAATCCTATACAAAATATATGAAATAAGTGGTATTTGTAAGTACATGAATCAGGTTGTAATATAGTTACAACGAAGTATGTAAGTACTTTGAGGATCGTTCCCAAAGGAGGCGAGTACTAAATTAATCCTAATCTAAACACAAACAAATCTAATTAGTACTCTAAATAAATTATATTACGAATAAACATAAAGATAAATTTTTAGGGTTTGTATAATAGTAAAAAAAATAACATAAATGAAGAGACTTTGAGACACTGATTATGCAAACTCAATCAGATCTAGGCATGGGTGATTAGCTCGCTTTAGTAATCATAATTAACTGTCCCTTCAGGTTTCTATTCAATAAACTAATCGTCACCCTAACAGGATCTCTTCATCTTCCACTAAACTAACAAGTCGCCAAGAACTACTTATCTCTCGACCTCATAGTCCAAACTAGTTAGGGGCTAAGGTGTTCATAGATAGACCAAACCAATTTTATGTTAATTCCCACCTAGATGTGTAACACCCCTTACCCGTATCCAACACCAGGACAGGGTACGAGGTGTTACCGCATGACAACACAACTAACCATATATTATTGAACCATAAACTTCACTCTAATTTTAAAACGTTTCAAATTGCACTTTAAAGTCCCTTATATAGGGCCTATGAGGCCTAAAACATACTTCAGGAATGATTTGGGACTAAACTGAGACCTTTAAAACACTTATAAAATTTTCTTCAAGTTAGTGTCACACGCCCGTGTGACTCGGGACACGCTCGTGTTGGTAGGCCGTGTGATCACACATGCCCGTGTCCCAGCCCGTGTTAAAAATATCGAGCATTCTATTTATAACGTCAACATCCCCTTAAGGGCACACGGCCAAGTCACACACCCATTTGCTAGGTCGTGTCCCCTACACGGTTGAGACACACAGCTGTGTCCCTGTCTATGTGACCGGCACTTAGGCTATTTTCCAAGCCCTTTTGTGCTCTAGACACTTAGGCTATTTTCCAAGCCTTTTTGTGCTCTCGACACTTCGCACTCAAAAAAAATTCATAACATGCATCTCTCCTTTGATTGTTCCGGATTTAACCAACAAACCTACGTAATATACCTAACCACATCAAAGCCTTCCTATGCATGTATAAGATAGGTTACATACCCATAACCATTATGAACCATGTCTTATGGCTATATATAATGGAGTACCATCAACTGATACATTTAACCAACTCACAATGATACATGTTACTATAAATAAACCATTATACATGCCACTCACTTAAAATACTGCTCCGACGATCTCCAACCCCGAGCTAACCTGACAACACTAAGAGAAAAGAAAGGAGGGTGTAAGCTTTATAGCTTAGTAAGTTGGCACACAATAATAATCAATTTAACTAGGAAGATATTTCAATAATTTAATTCTTACTCAAGTCCAGCCTATACCATCTTCTTGACTCATGGTCGCTAAATTTATTATATCTGGAGTTATCGAAATCCAAATTTCGATCCGCTAATTTTCTTGTAAACTAGACTGACATACTTCCTTACCATAAAATTTCTAGAATTTTTGGTCTAGCCAATCAATATAGTTTATTCATTAAAGATTCCCCTATTTTGCTATTAAACAACTCTAACTCCTCTTCACTAAAAATAAAATATCTCATCATATAGAATTCGGATAACCATCCCATTTGTTTCTCTTGAAAATAGACTCATCCGGGATTCTAAGAATATAAATTACACACCATAACCATTTTCTTTTACAATTTTTAGTGATTTTCTAAAGTTGGAACAGGGGATTTTTGAAACCATTCGGACCCTGTCTCACCAAAATTTAAATATCTCATAACAAAAAATTCATTTACTCACACCGTTTCTTTTATGTGAAAATAGACTCGATGAGCTTTAATTTCATCTCTTATTTAGGATTTAATCCCCTTTTCACTATTTATGGTGATTTTTTCAAAATCACATAACTACTGCCATTTCAAACTATTTTACTAGAAATTCTACTCTCCCATATTTTCTCCATATTATTATCATAAATGCACACATAACATCAAGTATGTTTAACACCAGCCATTCAAAAGAATAATCATCACCAATATTTACGAGTATTCATAGTAACATTTACTCCGTATCAGCCTTACCACAATTTCAATCCCATATCGAGCACATTGCCCACAACACACCATTGCTCTCATATACATTCACAAAGTACACACCTGCACTTACATACCATATTATCACACCAAATCTCTTTATTAAGCTTTCTTGTTGAACTCTTCAGATTAACATTTGATACTTGGTGGATTACTTTATTATCACACCGACACATAAGCCCAGCTCTCAGGCACACATGGTGAAGATCACTTTATCACCTGTGTAACCTAGCCATTTAAGCTCATAGCCCTCGTGTGCACATGGTGAAGGTCACTTTATCACCCATGTGACTTAGCTACATATGACATTGCTCTTATATATACATGGTGAAGGTCACTATATCACCCATGAGGCATAGTCATTAAGTCCCATAATTATCATTGCACATGGTGAAGGTCACTTTATCACACATGTGGCTTAGCCATTGAGCTCCATAGCCCTTGGGTCTACATGGTGAAGATCACTTTATCACACATGTAATCAAACCACATTTTATCCGTATCACCTGTTATTCTCAAGGTTCAATCGGGAACTCTCGTTTCCAACATATCCGGTATTATAGAAGATTTTCAATATCAACATTTCATAATATCCATTAGAATCATTATTATACAAATAAAATGGACTCATTACTTACATATAAGCTTACAATTTCACCTAATCACCATAATCATAGAAAACACTTTAGACCACAACATCTCAATTTATTTCCATGTCACCTATGTCACCCTTTTACCATAAACATTATTATTGAATCAATTGACCAACATAATAATATACCAAACATGTAATTCAACAAAATTCAATGAACATCACAATTTATATTTTCAACATACTTTACGACATTATTTTATTATTATTATATCACCAACTTACCTCGAATGCAGAAGTAACTAGTTTTCCCAATTTGGTCCACAACTTTTATCCAAGCCCGAATCTCATTTTTCATGATCTATAACATCACAATTTACTCATTTATTAATCACATTATTCAGTGTGACCTAAAAATCACATTATGGCAAATTTACGTTTTTGCCCCTAAATTTTCACATATTTACACTTTTGCCCCTAGGCTCGTAAAATAATTTTTATTCAATTTACTTGTACAATGGACTTAGCCGAACCATTATCTCCCTATTCCAGCCCCTAATTCCCACTAAATCACATACTTATGCACAAATTTTCAACTTTCACATTTTAGCTCTTTTTACGGTTTTCACCAAAAATCACCTAGCAAACGATATTCACTACACTTTAAGCATTCATTTTCTACCATTAGACATCAAAATACATGCTTATTATTGATGGGTAAATTTTTAAACTCAAACCCTAGCTCAAAATATGGCTAGAAATGGCTAAACCGAGTTACCGGGATCTCAAAAATGTAAAGAACATTAAAAACGAGGCTTGGGTGCACTTACTATTAAGCTTGGAAGCTTGAAAACCCTAGCCATGGTGTCCATGATGATATTCGGCCAGCCCTTGTAGAAGATGAGCAAATTTTTTTCTTCATTTTCCCCTTTTAATTCTTTTAATTAGTAAATGACTAAAATGCCCTTAAAGGCTTTTCTTTCAAATTTGTCCTATTCATGCCCGTTTTTGTCCAAACAAAATAATATAGTCTAATTGCCATTTAAAGACCTCCACTTTAAAACCCCACTTCAATCAAGTACCTTTATGAAGAAGAACACACATTTGTCACCTTTTACAATTTAGTCCTAAATACCAAATTGAACATTCAATTGATAAAATTTCTTAACGAATTTTCCACACAAGTATCCAATCACATTATAAGCCGTAGAACTTAATCACAATAAATTTTTCTACTTTGGATTCATGGTTTTCAAAATCATTGTTCCGTTTAGGCCCTAATTCGGGCTATTATAACTCTCCCCCCTTTAGGGATTTTCGTCCCCAAAAATCTCACCAGAAGGAGTTGCTTTCATTCTCAATAAAACACTTTTACTAACTTTCCAGAATCACAAATCAATTAAACCTCCCATATCTCCTTCTAATTACTTTTAAACCTTAACACACAGTGCTGAAACAGTTCATTAGAACCTAAATTACTCACCACAAAATGCATATATATGCTCATTAATCCATCAAATAAAAACCCTGCTCATACCAAAATGATCATATGGATCCTTGCTAAACAATCAACCACAATCCAGATATTCCTTTTTGGAGATTATGACAATTCTAATTTTGAAACTTATGATAACTCAATCTAATCATCATTCCCATTCTGTCACTGACGGTATTAGCCTCGTATATCTATAATTTCAGCTTACTCACTATAAATTAGACATCCAAACATAACCTCACAATATCATTTATACTCAGTCACCTGAATATCTACTTACATAACTATTCATTTTATTACCCATGGATGAACAAATGTATTACTATTGAACCTCGTATAAAAATTTCTGAATAAGTTTTAGATTCATCAATATGTACATTCTATCTCAACATATCTATAACAACAGGAATAATTTCCGGCCTAGAATTTAGCATCAGAAGTGATCTTACTCCAAACTCATTGGAATTATTATTTACCACCACAGTTATGAGTTTCTCATTTTCACAAGGTAAACCTCATCTTAGCATTTAATATAGCTAGAATCTAGACCATCATCAACTAAGATCAATTAAGTACCAAGTGCTCATAAAAATACATAAAGATTTTCCATCCAGGCTTCTGTAACTAAAACTGCTTCTCAAATATTGGTCGAAAATTTTTCTCATAATATCTCATCATCTTAACCCATTATCAAGTCTTAAACTTCAAATCCCTTTTTCTGTAGCATTAGACACTTTAAACCGTTATGATTAGAGAGTATATGACATTCTTTCATCAAACACATGATATCATCGAACTCCCAACATAGACATAAAAGTGGTTATCTATAATTCACTTAGTCAAACAGTTCATTTCAATATGACTTTAATCGTCTGAACATGCAAACCATCATCTCATATTTCTATATTAGAACATATTCCAATCAGTTCAATAATACCATGCTAAAAGATCGCAAATTCTTCACTCACTTCAGACTGGACTTAGAACTAGGGCTGCGGTTAATAGTACTCTCATATACTTAGATCTTTGTAACCATGCATAAATCACTCTAATTTTCATAGTGTGATGACTTTATCAATCAATACAACTTAACTCACATTAATATCGTTTAATCAAAAAGATCCAATAAGCATACTTCTGTATCTAAATTCCCAGGATTTAATTTCTTTATTCAGACTATCCCTCAATACTTATATAAACCCGTAAGTGCACAAAATTTATTTTCCTAGTTGAGGGCATACTTAAATACATATAACTGTAACCACATCTCAATAAACTAGCTCACTCAATGAGAACAATCGGGTTGATTTGAACCATCAATGATAACATGTCAAAATACCCTCCTCGATTTTCTTACCACGTTTGTCAAATTAGAGAATACCTTACAGATTTGAGTACGTTGTTCACTTGACGCCACAGCCCAACTATGGTTTTTCTCATATCACAATGTCATAGCCCAGCCATGGTCTTACATGTCATTACGATGCCATAGTTCACTAGCCATGGTCTTACACGAAGTCTCTTATCAATGCCATGTCCCGGATATGGTCTTACATAGGATCATCTATATATATATTGCTATGGTCCAACCATGGTCTTACCTGTCAATTCCTCATCGAACAATTGTACTCATTTCCTACGTTCTACTCAATTTGACCTTTCAATTAAATTTTTATACCATTATAATACTCATGGCTCAAGGACAAAAGCATAAAACAAAACATCGTATTATCTCTAGTTTAGCACTTAAACATAAGATTCCACCATATGAACATACTATTCACACACATTCATATATATTGAGTACATAATATCATATACATGCCAATTAAACATAGAAAAATAAACATATCACCATATAACTTTCACCTTATTTGGCCTTTCCACCCTTCTCAATTCATGGTTATCTCATCTTATATATTAACACACACATATTATGAACTTCTTATCTCATCATCATTGTATTTGCTCAAATGCTTTAATATCACTTTCAGCATAATCGGATGTAGCTCGAGTAGAAAGTATCTCTGTCTAAATAGGATAGTTCTCTTCACGTCGGGAGCCATCACACTATCACCGATTTGTGGCATGTATAGCTAAACTTTCACACACGCTAGGTTAGTTTGAGAACCAACTAAATTATAGCTCTGATACCACTAAATGTAACACCCCTTACCCGTATCTGGCACCGGGACAACGTATGAGGCGTTACCGCATGACAACACAAATAACCGTACATTATTGAACCATAAATTTTACTCCAATTTTAAAACTTTTCAACTTCCACTTTAAAGTCCTATATATGGACCTACGAGACCCAAAACATACTTTATGAATGATTCGAGACTAAACTGAGACCTTTAAAAAACTTATAAATTTTTTCTTCAAGTCAGTGTCACTCGCCCGTATGACTTGGGACATGCCCGTGTAGGCAAGTCGTGTGATCACACACACCTGTGCCCCAGCCCATGTTAAAAACACCAAGCATTCTGTTTATGGCATCAGCATCCCCTTAAGGGCACATGGCCAAGTCACACGCCCGTGTGCTAGCCGTGTCCCCCACACGGCTGAGACACATGGCCGTGTCTCTGCCCGTGTGGCTGGAACTTAGGCTATTTTCCAAGCCCTTTTTGTGCTCTTGACACTTCACACTCAAAAACAATTCATAACATGCATCTCTCCTTTGATTGTTCTGGATTTAACCAACAAACCTACGTAATATACCTAACCACATCAAAGCCTTCCTATGCATGTATAAGATAGATTACATACCCATAACCTTTATGAACCATGTCTTATGGCTATATATAATGGAGTATCATCAACTAATACATTTAACCAACTCACAATGATACATGTTACTATAAATAAACCACTATACATGCCACTCACTTAAAACTAATAAGAATTGACATTACCCCAACTTGTCGAATTAATAGTGTGACGCTGCTCCGACGATCTCCAACCCCGAGCTAACTTGACAACACTAAGAGAAAAGAAATGAGGGTGTAAGCTTTATAGCTAAGTAAGTTGGCACCTAATAATAATCAATTTAACTAAGAAGATATTTCACATAATTTTATTCTTACTCAAGTCCAACCTATACTGTCTTCCTAAGTCATGGTCGCTAAGTTTACTATATCTAGAGTTACCAAAATCCAAATTTCAATCCACTGATTTTCCTGAAAAGTAGACTCACATACCTCCTTACCATAGAATTTTCAGAATTTTTGGTTTAGGAAAGCAATATAGTTTATTCATTAAAGATTCCTCTATTTTGCTATTCGACAGCTCTGATTCCTCTTTACAAAAAATCAAATTTTTTATCATATAGAATTCGGATAACCTTCCCATTGGTTTCTCTTGAAAGTAGACTCATCCAAGATTCTAAGAATATAAATTACACACCATAACTATTTTATACAATTTTTAGTGATTTTCCAAAGTTGGAACAGGGGATTTCTGAAACCATTCGGACCCTATCTCACCATAATTTAAATATCTCATAACAAAAAATTCATTTACTCACACCGTTTCTTTTATATGAAAATAGACTCGATGAGCTTTAATCTCATCAGTCACTCAGGATTTAATCCCATTTTCACTATTTATGGTGATTTTTCAAAATCACATAACTGTTGCCATTTCAAACTATTTTACTAGAAATTCTACTCTCCTATGTTTTCTCCATATTATTATCATAAATGCACACATAACATCAAGTATGTTCAATACCAGCCATTCAAAAGAATAATCATCACCAATATTTACGAGTATTCATAGTAACATTTACTTCGTATCCGCCTTACCACAATTTCAATCCCATATCGAGCACATTGCCCACAACACACCATTGCTCTCATGTACATTCGCCCAAGTATACACCTACACTTACATACCATATTACCACACCAAATCTCTTTATTAAGCTTTCCCGTTGAACTCTTCGGATTAGCATTCGACACTCGGTGGATTTTTTGCTCATGATCCCACCAATACATAAGCCCGGCTCTCGGGTACACATGGTGAATATCACTTTATCACTCGTGTGACCTAGCCATTTCAGCTCGTAGCCCTCGCCTGCACATGGTGAAGGTCACTTTATCACCCATATGACTTAGCTACATATGACATTGCTCTCATGTATACATCGTGAAGGCCACTTTATCACCCATGAGGCATAGTCATTAAGTCCCATAATTATCATTGCACCTGTTGAAGGTCACTTTATCACACATGTGGCTTAGCCATTGAGCTCCATAGCCCTTGGGTCTACATGGTGAAGATCACTTTATCACATATGTAACCAAACCATATTTTATCCGTATCACCCGTTATTCCGAAGGTTCAACCGGGAACTCTCGTGTCCAACACGTCTAACATCATAGAAGATTTTCAATATCAACATTTCATAATATCCATTAGAACTATTATTGTACAAATTAAATGGACTCATTACTTACATATAAACTTACAATTTCACCCAATCACCATAATCATAGACAACACTTTACACCACAACATCTCAATTCATTTCCATGTCACCTATGTCACCCTTTGACCATAGACATTATTATTGAATCAATTGACCAACATAATAATATACCAAACATGTAATTCAAAAAAATTCAATTAACATCACAATTTAGATTTCTGACATTCTTTACGATATTATTGTATTATTATTATATCACCAACTTACCACGGACGCAGAAGTAACTAGTTTTCCCAATTTGGTCCACAAATTTTATCCAAGCCCGAATCTCGTTTTTCATGATTTATAACATCACAATTTACTCATTTATTAATCACATTATTCAATGTGACCCAAAAATCACATTATGGCAAATTTATATTTTTGCCACTAAACTTTAACATATTTACACTTTTGCCCTTAGGCTCGTAAAATAATTTTTATTCAATTTACTTGTACAATGGACTTAGCCGAACCATTATCTCCCTATTCCAGCCCCTAATGCCCACTAAATCACACCCTTTATTCACAAATTTTTAGCTTTCACATTTTAGTCCTTTTTATGGTTTTCACCGAAAATCACCTAGCAAACAACGTTCACTACACTTTAAGCATTCATTTTCTATCATTAGACATCAAAATACATGTATATTATTCATTGGTGAATTTTTGAACTCAAACTATAGCTCAAAATATGGCTAAAAATGGCTAAACCGAGTTACCGGGATCTAAAAAATGTAAAGAGCATTAAAAACGGGGCTTGGGTGCACTTACTATTAAGCTTGGAAGCTTGAAAACCCTAGCCATGGTGTCCATGATGATATTTGGCTTGCCCTTGCAGAAGATGAGCAAATTTTTTTCTTCATTTTCCCTTTTTAATTCTTTTAATTACTAAATGTCTAAAATGCCCTTAAAGGTTTTTCTTTCAAATTTGTCCTATTCATGCTCATTTTTGTCCAAAGAAAATATAATGGTCTAATTGTCATTTAAGGACCTCCACTTTAAAACCCCACTTCAATCAAGTACCTTTATGATCAAGAACACACATTTTTCACCTTTTACAATTTAGTCCTAAATACCAAATTGAACAATCAATCGATAACTTAACGAATTTTCCACACAAGTATCCAATCACATTTTAAACCTTAAAACTTAATCGCAATAAATTTTTCTACTTCAGATTCATGGTTTTCAATACCACTGTTCTGTTTAGGCCCTAATTCGAGCTGTTACAAGATGAGTTGCTATGGTAATCAATCCTAGGGTTTAAGTTCTTCCTCTCCCAAATAGCTGATTTGCTAACAAAACCCTATACAACAAATACCTAGTCACACATCCACTTGCTAATACCCCATAAGAGGATTAGTTCCTCATGGATTTCATCAACACAATAAACTTGATACTAAAGATAAACATGAATAATGAATCAAGAGAAAAGGTTTAAGAGAATCCTAAATTATATTTGAATGAAACTCAAAATCCAAAAAGAGTTGATCAAGTCTACAAATCAGATCTCTCGACAAACACAAAGATAAAAATTAGAAATAACCTAAAACCTAAGAAAAAAGGACAAACTAAAAACTAAAAACTGAAATTACAAAGAAAAATCTAATGTATAAAAAGTTGTCCATCACAAGTGTTAAATGAGCTTATTTATAGGTTTAGGGTTGTCGTCGTCCTCAACCCTAGGTCAAATGATGCTTTAATGTTAAACATTTGATTGTGTAAACCAAAACGCCCATGCCTTGTAAGTGTTTCTCCTACAAGATTGATGTAGCGACACCCTAGTGCCTGTGTCGATACATCGAAGCTAGTATGCCCAGCTTCAGGGTGATTTCAAGGGTGTGTTGTGACATCCCTTGGCTCTGTCATGACACCGAAGGCAGTCTTAGAATTCTTATACTCTTCTCCCTATGTTGCGACATCAAACTCCCTGTGTTGCAACACAACAACTAGTATTAAATTTGTACATCTTCTAATGGTCTACTACACATTTACTAAGTATATTAGCTCACTCTTAGGCCTCATTCAGCAAAAGGTCAATAAAATACTCAAATTACACTTTTTATTAAATGTAAACAAAACTATGAAAACTTAATTAAAACATAAAAAAGTGCTAGTACTCAAGCTCTTCAAGTGTGAAAACTAGTTAATCTACTACACCAGATTATGGCAGATCAAACTCCCCTACACTTAAATTGTTGTTTGTCTTCAAGCATAGCTGTAATATCCCAAATTAGGGCCTAGTCGGAATAGTGGTTTCGTGACCACAAATCTGAGATAGAAATAATTATTTTATAATTATTTTGAGGTTTATGATATGATTGCATGATTGTGTGAAAATTTTGTGAAGAAATTCTATGCATAAAGTGCTTAATTTGAAATTAGGGACTAAATCGAATAAGTTGCAAAATTTGCATTCTAGAATCTTTTAGTATGAAATTGCTTTGGAATATTAATTAGGAGGTCTTAAATAGAAATTTGACCACCTTCTAAAATTTTGGACAAAAATGGGCTTGTACATGAAAAATTGCAAAGAAAGGCATTAAGGGCATTTTTGTCAAATGGTAAAGGTGTTAAATTGAAATGTGTTTTATTCATATTTTTATGGTTTACATTTTTATGAAATCATTTTGTAAAAAAATTTCGTATGAAAATTTTGACGTTTGGGCACTCAATTTAGTCAAAAGGACTAAATTGTAAAAAGTGCAAAAGTTGAGTTCTATATGTTAGAGGTGTCCAATTGTTATGAAAATTTAAATTGGAGGTCCTTAAATGGTAATTATACCATTGGTTAATTTATTGGACAAAAATGAACATGAAATGGGTGAAAAAAAATATTTTTAAGTTAGGGGCATTTTGGTCATTTAGTGATTAAATGAATTAAAAATCAAATTAAAAGCCAATTTTTGCTCATCTTCTTCCTCAAGGCCGAAAATAGCATGGAGAAACCATGGCTAGGATTTTTCAAGCTTCCAAGCTCGATTGTAAGTCCGTTCTAGCCCCATTTTTAATGATTTTTACGTTTTTGAAATCCTGGTAACATGATTTCTCTATTTCTACCATTTATTTGAGCTAGGGTTTGATTTCAAAAATTGACCCATGTTGAATAATTGTGTATTTTGATGTTTTATGATAGAATATGAGGTTTTAAATTATGTTAAACAACTTGTGCTACTCGGTTTTAAGTAAAAACGAGTAAAATGGCTTAATCGCTAAAAATACCTATTATTCATAAGTACATGTTATAGTGGGAATTTGAGGTTGCTGTTAGTAAATAAATGATTAACATGTCCTAAAACATAAGAATTATGGAAAAATTTTAATTTTCGAGCTTTGGGGCAAAAGTGTAAATAAGCAAAAGTTTAGGGGCAAAATTGTAATTTTGTCAAAATTTGAATTAAGGACTATTTTGATAATGTGAGTATTAAATGAGCTAAATGTGCTATTTTAGATCAAGAAAAACGAGATTCAAGTCGTGAACGAGGGAAAAACAAAGTTGTCGAGGAATAGGCTCGATTCCAAATATTTTGCCATAAGATAAGTTCATGTGTAAATAATGTAACATAATCATTATTTTAAGTTAATTGATGTTATTTATATGATATGCTGATTTTTATCATGAAATATATGCTTTGTGGTTATTGTCGAATAATATGCAAATTATGTGTGCTACTTGTTAAATATAAATTGCTACCGAGTATTGGTTTCGGTATTCTGTGGAAGACAGCAAGGATATGTGATTGAGAAAAATCCCATTTGAACCTTAGGAATAGATTAGGATACAAGTGACATGTCACTAGGATGGTTGGGCATTCGAACTCGTTGAGTTGAGTCCGGGTTCACTTATGGATGCAAATGTCCGAACTCGTTGAGTTGAGTCCGAGTTCGTGAGATGTAACTAGGCATCTGAACTCGTTGAGTTGAGTCTGAGTTCACTTATGGATGCAAACACCCGAGCTCATTGAGTTGAGTTCGAGTTCGTTTATGGGCGGGTTACATGGTCGTTTGATTACATATGTGGCACTTATGTGTAAATTATCCATGTATTCGAGTTATATTCCGATGTGTTAAACGGGTAAAAGTCTAGTGAAATGGAAGAACACTCAAGATGCAAGTGTCAACACACTTGAAGAATGCTTGAAATGTGCTATATCTTTGCTGAGGGATTCAGCCTATTATTGGTGGAAGACATTGGTTTCTGTGGTACCGAAAGAGAAGGTGACTTGGGAGTTCTTTCAAGAAGAATTTCAGAAGAAGTACATCAGTGAAAGATTTATTGATCAGAAGCGTAAGGAGTTTCTTGAATTGAAACAAGGCAACATGACAGTTATCGAATACGAAAGGGAGTTCGTTCGGTTGAGTAAGTACGCTAGAGAATTTGTTCCTTCAGAGGCTAAAATGTGTAGACGATTTGAAGATGGACTTAATGAAGACATAAAAGTATTTTTTGGAATTCTTGAATTAAAAGAAATGGTAGTGCTTGTTGATCGGGCTTGTAGGGCTGAAGAACTACTTAAAGAGAAGAAAAAGGTAGAATCTGAGACACGAAATTGGAAGAAAAGACCGATGAGCAGTGCACCCTTACAGCAACCCGGAAAATCAAGAAATATGAATCCTCGTTCCCAAGTTTCAGTTGGACAATCATATGGGAATTCTAGGAAGCAAAATGTGGGTCCTAAGTCCCAGACTACTTCGGCAGCTAGTGTAGGGAATTCGAGATTTGTTAAGCCCGAGTGCCAGCAATGTGGTAGAAATCATTTTGGTCCGTGCAGAGCAAATGAATGTTTTCGATGTGGTTCTCCGGATCATTTTATTAGAGACTGCCGAGAGAAAATTGAAAAAGAAAAATTTCAGAGTGCAAAAACTAGTGGTGCAGACTCGAGAGGAAGGTATTCGAGAAAAGCTGGGAATGAAGCAAGCAGTAAGAATATAGTCAGAGATTCAGCAGGTAAACCTGAAGCAAGAGCTCCAGCTAGAACTTATGCCATAAAAGCACGTGAAGATGCTTCCTCACCCGACGTGATTACTGGTATATTTCCTCTTTATGATGTTAATATTACTGTTTTGATTGATCCCGGTTCTACTCATTCATATGTGTGCATGAAATTGGTGTCTAGTATGAATATACTTGTTGAGAACACAGAATTTATGATTAAAGTGTCAAACCCATTAGGCAAATGTGTCATAGTTGATAAAGTATGCAAGAAATGTCCTTTAATGATTCGGGGTTATTATTTTCCTGCGGACTTGATGTTGTTGCCGTTTGATGAATTTGATGTTATCTTGGGTATGGATTGGTTGACATTGCATGATGCTATAGTAAATTGTAAACAAAAAGTTATTGAATTAAAGTGTGAAAATGGTGAGATTCTGTGGGTTGAATCAGATAAATCAGAGGCATTGTCTAGTGTGATTTCTTTAATGTCGGCTCAGAGATATTTGAGAAAGGGTTATGAAGCTTATTTATCGTATGTGTTAAATACAAAAGAAATTGAAAAGAAAGTGGAATCAGTGCCGATTGTGTGTGAGTTTGCGGATGTATTCCTAGAGGAGTTGCCAGGTTTGCCTCCAGTCAGAGAAGTAGAATTTGGTATTGATTTGATACCAGAAACAGCTCCGATCTCGATTGCTTTGTATAGAATGGCACCAATAGAGTTGAAAGAATTAAAGTCGCAGTTGCAAGAGTTGACTGACAAAGGCTTTGTGAGATCGAGTTTTCGCCTTGGGGTGCTCCTTTATTATTTGTGAAAAAGAAGGATGGTTCTATGAGATTGTGTGTTGACTATCGGCAATTAAACAAGGTGACAATCAAGAACAAGTATCCATTGCCGAGAATTGATGATTTGCTTGATCAGCTGAAAGGAGCGACATGGATTTTCAAAGATTGACTTGAGGTCTGGATACTACCAGCTGCAAGTAAAAGAGTCAGATGTGCCTAAAACTACTTTTAGAACAAGGTATGGTCATTATGAATTTTTTAGTTATACCATTCGGGTTAACAAATGCTACTGCTGTGTTTATGGATTTGATGAATCGCATATTTCGACCATACTTGGACAAATTTGTTGTAGTATTTATAGATGATATCCTAATTTATTCGAAAGATGAGACCGAGCATGCTGAGCACTTGAGGATAGTTTTGCAAACCTTGCGAGACAAGCAGTTATATGCCAAGTTTAGTAAAAGTGAATTTTGGCTTCGGGAAGTTGGATTTTTGGGTCATATTGTTTCAGGTGATGGTATACGGGTTAATCCCAGTAAAATTTCAGCTATTGTTGAATGGAAACCACCGAAGAATGTAACCGAGGTTAGAAGTTTCTTGGGGCTAGCTGGATATTATCGACGATTTGTGAATGGATTTTCTATAATTGCTGCTCCTATGATTAGATTACTCCGCAAGGATGTTAAATTTGAGTGGACAAAAGAGTGTCAACAGAGTTTTGAGAAATTAAAAAAGTTATTGACTGAAGCACCAGTGTTGGTACAACCCGAGTCAGGTAAAGAATTTGTGGTGTATAGTGATGCTTCTCGAAATGGTTTAGGATGTGTGCTTATACAAGAAGGAAAGATTGTGGCTTATGATTCGAGGCAGTTAAAATCTCACGAAAGGAATTATCCAACTCATGACCTGGAACTGGCTGCTATAGTGTTTGCTTTGAAGATTTGGCAACATTATCTGTATGGAGAAAAGTGCCAAGTATATACTGACCACAAAAGTCTTAAATACTTGATGTCACAGAAAGACTTGAATTTGAGACAACGGAGATGGTTAGAATTATTGAAAGATTACAAGCTTGTGATTGATTACCATCCAGGAAAAGCGAATGTGGTTGCCGATGCCTTGAGTAGAAAATTGTTATTTGGTTTGGGAACTATGAATACTCAGTTGATGGTGTCAGATGATGGTTCGATTCTAGCCGAGTTGAAAACAAGACCGATGTTTTTACGAGAGATTTGTGAAGCTCAGAAAAGCAATGAAGACTTGCAAGCCAAAAGAAAGCAATGTGAGGTTGATACAGAGTCAGATTTCAGAATCGGTTCTGATGGTTGCTTGATGTTTAAAAATCAGATTTGTGTACTGAAAAATGATGAGTTGATTCAAAAGATCTTGCATGAAGCACATAATGGTTGTTTGTCGATTCACCCAGGCAGTACGAAAATGTATAATGACTTGAAGAAAATGTATTGGTGGAATGGAACGAAAAGAGATATATCAGAGTTTGTATCGAAATGCCTAATTTGTCAGCAAGTGAAAGCTGAACACCAAGTACCTTCGGGGTAGAAGAGACTACATGGGAGCCTGAGGAAACTATGAGGAATCAATACCCACATCTGTTTACAGGTAAGATTTTCAAGGACGAAAATCCTTAAAGGGGGGAGAGTTGTAATATCCCGAATTAGGGCCTAATCGGAATAATGGTTTCGTGACCACAAATCCGAGATAGAAATAATTATTTTATAATTATTTTGAGGTTTATGATATGATTGCATGATTGTGTGAACATTTCATGAAGAAATTCTATGCATAAATTGCTTAATTTGAAATTAGGGACTAAATCGAATAAGTTGCAAAATTTGCATTCTAGAATCTTTTAGTATGAAATTGCTTTGGAATATTAATTAGGAGGTCTTAAATAGAAATTTGACCACTTTCTAAAATTTTGGACAAAAATGGGCTTGTGCATGAAAAATTACAAAGAAAGGCATTAAGGGTATTTTTGTCAAATGGTAAAGGTGTTAAATTGAAATGTGTTTTATTTATATTTTTATGGTTTAAATTTTTATGAAATTATTTTGTTAAAAAATTTCGTACGAAAATTTTGACGTTTGGGCAATCAATTTAGTCAAAAGGACTAAATTGTAAAAAGTGCAAAAGTTGAGTTCTATATGTTAGAGGTGTCCAATTGTTATGAAAATTTAAATTGGAGGTCCTTAATGGTAATTAGACCATTGGTTAATTTATTGGACAAAAATGAACATGAAATGGGTGGAAAAAAATATTTTTAAATTAGGGGCATTTTGGTCATTTAGTGATTAAATGAATTAAAAATCAAATTAAAAGCCAATTTTTGCTCATCTTCTTCCTCAAGGCCGAAAATAGCATGGAGAAACCATGGCTAGGGTTTTTCAAGCTTCCAAGCTCGATTGTAAGTCCGTTCTAGCCCCATTTTTAATGATTTTTACGTTTTTGAAATCCTGGTAACATGATTTCTCTATTTTACCATTTATTTGAGCTAGGGTTTGATTTCAAAAATTGAACCATGTTGAATAATTGTGTATTTTGATGTTTTATGATAGAATATGAGGTTTTAAATTATGTTAAACAACTTGGGCTACTCGGTTTTAAGTAAAAACGAGTAAAACGGCTTAATCAGTAGAAATACCTATTGTTCATAAGTACATGTTATAGTAGGAATTTGAGGTTGCTGTTAGTAAATAAATGATCAGCATGTCCTAAAACATAAGAATTATGGAAAAAGTCTAATTTTCGAGCTTTGGGGCAAAAGTGTAAATAAGCAAAAGTTTAGGGGCAAAATTGTAATTTTGTCAAAATTTGAATTAAGGACTATTTTGATAATGTGAGTATTAAATGAGCTAAATGTGCTATTTTAGATCAAGAAAAACGAGATTCAAGTCGTGAACGAGGGAAAAACAAAGTTGTCGAGGAATAGGCTCGATTCCAAATATTTTGCCATAAGGTAAGTTCATGTGTAAATAATGTAACATAATCATTATTTTTAAGTTAATTGATGTTATTTATATGATATGCTGATTTTTATCATGAAATATATGCTTTGTGGTTATTATCGAATAATATGCAAATTATGTGTGCTACTTGCTAAATATAAATTGCTACCGAGTATTGGTTTCGGTATTCTGTGGAAGATGGCAAGGATATGTGATTGAGGAAAATCCCGTTTGAACCTTAGGAATAGATTAGGATACAAGTGACATGTCACTAGGATGGTTGGGCATCCGAACTCGTTGAGTTGAGTCCGAGTTCACTTATGGATGCAAATGTCCGAACTCGTTGAGTTGAGTCCGAGTTCGTGAGATGTAACTAGGCATCCGAACTTGTTGAGTTGAGTCCGAGTTCACTTATGGATGCGAACGCCCGAGCTCGTTGAGTTGAGTCCGAGTTCGCTTATGGGCGGGTTACATGGTCGTTTGATTACATATGTGGCACTTATGTGCAAATTATCCATGTATCCGAGTTATATTCCGATGTGTTCAACGGGTAAAATTCTAGTGAAATGGAAGAACACTCAAGATGCAAGTGTCATTTTGATAAGTGTTGTGAAATGGACACTTTGGACAGGTATGTACTTAACCCTCGGGTTGAAACTCTATACAACAACAATAATGTGGTAAGATGATAAATGATGATTAGAAATGTGATATTGTTTTGGTGATACCATGCTAGTGTTATTTGGTATAATTGATTTGTTATGTTACTTGTTATTTGCATGTGCACTTACTAAGCATTTATGCTTACTCCCTTCTTTTCATTCATTGTAGTTTTGACAAGCTAGCTCGGAAATCGGGAAGGGTCGAAGGAACGATCACACTATCCGGGACAATTTCGTATAATGGCTTGTATTTTGAATATGGCATGTAGAGCATTATAATCATTTTGTGTAAATAATCTTATGGTATGGTGATGGTTTGGTAAGGAAATGCTTGGAAATGATTAGCCATTGGAATGGCCAATCTAGATTATATTTGGTGTCATGTTTGTTTAATGTGTTACTTAGTCCATAAAAATCCATAAAAAGATGAACTTTGTTATAAAACAGAATTTTTCAGCAGCAGTAACGTGAGTTTGAAAAATCACTAAAAATAGTAAAGACAAGATTAGGTGGTGAATAAAATATGAAATTGAAGCTTATTGTGTCTATTTTCATATGGAAGAAACGAAACAAGTAAAAGAGTTGTATTTTATGAGATATTTTGGTTTTGGTGGAACAGGGTCAGAGCAATTTCTGAATCCCCTGTTATGAATTTAGAAATTCACTAAAACTTGCACAAAAATAATTAGGAGTCATACTTTATATGCCCAAATTTCTGATTGAGTCTAGTTTTAATAGAAACAAATGACATAGTCATATGAATTTATTACAGAGAGAAAAGTGGTTCGTAGTAAGCAGAGGTTAGTGCAGTCGAGTTCTGAAACAGGGTAACTTTAACTAATAAACTGTACTAATTGGCCCAACCAAAAATTATAGAAAAAAATTAGTAGATATAAATATGAGTCTAGTTTTAGGGAAAATTTACCGATTCAAATTTTGAGTTTCGTAACTCGAGATATGATTTTTTTTAGCGACCATGATGCAGAAGGATAGCTTATTCCGAAAGTTAAAATAAATGATTTAAAGTTGTTTAAATAATAAATTAAGTTTAAAAACACCTCAAGCTCGACTCCGGCGACGGTCTCGGGTAAGAGGGCGTTACAATAGCAACCAAAAACAACAAATTAATAGAAATCCCTTTAGCAAATATAGTATAAATGTTTGTTTCAGAGTGCTTGTCCTCAAGTGCGTATTTACGTATTTCAAAAATTAAATCTATTTAAATATACCAATAACTCCACCCTTTAACTCCACCCTTTAATGTGTTTGCTTTAATTTCAAGTCCTAGATTTAGTAGATTCAATCATTTATGTTATGTTCAAAAAAAATTATTTATTTTTATTGAAATAAAGGGTAAATTATTCTATTAGTCATTAAATTATAAGTAAATCTTTGTTTTGGTCACTTAATTAAAAACATTACAATTTAGTCACTAACATTATTTAATTTATTTCTTTCGCTATCTGACTATTAAGTGGCACATTTTTAATTTATATAACAATAATTTTAGTTCTCATCTTTTATATTTTCTATCTAGTTGACAATTATTCTATAGACTTACTGCTCAATTTAGCCCCTTAACTATGCCTATTTACTCACTTTGGTACCTAAACTTTTTTTTCTACTAACTTCGTACTTATACTATCATTTTGTTACCCGGTTCAGACCTTTTTTGTAATGACATTAAAAACTAATGATTGCCATGTTGCAGCAATCAAAATGTGCCTACACAGCACCTGTCAACCAATTGTGTCACGTGGCATTTAGGGTTATTTAAAATAAAAACATTCACCCACCATTGACCAGACATTGACCAACATTGACAACCATTGTCCAGTGTTGACCATCGTTTATCAATGTTGACCACCTTTAACCGCATTGATCGACCATTGACCAAATTCACCATCCACGTGGCGCTATTAGAATGCTCTATGTCATCCTTCTTTTTTTGTTTTTTAATATTATATATAATATATTGTTTAAAAATGTAAAAAATCATATATTATATATAAATACTTCAAAAATATAAAAATTTTAAAATATATAATTATAAATTTAAAACAAAAAATATTATATAAAAATTTAGAAATTCTAAAATATATCAATATAAATTTTAAAAAATAAAAATATTATAAAAATTGAAAATTTGTCAATTTTTTTTCAAAAACTCTAAATTCTAAAAATTCACTATATATATAAATTTCTAAAAATTTAAAAGTTTATAATTTTCTAATGAACTTTGGCTATTTTGGTTGTAATGGTCCAATTTAGCTCGGGCCCATACCATACAAAAATAAAAAATAACAACAATAAATAATGTCCCTTTTTATAGTCCAGTCCATAGAAGCCCAAAACAAAAAATACATGACCAATCAAATTAACCCAAACCCACCTTATAACCCAAAACTAACTACCCAACCTACGGAGCCCAAAAGACCCAAGAGCCTAAACCAACTCAGAAGCTTAGGGTTTCTGAAACCCTAGGGCGCCACAGCTAGCCTTTACTGCTGAATATCATGACGCCATCAGCATATGAATCGCACCCTTATTACCGCCGTGCACACCTGCAAAAAAGGGAATGAAAGACAACAGATAATTAACAATACTAAAACAGTCAGAATCAGAATCAAGATTTCATATTTATTATTTTTGATTCATTTCGACTATAAAAAAAATAAACTGTGTATTAAAAAACGGTTTTTTGAATACAAAACAAAAAAAAAACAAAAGAAACATCGGTATTTTCTATTTTTTTATCTGTTTTAAATATTGTATGCATATAGATAAAATAACATAAAAATATAAAGGTTTTTATCTTTCACAAAGAAAAAGCCGAAACTGAATCCTTTTTGATCTCTGTCGATTTTTGAGAGGTTTCTTGGCCGACTCGTGCTCGGATCTTTGCCTGGGAGGATCGGGCGATTAAAAAGGCACCTTTTGGTGACCTCCGGCCACCATAGACGGCGGTGCCATTGCCGACGACTAGCAGTCGCCACAGTGGCCCGATGGCCTGAGATCGAAGACTAAGAGCACCCTCTCCCCTGTCTTAATTTTTTTAAAAAACATCATATACAAATGATTTTTTTTTACATTTCTGCCTTTTATAAACATCTGATACGACGTCGTTTAGGCTAATTTATATAGCCTTAAAACGGCGTTGTTTTGAGCTAGATCCACGTGCCGACCTGACCCGCCCTCAAGATCCGCGTGTTTTTGCGGTGATGGGATATTTGCGCAATAGACCCTTTCGCTTTTGCAGTGTAATGCAATGTGGTCCTGCATTGTTTTTATTTTTCTTTTAAAATTCAGCCCCATTTTTTAGTTATTTTAATTTTAATCCTTAGGCTATGTAGCAGACTAGTATTTAAATGGCGCTGTTTTGTGTATTAAGGATAATTTCCCAGTAAATCCTTGCTAGCTTGCGCGCATTCTATTGCGGTCCTTAATAGTCTGTTTTTTTTATTTGCAATTTTAGCCCTGAATTTTATTCTGATTTCAAGTTCGTCCTTAGCCTATTTTAATTAATTTATTTATTTACTTTTCGGAAAAGGTTATTTTATTATTATATTATATTTTAAATCTTTTCATATATTGTTGATTTCAATTGTTTTATTTTTATTCATTTAATTTTTTTATATCTTATTTATATTAAATTTATATATTATTGATTTATTTTCGTTATATTATTTACTTTAACCTTTTATGTGTTATCTATTTTAAATCTATATATATTATTTAGTTTAAATTATTTTATATGTTATCTATTCTATTTTTTTTTTATATTCTTCATTTTAAAACTGTTTTATTATCATTTATTTTAAAATTTTGTAAATTGTTTATATTAAACTTTTTCATATTTTTTAAATTTCCTTTTTATGTGTTATTTAATTTAAACCTTTTGTATGTTAGTTTCAATTGTTTTATAAATTAGTTATTTTAAATCGCTTGATATTCTTCATTTATAGTATTTATATATATTATTAGGTTTTAATCATTTTTAATTGTTAATTGAAAATTTGTTGTATATTTTATTTTTTAAAATGTTTTATTATTTATCAAAGGTTTTCATGTATTATTTATTTTTAGTATATGTTATTTATTTTATATTGTTATATATATGTATGTATTGTCCATTTTAAAACTTGTCATATTGTTTTTTTAATTTTTTTTATCATTTATTTGAAAATTTTCATATATTATTTGTTTTATATATTTCTTCATTTTTTTTTATTTTTTCTTGTTTTATATCTTTCTTTACTATAACCTTTTTATTTGTTTATGTATCATCCCAAAATTAGATCTTAGTACTAATATCATTCTTGTTATTTTTTTTCGTTAGCATTACCATTGTGTTATTATCATTATTATTTATGTTGCGTTATTCTGTCTTTGGATTGTCTATATTAGAATTAAATGTTAGTATGTCATGTGCTTATTGTGAATTGCCTTTATGTCTTAATATTTATTAGCGTAATGATTTTATTCACAAATCATCGTTTTAAATAAAAAATACATTGCTACATTTTATTCAAAAGTTTTCAAAATAAGGCAATACTCGGTATTTGGGAGCCTCGAGAAATTGTGCCCTAACTTACTAGGTTCCGATCTTTTCTTTTGACCCAAATTACCGAACATCCTTTTTAAACTTAAATGCATGAGCTTTTGAAAATCAAAAGACAAGCTTAGATTCGAGAGTTTGAAATTTCATACCTTAACTCACTCGGTGTGACATTTTATCTTTTCCAGACAAGAGGGTCTTAGCATCTCATTCGATTATTTCAAGTTTTTTTTTTTTAAAATAAAAAGGATCATATTTTAAAATCTATTCAAATTTTCGATATTAAGACATTAGTTAATTGATTAGGTACCAATTTTGGGCATTACAAGGGTGCTAATCCTTCCTCATGTGTAATCGACTCTCGAACTCATTTTCTCGGATTTCGTAGACCAAAATTATTGTTTTAATGAATCAAAGTGTTCTATTAAAATGATCAATTTTAAGGTGACCTAACCACACCACGAAAAAAGATTGGTGGCGACTTCATTTTCGTTTTTTAAAGTTGATCCCCGTTTTACAAAATAAAAATGGTTTCGATTGCTTGGCGACTCCGCTGGGGAATATAAGAAAGTCAAGCCGTAAATTGATTATTTTCTGTGTTTCTATTGAAAATAGAAAATTTGGTTTTAATATATGATCCTTTCACTACATCTCATCCATTGTGTTTTATTCATGTTTCTGTTTTATTTCAAGATTTATTCCTACACATTGCATTGCATGACCGTTTGGTCACACCCTTTTAAGTGGGAGTGAGAAGCTACTCCTTCGTGAGGTTCTCACCTTCGTGCAGGATAGTGGATTGCTTTCGAGATACATCCATACCTATGTCTTCGTGAGATTTTCATCTCCGTGCAGCCATAGGGAAATGTATTCCCCTGAACTGAACTCGGTCCGTATGAGCCTATAATGGGTGAGGATCGAGGAATCTGCTGGTTTGGGTACCTCAAATTTAGAGCTAAACCACATGTAGAAAACCTAAAGACTTACCCTAGGTTGAACTATGCCAAACCCTAGCGGTCACCCAAATATGTGCTTGATTATTTTTTATCTGCTTTGAGTTTTATTTTTGGCACATGATACTGACTTGTTGTGTTTTGTTTTGGTTATGGTTGCATGTCATTTCATATTGCAAAGGTGTCGATTCACGTTCAATTACTAAATTTGTAACGTCCCCACGCCCGAAACCGTCACCGGAGTCGAGCTTGAGGTGTTACTAAACACAATTTACCATTTTAAACAACTTTATAAAATCTATTTTCATTTTCGGAATAAATTGTTTTCTGCGTCATGGTCGCTCAAAAAATCATATCTCGAGTTACGAAACTCGAAATCAAGATCCGTAAATTTTACCTGAGTCTAGACTCATATATATATTCACTAATTTTTTTCTAGAATTTTTGGTTGAGCGGATTAGTACAGTTTATTAGTTAAAGTTTCCCCTGTTTCAGAACTCAACTGCACTGACCTCTACTCATTACGAATCACTTTTCTCCCTGTAAAAATTTCATATAACTATACCGTTTATTTCTATTAAAACTATATTCAATAAGGAATCTAGGCATATAAAGTAATCCTCCTAATTATTTTTGTACAATTTATGGTGAATTTTCAAAGTTGGAACAGGGGATCCAGAAATTGCTCTGGCCCTGTTTCACTAAAACTCAAATATCTCATAACGTATAACTCCTTTACCTGTTTTTCTTCTTCCATATGAAAGTAGACATGATAAGCTTCAATTTCATAACTAATCCATCATTAAATTCGATTTATATGATTTTTAGTGAATTTTCAAACTTACGTCAGTGTTGCTGCAATGTTCTGTTTTATGGCTAATTTCATTTTCATAAAAGCTTTTATATACTAGATAACCTATTATTCTTTCATGACATCAAACATAATCTATATTAGCCATTTCAATGACTCAACATTATCAAGCATTTCCTCAACCAAACCACCACCATATCACAAGATTATTTACACAAAGTAGGTATATTACTATACATGCCATACTAAATCTTACAAGCCATTTACCAAAAAGTCCTTTGGATAGTGTGAACGAGTCTTCGACCTATCCCGATTCTCGAGCCGGCTTGTCCAAAACTACAATGAATGAAAAGGAGGGAGTAAGCATAAATGCTTAGTAAGTTTACATGCAAATAACAAGTAACATAACAAAGTCATTATGCCAAACAACATTAACATAGCATCACCAAAACATATGTCGCAATTCTAGTCATCATACTTCATCTTACCACATTTTTGTTGTTGTCTCGGGTTTCAACCCAAGGGTTAAGTACATACCTGTCCAATACGGCCATTTCTCAATATTACCGAATCGTCACTTACATCTTGAGTGCTTTTCCATTTCACTTGAATTTTACCCGTTGAACACATTGGAATACAACTCGGATACACGGATCATTTGCACATAAGTGCTATATATGTAGCCAATCAGTCATGTAACCCGCCCATAAACGAACTCGGACTCAACTCAACGAGCTTGGGCGTTCGCATCCATAAGTGAACTCGGACTCAACTCAACGAGCTCGGATGCCTAGTTACATCTCACGAACTCGGACTCAACTCAACGAGCTCGGATATTCGCATCCATAAGTGAACTCGGACTCAACTCAACGAGTTCGGATGCCCAACCATCCTAGTGACATGTCACTTGTATCCTAATCTATTCCTAAGGTTCAAACGGGATTTTCCTCAGTCACATATCCTTGCCGTCTTCCACAGAATGCCGAAACCAATACTCGGTAGCAATTTACTTTTAACAAGTAGCATACTTAATTTACATTAATTTTGAAAATAACCACAAAGCACATATTTCATGATAAAAATTCAGCATATCATATAAATAACATCAATCAACTTAAAAATAACAATTATGTTACATTATTTACACATGAACTTACCTTAGTACCAAAATACAAAGATTTTTGCAATTTAGTCCGTAATCTTTTCTTTTCCTCGATCAAGGTTGATTCCACGTCTTTCTTGATCTAAAATAACACATTTAGCTTATTTAATACTCACATTATCAAAATAGTCCTAAATTCAAATTTTGGAAAAATTACAATTTTGCCCCTAAACTTTTGCATATTTACACTTTTGCCCCAAAGCTCGGGAATTAAATTTTATCACAAATTCTTATGTTTTAGGACATGCTGATCACTTATTTACCATTAGCAAGCTCAAATTCATACTAAAACACTTACTTATGAATAATATGTACTTTTACCGATTAAGCCGTTTTACTCGTTTTTACTTAAAACCGAGTAGCACAAGTTTTCTAACATAATTTAAAACCTCATATTCTATCATAAAACATCATAATACACAAATTTCACCTATGGGTATTTTTCCAAATATGAACCCTAACTTAAATTATTGCTAACATAAGCTTTATCGAGCTACCGGGATTTCAAAAACGTAAAAATCATTAAAAACGGGGCTTAGAATCACTTACTATGAAGCTTGGAAGCTTGAAACAAACCCTAGCTATGGAGAACCCTTGAAATTTCGTGGTAATGAAGAAGATGACCAATTTTGTGTTATTTTTCCCTTTTTATTTCATTAAATGTCCAAATGACCAAAATGCCCCTCCATACTAAACTTTCAAAAATTCCCTCCATGTCCTAGTTTGTCCATGAACATAAAATTGGTCTAATTGCAATTTAAGACCTCCTAATTAATATTTCAAAGCAATTTCATACTGAAAACTCCTAGAATGCAAGTTTTGCAATTTATTCAATTTAGTCCCTAGTTTCAAATTAAACACTTTATGCATAGAATTTCTTCACGAAATTTTCACACCATCATAAAATCATATCATAAACATCAAAATAATTATAAAATAATTATTTCTACCTCGGATTTGTGGTTACGAAACCACTATTCCGATTAGGCCCTAATTCGGGATATTACAACTCTCCCCCCCTTTTAAGGATTTTCGTCCTCGAAAATCTTACCGGTAAACAGATGTGGGTATTGTTTTCTCATAGTTTCCTCGGGTTCCCATGTAGCCTCTTCTATCCCATGCTTTTGCCACAACACTTTCACAAGAGCAATACTTTTGTTTCTTAGTTGTTTGACCTCTCGAGCTAAAACTTTTATCGGTTCTTCTTCATAGGTCATATCTGGTTGTAGTTCAATTTCTGTCGGTGAAACTACATGTGAAGGATCCGAGCGATACCGACGTAACATAGATACATGGAACACGTCATGAATTTTCTCTAACTCAGATGGTAATGCTAACCGATAAGCTACCGGCCCAACTCTTTCAATTATTTCATACGGCCCGATAAAACGCGGACTTAATTTGCCCTTCCGTCCAAATCTAATAACTTTCTTCCATGGAGACACCTTTAAAAATACCTTATCACCAACTTGAAACTCGATTTCCTTTCGTTTCAAATCTGCATAAGATTTCTGTCTATCTGAAGTAGCTTTTAAACAATCTCGAATTACCTTCACTTTTTCTTCAGTTTCTTTAATTAGATCGACCCCATAAATCTGATTTTCCTTGAGTTCGGTCCAATACAAAGGCGTCCGACACTTACGACCATACAATGCTTCATAAGGTGCCATTTTCAAACTTGTCTGGTAACTGTTATTATAAGCAAATTCCACCAACGGTAAATATCTTTCCCAGCTTCCTTGAAACTCTAATACACAACATCGAAGCATGTCTTCAAGAATCTGAATTACTCTTTCTGATTGCCCATCCGTCTGTGGATGAAAAGCAGTACTGAAATTTAACCTTGTACCTAACGCTTCTTGCAACTTTTGCCAGAACCGCGAAGTAAATCTCGAATCTCTGTCTGAAATGATTGACAATGGTATTCCATGTAGTCTAACAATTTCTCTAACATACAATTCAGCTAACTTGTTAAGAGAATAATCCATACGTACTGGAATGAAATGAGCCGATTTAGTCAATCTGTCAACTATTACCCAAATGGCATCTTTCTTTCCTGGAGTTAACGGCAACCCTGAAACAAAATCCATAGTAATCTGATCCCATTTCCATTCAGGAACCATAATAGGCTGAAGTAATCCTGAAGGCACTTGGTGTTCTGCTTTCACCTGTTGACAAATTAAGCATTTGGACACAAATTCTGATATATCCCTTTTCATTCCTTTCCACCAGTACATTTTCTTCAAATCATTATACATTTTCGTCCTGCCTGGATGAATCGACAAATAACCACCATGTGCTTCCTGCAAAATCTTTTGAATTAACTCCTCATTTTTTGGTACACAAATCCGATCTTTAAACATCAAGCAACCATCAGGACCGATTCTGAAATCTGACTCTGTATCCACCTCACATTGCTTTCTTTTGGCTTGCAAGTCTTCATCGCTTTTCTGAACTTCACAAATCTCTTGTAAAAACATCGGTCTTACTTTTAGTTCGGCCAGAATGGAACCATCATCTGACATTTCCAACTGAGTGTTCATAACTCTCAAAGCAGCCAACAGTTTTCTACTCAAAGCATCAGCAACTACATTTGCTTTTCCTGGATGGTAGTCAATCACAAGCTCGTAATCTTTTAATAACTCCAACCATCTTCGTTGTCTCAAATTCAAGTCCTTTTGTGACATCAAATATTTAAGACTTTTATGGTCGGTGTATACCCGACATTTCTCACCGTACAGATAATGTCGCCAAATCTTCAAAGCAAACACCACCGCAGCCAACTCCAAATCATGGGTCGGATAATTCCTCTCGTGAGGTTTTAACTGCCTTGAAGCATAAGCCACAACCTTTCCTTCTTGCATCAGTACACATCCCAAACCATTTAGAGAAGCATCACTATATACCACAAATTCTTTACCTGACTCGGGCTGTACTAACACTGGTGCCTCTGTCAATAACTTTTTCAATTCTTCGAAACTTTGTTGACATTCTTCCGTCCACTCAAATTTAACATCCTTGCGAAGTAATCTAGTCATAGGAGCAGCAATTATAGAAAATCCGTTCACAAACCGTCGATAATATCCGGCTAGCCCCAAGAAACTTCTAACCTCGGTTACATTCTTCGGTGGCTTCCAATCCACAATAGCTGAAATTTTACTGGGATCAACCCGTATACCATCACCCGAAACAATATGACCCAAAAATCCAACTTCCCGAAGCCAAAATTCACTTTTACTAAACTTGGCATATAACTGCTTGTCTCGCAAAGTTTGCAAAACTATCCTCAAGTGCTCAGCATGCTCTGTCTCATCTTTCGAATAAATCAAGATATCATCTATAAATACCACAACAAACTTATCCAAGTATGGCCGAAATATTCGATTCATCAAATCCATAAACACGGCAGGAGCATTTGTTAATCCAAACGGCATAACTAAAAATTCATAATGACCGTACCTTGTTCTAAAAGCAGTTTTAGGCACATCTGACTCTTTTACCCGCAGCTGATAGTATCCAGATCTCAAATCAATCTTTGAAAACCATGTTGCTCCTTTCAGCTGATCGAATAAATCATCAATTCTTGGCAACGGATACTTGTTCTTAATTGTCACTTTGTTTAATTGCCGATAGTCTACACACAATCTCATCGAACCATCCTTCTTTTTCACAAACAATACCGGAGCACCCCAAGGCGAAAAACTCGGTCTCACAAAGCCTTTGTCTGTCAACTCTTGCAACTGTGACTTTAATTCTTTTAATTCCGTTGGTGCCATTCTATACGGAGCAATCGAGATTGGAGCTGTTCCCGGCATCAACTCTATACCAAATTCTACTTCCCTGACTGGAGGCAAACCCGGCAATTCTTCAGGAAATACATCCGGAAATTCACATACAATCGGCACTGATTCCACTTTCTTTTCTATTTCTTTTGTATTTAATACATATGCCAGATAAGCTTCATAACCCTTTCTCAAATATCTCTGAGCCGACATTGAAGAGATTACACTAGACAATGCCTCTGATTTATCTGATTCAACCCGCAGAGTTTCACCATTTTCACACTTTAGTTCAATAACTTTCTGTTTACAATTTACTATGGCATCATGCGATGTCAACCAGTCCATACCCAAAATAACATCAAACTCATCAAACGGCAACAACATCAAGTCGGCTGGAAAGTAATAACCCCGAATCATTAAAGGACATTTCTTGCATACTTTATCAACTATAACACATTTGCCTAACGGGTTTGACACTTTAATCATAAATTCTGTATTCTCAACAGGTATATTCATGCTAGACGCCAATTTCATGCATACATATGAATGAGTAGAACCAGGATCAATTAGAGCAGTAACATTAACATCATAAAGAGAAAATATACCGGTAATCACATCAGGAGAGGAAGCATCTTCACGAGCTTTAATAGCATAAGTTCTAGCCGGAGCCCTTCCTTCAGATCTAACTGCTGCATCTCTGGCTACATTCTTGCTACTTGCTTCGCTCCCAGCTTTTCTTGGATACCTTTCTCGCGAATCTGCACCACTAGCTTTTGTATTCTGAAATTTTTCTTTTTCAATTCTCTCGGGGCAGTCTCTAATAAAATGATCCGGAGAACCACATCGGAAACATTCGTTTGCTCTGCACGGACCAAAATGATTTCTGCCACACCGCTGACACTCGGGTTTAACAAATCTCGTGTTCCCTACACTGGCTGCTGAAGTAGTTTGGGACTTAGGACCCACATTTTGCTTTTTAAAATTCCCATAGGATTGTCCAGCTGAAACTTGGGAACGAGGATTCATATTTCTTGATCTTCCGGATTGCTGTGAGGGTGCATTAGTCATTTGTCTTTTCTTCCAGTTTTGTGTCTCAGATTCTGCCTTTTTCTTCTCTTTAAGTAGTTCTTCGGCCTTGCAAGCTCGGTCGACAAGTACCACCATTTCCTTTAATTCAAGAATCCCAACAAATACTTTAATTTCTTCATTGAGCCCATCTTCAAATCGCCTACACATTTTGGCCTCGGTAGGAACATATTCTCTGGCATACTTACTCAGTCGAACAAACTCTCTTTCATATTCTGTAACGGTCATGTTACCTTGTTTCAACTCGAGAAATTCCTTGCGCTTCTGATCAATAAATCTTTCACTGATGTATTTCTTCCGAAACTCTTCTTGAAAGAATTCCCAAGTTACCCTCTCTTTCGGTACCACGGAAATCAGTGTCTTCCACCAATTATATGCTGAATCTCTCAACAAAGATATAGCACATTTTAAGCATTCCTCAGGTGTACAGGACAATTCATCAAATACCCGGATGGAATTCTCAAGCCAGAACTCTGCTTTTTCCGCGTCATCATCTATATTAGCTCTGAATTCTTCGGCCCCGAGCTTACGGATTTTATCAACTGGAGTTCTTTGAAATTTTATCATACCCACATCTTGAGGCATCGGAGGTACAGGTTGAGGAATTGGGGGAGGTGGGGGAGGTCGTACATTCGGGTTCGTACGAACGAACTCAGTGTACCATGCACTCATCATTTGGAGAAAGGCTTCCCGATCCCTTTCTCCTCCCTGACCAACAGTAGGTGGTGGATTTTCAGTCGGCGCTGCCCCTTCAGCCGGAGCTGGCGCATTACTCTCTACTTCATCAGCCACGGCTGGATCGGGATCCATTTACTATAAAAAAAATCATTTAAACGGTCAGAAGTCGTCACACTATCACAATATACACATATGGCATGTATAGCAAAATCCGTACATAAAACACGTTAGTCCGAGAACCGACTAAACCTGCTCTGATACCACCAAATGTAACGTCCCCACGCCCGAAACCGTCACCGGAGTCGAGCTTGAGGTGTTACTAAACACAATTTACCATTTTAAACAACTTTATAAAATCTATTTTCATTTTCGGAATAAATTGTTTTCTGCGTCATGGTCGCTCAAAAAATCATATCTCGAGTTACGAAACTCGAAATCAAGATCCGTAAATTTTACCTGAATCTAGACTCATATATATATTCACTAATTTTTTTCTAGAATTTTTGGTTGAGCGGATTAGTACAGTTTATTAGTTAAAGTTTCCCCTGTTTCAGAACTCGACTGCACTGACCTCTACTCATTACGAATCACTTTTCTCCCTGTAAAAATTTCATATAACTATACCGTTTATTTCTATTAAAACTATATTCAATAAGGAATCTAGGAATATAAAGTAATCCTCCTAATTATTTTTGTACAATTTATGGTGAATTTTCAAAGTTGGAACAGGGGATCCAGAAATTGCTCTGGCCCTGTTTCACTAAAACTCAAATATCTCATAACGTATAACTCGTTTACCTGTTTTTATTCTTCCATATGAAAGTAGACATGATAAGCTTCAATTTCATAACTAATCCATCATCAAATTCGATTTATATGATTTTTAGTGAATTTTCAAACTTACGTCAGTGTTGCTGCAATGTTCTGTTTTATGGCTAATTTCATTTTCATAAAAGCTTTTATATACTAGATAACCTATTATTCTTTCATGACATCAAACATAATCTATATTAGCCATTTCAATGACTCAACATTATCAAGCATTTCCTCAACCAAACCACCACCATATCACAAGATTATTTACACAAAGTAGGTATATTACTATACATGCCATACTAAATCTTACAAGCCATTTACCAAAAAGTCCTTTGGATAGTGTGAACGAGTCTTCGACCTATCCCGATTCTCGAGCCGGCTTGTCCAAAACTACAATGAATGAAAAGGAGGGAGTAAGCATAAATGCTTAGTAAGTTTACATGCAAATAACAAGTAACATAACAAAGTCATTATGCCAAACAACATTAACATAGCATCACCAAAACATATGTCGCAATTCTAGTCATCATACTTCATCTTACCACATTTTTGTTGTTGTCTCGGGTTTCAACCCAAGGGTTAAGTACATACCTGTCCAATACGGCCATTTCTCAATATTACCGAATCGTCACTTACATCTTGAGTGCTTTTCCATTTCACTTGAATTTTACCCGTTGAACACATTGGAATACAACTCGGATACACGGATCATTTGCACATAAGTGCTATATATGTAGCCAATCAGTCATGTAACCCGCCCATAAACGAACTCGGACTCAACTCAACGAGCTTGGGCGTTCGCATCCATAAGTGAACTCGGACTCAACTCAACGAGCTCGGATGCCTAGTTACATCTCACGAACTCGGACTCAACTCAACGAGCTCGGATATTCGCATCCATAAGTGAACTCGGACTCAACTCAACGAGTTCGGATGCCCAACCATCCTAGTGACATGTCACTTGTATCCTAATCTATTCCTAAGGTTCAAACGGGATTTTCCTCAGTCACATATCCTTGCCGTCTTCCACAGAATGCCGAAACCAATACTCGGTAGCAATTTACTTTTAACAAGTAGCATACTTAATTTACATTAATTTTGAAAATAACCACAAAGCACATATTTCATGATAAAAATTCAGCATATCATATAAATAACATCAATCAACTTAAAAATAACAATTATGTTACATTATTTACACATGAACTTACCTTAGTACCAAAATACAAAGATTTTTGCAATTTAGTCCGTAATCTTTTCTTTTCCTCGATCAAGGTTGATTCCACGTCTTTCTTGATCTAAAATAACACATTTAGCTTATTTAATACTCACATTATCAAAATAGTCCTAAATTCAAATTTTGGAAAAATTACAATTTTGCCCCTAAACTTTTGCATATTTACACTTTTGCCCCAAAGCTCGGGAATTAAATTTTATCACAAATTCTTATGTTTTAGGACATGCTGATCACTTATTTACCATTAGCAAGCTCAAATTCATACTAAAACACTTACTTATGAATAATATGTACTTTTACCGATTAAGCCGTTTTACTCGTTTTTACTTAAAACCGAGTAGCACAAGTTTTCTAACATAATTTAAAACCTCATATTCTATCATAAAACATCATAATACACAAATTTCACCTATGGGTATTTTTCCAAATATGAACCCTAACTTAAATTATTGCTAACATAAGCTTTATCGAGCTACCGGGATTTCAAAAACGTAAAAATCATTAAAAACGGGGCTTAGAATCACTTACTATGAAGCTTGGAAGCTTGAAACAAACCCTAGCTATGGAGAACCCTTGAAATTTCGTGGTAATGAAGAAGATGACCAATTTTGTGTTATTTTTCCCTTTTTATTTCATTAAATGTCCAAATGACCAAAATGCCCCTCCATACTAAACTTTCAAAAATTCCCTCCATGTCCTAGTTTGTCCATGAACATAAAATTGGTCTAATTGCAATTTAAGACCTCCTAATTAATATTTCAAAGCAATTTCATACTGAAAACTCCTAGAATGCAAGTTTTGCAATTTATTCAATTTAGTCCCTAGTTTCAAATTAAACACTTTATGCATAGAATTTCTTCACGAAATTTTCACACCATCATAAAATCATATCATAAACATCAAAATAATTATAAAATAATTATTTCTACCTCGGATTTGTGGTTACGAAACCACTATTCCGATTAGGCCCTAATTCGGGATATTACAAAATTAGAGACTTGGATATGGAGAACGAATTTCTTAATAAAGTGGAAGATAATGTAGCTGTCCGTATATGGTCAGAAAAAATGCAATTAGAGAAAGGGGATAACCTAGTTGAGGGGTACGTATTAAAATTATGGGACTACACTCGCACTAGCGTGACGTAAAATAACCTTCGGGAATTAAATGACATATGGGATTAGTGGAATGAAGAGACCAAGTAGCTGTTCTACTGTAGGTATGGGGATCTACCTTACTTACTTGATATCAAGGTAGATGAGAATTTATTCTGGCCCCTCGCCCAATATTGGAACCCTGCATACAGTTGCTTTACCTTTGGGAGGGTCGATTTGGTGCCCACGATGAAAGAATATACAGCTTTACTGTGTTGTCCTAAGATTCAAGTGGATAAAGCCTATTTGAGAGCCGCTAGTGTCCCAACCTTTGGGAAGAAATTGATGAATATTACGGGGGTGAGTGAGCAGTGGATTTTAGTCAGGATTAAGCAAAAAGGAGAGTGTAAGTGCATTCCATGGAAAAAAATTGAGAGATTTGATTCTGGCGCATCCCAATACGAAGAAGAAGGTTGATGTTTTTGCTTTTAGTATATATGAATTAATGATCTTCCCTAGGGTACTAGGGTATGTAGATGAGGCAGTCTTGGATCTTTTCGATTGACTTGACAAGCAGGTTACATCGATTCCTATGATCTTGGCTGAGCAATTTAGATCGTTGAATGCATGTAGAAGAGCAGGCGAGGGCAGATTTGTTAGATGTGCGCAGTTGTTTTTAACTTGGTTTGACAGTCATTTTTGGAAGGTGGATAAAGTTTCCTATTGGGTTTTCTCTGAGAATTACTCCCCATTAAAAGGATTTGTAGCTACACCAAGAAGGGATGACATATCAAAGGAAAACGTGATGGCGATACTCCAAAATCTCCAGGAAGAGGACGTCGAATAGAGAGCTCCTTAGATGGTTCCTGATGAAATTCTCTACTGGTACGGAAGTTTTGACTGAGTCCCTCTCCTAGGAATTTGGGGAGCCGTTGGATATGCTCCCTTGTACTGAGGCAATATAGGTCAAGGCAGTTCATACCAGCAACATATGGGCTAGCTCAATGTGAGTTTTCGTACATAGGAGATAACTTCAACAAAAGGGTTAAGGAGATTTCTAATGCTTGGAATCAGACTCGTCGAATAAAAAGATTAGCTGTGGGTCCAATGACGAATCACGAGTACGGCGGATGGCGGAGTAAAAGAGTTAATGACAATATCCCTGAGCCAAGTTCAGTAGGTGCTCGACCAATGGAAGAATACTTACAAGTGGTCCCGTTAGAACTAGAGATCATAAAGCAAGATTTTGAAAGGAGGAATTCGGAACTTGAAAAGAAGATAGAGCAATTGAAGGAAGAGAAAATGCATTTGAGGTTAGATGTTGATGTTCAAAAGCTAGAGGCTGAGAAGTTAAGGAAAAGGAAGAATAAGGTTAAGGAAGAGTTGGACAGTTTGAAGACAGATTATAGGAAGTTACGTCTATCAATGAAAATTGCCAGATTGGGAAAAACGTCAGAGCAATGGTGACAAGAGGTTCAGGAAGAGAGAACTAAAGCTGATCGGTAGGAAAGAAAATTTCAGGAGGCTCAGGTACAGAAAGGGGCCCTAGAAAGGAGCTTGGCAGAGACTCAAGGTGAAAAAGGAGAGCCAAAGGTTAGAGTGGTAGAACTTGAAAAGTTACTTCATCAGTATAGAAGTCGTAATTCTGCGATTGAGCTGAAGTCGAGTTTAAACAAGATTGAATAAATGAAGGGAAGAATAGAAGAACTAGAGTCTGCATTACAAAACTACAAGCTCCGGATCGAGTTCCTTGAAGTAAGTGAAGGGCGTTGGAAAGAACAGCTTCACTATTCTCAAGATCAAGTTAGAAACAGGGATTACCTTATGGGTGAAGCTGTGACTCAGACTCAAGAGGTAGCTAATCATTTACAGACTTTGGCAGTTCAGTCTGAGATGCTAAGCGTGAAATATGAGTTACAGTCAGATCGGGGTCAAGAGCTAGCTTCGTTGTTTGGGAAAGTTAAAACTTTGGGCATTAGGGCAAAGGCATACTTGTAATCTATTTTATGTAAAGAATTTTATTTTTTAATAAAGTTTTCTAAATGAAATTGAATCAGAATCGATACCTTTTTGTATTCATGCATTTGCATTGCATCGCATCATATGCATTAAAATCCATAGAAAGACCCTAATGAGTTAAATTTATTTCAGAGATAGTTAATCTAGAAACCAAGCATCGTTACGGTACACGAAGAAGAAAAAAAGATATGCAAGAAGATATGGACCAAAGGTTAGCAAGACGCGAACAACTCCAAAGAGATATGCAAGACCAACTACAAATGTAAATGCAAGAGCAACTAGCCAAGATCCAGCAAGACATGAGGGACCAAATGCTAGAATTCCAAAGAAATATGATGATTCATATGTCCCAACTACTAACTGGGGTGATGGATAAAGGAAAAGGCCCCATGGCTAATATTGGAGAGGATAATGAGGACTATCCTCTGGGTTTTACCCCACCACATGCACAGATACAACATGAGGTATACCATTGAAGAATATCTATCATGATTAGGCCTCAACAGGGTCAGGCCAGTGTTTCAATACCAATAAACTTCCAAGCTGGCTCAGGTTCTAAGCCAGTGGATAACTTGACTAATCTTGTTATCCTCGATTTCGATATAGCAGAGAGAGAAGGGGTAAGAATGGAATTGCCAAAGCAGTTAGAGGACCGATGCAAATGGTTGGAGGAAAAATTCAAGGCTATAGAAAATGTTGACATTGGAATTGATGCTAAGGATCTGAGTTTGGTTCCAGATTTGGTGCTCCTTCATAAGTTAAAAATGCTAGAATTTAAGAAGTATAATGAGACCAGCTGCCCTGAAGCTCACATCTCTATGTTTTACAGACGGATGACTGGGTATGTTAATAACGATCAACTATTGATCCATTGCTTCCAAGATAGTTTGCCATCCAAATGGTACAATCAACTGAGCCGTGCTAGGATTAATTCGTGGAAAGACCTAGTACAAGCATTTATGAAGTAGTATAGTAATGTGATAGAAATGACTCCTGACAGAATTACCTTACAGAACATGGAGAAGAAATCGAATGAAACCTTCAGGTAGTATGTGCAAAGATGGAGGGAAGTTGCCATACAAGTTCAGCCGCCGCTCTTAGAAAAAGAAATTACGATGCTCTTCATTAATACTTTAAAGGCCCCATTCATCACTCACATGTTAGGAAGCACCACAAAAAGTTTTTCAGGCATAGTGATGACGGGCGAAATGATCAAAAATGCGTAAGAAGCGAAAAAATAGAGGTGGGAGAGAGTACCAAAAGGTCAGCCTCGAGGAAAAAGGAAAACGAGGTCAATAGTACAAGCACATATTACAAAGGGTACTCAAAAATCAATAACTATTAGTCAACCAAAAGCAGTGACTGCTAGGCATCAGGGTTTACTAAGACAGAATTTGGCACAAAGCAAAACTCTAAAAAACCCCAATTCACCCCAATCCCAATGACGTATAGGAAGTTGTATTAAAGTTTATTTGATGCACTCGTGGTATCCCCTTTTTACTTGAAACCATTACAACCCTCATACCCCAAATAGTACTATACAAGTGCCTAATACGAGTACCATACAGGGATCACAGGGCATTCATTAGAAAACTGCACTGCCTTCAAGAAATTAGTTGAAAGACTTATTAAAATAGGCATTGTAAAACTTGATGATATGCCTAGTGCAAAAAATCCGTTACCTAATCATACTGATAACGGGGTAAATACGATAGGTGAAGATATGTGGAAAAGAATCAAGACAGGCATTGCAGAAGTAAAAACCCCTTTGAGATGGGTCTGGAAGGAGATGGTAAAAAAGGGATTAATTGTATCAGATTTGGAAGGGAATTATGAAAAAATGAGGAACTATTGTGAGTTCCATCATAGAAAGAGGCATAAGATCCAGGAATGCACTGAATTTAGGGCCTTGGTGCAAGGTTTGATGGACAATAAAGAGATGGAATTCGGTGAAAATGATAAAGAAGAGGAAAACATATGCGCATCAGAGGGAGAATCCACGATGAAGGTCCCAAAGGTCAATTATCCGGTGGTCATTATTTGACGACCTAAAAGCCATGAAGTTGGAGTACATGTAGCACCAAAGATCATAATTCAGAGACTCGCAGTTTTCTCTTACAAGGATAGCAAGAGGGTTCCTTGGAATTATGATTGCAATGTGACAATACCGTGAGAAGAGAACTCAGTAAGCACCTCAATAGTGGATCAAGATGAGGGTTCTTATACGTGAAGTGGAAGGCGTTATGATTCGGTAAATGTGCAAATAGATCCCATAAAAGGAAAAGCTTTAGTGGTGGAACAAAAGCAGGAAAAAGCAGCCAGACCTGAGCCACCTGTCAATGAGCCAATAAAAGAAGAGGAAGCAAAGGAATTCTTAAAATTTTTGCAATACAGCGAGTATAGTGTTGTGGAACAGTTGCATAAACAACCAGCTCACATATCTGTACTCCCCTTACTCTTAAGTTTAGAGGTGCATCGTAGTGCATTAATGAAAGTGTTAAACGAAACATACGTAGCCAACGATATCTCTGTCAACGAACTGGATCGCCTGGTTAATAACATAAGTGCTGACAATTTCGTCTTCTTCAACGATGATGAAATACCACCAGGGGCCATGGGATCCACCAAAGCTTTGCACATCACTACCAGATGCAAAGGGTACACATTACCAGGGGTCTTGATAGACAATGGGTTAACATTGAACGTACTACCCTTATCCATATTAAACAGCCTACCTGTGGATAGCTCACACATGAAGGTATGCTAGAATATAATGAGGGTGTTTGATGGTACGCAAAGAAGGGTCCTGGGAAGAATCAAAATACCTCTGTTGATTGGCTCGACTACATATGATGTAACACCCCAAACCCGGCCCAGACGTTATGGCCAGATCTGATGTGTCACATTGGAACATTTTCGAAAACACATGATCTGCTCCTAAACCCTTGGCTAAAAGAAATTATTATTTCGATAATTTTAAAAGACTAAAGTGAATGGAAGCTGTGCACCAGGTAGGTATCCGAAACAGAGGAGGTGAGCCATGAAGGCTGCTTAAGTACCAGGCTCTTGATGGGATCCAATCCTCGACATGCCCACAACCATTGCCACACTTTAGGTCGTTGATAATTTTGAAAATATCTTGAGATGGAGTTTGTTCAAAGTGATGTTTTAGTTAAAACGTTATAATTTATCTTTGTATGAGTTGGAAACCAAGAGTTATTTAAAACGTAACCTAGGTCTAGCCCATTTTAAAACATTATTAGTAGCCCAAAATATAAAGTTTTAACTCAAACAATTCCAAAAAGAAAATAATTAAAATGGCCTTATTACAACCCAAAAAAACATATAATAATAATATGTAAATAAAACTCATTTAAAAGAAAATCCAACTGAACATCATGGCCACTCTGAATTCCCACCGGCTCCAAGTCTCCCCATCAAGTCTCACCTGCAAGGTTTAGAATAAGGGGTGAGTTTGGAAAACTCAGTGTATAACAAGCCCTTTCAGAGCCCAAATCCATACATGCACAACTCAATTTCAACATATACTGGGCCGAAGCCTTTACTTTTTACAATAACTGGGCCGAAGCCTTTCATAAATCATATCACTGGGCCGAAGCCTTTTTTTCTGTAAACGGTATGGCCCTTAGGCCCATTTCAATATCACAACTGTCAAGACATACATATATGCAGAAAACCCATTTGGGGAGACTACTCAACCCACCAACCCCTACTCTCCACCCGTACCATCCAACACACCATGTGGGGAATAACTCAACCCACCCAACGAACACACCACTGGCAGCATAGCTGCTTAATCATATAACTGGAGGCCAAGCCTCTTTCGGTAACTGAGGCAAAAGCCCTTTTCGGTAAACTGGGGCAAAAGCCCTTTTCGGTATACTGGGGCAAAAGCCCTTTTACACTTCCTCCAATCCTATAAACCCAACCCATGCATGTAATGATTATAACATGGCATACCGTATACATATCGTAGCATATCATGTGCATATCATATCATAGCATAAAATATCAATATCACAATCATCATATCCAGAATGAAACCCTAGGGGTATAATGGTCATTTTCACCTAGGGGCAAAATAGTCATTTTCCATGTTTAGGGGCAATTTCGTAATTGTATCATTTATTAGGGTTTTCCATGTTATTTATCCATTCCACATGTTTAAACAGAAATTTTCAGCCTATTTTAGTGCAACCAAGTTATTGTGCCTAAAACCCCTAATGGGCCCTATGTGGCCAATTTAGTCATTTAGGCTCTTTTAGCCTATGTTACGCAACGGTTCTAACAGTTTTAACTAGCAATCTAACTGGTTCCCATTTTTACCAAATTTACCCAAATGAGCCCGAAAGTCCATTGGGCCCTACTTTAGCCCAACGAGGCCCCAACTTTCCAAATTTGCCCGAAGTCGTGCTCTTACCTGTTCCATCAACTTTGTTTACCACATCTATCGCAATCGTACTCATCCACATACCATCTCGTGTTTACCAGTTACAACAACAATAGAATTCGATATGTCAGCTTTTAAGCAATATGGATCTAAGCTATTACGGGGATATGTTACACACCTGATTGACTACGGTTGCTCTCCTCACTCTACCACGTACTTGCCCTACATCATTTAGTAGCCATATCAAAACCCTAAACCAAAAGATAATCACAAGTTCTTATCAATACCATTCGGCCATTACCCTTAATGCCGTAGATTGCTTAGCTCTGCAAGATTCGACGATTCGAACCTAGTCTATTCAATACCGATTCTCCAAACCATGCTGCTCCTCCAAAGTAGTCCCCTTTGCTACAAGAGATCATAAAACCGAATGAAAAGAGACCATTAAGGCTCTAAGCCCAAAACGACAACCTCTTTAGGAAACTAGAGGTTTCCGGCTTTCATATTTCATGAGATATGAATGGAAACTACGAATACTTATCGAATGATCTATTGTTGCGAACGTTCCCAGGGATCTCCTTGCTTAAAACCGCCCCCTAACACGAACTACGAATAAACCCAATAGTCAAATGATATTCGGCTATCAACTATATATTAGAGGTGATTTTCGGCTTTTAATCAAAGTAGAAAGAAGGTAGAACTTTGTGAGAAGAGGATGAAAGATTCAGCTTTTCTATAGATTTGAGAGGTGAAAAGAGGAGTAGAGGTGAGAAGAATGAACGAAAAGAAAGAGTGGGATGTTGGTTTTGATGGAATCGGCACACTCAACCTCAGGGATTTCAGGTTTTGGTGGTCATTCGACAAAGGTGATGAAAATGGAAGAAAATAGTGGTTCGGTTTTGGCAAATGAGGAGAAGAAGATGGATAGAAGAAGTGATGATTTCGGCTGAAGAAGAAAAGAAGGTGAAGAAAAGATCCTAGGGTGCTTTAACCAAAAAGAAAACGGCACACTAAAAGTCCCTAATGCCGAAATACTAACACCCACACCCCCAGCCGATTTTTGCCTCCTAAACTCCTACATTCGGCCAACTCTTAGCCCTCATCAAATCCCAAAAATCTCTCCCCTTATCACTCCTAGGATCTAGCTTATGACCAATTCAAACCTCAATCCAATAGAGTTCCATTCAACTTCAAACTCTTGCATACACAAGACATAAAAATAAATGCCACTGGTACTTGCTCCATGATTCGAACCTTAGCCTTCTTTCCTCACTTACACGCCATATTTTTAGGAGACTAGTGGCGTCACTTAGCCACTCTACCAAGGCTCCTTTTGTGAAACATTTTACCCACATATTTTGATAAGGCCTCCTAACCAGAGCCCCTAATTCTTTAAGTCCAAAATTCAAAAATTCCACCGGGTTTTGGCCAACTCATGGGCCTTCCATAGGCCCATTTACACACTCTAAACATGAATTTCACAACCAAATACCAACATTTAAAATTTCACCAAACATCTCACAAAATTACTAAGCCCCAAAAATCAGGATGTTACAACTCTACCCTCATTAAAGAAATTTCAGCCTCGAAATTTACCTTATCAGAACAGTTGAGGATATTGTTGACGCATCGCTTCCTCGGGCTCCCAAGTAGCCTCCTCTCTGCCGTGGTTTCTCCAAAGTACCTTTACCAATGGGACAGATTTTCTTCTCAGCACTTTAATGTCACGATCAAGTATCTGCACAGGTTCTTCTTCGAAGGTTAAATCCGGTTGTACCTCAATGTCTGCAACTGGCATGATATGAGTAAGGTCAGAATGATATCGCCTTAGCATTGACACATGAAAGACATCGTGAATGCGATCCAACTCCAGTGGTAACTCTAGCTGATAAGCGACCGGTCCTATTCGTTTTACACTTTGATAAGGCCCAATGAATCGCGGACTCAACTTGCCCTTCTTACCAAATCTCAATATCTTCTTCCAAGGCGAAACCTTAAGAAAAACCATGTCTCCTACAGCATACTCAATATCCTTACGCTTAAGATCCGCATAAGACTTCTGTCGATCTGCTGCCTCTTTCAAACGGTCTCTGATTACCTTAACTTTGTCTTCTGTATCAGCCACTAACTCTGGTCCAAGTACTCGTCTCTCTCCCAACTCAGTCCAACAAGTAGGCGAACGGCATTTCCTCCCATACAATGCCTCATATGGGGCCATCTGAATACTTGCTTGATAACTGTTATTATAAGCGAATTCTGCCAACGGCAAGTAATCCTCCCAGCTGCCCCTAAAATCGATCACACAACCCCTCAACATGTCCTCTAAAATCCGAATAACTCTCTCTGACTGCCCATCTGACTGAGGGTGAAAAGCTATGCTAAAATCCAGTCGCGTTCCTAGCGCCTCATGCAATTTCCTCCAAAACCGAGATGTGAATCTTGGGTCTCGATCAGAAATTATTAATACTGGCACCCCATGCAATCGCACTATCTCTGCTACGTACAACTTGGCTAACCTCTGAAGTGAATAGTCGGTTCGAACAGGTATGAAATGGGCAGATTTCGTCAACCTATCCACAATCACCCAAACCGAATCTTTCTTGGAAGGTGTCAAAGGCAACCCACTTACGAAATCCATGGTTACTCTTTCCCACTTCCAAAGTGGTATTTTCACTGGCTGCAACAAACCTGAAGGCAGTTGATGCTCGATTTTTACTTGTTGACACGTTAAACATTTTCCCACAAACTCGGTCACTTCCCTCTTCAGTCCAGGCCACCAATATAACTCTCACAAGTCTCGATACAACTTATTTCCTCCTGGATGCATGGCACAAGGTCCACTATGAGCCTCTTTCAAAATCATCAATCTTAGATCAGAGTCCTTCGGCATACAAATTCTTCCTCGAAAACAGAGAACCCCATCACTATTTAATCTAAAGTCTGAATTCTCCTCTTTCTCGACTTGCTGAAATCGAGAATCCAACGACTCATCCAACAGCTGCTGCCTCTTAATCTGTTCTACCCAAGTCGGTTTCACTTGTAACTCTGCCAATAAGCTCCCATCGTCATACAAGCTTAAACGAGCAAACATTGCTTTCAACTCTGCTATAGTCCTACGACTCAACGCTTCAGCCACCACATTTGCCTTGCCTGGATGGTACTCAATCGAACAATCATAATCTTTCAACAACTCTATCCACCTTCTCTGTCTAAGATTCAGCTCCTTTTGAGTTAATAGATACTTAAGACTTTTATGATCTGTATAGATGATGTACTTCTCCCCATACAAGTAATGCCTCCAAATTTTAAGCGCGAAAATCACCGCCGCCAGCTCTAAATCATGAGTAGGATAGTTCACCTCGTGAGGCTTAAGCTGCCTGGAAGCATACGCAACCACCTTTCCCTCTTGCATCAACACACAACCCAAACCTACGTGTGATGCATCGCTATACACGGTGAAATCTTTACCGGACTCTGGCTGTATCAACACTGGTGCCTCGGTCAAAACTTTCTTTAACTTCTCAAAAGCCTCTTGTTGCTTCTCAGTCCAAACAAACGGTACTCCTTTCCTTATGAGTTTCGTCAACGGTGCCGCCAGTACAGAGAGCCCTTCCACAAACCTTCTATAATAACCTGCCAACCCCAGAAAACTTTGAATTTCTGACACTGACCTCGGTGGCTTCCATTCCAGAATTGCCTTAATTTTTCGAGGGTCCACCTTAATCCCCTCAGCAGAAACAACATGTCCTAAGAAAGTCACTTCATTCAACCAAAATTCGCACTTACTAAACTTCACATAGAGCTGCTTTTCTCTTAGTACTTGCAGAACGGTACGAAGATGCTCATCATGTTTCTCTTCCGTTTCTGAGTATACCAAAATGTCGTCGATGAACACAACTACGAACTGATCCAAATATGGCTGGAATACTCGATTCATCAAGTCCATGAATGCTGCATGTGCGTTTGTCAGTCCAAAGGGCATAACCAAGAACTCGTAATGACCATATCGAGTTTTGAATGCTGTCTTATGAATATCCACCTCTTTGGCTCTCAACTGATGATATCCTGACCGAAGGTCAATTTTTGAAAATACTGACGCTCCCCTTAGCTGATCGAATAGGTCGTCGATCCTTGGCAAGGGATATTTATTCTTGATCGTCAGTTTGTTCAACTGTCGATAGTCGATACACATTCGCATGGTTCCATCCTTTTTCTTAACGAATAACACTGGTGCGCCCCACGGAGAAACACTTAGTCTTATAAATCCCTTGTCTAATAGTTCTTGTATCTGAGCTTTCAGTTCCACTAACTCCTTTGGTGCCATCCTATAAGGTGCAATGGACACTGGAGCCGTTCCAGGTAGCAGGTCAATTCCAAATTCAACTTCGCGATTTGGAGGTAATCCAGGAAGCTCCTCAGGAAAGACATCTTGAAACTCCTTGATAGTCCTAACTGTCTCCACGGTCACTTTCTCAGGCTCAGCTTGACTTACAAAAGCCAAATACACCTCACCACCTTTCCGAATCAACTTCTCAGCTTTCAAGGCTGAAACCACATTAGACAAATAATTCCTTCGCTCCCTTATAACCAATACCTCCTCATCTTCGACAGTTCTTAGCACCATCCTCTTGGCAGCACAATCCAATGTCGCCCTATGCTTAGTTAACCAGTCCATTCCCAAGATAAGATCAAATTCTCCAAATGGCAGCTCTATTAAATCTCCTACGAATACCCTATCCTGAGTCTCTAAAGGCACCTCCCTAAAGAGTTTATCTATCTTAACCGAGTGTCCCAAAGGACTTATCACTGATACCCCACTTACAGTTTCCTCGGGAAGTACACCCAACGCCCTAGATACATTACAGGCAACATACGAATGAGTGGAGCCAACATCTATTAAAGCAGTATAAGGCGTGCTATGAATGAAGAACGTACCGGTTATAACATCAGGAGCATCACCCTCTTCGCGACGTCGTGCAGCATAAACCAACACTAGCTGACGAGCTTCAGCATGACCAGCACCCCTACTAGGTGCCCCACGCCCTCGTCCATTACCGTTACCACCTCTGCCTTGCCCACGGCCTCTCTGTGGTGGTGGTCCTCCTCGCACTGGTGGAACAACCCTTGGCTCAGCAACTCGATCCTGAGCTGCTCTCTTAGGACACTCTCTGAACTGATGTTCCTTGGACCCACATCGAAAGCATCCCCCAGTTTTTCTCCAACACTCTCCCAAATGTACTCTCCCACAGTCTCTACAAGTCTGCGATCTAGCGGTGTTCACTGGAACTGCTCAAATCGGCTCCTCTACTCTGGCTCGCTTAACATTTCGGTATGCAGCACCTGAGGGTCCAGAATCCCTCCTAAATCTAGGTCAATCCCTCTGACGATTCTGCTGTTCAACCCGTTTTACCTTCTCAGCTATCTTAGCCTTTTCTACCAATGCAGCAAAGTCACGCTCCCTCTGTGGAGCTATCAGCACCCTAAGCTCATCTCGAAGGCCATCCTCAAACCGAACGCTACACTCGTATTCTGTCGCAACTATCCCACTAGCGTATCGGCTCAACCTCAAAAATTCTACCTCATACTCAGCGATAGTCTTATTACCCTGGGTTAAATTCAGGAATTCCTTACGACGAGCATCCACATAACTAGCTCCAACATACCTGCCTTTAAAAGTAGTCATAAATAGATCCCAAGTTACCCGCTCAGCCGGGGTACTCTCCCTTACTGTGACCCACCATTGGTAAGCCTCGTCTCGTAGCAACGATACAGCCCCTTTCAGCTTTTGCTCCACAGAGCAATCCAAGTCATCCATAATTCGTTCTGTTGCCTCAAGCCAATATTCAGCCACATTCGGGGCTACTCCAGATACGCCCCTAAAAACCTCTGCTCCGTTGGCCCGCAGTCGCTCAGAGATAGATCCTCTATTCACTGTCCCAGTACTAGCCCCAGCAACCCTCTCTAAGACCCTCAACATTGCTTGGGACAAAGCATCGTCCCCTATAGCCTGATCATGTGCCCCAGTCTCTGTTGCTTATGGCACAGATGCCTCTTCAGCTGGCCTATGCCCTGAAGATGATGATTCAGCTCGCGCTCTACCGCGACCACGTCCGCGGCCCAGTCCACGAGTTCCTCTGGTACTCATATCGAATTATCTGATTACGAATTTTATGACATTAGCTTAATAGTTCAGTTTGTTTATTACGAGATGTCTTATGAAAGTATAGTAGTTCAGAAGTTGTTTCCGCCACGTTGTATCCTAACTACAGTCTCGTTCCTAAATGTTTTTGGCTTTATCTAAAGTGACATAGAAGGGTCTTGATTCCATCTATAGCATCATATCAATATCAATGATCATATCATTCTCAAACATTATATTAATGTCAAACGATAAAGAAAGTACACTTACAGACTTGGTGCCGGGAATTCAGTGTGCCACTTCTTTCTTCAAATCATTTAAAATATATATTTAGCCACAAAAATGAGTATTTTAGAAATCCTTGAATTTGATTAAAAAGTCATTATTTGAAGTTTTGAAAACCTCGTTAAAAACCCACAGCCGAGTTGTTGCAACTTGGCTCTGATACCACTAAATGTAACACCCCAAACCTGGCCCAGACGTTATGGCCAGATCTGATGTGTCACATTGGAACATTTTCGAAAACACATGATCTGCTCCTAAACCCTTGGCTAAAAGAAATTATTATTTCGATAATTTTAAAAGACTAAAGTGAATGGAAGTTGTGCACCAGGTAGGTATCCGAAACAGAGGAGGTGAGCCATGAAGGCTGCTTAAGTACCAGGCTCTTGATGGGATCCAATCCTCGACATGCCCACAACCATTGCCACACTTTAGGTTGTTGATAATTTTGAAAATATCTTGAGATGGAGTTTGTTCAAAGTGATGTTTTAGTTAAAACGTTATAATTTATCTTTGTATGAGTTGGAAACCAAGAGTTATTTAAAACGCAACCTAGGTCTAGCCCATTTTAAAACATTATTAGTAGCCCAAAATATAAAGTTTTAACTCAAACAATTCCAAAAAGAAAATAATTAAAATGGCCTTATTACAACCCAAAAAAACAGATAATAATAATATGTAAATAAAACTCATTTAAAAGAAAATCCAACTGAACATCATGGCCACTCTGAATTCCCACCGGCTCCAAGTCCCCCCATCAAGTCCCACCTGCAAGGTTTAGAATAAGGGGTGAGTTTGGAAAACTCAGTGTATAACAAGCCCTTTCAGAGCCCAAATCCATACATGCACAACTCAATTTCAACATATACTGGGCCGAAGCCTTTACTTTTTACAATAACTGGGCCGAAGCCTTTTTTTCTGTAAACGGTATGGCCGTTAGGCCCATTTCAATATCACAACTGTCAAGACATACATATATGCAGAAAACCCATTTGGGGAGACTACTCAACCCACCAACCGCTACTCTCCACCCGTACCATCCAACACACCATGTGGGGAATAACTCAACCCACCTAACCAACATACCACTGGCAGCATAGCTGCTTAATCATATAACTAGAGGCCAAGCCTCTTTCGGTAACTGGGGTAAAAGCCCTTTTCGGTAAACTGGGGCAAAAGCCCTTTTCGGTATACTGGGGCAAAAGCTCTTTTACACTTCCTCCAATCATATAAACCCAACCCATGCATGTAATGATTATAACATGGCATACCGTATACATATCGTAGCATATCATGTGCATATCATATGCATATCATATCATAGCATAAAATATCAATATCACAATCATCATATCTAGAATGAAACCCTAGGGGTATAATGGTCATTTTCACCTAGGGGCAAAATAGTCATTTTCCATGTTTAGGGGTAATTTCGTAATTGTATCATTTATTAGGGTTTTCCATGTTATTTATCCATTCCACATGTTTAAACAGAAATTTTCAGCCTATTTTAGTGCAACCAAGTTATTGGGCCTAAAACCCCTAATGGGCCCTATGTGGCCAATTTAGTCATTTAAGCTCTTTTAGCCTATGTTACGCAACGGTTCTAACAGTTTTAACTAGCAATCTAACCGGTTCCCAGTTTTACCAAATTTACCCAAATGAGCCCGAAAGTCCATTGGGCCCTACTTTAGCCCAACGAGGCCCCAACTTTCCAAATTTGCCCGAAGTCGTGCTCTTACCTGTTCCATCAACTTTGTTTACCACATCCATCACAATCGTGCTCATCCACATACCATCTCGTGTTTACCAATTACAACAACAACAGAATTCGATATGTCGGCTTTTAAGCAATATGGATCTAAGCTATTACGGGGATATGTTACACACCTGATTAACTACGGTTGCTCTCCTCACTCTACCACGTACTTGCCCTACATCATTTAGTAGCCATATCAAAACCCTAAACCAAAAGATAATCACAAGTTCTTATCAATACCATTCGGCCATTACCCTTAATGCCGTAGATTGCTTACCTCTGCAAGATTCGACGATTCGAACCTAGTCTATTCAATACCGATTCTCCAAACCTTGCTGCTCCTCCAAAGTAGTCCCCTTTGCTACAAGAGATCATAAAACTGAATGAAAAGGGACCATTAAGGCTTTAAGCCAAAAACGACAACCTCTTTAGGAAACTAGAGGTTTCCGGCTTTCATATTTCATGAGATATGAATGGAAACTACGAATACTTACCGAATGATCTATTGTTGCAAACGTTCCCAGGGATCTCCTTGCTTAGAACCGCCCCCTAACACGAACTACGAATAAACCCAATAGTCAAATGATATTCGGCTATCAACTATATATTAGAGGTGATTTTCGGCTTTTAATCAAAGTAGAAAGAAGGTAGAACTTTGTGAGAAGAGGATGAAAGATTCGGCTTTTCTATAGATTTGAGAGGGGAAAAGAGGAGTAGAGGTGAGAAGAATGAACGAAAAGAAAGAGTGGGATGTTGGTTTTGATGGAATCGGCACACTCAACCTCGGGGATTTCGGGTTTTGGTGGTCATTCGACAAAGGTGATGAAAATGGAAGAAAATAGTGGTTCGGTTTTGGCAAATGAGGAGAAGAAGATGGATAGAAGAAGTGATGATTTCGACTGAAGAAGAAAAGAAGGTGAAGAAAAGATCCTAGGGTGCTTTAACCAAAAAGAAAACGGCACACTAAAAGTCCCTAATGCCGAAATACTAACACCCACACCCCCAGCCGATTTTTGCCCCCTAAACTCCTACATTCGGCCAACTCTTAGCCCTCATCAAACCCCAAAAAACTCTCCCCTTATCACTCCTAGGATCTAGCTTATGACCAATTCAAACCTCAATCCAATAGAGTTCCATTCAACTTCAAACTCTTGCATACACAAGACATAAAAATAAACGCCACTGGTACTTGCTCCATGATTCGAACCTTGGCCTTCTTTCCTCACTTACACGCTACATTTTTAGGAGACTAGTGGCGTCACTTAGCCACTCTACCAAGGCTCCTTTTGTGATACATTTTACCCATATATTTTGATAAGGCCTCCTAACTAGAGCCCCTAATTCTTTAAGTCCAAAATTCAAAAATTCCACCGGGTTTTGGCCAACTCATGGGCCTTCCATAGGCCCATTTACACACTCTAAACATGAATTTCACAACCAAATACCAACATTTAAAATTTCACCAAACATCTCACAAAATTACTAAGCCCCAAAAATCAGGATGTTACATATGAGGTGGACATCCTATAATGGATATCAAGCCTTCCTACATTTGCTTGTTAGGGAGACCTTGGATAGATTCGGCAGGGGCAGTGCCTTCATCACTGCATCAGAAGTTAAAGCTAGTATCGGAAGGATGGCTGGTGATGATAAATGTTGAATAAGATATTATTGCAACCGTAACCAGTGATGCGCCATACTTGGAGACAAATGATAAGGCAATTGAATGTTCTTTTCGATCTTTGGAGTTTGTGAATGCAATATTCATTACTGAAGGGAACAGGATTCCAGCGCCAAAAATATCCAAGACTACAAGGATAGGATTACAGTTGATGGTAGGGAAATGAGCCTTACCAGGGAAGGGACTTAGGAGACATCTCTAAGGAAGAATTGATGCTCCAATACTGAAGGACAAGTGTGATCGCTTTGGCTTAGAGTTCAAGCCAGATGCAAGACAAAGGAAAGAGTTGGAGAAGAGGCAGGAAAGAAGGAGAGCACGTTTGAGTGGGGAAGAAATCAAATGGGAACCAATGCTATTCCCCCACATATCTAAAACTTTCATGTCAAGAGGGATTATTCATCCTGAGCGAAAAAAGAAACCATTGAAGAGTTGTTTAGAAATGAATACATCAACGCCATATCTGAAGAGGCAGCTGAAGAAGGAAACCTGTCAGGCATCTGCCTTTAGGAACCTAGAAGTGTTCTGAACAACTGGACTATGGAGGAAATCCCTATAGTTTTTAGAGCTTACTTAGAGTAATATTCAGAACACATTTGTTGCTTTAAGCCTAGAAGCAATAAGAATTCATTTGTGAAATAGGCTCACGTTCAGATATTTTTATTTCAATAAAATACATTCTTGTTATCATTTAGAGCAAATATTCTTTCATTCTTTCTATACAAACAATTATTCTTTCGTTCTTCGAACTTTCTTGCAAATCATTCTCTCATTTCATTCATATCATGTGAATAGTCATTCCCAAATTCATTTGTTCTTTGTATATTCTTTTGTGCCTACAACAGGTCCTCAGATATCAGCGACATGAGTGATGATGTTACGATTTCAGAATCTCCTTTTGAGCGAGACATGTGTTTAGAGGGATCTCCGGATTTTGAAGATGATAGACTATGACTTGTCTCCAAACTTGTTAAGAATGGTAGAAAAAGAAGAAAAACAAATTCTACCTCATAAAGAGATCGTGGAGATTGTGACATTGGAAGAATGAAAGGTAGTGAATATTGGAACATGCATAACTAAAAAAACCAAGTAAGATCTCGTTGAGTTACTTCAGGAATTTAAAGATGTCTTTGCATAGTCATACCAAGATATGCCCAGGTTAAGCACCGATATTGTAGTACACCGCCTCCCCATAAAAGAAGAATGCAAACCAGTTCAGCAGAAGCTCCAAAGGATGAGGCCTGACATTATGCTAAAAATAAAAGAGGAAGTGAAAAAGCAATTTGATGCCAGCTTCCTACAGGTGGTTAATACTCAGAATGGGTAGCTAATATCGTCCCCATCCCTAAGAAAGATGGAAATGTAGGATGTTTGTAGATTACATAAACTTAAATAAGGCTAGCGCAAAGGTTACTCACTATTTTCCTTCATGGATTGCTTCTCTGGATACAATCAAATAAAGATGCATCCTAAAGACATGAAAAAAACTACTTTCATAACCTTATGAGGAACATTTTGTTATAAGGTGATATCGTTTGGGTTAAAAAATGCAAGATCAAAGGGCCATGGTGACCTTGTTCCATGATTTGATGCACAAAGAAATCGAAGTTTATGTCGATGATATGATTGCCAAATTCCGAACAGAAAAGGAACACATCCAGGTTTTGAGGAAGTTGTTCTTGAGATTGAGAAAATTTCAACTAAAGCTCAATCCAGCGAAATGTACATTTAGAGCAAGATCAAGGAAATTGTTGGGCTTCGTAGTCAGCGAAAAGGGGATTGTGGTAGAATCAAACAAAGTCAGAGCTATACAAGAGTTGCCTCCGCCATGCACTCAAAAAGAAGTTCAAGTTTTCTTGGAAGATTAAATTATATTGCTCAGTTCATTTCACAATTAATCGAGAAATGTGATCCCATATTTCGTCTTCTCAAGAAATACAACAAAGGTGTATAGGATTATGAATGCTAGAAAGCTTTTGACAAGGTTAAACAATATTTGTCAAACGCCTCAGTGTTGTCTCCACCTAATCTAGATAGGCTATTAATACTGTATTTGACAGTGTTTAATAATTCCATGGGATGTGTGCTTGATCAACACGATAAGTCAGGAAGTAGAGAAAGGGCGATATATTACCTCAATAAGAAGTACACTGAGTGTGAAATTAGATACTCACCAATTGAGAAATTGTATTGTGCCTTGATTTGGACAACTCGAAGATTGAGACAATATATGCTATATCATACGACCTAGCTAATCTCGAAGCTAGATCCATTAAAATATATAATGGAGTCAACTACTTTGAATGGAAGGATGGCTAGATGACAAATTCTATTTTCTGAGTTTGACATAGTCTATATAAACTAAAAGGCTATGAAAGGAAGCGCAATAGCAGATTTTCTGGCCAGCAGAGCTTTAGAAGATTATGAGCCTTTGAACTTTGATTTCCCTAATGAAGAGTTAATGTATGTGGCAACTGCTGAATGAGATGCTACAAAAGATCATTTTTGGAAACTAAATTTTGATGGAGCATCAAATGCCGTGGGTAACGGAATTGGGGCAGTATTGGTATCCCCAAATGGAGATCGTTATTCATTCACATGCAAATTGGATTTTGATTGCACAAATAATATGGCAGAGTATAAAGCATGCATCATGGGAATTCGTGCAGCCATAGAACGCAAAATTAGAACGCTAGAAGTATATGGAGATTCTGCATTAGTAATCTACCAGCTTAAAGGTGGATGAGAGACAAAAGACCCCAAATTGATCAATTGTCGAAGGATAGTTCTGGGCTAATTGAGGAGTTTGATGACATCGCTTTCAGTTATCGCCCACGAGACAAAAAACCAGATGGCAGACACATTAGCTACTTTGGGATCCATGATTAAAGTAAACAAATAGAAGGATATAAAACCTATTTAGATGAGTATCTACGAGACCTCAGCTCATTGTTACAACATGGAAGAGGAGGAAAATGATGATTACCCATGGTATCATGATATATTGCGATACGTGAGATACCCTGACTAGGCAACTGAGAATGAAAAAAGGACGTTAAGAAGACTAGCCTATGATTATGTCTTAGATAGGGAGATCTTATACAAAAGAAGAAAATATTGGGTGCTATTAAGATGTATGGTTGCTGTCGAAGCTAAGAAAATTTTGGAAGAAGTCCACGAGGCCATTTGTGGAACACATGCTAATGGTTTTAGAATGGCTAGACAAATTATGAGATTTGGATACTATTGGTCCACCATGAGGCGGATTGTATCAACTATGCCAAGAGATGTCACAAATGCCAAATTTATGGAGACAAAATTCATGTTTTGCCTTCGCCTTTGCATGTTATGACTTCCCCATGGCCTTTCTCCATGTGGGGCATGTATGTCATTAGGCAAATCTTGCCGAAAGCTTCAAATGGGCATCAATTTATCTTCACAGTCATCGATTATTTCACCAAATGGGTAGAGGCTACTTCATATGCAAATGTCACCAAGTCAGTAGTCAGTGAATTTTTAAAAAAGGAAATCATATGTCGATATGGAATGCCTGATAGGGTCATAACTAATAATGCAATAAACTGGAACAACAGCATGATAGCGGAGGTCTGCAATCAATTCAGGACCAGACACCACAACTCATCACCGTATTGCCCGAAAATGAATGGTGCAGTGGAAGCAGCCAATAAGAATATTAAGAAAATCGTGGGGAAAATGACTGAGACTTATAGAGATTGGCATGAGAAGTTTCCTTTTGCTCTCTATGCTTATCGAACGTCTATTAGAACTTCCACCAGGGCAACACCTTTCTCGTTGGTCTATGGAATGGAGGCAGTTTTACCCATTGAAGTAGAGATACCTTTTCTTCGAGTTTTGTTTGAGCTAAAGTTAGACGAAGTAGAATGGATCCAATCTCGATATGATCAGTTGAACTTGGTTGAAGAAAAGAGGTTAAGGGCTATTCGTCATGGTCAGATGTACCAAAAACGAATGATACAAGCTTATGACAAAAAGATTCGCCCAAGAGAATTTCACGAGGGGGACCTGGTACTGAAAAAGATCCTTCCCATACAAAAGGATTTCAGAGGAAAATGGATGCCAAACTGGGAAGGGCCTTATGTGGTAAAAAAGGCTTTCTCCGGAGAAGCATTGATTTTGGCTCAAATGGATGGGAAAAACTTACCCAATCCCGTAAATTTGGATCCAGTCAAGAAGTAAGTTACTTAAAAAGGGAGAGAGACCAAGGTGAAAGCCCGCAAAGGGCACTTTGAGACCTTCAAAAAAAAGGGGAGAGGCTAAGGTGAAAACCCGCAAAGGGCGTCTTGAGACCAAAGGGGTATTGAGTTGGAGACTCGAAAAGGGCGGCTCAAATTTTGATCAAAGATAGGGCATGTAGTGATCCTATTATACCTGAACTAACAAGGAGGAAGTATGTTACATATTGGGGCATAGACAAAGTACTCTAGATCTCTTAAACACATGTCAAATTCAAAACAGTCTCCAAGGAGTTCATGCAAAGGAGTTCAAGCAGTGATATCTGAGGCACCTAGTCTTTATCCTACTCATGATGAATTTGTTATCTTTGAATTTTTTTCTTTTCAAGATGCGTTTCCAATCAATTTCTTTTATATTTGATAAATTATTCATTTCGAGCTATGTTCCAAATCACTTCTGTTCTTATTGTTATGATCTTTTTTCAAGCATGTTGCATTGAAATAATGATTAATGGACTAACAATAACTTCACAAAGGAAGTTTTACATATTACTCTAGAAGCTCCTGAATAATACAAGAACATGAAACATGACTATTGTTTAAAACTCACCAGGCTTAAGGGTTGGAAATTGAGACTATCTCTTTAGATTTCTTGCTAAAAAATAGTGATTGAACAAAAAGGACAAGATCTTGCGTCGGTGATACAATCTCGATGAATAATAAACAATGTCAATCCAAGCATTAAAAGGGGGTCATCCTTGAAAAAAACTGATATTTTGCAAGTTACAGATCCTATACCCTTGAATAGCAGTAGGATGGTCTGAAGATGGTACAAACTTTATGACCTAGAGGTACAGTGGAATGGACCCTGAGGTTACAGTGGGGCAAACCAGTTGAACAAAATGTGATGGTCGGGTTTTCTGTCGAAAATACCACATGAATAAGATGACAGCATAATATGTCAGTGATAAAGCCCTGATGAACAACAACTGATGACACCCTAAGCATTAAAGAAGGATCATTCTCATGACATTTTTGCATTCATATATCATTCATAACATGTATAGTTAGGAGCATTTGATTCATTCCGATCATAGCATCCTAATCACTAGGCATAAGCATAGGCCTATGAAATCGATTCTATAGGATATGTCCCCCAGAGGATGGTGTAGCAACATCGATGAATCCACAGATCTTATCTCCCTGAAGTAGCAAGTGGAGTAGATTGAAGACGACGAATCTTATCTCCCTGAAGTAGAAAGTGGAGCAGATTGAAGCCACCAGCCTTATCTCCCTAAAGTACCAAGTGGAACAGACTGAAGATTGTAGATCTTATCTCCCTGAAGTAGAAAGTGGAGTAGATCGAAGACAACGAATCGTATCTCCCTGAAGTAGCAAGTGGAGCAGACTGAAGATTGTAGATCTTATCTCCCTGAAGTAGCAAGTGGAGTAGATCAAAGACGGCAAATATTATCTTCCCGAGGTAGCAGGGGAGCAGATTTAAGCCACCAGCCTCATCTCCCTGAAGTGGCAGTGGAGCAGATTGAAGATACATTCGGAGACCAGTAGGACCGGGAAAATTTGGCCCTTTTATGGTCTTTGCTTCGTTCTCGTTACACGACAACGAGCAAAGATGGGTAGCTGTAATGGCCCAATTTAGCCCAGGCCCATACCATACAAACACTAAAAAAACAACAATAAATAATGTCCCTTTTTACAGTCCAGTCCATATAAGCCCAAAACTAAAAATACATGACCAATCAAAATAACCCCAAACCCACCTTACAACCCAAAACTAACTACCCAACCTAGGGGGCCCGAAAGGCCCAAGAGCCTAAACCAAATGAGAAGCTTAGGGTTTCTGAAACCCTAGGGTGCTGCAGCCAACCTTCACTATTGAATATCACGCCGCCATCAACGTGCAAATTGTGCCCCTAGTTGCCATGCACACCTGCAAAAAAGGGAATGAAAGACATCAGATAATTAGCAATAGCAAAATAGTTAGAGTCAGAATCAAGATTTCATATTTATTATTTTTTATTCATTTCGGCTATAAAAAAAGAATGTAAACAGTGTATTAAAAAATGGTTTTTTGAATACAAAACAAAAAACAAAATAAACAGAGGTATTTTCTTTTTTTTATCTATTTTAAATGCTATATGCATATAGATAAAATAACATAAAAATATAAAGGTTTTTACCTTTCACGAGAAAAATGCCGAAACCGAAACCTTTTTTATCTCTATTGATTTTTGAGAGGTTTCTTGGCCGACTCTTGCTTGGATCTTGGTCGGGTAGGATCGGGAGATTAAAAAGGCAGCTTTTGTTGACCTCCGGCCACCGTGGATGGCGACGCCATTGCGGATGACCGACGGCCGCCACGGTGGCCCGATGACCTGAGATCGGAGACCAAAGAGCACCATTTCCCCTCTCTTAATTTTTTTAAAAACATCAGATGCAAATGATTTTTTTTAAGATTTCTACCTTTTATAAACGTCTCATACGATGTCGTTTAGGCTAATTTCAATAGCCTCAAAACGACGTCGTTTTGAGCTAGATCCGCGTGCCGATCCAACCCGCCCTCAGGATCCGCATGTTTTTGCGGTGATGAGATATTTGCGTAGTAGACCCTTCCGCTTTTGCAGTGTAATGCAATCTGGTCCTGCATTGTTTTTGTTTTTCTTTTAAAATTCGGCCCCATTTTTTATTTATTTTAATTTTAATCTTTAGGCTATGTAGCAGACTAGTATTTAAACGGCATCGTTTTGTGTATTAGGGATAATTTCCCAGTAGATCCTCGCTAGTTTGGGAGCATTCTATTGCGGTCCTTAATAGTCTGTTTTTATTATTTGCAATTTTAGCCTGAATTTTATTCTGATTTCAAGTTCATCCTTAACCCGCTTTAATTTATTTATTTATTTATTTTTCAAAAAAGACTATTTTATTATTATATTATATTTTAAATCTTTTCATATATTCTTTATTTCAATTGTTTTATTTTTATTCATTTAAATTTCTTATATACTATTTATATTAAATTTATATATTATTTATTTATTTTCATTATATTATTTACTTTAAACTTTTACGTGTTAACTATTTTAAATCTATATATATTATTTAGTTTAAATTATTTTATATGTTATCTATTCTAATTTTTTTATATTCTTCATTTTAAAACTATTTTATGATCACTTATTTTAAGATTTTGTAAATTGTTTATATTAAACTTTTTCATATTTTTTAAATTTTCTTTTTATGTATTATTTAATTTAAACCTTTTGTATGTTAGTTTAAGTTGTTTTATAAATTAGTTATTTTAAATCGTTTTATATTCTTCATTTATAGTATTTATATATATTATTAGGTTTTAATCTTTTTTAATTGTTAATTGAAAATTTGTTGTATCTTTTATTTTTTTAAATGTTTTATTATTTATCAAAGGTTTTCGTGTATTATTTATTTTAAGTATATTTTATTTATTTTATATTGTTATATATATGTATGTATTGTCCATTTTAAAACTTGTTCTATTATTTTTTTAATTTATTTTATCATTTATTTGAAAATTTTCATATATTATTTGTTTTATATATTTCTTCATTTTATTTTCTTTTTTCTTCTTTTATATCTTTCTTTACTATAACCTTTTTATTTATTTATGCATCATCCCAAAATTAGATCTTATTACTAATATCATTCTTGTTTTTTTTTCGTTAGCATTAAATGTTAGTACGTCATGTGATTATTGTGAATTGCCTTTATGTTTTGATATTTATTAGCGTAATGATTTTATTCACAAATCATCGTTTTAAATAAAAAATACATTACTACATTTTATTCAAAAGTTTTCAAAATAAGGCAATATTCGGTATTTGGGAGCCTCGAGAAATTGTGCCCTGACTTACTGGGTTCCGATCTTTTCTTTTGACCCAAATTACCAAACATCCTTTTTAAACTTAAATGCAAGAGTTTTTGAAAATCAAAAGACAAGCTTAGATTCGAGAGTTTGAAATGTCATACCCTAACTCACTGTGTGTGACATTTTATCTTTTCAAGACAAGAGGGTCTTAGCATCTCATTTGATTATTTCAAGTTTTCTTTTAAATAAAAAAGATCATATTTTAAAATCTCTCCAAATTTTCGATATTAAGACATTAGTTAATCGATTAAGTACCAATTTTGGGCATTACGAGGGTGCTAATCCTTCCTCGTGTGTAACCGACTCCCGAACTCATTTTCTCGAATTTCGTAGACCAGAATTATTGTTTTAATGAATCAAAATGTTCTATTAAAATGATCAATTTTAAGGTGACCCAATCACACCTCGAAAAAAGATTAGTGCGACTTCATTTTCATTTTTTAATGTTGATCCGTGTTTTACAAAATAAAAATGGTTTTGACATTGGAAATTTAGATATATAGATGTTTATTTATTTATTTAGGAATATTTCCTTTGAATTTTTAGAGTTTTTGAAAAAAAATTATCAGAAATTTTCAATTTTTATATAATATGTTTAGTTTTTTAAAATTTATATTTATGTATTTTTATAATTTTTTTAAAACTTTACAATTTTATATAATATTTTTTTGTTGAACATTTTTATATAATATTTTGATTTATATATATTAATTTTTTTATTTTTATATAATATTTTGATTTTTTAACTTATAATCATATATTTTAGATTTTTTAAAAACCTTTTTTGAATTATTCATATATTATTTATATTATTTACATATTATATAATATACTATATATAATATTAAAAAAGTTGATATGGTTGTTCTAATAATGCCACGTGGATGGTCAACTTGGTCAACATGAGGAAATTATGGTAAACACCAATCAATGATGGTCAACATTAGTCAATGTTTGGTTGATGGTGGTCACTATCGGCCCAAGTCAAGTTACTGGTAGATCAATATTTTTATTTTAAATAACTTTAAGTTTCACGTGGCGCATTTTTATTGGCCCCACATTGCAATTAGTTTTTTTAACACCGTTACAGAAAAAGGATTGGATCAGGTAATGGAATGATAGTTTAAGTACCGATATAAGACAAAAAAAAAAAGCTTAGGTATCAAAGTGGGAAAATAGGCATAGTTCGAGGGCCAAATTGAACATTAAGCCTATCCTATATAAAAATTATAAAAAAAACTCAAATTTATTTTAATAAAAAATTTATATAAAATTTCTAGGAAAATAAAATGTTGTAGGAAAATAAAATTTCAAGAACTAATATGTAGGAGAAATAAAGAAAATTATCATTCAATAGAATCTAATAACAAATTAAAAATAAAAAAACCAAAAAAAATGTTAGATCATTATATGTTTCCTTATTATTTCTCAAAATCAAATTAGTAATATCTTCAAGTTGAGTCCGATGCCCTTGAAGTACACCTAGAACTTATATTACATAGGCTTGGGAAATCGACTCTAATGCCATTTTTTGAGCCAAAAGAATACAAAATATAACACAAAATTTTCCTTTTCAAACCCAATTCAAAATTTCAATTCATTTAAATTTTATTTTTCAAAATACAAAATGTAGAAGCAAATTATATTCTAAAATTTTCTATTCTTATAATGGAAAAGCTACATTAAGAAACAAAATAGCTGAAAAAAATGAAAACTAATAAATTTGCTTAACATTTTCTTTTATGATTTTTAAATGAGCATTGGATATTTTTATATAGATAATACAAAAAGAAATTTTGGAATGCTTAAAAATAAATTTCCTATAACACCTAACATTCAACTTGACCGCCGGATTTGAGATGGGAGATGTGACATTCGTTGCAGAAATAACTACAACTTCATTTGCAAAAGCCATTTGATTTAATACTTAAGTATAATGTATTATTTTATCAAATCTATGTTATAAATGAGCTTACAAAAGCTCTTATGAAAAATCGATGTTAATTGAAAGACTAAAATGTAAAATTTTTAAAACACAGGTATGACGTTACAACCATGAGGGAACCATGTTGCAACATTGAAGGCAACAGCTAAACATTACGACTTCAATAAGTGGTGTCACTGTTCGATCTAATGCCCAAAGTGTAGTATTTTCATCAATATACACTTGTAATTTTTTTGAACAGATTGGTTAATAAAATAAATTCATTAATTAAATTAATATACTTTGGATAAACCGCCCTCAAATGGTTTTCGCACGTAACGCAAAATGGAAGTAAATATTGCTCATTGGTTGTCTAATGTTTAACTAATACTAAGTGATATTACGTGGTCGAATCGTGATACAAAAAGACAACTTGTATTAGTAGACGAACCAAAACATGTCATTACTCTAATCAGGAATGAACATACCAATTGAAAGACTAATATGTCGTCTATCAAGTCCAATTAGGGAGATGTCTTGTCTTGGGCATTAGAGCGGATGACTCCTAGAAGATAGAGACATAGATGTGGTTGACTGGCCAGACAGTATATCGGACATGACCCCAAGCATAATAGATCCTAAATCTATTTTTAGATTTATTCACTTGTGATGTTCATAGTGTGGCATGCCAAAATCTTGAGTGGATGACATATTATGTGTGACTCGTACACTTTGATGTAAGTAAAAGCATGAGTTCGAATAGATAAGGAACCGAAAGCTGGTGCATTAGGTGTACAACTTTTGTAGTATTGTCACTCATGGTTTCCTTTAAACCTAAAAATTTAAAACAATTAGGGGTTAAATTTAAAGAAACCATAAGTTGGCAGCTTCTAGTAGAAAATCTGGAGAAAATAGTAACCGATTTAGGACTAGGTTGAAATCCAATGTTGGTTCAGTTGGATTAGAACCAACAATTTCCTTAGTGGGAGACAAAATGTTTATGGATGAATGGTTATTATACAGTGGAAGATTACACTTGAAGGGCTATATATAGTTTGGAAATGATTTCCTGAGGAGGATTCAACTCTATTCTATTTCATTTTCTTATTTTTATTCATCTTCTTCCTTGGTAGCTACGAGAGGAAATGGTTACGAGAAGCTCTACATGGGGTGATGGTCATGAGATTCAAGTAGAAAAGTTGAGAATCTAACAAGCTGGTAAGGTGCTAAGACCTTTAGAATTTGTAAGTTTAAGAAATAAAGATGAGGATTTTCATAACTATTTTAGGAGTTTTGCATGTTTCTAGAAAACTAATTTTTTCATTGAAAATGTTGAGTTTAATTTATTTTCTTAGTTGTAATGCTTAGAAGCTAGAAGAGTGAGAGCTCTGGCATTCGTAAAAGCTAAATTGACAAGATGAGTAAGCATAAGGTGAGTTTCTATACCCCAATCTTGGAATATTGTATGAATGGCATGAATGTGGATTGAGTTGTAGTGATGCATGTATTAGTTGGTGTGTTCCATGTTACTATGTTTATGTGATTGTATGTATGTGTTGTTTGTTATAATTTTGGAACACGGTGGAACATACAAAAGGGTTTGATGAAGTTAGGGATGGGAAAAAGGGGTTATTCTGTTAGATACTACCATACGGTTTTGAAGCTCCAGGCCTTGTGAAGGGGACACTGCGGTGTTCAAGCATCAAAGTATAGGTTGGTGAATGGAGGAATGGGTGTAGGAATAGGGAAAAAGGAAAATGGAATTTCATTCTGGTTTCACCATTCGAGATTGCCAGGAGAAAAACGTGATGTGTGAAGCTCTAAGCCTTGTAGGGGGATACTTTGGTGTTCGGGCATCAACATGGATATATGATAAGATGATATTGATGATTATTAGGTTATATAAAGCAACACCATGACAAGGGTCAGTAGGCTCTATGGGGCGACATTACGACAATGGTAAGGTTTTTTGGGTGACACCTCCAAAAGTTTAAAGGTGTAAGACATAGCTAAGCTATGACATCCAGGATAGTCTATAGAAACAGTAAACACGTGATAGTCCACTAGGATAGTAAACATGAGACATAAACATAGGGATTACGATTTGTAAGATCATAGCTCGACCATTGCAATTAGCAGAGTCCGTCAGAACATTAAACATGGAACTTGACAAGTAAAACCATAGCTTAGCTATGGCATCTTATGGAGTCTGCCAGGACACTAAACACAGGATAGTCCGCTGGGATAGTAAACAAATGTGGTCAATTAGAACGACAATAATGGGAACTTTTGCAAACAAGAAAAATGGAATAAAAGGAAAATAGAAGTATAGGCACGCAATAGCTAGTCAGCGAGTTAAAGGAATCCACCAATGAATGGAAAACATAATAAAAGTGGGAAAAGACTGCTAGAATAGCAGCTGTGGAAGCCAGTAGAGAATATAGGTGGTAACCTAGCAGGAAATAGTCACAGGAGTGGATGTGCTTGTGGTGCGTAGAGTATAGGAAAAAAAATATGGTTTAACCGAGGATGCTAGATAAGGATCTACCATTAAGAATCGCTAGAGTGTGCTTAAGGAACCCTGAATGCTAGTGGTTGATTGTAAGTAAGTCAATTAGCCCACAAGGAAAGGAGGGGTTAGTTAGAACCCAATAATAGTGAGAGTTACCAAAAAGGGAAACATCAAGAGACAAATATGTTTGTCAAGACTATTCCTCCTTAAAGGAAAACTAGTGTGGAAGTATCATTCAAATGGCTACATCCGTAGGGAACTCGCATGCAAGAGGAATCAGGTGTAACATCCCAAAATAGGGCCTGAACGGAATAGTGGTTGCGAAACCACAAATCCAAGATAGAAATAATTATTTTACAATTATTTTGAAGTTTATGATATGATTGCATGATTTTGTGAAAATTTCGTAAAGAAATTCTATGCATAAAATGCTTAATTTGAAATTAGGGACTAAATCGAATAAGTTGCAAAACTTGCATTCTAGAAGCTTTTAGTATGAAATTGCCTTGGAATATTAATTGGAGGGTCTTAAATAGCAATTTGACCAATTTCTAAAATTTTGGACAAAAATGGGCTTGTACATGAAAATTTTCAAAGAAAGGCATTAAGGGTATTTTGGTCATTAGGTAATTAAAAGAATAAAATGGGAAAAAGATGAGAAAAAATGTTCATCTTCATCAAGCTTGGCCGAAACTTCATGTGTCTCCATAGCTAGGGTTTCTTCAACTTTCAAGCTTCATAGTAAGTGCATCCAAGGCCCCTTTTTAATGATTTTTATGTTTTTAGAATCCCGGTAGCTCGATTTAGCTTATGCTAGCAATAATTCAACCTAGGATTCATATTTGAAAAAATAACCATAGGTGAAATTAGTTTATTTTGGTGTTGTATGATAGAATATGAGGTTTTAAATTATGCTAGACAACTTGTGCTACTCAGTTTTAAGTAAAAACGAGTAAAAGGGCTTAATCGGTAAAAATACCCATTGTTCATAAGTACATGTTATAGTGGGAATTTGAGGTTGTTGTTGGTAAATAAATGATCAGCATGTCCTAAAACATAAGAATTTGGGAAAAAGTTTAATTCCCGAGCCTTGGGGCAAAAGGTAAATATGCAAAAGTTTAGGGGCAAAAATGTAAATTTGCCAAAGTTTGAGTTAAGGGCTGTTTTGATAAATTTGAGTATTAAATAAGCTAAATTGCTATTATAGATCAAGAAGAACGAAATTCGGGAGTAGATCGGGGAAAGGAAAAAGTAAAGGACTAAATTGTCAAGTTTAACCGTATTTTGTATCGAGGTAAGTTTACGGTAAAAATGCAATATTTCATTATTTTACATTAATGTTGTTAATTTCCAGCATATATACATTTAATTTATAAAAATATTCGAAGTTGAACTAAAGACGAGATGACAGAGAAAAAGTATCAGAAAGCCCCGTTTGAACTCTAGGAATGTTTGGGATACGGAATGTCATGACATTTTGGGTTATCAGACAGGACAGGAATATCCCATGTAAGTCTGTATTAAAAGTATGGCTTTGGTAGGACAGGGAACATCTCATGTAAGACCATGCCTAGAATATGACATTGACAAGCTATTATCAGACAGGAAAACCCGAGTATCCTTAGTATTCCGAGTGGTTCAACGGGCTATTGTACAAGTTAAATTACAGGAAATTCTCAGCAAAGGAAAGGTAAGTTATATTCATGAGTTTATTGAATAATCAAGTAAGAAAGAAAGTAAGTGAATAAGGAAGAGGGTAAGAAATGAGGTGTAAGGAAAGCTTATGATGCTTGATGATATTATGATTAACTATTATTTAGGTTGAATGTTGTTATTTATTTACTTGTAAACTTACTAAGCTTAGTGCTTACTCTCTTTATTTTCCTTCTTTTTATAGTTCTTACCAAGCCAACTCGGGGATCGCAAGGAACGTCGGAGATCCAGTCACACTATCAACAGGATCATTTTGGTATAGATAGACGTTTCATTTCGTGTATGGCATGTATAGGGACTTGGTTTCTTTTGGTATGAATGTCCTTAGATTATGTTTAATGAATGGTATGTAAATACTTGTTGATGATTAGTTATTGGAATGACTAATCAAACATAGGTTTAATACTATGTATGCCTAAATGGTAATTATCACATGGAAACCATGAAAAAGGTGAAAATAGCTTAAAAATAGATTCAAACAGCAGCAGTGACATGATTTTGAAAAATCACTAAAAATAGTAGAAATGAAATTAAATAGTGAATGAGACATGCAATTAAAGCTTAATGAGTCTATTTTCATGTGGAAGAAACAGAATAAGCAAAAGAGTTGTATATTATGAGTTATTTGCAATTGAGTGAGACTGCTCCAGATTGACTTCGTGATCCCCTATTCTGACTTTAAAAATTAACCATAAATTGTATATAAATAATTAGGCATTATAGTTTATATGTATAGATTCCTTATTGAGTCTAATTTCAAATGAAATAAATGGCATGCCTATTTCAATTTTGTACAGGGAGAAAACTAATTCGTAGTGAACAGAGGTTAGAGTAGTCAAACTGCATAATAAGGGAGACTTTAACTAATAAACTGTACTAATTGGCTAGTCTAAAAATTCTATAAAAAAATCAGTAAGAAGGTATATGAGTCTAGTTTTAGGGAAAATTTACAGAATTAAATTTTGAGTTTTGTAACTTGAGTTATGATTTATTTAGTGACTGTGATGCAGTTGGACAGCTTTATTAGGAACAGAGAAATAATTTATTTTGGCTCGTTTAAGCAATTGGAAAAATTTTATTGATCTCGGTTTGGCCCCGGACCATTTTAATAGCATGATTTAGGGTCTCGATGACCCTTTTTAGGGATATATTGAATGAATGAAAAATAAATTAATTTTAAAAGCAAATTTCTATGCCGGAATGAGTAAGTTAAGTCCGGTAACGCCTCGTGCTTGACTCCGGCGACGGTCTCGGGTAAGGGGTGTTACATCAGGAACTCAGGTGGTCACTGTAATGCTTGATTTGTGCAAGCGTACGCAATCATTATCAAGTAATAAGTAAGTCAAAGAGTTATCGTCTCCACTGTGTATGTTAATCAATATATTGCAAAATTAAAGTTAACAATTTGATGATAAAACATCTTGAGTCATGGGTGTTTAACTAAATTAAATTATCTATATGCAACATTGATCCCTAATGCAATTTAAACTAAATGCGAAGTGTGAAATGAAATGTATGAATGAATTTAGCAAAAACACAAAACTTCAACAATCAATAACATGAATAGGCTAGGATAATTACATCATTCAACTTAGCTTATTTTATCATGCTTAATAGTATTCGAAAATTATTCCATGGCAACTTTATCTTTCATGAGTTTGGACACCAAATTAAGTCCTCTTAGAATCTTTTACTTAGTAAATCATGCATTTTACTGATCATATTAAACTAAAGGTTTCTTAGGATTCATGTGAAATAAAAGGAATAGGTTAGGTTTGAAACATTTTAATCACATAAACCTAAAAACTACGCAAAATAATCGAGCTCGTTAAAGTTATTATGGATCTTTAATTTAGTTGGGTTAGGATCTAAATTAAGCATGCACATTACAATTATTGTGTCCACTGGTTGTCGTCTGGTTAGGATTGCTTAGCTAATTCTAATGCATCCAATCACGTATGAATGAAATACATACTTGAGTTTAATTGAAAACATGATCGACTTAGGGACAAAAATATAAATGCAGTCATCCTAACTAAACAGAATTAATCTACCATTGTTGATGACAAGATAATAAAGCACATTGCAAACATGATAAAAATCAAAATAACAAAGTAAAGGAAGAATAAACTCTGTCGAATCAGTAATCTCGCAAACTCTAATTGAAGATTTTTTCCTTTGATCCTTGTGTTTCTCCTTTGTTAATGGCTCATTGGAAACACAAAAATATACACACCTTTTCATGCCTTTTTTAACTCAAATTCACGTAGTTTCAATAAAATTCTTGTCAAAAAATATATAATTATTATAAAATAATTAAATTACACTCAGATTATGAACACATTGAATTTTAATTAGTTATATATCAAATTTTGATTATTTTTTATTATTTTTCATATATTTGCATAAATGGGTGAAAAATAACTCAGCAGACACTGCTAGAAGCGCAAAACCGAGAAGAAATTTTGAAGCATCAAGGTGAATCAAATTTTCAGCCTAAGAAGGTCCAAATTATGTGTATTAATTTATAATATAATTAATTTTAATTTTAAATTCAATCCAATTTAATTTGGGTTAAATAAATTGTTGTTAATTAATTATGAAAAGGGGCCCAGTTCAACTGGTATCTAACGATACATTAGCCTTGCATAACTTGTAAGATTATTGTGATTAAACTATTTAATGTAGGAATATATTTTTACCTCACATAATCTTTTATTTTCTTATGAGATTGAATTAATTGTTTGACTTGGCATAGAGATATGTATAAGAGATTATTTTTAATTTCATAAGTATGTATGTGCATTAACACGTTTGCTTATTAAAATTTGTTTAATCGGTTGAATTGACATATAGATATAGTCAAGAGATAAATGGATTTTGGTAGGTGAGTATGTTCATAAGTTAGCAAATTACTAAGTTGCTGTGAATTTATTCGTAACAACATGAACATGAGTTTAATAATTCTAAATTAAGAAATATAATTAATCTAATACAATTATGTCATCTTGATTAAAATATGTAGGATCGCCCGGTGCCTCCAAGGCGCAGCGGAAAATTAGAATAATAAATTTTACCGGCGATCCATACCATGGATCCATGTGTAAGGAACGAATCGGGGTGATAAAGGTTTCGAAATTACCGAAACTTCAATCTGAGTAGACAGCGACGCCAAGGCAACGGGAATCCTGAAGCACTATCGAACCAAGCCGCAACCTTTAACGATGTCGGCCTCTACGTAGTCCACCCAATTGACAATGAACGGAAATCTCTCAGAAACTATTTTCAGAGAGTATCACTTTTGACGGCTGCTAGGCCTCACTTTTATGGTTTCGGGATTGCCTATGTATATCCCCTTTAGGGTTTTTACCCTTGCCATATTTAAAACTTTGTGTTAATTGGTATATATTCATAATGAATATTTATTACCATAAATAATCCGAATCATAATAATCGTTATTAAATAAATATAATAACGTTTAACCGAAAATTATAATTACGTTAATTATAATAAAGATTTCGGTAAACTATATTTATTTAAATTTATATATATGAACCAAAATCATATATTAGAAAATTATGTTCTTGATTATGTGTACAACATCCTTGTACATATAGTATGTTCAATAATTTGATTGCCGAATTTAATTAATTCTATAATTAATTTAATTCATGCGACAACCAGACACAATACCAACTATGTTTTACTCCGTTCATTTCAATTAAAAGGTGTGACCCTATAGGTTCTTGTAACATTAGCAGTAATATTAGAACTATTCTAATATTACAAACAATGAGTGGCATCTAGCAATGCATCATTGCTACCTAAGTTACAAGAAGTCATGATTCGACATAACCTTTTGTGATTAACTTTTCATGCATTAATCCTTAAGTCCAATATCTTTAGAATAGACACAAGTCATGGAATAGTCACACTTGCATAGTCCATCCTATGTTTCTTGATACCTTGAGTAGACTATGATATACAAATAAGTATGACATCTCATATCAACTTATTTGAGCATGGCCATGCATTTCTAGTCTCACTCAATCAAGTGGCCTGAGATATTACTCCTATTATGTAGGAGGGACTTATCCTATATTGATCAACCATATCCCTCTACATAGATTGTGGTATATCCAACATTAGTCTTAATAGAACAACCAATTACAGTGTTCGTTTGACTATATCAAAATATACAACTCACGATGTTGGAATGATGATGATCTCAAGTATGAGGATCATATACATATTAATCACTATGAGTAATATTGTGACAATTACATAATAATCCAAGAAACATACTCATAGCGGGTCGGTCCAATATGTTGTTCTCTAACACACACATTCATGCATTGATTCTGATACTCGATATCAATGACAACTCTTTATCATCAATCAACTACATGTTAGTCTCAATGCATTATTATTGTCCTAGCCAACAATAATACTTGACTAAGGATCTTTTAAGAATAATCATATTATTCTTAGGACATTATTATAAAACAGTTTATTTATGCACACAGAAATGAAACTGAAATAATAATGGCAAAGCCTTATATTAATAAACATGATAAATCAAGTATGTTGTTACAACCATCTCGTGATTGATCTTTGGGCATACTCTTACAAAATAATCTTTTGAAATCGTTCATTGGAACTTTTCTTTTCTTTTTATTTATTTTACTTAGTTAAAAATCTTAGTTTTGAATCACCTCCTCAAATCAAAATATTTTTCTTCACCAAAGTGTTTTTAATTGATTTCATAAATAATTCTTTTCACAGTCCATGTGGGTACGATAATGCGACATTTACTTGTCACTTTATTACTTGTTGCGATTGTGTACACTTGCACTTTTTTTTGGTTCCAAGTTTTTGGCGTCATTGTTGGGGAATATTGTAAAACGTCATTATTTGTGAATTTGTTAATTTTGCATTTTGGTTTATTTTCTTGTTCAATTTTAACATAATTAATTTTTCTATGTTTATTTTAGGTGTTTATGAGTATTGACCGAATTATCAATTTACTCCCTGTAGACCCTGAGATTGAAAGGACTTTTCGACAGCGAATAAGACAAGCAAGTTAGGGAAGGACCAAAGAGATGAACTTCGAAAATCCAAATCAAGGAAACAGAGCAAACCCTGCTCAAAATTCTATCCTTATCACCAATGATAGGGATAGAGCTCTAAGACAGTATGCCGTGCCAATGTTTCATGATCTTATTTCGGGTATTAGGAGACTCGAAATTGAGGCACAACAGTTTGAGCTAAAGCTAGTCATGTTCCAAATGCTTCAGACAGTAGGCTAATTCAGTGGAATGCCTATCGAAGATCCTCATCTTCACTGAAGACGATTTATGGAGGTGAGCGATTCTTTCAAGTTAGCCAGAGTACCAGAAGATGCACTACGATTGAAGCCATTCCTATATTCGCTAAGGGACAAAGCTCGAGCTTGGTTGAACTCATTGCCACCAAATTCAATTTCCACATGGTAAGAGTTAGCAAAAAGATTTCTCATGAAGTATTTCCTACCTAGCAAGAATGCTAAGTTGAGGAACAATATTACTACTTTCCATCAAATGGATGACGAGTCCTTGTATGATGCATAGGAAAGGTACAAATAATTATTACGGAAGTGCCCTCATCACGGAATCCCTCATTGCATCCAACTTGAGACTTCTATAATGGTCTAAATGCTCACACGAGGATGGTAATGGACGCTTGTGCTAATGGTGCTCTCCTTTTTAAGTCTTCCAATGAGGCTTATGAAATCATCGAGAGGATTGCCAGTAACAATTATCAATGGCCAACCAGTCGAGTAGTGTCAGGAAGACGAGTCATTGGAATACATGAAGTAGATGCTCTTACTTTACTCGTATATTAAGTATCCTCAATATCCTTAATGCTTAAAAACTTTACCACTAATGGGTTTAATAATTTCACAGCGCAACCACCGAATCAATTCTAAAATGTAGCCTGTGCCTATTGTGGGAAAGGACATCTGTTCAAAGAATGTCCATCAAACCCAAAATCCGTGAATTACATAGGTAGCCAAAACTAAAACTGAGTAAGGCAATGATTACAATCCAATTCCTATAACCCATCATGGTGAAACCACCCTAATTTCTCCTAGAGTAACCAAGGGATTGGACCCAGTAACACAAACGCCTAGCTTAGACCAACCCAACCACCTATTTTTAACCAACAAGTTCAGAAACAACCTCAAGCTAAACAATCCAATGGCTTCGAAAACTTGTTGAAGTCATACATAGCCAAGATGTTGGAACGCCGGTGCCCCCAAAGTGCAGCGGGAAAAATAAAATTTAGCCGATCCAAACCATGGATCCATGTCAGAGGAACGAATCGGGGTAAAAAAAATAATGGTTTCGAAATTACCGAAACTTCAATCTGAGTAGACAACGACACCTCGGCAACGAGAATTTAGAACCACTATCGAACCAAGTCGTAACTTTTTCAGATGCCGACCTCTACCTAATCCACCCAGTTGACGATAAACGGAAGAAATCCCCAAAACTATTTTAGAGATTTCTTTGCTTGACGGCTGCTAGACCTCACAAGCAAGGTTTTGAGTTTTATTTATATATTTTTAGGGTTTTTCACCTCTTCTATATATAACTCACCTTTTTAATTAGTATATTTATAACGAATCTTAATTCATAAAATTTTTTTATCTGAACATAATAATCATAATTAAAATAAATAAATATAATAATGTTTTAATTGAAAATTATAATTACATTAATTATAACAAGGATTTCGGTAAACTATATTTATTTAAATTTATAATCGAACCAATTTCATATATTAATAGAATTATGTTCTCATTATGCGTACAACATCCTTGTACATACAATATGTTCGATATTTGATTGCCCAATTAAATTCATGCTATAATTAATTTAATTTATGTGACAACCAAACACAATACCAGCTATGTTTTATTCTGTTCATTTCAACCATAGGGTGTGACCCTGTAGGCTATTGTAACGTTAGCGGTAATACTAGAATGATTCTAATGTTACATACAATGAGTGGCATCTAGCAATGCATCATTGCTACCTAAGTTATAAGAAGTCATGATTCGACATAACCTTTTGTTCCTTAAGTCCTTTATCTCTGGAATGGACACAAGTCATGGAGTAGTCACACTTGCATAGTCTATCCCATGTTTTTTGATATCTTGAGTAGACTATGATACACAAATAAGTATGACATCTCATATCAATTTATTTGAGCATGCCCATGCATTTCTAGTCTCACTCAATCAAGTGGCCAAAGATATTACTCCCATTATGTAGGAGGGACTTATCTTATATTGATCAACCATATCCCTCTACATAGATTGTGGTATATCCAACATCAGCCTTTATAGTACAACCAGTTACGGTGTACATTTGACTGTATCAAAATATACAACTCACGATGTTGGGATAATGATGATCTCAGGTCTGAGGATTATATACATATTAATCACTATGAGTAATGTTGTGACAATTACATAATAATCCAAGAAACAAACTCATAGCGGGTCAGTCCAATATGTTGTTCTCTAACACACATATTCATGCATTGATTTTGACACTCCATGTCAATGACAACTCTTTATCATCAATCAACTACATGTTAGTCTTAATGCATTATTGTTGTCCTAGTCAACAATAATACTTGACTAAGTATCTTTTAAAAATAATCATATTATTCTCAGGACATTATTATTAAAACAGTTTATTTATACACACAGAAAAGAAACTGAAATAATAATGGCAATGTCTTATATTAATAAACATGGTAAATCAAGTATGTTATTACAACCATCTCATGATTGATCTTTGGGCATACTCTTACAATCTCCCACTAGCACTAAGACCAATCACTCATATTTCTAATACCAAGTGACTTAATGTGATGATCATGCTTCTACTGTTTCAGAGGCTTGGTCAGGGGATCAGTAATGTTATCATCTGTAGGTACTCTGTATATTTCTACATCCCCTCGATCGATAATCTCTCGAATAAGATGGTAGCGCCTAAGTATATGTTTGGATCGCTGGTGAGATATGGGTTCTTTAGCTTGTGCAATGGCTCCATTGTTATCACATCAGAGTTCTATAGCATCTGATATGCTAGGCACAACCCCTAATTTAGTAATGAACTTCTTGATCCAAACCGCTTCTTTTGCTGCCTCACTAGCTGCAATATACTCGGCCTCTGTTGTAGAACCAGCTACTGTACTTTACTTTAAACTCTTCCAGCTCACAACACCACCATTAAGGCAAAACATAAAACCTGATTGCTATCGAGAATTGTCCTTGTTGGTTTAGAAGCTGGCATCAGTGTAACCTTTTACACTTAACTGCTTCTCACCTCCATATATTAGAAATGTATCCTTAGTTCTTCTTAAGTACTTAAGGATATTCTTGATTGTGGTCCAGTGACCTTCACCGGGATCTACTTGGTACCTGCTCATCATACTTAAGGCATATGAAACATCTGGACAGGTACATAACATGGCATACATGACAGATCCAATAGCGGAAGCATATGGAATTTTACTCATGCGTTCTCTCTCTTGTAGAGTTGAAGGACACATTTCCTTTGAGAGTGAAATACCATGTCTCATAGGTAGGAATCCTCTCTTAGATTCTTCCATATTGAACCTTTTCAGTACTTTATCTATATATGTACTTTGGCTTAGACCTAGTAGTCGTCTTGATCTATCTTTATAGATCTTGACTCCTAATATGTGAGTGGCTCCGCCCAAGTCCTTCATAGAAAAACAACTTCCTAACCAAGTCTTAATAGACTGCCAAGTGGGTATGTCATTTCCTATGATAAGTATGTCATCCACATATAGTACCAAGAATGTGATAGTGCTCCCACTAACCTTTTTCTAAACACATGGCTCATCTTCATTTTTGATAAAACCAAACTCTTTGATTGCATCGTTAAAATGGAGATTCCAACTTCGAGAAGCTTACTTTAATCCATAAATGGATCTTTGTAGCTTACATATCTTTCTAGCATCCTTTAGATTGACAAAACCTTTAGGTTGTGTCATGTACACATCCTCTTCAAGTTTCCCGTTAAGGAAAGCTGTTTTGACGTCCATTTGCCAGATTTCATAATCATGAAATGCAGCTATGGCGAGCAAGATCCTGATGGATTTAAACATAACTACAAGAGAAAAGGTTTCATCATAGTCAACACCATAAATTTGGTAAAAACCTTTAGCGACTAATTGCCCCTTGTATGTTTGTACATTACCATCCATGTCAGTTTTCTTTTTGAAAACCCACTTGCACACTATAGGTTTAACCACTTTGGGTGGGCCAATCAAAGTCCATACTTGGTTTTCATACATGGAATCCATCTCAGATCTTATGGCCTCAAGCCATTTCTTAGAGTTTGGGCTCGTCACCGCTTCTTGATAAGTCATAGGCATCTTGATCTATAAGAAGAACGTCACCATGCGTTGTAATGAGAAATCCATATCTCTCAGGTGCATGGCGTTCTCTTAAAGATCTGTGTAGTGGTTGTGTTTCTACAGCAGTTACTTGTTCCTCAATTTCTTGTAGAATTTGCTGTTGTTCTATCTCTGGTGCAGTGCTATCTTGTGATTCTCGAATTTCTTCAAGTTTAATCTTTCTCCCACATCTTTTTCTAGAAATAAATTCTCTCTCTAGGAAGACACCAGTCCGAGCAACAAACGTTTTGTTCTCAATGGGATTAAAGAAATAATATCCTTTGGTTTCTTTCGGATACTCCACAAAAATACACTTTTCAAATTTGGGTTCAAACTTAGTAGCCATCTAACGTTTAACATAAGCTTTGCTACCCCAAATTTTCATAAAAGACATGCTGGGACGTTTCCCAGTCCACATCTTATATGGGGTCTTTTGAACCGATTTAGATGGAACACGATTTAGTGTGAAAGTAGTTGTCTCAAGTGCATGTCCCCAAAAGGAATTCAGTAGATCAGCATGACTCATCATGGATCGAACCATGTCTAACAGAGTTTGATTTCTTCTATCAGAAACTCTATTCCATTAAGGAGTACCAGGAGGAGTAAGTTGTGAGACAATCCCACATTTCTACAAAGGATCATTAATCTCTAGGCTCAAATACTCCCCACCTCGATTAGATCAAAGTGTCTTGATAGTTTTGCCTAGTTGATTTTGTACTTCATTTTTGAATTCCTTGAACCTTTCAAGGGCCTCTGACTTATGGCGCATGAGATAAACATACCCATATCTACTAAAATCATCAGTGAAAGTAATAAAGTAGTGAAAACCACCTCTGGCCTGTGTATTTATTGGTCCACATACATCAGAATGTATTAAGCCCAATAAATCACTAGCTCGTTCATTAGTAAAATGAGATTTAGTCATTTTTCCCAATAAGCAAGATTCACATACTTCAAATTGTTCAAAAACAAATGAATCCAAGAGACCATCTTTATGGAGTTTGGATATGCATTTCTCACTTATGTGGCCCAAACGAAAATGCCAAAGATAAGTTTGATTTGAGTAATTTATTTTGGATCTTTTAGTATTTATGTTGTAAATGGGATTCATTTGATCTAAAATATAAGGGCCATTTATCAAGTGTGCTGAACCATAGAAAAAATTATTGAGATAAAAGGAACAATAATTATGCTTAATAATTATCTCAAAACCAATTTTGTCTAAACAAGATATTGAAATAATGTTTTTAGTCAAAATGGGCACAAAATAACAATCCTATAAACATAAATCAAGTCCACTAGGCAAAGATAAAGTATATGTTCCCACAGCTAATGCAGCAACTCTTGCTTCATTTCCAACTCGCAGGTCCACATCTCTTCTAGCCAAAATCCTACTCATTTGTAGTCCCTGTACAGAAGTACAAATATGAGAACCACAACCAGTATCTAATACCTAAGAAGTAGTAGTTGATAAATTAATATCGAAAACATAAATACCTGAAACAGACATTCCGCTTGTTTTAGCCTTCTTGATTTCCTCAAGATAGATAGGGTAGTTTCACTTCCAATGTCTAGCCACACCACAATGAAAGTAGTTTCCTTCCTTGGACACCCCACATTTAGGTTTCAGTGCAGCCTTTCCTTTTCCAAGCTTGGGTATACCTTTGCCCTTGGGCTTTGTCTGAACTTTGGCCTTTCCCTTGCCCTTGTTGTTACGGACCATCAGTATGGGCTTGGGTCCAACCTTTTTCATGTTGCCTTCAGTAGCTCATAACATGCTAAGCAACCGTGGCAGAGTCTTGTCAATTTTATTCATATTAAATTTGAGGACAAACTAGCTGTAGCTATCCGACAACAATTGTAGAATAACATCAGTGGCCAACTTTTGGCTTAATGGAAACCTAAGCATAGACAAGCTTTCAATATAACCAATCATCTTAAGGACATGAGGTCTACTGGGCTTCCTTCAGCCAGCTTACATTGGAATAGGGCCTTAGAGATATCGAACCTCTATTGCCGTGCTTGCCCCTGATAAAGTTCTTTTAGGTGCTCGATCATATCATAAGCAATCATGTCCTCATGTTGCTTCTAAAGCTCAAGATTTATAGTGGCAAGAATAAGACATCCAACTTCTACCATGTCATCGAGATGCTTCTTGTAAGCATCTCTATCAATCCTCGAGGCATTAGCGGATGGTTCATTAGAAAGTGGTTGTTCACTGACATATAATTTCCGTTCTTGTTTGAGGATAATCTTCAAGTTACGGAACCAGTCAAGAAAGTTCAAACCATTCAATTTGTCCTTCTCAAGGACCGATCGTAATGTGAGTGTATTGTTTGCAGCCATAATATATCTACAACAATAAAATATGCGTGTGAATAAATTTACCATGTTTATATCAATCATTAAAAGGACTCTATTAAATATGTTCCCACTATTTTATTTCAAAATTAATAACCTTCATATATTAATTTCAAAAAAAACTTTCTTGAAAGTATTTCTAATGGGTTAAGGATCCATATTTCACCTCTTCTTAAGTCAGCTTTGGCTTTACTCTCAAGATTATGGTTATTTAGGTAAGCAACACTTGCTAATTACATCATATGTAACTCCTACAATTTGGTGAACAACTCTTGTTCTAATCATCTTATGATTTATCAAAATTACTTGCCTCTAGGTTTTTAATCCTATTACAGTAACCTAGTTAAGTCATTAACTAATTTTTAACCAGCGAATATCACTTGTTTATTCTTTGCGTTTAACCAAGATAAATACTAGTACTTCACTTTGGCATAACCTATATAGTATTGATCGAGGCCTTAACGAGGGCAAAAATTAGAAGGCCATGATGACTTAATATTTTAATAGAGGGATTTTATTAAAGTTGTTGCATCTAACCAATTATGGTCTACTTTAGTCCATTTAATCTTTTAATTGATCTCATCAATTAATGGGGTTTATTATTACCAAATTTGCATGCTTTAGACATCCATAGCATCTCATATATGAATAAATAAAGCAATAAATAAATGCAATACTTATAGCCCATAAACTATGGTGGTTCAACCCAATCCAATGGGAGAACCAAAAGGAAACCTAAAGGTGTAAGCCGTCTCACAAGCTGTCGGTCCACACTAATTGGCCCATCTTCTTTCTCGTCTAACCCACAATAACTTTTGCAAATTACAATATGCAGAAACTCGTTTTACATACGAGGGAGTAAGATGAGAAAAGAAATACAAGAGAATAGTAGTAAGGCACGACATGCAAGCTGTATTTATAAAATTACAACCTTTTATCAAATGGGTCATCAGGCTATAACTATGCATTTCAAACACCGTGCATGTCAAAAATAGCATACATTATTCAACTTTTTGCTAAGTGAATTATAAAATATCCTTTCAACCTTTTATGACCCATCAAGTTTTATTTATTACAAAACATACTGGAAGATGATGGGGGATCTGAGGCGGTCAGAGGAATCGGTCTGGTTTGATTTGATAACTTTTATCAACAGAATTGTGTTTTCAGGATTTAATCATTGAGGTTTCATACTGGAACAACCCCCACTAACTAGTAAACTCTTATTGGAAATTGTAAATCTCACCGTCACATCATTACAGATTTGTTAAAGTTAACAATAATCACATAAAACAAATAAGCCATAACACCATGATTAACATTTAATCAATTATCGAAAGGAATAATTATCAGGTTATGTTTAGACGATTTAAATAGTCAAAAACGAAATAAAATTAAAACATGCATCTCGTGCAATTACATCACCCAAGTATTTAAACCCGAGTCTGTATCACACAAGTGGCTCTGATACCACGTTGGAACGTCGGTGCCCCCAAAGCACAGCAGGAAAAATAAAATTCCAGTGATCCAAACCATTGATCCATGTGCGAGGAACGAATTGGGGTAAAAAATAATGGTTTCAAAACTACTAAAACTTCAATTTGAGTAGACAGCGATGCCTCGGCAGCAAGAATTCAGAACCACTATCAAACCAAGTCACAACATTTTCAGATGTCGACCTCTACGTAATCCACCCAGTTGACGATAAACGGAAGAAATACCCAAAAGTGTTTTATAGATTTCTTTGCTTGACGGCTGCTATACCTCACAAGCAAGGTTTCGGGTTTTATTTACATATTTTTAGGGTTTTTCACCTTTTCTATATATAACTCTCCTTTTTAATTGGTATATTTATAACGAATCTTAATTCATAATTTTTTATTCGAACATAATAATCATAATTAAAATAAATAAATATAATAATGTTTTAACTGAAAATTATAATTACATTAATTATAACAAGGATTTCGGTAAACTATATTTATTTAAATTTATATACGAACCAAATTCATATATTAATAGAATTATGTTCTCATTATGTGTACAACATCCTTGTACATATACTATTTCAATATTTGATTGCCCAATTAAATTAATTCTATAATGAATTTAATTCATGTGACAACCAAACACAATACCAACTATGTTTTATTCGTTCATTTCAACCATAGGGTGTGACCCTATAGGCTCTTGTAACGTTAGCAATAATACTAGAACGATTCCAATGTTACATACAATGAGTGGCATCTAGCAATGCATCATTGCTAACTAAGTTACAAGAAGTTATGAGTCGACATAACCTTTTGTGATTTACCTTTCATACATTAATCCTTAAGTCCTTTATCTCTAGAATGGACACAAGTCATGGAGTAGTCACACTTGCATAGTCCATCCCATGTTTTTTGATATCTTGAGTAGACTATGATACACAAATAAGTATGACATCTCATATCAATTTATTTGAGCATGGCCATGCATTTCTAGTCTCACTCAATCAAGTGGCCTAAGATATTACTACCATTATGTAGGAGGGACTTATCCTATATTGATCAACCATATCCCTCTACATAGATTGTGGTATATCCAACATCAGCCTTTATAGTACAACCAGTTACGATGTACGTTTGACTGTATCAACATATACAACTCACAATGTTGGGATAATGATGATCTCAAGTCTGAGGATCATATACATATTAATCACTGTGAGTAATGTGGTGACAGTTATAAAATAATCCAAGAAACATACTCATAGCGGGTCAGTCCAATATGTTGTTGTCTAACACACATATTCATGCATTGATTTTGACACTCCAGATCAATGACACTCCAGATCAATGACAACTCTTTATCATCAATCAATTACATGTTAGTCTTAATGCATTATTGTTGTCCTAGTCAACAATAATACTTGACTAAGGATCTTTTAAGAATAATCATATTATTTTCAGGATATTATTATTAAAACAGTTTATTTATACACACGGAAAAGAAACTGAAATAATAATGGCAATGCCTTATATTAATTAACATGGTAAATCAAGTATGTTATTACAACCATCTCATGATTGATCTTTGGGCATACTCTTACACAAGAATGATGCCTTATCCAAAGCCAAGCAGCTACATTGAAAAACTTGGAAAACCAAATGGGCCAGCTTGTAACTCAACTCAAAAATCAACCACAAGGTGCTCTACCTAAGGATTCGAAGAATTTGAGGAATCCAGGGAAGGAGCATTATAAAGCGTTAACATTGGGAGCAGAAAGACATTAGAGCCTGACTCTGTCGAAGTTGAAAAGGAGCCAGCTAATACTCAAGACTTAGAGGAAGTTCAATCAAGTGTTGAAATTTTATTTTCACCGGAACTTGAATCTGCAAAATCTGATAAGGTAACTTTTGAACCAGCTAATTCTGATAAACTAAAAACTTTGTTAGATGTAGAATTTCCACAGAAGACGAATCAACTAGTTTCAGCAAAGAAGCCTCCACTACGCTACCCTCAAAGACTTTAGAAGCAGAAGGATGAAGTTTAATTTAAGAAGTTCCTAGATGTAAGACCCTTGTCCCGTAACCGTCACCGAAACAGGTAAGGGGCATTACCAGACTTGTAACTCAGAATGAAACAGTAAATCTTTAAACTTTTATCAAACATTAATCCATTTTAGAAATATCATTCATATATAAACATAACATGCTTAAAACAGATATATAAAGCCTCATTCATACATCAGGGACTAAATTGATAACATACAAAAGATATGAGATAACTTAAGAAAATTTTCATAATAGGGTCACACGGTTGTGTGCCTCACACAATCACAAGACGCACCTGTGTGTCCAAGCCGTCGCAAAACAGGGCATACATACTGACTTGTGCACACGACCACAAGACATGCCCGTGTGAAAATTATGAAGCTACTGACTTGCACCCACAGGTACAAGACAGGCCGTGTGTCTAGCCCGTGTGGCATCTTGACCAATTCAACTACAATACAGAGTTCACATGGTTGAGTCACACGCCCGTGTGCTCTGACCGTGTGGCACAAAATAGGCTTGGTACAAGCCATTTTTACACCCCAATTGACCATGTACCTACAAGCATCAAATTACCACAATTTCATATACCAATTGAACAACCAAATCAGCCTATTCAATCATCAAATAGACCATTACACAACAACCAACTCAAATTCATATATTTGACACAAACCATGAATGCATTCAAGTCAAAAACTATAATTTGTGCCTTAATTTCATCTATTCCATATATAGCATAATCTTACCAATTCAATATCATATAAAACCTATCAACTAATCACATATAACATCACATAAATCATGAATCATGCATCCAAAATATGGTCATTTACCACAAACATTAACCAACTTACTAACCATCAAACATTTAACTATACCAAAAACTCAATCACATATTCACCACAAGTAGACATATCATAAGAAACTTCCATATCAATTAAACCATTTTAAAACCAAGCCATATCACATGGCTTGGACATATAGCAAAATCATACCACACTCATTAACATAGATATCCATAAACATTAACTTATAAACTAGCCTATACATGCCATATTTATAACATTTATAAGGATCCAAAAGTACCGAAAGCTTGTTTGGATAGTGTGATTACGATCTTCGACTTTGGTCGAAATTGAGCTAGCTTCTGAAATCTATAAACATGGAAAAAATAAACAGATTAAGCTTTAAAAGCTTAGTAAGCCCGTATAATATAAATTTTAACTTACCGAATCAACATTTAAAATGTAAACAACATTATCAACCAAGTCATATATTCCAAATGCCTATCCAACCAATATACACATGTTAGTCATGAATCAACCATATACTTATCCATTCCAAAGGTAACTCAAATATATATATCATCCATGTAACCTCAACTCATGTATCAATCCATTCATTTACCTTATAAGCATGTAATATACAATCAAATAATCATGTAGTAATTTATATATATATACACATCATATTTCTCATATAACTTATAGACCATGTAACTTATATGTTGTAAACACATTCTCGTAACATGTAATTCATGTAATCCATGTAGTTCATATATTAACAATTCATATGCATCTTGTATCTCTTGTATCATGTATCATGTAATCTTATACTTATTGTATCTTTTTGTAACATGTATCACATAAACATATACTTCTTATATCTCATGCAACATGTATTTCAAGTACTATAATAAGTAAATTTTGCCCGTTGAACCTTTGGAAACATCGAGGGATACTCGAGTGATACACACAGTGTATATATGTAACCTGTAAATCCTTCAAGTCGTCATGTATGGTCTTTCGAGCCACGTACAGTATGTTCCTCCTGAGTCGGTAACGGTAAGCTCGAAGGCTGAACATATAAGCCCGAAGGCTAAACGGTAAGGTTGAAGACTGAACATGTAAGCCCGAAGGTTGAACGGTAAGTTCGAAGACTGAACATGTAAGCTCATAAGCTATAGTGAGTCCGCAACGAACGCTGGAGCTCAACCAACTTGTAGCCCTAGTGACATGTCACTTGTATCCTACGACTTTCTACGGTTCAAACAGGACTCAGTACTCCATGTAAACATGTACTCAATAGGCATTTAAGTTAAATGGATTAATATACAATCAAATAACATTAAAATTCAGCAATTATAAATATAGAATAAGTTCAATTCTAACTATACGAACTTACCTCGATTTAGGTTGTAAACTCGAAATCTACTCGTCTACCTTTCGTTTTCCCCGATCAAGTTTCAGGATTTGTTTGTCTTGATCCAAATTAGCTTGCGAATGTCTAAAATGAAAAATGCTTTAGAACCCTTATTTTTCTTTGAACATTCGATGGAAGAATAAAATGATAATGGCTTATCTCATGTTTTGTATAATTAATAAATCATATAATTGTATTTTACTTAAATAACCTTATTTATATTCATATAAAACATATCAATTAATGTCTTTTAATGTCCATGCATAATAATAAAGGTAAAATTTCAATGTAAGGACTCCAACTAATAAAACCAAGGTTATTTAAGCCATTTAAGCAATAGAACTCAAATTTATCGCTTTACGCGATTTAGTACTTTTTACCAAATTAGCTATTTAAACGGTAAAATTTCCAAACGAAATTTTCACACAATAAATCTATCATGCTGTAAGACATAATACAATAATAAAAAATATTTTAACTCGGTTAAGTGGTCCCAAAACCACTCGTTTCGATCAAAATCGAAATTAGGCTATTACACTTGACGTACTCAAGCAACTTCATATCTACATCCCGTTGGTTGAAGCACTTGAACAAATGCCTGTCAAATTCATGAAGGATATCCTGTCAAAAAAATAAAGACTTGGAGAATTTGAGACGGTAGCACTGACAAAGGAATGCGGTGCATATTTTTAAGAAGTTGGGAATAAGTGAAGTTATACACTTCAATTAGCATATCAATCTTTAGCACATCTAGAAGGAAAAATCGAGGATGTATTGGTACGTGTAGACAAATTTATTTTTCCTGCTAACTTTGTTATTCTAGACTTTGAAGTAGAGAAAGAAGTGTCAATCATCCTAGGAAGGCCTTTCCTAGAAACTAGAAGGACCCTTACTGAAGTGCAGAAGGGCGAACTTATTATGCATGTTCAGGAAGATCAGGTAACATTTAATGTTCTTAAGTCTATGTGATTTCCTAACACAATTGATGATTGTTCTATAGTGTCTGATTTAGAGGAATTAACCATAGAAAAGGAACTTAACTATGTTGAGGACCCATTGGAACAAATTTTGACATCAGACCCTCCAAATGATGAAAATGAGGAAGAATACTTAGCTTTGCTAGAAGCTAATCAAAGGGGATTTAATCTGCAATCCCATTTTGAATCTTTAGAGTTAGAGAATAGAGATTATGTTCAACCAAAAGCGTCAATCGAGGAGCCACCTAAACTAGAACTGAAGGTACTTTCCTCACATTTAAAATATGTTTATTTAGGTAATGCTTCTACTTTTCCTATGATTGTTTCAGTGGAATTAACCGTTGAGCAAGAAGAGAAACTCATCTTAGTATTGAAATAATTCAAGAATGTTATCGGATGGACAATAGCCAATATTTACGGCATTAGTTCATCTGTATGCATGCACAAGATCATATTGGAAGATGGTGAGAAAGGGACGATTGATGGACAACGAAGACTAAACCCCATCAAGAAGGACGTGGTAAAGAAAGAAATCATCAAGTGGTTAGATGCGGGTATAATTTACCCCATCTCAAAAAGTTCATGGGTAAGTCTGGTCTAGTGCGTTCCAAAGAAATGAGGTATTACGGTCATTGAGAACGAGAATAATGAATTGATACTGGCTAGAACGATTATGGGAGGGAAAATTTGCATCAATTACCGAAAGGTGAATAAGATGACTAGAAAAGATCACTTTCCTTTTCCATTTTTGGACTAGATGCTGGATAGACCCACGGGGTGAGACCATTATTGTTTTCTCGATAGATACTTGGGGTATAATCAGATTACAGTAGCACTAGAAGATCAACACAAGACAACATTCACCTACTTGTACAGTACATTCACATTTAGACGATGCCATTTGCTTTATGTAATGCACCTGTTACATTTCAAAGATGTATGATATCTATTTTTACTAACGTGGTTGAGAAATACTTGGAAGTCTTTATGGACAATTTTTCAGTATTTGAAGATACATATGATGATTGCCTAGCCAATCTTGCCAAGGTACTAAGACGATATGAAGAAACAAACCTCAAACTCAATTGGGAAAAGTGTCATTTTATGGTACGAGAGGGTATTGTTCTAAGGCATTGGATAACGAGACATGGAATTGAGGTAGATAAAGCAAAGGTAGACATTATTGAGAAACTCCCACCTCCAACATCAGTAAAGAGTGTTAGGAGCTTTCTGGGCCACGCCGATTTCTATCAAAGGTTTATCAAGGACTTCTCAAAAATTACTAAGCCCTTATGCAAATTATTGGGGAAGGACACGGTGTTCGAATTCGATGAAGAGTGCTTAAGAGCTTTCAAAATTTGAAGAGTCGGTTAGTTTCGGCACCCATAATCGTCACACCAGACTAGGATTTGCCATTTGAATTGATGTGTGACGCAAGTGACTTTGCGATAGAAGTTATCATGGGCCAGGAAGTAACAAATTTTCTTATCCCATGTACTACAAAGTCGGACTCTAACAGGAGCTCAATTGAATTATGTGGTAACAGAGAAAGAGTTCCTTGCTATTGTGTTTTCTTTTGACAAGTTTTGATCTTATCTTGTAGGTACCAAAGTGGTTGTCTATACGGACCACTCAACAATTAAGTATTTACTTGCCAAGAAAGATGCCAAGCCAAGACTGATTTGATGGGTACTTCTACTTCAAGAGTGCGATCTAGAAATTCAAGATCAAAAGTGGGTAGAAAACCAAGTAGCAGACCAGTTGTCCAGATTGGAGCTGCAAGAAGGGAATTCTCCACTTATATGCATTCAGGAGACATTTCTAGATGAGCACATATTGAAGGTAAATCAGGTCCATAATACCCATTGGTTTGCTAATATTCTAACTATTTAGCTTGTGGTTTGATGTCGATTGATAAGACGTATCATCAACAGAAAAAGTTTCTTCATGATGTGAAGTACTATTTTTGGGAAGAACCATACTTGTTTAAAAAGTGTATAGATCAAATGTGTAACGCCCCAATTTTCGGGATTTCTGTGATTTTGGTTAATTCTTAAATTTCTGTGTTCTGATTGTGTAAATTGTATTTTAGTACAATAGTGGGCCCCTAGAAGGCCCAAGCTTAGGTTGGAACCCGACGGATTTAATAAATTTTAGTTTTAAAGAGAAGGGGGTTCTGGTGAAGAGGGCTTTTAAGATTAATATAAGCAAAATGGATCACAAGAGAGCCCTTGGAAAAGTGGTTGAAAGACGCCACTAAGGAGCTATTAAAGTGGTGTGTGGGAGTTAGGGGGAGCCAAGGTTCAAGTCATAAGGTAAGTTAATTAGGGTGTTTTATTTTTATGAACAGGAAGGTTAAGTGTTGGACTTTGGGTAAAACTCTGTCAGAAAGAGTTTGAATAAGTCAAAGGAGTAAGTTGATGAGGTATAAGGGGAGAAAAAGTAGGAGCTGATCAGGGAGGGAAGTGTTGGCCGAATGGTGGACTCTTGAGGTGTAAGAGTTGGCCGGTCAAAGGTCTCTAGTTAGGCAAATCGGCTAGGGGTTAGGCTTTGGGCAAATTCAGCATTGTGTTGGAGTGTTTACCGAATTCTCTTTGAGCATTTTGGGATTTTGGTTGCTCACTTTCTTAGTTGCCGAAATAGGGTAGAATATCATTAGGTTTTCTCCTTTTTCATTTTGTGTGAAACCAAAAACGCAAGCCTCCATACCTTCCTGTGCCGTTTTCTTTTGTCAAAACTGATTGCCTACTTCTCTTCTTCTCTAATCTCTTCTTCTTTATTTCTTCTTCCAACCATATCCTTTACTTCTTCATCTCATTCCCTCTCACTTAGATATTCACAAAAGCCAAAAGCAAAGCCTCTCATTTCTGATTTCCCTTGTTGACTGAAACCATTGGAACCAAATCCTGAAACCTTGTGTTCTCGTTGCCGATTTCTTCTCAGCCGAATCTATCCTACTCATATTTATCTTCTATTTCTCTTCTTTCTTTTCTTTGTCAATCTCTCAGAAACCAAGTTAGCTGAATACCTTTTTGTAGCCAAACACTTCATCCTTTTCTTTAGAATCGAAACCTTCATACCTGTGGTGTCAAAGCCGAATCTTTGGCTATACTTTTCTCTTCTCGTGTTCATGATAGGAGCTACGATAGATCGGGATTATAGCATTATCTAGAACTCTTCTTTGGCAGTACAACGTGTTGGAGTAAGTATTCAAACCTTGTTCTTTCGATAGTTTATGTGGTAAGGCAAGAAGTCGAAAACCCTTAGGGGTGGCTATCGATTTGGGCTAAAGGCCTATTGGCCTCTTTCTTTTGGTTGTGTGTGCGATAGTATGATCAAAGGGTCATGCAGAAAAGGATCTTGAAGGCTATCACAGTCAGGCGTCGAGATCTAGTCCATATTCGATAGAAAGGTAAGAACTTTAAGGGTTTACGCAATGTTGGCCAAATATGGTAAGGTGTATTATGCTTTAGTTATCGATTAATAGACTAATTAGATAGTGATCAATTGTAGGCTTTACATGCGAGGAGTCTTGTCAACGCTTCATCACAACAGGTGTGTATCGTACCCCCTATAGACTAAGTTGACGAAACCGATAACGACCGAAAGTGACCAAAAAGTCAGCACTTTGTAGATTTATGAGTGTACGAACACTCATTTGATGGTTGGGTCGATAATCGCAAGTGATAAGATTGCAAAATGTGCGTTTTCGTGCACTTCGGTATATTTGGACTTAATGGGTTGAAATCGGGTTAGTGGGCCTACGGGCCCAGTAAGGTAAAACGCTCGGTAAGTGATTCAGTTAAAAACGTTAATGACTGTAATATGCATGGAAACATTAGAACAGTAAATTTACTAAAATACCCCTAAGTGTAAAAATTACCATTATACCCCTAGGTGCAAAATGACCGTTATACCCCTAGGGTTAATTCTGTATGAAATGCATGATATTCTGTTTCTGTATGTTATATGTCATAATATGTATATCTGATGCATGCGATTCTGTATGTTATATGTCATAACATGTGTACCTGTTGCATGGGATATGGGTTATGTTGATGGAGGAAGCGTTCTGGTGGCCTCGCCACATATATCTGTTCTGGTGGCCTCGCCACATATATCTGTTCTGGTGGCTTTGCCACAATATCTATAACTGGTGACTCTGTCACAATATCTGTTCTGGCAGCCTCGCTGCAAATTCTGTGGTGTGTAGCGGATGGGTGGGTTGAGTAGTCTCCCCACATGGTGTAAGGCTGGTATGGGGGTGTATATTGATGGATTTGGGTTAGGTTTTTTGCATGCATAATATATGTGTTCTGTATCTGTTAAGGGCCTATGGGCTTCATTCTGATTTCTGTAATGGGCTAAAGCCCAAATTAATCTGACTCTGAGGTTTGATCTGATTTGGACTATGGTTGGGTTATGTGTACACACCTAGTTTCTCCAAACTCACCCCATATTTTCATCCTTGCAGGTAATCCCCAACCATAGCGGACTTAGAGTTGAGAGGGGTTTGGAGTGGCCACATGTTCTGTAAGTTCAATTTATCGTACTTTTCTTTAGTATTTTAAGTATTTACTTGATAATCATTTTGGGTTTTAAGATTGTAATAAGGCCGCTCTTAAATTTCTTTTTCTTTTATGGTTTTATTTACTGGTTTTACTTATACTTTATTGGAACTGCTAGTTATAGGCTGCACGGGTTTTTAATCAAATTCAATGAACGTTTTCAAAACACAACAAATGTAACCAATGGATAACTTAAAGACTTAATAAACTAACTTTTCACTAGACCACTGTTTTTACAAAAATCACTTTAGTCATCTTAACCAAAGAACACACTCAGTCGTAAGTCCATGTGACCCGTCAGATTTGGCCATAACGTACAGGTCGGGTTTGAGGTGTTACAAAATGATCAAGAGATGCAAGGCAGAAGATGAAGTACATAAGATTCTATATCATTGCCACTCAGCTTCCAGTGTTGGACACTTTGGAGGTACATGTACTGCGGCCAAAGTATTGCAAGCTAGGTTCTTTTAGCCAACACTATTTAAAGATGTGTATGCTTACGTAAGGAGCTATGATCGATGTTAAAAGGTTGGAAACGTCACAAAAAGAAATGAGATGCCTCGAACAAACATCATCAAGGTAGAATTATTTGATGCTTTGGGTATTGACTTTCTCGGCCTTTTCCCTCCATCTTTTGGTCACAAGAACATACTGCTAGCAATAGACTACATGTCTAAGTGGGTTGAGGCTGAGGCATATCCGATGAACGATGCTAAGGTTGTAATTGCAGAAGCATGTGTTCACAAGGTTTGGAACCCCAAGAGCCATCATCAGTGCTGAAAGGCCCCATTTTGTGAACAAGTGGTTGAAATGGTTACTTGCAAGCATGGAGTGAAGCACAAGGTTGCCACAGCTTACCACCCATAGGCAAATGGGCAAGTTGAACTAGCAAACAAAGAGATCAAAGGCATACTCGATAAGGTAATTTTCCCGAATCGACAAGATTGGTCCAAAATATTAGATGATGTTTTATGGGCCTACAGGACATCATACAAGACATCGTTAGGGATGTCACCCTATAGGTTGGTCTTTGGGAAAGCCTGCCATCTGCCCTTGGAGTTAGAACACAAAGCTTACTGGGCTTTCCAACAACTCAACTTGGATATTAAGCTTGCTAAAGGGAAACAAATACTCTAACTCAATGAGTTAGAAGAGTTCCGAATGTTCTTATAAGAAAATGCCAAATTACTCAAGGAAAGACTTAAGAGATGGCATGACAAACACATTCGGGTTCGAGAATTTGAAGTAGGTCAGCAAGTCTTGTTATTCAATTCTAGATTAAGGTTCTTTCCAGGTAAGTTAAAATCACATTGGTTCGGTCCATTTACTATTCACCAAGTTTATCCATATAAAGTTGTCGAACTTCAAAGTAAGGGAGGTAATTTTCGAGTCAATGCTTAGTGCTTAAAACATTACTGGGGGATAAAATTGAACAGGACCAAATCTCGTTCATTTTATTAGATATTTAATTTTTCTTGTTTTCCATTTTTAATAAATGATTTAGGGTATATTTTTGGGATTAGTATGTTTAAATTGTAACACCCCCTAACTCGTATCCATCGCCGGAGCAAGGTTATGAGGCATTACCGGAGTGTACAAAATATTTTCCAATTAATTGAGTCATTTACTATTCATTATCTGAAATTATCTTTAAGGTCCCTTGTATGGGCCTTCGAGGCCCAAAACATGTACTGGGATCGATCTGGGACTAAATGAAAATCATAGGGAATTTTTTGCAAAATCCCAAAATTTTTCTCTCTATGATGAGTTACACGCCTGTGTGGTATGGGACACGCCGTGTGGTCAGGTCGTGTGTTTAATTCGAATTTTCAAAAAATAGGTGCAGGATTCACATGGCCAAGAGACACGCCCGTGTACTAGGCTGTGTGCCTCACATGGCTGAGGCACACACCTGTGTCTTTGTCTGGGTGCTAAATTTTCAGCATTTTGTTTTCAAATTTTAGGTGCAAGGGACACATAGCCAGGCTACACACCCATGTTGTAAACCGTGTGTCAAACATGGCCTAAACACGCGCCTGTGTGTCTACTCGTGGGGACAAAATAAGGCTATGTCCAAACCTCATTTCTCACCAATTTTCACCCAATACCTGCAGCAAATCATTTCAAATACCAACCAAGCAATTTATATATGTTTTCCCATCAATTTCATCATACAATACCTATATTTTCTCATGCACATTTGATCCCAAACTACCTCATAGTCTTACATGTATAATTCATATTTTTTAACCATATCATCATGTATATAAACTATGATTTACTTTATAAACATACTCAAAATTTAGTTAACACTAGCCATACCAATGGCTATGTTTACATCCACCCATTTTCACTTTAACATTGGTATTTTTAGCCTATACATGCCATTTTCACAAAATAAAACATTTTCATATACCAAAATATAAGGGTTGATAGTATGATCAAGCACCGACCTATCTCTGACCTTCCAAGCTTCCAAGCACCATAAAATACGGAAAAATAAATAGAGTAAGCACTTTGTGCTTAGTAAGTTCATGTAACAAGAATTTAACTTACCATATGTTCTCATTAAATTAAATCAAATATACATATATCAAATAGTGAAATTTTACCCTACTATACACAATCTCAACAATTTCAGTTAGCTCAAGGTTAACACGTAATTTTTATAGATATAAAAGAATGATTGATGACCTTATCAATTCCATGATTCCCACATATTCACCATTTCCATGTTACTTGTACCTTTCATGTTCCATTTTCCATTTTCTTGTTTATCTCGTTGAATTTTTCAGAATTTTGATGGATATCCAATAGTACACTTATAGTGTACAAGTCCATATTCCATCAATTCACATTTATACATGTCAGAGAGCACACCCCCAAGTCTCATTTTGTACAACGAGATTTCCAGTCCAGGCTAAATCCCTTGTAACATATGCTTAAGAGTTTTGTCAGGATTATTAGTCCAGGCTAAATCCTTTCAGTGACATATACTCTATAGAGCTTTACTCTGGATTACTAGACCAGGCTAAATCCAGGTTCAGTCTCAATTCGGATTACTCGTTCGGGCTAAATCCATTTCCATAACATATACATCGGGAGGGCTTATTTTAGGATTACCTGTCCGGGCTAAATCCTTTCCATATCACATGTATTATCCCTTTTTCATTGATCCATCGAATTCCATTTTATTCAATCGGGATTTGTTTTTCCCTTTTTCATCAAGCATATTAACATTTCATCATTTTCCATTCAGTGTACATTCATATCACATATACATGCATTTCAGGCATTTCAAGAAAATCAAATCCAAGTTACACAAACTTACCTCGACGATTGTTTGTGTGTAAAATCAACTAATCCAATATCTTTTCTTTCCCTTTATCTAACTTTGAATTTGAGTTCTTCGGATCTATATAAAAATTTAATCATCAATTTCATTTTATTCAATTTATGCTCTAGGAAAAATTACCATTTTCCCCTAAACTTTTCATTACTTCCAATTTTGTCCCTATGCTCGGAAAATGAAATTCATGCAATTCAATCCTTTATCCAAGCCTAGCCAAAATTCCCATGTAACATTTATAGCACATATATTTCACAAAAAATAAAACTTTTCTTTGAATTTTACCATTTTACAATTTAGTCCCTTTTTTCATAATTTTATCCAAAATCACTTAATAAAAGTTGTTTATTTACTAACAACCATTCATTTTCTACCTTAAACTTTCAATTTCCAGCATATTTATCTATGGCAGAATTTCCATACTTTACTAAATTTTCAATTTAAGTTATCCTGATTCCAAAAGTATAAAAATTACTAAAATGAGACATGGAAACTTACCAATTTATGCTAAGAAAGTTTCTTCTCTCTCTCCTAGGGTTTCCATAGAGAATTTGGGGATGAAGATGAATAATAAGATGATATTCTCCATGTAATTAATTATCATCTTTTATTTTTCCACAATTCCAATTTAGTCCTTTTTCTTTTTCTCAAATTCTATGGAAGAATCACACTAGATATTTTCCCATCTTTTGATTGATGTTCTATTTACCATATAAGGACCTATAGTTTTGAATTTCATAACTATTTGATTCTTTTAGCTTCTAGTACCCAACTTCTACATTTTATGCAATTAGGTCCTTTCTCTAATTAACCCCTTAATCGGTAAAATTTTCCTATTGAAATTTTCATACGACTTTCCTATCATACCACAAATCATGAATTATTATTAAAAAAATTCTCTCTGACTCAGATTTTTGGTTACAAAACCACTGTTTTGATATCACTGAAATTCAGGCTGTTACATAAATAAATTCTGTCTCGGACATTGGAACTTAAGCTGGACCACTTGTGACCCCTCTAACCTTTCTTGAGAATTGATTTGAACATAATCTTCCAAGAAATTATTCCCTAAATGATAGAATAAATTTTTAAGTTTTTAAATAAAAGGGTCAATTTTGATCCAAGTTTTAAATTGCAACTCAGTTTCAAATTTTCTTTAAGTCTTGGTACTTAATTGAACTATTTTCAAAATTTGGTTGCTCTTTTTTATAAATACTAAAAATTAGATGTTTCTTCTTGTAAATATTTTCAAAAGGCATCTAGAATAAATGTTCTGAATTTAATTTAATAAATAAAATGATAATCATTAATATATAATTATATCTATTATAATATATATTAATTAGTATCAACTTTGCATATAGTATTAGTTTAAATTTGATCATATTTTATTTAATAAGTATTTATTTTTAATAAATTAATAGCAAATAATAATTTAAAATGGATTATAGTAATTATTAATTATTGTTAACTCTATGTAGAATTAGAACATGGAATATCTTAATTATTAATTTATTCTAAGAATTCTAATTAAACTCTCAATCCTTTCACTATAAATTTCACCCTGTAACATCCCAAAATAGGGCCTAATCGGAATAGTGGTTTCGTAACCACAAATCCGAGATAGAAATAATTATTTTATAATTATTTTGAGGTTTATGATATGATTTCATAATTGTGTTAAAATTTCGTGAAGAAATTCTATGCGTAAAGTGCTTAATTTGAAATTAGGGACTAAATTGAATAAGTTGCAAAATTTGCATTGTAGAAGTTTTTAGTATGAAATTGCTTTGGAATATTAATTAGGAGGTTTCAAATAGCAATTTGACCAATTTCTAAGATCATGGACAAAAATTGGACATGGGTGGAATTTTTGAAAGTTTAGTAAGGAAGGGCATTTTGGTCATTTGGATATTAAATGAAATAAAATGGGAAAAATAACACAAAATTTATCATATTCTTCATTAGTTGCTGCCGATTTTTGCTCTCCCCCATAGCTAAGGTTTCTTCAACTTTCAAGCTTCATAGTAAGTGCATCTAAGCCCAGTTTTTGATGATTTTTATATTTTTGGAATCCCGGTAGCTCGATAAAGCTAATGCTAGCAATAATTTAAGTTAGGGTTCATATTTGGAAAAATACCCATAGGTGAAAAGTGTTTATTTTGATGTTTTATGATAGAATATGAAGTTTTAGATTATGTTAGACAACTTGTGCTACTCGGTTTTAGGTAAAAACGAGTAAAAGGGCTTAATAGGTAAAAATACCTATTATACATAAGTGTATGTTATAGTAGGAATTTCAAGATGTTGTTGGTAAATAAATGATCAGCATGTCTTAAAATACAAGAATTTGTGATAAATTTTGATTTCCGAGCCTTGGGGAAAAAGTGTAAATATGTAAAAGTTTAGGGGCAAAAATCTAATTTTGCCAAAATTTGAGTAAAGGGCTGTTTGATAAATGTGAGTATTAAATAAGCTAAATTTGCTATTATAGATCAAGAAGAACGAAGTTCAGGAGTAGATCGGGGAAAGGAAAAAGTAAAGGATTAAATTGTAAAGTTTAGTCACATTTTGTATCGAGGTAACTTTACGGTAAATAAATGCAATATTCTTTTATTTTATATTAATATCATCAATTTCTAGCATTTATATATTCATTTTATGATAATATTCCAAGTTAGATAGAAGAGAAGTTAATAGATAAGAAGTATCAGGAAGCCCCGTTGAACTTTAGGAATGTAGGGATACGAATGTCATGACATTTGTGTTGACAGGACAGGACAGAAATGAGCCATGTAAGTCCATATAAGATATATGGCTTTGGAGACAGGAATGAGCCATGTAAGTCCATATCAGATATATGGCTTTGGAGACAGGAATAGTTCATGTAAGTCCATGTCAATGACATGGCATTGGCAGGATATTGTTAGACATGAAAGACCCTAGTATCCTTAGTATTCCGAGCCGTTCAACGGGCCATTGTACAAATTAAATTACAATGAATTATCAGCAAAGGAAAGGTAGATTATATTTATGAATAATGAAAGGTCAGGTAAGAAAGAAGGTAAGTGAATAAAGAAGAAGGTAGAAAATGAGATGTAAAGAAAGTTTATGATGCTAGATGACATTATGCATAATTATTCCTTGTGTTGAATGTTGTGATTTATTTGCTTGTAAACTTACTAAGCCTAGTGCTTACTCTCTTTATTTCCTTCTTCTTATAGTTCTTGCCAAGCCACTCGGGGATCGAAGGAAACGTCGGAGATCCGATCACACTATCAAAGGAATCACTTTGGTATAGTTAGACGTTTCATTTCATGTATGGCATGTATAGGGACTTGGCTTTTTTTGGTATGATATATGCAAAGAATGGTGTGTAAATATTTGCTAGTGAATAGCTAATGGAATGGCTGATGATATACATGGTTAGTAGTATGTATGCTTGAGTGGTAACTATCACATGAAAACCAAGGAAAATGAGAAAGTAGCTTAAAAACAGATTCAAGCAGCAGAAATGACGTGACTTTGAAAAATAACTAAAAATAGTAGGAATGGATTTAAATAGTGAATGAGGTATGAAATTGAATCTTAATGAGTCTATTTTACTATAAAAGAAATAGAGTAAGCAAAAGAGTTGTATAATATGAGTTATTTACATTTGAGTGAGACTGCTGCAGACTAACTGTGTGATCCTCTATTTTGATTTTAAAAATTCACCATAATTTACAAAAAAATAATTAGTAGGTTTAATTTATATTTTTAGAATCCTTATTGAGTCTAATTTTAATAGAAACAAACAGAATAGTCATATGAATTTTGTACAGGGATAAAAGTAGTTCAGAGTAAGTAGAGGTCAGTGCAGTCGAGTTCTGAAACAGGGGTAACTTTAACTAATAAACTGTACTAATTGGCCCGTCCAAAAATTCTATAAAAAAATTAGTAGATAGATATGTAAGTCTAGTTTTATGGAAAATTTACAGATCTTGATTTCGAGTTTCGTAACTCGAGATATGATTTTTTTTGTAACTGTGATGCAGATAGACAGCATGTTGCGAATTTAGAAATAAAGGATTCAAAGTTCTTAAAATGGTAAATTATGTTCAGTAACACCTCAAGCTTGACTCCGGAGACGGTCTCGGGCATGGGGGCATTACACACCCACCTTTTCCATTCTTTTTTCACTCATTCCTCCATCAATCCTAGCATCTGAAACCTACCAAGTACCAAATCACCTAGTGCCGAACTCTCTAGCCACAACAACTCTCAGCTCTGTACATACCAATGGAACTAGTAACTGAACCTAACGCCACAACTTTAATGTTTAGGACTTAATCGCCTCGCCCAGATCTTCGAGATGAGCTGTCAAAGTTGTTGGACATCATGCAACATATGTAGTGGTAGCAAAAGCTTACTAGAGATATTCAAAAATACGAGATGACTCAATGAGAAGCGCTTTTACGAAAATATACAATGACTCGTTTATTTTTGTGCTTGAGTTTCCAAATTTCATATTTGAACCATGGAGTCCACTATCGAAGAAGGAGCAAATCAATTCATGCAAAAACAAAGACGATGGAACAAAAGATGAGTTGAATTTGGAGGGATCTGCAAATAAATAAAAAGGGGAGGATCTTGACTTTATTTTATTTCCGTTCTTAGGTTATTTAATAGGATTAGGTTTTATTAGGAATTTTTATTTTCGTATAATAAAACAAGAGGTGGAAATCATAAATAAAAATGAACAAAGTACAAAATAAAAAGTGTGGAAATAGATATATACATGTCTAGCATTGGATCTAGAGAGAACTTGGTACTTAAGCAGTCAAATTGACTCACCTCCTATTTTCTAGAATCCTATGTAACATCTCGAATTAGGGCCTAGTCAGAATAGTGGTTTTGAGACCACAGATCGAAAGTAGAAATAATTATTTTATGATTTTTATAAGGTCTATGATATGTTTATATGCTTGTGTGAAAATTTCGTGAAGAAATTTTAGGTGAAAAAATTTTATGTGAAAAGTGTTCAATTTGATTTTAGGGACTAAATTGAATAAGTTGTAAAAGTTGAGTTCTACAAGCTTTTAGCATGAAATTGAATTGGAATATTAATTAGGGGTCCTTAAATAGCAATTTGACCAAATTATAAAATTTTGGACAAAAATGGACATGGCAGGGTAAAATATCAAAGTTTTAAAGTGAAGGGCATTTTGGTCATTTGGCCATTAAATGAATTAAAACACAAAATAAAAGCCAAAAGTGTTCATATTCTTCTTGTTTTGGCTGAATACACCATGGGAGAAGCCATGGCTAGGGTTTTCAAGCTTCCAAGCTTTATAGTAAGTCCTCTTTGCCCTGTTTTTAATGTTTTTCGTATTTTTGAAATCCTTGCATCATAATCTACCTATTTCTACCATTATTTTGAGCTAGGTTTTATGTTTAAAAATTTACCCATGTTGAATAATTGTGCATTTTGATGGATTATGGTAGATTATGCATGTTTAAGGTTAGAGAAACGATTTTTACTAAGTGATTTTCGACGAAAACGTCCGAAAGGACTAAATTGTAAAAGTTATAAAATTGGTCATAAGTGTGTGTTTAATGAGAATTGTGGGCTGCCATATTTATGAAATGGTTCGGTTAGACCTAAAATGCAAAGAAATTGAATAAAAATTAATTTACGAGCCTAGGGGCAAAAGCGTAATTTTGACAAACTTTAAGGGCAAAATGTAAAATTTTAAAAGTGTGGTTCTTGGACTAATTTGAATAATCTGATCATTAAATGAGTGTTATTTGATATGTTAGATCAAGAAAATACAAAATGCAGGCTTAGATCGAGATTATGGGCTAAGTAAAAAATAAGAGCCGTTTTAGCATTCGAGGTAAGTTGATGTATTAATAATAGTGCAATGCTATAGTTGTGTATGCTTGAAATCTTAATTAGTATGTTAATTTTATTTTCGTTGAATTAAATGTTGAAATTGCTATGTGTATGAATTGATTTAAACTATGTCTATGATACAATATGACATGGAAATGAATTGAAACTTTGTGTTCAAAGTGCTTTTCATGAATTATGGTTATTATGTGAAATTTGTAAATTAGTTATTGTTATGAAATATTTGGTTAAGTTTTTATCAACAAGTTTCGACAAGTGTGAAAAAGTCCCAATTGAACCTTAGGAATAGAATAGGATACGAGTGACATGTCACTAGGATTCCATTGACCGTATCGATTGTTTATGTGATTTTGGATGCTGGTCTAGTTTGACTATTAGTGGCTAGGTAATCCTGCATTTGTTGCGAATACCTGTCAGTTTGTGTGAGCAGCACTGAGTAGTATCGGCTACACCATCAGCTTGTCTGAGTAGACCCTTGAATAGCTCATTATTGAGCCTTTATGTGATATGTTATATGTGGTAGCTTCGGCTACATTCCAATGGTAGCTTCGGTTACAATATATGTGTGGCACTTTTGTGCATTTTTTTGAGTATCCTTTAGAATCCTACTTGGTTCAACGGGTATTAAATTGATATGGTAATGTTGTGATAGAAAGTGATTGAACATGTCTTGTGATGAATTATTGCATAAATGTGTTTCTTGCTATGATGCATTTATATGTGTAAGTGTGAATACCAAACCATATGAATAAGTCCATGTATGTATGAATAAGTTATGAGCAACATGCTCGTTATATGATCGAACTCTGGTAAGATTGATAAGAGGTAAGTGTTATCATTAAAGCCTCTATAATGAAAGCTTGTAAGAGTGAAAATTGTAATAAAATAGATCTAGACAGTAGCAGTCAAATGTATTTGAAAAATCACCAAAAATGGTGGGAATTGAATTAGAAGTTAAATTAGATATTAAATTAAAGCCTATTGAGTCTAATTTCACATAAAAGAAGTAGAGTAACCAAATGATTTTCAGTTGGTGAGATATATGTATTGATGTGAGACAAGGTTAGATGGACTTTGAAATCCCCTGTTCCAAATTTGAAAATTCACTAAAAATTGTATAAAAATGTTTATAGTGTGTAATTTATATGCTTAAAATACTTGATGAATATAATTTCAATAGTAACAAATGGGAATGTTATCCGAATTCTGTATAATGAGATAATCAATTTTTAGTGGAGAGAGGTTAGAACCATCAAATAGTGAAAAATGGGAAACTTTAATGAATAAACTGTACTAATTGGCCAAACCAAAAATTCTGAAAACTTTATGGAAAGAGGATATCTGAGTCTAGTTTCAGAGAAAAATTACGAAACTTAATTTTGAGTTCTTTAGCTTAAGATACAATTAATTTAGCAACTGTGACTCAGGAAAATAGCTTCAGCTGAACATGAGTAAAAAGTGAGAACATGTGAATAATGATTTTATTTCTTAAGAATACCTTTTGAGGAATGGAAATATCTTGTTAATTAAATTTCTTATTATTATATATCAACTTACTAAGCTTTAAAGCTTACTCTCTCATTTTCATTTCTCTTAGTGTTGTAAGGTTGGCTCGTGGTTGGAGACCGTTGGAGGTAGAACCACACTATCAATTTGTCAAGATGGAATAATAATAATTCTTATTTGTTTACGGGTGAGTGGCATGTATAGAGGTTTAGTCATTGATAGTATGTATTTTTGTGAATTGGCCAAATATATTGGCTTTGGTTACATCATTGTTTAAGGCTACAAGAGGTGGCCCATAATAGTTAAGGGTATGTATGCCCATTTTATGTGTGTATGTGGATATGTTTTGAAGTAGTTAGGTATGTTACATGTGTTTGGTGGTTAAGTTAGGAATAATTAAAGGTATGATATACGTCTATGCAATGTATACAAGTGTGAAGAGTTAAGAGCACACTAAGGGCTTGGAAAATAGCCTAAGTGCTGGTCACACGGGCAGAGACACGACCGTGTGTCTCAGCTGTATGGAGGACACGACCTAGTACACGGGCGTGTGACTTGGCTGTCTGCCCCTAAATGTTTGCTAACGTTAGAAATAGAATGCTTGATGTTTTTAACACGGGTTGGAACACGGGCATGTGTGACCACACGGGCATGTGTGACCACACGGCCTGCCCACATAGGCGTTTCTAGAGTCACATGGGCCTGTGACACTATTTTGAGTGAAAATTTCATAAGTGTTCGAAAAGTTCCAGTTTAGTCCCGGATTATACCTAATATATCGTTTGGGCCTCGTAGGCCCATAATGTGGGTGTATGTATATGAATGTAAAAGTTTTAAATTTTACAAGGAATTTATGTGTCGAAATCAAATGATTGTGCGAGTGTTTGTTCGGTAATGCCTCGTACTCGTGTCCAATGACGATTACGGGTTACATCCTACCTGGTGTATAGTATCTATTCACTTTTAATAATGAGAACATTGTTCATCTTAAGTTGGGGGACCGAAAAATTGAAATTATTTCCACACAGAATAAATTTTTCTTTTAGTTATGATTAGGTTATATTTTGTTCAAAATTTTGAAATTTTGTTAAGTATGCTAAACTTCAGTATAAAAAAAGTTCGATTATTTCAATAATTGTTATGTTAACTGAAATATGACATAAATGTATTTTTAATAAAACAAGCAAATCATACCATAAAATTTTTAGTTCCTTAGGAAAGTTAGGCATCCATGAAAGTTTAAGTCTCTAGAATTGGCTTAGTAGTTTCTTGAGGCCAAATCCTAGGAAGCATTGAAAGTTGAAAATGATTTAGGCAACTATTGTTTGAATCATTTGAGCCTTTCAAGCCAACCATGATGAATTTTTATCCTTTGAAACCCAACATTGAGACTATATGGCCTAATTTTATTTGAACCCTTGCAATATTTAGCCATCAATTTTCTCTTAATTATCTCTAAACTGTCTCAAACGCCAGACTTAGTACTATTCAAAATGTTCCTTGAAAATAAGTTTGGGGGAGTTGAAAAGAAGTACCAAATGCTAAAAAGAAAATTGTAGTACCCGGCCTAGACATTATGGTTGAATATGGCGATGTCACATGGAATGGTGTTTGAAATCCAAACCGTCATGAAAAACCATTTCAGTTTATCTACTTTTATTTACCTCCTTCCAATTTCAGAAACATTGATTCATTCATCTGATTTGTTTTAAAACACATTTTAATTGCAGAAGCTTTTGAAACCATTGAATTAAAGTAAAAATCGCTCATGTTAGGGAAAAACCTTTGTTTCTAGTAAAACAGTAGTTTTGTTGAGTTTGTAGTTATCATATCATAATTGCAGTAAAAACCCAAAATTAAACCAAAAACAGTCCATAAGTCCAAATTACAAAAATCACCCATCAAATTAATCTAAACCATAAAACAAAAGTAATGCAGTTTTTAAAGGGTGGTCACCATCGAGTCCTCCATTCCACCGTACTGTCAAGTCTGGGGATTACTTGTACAGATTAAACAGAAAGAGTGAGTTTACATAAATCAGTGTGTAATCCACACAGAAATAGCTTGCAGATAATTAGAATATCAGAATTAGATAGTCTCAGATTCAGGTCTATGCCCATTACAGATACAGATTTGGGCCTAAGCCCATTACAATAATAGATGAAGAATTGAGCCTTAGCCCATCTCAGATACAGATGCACATAAATAGTCAGAACAGAATCAGATCCTACCCCCAGCCTCTACACACCATCTCCGACCATCCCTACACACCATGTGGGGTTTAAAACTCCCACCCAGCCCTACACGCCATGCTGTACCAAATGCAGTAGATATCAAAATAATGCAGCTGAGCTATCAGATAATAGGTGTAAATGCCTTTCAGAACACTTCCTCCAATGCATATATTAACCCAACCCCAATGATAGATATAGAAATATGCAAATATAGATAATCAGATTATCATGCTCACATGCTTATATATGGCATACACAAATATCAGATACATGGATAATAGAGCAAACAATCATGTACCAGTGTTTAATCAATTTAGAGTTTTTATTAGACAAACCATATAGTTTAGGGTTTAATTATCCCTTACCATCCCTACCATAGGCTCACAGCCGTTTAGGACGACCCGTGCAACCTTAGGGAAATTTTTAGATAAATAGGCCCACACGCCCATGTGGCTTGCCCGTGTGGGCCCACACGCCCAGATTGGCCTTGGCCCGTGTGGATCACACGGCTAGGCCTAGGAACCCATACGCCCATGTGGTCTACCCGTGTGGACCCACACGCCCATGTGGCCCACATGGCCCAATTTGGTCTAGCCCGTGTGTCGCACATGGCCACACCCAACCACCATATAACCGTGTCTAGCGTACGGCCTGGCCTTTGTCAAAAATATGACCGTGTTGTCACACACGACCTACCACACAGGCGACTACATGCCCGTGTGGCGTCAATAGAATCCAACTTCGTCATTTGTTGAATCTTATTTTTCTACATTTTGGGTACACACCTGGTATCGATTCGTTGTGGTAACTCACCTGAGCCTTCCAGAACCTAAAAACTGACATAAGAAACCCAAAATCAAACTCAATTCACGATTATCTAGAAATTACAAATCGATAGTAATGCCTTTAAAGTGTTCCAGACTTACCCCAACACCATGAATCGAGTGATTACGAAACAGCACAAGGGGAGCCTTGATCCTCGTGATAAGCTACTGCCTAGACGTCTATACAAGCCCCTATCAACATTTTAGCATCAAAACTTAGAAAATAAAAAGAGTTCACTCACTAAAAACACGCACGAAATGACAATAGTGAGATAAAAGGTCTAATAACAGACAAAGAAAGGAAAACAAAGGTCAAAAGAGAAAAGAGGAATGAGAGAACGGCTAGGAAACAAAAAACTAACAGTCAAAAGAGAAAAAAGGAAGGAGAGAACGGCTAGGAAACAAAAAACTAACATAAAAAACTCTTTGGGGGAAGAGAAAGTTCAAAATTTTCAACAAGAATCCCAAAACTAAACTGATCCCTCATCCCTCAAATTTCTCTCACTTACCCCACCGTCTCAACCACTTAAAGAATCCCAGTTACTTCCAACTTTTAAACCACGCAAGTAGCAAAAATAATTCCCTTGCCTACGTAGGGATTCGAACACAAGACCTTCAGCAGACTAACACTCAACTTAACCACTAGACTAGCAGGTCCATTCTGAAAGGATTTTTCAAACAATTAAACCTAAGTCTACTCCTCAAATGCCAAGCTTAGATCAAAAAAATACCAAAATTTAGCCAAAGTCATGGCTTGAACTTGGGACCTCTCACACATACCTAGAACACTTAACCACTGAAGCAGGCAGATATTTGTATCAAATTTTACAGAAACAGAAATAAGCAAAAAATCGGGGCGTTACAACTCTATCCCCTAAAAGAAATTTTGACCTCAAAATTTACCTGATCAAAACAGATGAGGATACGACTAAAGCATCAAATCTTCATGTAACGCCCTAAATTTTTGGGTTTCTCTTAGATTATTGTTCATCTAGTGAAATGTAGGAACTCTAGTATTTTGGTGTGTAATTCATGTTTGGGGAGTGTTAATGGGCCTATGGAAGGCCCAGGTGTTGGGTAAAAACTCGGCAAAATTTTGTATTTTTGACTTACGAGATAGGGGGCCGTTGGAAGTAAAGGTCTTAAGGAATTGTGCGTAAAATATAGCACAAAACAAGTCTTGGTAAAGTGGCAAAGGAGGTGCCACTAAGCTCCTTAAAAAGTGGCGCCTAAGTGAGCTTGGAGGTCCAAGGTTCAAGTCCCTGAGTGAGCATGTGTGGTGTTTAATTTTTGTGCTTGATCTGGTAAGAGTTTGAAGCAGAGTTGAACTCTGTTGAGGAGTGTTTGAATCGGTCATGAGAGGATTTTGTGGAGTGATAAGGGGAGCTTGTTAAGGAGAATTTTTGGGAGCTTTTGAATTTTGAAGAGAGGTGGCCGGCCAAGGGACTTTTGGGGGTGCATTTTTGGCATTTTTGCATAGGAGAGTATTTGGCAATTAGGTGCTAATAGTGCTGATTTCTCTTAGGTTCTTTTTGTGGTCCTTTTGCCGATTTTTACTTAGCATTTAGGTCCTCTAAATTCTTCTTTTTCTTCCTTTTCTGTTCTTGTAGCCGAACCCTGTTGTACCCCATTACTGAACTCCTTTTGATTAAATACCTCTCCTCCTATTCTTCTCTTTAAACGTTTTCTCCTCTCCATTTGTTTCTTCAAGCCGAACCAGCATTGCTAGACTCTCCCATTGACCGAATTGGTTCTACCCACAGTTCTCTTCTTCTTCTACTTCTTCTTTCCTTCATCAAAACCCTCTCCAACTTGTTAGCCGAACCCTCTTGTGCTTAAGACCCTATTCCCCTCTTCTAAAACTGAAACCCTTCAACACTCTTCCTTTCTCGTTGTTACAAGTGGAACAGCTGTGGTTTGGGACTTAGATTGTGTGGACGAAGGGACGTGTAACAAGGGGCTAGTGTAGACTAACGCAAGTGGACAGTAGGATCTAGTCCATTTTCGGCAGAAGGCTCTTCATACGTGGGTTTCGTCAACATTTCGACAGTTAACAGGTGTGTAACATACTTTCGCTATAGACTAGGACGGCAACAGCCATAATGACCAAAAGTGACCGAAAATTGGCTTTGTGAAATCTCTGTGTAATCGTTTACGCTGTTAGGGTCAACTTTAGATTCGATGGTGACAGAATTGTTAAAGGTGCGATTCTGAGCATTCCGGTAAGTTAGTCTTGAATGGGCCAAAGGTGGGCCCAATGGGCTTCCGAGCCCATGTCGGTAAAATTGTCATTAAAAGCATTCTGGCGGTATGTTGAGAATAAATCGGTTAAATTAACAATCTGAACATTAAAATTTCGTTTTAACGGGCTTAAGACGATAATGGATTTAGTAAGGCCCATTAGGGGATTTTGGGCTAGAAAGGGTAAAACTGGAAACTAAGGTTAAAAGGACTTCTGTAAACACTAATGGACTAGTAATTACTTGGATTTGCATAAAAACCCTGAAAATCGATAAAAAGACTAAAATACCCCTAAGTATAGAAAATTACCATTTTACCCCTAGGTGCAAAATGACCTTTATACCCCTAGGGTAAATTCTGTATGAAACGTATGATTTCCTATTTCTGTATGTAATATCTCATAATACATGTGTATATCTGATGCATGTGATTTCGTATGTTATATGACATATTATGATATTTGTTGCATGGGGTTTGGGTTTATGATGGAGGAAGCGTTCTGGTAGCCTCGCTGTAATCTGGTGGCCTCGCCACATATATATATCTGATCTGGCAGCCTCACTGCAATCTGGTGGCTTTGCCACATATATATCTGTTCTGGTGGCCTCGCCACATATATATCTGTTCTGGTGGCCTCGCCACAATATCTGTATCTGGTGACCTCGTCACAATATCTGGCAGCCTCGCTGCAAATTTCTATGGTGTATAGCGGTTGGGTGGGTCGAGTAGTCTCCCCACATGGTGTAAGGCTGGTACGGGGGTGTTATGGTTGGATCTGGTTGGGTTTTCTATTTGGATAATATATCTGATCTGTATCTGTTATGGGCCTATGGGCTTAACCTGATTTCTGTAATGGGCCAAGGCCCAATTAACTCTGATTCTGAGGCTTGATCTGTTTTAGCCTATGGTTGAGACTAAGTTACACACTGAGTTCTCAAACTCACTCCTTCATTTCATTTCTGCAGGTAACCCTCAACCATAATGGGCTTGGAGCTATGAGAGATTCGGAGTGGCCACAGCATCTGCAAATTTGGTTTTCTTTTCATTTTAAGTATTTTATTATGTTTGTTTTTGGGGTTTTTAATTGTATTAAGGCCACTATTTAAATTTCTTTATTGGTTTTGTTTTAGCAATGGTTTGATTCATATTTTATCGAAACTGCTAGTTATAGGCTGCGCGAGTTTTCAAATTCTTAAGAACGTTTTCAAAACTCAACAAGTTCAATGATTGGATAATCTAAAGACGTATCAAAATGGCTTTTCACAAACTTGCTATTTTAATATCACCTAAGTCACAACAACAAAAAGGTCGTAAACTTAGTTATAGGCTCATGTGACACAGCAGATCTGGTCATAACGTCCAGGCCGGGTTTGGGGTGTTACACTTCAAGTTCCCACATGGCCTCCTCAGTGCTATGATTTTTCCACAGAACCTTTATTAGTGGAATGGACTTCTTCCTTAGAACCTTAACATCGCGATCCAGAATCTGAACCGGCTCCTTCTAAAAGGTTAAATCCGGCCTCACCTCGATATCCTCCACGGAGACTATGTGAGAAGGATTAGAGCGGTAGCACCTCAACATCAAGATGTGAAACACATCATGAATACGGTCTAGTTCAAGGGGTAACTCCAACTAATAAGCAACTAGTCCTACCCGTTTCAAAACCTGATACGACACGATAAACCTAGGGCTCAGCTTGCCCTTATGACCAAACCTCAGAACCATTTTCCATAGAGAGACCTTAAGAAACACCTAGGCCTAAACACGTAGACCTAGGGCTCAATTCTACATCTATTACTGTAATGGGCTTAGGCCCAAATCTATATCTGCAATAGGCTTAGACCCTAATCTGAGATTGTCTGATTCTGATATTCTAATTATGTGCATGCTATTTCTATGGGGATTACACTCTAAGTTTACGTAAACTCACCCCTTCTATTTAATTTGTACGGGCAATCCCCAGACTTGACGGTTTGGTGCAACTGGGGACTCGGTGGTGACCACCATTTAAAAACTTCGTTACTTTTGTTTTATGGTTTAGATTAATTTGTTGGGTTATTTTTTTAATTTGGACTGATGGACTATTTTTGCTTCAATTTTGGGTTTTTACTGCAATTATGATATGATAACCGCAAACTCAACAAAACCACAATTTTACTAGAAACAAAGGTTTCTTCCTAACATGAATGATTTTTACTTTAATTCAACGGTTTCAAAAGCTTCCACAATTAAAATGTTTTTTTAAACAAATAAAAGGAATTAATTAGTGTTTTTGAAATTGGAAAGAGGTAAATAAAAGTAGATAAACTGAAATAGTTTTTTGTGACGGTTTGGATTTTAAACACCATTCCGTGTGACATAGCCATATTGGACCATAACATTTAGGCTGGGTTTGAGGTGTTACATTTAGTTATATCAGAGCCAGGTTGCAAAAAATCAATTGTAAATTTTGGTTTTCCAAAATTTGGTCTTTAAAAGAATTGGTTTTCAAATGGTTTTGAATAATCTGGATGAGTATGTGGTACACTGGGTCCCCAGCGTCGATCCTGTAAGTTTTTTGTAAACTGATGAAACTGTTATGACTGTAGGTTGTTATTTCTAAAACCCTATAGTTAGTACACTCTAAGACTATAGTAAAATTGATATAGACTGAGATTTACAAAAACAAACTCTGAACTTCTAATACTACTTTACATAAAATATCTGATTAATAAACACTGAAACTATAACTAATTCATAAAACTGTTTAATTTAGATAAATTGAATTAGTTAATGAGTGCTCACAAAATTCGTGGACGCGGTACTCGAGGCTGTGGTAGAGGCCGTAGAGGGCCCGCACTGAGTCTTATTCTTCGGCAGCATGCCAAACTTGGATACTATTGAGACAGTGTCGTCTGCTACTGAGACTAGGTCTCAAAATAGTGTAGCTTGGGACGACGCACTATCTAAAGCCATGTTAAAAATATTAGAGAGGACTGTTGGGCCCAACATTGGATTTGGGGGTTGAGGGTCGGTTACGGAACAACTTCGGTCCAATGGAGCTAAACTATTTAGGGGTGTCACTAAAGTCACCCCTAATGTGGATGAGTACTGGATGGAGGCCACCGAAAGGATTATGGACGATTTGGATTGTACCCCTAAGCAGAAACTAAAGGGTGCAGTTTTTTTGCTTTGTGATGAGGCATACCAGTAGTGGTTGACTGTTAAGGAGGGCACTCAACCTAAACATCTGACCTAGGAATTCTTTAAGACTTCATTCCAAGGAAAATATCTGGGAGCTAGCTACATTGATGCTCGTAGGCGTGAGTTCCTAAATCTTTCACAGAGAGACCGATCTGTGGTCGAGTATGTGGTTGAATTTATGAGACTGAGTCGATATCCTCGAGATATGGTGGCATCTGAATATGAGAGGTGTGTCTGTTTTGAGGATGGCCTTAAGGATAATCTGAGGGAATTGATTGCTCTTCAAAGGGAGCGAGAGTTCTCTGTTTTGGTGGAGAAACACAGATCATCGAGAACATCAAGAGCGCTAAGTGCCAGAATAGAGATAGGGGGAGAGGTAAGAATAAGAGGGATTCGAAGTCCTCGAGTTCAGTATAAAGGCCTATGAAAAATGCTAGATCTGATGGGCCGATTAGAGCTAAGCCCACTGTTGTTCCTACTGGGATTCTTCTATGTGGAGCTTGTGGTAGACACCATTCGGGCGATTATTAGAGGAGGACTAAGGCATGTTTGAGATGTGGGTCTCTAGAGCACCGTATCTGGGAATGTTTGCTGAGGGTAGATCAAGTGCAAGCTTCGAGATCAGGTACTGCACAGCCACCAAGAGTAGTTCAGAAGCCACCTAAGGGCCGTGGTCAAGCTAGGGGTGGTAATAGTATGGGCTGTAGACAGAGGACACCAGGTAAAGGTGCTGGACAAACTGAGGCGAGGCAACCCACTCTTGTTTAAGCTACACGTCACTGAGAGGATAGAGACGCTCCTGACGTCATCACTGGTATGTTCTTAAATTTTGATACACCATACACTGCATTAATAGATATAGGATCTATACATTCCTATGTTGCCTGCTCTATTTTTGAAAATCTGGGGTTATCGATTGAGAGTACTTCTAGTAAGGTTACGGTATTAAGTCTGTTGGGACAATCTGTTCTAGTTAGTAAGTTATATAGAGCTATTCCATTAGAGGTTCAAGGGGTGGTCTTTCTGGCTGATTTAATGGAGCTTTTGTTTAGGGATTTTGGTCTGATATTGGGTATAGATTGGTTGGTCAAGCACTGACTGTGTGACGAAGAGGGTCGTCTTGAGAACCGAGAAGGATTGTAACAACTCGATTTTCACCCTAATCGGAACGGTAGTTTCGGGACCACAAATTCAAGTCAAATAAATATTTTAATATGATTTTCTATGTTTAATATGTGTGAATTTGCATGTGTGAAATTTTTGTGTTTGAATAACCGATTTGATTAAAGGATTTAATTGCAAAAAAATGAAAATTTGGTGGTTGTTTTTTTCAAAGGGCCGAATTGATGATGTCTTCATTTCATAATGTATTTATGTTGTAAATAAAACATATTTATATGATATGGACAGTAGTGACCTTGTTTATAATGGTTTTATAAGTTTATTATAAAGGTTAATTTAGTAAACATGTAATTAAATATGTATTAATAAAACATAAAATAAAACAAAGTGCTCATACTTTTCTTAGCATAACCAAAACTTAAAGAAAATATAGGTTTAGAAAGCTTTGAACAGTTGGCAATTTGGGAGCTAGATTTAACGTGAGTTTGTTTTCGATTTTTGATAATTTTTTTCGTTTTTGTGATCGTTGCTTCGAATACTATCCGACCAATGCTTGAATTTTTTATTTTGATGAATATTTTGAGTTATGCCATTGATGAATAATTGTGTTTTGTGAAGTTTGATGATGAATTATGAAAGATGTGTTTTGGATTAATATGTTTTGTATAGGAAATTTTGATGAATTTGAGTAATTGGGGCTAAATTCAAAAAATAATAAATTGAGGGACTAAATAGTAAAGTAAATTAAATGTGTGGACTTGTATGAGTGTAAGGAAGATTCGACTCTGTCATTGTATGTGTAAATTTTGCATGTTTTGTGTTTTATGCAAATTGGACTAAGTTGTAAAAAGTGTAAAATATTAGGGGTAAAATGGTAATTTACCCATTTATGTGTTTTTGGACTAATTTGAATGAAATTGTGTTTGAATAAGCTTAATTTGAAATTGTATAGATCAAGAACAAAAGAAATCAGACTTGGATAGTGGAAAAACAAAAGTAGCTAAATAGCTGAGTTACATCGTTTGTCGATATCCGGGGTAAGTTTATAAGCAAATAAACATCGTTAATTTTGAATATAAATTAACTTGATATGCTGATTTGAATATTATAGATTTATAATTGAGATGGTCGAATGTGATTAGGCATAAAAATAATGTGTTCGAGTTTAATTCGATCGAGTTACAACATCTGAAACTCCGTATGAATTTTAAGGAATAACTAGGATTTTCGATAGATGAATTATGTGTAAGACCAATTTTGTATCAGTGATATTCAGGCTCTAAGCCTAGCAGGCCTTGTGTCGGTGCATTATATCAAGCTCAAAGCCTAGTAAGCCTTTTGCAGGTGTGTTATATCAGGCTTTAAGCCTAGCAGGCCTTGAGCCGGTCTGTTATATCAGGCTTGTGTCTAGCAGGCTTTATGCCGGTGTATTATTATAGGCTTTATGCCTAGAAGGCTTTATATTGATGTGGTATTGAAGATTAACGAGTTAAAACGAGCAGGTATGTGATGTTTAGTTACCTATTTGAATATTAGGTAAGTAAGTTTTTTTATTTATAACAAAAATGATATACAATGTTATTATAACTATATATGTATATATATGAAAGGTAGGTTCGACCTTACGTTAAGTATGTGTATGTAATTTGGAAGCTTGATCTATGAGTATGTAAAGATGAAAGTTTGTGTATAAATGGTTGATTATGACAAAAATGGTTTGAGATTTGTAAATGTAATAGTATTGTTTATATATGTGTATTTTCGGCTTTAAAAAATTGCTTATGAAAGTATATGTTGTATATATTTTTTCTTATGACTTACTAAGCTATGATAGCTTACTGAGTGCATGCTTATTCTTTGTACTTATAGATTTTGGAATTTAGTTACGGGCTCAGGGATCGTTAGTGAAGTCATCCACACTATCGTCTATTTTTGGTATATTTTTAAAAGTTTTAATTCGAACCTATGGCATGTATAGGCTAGTATGTACTTTGTTTAATTTTGTGATATGTGTATAAAGTGCCATGCGAAAATGGCTAAGTTGATATATGCTATCTTAAGTGTAATGTTTATATATGTGCTGTGTGTGAATGATGGTGAAATGAAATTGAGTACAATCCTTGTGGTTTGGTTATGTGATTGAAATAGATAATTGATTTTAAATTTCTAATGATTAATGAATTGGATAAGTGTTAATGTGTTAAATGAATATAGTAAGTTAGTTATCCGGCCATGATATGTATTGATGAAAGTGAACTTTTGTTTGTATATTTTGGTTAAGATTTGGCCATGAGTTTAGGTAATGATGATATATCATACGAATACACTAATACTTGATCATTTGTGGAATGGTGAGTTGGTGTTGGTTTGTATTGGTAAGTAGATTATATGCAAAATAGATTTGAATTGAGCTTGATGTCCATGCATATATGATTTTAGTATTCATGAATAATGAGTTATAAGGAATTGATAATTACAGTCTACTTGCATATGATCCATGTGAGTTTGTATATTTATGCTTTTAATGAGATGAATGATAAATCTTGGATATTATTTGGACTTGATGTTATGTATGATTTGATGCTCGTAAATAAGGTTAAATATGGTTAAAATGGTCATTGAATTAGTTTGGGTAATAATCACTCTTATATTCAGCGTAAGCGTTAAAAAAATGACCATATGAATAGCAGATTATTTGTATTAAAAATTTCATGTAAATTATTCTTGACTGAATTAATTGCATTGTAATCGTTTTTGCTTTGATAGTGAAATTCCTTTGAAATGAAAAGCATGTTTGTATTCAGTTAACACTTTTATAAGTGACCAAATGAATAGTAACTTTATTGTTAAAAGATTATGGTGGTTTGCATAAAAATTCGATTCATGTACTCTTTTATATTTCATACAAGTATTATTTTTAACTTGAATTATTTTGGAACGACATTGATATGTGCATGTGGTTTTTATCAGGATGATGTATTTGAATTTATTTATATATGATTTTATATTAAATATATTTTGAATAATATGTTATGAAATGATTAGTAAAATGTTGAATTAATTATTTATGTTTAAAATTACTTGGTATTTGAACTATATGTTTGAGTATGTTTGGGATAGTCTAAAAGCTGTGTATTATTTGGTAATATCTCCTAACCCATTCCGGTGATGGATACGGGTTAGGGGTGTTACATTTTATTGGTATCAGAGCTACGGTTTAGTCAATTTTAGGACTAACGTAGCATGTGTGAGTCTAGCTATACATGTCATATTTTATATTATGATAGTATGATGACTCCTTACAATTGAAAATGTCTTTTCTTATAGTAAATGGATCTCAATCGAGCCATAGCTGATGATGTTGAGAGTATAGCACTTGCTCCCGCGCAAGGGATAGCGCCAGTTGATTCTCAGCCGATCTCGAGTAGTCATGAGGGGGTGGCTAAACAAGCCTTCTATCAAATGATGAACGATTGGGTTACTCAGTATATTCAGCTTAATCCGGCTGTTCAACAATCCCCACCCCCGAATAATCTACCTCTGATATATGTGGTACCTCTGATGATTGATCCGATGAGATTGAATAAGCCTCTTGTTGATAAAATTAGAAAATACGAGGCCGAAGAGTTCAGGGCCATAGTCGATGATGATGCTGAGGTGCCTGAATTTTGGCTCGATAACACTATCCATATATTCGATGAACTATCACGTACACCCGACGAGTGTTTGAAATATGCCATATCTTTGTTATGTGATTCTGCCTATCATTGGTGGAACATTTTAGTTTCAGTTGTGCCGAAAGAGTGGGTTACCTGGGAATTCTTTCAGACTGAGTTCCGCAAGAAATATATTAGTCAGAGATTCATTGATCAGAAACGTAAAGAATTTCTTGAGCTTAAACAGGGTCGTATGATTGTCACTTAATATGAACAGAAATTTTTGAGACTCAACAGATATGCCCGAGAGTGTGTTTTGATCGAAGCTATAATGTGTAAAAGATTCGAAGATGGGTTAAATGAAGATATTAAATTGTTGGTTGGCATACTTGAAATCAAAGAATTCGTGGTACTTGTTGAGCGAGCTTATAAAGCCAAAGAGCTTGGGAAAGAGAAAAGGAAAGCTAATTTTAAAGCTAGAGATTCCTATAAAAGATCATCGGGTAAGACTTTTCACTCAGCATCAAAGAAGTTCAGAGATTATTCTAGTCAATCTAAGGCTGCTTCGGGCTTTTCTAGTCAAGATCGAGACCGACCTCCTATGAGTTCACGAGCCACTTCGATTGCTAGTGTTGGCAATGTTCAACAGAATAGACTCGAGTGCAAGCATTAGGGTAAATGGCATTCTGAATATTGCAGATTGCATAATCGGTCTTGCTTTAAATGTAGATCGATGGATCATTTTATCCGAGATTACCCAATGTTAGCTGAGTAAAACACTGTTCAGAATGCGGGACCGAGTAATATGTCAGTACGAGGCAGACCACCCAGGCATTCGGGTAATGTGAGTGGCAGTTAGAGAGGGATAAAAGATATAGCAGTTTGATCTGAGGCCGGTGCACCTGCCAGAGCATATGCTATACACACTCGCACGGAGGCTTCTTCCCCAGATGTTATTACCCGTACTTTCACTCTTTATGATACTAGTGTTACTGCATTGATTGATCCTGGTTCAACTCATTCTTATGAGAGTGAAACATTAGTATCTAGTAAGACTTTGCCTGTTGTGTCTACAGAGTTTGTGATTCGAGTACCGAACCCCATGGGCCGGTGTGTTCTGGTTGATAAAATGTGTAAAAACTACCCTTTGATGATTCAAGATTCGTGCTTTCTAACTAATTTGATGTTGTTACCATTCGACGAATTTGATATAATTCTGGGTATGGATTGGCTGACTTTGCACAATGTTGTTGTTAATTGCAAATGAAAGACTATTGACTTGAGATGCCAGAACGACGAGATTATTCGGATCGAATCTAATGATCTGAATGGTTTACCAGCTGCGATATCCTCGTTGTTGGCTCAAAAGTATATAAGAAAGGGTTACAAAGCTTACTTTGCATATGTGCTTGATAGTAAAGTGACTGAAATGAAAATTGAATCCACACGAGTTATGTATGAGTATCCAGATGTGTTTCCTGAAGAATAGCTGGGTTTGCCACCTATCCGAGAGGTAGAGTTTGGTATTGAGTTAGTACCATGGACGACTCTGATTTCGATAGCTCTGTACCGAATGGCACCTACTAAATTAAAAGAGTTGAAAGCACAGTTGCAAGAGTTGACATATAAAGGTTTTGCGCGACTGAGTTTTTCTCCCTGGGGTGCGCCAGTTCTATTTGTGAAAAAGAAAGATGGAACTATGAGAATGTGCATTGATTACCGACAGCTCAATAAGATGACTATGAAGAATAAATATCCATTACCATGGATTGATGACTTGTTCAATAAGTTGAAAGGGGCTTCAATGTTTTCAAAGATAGATTTGAGATCGAGTTATTATCAGTTGCAAGTTAGAGACTCCGATATGCCTAAAACTACTTTCCGAATGAGGTACGGACACTATGAGTTTTTCGTTATGCCTTTCGGACTCACTAATGCACCTGCAATTTTCATGGATTTGATGAATCAAATCTTCAGACAGTATTTAGATTGGTTTGTGGTTGTGTTTATAGATGACATTTTGATCTATTCACGTGATGAAACTGAGCATGCCAAACATTTGAGACTTGTGTTGTAGGTTTTGCGAGATAAGCAGTTGTATGCAAAATTTAGTAAATGTGAGTTTTGGTTACGCGAATTCAGTTTTTGGGGACATGTTGTATCAGCAGCGGGTATTCGGGTTGATCCGAGTAAGATTTTGGCTATCATTGATTGGAAACCTTCTAGAAATGTTTCAGAAGTTTAGAGCTTTTTGAGACTGGCTGGTTACTATAGACAGTTCGTGAAAGGTTTTTCTATGATTGCGACACTGATGACAAAGTTGCTGCAGAAAGACGTAAAGTTTCAGTGGTTAGAAAAGTGCCAGAAAAGTTTTGATCAGTTGAAAACCGTTTTGACTGAAGCTCTAGTACTAGTTCAGCCAGGGTCAAGTAAAGAATTTGTCATTTATAGTGATGCATCTTTGAATGGTTTGGGCTATGTTTTCATGTAGGAAGGAAAATTTGTAGCTTATTCCTTTAGACAGTTAAAGTCACTTGAAAAGAATTATCCGACGTACGATCTCGAATTGGGTGCTATTGTGTTTGCTTTGAAAATATGGCATCACTATCTATTTGGTGAGAAATGTCACGTCTATTCTGATCATAAAAGCCTGAAATATTTGATGACTCTGAAACATTTGAATTTGAGACAGCGACGGTGGTTAGAGTTGCTAAAAGATTACGAGTGTAACGCCCCAATTTTTTGGGTTTTTGAATTAATGCATGAATTTAAATTTTTGCATGACTGGATGTGTTATGTTGTTATATTGGGTGTTTTAGTGGGCCTTTGGAAGGCCTGAGTTTAAGTTAAAGTCTAGTAGATCTTTTAAATTTTACACTTAAAGGAGAAGGGGCATTGACTAGGTGTGCTTTTAAATAAATGTGGAGAATTTAAGACACAAGAAAGCTTGTGTTAAAGCGGCAAAGTGGCGCCACTTAAAACGCAAGGGGTGGCGTGTGAAAACTATGAGAGAGCTAAGGTTCAAATCCCTTAATAAGTAAGTGTTGTTTTATTTTTATGCTTGTGCATTATAAGTGATAGAACTCAAGTTGAACTTTGAAGGGAAGTGTTTGAATTACTCATGAGATTCAATCAAGGAGGGATAAGGGGAGAAAATTTAGGAATTTTGAATGGGAAGTTGAGTTGGCCAATAGGGGGTGGAAGGTGCATCTTTGGCTAGGCTTTTAGGCGGTTGTATTTTCGGCAATTAGAGTTGTATGTGCCGACATCTTTAGGGGTTAGCCTTAGGGATTGGACAAATTTGGTCACTTTCTTGTGCCGATTAGGTATAGTGTTCTTGCTCTTTATTTTTTTTCTCTTCTTAGTGTTCTAAAATCCAAAAATCTCGAATTTTTTAGCTCTCTTTTACCAATTTACCCAAAGCCAAACCCTTTCATCACCTTTCTTCTAAAGCCAAACAAAGTATCCTCCTCTTCTCTCTTCACTCTTTTCTTCTTCTCCTTTACTCCACCGATTGAAGTAACCCCCTTTCTCAAGCCTTGCTAGCTGATCACTCTCAAAAGTCGAAACCCGAATCAATTGTTTCCCGATTTCTTTTTTGACCGAATTTCTTCTTCTCCTTATTATTCATCTTCAAAAGTCGGACCCTCAAACCTCTCATCTCTCTGCCGACCATCTCCTCTCCTTTCATAAACTTTTCTTATCCTTCTACCTTTTTTCTCAAAATTGAAAATTACATAATCTCTAGTGGGTTTCCAAAAGCTGAATCACTTAGATCTATCCTCTTCTCGCGTTTTGACTAAATCTACAATAGATTTGGACTAGGCTGGTGTTTGGGGCTCTCTTTTGGGTAGACAAAGTGGTGGTAAGTACTTGAATCCCTTCTTTCGTAACCTTGTGATTCAAGAAAAGCTGAAAACCCCTAACTCTTTAGGGTGGCTGTCAATTTTGATAAAGATTTATGTTAGCCTTTCTCTTTTGGTTCTCATGTGTTCCAGAGTGGTAAAGAGACGATCTAGCGAAGAGTAGTTGGAGGCAAGGACCGTTGGAGCAATCTAGATCTAAATCTAGTTGTAGATTTCAGCAAAGGTAAATGATTAATGGATTTGGATGACGATGGCCGAATATGATGGTGATGTCGATTTCGTTGATTGCGTTGGTTTATAGTTTAATAGTGTGGTGGAATTGTTGTACGTTAATTGGGTGTGGATCTCAACGTAGTACGCAAACAGGTGTGTAATCGACACCCTCTGGTAGACTAGATGGGCAAAAGTCGAAAAGCCGAAATGCTGATATTCTGGCATTTCGAGGGCTTACAAGCGTGCAAGCACTCGTGGGTCAGTTTGAAACTGTGAAAATGGCAATAATGGACGATAAGACTACTGTGCGTGTTTTCATGCACGTTGGTGGTTTTGGGCCTCGAAGGGCCGAATTTGGGCCCAATGGGCTTACGAGCCCATATGGGTAAAATCGAACAGTAAGTATATTCTGGTAATTTGGTTGTTAGATCTACTAAAACGAGTGGAAATTTTGGACTTAGGGGGCCATAGTAACTTGTGGGCTCTGTCGGGCCCATTAGGGGGTTTTAGGGCCCAATGACTCTGTAAAAATGAAATGGTCTAATTAAGTTACTTAGACGACGATAGGTCTGTAGTAGACTGTAATAAGCATGAAACCCTAAAATCTAGCAAATTTACTGAAATACCCGTGAAGGGTGGAAATTACTGTTTTACCCTTAGGTGCTAAAAGACCATTTTCCCCTTAGGGTTAAGTTGACTGATTTGCATGCTATAATATCTGATACTCAGTATGCCATGTTATATTATATTTTGTTGCATGGGATTAGGTTATTATGATGGAGGAAGTGCTAAAGTGGCAATGCCACGTATTCTGCTTAGAGCCTATGCCTCGTATTACTGTTTCTGGTGGCTTGTCCATAATATCTGATTAAGCAGTTGTGCTGGGACTGTGGTGTGTAGGGCTGGATAGGTTAAATTATTCCCCACATGGTGTGTAGGGCTGGTACGGGTGGTATGTAAGGCTGGATTGGGCTTGGGCTTTGTATACATGCATAATACACTTATTTGTTACTGTAATGGGCCTAGGGCCCACACTATTTTATGAATAGGGCTAAGGCCCAGTTATCAGTGAATCTGAATAGGGCTTAGGCCCAGTTTGAGCTTAAACTGATCTCTGACTCTGGTTGGGTTAGCTTACACACTGAGTTTCACAAACTCACCCCCTTCCTTTCCATCCATGTGGTGAACCCTAATCTTAGAGGACTTGGAGCTGCGAGGGATTCAGAGTGGCCATGTAAATGGTGTTCATGGTTTTTATATTTTCCCCAATTTACTTTATTCTAGTATTCTTTAATTTTTTTGGGGTTTTAAACTGTAATAAGGCCGCTCAGTAATTATTTTTATTTTGGTTTTTACTTATTTATTTGTTAGCTGTTTAAAATGATAGACTAGTCTGCGTAGATTTTTATTTCAAATTAACAAACGTTTTCAAAACATACCCTACGCGACAAATGGGTAACCTAATGGCAGCAACTCTATAACAATATCTTTTAAGAAGTAAACTTCAACTGATAGTGGATAGGGTTTTTATAAACTAAATAACTTTCTATTTTACAAAAGGCATGAGATGGTTTTGCTAAGTCAACCTAAAGACTATTAAAAGAAGATCGAAGGGTAATTCACTGTCCATGTGACACATTGGATCTGCCCATAACGTCTGGGCCAGGTTTGGGGTGTTACATTTAGTGGTCTTAGAGCCCGGTTGTAATCGAGTCTAAAGGTTTTCTTAAAATTAAGGCCTAAATTAGTATTTTGAAAAATCGGTTTTGACAACCTCCTTAAGAAAACCCTTTTTAAATTGATTTCGTTCAGGATGCTCTTATTTTACTAAAAGTCTAAGGTTTTATTTTGGAAACAAAGGATTTAGTATCACCAAAACTTGGTTTTTCTGAAATCTGGCTTTTGAAGAATGGCACACCGAATCTCCGGCACCAAGTCTGTAAGTACTCTCTCTTTACTGTATATTATTGAGATACTGTGATAACTGAGAAAGTGCTATAGATAGTACTAAGACTCTACTGAGACTTTTGAAGTTAGGGTAATACTAAGACTGTAGAGGATTGAGACTGTAAGGGGAACGGAAAACTCTAGAAGACTAAGACTGTAGCTAGGCTACGATTCTGCGAAAACAAACTCTGAAATACTATTTATACATAAGACATCTGTAATAAATACTGGAATATTGAACAAATTCATAAAATTCGTAATCAGATAATACGATATGAGTACGAGGGCAGCATGTGGAAGAGCATGTGGAAGAGAATGTGGACGTGGTCGAGGTAGTGGACAGGCTGGGTCTTCATCTTCGGGACATATGCCAGCTGAGTAAGCACGAGTGCCACTAGCAACTGAGACTGCATCTTATGATCGGGCTGCAGGGGACGATGCTTTGTCCCAAACGATGTTACGGGTTTTAGAAGGGGTTGCTGGAACGAGTACTGGGACTGTAAATCGAGGATTTATTTCTAAGTGAGTTCGAGCTAACAGAGTGGAGATTTTTAGGGGTGTATCTGGTGTAGCCTCGAACGTGGCCAAATATTGGTTGGAGGCCACGGAGCGAATCATGGACGATCTGGACTGCTCAGTGGAGCAGAAGTTGAAGGGAATAGTATCGCTGCTATGGGATGAAGCCTACTAATGGTGGATCACGGTAAGGGATAGTACTCTAGCTGAGCGAGTGACATGGGAGCTGTTTAAGACAGCCTTCAAAGGGAAGCACGTTGGGGCGAGCTATGTGGATGCCCGAAGGAAGGAATTCCTAAGTCTGACTTAGGGAAATAAGGCTGTCACAGCGTATGAGGCTGAGTTCTTTAGGTTAAGCCGTTATGCTAGTAGGATAGCCACTACGGAGTGTGAACGTAGCATACGATTCGAGGATGGCAGAGATGAGCTAAGGGTGGTGATTGCTCTGAAGAGGGAGTGTGACTTTACTGCTCTAGTGGAAAAGGCTAAGATAGTTGAGGAGGTGAAACGCACGGAGCGATAGAACCGTGAGAAGGACCAAAATCAATTCAGGAGGGATTCTGGACCCTCGAATGCTGCGGGCAGGACTGTCAGAAGGGCTAGAGTAGACGAGCCGGTTCGACCAGTTCCGGTGAATGTGGTTAGACCGCAGTCTTGTGGGGATTATGATAGAGTGCATCTGGGAGAATGTTGGAAGCGTACTAAGGTATGTTTCCGGTGTAGGTCCAAGGATCATAGAGTCAAGGATTATCCTTAGAGGCTGGCTCAGATGCAAGCTACTGAACAGAGGGTTGCTCAACCAGTGCGAGGTGGGCCACAACCACTGAGAGGCCGTGTCAGGGTAGGGGTGGCAATGGAAATAGGCGTGGACGAGGGGCACCGGGCAGGGGTGCTAAAAATACTGATGCATGTCAACTGGCATTGATTTATGCTACTCGTCCCCGAGAGGAAGGTGATGCTCCTGATGTCATAACTAGTACGTTTCTAATTTATAGCACGCCATACACTGCTCTGATTGACATAGGATCTACTCATTCATATGTTGCTTGTGGTGTGTCTGGGTCGTTGGGTGTGCAATCTGAGTAAACTGTGAGTAAGGTATCTATGATAAGTCCACTGGGTCACTCCATTAGAGTAGACAAACTCTTTAGAGGGGTACCTTTAGAGACACAAGGTAGGATTTTCTCTGCGTATTTAATGGAGCTACCATTTGGAGAGTTCAATCTCATGTTGGGAATAGACTTGCTTGCTAAGCATAGGGCAGCTTTGGATTACGCTGCTAAGCAGATGGTGGTAAAGACTATGGAGGATGAGGAGGTGATGGTTATAGGGGAGCGAAGAAATTACTTATCTAATGTTGTCTCGGCTTTGAGAGCTGAGAAGCTGATTCGCAAGGGTTGTAAAGCATTTTTGGCATATGTGAGTCAGTTTGATTTTGAGAATTTGACCGTAGGAGAAGTTAAGACTGTCAAAGAATTTCAAGATGTCTTTCCTGATGAGCTTCCTAGGTTGCCTCCAAATCATGAAGTCGAATTTGGAATCAACTTGTTGCGTGGAACGGCTCCAGTGTCCATCGCTCTTTACGAGATTGCACCAAAGGAGTTAGTGGAGTTGAAAGCGCAAATCCAAGAGCTGCTGGATAGAGGTTTTATTAGGCCAAGTGTGTCTCTGTGGGGAGCACCGGTACTATTCGTGAAGAAAAAGGATGGGCCGATGTGTATGTGCATCGATTATTGTTAGTTGAACAAACTGACGATTAAGAAGAAGTACCCTTTGCCAAGGATCGACGACCTGTTTGACCAGCTAATAGGAGCTTCGGTATTTTCCAAGATCGATCTTTGATCTGGATATCATCAATTAAGGGTCAAAGAGGTGGATATTCATAAGAGAGCATTCAGAACTCAGTATGGTCATTATGAGTTTCTGGTGATGCCGTTTGGATTGACGAATGCACCAGCGGCCTTCATAGATCTGATGAATCGGGTATTCCAACCCTACTTGGACCAATTTGTGGTTGTCTTCATAGACGATATTCTGGTATATTTAAAAACTACGGAGAAACATGATGAGCATCTCCGTATTGTTCTGCAAGTGTTGAGGGAGAAGCAACTGTATGCGAAATTCAGCAAGTGTGAGTTTTTGTTGCGAGAAGTGACATTTCTGGGTCACATTGTTTCTGCTAAGGGGATTAGGGTAGATCCTCAGAAAATTGAGGTGGTTCTAGAATGGAAGCCACCGAGATCAGTGTCAGAAATCTAGAGTTTTCTGGGTTGGCAGGGTACTATAGAAGATTTGTGGAAAGGTTTTTGTTGATTGTGGCACCGTTAACGAAACTTTTAAGAAAATGAGTACCATTTTTCTGGACTGAGAAATAGCAAGAGGCTTTCGAGAAGTTGAAGAAAGTTTTGACTGAGGCACCTGTGTTAATTCAGCCGGAGTATGGGAAGGATTTCACCATGTATAGCGATGCATCGCATGTTGGGTTGAGCTGTATGCTGATGCAAGATGGTAAGGTGGTCGCTTATGCATCGCAACAGCTTAAGCCTCATGAAGTGAACTACCCTACGTATGATCTGGAGTTGGCGGCAATGATTTTTGCGTTAAAAATCTAGAGACACTACTTGTATAGAGAAAAGTGTATTATATACACGGACCATAAGAGTCTCAAGTATTTGTTGACTCAGAAGGAGTTGAACCTTAGGCAACGAAGGTGGATAGAGTTACTTAAGGACTACGACTGTTCGATCGAGTATCACCCTGGCAAAGCTAATGTTGTAGCGGATGTACAGAGTTGAAGAATTGTAACTGAGCTGAGAGTAATGTGTGCTCGTCTGAATCTATATGACGATGGTAGCTTGTTGGCAGAGTTACAGGTAAGACCAACCTGGATATAGCAAATAAAGGAAAAGTAGTTAGATGATGAGTCACGGGTTCCACGATTTCAACAAGTTAAGAGTGGTGAGACTACTGATTTTGGATTGAATAGTGAAGAAGTTCTGTGTTTTCAAGGAAGAGTTTGTATTTCGAGGGACTTTGACTTGAGGCAATCAATTCTGAGAGAGGCTCATGGCGGTCCTTGTGCCATGCATCCTGGAGGGAACAAGTTGTATCGGGATCTACGAGAATTGTATTGGTGGCCAGGGCTTAAGCGTGAAGTAACGAAATTTGTGGGTAAGTGTCTGACATGCCAGCAGGTTAAAGCTGAGCATCAACTGCCTTCTGGACTTTTGCAACTAGTGAAGATTCCACTTTGGAAGTGGGAAAGAGTCACCATGGACTTTGTGAGTGGGCTACCTTTGACTCCTACCAAGAAAGACTCGGTTTGGGTGATTGTGGATAGGTTAACTAAATCTGCTCATTTCATACCTGTTCGAACTGACTACTCACTTCAAAAGTTGGCGAAGTTGTATGTGGCAGAGATAGTGCGACTTCATGGAGTGCCAGTTTCGATTATTTCTGATCGGGATCCTAGGTTTACATCTCGATTCTGGCAGAAGTTGCATGAAGCGTTGGGTACACGGTTAGATTTCAGCACTACTTTTCACCCTCAGACGGATGGACAGTAGGAAAGGGTGATCCAAGTTCTTGAGGACATGCTAATAGGATGTGTTATGGATTTTCGAGCTAGTTGGGAAGATTACTTGCTGCTAGCGGAGTTTGCATACAACAATAGTTATCAGGCCAGTATTCGAATGGCACCATATGAGGCGCTGTATGGTCGAATGTAACACCCCTATCCCGTAACCATTGCCAGAATAGGAAGAGGCGTTATCGGAAACTAGGAATCGGATCAGGACAGAAAAATTTTGAACATTTTCTTGAATAAGATCATTAATTTACTAATTATTATACGCAAACAAAGTTCGAATTTAAGACTTACACAAGTAAGTTCCATAAGATGCCACATTCGCGTGACTTATACACAAAATTCATAATATCATTTTTTTTTTTTTTTTTGCTTAGCATCTATCCTATACATGCCATAAGTTAAGTCTAATCACATGATTACCGTAATAGCAGATAGTGTGATGAAGCACTGACGATCCCCGAGCTAGTAGTCAGAGTCCACAATCTATAAAACATAGACACGAAACAAACAAAGTAAGCTTTCATAAGCTTAGTAAGTCTTAAGCAAAACAATAACTTTGCTGAATCAAATACGATTATCTCATGTACTTAAATCTAAGTAAGATCCCATTTGACCAAATATACCTAACCAAAATTTCACATAATTTAATTTACATTTCTTTGGCCTTGAGTTTAATGTCACAAAATGTTTTCATTCAATATCATTGGTCATCCATTTCTTCTATTCGATGCAGTTAATCTAAGCTTCATATCGAACTCTAATTTCAATAAACGCACCACCTAGCTAGCACATATATACTTTCACAATAATAACCAAGATGGTCAAATATTCGCATATGCATTATTTTATATGCTTTTGATTCAATCAAATTAAAATCATATATGAGTCCATTGTACATACATGGCTAACTTAATGTACTGAACATCTTTAATTGTTGATCATTACTAGGACTCATCGTTTTAAACCTTGTAGAAATCACATTTAACAATATCAAGAGATTTCATCGTCCGGTCAAATAGTTCAAACCTCATGCACACGCATATAATTTAACTATTTCATCCAAATTGAGATCATATATTCTTCCGCATCTAAAAGCTTCATTGCTACTTCTAATTCAATCAATCAAAATAAAACATAATACTTTAACCGCATTTAGTTTCCATAATTGGAAGCACATAGTCATATCATAATCTATCATGAATAGATTCATAGAGTCACTACTCATTTAGCATAACGTATAACTCTTTCAATAATCATAATCACTTGTTCAAATGTACTCGTTTCATGCACATACATGAACATATATATATGTATATAAAAACTTAATTCCTTAGTTCATAATCACATCAAAAATTTCAAGTATTTCAACATGGCAAGTATTGAATTACAGTATAGGTACGCAAAGAGCCAAACATAATCCTTATCACATATACGTAAGTTGACAGAATACAATCCTTACCTTGTATTTGCACATCTAGCCGAAAACAATTCATTCTTAATTCATAAGGCCTTTTTGGCCGAATATGCACAATTACATATAGATATTTCAGCACGTATTTTTTTTACGTAAAGCTCATACGATAAATTTAAATCAAATACTTTCTTATACTGACAACCATTGACCGAATAGATTATTCCTTTATTCGAAGATATAATAATCATTCCCACATATGTATCGTTCTTTAATACTAATAATTCATAGAATCGTTGGTCGAATGTACACGAGTACATACATGAAAACTTAGCACATACTACATTATACAAACATACCAAGACCGATTAGGTCATCCTGATTTTCGCAATATAATCATCAATCACATATACATTTTTCTTTGATGCTAATGATTCACTTTGAGGTAAATTTACAAATGAGGAGGTAATACGTACCTGAACATCTTAAATGTATAGTACTTACTTGATGGTAGTTTACTGCGAACATTCAAAATCATAATCTTACTTAATTCACCAGTATTAAGCCTGTGGGACTTTAAACCCGGATATAATACCAGCACGAGATTTACTCGATTATAGACCCGAGTAATATCGTACGATAGTCAATCCACAAAGTTATCCATGTATTATTTCATACACTTTTAATATTCACATAACACAAACGTTTTAATTAGGATGATACTTTTATTCTCACTTACTCATATAACACATAATTTGTTTTATTTTATAATAACCATTAGGCCATTCAACATTCTCATTAGTCATTTGACCTCACTAAGTACACACATATATATATAACATACACATATTCAACATTAACCATTTCGGCCACCCTACATATACATATCTTATACATTTCTTTCTATCTTAGCCATTTGACAAATAAAGCACAACCATTATGGCATTTCCACATCACACTCACCGTTTGATACTTTACTCATGTCAACTATATAGATTTTACTCCATATGCACGTATTATTCAATAATACACATATGTAATACGAGACATTTAATTATCAAGATATAGCATGTTACTTTCACTAATACTTATGTTTAAACACTTAAATTTACTAAAGTCTCAATTTCCTTTTTCAATTTCCCAATCATATTAGTATTTCCACTCACTTTATAGCATTAAACCATAATCCCTCTTATAATACATTCGGTACTCATTCCACATTCAAAATTCTTATTGAATTATTTATGCCACATTCGGCTTATACTATCAAATCCCCCCTTTATACTTTATATCACACTTCCACACATATTTTCACTTAAATATGCATGTAACATATCGTAACTTTATCAATCACATACGCTACTTAATCAATTTACATTCGGAAATTATCATTCGATGCTCATATTATAGAGGTTCATTTCATTTCTTCCATCATTTAACATAAGCATTTTAATTTAAACCCTCAAGAACTTACCTCGACGGTCGTTGAACAACTACAGATCTTTTACTCGATTAGTTTAGCTTTCCCCTATCCGGATTTGGTTTCTTGAGCTCGTGAGCTAAATTGAACAATTTAACTATTGTTAAACCTTATTCATACATCTCATTTGGTTATTACACTTTCATTTAAAAAAATAAGAAACACATATACTTCTCTTGGCACATACACACATTTGGCCAAACACATATATATCACAATAACCTTTAAACACTCTCTTATACTGTCTACGACACAATTTTATCCATATCTCATGTTGGCTGAATACCATGAAACACATGTATAATTATTCTATACTAAGACATTCACTTTACCAAGTACCCAACATTCGGCTATCAATCACATTTTAAGCTCATATATACATATATACTCATAAATAGCTTAGAAACACATACATGTCATTCAAATCCTTATCTCATACTTATTAATTAAGTACATTAGACTTTTGTACATGCATATACTAATAATTAAACATTTAGTCCATTATGGCAAATCCTCCTAAGACCCAATGCCAAATGCTATCTTGAATTAAATCAAAGCATCCCAATCATCTAAATAACATGGTCGAATAAGGACTTTACTAAGGTTACCATTTTTGTCTTTCAATTAAAGTCTACCTAATTCAATCAACTTATTTGGCCTAGATCAAAATAATATAACCAACCTTCAAAACATAATTATATCAATTGGAACATCAAACATTACATCCTCATGCATTTTACCGTTGCTGAATACTCTCCTTTGCAAATTATGTCACTCAAAACAATAATTGTTCAATTTAAGCTCATAGACCTTTAATTACAAATACTCTCCCTTAACCGAATGCCCATAACCCATTCACAAAACATTTTATTAATCTCACACATACTTATTCCCTAATAGCAATTTCAAATTTACCAATCAACTTAATATCATCAATTTAACCGAATGGATGCATAAACACATAATGCATTTAACATCTTCATTTACTTTAATATAGCTACATTCGGCCATCACTTAAATAATTTAACAAAATTCCAACTAAATTTCTAATACTTAAAAACCACATTCGGGCTTCACTTATTCTTCTATGTTTAATAAAACAAAAAGAAAACAACTCACTCCCCCAAATCTTAACATAGCCGAATGTCTTGAGACAATTTGGCCGAACCAAGCAACAAGAACTTCAAATTAACACACAAATTCAATTTCATACAAATTTTCAACCTTAATCTAAACTCTAAGCATTCCTTCATCAATTTCAAATCGAGGATTTCCAAAATCATAAATCCCAATTACAATCCTTACTCAAACACATTAACCGAATGCTAATTGCCCATATATGTCACTCATGATCAAATTTAATTAATTTATAAACATCCCTAATCACTTATCATCAGGCATCATCAACACTTTATGAATTCAATACATGAAACCATGACCGAATGGTTCATGGATTTAAATCACAAAAACTAATACATGGGTCTTGTTGTGAGCTTCAAAACCAACCAAATTTCACAAAAATCCAAAGAAAATACATGAACCTTACCTTATTTGAAGCCTTAACTAGCCGAATGCCCCAAGCTCCATAAGTTTCTATTTTCTTTCTCAACTCACGGCAAGAAGAAGAAGAAATGGCCTAACATTGGTTTTTCCTCCAAATTTTCATAATATAATAATTCACTTTTATTTTATTCACATAATATGCATATATATTCACTAAAATACAAAATAAAAACAACCAAAAAATCATCATAAGGTTGGTTGGCCAGCCACTATAGATAAAAAGGGGAATTTTGACATGCAAGGCCATGTTTTTACAACATGCAATTATTTGACCATCACACATTCACCTAGCATATTTTCAAAGTTCACAATTAAGCCCTTTTAAGTGCAATTCACTATTATAAGACTAAATTAAATCACCAAAGATGTCACACACATGAGTTGACACATATAATAGGCATAAAAATAAATATTAAATTATTCTTATGACCCGGTTTTGTGGTCCCGAAACCACATTTCGACTAGGGTTAATTTAAGGCTGTCACATCGAAGGTGTCGTATGCCTACTTGTTGGACAGAGTTAGGAGAACGTCAAGTTACTGGGCCAGAGTTGATAGCGGATACTAAAGATAAGGTTAAGTTGATCAGGGATCGATTAAAGGAAGCATCTGATAGGCAGAAATCTTATGTTGACTTGAAACGTAAGGAGATTGAATATTCGGTAGGAGATATGGTTTTCTTAAAAGTTCACTGTGGAAGAAGATATTAAGGTTTGGAAAGAAAGGTAAGTTGAGTCCGCAGTTTATCGGGCCTTATCGAGTTCTTAAACGGGTGGGTCCGGTAGCTTACCAACTGGAATTACCTCCAGAGTTGGACCGGATTCATGACGTCTTTCACGTCTCCATGTTAAGGCGGTATCGGTCTGATCCTACCCACATTGTACTAGTGGATGAAATTGAAGTGAAAGCTGACTTGACTTTTGAAGAAGAACCTATGCAAATCCTGGACCGTGATGTGAAGGTGTTAAGAAAGAAGTCAATTCCTTTGGTGAAAGTGCTTTGGCACAATCATGGCCGAGAAGAAGCTACGTGGGAGCCAAAAGAGGGGCTTATCCTTACCTGTTTGGACCAGGTAAATTTCGAGGCCAAAATTTCTTTAAGGGGGTAGAGTTGTAATGCCCCAATTTTTCGGGTTTTTAAATTAATGCATGGATTTAAATTTTTGCATGACTGGATATGTTATATTGTTATGTTGGGTGTTTTAGTAGGCCTTTGGAAGGCTTGAGTTTAAGTTAAAGTCTGGTAGAACTTTTAAATTTTAGACTTAAAGGAGAAGGGGCATTGACTAGGTGGGCTTTTAAATAAATGTGGGGAATTTAAGACATAAGAAAGCTTGTGTTAAAGTGGCAAGGTAGTGCCAATTAAAACACAAGGGGTGGCATGTAAAGACTGTGAGAGAGCTAAGGTTCAAATCCCTTGATAAGCAAGTGTTGTTTTATTTTTATGCTTGTGCATGGTAAGTGATGGAACTCAAGTTGAACTCTGAAGGGAAGTGTTTGAATTACTCATGAGATTCAATCAAGGAGGGATAAGGGGAGAAAATTTAGGAATTTTGAATGGGAAGTTGAGTTGGCCGATTGGAGGGTGGAAGGTGCATATTCGGCTAGGCTTTTAGGTGGTTGTATTTTCGGCAATTAGAGTTGTATGTGCCGACATCTTTAGGGGTTAGCCTTAGGGATTGGACAAATTCGATCACTTTCTTGTGCAGATTAGGTATAGTGTTCTTGCTCTTTCTTTTTCTTCCTCTTCTTAGTGTTCTAAAAACCAAAAATCCTGAATTTGTTACCTCTCTTTTACCGATTTACCCAAAGTCGAACCCTTTCATCACCTTTTTTCTAAAGCCAAACCAAGTATCCTCCTCTTCTCTCTTCACTCTTTTCTTCTTCTCTTTTACTCCATCGATTGAAGTAACCCCCTTTCTCAAGCCTTGCTAGCCGATTACTCTCAAAAGCCGAAACCCGAATCAATTGTTTTTCGATTTCTTCTTTGGTCGAATCTCTTCTTCTCAAAAGCTGAAACCCGAATTAATTATTTGCCGATTTCTTCTTTGGCCAAATTTGTTCTTCTCCTTATTATTAATCTTTCAAAAGCTGAACCCTCAAACCTCTCATCTTTTTACCGACCATCTCCTCTCCTTTCATAAACTTTTCTTCACCTTCTACCTTTTTTCTCAAAACCGAAACTTACATACTCTCTAGTGGGTTTCCAAAAGCTGAATCACTTAGATCTATCCTCTTCTCGCATTCTGACTAGATCTACAATAGATCTGGACTAGGTTGGTGTTTGGGGCTCTCTTTTGGCAAAACAAAAGGTGGTAAGTACTCGAATCCCTTCTTTCATAACCTTGTGATTTAAGAAAAGTCGAAAACCCCTAACTCTTCAGGGTAGCTGTCGGTTTTGAAAAAGATTTATGTTAGCCTTTCTCTTTTGGTTCTCATGTGTTCTAGTGTGGTAAAGAGACGATCTAGTGAGGAGAAGTTGGAGGCTAGGACTATTGGAGCAATCTAGATCTAGATCTAGATCTAGTTGTAGATTTCAGCAAAGGTAAGTGATTAATGGATTTGGATGATGATGGTCGAATATGATGGTGATGTCGATTTCGTTGATTGCGTTGGTTTATAGTTTAATAGTGTGGTGGAATTGTTGTAGGTTAATTGGGTGCGGATCTCGACGTAGTATGCAAACAGGTGTGTAATCGACACCCTTTGGTAGACTAGATAGGCAAAAGTCAAAAAGCTGAAATGCCAAAATTTCATCATTTCGAGGGCTTACGAGCATGTGAGCACTCGTGGGTCAGTTTGAAACTGTGAAAATGGCAATAATGGATGGTAAGACTACTGTGCACGTTTTCGTACACGTTGGTGGTTTTAGGCCTCGAAGGGCCGAATTTAGGCCTAATGGGCTTACGGGCCCATATGGGTGAAATCGAGCGGTAAGTATATTCTGGTAATCTAGTTGTTAGATCTGCTAAAACGAGTGGAAAATTTGGACTTAGTGGGCCACAGTAGCTTGTGGGCTCTGTCGGGCCCATTAGGGGGTTTTAGGGCCCGATGACTCTGTAAAAATGAAATGGGCTAATTAAGTTACTTAGACGATGATAGGTCTGTAGTAGACTGTAATGAGCATGAAACCCTAGAATATGGCAAATTTACTGAAATACCCCTTAAGGGTAGAAATTACTGTTTTACCCCTAGGTACTAAAAGACCATTTTACCCCTAGGTTAAGTTGACTGATTTGCATGCTATAATATCTAATACTATGTATGCCATGTCATATTATATTCTGTTGCATGGGATTGGGTTATTATGGTGGAGGAAGTGCTAAAGTGGCAATGCCACGTATTCTACTTAGAGGCTCTTCCTCGTATTACTGTTCTGGTGGCTTGGCCACAATATCTGATTAAGCAGCTATGCTGCGACTGTGGTGTGTAGTGCTGGGTGGGTTGAGTTATTCCCCACATGGTGTGTAAGGCTGGTACGGGTGGTGTGTAGGGCTGGATTGGGCTTGGGCTTTGCATACATGCATAATACACTAATCTATTACTGTAATGGGCCTAGGGCCCACACTGTTTTCTGAATATGGCTAAGGCCCAGTTATCAGTGAATTTGAATAGGGCTTAGGCCCAGTTTGAGCTTGAACTAATCTCTGACTCTGGTTGGGTTAGCTTGCACACTGAGTTTCATAAACTCACCCCCTTCCTTTCCATCTATGCATGTGAACCCCAACCTTAGAGGACTTGAAGCTACGAGGGATTCAGAGTGGCCACGTAAATGGTGTTCGCCATTTTTATATTTTCCCCAATTTACTTTATTCTAGTGTTCTGTAATTTTTTTGGGGTTTTAAACTATAATAAGGCCGCTCAGTAATTATTTTTATTTTGGTTTTTACTTATTTATTTGTTACTTGTTCAAAATGATAGACTATTAACAAATGTTTTCAAAACATCCCTACGCGACAAATGGGTAACCTAATGGCAGCAACTCTATAACAATATCTTTTAAGAAGTAAACTTCAACTGATAGTGGATAGGGTTTTTATAAACTAAATAACTTTCTATTTTACAAAAGGCATGAGATGGTTTTGCTAAGTCAACCTAAAGACTATTAAAAGAAGATCGAAGCGTAATTCACTGTCCATGTGACACATCGGATCTGGCCATAATGTCTGGGCTGGGTTTGGGGTGTTACAACGAGCTTGTGATTAACTACCATCCGGGAAAGGCTAATGTTGTTGCTGATGCCCTAAGGTAAAAATCACTGTTTGGTTTGCGTGCAACTGAGTTAAAAGCAAAATTGTTATTTATTCAGCAGATTTGCAAAGCTCAGAAAGCCAATGATGATTTAATTGCAAAATGGGCTCAATGTGAATTGAATGTTGATTCAAAGTTTTTAGTCGATGCCGAGGGTTGTTTGAGATTCAAAAATCGATTATGTGTTCTGAAAGATTCAGAGTGGATTCAGATGATATTGAATGAAGCTCATAATAGCTGATTATCTGTTCACCTAGGTAGCACGATAATGTATAATGATATGAAATAACACTATTGGTGGCACGGTATGAAACAAGACATTTCTGATTTTGTTTCGAAATGTTTAATATGTCAGCAAGTAAAAGCTGAGCATCAGGTACCTTCTGGATTATATCAGCAGATTATGATACCTGAATAGAAATGGGACCGAGTCACGATGGATTTTGTATCTGGTTTACCGTTAACACCGAGCAAAAAGGATGCAATCTGGGTTATTATTGACAGATTAACAAAATTGGCTCACTTTGTTTCTGTCTGTACTAATTATTCACTTGATGAACTTGTTGAGTTATATGTTTCTCAAATCGTGAGATTGCATGGGGTACCTATTTCTATCGTTTCGAATAGAGATCCGAGGTTTACATCGCGGTTTGAAAGAAAGTGCAAGATGCACTAGGTACTAAACTACATTTTAGCACTGCTTTTGATCCTCCAATAGATGGTTTATCCGAACGAATTATTCAAATACTTGAGGATATATTGAGATATTGCATTCTCGAGTTCAAAGGTACGTGGGATTGATACTTGCCTCTGATTGAATTTGTGTACAATAATAGCTTTCAATCGAGTATCAAAATGGCACCTTACGAGGCTTTGAACGGTCATAAATGTCGTACACCATTATATTGGACCGAGCTTAGTGGAAACAAGATACACGGGGTTGAATTGATTAAATAGATTGAACAAAAAGTAAAAGTAATCCGCAAAAGTTTGCAAGCAACGCTAGATCGTCAGAAATCATATGCGGAATTGAAACGTAAAGATATAGAGTTTCATATCGGGCATAAGGTGTTTTTGAAAGTCTCACCATGGAAGAAAATACTCAGGTTCGGTCGCAAAGGCAATTTGAGTCCGAGATTTATTGGGTTGTATGAGATTATAGAGTAGATTGGGCCAATTGCGTACAGACTATTGTTGCCACCTGAGTTAGAAAAGATTCATAATGTATTTCATGTTTTGATGCTTCGACGGTACAGATCCAACCCCTTATATGTGATTAGACTGTCAGAAGTTGAGATTCAGTCTGATTTCACTTATGAGGAAGAACTGATTCGTATTTTGGCTCGCTAGGTTAAAGAATTACGAAATAAAAATTTTCATTAGTGAAAGCGTTGTGGCATAAATACGGGGTTGAAGAAGCAAATTGGGGGCTGGAAGATGCAATGAAAGAATGTTATCCTAACCTATTCGACGGTAAAATTTTCGAGGAAGAAAATCCCTAAGAGGAGAGTTGCAACAGCTCGATTTTGACCCTAATCGAAACAGTGGTTTCTGGACCACGAATCTGAGTAAAAAAATATTTTAATATGATATTTTATGTTTAATTTGTGTGAATTTTCATCTGTGAAATTTTCGTGTTTGAATTTCGTTGTTTGAATAACTGATTTGAAAAAGGATTTACTTACAAAAAATGAAAATATGGTGGTTATTTTTTTAAAAGGGCCGAATTGATGATGTCTTCATTTCATAATGTATTTATGTTGTAAATAAACCATATTTATATGATATGGACGGTAGTGACCTTGTTTATAATGGTTTTATAATTTTATTATAAAGGTTAATTTAGTAAACATGTAATTAAATATGTATTAATAAAACATAAAATAAAACAAAGTGCTCATACTTTTCTTGGCATTGCCAAAACTTAAAGAAAATATAGGTTTAGAAAGCTTTGAACATTCGACAATTTGGGAGCTTGATTCAAGGTGAGTTGGTTTTCGATTTTTGATCATGTTTACGTTTTTGAGATCATTGCTTCGAATACTATCCGACCCATGCTTGAATTTTTTATTTTGATGAATATTTTGAGTTATGCCATTGATGAATAATTGTGTTTTGTGAAGTTTGATGATGAATTATAAAAGATGTGTTTTGGATTAATATGTTTTGTATAGGAAATTTTGATGAATTTGAGTAATTAGGGCTAAATTGCAAAAATAATAAATTGAGGGACTAAATAGTAAAATAAATGAAATGTGTGGACTTGTAAGAGTGTAAGGAAGATTCGACTCTAGTATTGTATGTGTAAATTTTGCACGTTTTTGGTTTTATACAAATTGGACTAAATTGTAAAAAAGTTTGAAATATTAGGGGTAAAATGGTAATTTATCCATTTATGTGTTTTTGGACTAAATTGAATGAAATTGTGTTTGAATAAGCTTAATTTGAAATTGTATAGATCAAGAACCAAAGAAATTAGTCTTGGAGCGGGGAAAAACAAAAAGAGCTAAATAGCCGATTTACATCGTTTGTCGATATCTGAGGTAAGTTTATAAGCAAATAAACGTCGCTAATTTTGAATATAAAGTAACTTGATATGCTGATTTGAATATTATGGATTTATAATTGAGATGGCTGAATGTGATTTGGCATAGAAATAATATGTTCGAGTTTAATTTGATCAAGTTACGACATCTGAAAGTCCGTATGAATTTTAAGGAATAACTAGGATTTTCGATATATGAATTATGTGTAAGATCGATTTTGAATCAGTGATATTCAGGCTCTGAGCCTAGCAGGCCTTGTGCTGGTGTATTATATCAGGCTTAAAGCCTAGCAGGCCTTGTGCCAGTGTGTTATATTAGGCTTTAAGCCTAGCAGGCCTTGTGCCGGTGTGTTATATCAGGCTTGTGTCTAGCAAGCTTTATGCCGGTGTATTATTATAGGCTTTATGCCGGTGTATTTTTATAGGCTTTATGCTGATGTGGTATTGAATGTGATGAACGAGTTAAAACAAGCAAGTATGTAATGTTTAGTTACCTATTTGAATATTAGGTAAGTAAGTTGTTTGATTTATAACAAAAATGATATACAATGTTATTATAAGTATATGTGTATATATATGAAAGGTAGGTTCGACCTTATGTTAAGTATACGTATGTAATTTGGAAGCTTGATGTATGTGTATGTAAAGATGAAAGCTTGTATATAAATGGTTGATTATGACAAAAATGGTTTGAGATTTGTAAATGTATTAGTATTGTTTATATATGTGTATTTTCGGCTTTAAAAAATTTCTTTTGAAAGTATATGTTGTATATATTTTTGCTTATGACTTATTAAGCTATGAGAGCTTACTGAGTGTATGTTTATTCTTTGTTCTTATAGATTTTGGAAGTTAGTTACAGGCTCAGGGATCATCAGTGAAGTCATCCACACTATCTTCTATTTTCGGTATATTTTTAAAAGTTTTAATTTGAACCTATGGCATGTATAGGTTAGTTAGTATGTACTTTGTTTAATTTTGTGATATGTGTATAAAGTGCCATGCGAAAATGGCTAAGTTGATATATGCTATCTTAAGTGTAATGTTTATATATGTGCTATATGTGAATGATGGTGAAATGAAATTGAGTACAATCCTTGTGGTTTGGTTATGTGATTGAAATAGATAATTGATTTTAAATTTCTAATGATTAATGAATTGGGTAAGTGTTAATGTGTTAAATGAATATAGTAAGTTAGTTATTCGGCCATGATATGCATTAATGAAAGTGAACTTTTGTTTGTATATTTTGGTTAAGATTTGGCCATGAGTTTTGTTAATGATGATATATCATACGAATGCACTAATACTTGATCATTTGTGGAATGGTGAGTTGGTGTTGGTTTGTATTGGTAAGTAGATTATATGCAAAATAGACCATTTGAGTTGAGCTTGATGTCCATGCATATATGATTTTAGTATTCATCAATAATGAGTTATAAGGAATTGATAATTACGGTATATTTGCATATGATCCAAGTGAGTTTGTATATTTATGTTTTTAGTGAGATGAATGATAAATCTTGGATATTATTTGGACTTGATGCTATGTATGATTTGATGCTCGTAAACAAGGTTAAATATGGTTAAAATGGTCATTGGATTAGTTTGGGTAATAATCACTCTTATATTCGGTATAAGCGTTAAAAAAATGACCATATGAAAGTAGATTATTTGTATTAAATATTTCATGTAAATGGTTCTTGATTGAATTAATTGCATTGTAATTGTTTTTGGTTTGATAGTGAAGTGCCTTTGAAATGAAGAGCATGTTTATATTCGGTTAACACTTTTATAAGTGACCAAATGAATAGTGACTTTATTGTTAAAAGATTAGATGGTTTGCATGCAAATTTAGTTCATGTACTCTTTTATATTTCAGACAAGTATTATTTTTAACTTGAATTATTTTGGAACGACATTGATATGTGCATGTGTTCTGTATCAGTATTATATATTTGAATTTATATATTTATGATTTTATATTAAATATATTTTGAATAATATGTTATGTAACACCCCAAACCCGGCCTAGACGTTACGACCAGATCTGGTGTGTCACACGATCCTAAAACTAAGTTTACGACCCTTTTAGTCTTGTTGTGTCTTAAGTGAGGTTTGAATCAAAAGAGTAAGTTTGTTAAGACCAGTTTATAAATCCTTTAAGTTATCCATATTATTCACTCGTTGAGTTTTGAAAACATTCTTTAGATTTTGAAACCAGCGCAGCCTAAACTAGCGATTCTATAAAATGTAATTTAATCATCAAAGGAAAATTAAACCAAATAAAAACTTAGATAGCGGCCTTATTACAAAATAAAACCCAAAAATAACTTAATAATAAAATACTTTGAACAAAATGAAAACCAGTTCTGCAGATGCTGTGGCCACTCCGAATCCCTCGCAGCTCCAAGCCCACTATGGTTGAGTGTTACCTGCAGAGATTAAATAAAAGGGGGTGAGTTTGACAACTCAGTGTGCAACATTATCTCAACCATAGGCCAAAACAGATCAAGCCTCAGAATCAGATTAGTTGGGCCTCGGCCCATTATAGAAATCAGGTTAAGCCCATAGGCCCATAACAGATACAGATCAGATATAATATGCAAGCAGAAACCCAACCCAGATCCATCCATAACACCCCCGTACCAGCCTTACACCATGTGGGCAGACTACTCGACCCACCCAACCGCTACACACCACAGATAATTGCAGCGAGGCTGCCAGATATAATTTGCAGCAAGGCTGCCAGATATTGTGACGAGGTCACCAGATGCAGATATTGTGGCGAGGCCACCAGATTACAGCGAGGCTGCCAGATAATAATGTGACAAAGTCACCAGATTGCAGCGAGGCTGCCAGATAATAATGTGACAAAGTCACCAGATTGCAGCGAGGCTGCCAGAACGCTTCCTCCATCATAAACCCATACCCCATGCAACAGATATATACATACTAGCATGCAACATATAGCATCTCATGCATCAGATATGCTCACATTAAATGGTAACTCATGCAGATACATAAAATCATACATTTCATACAGAATTGACCCTAGGGGTATAATAGTCTTTTTACACCTAGGGGTATTTTGGTAATTTTCCAGATTCAGGGGTATTTTAGTCCTTTATCATATTTTCAGAGTTTTTATGCACGTCCGACTAATTGTTTGTTCATAGCTCACCTCGGAAGTCTGTTTCAACTAAAAGTCCAATTTTTACCCTTTTTAGCTTAAAACCCCTAATGGGCCTTACTATGTCCATTGTCGTCGCAAGTCCATTACGTCTAATTTTTAAGTTTAGTTTACCATCTTAACCATGTTTTGATTATTCAAGTTACCAGAAAGTCTTTTATGAACATTTTTCAGATTTGGGCTCGGAAGCCCATTGGGCCCACCTTGGCCCATTGAAGCCCAGCTTAACAAAACACTCGAAATTGCACCTTCTGCAATTTCGCCATCGTCAATTCCCAGTGTGACCACAATAGAGTATTCGGCTACTCTTAGATCCTTCCAAGACTGATTTTCGGTCACTTTCGATCGGTCACTTTAGCACAGTTTTCGGTTATTACAGCCTTTAGCCATCCTAGTCTATGATAGAGATACGTTACACACCTGTTAGCTGTCGAAACTATTGAAGAAATCCACGAACGAAACCTATTGTTAATCACCTCAGTGTTAGTTAAATAATCTACAACCATAAAACCAAAATCTCATTATCCTAATCGGCTCACATGGCCTTAGTCCTTAAAAACCTTTACCTTCTTGTCGAAAGTGGACCAGATCCTACTGTCCCGTAGCGTTTAGCCTTCCAAGTCCTTAGTTGCACAGCCCCTTAGTTGCACAGCCTCTTGATCGCACTAACAAAACCAAACCAAAAGAGAGCGGCCAACAAGCCCTTAGTCACTAACGTTAGCCTCCCCATAAGGGATTTCAGCTTACAGCTTTAAATCCTGAAGAACTAACGAAATAAGTCTTAAGGTACTTACCAATCTAACTACGATCTACAACAGCTCCACTTGCCACCGCTAGAAGAGATAAAAGATGACTTAGAATTCGGTTTAAAACACCACAAGGTATGGAGGCTTTCGGTTTCCAAAAGAAGAAATACGGTTTTGGTCCTCAAAGTATTCGGCTCAATAAGAAACAAGAGGCTTTAAGAAATGGAAGAAGAGAAGAGAGAGTGGTGGTGCAAGGATTCGGCCAGCAAGAGAATGAGGGTATAGAGTCGGTTTATGGTTTGAGAAGAAGAGAAGAAGAGAAGCAAATAGATGAGAATAGAAAAGAAAACAAAAAGGAAGTGCTTTAGTCGACTGAAGATTCGGCAACAAGGGGAAATAGGGTTCGGCTACAAGGTTTAATGAGAGGAACGAAGTGGCAAAAAGGATACCTAATAGGCTATGCGAGATTGACAGAAGAGAAGAGCTTCCATGCTTAAGGAAAATCGGCACAAAACTCCTAGAGAACTAAAGAGAATTCGGCACCCACTAGAGCCTAATTGCCGAAAATGCAAGCACTAATCCCCCTAGCCGAATTGCACTTGCAAAGTCCCAAAATCGACTACTTCTTTTCAAAATTCGAAGTTCCTTGATTTGCTCCTCAACCTCCTCCACAATTTGCTCCCTTGACCGATTCAAATTCTCCCAAGCAGAGTTCAATTCTGCTTCAAACTCTTACCTGCTCAAGCTCAAAAATAAAACACTACCTTTGCAACCTCTGGCGCTTGAACCCTTGACCTCTAAGCTCACTTAGGCGCCACCTTTTAAGGAGTCTAGTGGCGTCTCCCTTGCCACTTTACCACTGACCCATTTGTGCTACATTTTGCACACAATTTCTTAAGACCCTTACTTTCAATGGTCCCCTATCTCTTAAGTCAAAAATACAAAATTTTGCCGAGCTTCTAACCAACACATGGGCCTTCCATAGGCCCATTAACACTCCTCAAACATGCATTACACACCCAAATACTAGCATTTAGACATTTTATCAGATAAAGAACAATCTAAGAAAAACCCGAAAATTAGGGCGTTACAACTCTACCCTCCTTAAAGAAATTTCGTCCTCGAAATTTTCCTGGTCTAAACAAATGAGGATATTGCTGACGCATTGCCTCCTCTGGTTCCCTAGTAGCTTCCTCTCTGCCATGATTACACCAAAGTACCTTTACCAATAGGACTGATTTTCTTCTTAGAACCTTTACGTTTCGATCGAGAATCTGCACAGGCTCTTCCTCGAAAGTCAAATCAGGCTGTACTTCCACTTCTGCAACTGGTAGAATATGGGTAGGGTCAGAACGATATCGCCTTAGCATGGATACGTGAAACACATCATGAATTCTATCTAACTCTGGCGGTAATTCTAACTGATACGCCGCCGGTCCTACTCGCTTAAGAACCTGATAAGGCCCAATAAATCGCAGACTTAGCTTGCCTTTCTTACCAAATCTTAGTATCTTCTTCCAAGGCGAAACTTTCAGAAAGACCATATCACCTACTGAATGGTCAATTTCCTTACGCTTCAAATCTGCGTAAGACTTCTGTCGATCAGATGCTCTTTTAATCGATCCCTTATCACCTTGACCTTCTCTTCAGTTTCTGCTACCAATTCAGGTCCAAGAACTTGCCGCTCACCCAATTCGGTCCAACAGCTAGGTGAACGACACTTACGTCCATACAGTGCCTCATAAGGTGCCATACGAATACTAGCCTGATAACTGTTATTATACGCAAACTCTGCCAACGGTAAATAATCTTCCCAACTGCCTCGGAAATCGATAACACATCCCCTCAACATATCTTCCAGAATCTGAATAACCCTTTCTAACTGACCATCAGTCTGAGGATGAAAAGCTGTGCTAAAGTTCAGTCGCGTTCCCAACGCCTCATGCAACTTTTCCCAGAACCAAGATGTGAATCTAGGGTCTCGATCAGAAATAATAGACACTGGCACCCCATGCAGATGTACAATCTCTGCCACATACAATTTGGCTAACTTCTGAAGCGAATAATCAGTACGAACAGGGATGAAATGAGCAGATTTAGTCAACCTATCCACGATCACCCAAATCGAGTCCTTCTTTGACGGCGTCAAGGGCAATCCACTTACAAAATCCATGGTCACCCTTTCCTACTTCCAGAGTGGTACCTTCACTGGTTGTAGAAGTCCAGAAGGTAACTGATGTTCAGCTTTCACTTGCTGACAAGTTAGACACTTCCCAACAAATTCCGTTACCTCTCGCTTCAGTCCAGGCCACCAATACAACTCCTTTAAGTCATGATACATCTTATTACCTCCAGGATGCATAGCACACCGTCCTTTATGAGCTTCATTCAAAATTGCTTGCCTCAAATTGGAATCCTTAGGCATACAGATTCTACCGTGGAAACATAGAACACCCTCACTGTCAAGTCCAAACTCAGAAGTACTCCCATCCTTAACCTGCTGAAATCGAGAAACCAGCGGCTCATCCTTCGACTGCTTCTCCTTAATCTCATCCACCCAGGTAGGTCTTACTTGCAATTCTACTAACAGACTACCATCATCATACAGACTCAAACGAGCAAACATAGCTCTCAGATCAGATACAATTCTACGACTTAGGGCATCAGCCACCACATTAGCTTTTCCTGGATGATACTCAATCGCACAATCATAATCCTTAAGCAACTCAATCCATCTCCGTTGCCTAAGATTCAGCTCCTTCTGAGTCAACAAGTACTTAAGACTCTTATGGTCTGTGTATATAATACACTTTTCTCCATATAGATAATGTCGCCAGATCTTAAGTGCGAAGATTACCGCTGCCAACTCCAAATCATGGGTAAGGTAGTTCACTTCATGAGGTTTAAGCTGTCGCGATACATAAGCAACCACTTTACCCTCTTGCATCAACACACACCCCAACCCAACATGTGATGCATCACTGTACATGGTAAAATCTTTCCCAGACTCTGGTTGAATCAGTACAGGTGCTTCGGTCAGAACCTTCTTTAGTTTCTCAAAAGCTTCTTGCTGTTGCTCGGTCCAACTAAATGGCACTCCTTTCCTTACGAGTTTTGTCAATGGTGCTGCCATCACAGAAAATCCTTCTACAAACCTTCTATAGTATCCAACTAAACCCAGAAAACTTTGAATTTCTGTCACTGACCTCGGTGGTTTCCACTCCAGAATTGCTTCAATCTTTCGAGGGTCTACCTTAATCCCCTCAGCTGATACAACATGACCCAAGAAGGTTACCTCCCTCAACCAAAACTCACACTTACTGAATTTCGCATAAAGCTCCTTTTCCCTTAACACTTGCAGCACAATACGGAGATGCTCATCATGTTTCTCCTCAGATTCAGAATAGACCAAAATATCATCGATAAAGACGACCACGGATCGGTCCAAGTATGGCTGGAACACTCGATTCATTAGATCCATAAAAGCTGCAGGTGCATTGGTCAGCCCAAAAGGCATAACCAAGAACTCATAGTGACCATAACGAGTTCTGAATGCCGTCTTGTGAATATCCACCTCTTTCACCCTTAACTGATGATACCCAGACCGAAGGTCAATCTTGGAGAATACTGAAGCTCCTCTAAGCTGGTCGAACAGATCATCGATCCTTGGCAACGGGTACATATTCTTAATCGTCAATTTGTTCAACTGCCGATAATCGATGCACATTTGCATTGACCCATCTTCCTTCTTAACGAATAGCACTGGTGCTCCCCATGGAGACACACTTGGCCTAATGAAGCCCCTATCCAACAGTTCTTGAATCTGCGCTTTCAACTCCACCAACTCCTTTGGTGCCATCCTATACGGTGCAATGGACACTGGTGCCGTACCAGGCAACAAATCGATCCCAAATTCAACCTCTCGATTAGGAGGCAAACCTGGAAGCTCTTCTGGAAACACATCTTGAAAGTCCTTAACGGTTCTAACTTGATCCACAGTTAGCTTCTCAGATTCAATTTGACTTATGAATGCCATAAAAGCCTCACATCCTTTACGAATCCACTTCTCAGCTCTTAATGCTGACACCACATTGGATAAATAATCTCTACGTTCACCTATCACCATAACTTCCTCATCCTCTGCAGTCTTTAGCCTCATTCGTTTTGCAGCACAATCCAAAGTAGCCTTATGCTTTACAAGCCAATCCATTCCCAAGATGAGATCAAATTCTCTGAAAGGTAGCTCCATCAAGTCTCCAGAAAAGATTTTTCCTTGAGTCTCTATAGGTACGTCTCTATACAGTTTCTCTACCCTAACCGAGTGACCCAAAGGACTTAATACAGATACCCCACTCACTGTCTCCTCAGAACGCACTCCCAGCAACCCAGACATGGCACATGCAACATAAGAATGGGTAGATCCAACATCTATCAACGCAGTGTATGGCATATTAGAAATCAAAAACGTACCGGTTAAGACGTCAGGACCATCACCCTCCTCTCGGTGACGAGCTGCATAAACTAACGCTGGTTGACGAGCCTCAGCAAAACCAGCACCCCTGCCAGGCGCTCCTAGTCCTCGACCATTACCATTTCCGCCTCTACCTTGTCCACGACCTCTCGGAGCTGGTGGTCCACCCCTCACTGGTTGAGCAACCCTTTGAGCCATAACCTGTCCTTGATCCAGTTCTTTGGGACAGTCCTTAATCCTATGCTCCATCGACCCACATCGAAAACAGGCTCCAGAACATTTTCGACACTTGCCCAAATATATCTTACCACAACTCCTACAACCCTACGGTCTGACAGCATTCATTGGCACTGCTCGCACTGGTTCTGCCACTCTTGCTCTCTTAACATTTCTATTAGCCCCACCTGATGGTCCAGAATCCCTCCGAAAGTGGTTTCTATCCTTTTCGCGATTTTGTCTCTCGGTACGCTTTACTTCCTCAGCTATCTTAGCTTTCTCAACCAAAGCAGCAAAGTTACGCTCCCTCTGCGGAGCAATCAGTACCCTTAGTTCATCTCTCAGACCATCCTCGAAACGTACGCTACGCTCATATTCAGTAGCAACTATCCCAGAAGCATATCGGCTCAGCCTCAGAAATTCAGCCTCGTACTCAGATACTGTCCTACTTCCCTGAACCAAATTTAAGAACTCTTTCCTACGAGCGTCCACATAGCTAGCCCCAACATATTTTCCTTTAAAGGCTTTCTTAAACAGCTCCCACGTTACCTCACCATCTGAAGTTCCATCTCTTACCGTGAGCCACCACTGATAAGCTTCATCTCTCAGCAACGATACAGCTCCCTTCAGCTTTTGCTCCATAGAGCAGTCCAGATCATCCATAATTCGCTCTGTGGCCTCCAACCAATACTCGGCCACATTTGGGGTTACACCAGACACGCCCCTAAAGAATTCCGCCCCATTAGCTCGGAGTCGCTCAGAAATGGATCCCCGAAATCCATTACCGGTACTTGCCCCAGCAACCCTTTCCAGAACTCGAAGCATCGCTTGCGATAGGGCGTCGTCCCTAACACCTCGATCATGGGACTCCACCTCTGTTGCCGGTGGTATCGGTATATCAGCTGCTGGCGCATGACCCGAAGATGAAGTTTCAGCTCGTGCACTACCTCGGCCACGTCCACGGCCCCTACCACGAGCTGCTCACGTACTCATCTCGTATTTTCTGTTTTAGAAATTTTATGAGTCAGATTAATATTTCAGTGTTTATTACAGATGTCTTATGAATAAGTAGCATTTCAGAGGTTATCTTCTTCCGCGGTAGCCTAGCTACAGTCTCAGTCCACCTATCAGAGTCTCTATAGTTTCAGTAATACCCTAGCTAAAGTATCATAATAGAGTCTTTAGTCAGGCATATAATCAGAATTTTCAGAAACATCAGAAAAGTTTAGAAAACTTACAGGCTTGGGCTGGAGATTCAGTGTGCCACTCTCTAGAAAGATTACTTAGGAAAACCTGATTTATTCTTTGAAAATAAATCATTTATATACAAAAGAAGTTCATCAAAATAGGTTCCAATTAATTTTGAAAACAATTGTTGAAAACATGACCTTTCGAAAACCTTTGTTTTGATTGTTTGAAAACTTCCATTTTTAGACCCAATCCACAGCCGAGTTGTTGCAACTTGGCTCTGATACCACTAAATGTAACACCTCAAACCCGGCCTAGACATTACGACCAGATCTAGTGTGTCACACGATCCTAAAACTAAGTTTACGACCCTTTTAGTCTTGTTGTGTCTTAAGTGAGGTTTGAATCAAAAGAGTAAGTTTGTTAAGACCAGTTTATAAATCCTTTAAGTTATCCATATTATTCACTCGTTGAGTTTTGAAAACGTTCTTTAGATTTTGAAACCAGCGCAGCCTAAACTAGCGATTCTATAAAATGTAATTAATCATCAAAGGAAAATTAAACCAAATAAAAACTTAGATAGCGGCCTTATTACAAAATAAAACCCAAAAATAACTTAATAATAAAATACTTTGAACAAAATGAAAACCAGTTCTGCAGATGCTGTGGCCACTCCGAATCCCTCGCAGCTCCAAGCCCACTATGGTTGAGTGTTACCTGCAGAGATTAAATAAAAGGGGGTGAGTTTGACAACTCAGTGTGCAACATTATCTCAACCATAGGCCAAAATAGATCAAGCCTCAGAATCAAATTAGTTGGGCCTTGGCCCATTACAGAAATCAGGTTAAGCCCATAGGACCATAACAGATACAGATCAGATATAATATGCAAGTAGAAACCCAACCCAGATCCATCCATAACACCCCCGTACCAGCCTTACACCATGTGGGGAGACTACTCGACCCACCCAACCGCTACACACCACAGATAATTGCAGCGAGGCTGCCAGATATAATTTGCAGCGAGGCTGCCAGATATTGTGACGAGGTCACCAGATACAGATATTGTAGCGAGGCCACCAGATTGCAGCGAGGCTGCCAGATAATAATGTGACAAAGTCACCAGATTGCAGCGAGGCTGCCAGATAATAATGTGACAAAGTCACCAGATTGCAGCGAGGCTGCCAGAACGCTTCCTTCATCATAAACCCATACCCCATGCAACAGATATATACATACTAGCATGCAACATATAGCATCTCATCCATCAGATATGCTCACATTAAATGGTAACTCATGCAGATACGTAAAATCATACATTTCATACAGAATTGACCCTAGGGGTATAATAGTCTTTTTACACCTAGGGGTATTTTGGTAATTTTCCAGATTCAGGGGTATTTTAGTCCTTTATCATATTTTCAGAGTTTTTATGCACATCCGACTAATTATTAGTCCATAGCTCACCTCGGAAGTCTGTTTCAACTAAAAGTCCAATTTTTACCCTTTTTAACTTAAAACCCCTAATGGGCCTTACTATGTCCATTGTTGTCGCAAGTCCATTACTTCTAATTTTTAAGTTTAGTTTACCATCTTAACCATGTTTTGATTATTCAAGTTACCAGAAAGTCTTTTATGAACATTTTTCAGATTTGGGCTTGGAAGCCCATTGGGCCCACCTGGCCCATTGAAGCCCAGCTTACCAAAACGCTCGAAATTGCACCTTCTGCAATTTCGCCATCGTCAATTCCCAGTGTGACCACAATAGAGTATTCAGCTACTCTTAGATCCTTCCAAGACTGATTTTCGGTCACTTTCGATCGGTCACTTTAGCACAGTTTTCGGTTATTACAGCCTTTAGCCATCCTAGTCTATGATAGAGATACGTTACACACCTGTTAGCTGTCGAAACTCTTGAAGAAATCCACGAACGAAACCTATTGTTAATCACCTCAGTGTTAGTTAAATAATCTACAACCATAAAACCAAAATCTCATTATCCTAATCGGCTCACATGGCCTTAGTCCTTAAAAACCTTTACCTTCTTGTCGAAAGTGGACCAGATCCTACTGTCCCGTAGCGTTTAGCCTTCCGAGTCCTTAGTTGTACAGCCTCTTGATCACACTAACAAAACCAAACCAAAAGAGAGCGGCCAACAAGCCCTTAGTCACTAACGTTAGCCTCCCCATAAGGGATTTCGGCTTACAGCTTTAAATCCTGAAGAACTAACGAAATAAGTCTTAAGGTACTTACCAATCTAACTACGATCTACAACAGCTCCACTTGCCACTGCCAGAAGAGATAAAAGATGACTTAGAATTCGGTTTAAAACACCACAAGGTATGGAGGCTTTCAGTTCCCAAAAGAAGAAATACGGTTTTGGTCCTCAAAGTATTCGGCTCAATAAGAAACAAGAGGCTTTAAGAAATGGAAGAAGAGAAGAGAGAGTGGTGGTGCAAGGATTCGGCCAGCAAGAGAATGAGGGTATGGAGTCGGTTTATGGTTTGAGAAGAAGAGAAGAAGAGAAGCAAATAGATGAGAATAGAAAAGAAAACAAAAAGGAAGTGCTTTAGTCGACTGAAGATTCGGCAACAAGGGGAAATAGGGTTCGGCTACAAGGTTTAATGAGAGGAACGAAGTGGCAAAAAGGATACCTAATAGGCTATGCGAGATTGACAGAAGAGGAGAGCTTCCATGCTTAAGGAAAATCGGCACAAAACTCCTAGAGAACTAAAGAGAATTTAGCACCCACTAGAGCCTAATTGCTGAAAATGCAAGCACTAATCCCCCTAGCCGAATTGTACTTGCAAAGTCCCAAAATCGGCTACTTCTTTTCAAAATTTGAAGTTCCTTGATTTGCTCCTCAACCTCCTCCACAATTTGCTCCCTTGACCGATTCAAATTCTCCCAAGCAGAGTTCAATTCTGCTTCAAACTCTTACCTGCTCAAGCTCAAAAATAAAACACTACCTTTGCAACCTCTGGCACTTGAACCCTTGACCTCTAAGCTCACTTAGGCGCCACCTTTTAAGGAGTCTAGTGGCGTCTCCCTTGCCACTTTACCACTGACCCATTTGTGCTACATTTTGAACACAATTTCTTAAGGCCCTTACTTTCAATGGTCCCCTATCTCCTAAGTCAAAAATACAAAATTTTGTCGAGCTTCTAACCAACACATGGGCCTTCCATAGGCCCATTAACACTCCCCAAACATGCATTACACACCCAAATACTAGCATTTAGACATTTTATCAGATAAAGAACAATCTAAGAAAAACCCAAAAATTAGGGCGTTACATGTTATGAAATGATTAGTAAAATGTTGAATTAATTATTTGTGTTTAAAATTACTTGGTATTTGAACTATATGTTTGAGTATGTTTGGGATAGTCTAAAAGTTGTGTCTTATTTGGTAATATCTCCTGACCCATTCCGACAACGGATACGGGTTAGGGGTGTTACAAGGATTTTGAGGTGGTTAAGATTGGGGAGCATCGGGATTATTTGTCTAATGTAATTTCTATGCTAGTGGCAGAAAAATTGGTTCAGAAAGGATGTGAGGCATTCTTGGCCTACATAAGTGTTTCTATTTCTAAGGACTCTGCTCTTGGAGATATCCAAACTGTAAGGGATTTTCTGGACATTTTTCCTGATGAGCTACTAGATTACCTCCAAGCTGGGAAGTGGAATTTGGGATTGAGCTTTTTCTTGGTACAGCTTTGGTGTCTATCACTCCCTATCGTATGGCTCTGAAGGAGCTCATAGAGCTGAAGGCTCAAATTCAGGAATTGTTGGATCATGGTTTCATCTGTCCTAGTGTGTCTCCATGGGGAGCACCAGTGCTGTTCGTTAAGAAGAAGGATGGGGCCATGAAGATGTGTATAGATTATCAGTAATTGAAACAAGCTAACGATTAAGAATAAGTATCCACTTTCGAGGATCGATCACTTATTTGATTAGTTCCAAAGGCTTCTATCTTCCAAAGATGGATCTCTGTTGATATCATAAATTGACGGTTAAGGAAGCTAATGTTGTGAGAGCCCGATTTAGGGCCTAAATGGAATAGTATTTTTGAAACCACAAATTTGAAGTAGAAAAATTTATTGCGATTAATTTTTAATATTTATTGTCTGATTGAATGACTGTGTGAAAATTTCGTTGCGAAATTTTATCGTTTGGGTGCTCAATTTGATATTTAGGACTAAATTGAAATAGGTGAAAAATGTGTGTTCTAGTTCATAAAGGTACTTGTGAGTAATGGGTTTTTAAAGTAGATGTCCTTAAATGGTAATTAGTCAATTTCGTAAATTGTTGGACAAAAATGGACATGGAATAGGTGAGATAAGATTGTTTTTAGTAAGGGCATTTTAGTCATTTTATAAATAAAATAATTAGAAAGAGAAATAAAAAATTGTGTTCATAATCACCTACCTTGGCCGAATATCATATGTTCTCCATAGCTAGGGTTTTGCCAACTTTCAAGCTTGATTGTAAGTGCATCTTAGCCTCATTTTTAATGTTCTTCGTATTTTTGAAATCCTCATAGCTTAGTTTTGTAACACCCCAAACCCGGCCATGACATTATGGCCAAATGTGACAGCCTTATTTTGGCCCTAATCGAAAAAGTGGTTTTGGAACCACGAAACTGAGGCAGAAAATTTTTAAAATATTATTTTTTGTGTTTATATTATGCAAATTGTCATATGTGAAAGTTTCGTGTTTTAATTTTGTTAATTAGATGTTGAATTATTAATTATGGACTCAAATTGCATAAAGGAAAAATTAAAGGGTTGTTGTGTAAGTGCCTAATTGTATTTGATCACTTAGGAGAAGGATTTAAAATGAAATTAAACCAAGGATATTTTTAATGGACACATTCGGCCATTGATAGTGGAAAGGAAATAAAATTAGAAAGGCTATTTTGGTAAACTAAAGAAAGGCTATTTTGGTAAACTAACACCTAATATATGTGTTAATTAATAAAACATAAAATTTGGCTTCATTTTATCTTGTTTTTGGCGAAACCATTAAAGTAAAAGAAAAAGAAAAATCCAAGAGCTTTTGGCCATGGAGGTAGCTTGAATCAAAGGTATGTTTGAGTAAATTTTGGCAAAATGTTCGTGAATTTAGGTTGGTTAATGTATGGCTTAGTTAACCTATGGTTTAAGTTCATGAATTGTTGAGTATAATTGCATTCGGCAATTTGTTCTAGGTTGTGAAATTTTGATAAATATTAGGAATTGATGCTTAGATGTTAAATTTGTTTATATCATTGCTGAAGGAGCTTAATATTAAGAAATGGTTTAGTTGAATGCAGTTGAGATGGATAAAAATGTAGTTTGCTGTATGTGTGTGTGTTTAATTAAGAGTGTTTGCCGTATGTGTGTGTTTAATTAAGAAATTATCTTTGTTGAGGGAAGAATGTCTTTGTTGTTCATAATACTTAAATGTTGGTTGTGCGGAGCTGAGTTGTTAATTTAAGAAATTGATGAATATATTAGAAAAGGGAGCAATTTTGGCATGAGTACATCTAGCATAAAACATGGTGCTAAATGTTAGAAGATAATGTTTTTCAATGTTAATATTTGGTTGTTGAGATTTTCGAATGTGTTAATAAAAGAGAATGGTTTAATTTGATTGCATGTATAAGTGGCTGGAAATAAAAGTTGTCGTATGTTCCATGTTGTACGAGATCATTAGTATTTTGTTTATAAATGAGTTGGTAAGGTGATTAAACTAGTTGACTTGTTTAATTTAGCTCAAGAACAAAATGAGCCAAATTCGGATAGGGGAAAGGTGAAAATAGTTGAATAGCCGATCCATAGTTGTTCGACGACATCTGAGGTAAGTTTGAAGTATTTAAACGTAAATTACATTTGATTATAACACGATATATTAAGAGAATTAAACATTCCTTGTATTGAATGGATGAGTCGAATAGTAAAGATGAAATGATGGCATGTTGCATTATGCTTATATGTCGAATGGCAAACATGACATTAAGGTAAGTTTGTGTTATGCTTTTGGGATCGAATGATAAGTGTGAAACGAATGTGAGTGAGATGTTATATATAAACTATCGAATGATAAGTGTGAGATGAAAGAAAAGTGACTAAGAAGTATGATTACATATTCGAATGATGTTAGTACCTAAATTATGTGATTGTGTTATATGAGCATGAGAAATATAATTTTTGATGTGAGTGAAAACTTGAGAATTGATTTATCGTATTATGTTCAAGCTTTTGGCTTAGAAAGCTTTTAGCTGGTGAATATTTTCGGGCTTCAAGCCTAGCAGACGTAATGCCGGTGAATGAGTATCAGACTTAAAGTCCAACAGGCCTTGTGCCGGTGATAAGTTCGGGTTTATACCCAGCAGGCTATTTGCTGGTGAATTAATAAAAGTCTAAGACTATGAGGCTTTATGCTATTACGGCATTTGAATTCGTTCAATAAATTAAGTTGTCCAGGTATGTATAATTTATTTATGCACATGAAAATAAAGTGGATTGAATTATTGATGTGAAATGAGAAGTATATATGAAGTGGTTTGTATATGTATATATATATATATACATTCGGTCATTGTGGAATTGTATATGAAAGTATATGTTATATATATATGTGGTTATGAACATAGAAATCGAATGTGGATAGGGTGTTGTAAACTAGTTCGATTCGATTCCATTAAAGTTGGCATTGAAGTATTTAGATGCTTATGACTATATGAATTTAAATTTAATGAAATAATATGTTATATGTGTATATAGGTGACTATGCATATTCGACCAAAAGGTGGTATACTTAGATAATGTTATATATGATTTGGATAGTTGGTTTATAAGTGGAAATTGTTTATAAACTGAAATCTCAAATTGGGTATTGGTTTAATGAACTAAATACATATGTGATTAATGTGCATAAGTGAGTTTAGTTGTTTAAATTACTTAAGACTTACTAAGCTAAATTGCTTACTGTGAATATTTGTGTTTTGTTCCATTTTTTTTATAGATCTCGGTTGAAAGTTACGAGCTCGGGGATCAATACTGAAGTCATCCACATTATCGTCACTGTTTCGGTACTTTTAAAAAGTTTATATTTTGAAAGATGGCATGTATAGGCTTAACTCTCTTTTGAAAACAAGTTATATGTTGAATATGTATATATTCAAGCCATGCGAAAATGGCTTACTCATTAGCCAAGTGTGAATTTATGGTTTATTTGAAATTAGATGTTTTGGTTTATAATGGTTCTTGAAAATGCATGTGTATTTGTATATATGTTTGGAAGATAAAGGTTTTAATGTGTTTAACTTTTGTGTACGAATTGCAAGTAAATTCGATCATTAAAATAGTATAAGAGTAGATTAACAGTAAAGTTTTTATTCGGCGTATGATCTTATTTAGGTTACATTATGATGTTTAATTCATGATCATTACCTCATAATCGGTTGATTAATAATAAATAAGTTGATTCTTAACTAAATGAAAAGTACCATATGAATAGTGTTTTAAGTTATAATGACTTAAAGTTGTTATTTCTTTAATAGTGTTGATTGAATCTTTGATTAAAGAGGAGGTACTTGAATTTGTATATGTTTATGCTTCCAGTGTACATGCGTATATTGAATTAAGGCATATCATTATAATATGCATTTATCATGTGATATAATGCCTTGCTCATTCATTGCTTATAATGCATGCATGTGATTGATCAGATATGTTTTGTCTGGTAATACCTTGTAACCCATTCTGGCGACGAATTCGGGTTAGGGGTGTTACACCAAATCTGATGTGTCACATGGACCCTTGACTACGCTTCGATCTTATTTAAATACTCGTTATGCTGACTTAAGTAAAACCATATTATACCTTTGTAAATAACCGACTTAGTTCATAAAAACCCTATCCTTAGCCATTTAAAGTTTAAGTTTAAAAAATCTTATCACTGAGTCATCGTTATTAGGTTACCCATTCGTTACGTAATGAATGTTTTGAAAACGTTTGTTAAGTTTGAGATAAAAACCCGCGCGAACTAATCATATCATTTTAAACAAGTACTAAATAAAAACATCAAAAAATACCCAAAAATAAAAATAAAAATACTGAGCGGCCTTGTTACAAATTAAAATCCAAATTAAAATTAAAGCATCAAAGAAACGAATTTGAAAACTAAAAACCAAGCAGAAGATCACGTGGCCACTCCGAATCCCTCGCAGCTCTAAGTCCTCTATGGCTGGGGGTTACCTGCATGGATGGAGAAAAAGGGGGTGAGTTTTTGAAAACTCAGTGTGTAAGCTAACCCAACCAGCATCAGAGATCAGTTCAAGCATCGACTGGGCCGAAGCGCTATTCAGATACAATGATAACTGAGCCTTGGCCCTATTCAGAAAACAGTGAGGCCTTGAGCCCATTACAGTAACAGATCAGATTACAGTATTATATGCATGTATGCAAAGCCCAAGCCCAATCCAGCCCTACACCACCCGTACCAGCCCTACACACCATGTGGGGAATAACTCAACCCACCCAGCCCTACACACCACAGTCGCAGTAGAGCTGCTTAAACAGATATCGTGGCCAAGCCACTAGAATAGTAATACGAGGCAGAGCCCCTTAGTAGAATATGTGGCATTGCCACTTTAGTACTTTCTCCGTCACAATAACCCAACCCCGTGGATCAGAATATAATATGTCATGGCATACAGAATTACAGAAGCAGTAATCATGCAAATCGGTCAGCTTTTCTCTAGGGGTAAAATTGTCTTTTAGCACCTAGGGGTAAAACAATAATTTTCACCCTTAAAGGGTTTCCAGATTTTAGGGTTTCCTGCTCATTACAGTCTACTAACAGACCTATCGTCTCCCGAGCAACTCAATTAGCCTAATTTATTAATACGAAGTCATCGGGCCCCAAAACCCCTAACGAGCCCAACGGAGCCCACAAGCTATTGTGACCCACTAGTCTAATTTTTACCTATATTTTAGCAGAACTATTATCCAGATTACCCAAAAATACTTACCCCATGATTTTACCCATATGGGCCCGTAAGCCCTTTGGGCCCACTTTCGGCCCATCGAGGCCCAAAACCACCAACGTGCACGAAAACGCGCACAATAGTCTTACCATTTGTAAGTACCAACTTTTTAGTTTCACATCGACCCACGAGCGCTCGCACGCTCGTAAGCCCTCGAAATGCTGGCATTTCGGTATTTCAGCTTTTCAGCTTTTACCGATCTAATCTACTAGAGGGTGTCGATTACACACCTGTTTACGTACTATGTCAAGATCCACACCGGATTAACCTACAACAATTTCACCACACTATTAAACTATAATCCAATGAAATCATCGGAATAGGCATGACCATCACATTCGGCCACCATTACCAACTTACCCTTTTTGCCGAAAACTACAACTAGATCTAGATCTAGATTGCTTCAGTGCTCCTAGCCTCGAACTGCCCCTCGCTAGATCGGCCTTTTACCACACTGACATACACGAGATCCAAAAGAAAAGGCTAAATAAAGTTTTTATTCCAAAAGAGAGTCAAAACCGATAACCACCATAGACAATGGGGTTTTTGGCTTTTCTTAATTCGTAAGAAAGAATAGAGTAGGAAGGGCTACTTACCAAAAGTCTGCTTGACAGCCTCGCCACATGAAATAACCACCGATCACTAGCCTAACCCAGATCTATTATAGATCTAGTCAAAATTGCAAGAAGAAAAGAGATCCAAAGAGATTCGGCTTTCAATACCACACTAGAAAGTAGAGAGGTTTCGGTTTCTGAGTGAAAGGGTGGAAGAAGGTGAAAGTAAAAGAGAAGTGATTGTAAAGTGATTTTAGCTTTCCAAAATAAAGATGAGTAAGGTTCGGTTCATGTGACAACCAAACACAATACCAACTATGTTCTATTCTGTTCATTTCAACCATAGGGTGTGACCCTGTAGGTTCTTGTAACGTTAGCAGTGATACTAGAACGATTCTAATATTACAAACAATGAGTGGCATCTAGCAATGCATCATTGCTACCTAAGTTCCAAGAAGTCATAATTCGACATAACCTTTTCTTGTGATTAATCTTTCATGCATTAATCCTTAAGTCCTTTATCTCTGGAATGGACACAAGTCATGGAATAGTCACACTTGCATAGTCCATCCCATGTTTCTTGATACCTTGAGTAGACTATGATACACAAATAAGTATGATATCTCATATCAACTTATTTGAGCATGGCCATGCATTTCTAGTCTCACTCAATCAAGTGGCCTGAGATATTACTCCCATTATGTAGGAGGGACTTATCCTATATTGATCAACCATATCCCTCTACATAGATTATGGTATATCCAACATAAGTATTTATAGAACAACCAGTTACGGTGTTCGTTTGACTATATCAAAATATACAACTCACGATGTTGGGATAATGATGATCTCAAGTATAAGGATCATATACATATTAATCACTATGAGTAATGTTGTGACAATTACATAATAATCCAAGAAACATACTCATAGCAGATCAGTCCAATATGTTGTTCTCTAACACATATATTCATGCATTGATTCTGACACTCGATATCAATGACAACTCTTTATCATCAATCAACTACATGTTAGTCTTAATGCATTATTGTTGTCCTAGCCAACAATAATGCTTGACTAAGGATCTTTTAAGAATAATCATATTATTCTCAGGATATTATTATAAAACAGTTTATTTATGCACATAGAAAAGAAATTGAAATAATAATGGCAACGCCTTATATTAATAAACATGATAAATCAAGTATGTTATTACAACCATCTCGTGATTGATCTTTGGGCATACTCTTACAACTTAGCCACTACACCACAACCTCACTTGTGTCCTATTTCTTCTCCATTTGTTTAAAGGTCATAACTCCTTGGGTCAAGGTTCCCTAAAGGCTGAAAAACAAAACTTTTCCTAACCCAAAATTCAAACTCAGGACTTTATAGAGACCCCTAAATACTTCAAAATCACTAGCCCAACCATTCTAACATGCAATTTATGTCGTTATCATACTCTCAAAAATTTTAAACGCACCCACGCCCGAGACCCAATTCTTCTAGGCCAAAAATCAGGGCGTTACAGAAAGTGTAAGGATGGATGGAGATGGCATATTAGAAGCTGGTGGGTAGGATTTTGTTTTGCAATTACTGCATACATGACTGTTACTGTGATAGGTTACGACCCTAATACATATCTAATACTAAAACTGAAAAGGGCTTAGGCCCAGACTGTGTTTGATTGTTTTCTATGATATACTATTTATGGGTTTTCTGTGCGGATTATACACTAAGTTTACGTAAACTCACCCTTTTCTATTCAATGTGTACATGTAATGCCTAGACTTAGACCGGTCGGTGAGGCGAAGGACTCAACGGTGAACACAATTTCTAAATTTCATGGTTTTAAATTATTACAGTTATATTTTTATTAGGTAATTTGATGTAATTTTGGGACTTCTAGACTTTGGTTAAATTTGGGATTTAATTTGGTTTTATGGATTTATAACTGCTAGTCGTAGGAAAACTCGAATTTCAAAAAGCTAAGGTTTTCTCTAAACACACGATTGATTAAATTGCTTTAAAGCTTCCGTAACAAGATACGTTTTAAACTATTGGTTAAATGAGTAAAGCAAGTTTTTGAACAAATAAGAGGAAAAGAAAAGTAATTCAACGGGAATGGTTTTTATCGCGACAACGTAGTTTTCAAACACCCTATCATGTGACATGGACAGATTCAGATATAATGTCTAGGTCAGGATTAGGGTGTTACATTTAGAAAATTTTCTCACATACAGAGATCACACCCCCGGGTGAATAGGGCATGTGACTCACACGGCTTTAGACACGCCCGTGTCTTAGACCGTGTGAAAATAGGGTATACATACTAGCTTGCAGCACATGGCTAACCACACGCCCGTGTGCGTGGCCATATGAAAACTAGAGGGTATTCTGAATCTCTGACGGAGAAATCAATGCGAGGGATCCGATCAATATCAACGTAACATCAACACATGAAAAACATTGTGGATTTTCTCTAACTAAATCGGTAAAGCTAGCCGATAAGCCACTGGACTTATTCTTTCGATGATTTCATACGGCCTGATGAATCTCAAACTCAATTTGCCTTTATGACTAAAACGAAATATTTTCTTCCACAGAGATACTTTTAAAAATACTTTGTCACCAATTTGAAATTCTATATCTTTTTATTTCAAATCTGCGTACGATTTCTGACGATCTAAAGCTGCTTTCAAACTGTCTGGAATTACTTCCACTTTCTGTTCAGTCTCTTTAATCACATCAACCCCATGGATCTTATTCTCACTAAGCTCAGTCCAATACAATGGTGTTCGACATTTATGACCGTACAAAGCCTTATATGGTGCCATTTTGATACTCAATTGAAAGCTATTATTATAAGCAAATTCAATCAACGCCAAATACTATTCCCACGTACCTTCAAACTCAAGGATGCAACATCGTAACATTTCCTCGAGTATCTAAATAATTCACTCAGATTCACTATCTGTCTATGGATGAAATGCGATACTGAAATGTAGCTTTGTACCCTATGCATATTGTAGTTTCTTCCAAAACTGCGATGTGAACCTTAGATCTCTATCTGAAACAATAGAAATAGGTACCACGTGCAATCTCACAACCTCAAAAATATACAACTCTACTAATTTGTCAAGAAAATAATTCGTACGTGCTGGAATAAAATGAGCTGATTTCATCAATCTGTTAACAACAACCTAAATTGCATCTTTCTTTCTCGGAGATAGGGGTAAACCTGACACAAAATCCATCGTTATTCTATCTCATTTCCACTCGATAATCATAATAGGCTGTAATAAACCTGACGACACTTGATGCTTAGCTTTAACTTGCTGGCAAATCCAACATTTCGATACGAATTCAGAGATATCATGTTTCATACCAGGCCACCAATAAAGTTGTTTCAAGTCATTATACATTTTCGTGCTTCCCAGATGAACAGATAAACGACTACTATGTGCTTCATTCAAAATCATCTGAATCAACTCTGAATTTCTCAGAACGCATAATTGGTCTCTAAATCTCAAAAAATCATCGGAATCAACTTGAAACTCTGAATCAGGGTTTGAATTACATTGAACTCGCTTTACTAACATTTCATTATCAACTCTCTGAGCTATACAAATCTGCTGTAAAAATAACGGTCTCGCTTTCAACTCAGCTATAACTGAACCGTCATCAGATAGAGTCAATTAAGTGTTCATCACAAGTAGAGCAAATAAAGATTTCTGGCTCAACGCAACAGCAACAACATTTGCTTTTCCCGGATGATTTTCGATCACTAACTCGTTATCTTTTAACAATTCAAGCCATCTCTGTTGTCGCTAATTTAGATCTTTTTGAGTCATTATGTATTTCAAACTCTTATGATCAAAATAGACAAGGCATTTTTTGCCAAACAAAAATCTTTAACGCGAACACAATTGCTGCTAACTCTAAATCGTGCATCTGGTAATTCTTTTCATGTGGCTCCAACTGTCTTGAAGCATAAGCTATAATTTTGCCTTCCTGCATGAAAACGTAGCCCAGACCATTTAACGATGCATCACTATAGATCACAAATTCTTTACCCAATTCTGGCTGAACTGACACTGGAGCTTCAGTCAATAAAGCTTTCAACTGATCAAAACTTTTCGAACATTTATCGGACCACTCAAATTTAACATCTTTCTGAAGCAATCTCGTTATCAGAGTTGCAATCAACAAGAAGCCTTTTACGAATCGTCTATAATAGCTAGCTAGTCCCAGGAAGCTCTGAACTTCAGATACATTTCTAAGAGGCTTCCAATCTATTATTGTAGAAATCTTGCTTGGATCGACTTGAATACCTGCTGCTGACACTATATGCCCCAGAAAACCAACCTCTCGCAACCAGAATTCACATTTACTGAACTTTACAAATAATTGCTTATCATTCAAAGTCTATAATACAATTCTCAAATGCTCAGCATACTCAGATTCATCATGTGAATAAATCAATATGTCATCAATGAATACAACAAAAAATCGATCTAGGTACGATCTAAAAATCTGGTTCATCAAATCCATAAAGACTGCAGGAGCATTCTTTAGTCCGAAAGGCATACCAAAAATTCATAATGTCGGTACCTCGTTCGAAAAGTAATTTTTGGCACATCAGAGTCTTTAACTCACAATTGACAATAACCCGATCTCAAGTCTATCTTAGAAAACACAGTTGCCCCTTTCAGCTAATAAAATAAATCGTCAATACGCAGCAAAGGGTATTTATTCTTGATAGTCACTTTAGTAAGCTGCCTGTAATCTATACACATTCTCATAGTCTCATCTTTCTTTATCACAAACAAAACTAGTGCACCCTAGGGAGAATAACTCGGTCGAGCGAAACCTCTATCTATCAATTCTTGCAACTGACCTTTCAACTTTTTTACTTTAGATGGAGCCATTCTGTACGGAGCTATCGATATAGGAGTTGTTCCCAGCACTAACTCAATACCAAACTCAACTTCTCGGATCAGTGGTAATCCCGGTAACTTTTTAAGAAACACATCCAGATATTCACACACAACTGGCATTGATTTAATATTCTTTTCAGTCACTTCCGTATCAAGCACATAAGCAAAACAGGCTTCACAACCCTTTCTCACATATCTCTAAGCTGATACTGATGAAATCACCGCTGATAATCCATTCAAATCATCTAACTCAATTCAGATAATTTCATTATTTTGGCATCTCAACTCAATCATCTTTCGTTTATAGTTTATTATCACATCATTTAGTGTTAACCAATCCATACCCAGAATTATATCAAATTCATCAAACAGCAACTACATCAAATCAACCAGAAAACAGAAATATTGAATCATCAGTGGACAATTCTTGAATACTTTATCTACCAAAACACACCTGCCCAAGGGGTTTGATACTCTAATCACAAATTCAGTAGACTTTATAGGCAAAGTCTTACTAGATACTAAGTTCATACATATATACGAATGAGTTGATCTTGGATCTATCAATGCAATCACATTAGTATCATATAGAGTGAAAATACCGGTAATAACATCTGGTGACGAAGCTTCTTCACGAGCGTGAATAGCGTAAGCTCTAGTAGGTGCTCGGGCTTCGGATCTCATAGTAGAATCTTTAGTTCCCCTCTGGCTACCACTCACATTTCTCGTTTTCCTTAGTGGTCTACCTCTAGCTACAATAGTACTCAACCCCATATTCTACACTGTATCTTGCTCTGCCAGCTCCGGACAATCACAAATAAAATGATCTAATGATCCACATTTAAAATAAGCCCGACCATTCAATCTACAATCATCGGGATACCATTTACCATAATGTCTGCACTTGAGTCGATTTGGTCTTGCGCTTCTGACACTAGCAATCAAAGTAGCTTAAGCCTTAGAACTCATAGGTTGCCTTTCCCAATCTCGTCTAGAATAACCTACAATTGCGTTTGAATGGGTATAAGTATCTCAAAGCTTCTTTGATGCAGAATGAAATGATTTACTCATTGATCTTTTTCTCGAATCTCTAGCTTCAGAATTAGCTTTTCTTTTCTCTTTACTCAATTCTTCAGCTTTACATACTCGATCAACAAGTACAACAAACTCTTTTATCTCTAGAATTCTAACTAGCAATTGTATGTCCTCATTCAAGCCATCTTCAAATCTCTTGCACATTTTCACTTCAGTCGAAACACATTCTCATGCATATCTGCTCAATCTCACAAATTCTCATTCATATTCTATCACAGTCATGCGGCCTTGCTTCAACTCAAGGAATTCTTTGCTTTTTTTTATCAATAAACCTCTGACTGATGAATTTTTTTTGAATTCAATATGAAAGAACTCCCAAGTAATCGGTTCTTTTGGAACCACAGATACTAATGTATTCCACCATTGATACACAGTGTCTCTTAGCAAAGATAAGGCACATTTGATGCATTTATCAGGAGTACAAGATAATTCATTGAAGACTCTGATTGTATTGTCAAGCTAGAACTCCACTTTCTCAGCATCATCATCAATGGTAGCCCGAAACTCTTCAACCCCATACTTACGAATCTAATCAAAAGGAGGCTTACTTAGATGTGTCGGATAAAAAACTTAAGGCATAACAGCGATTTGTGGAGGATTAGGTAGGTGTAGAGGTTGTTGAGTAGCCGAATTCATTCGAACGAACTCCGTGATCCACTCATTCATCATTTATAAGAAGGCTTGCTTAGCCTCTCCCTCGTGTCTACTAGATACGAGTTTAGATTCAGATGGCACTGCCCCTTGAGTAGGAGCGGGTGCATTACTTTCCACATCGTTAGCTACAGCTCGATAGGGATCCGTTTACTATATGAAAACACATTTTAAATGTCAGGAATCATCACACTATCACAGTTTATATATATGGCATGTATAACTAGACTCTCACACACTACGTTAGTCCTAGAATCGACTAAACCGTATCTCTGATACAAATAAAATTTAAAACACCCCTAACTCGTATCTGCTGTCGGACTAGGGTTAAGAGGCATTACCCAACCATCCACATCATTATACAAACATTTCGCATACATTAATCATTCATAAACAAATAACATTCATTCATAGCCACAATGTCCCTTGTAAAGGTCTATAAGACCTTAAACATGCTTTAGAGAAGGTTCGGGACTAAATCGATTACATATAAAAATTTTAGAAACTTAGAAAATTTTCTAACATACAAAGATCACACGCCCGTGTGAACAGGCCGTGTGACTCACACAGCTTTAGACACGCTCGTGTCTCAGGCTGTGTGAAAACAGGGCATATATATTGACTTGCACCACACGGCCAACCGCTCGCCCAAGTGCCTGGCCGTGTGAAAACTAAAGGTTATACTGACTTAGGTCACACAGCTAGTCATGTGCTCGTGCGTCTAGCCTGTAACACCCCTTACCCGTATCCGATGCTAGGACAGGGTACGAAGCGTTACCTTACTAAATCCCACGCAAACATCCAAATTATACTCCTTGAAATGTGTCACAATTTAAGACTTTTCCAAACAATGTTTTACGGACCTTAATTTGGGTCTATGAGGCTTAAAACATGATTTGGAAATAACCCAAAACCATATTGAATACTGAAGAAAGTTTCTTCAAAAACTAACAAAAACAGGGCACACGCTCGTGCGAGAGGGCAACACACCCGTGTGACCTCTAAACATGGTCGTGCTGATGGCCCGTGTACCTCACACGGCCTAAGCACACTAGGGACATGCCCATGTCCAAAACCTGTGTGGATTTAATTTTTAACATCAACCTACAAGGGTTTCCTCATGGCTTAGCGCATGCCCGCGTGTCCAGCCGTGTCCCTTGCACGGCCTTGACATACCCGTGTCATGCCCGTGTGCAAAAACTTGGGTATTTTATTTTCGACGTAAGCAACCACACGACCGTGACACACGCTCGTGTGCTTGCTGTGTCCTCCACATGGCTGAGACACACGGCCGTGTCTTACGCCTGTGTGGAACACTGATAAGCATTTAATTAATTCATACAAGGTGCAACGGACACACGGTTGAGCCACACGCCCGTGTGCAAGTGGTATGTCTTCCATGGCCTAGACACACGCCCGTCTGTCTACCCGTGTAGGCGATGTAGGGCTATTTACCAAGCCATTAGGCACCCTGAGACAACTACAAGTATAACTCAATCTTCAAACATCAACACTCATCTAAATGCTCCTAAGTGGGTGCCTATACACAAACCAATCTACGTTCAATATGCATGCATAAACTACTAAACAAGATTGCTCAATTTCTATGTAAATCATTCTCATCTCATTAAGCAAGTTGGATAGTTCTAGGCCAATTCCAAAGGCCATTTATAAAATGAACTTCAAAGACAAATGGCCAACACAATTAGCTAACTAGAGTATATTACACAAAATGACCATACTACCTATACATATCATTACTCAAAACATAAAACATGACTATACCGAGTGCTTCAGTTGATAGTGTGTACGATGTCTCCGACGTCCTTAGATCCTCGAACTACTTAGGCGGCTCTATAAGAAATTGGAAAGGTAAAGTGTAAGCGTGAAGCTTAATAAGTCGTAAGTAAATAAATATCAATAATTTACCAAGACATGATAACTTTCATTTCATTTCAAATTATGCATGTATCAAGAATAGCTACAACATAACTTACTTGATTCCATTTGTTAGTAATCATATAACATGCTAGTGAGCTCACATTTCATGCATTACACTAAGTACCTGCATCACTTACAAAGATCATCATAATATCTCACAACTATACATTTACTTCGAATTTTCCCGTTAAACTATTTAAAATGAGAAAAAAAATATTCATTAAGCCTCCAACGTAGGGTTTGAGCCAATGCCATGTCCTAGACATGGTCTTACACTAACTCTCATCTATCGGTGTTAATGCCATGTCCCAGACAGGTCTTACATTGACACACAACAAGACACCATGTCCCAAACAGGTCTTACACTAACTCGTATATCTCAAGGTTGATGCAGACACTAGCTCTCATCTTAAAGTCGATGCATGTCCCAGACATGTCTTACACTGGCTCTCGAAATGTGGCCGATGCATGTCCAAGACATGTCTTAGACTGGCTCTCAAAATGTGGCCGATGCATGTCCCAAACATGTCTTACACTAGACATCACCCAATTGTCATGGCATGAATATCCAATTCTATTTTAACTATTCAACCGGGCTCAATTACACCAGCTTTCATCACTTGGTAACTAAACATCATCATTTAACATTTCATGCTCAAATAGTGTTCTCATAAACATCTCCTAAACATAGGTTATCAATTTATGCCAATACGATGAATTCATGCATAAAAGTTAGAAATGTTGCATTATTTACCGACAACTTACCTCGGTATACAAAAACGAAAGTGGCTAATCGGTTCAATCAATTTGCTTGGCTTTCCCCCAGTCTAGGATCGGATTTGGCAATTCTTGATCTATAACAATGAAAATTTACTAATTTAATTACCAATTAAAACTAAGCAATCTAAAATTCACAAATTTGGCAAAATAATCATTTTGCCCCTAGACTTTGGCAAAATGACCATTTTGCCCCTAGGCTTGGAAATTGATTTTCATCAAATTTCCTTATCAACCATGCCCAACCAAACCCCCTCTCCACTCTCATTGCAACCCAACATTCCTACTATTTCACACATTTATTTCACCATTTACTAACTTTGCAACTAAGCCCCATTCTATGTGTTCTCATGCAAACTCTTTCACACAAATAGTTTATTTAACAACAATAGCTTATTTTCTTCCCAAAAATTCCAGCAAACATCACCTATACATTCATGGAAAAATTCAAAACTTTCAACCAAAATGTAAGATATACCCCTCAAAATGTAGCTCATGTTACAAGGGTTCCAAAAATGTAAAAAATTCAAGAAAAACCTTAGAAATCACTTACTAATGTGTGCTAAAAGTTGTTGCAATATTTGAAACTCTCAAACCCCCATTTTTTTTCTGACAAAATCGGTAGGAAGAAGAAGAAAATGATGTCCAAGTGAAGGCTAGGCCATTAGGTACTATTTGTCAAAGTTTAGTCACCTAACTTTGACTTTTCTCATTCTCTTATTTCTAATTTCCTTCCTTGGCCGGCCAATCTATTTAAAATGGGCCTAATTGCCCTATAAAACATTCAAATTTATAACTCTCTAGCTATTTAACACATTCTACTAGTAAATCTCAACTTTCGCCCCTTATGCGATTTAGTTTTTTTTAGCGATTAGGCCTTCAATCGCGTAAATTAATTCACCAAAATTTTTATGCACACTTATAAAATACAACAACTCATAAATTAGCAATAAAATAATGTTCTTAAACCTCGAGAAGTGATTTCGAAATCACTATTCTGACTAAGCCTAGTTTCCAGCTGTTACATAGCCCATGTGCCTATTCGAAATGGCCTCACACGCCCGTGTCCAGGCTGTGTGCTCGACCGTGCCAAACCTATAGGTTATACTGACTTATGCCACATAGCCAATCACACGCCCATGTGTGAGGCCATGTGGAGCATCCTAACTTTATTTGAATTGCCACACCAGGGGATACACGACCATGAACCATGACCATGTGTCGTACACGGCTGAGACACACGCCTGTGTCTCTGCCCATATGGACAAAAATAGGTCATTTGTTAGGTCAATTAGCCACCCTTAAAAGGCATACCCTACAAGCTCAAAAATGCACCAATTCCATACACAATTAGGTAGCCAATTCCTTAACAAAACATGCACATTACACACCATAATAACATCAACCATTTCTAAACACATTTGTCTAATTGAATAACTTCACATACTTTCATAACCATTTTAATAAGCAATTGTACAAATCTTTCATTTTTCACACATATCTAATGAATCACAAATCAAGTGAAATAAACATCTTACCTCTCAATTTGATATGGCTCAAAAGCCTAACACATGATTCTCAACTGAAGTTACCATGAATTTACCCATCATCAACATAAATACTTATTCACAAGATTAACTTAAGGTCACTTTCATAGTGATCATGAACTCATAATATCATGAAGCCAATGCTTATAAACTTTATGTACATACATGTACCCTTTCAACATGATCATACCTTGTCATTCCTTTAACATTATCTTTGGATTACCCGTTGAACCACTTGGAATACTAAAGGATATCTGAGAAATCTCATACACATAGTAAGATGCTAATTCCTGTAACGCCCTAATTTTTAGGGTTGTAAAATTCTGTGCATAAATTATTTTTCATGACTGAATGTGTTGAATTGTTTCTTTAAGTGTGTCTAGTGGGCCTTTGGAAGGCTTAGGTTTAAGCCCAACCTCTGGCAAAATTTTTAATTTTAGCCTTAAGTAAATATGGACTCTGGTAAGTGAGATTTATAAATTAATGATAGGGTTTCAAGCCACAAAAAGCACTGTGGTGGAGTGGCATGAGGCGTCACATGTAAGGCTTAGTGTGGCGTGATTTGGCAGGTGGGGAAGCTGAGATTCGAATCTCCTTGGGAGCAAGGTGTTCCTATTTTTTTCTTTATTACCGCCTAGTCTTGGTAAGAGATAGAATGGGATTCAAATTCCTGAAGTTGTTAGGGATATGTTCACAAAGGATATGGATGAGAGTTGGTGAAGTTTGGGAGGAGAAAATTATGGAATTTCAAACGAAAGAAGTGGTAACCGAGTGGGAAGGGTAGCTATGAGAAATCGGCTAGAGGACTTTAGTGTTGCAAATTCAGCATTGTGGTTAAAAGTGGCTGTCGATTTCCTTTTGGTCTTTTTAGGGAGCTATATTTTCGGCACTTGAGGTAGTAGGTGCCAATTCTTTTGGGTGCTCTTTCAGGATTTTTCTTTTGGGTTATAGCTTGTGACCATTCGAGGCTTAGGCTGTATTTTATGCTGATTTGCCTATTGAAGTCTTTCTTCTTCAACTCTTCTCTTCTTAGCAGCCGAAACTTACTTTCCTCTTCCCCTACTTCTTCTTGTTTTTTTCTTATTTCTAAATAGTCGAACCTTGCTTTTTCTTTTTCTAACAATTCCTCTCTTTTGCTATTGTCTCAAAAACCAAAACCTATACTCTCATACTGTTCACATACCCTCTGTCACTTCTTCTAAAACCCAAACCCTTATTTCTCATTCTCACCGATGCTACTTCTTTTTCTTTTGCCGAATTCTACCTTCTATATTACTTCTCCCTTGCGTTGTGATTTCATTTTGAATCGAATCTTGGACTTGTTATCTGTGCTACGGTTTTGGTGATTAAAGCGTGGAGTGCACTTTTGATTATTCAAACGCTATTAAGATTAGGGTCTAGGCCGATTGCCCTTACCCTTTTGTAAACCTTTGCTTTCGATAAGTAACCTCTTCCTTTTCTTTTATGTCACTTGTTGATGAAGATAAGCCGAAATCCCCTTCTTTGGAAACGGTTTTATAATCCTCTTTCGATTGGTTGTTTGAATTTCATGGTTGTTTATAAAGGTTGATCGTAGAGGCTGGCTGGTGTTGGTTAATTCCAGGGTTGTCTAAATCTAGAGGCTAGACTTCGGCAAGATAAGTGGCCAATAGGATTTTGGTTAAAACCAAAGATATTAAAGATTTGGTAAAGATGGTTCAAGTTAGATTATAGCTTAACGGTATGGTTGGACTGTTGTAGGTTGTTCATTTGTGGAATCGCTCGACTTAGTTCATAAACAGGTGTGTAACCACACCCTCTATAGTATAGATCAGCAAAAGCCAAAAAGCTGAAATGCTGAAATACTGGTATATCGAGGCCTTGTGGGCGTGAGAACATCTGTGGGCTGATCCGAGCCCGCTGTGTTGGGTTTTAATCTGAGGAGACTGTTTGGTACGATTCTGTACACTTAGGCTATTTTAGGCCTCGATAGGCCAAAATAGGCCCAATGGGCCGTAGGAGCAAAATATCTGGTAAGGGGCTGCTAAAACGATTAGATGATAAAATCTGTAACTTTGTGTATAAAATGGACTTAATGGCCCCACGAGCGTGTAGGCCTACACAAGCCCAATAGGGGTTTTTAGGCCCATAATCACTTTTGACCTAATTAATGGATCTGAGTTGCTAGAAACCACCTAGGACCTGCTAGAAGGTAAAATCTAGAAATAAGGCATTAGAATCTGGTAAAAAGACTGAAATACCCTTAATTATAAATTACCATTTTACCCCTAGTCCATAAACGATTGTAATACCCCTGGAGCTTAGATTAAAGGTTTTGCATGACTAATCCTGTATCTGTTAATATGAATGCCTGATTATCCGTTCTGTGAGTCTGCACAGGGTGGGGTTATTATGGAGGAAGTTCTGTTAAAGTGGCTCTGCCACATAATTCTTCTAACCGTCACGTATTCTAATTCTGGTGGCTCTGCCACAATATTCTGTTATTAGCAGCACGGCTGCATATTGGTGTGTGGGCTGGGTGGGTTGAGTTATTCCTCACATGGTGTGATGGCTGGTATGGATGGTGTGATGGCTGGCTTGGGTGGGATTTGCATACTATATGTTCTGTATCTGTTATGGGCTTAGGCCCGATCTGTTTCTATTTTGGGCTTGGCCCATTCTATTCTGTTGGGAAGTTGCACACTGAGTTTTCGCATACTCACTACTTTAATTTTTAACATGTAACCCTCAGACTTAGCGGATTTGGAGCTGTGACGGACTCAAGGTAGCCACATGTTTTCCACTTGTTTTTTTTTTTTTTTGCACTAGTAGGATTTTTACTATTTACATTTCCATGCTCATTTTCTATTTTTGGTTTAAGTTGTGTAATAAGGCCTTTACGGGTTTTTAACTTTAATTTGGTTACTTACTTATTTCGAACAAATATCACATGAAATTGGTTAATTAATCAAAACTGGACTATTAAAAATTGATAACAAAAGATTTGAAAGAAAAATCACGCCCTTTGTTCTTCACTCACTTACAACAACTTTAAGCATAACCAAACCCCAATGCAGTAACTTAACCTAATTACGTTTTCCAAACTAAAGCAACGGTTTTTATCTAAACCTAATCGTGGTTTCCAAACTAAATGAACTCGTTTTTAACAAGGACCAAACTTTTTTTAAATCACCTAGACGGTTCCCAAAGTCATCATCGTGTGACTCTTCAGATCCGGGCATAACATTTGGGTCAGGTTTGGGGTGTTACATTTAGTGGTATCAGAGTCAGGTTGCAACAACTCGGCTGTGGTATAGGTTTTGAAAAATATTTTTAATGTTTTGAAAACATGTTTCTCCAAAATTTTCCCTGAAAATACAAATGATTTTCTTACTGAAAGGTTGATTTTTGAAGTGTGGCATATCAAGCCTCCGGCCCAAATCAGTAAGTTTATCTAATTTATTTTATTTTATTTTTATAATTAAATTGAGATAATTTTGTGGATAGTACTAAGCCTCTATAGGTAGTACTGAGACTCTATAGGGGCAATTGAGACTATAGGAAAACTATACATGTTAGAACTTGGAAACTGTAGCTAGATCTAGATCTACGAGAACAAAGCCCTAAAATCTTTGTCTCTGCATAAAACATCTGTAATAATAACTGAAACTTTGACTAATGCATAAAACTCGTAATCAGATAATTCGATATGAGTACGAGAGTTGCACGTAGTAGGAGCTGTGGTAGAGGATGAGGTAGTGTTCAGGCTGGATCTTCAGCGTCGGGACCTGCGCCTGAACCGGATGCACCACTGCCACCAGTGACTAAGACTGGGTCCTATGATCGGGTAGCTGGGGATGATGCTCTATCCCAGGCAATGCTTCGTGTCTTGGAAAGGGTTGTGGGAACAAGTACTGGAAAGGTGAATCACAGGTCGATTTCTGAACAGCTTCGAGCAAATGGAGCGAAAATTTTCAGGGGCGTATCTAGTGTAGCCCCGAACGTGGCCGAATATTGGTTGGAGGCCACTGAGCGAATCATGGATGACCTGGACTGTTCGGTGGAAAAGAATTTAAAAGGAGCAGTATCTCTACTACCAGATGAGGCCTAGCAGTGGTGGCTCACTATGAAAGAAGGTACATTAGCAGATCGGATAATGTGGGATTTCTTTAAGATAGACTTTCAGGGAAAGTATGTTGGGGCAAGTTATGTGGACACCCGAAGGAAGGAATTCTTGAACCTGACTCAGGGGAATAAGTCTGTAGTGGAATATGAGGCAGAATTCTTAAGGTTAAGTCATTATCCGCGTCGAATTGTTGCTACTGAATACGAGCACAGTGTGCATTTTGAAGATGGGCTGAGAGATGAGCTTAGGGTACTGATTGCTCCGCAAAGGGAGCGCAACTTTGCTACATTGGTGGAGAAAGCCAAAATAGCCGAGGATGTCAAGCTCTCGGAACGTCAGAACTATGGAAAGCAGAGGAACAGATTTAAGAGAGATGCAGGGCCGTCGGGTTCTTCTGAGATGTCTGTTAAGAGGGCCAGGGTTGCTGAGCAGGTGAGAATAATTTCAGCTCATGTGATTGGGTCTCGGATCTGTGCTTAGTGTGGGAAGTCATATCCGGGCAAGTGTGAGAGGAGCATAGGTACATGTTTTTGATACGGGTCGATGGATCATTAAGTGAAAGATTGCCCTCAGAGGCCGTTTCAGGTACAAACTGCAGAACGGAGAAGCACACAACTAGTGAGAGGTGGACTGCCAACTAGGGGTCGTGGTCAGGGTCAAGGCGGTAATGGTAATGGACGGGGTCATGAAGCACTAGGCAGAGGTGATGGAATTGTTGAGGCTCGACAGCCAGCTTTGGTATACGCTGCTCGTCGTCGTGAGGAGGGTGATGCACCTGATGTCATTACTGGTATGTTTCTGATTCATAGCATGCCTTATGTTGCTTTGATTGATATTGGTTCCACACACTCTTATGTTGCTTATAATGTGTTTGGAAAGTTAGGTATCCAATCTGAGAATACTGTGAGTGAGATATTTGTAGTTAGTCTACTGGGTAACTCGGTTAGGGTAGACAAAATTTTTAGAGATGTACCCCTAGAGAACCAAGGTAAAACATTTCCTATGAATCTGATGGAACTACCATTTAGAGAATTTGATCTCATTTTAGGGATGGACTGGCTTGTTAAAAATCAAGCGAACGTGGATTGTGCTGCAAAGTGGATGGTATTAAAGACCTCAGAGGATGATGAGGTAGCTGTAATAGGGGAGCGAAGGGATTATCTGTCGAATGTTATTTCGGTATTGAGGGCCAAAAAATTGATTCGCAAGGGTTGTGAAGCGTTTCTGGCTTATGTAAGCAATTTTGAGTTTGAAGGTCCTTCAGTAGGAGAAGTGAGGACTGTTAAGGAATTCATGGATGTCTTCCCTGACAAGTTGCCTGGCTTACCTCCGAGTCGTGAAGTCAAGTTTGGTATTGATCTACTGCCAAGAACTGCTCCTGTGTCATCGCCTCCTATAGGATGGCACTGAAGGAGTTGGTGGAGTTGAAAGCACAGATCCAAGAACTTCTAGATCGAGGTTTTATCCGACCAAGTGTGTCTCCGTGGGGAGCACCAGTACTTTTCGTCAAGAAGAAAGATGGAACAATGCGTATGTGCATAGATTATCGTCAGTTGAACAAACTGACTATCAAGAATAAATACCCTCTGCCAAGGATTGATGACCTTTTTAATCAACTTAAAGGAGCCTTGGTATTCTCCAAGATTGATCATCGGTCTAGTTATCATCAATTGAGGGTTAAGGAAGCGGACATTTATAAGACAGCATTCAGGACAAGGTATGGGCACCACGAGTTTCTGGTGATGCCGTTCGGTTTGACGAACGCACTAGCGGCCTTTATGGATCTCGTGAATTGGGTTTTTCAACCTTACTTGGATTAGTTTGTAGTTGTCTTCATAGATGACATTTTGGTGTATTCAAAGCCTGAGGAGGATCACGATAAGCATCTTCGTATAGTTCTACAAATTCAGAGAGAGAAGCAACTCTACACCAAATTTAGTAAGTGTGAATTTTGGCTCCAAGAGGTAACATTCTTGGGTCATGTTGTTTCTGTCGAGGGAATTAGGGTTGATCCTCGAAAGATAGAAGCGATGTTGGAGTGGAAACTACCAAGGATGGTGTCTAAGATTCAGAGTTTTCTGGGTTTGGCAGGGTACTATAGAAGGTTTGTAGAAGGGTTTTCCGTCATTGCTGCACCATTGACTAAGTTGTTACAAAAAGGGGCACCATTTGTCTGGTCTGACAAGCAGCAGAAAAGTTTCGAGAAACTGAAGAAGGTGTTGACTGAAGCCCATGTTCTTATTCAGCCGAAGTCTGAAAAGGAATATACTGTGTATAGTGATGTGTCACACGTTGGTTTAAGCTGTGTGTTGATGCAATAAGGGAAAGTGGTTACGTATGCTTCACGACAGCTTAGGCCGCATGAGGTGAACTACCCTATGCACGATCTAGAATTGGTGGTGGTAGTGTTCGCACTAAAGATCTGGAGACACTATCTTTATGGAGAAAGGTGTGTTATATATAAGGACCATAAAAGTCTTAAGTACTTTCTTACTCAAAAGGAGTTGAACCTTAGGCAAAGAAGATGGATTGAGTTGCTTAAGGACTATAATTGCTCTATTGAATACCACCCTGGGAAGGCTAACGTGGTAGCTGATGCTCTGAACCGTAGAGTTGTATCTGATCTTAAAGCGTTGTTTGCTCGTCTTAGTCTTTATGATGATGGGAGTCTATTAGCAGAGCTTCAAGTAAGGCCGACTTGGACTGAGCAGATTAGGGAAAAATAGTTGTTCGATGAATCACTGGTTCCTCATTTTTAGCAAGTAAATAATGGTGAGACTTCTGATTTTGGGTTGAATAGTGAAGGGGTTCTGTGCTTCCGAGGGAGAGTTTGTATTCCGAAAGACTCTGATCTGAGGCAGTTAATTCTAAAGGAGGCTCATGGCAGCCCATATGCCATGCATTCTGGAGGAAACAAACTTTATCGGGATTTATGAGAATTGTATTGGTGGCCTGGACTTAAGCGCGAGGTAACCAAATTTGTGAGTAAATGTCTGACGTGCCAACAGGTGAAAGCTGAGCATCAATTACCTTCTGGGCTTCTACAACAAGTCAAGATTCCACTATGGAAGTGGGAGAAGGTAACCATGGATTTCGTGAGTGGGTTACCGTTGACGCCTTCGAAGAAAGACTCGGTCTGGGTAATCGTGGACAGACTGACAAAATTCGCCCACTTTATACCGGTCAGAACAGATTATTCTCTTCAAAAGCTTACAAAGCTATACGTGTCTAAGATAGTACGGCTTCATGGTGTGCCAATGTCGATTATTTCTGACAGAGACCCAAGATTTACGTCTCGATTTTGGAAGAAACTGCACAAGGCATTGGGTACACGATTGGATTTCAGCACTGCTTTCCACCCTCAAACGGATGGTCAGTCAGAAAGGGTAATTCAAGTCTTGGAAGATATGCTAAGGGGTTCTGTCCTTGGCTTTCGGGTAGCTAGGAAGATTACTTGCCATTAGCTGAGTTTGCTTATAACAACAGTTACTAGGCAAGTATCCAGATGGCACTATATGAAGCGTTGTATGGTCAGAGATGCCGTACGCCTACCTGTTGGACTGAACTTGGCGAACGTCAAATATTGGGCTAAAGTTAGTGGCTGATACAGAGGATAAGGTTAAGCTAATTAGAGATCAGTTAAAGGAAGTATCTGACAGAAAAAATCATACGCGGATCTGAAGCGTAAGGAAATTGAATTCGCTGTAGGGGATAGGGTGTTCTTAAAGGTTTCACCTTGGAAAAGGATCTTGAGATTTGGAAAGAAAGGCAAGTTAAGTCCTCGCTTTATCGAGCCTCATCGAGTTTTGAAAAGGGTAGGTCCAATAGCTTATCAGCTTGAATTGCTTCCGGAGTTGGATCAGATCCACGATGTCTTCTATGTTTCTATGTTGAGACGGTACCATTCTGATCTGTCTTATATTGTACCAGTGGAGGAAATTGAGATTAAGTCTGATCTGACATTTGACGAAGTACCAGTGCAAATTCTAGAACGTGATGTGAAGGTATTAAAGAAGAAGTCTGTTCCATTAGTTAAGGTACTCTGGCGTAATCACGGCGCGGAAGAAGCTACGTGGGAGCCTGAGGTTGCTATGCGGCAGCAATATCCTCACTTGTTCTGACCAAGTAAATTTCGTGGACGAAATTTGTTTTAGGGGGTAGAGCTGTAACGCCCTAATTTTTAAGGTTGTTAAGTTCTGTGCATAAATTATTTTTCATGACTGGATGTGTTGAATTGTTGCTTTGAGTGTGTCTAGTGGGCCTTTGGAAGGCTTAGGTTTAAGCCCAACCTCTGGCAAAATTTTTTATTTTAGCCTTAAGTAAATCTGGACTCTGGTAAGCGGGATTTATAAATTAATGATGGCGTTTCAAGTCACAAAAAGCACTGTGGTGGAATGGCATGAGGCGTCACATGTGAGGCTTAGTGTGGCGTGATTTGGCAAGTGGGGAAGCTGAGGTTCGAATCTCCTTGGGAGCAAGGTGTTCCTATTTTTTTCTTTATTGCCGCCTGGTCTTAGTAAGAGATGGAATGGGATTCAAATTCCTCAAGTTGTTAGGGATAGGTTCACAAAGGATATGGATGAAGGTTGGTAAAGTTTGAGAGGGGAAAATTGTGGAATTTCAAATGAAAGAAGTGGTAGTTGAGTGGGAAGGGTAGCTAGGAGAAATCAGCTAGGAGACTTTAGTGTTGCAAATTCGGCATTGTGGTTAAGACTGGCTACCGATTTCCTTTTGGTCTTTTTGGGGAGTTGTATTTTCGGCACTTAAGGTAGTAGGTGCCAATTTTTTTGGGTGCTCTTTCGGGATTTTTATTTTGGGTTATAGTTTGTGACCTTTCGGGGCTTAGGGTGTATTTTATGCTGATTTGCCTATTGAAGTCTTTCTTCTTCAACTCTTCTCTTCTTAGCAGCCAAAATTTACTTTCCTCTTCCTCTACTTCTTCTCTTTTTCTTCTTCTTTCCGAATAGCCGAACCTTTCTTTTTCTTTTGCTAACAATTCGTCTCTTTTGCTGTTGTCTCAAAAACTGAAACCCATACTCCCATACCGTTCGCATACCCTCTGTCACTTCTTCTAAAACCCGAACCCTTATTTCTCATTCTCTCTTACACTACTTCTTTTTCTTTTGCCGGATTCTACCTTCTATATTACTTCTCTCTTGCGTTGTCATTTCATTTTGAACCGAATCTTGGACTTGCTCTCTGTGCTGCAGTTTTGGTGATTAAAGAGTGGAGTGCACTTTCGATTATTCAAATGCTATTAAGATTAGGGTCTAGGCCGATTGCCCTTACCCTTTTGTAGATCCGTTGCTTTCGGTAAGTAGAAGATAAGTCGAAATCCCCTTCTTTCGAAACGGTTTTATAATCCTCTTTCGATTGATTGTTTGAATTTCGTGGTCGTTTATAAAAGTTGATCGTGGAAGCTGGTTGGTGTTGGTTAATCGTAGGGTTGTCTAAATCTAGAGGCTAGACTTCGGCAAGGTAAGTGGCTAATAGGATTTTGGTTAAAACCAAAGATAATAAAGATTTGGTAAAGATGGTTCAAGTTAGATTATAGTTTAACGGTATGGTTGGACTGTTGTAGGTTGGTCATTCGCGGAATCGCTCGACTTAGTTCATAAACAGGTGTGTAACTACACCCTCTGTAGTATAGATTGGCAAAAGCTGAAAAGTTGAAATGCCAAAATGCTGGCATATCGAGGCCTTGTGTGTAACACCCCAAGACCCGTATGCATCACCGAAAAGTCGAGAGGTACTACCCGACATTCACATAGGCTAACAAGGCATCACTCGTACAAGCATATATAAACGCTTATGGATAATGGTTTAAGGTATATCAGATTTCATATCTAAGTTATATGAATAAGATCAAAACCATATGTGCATTATCTAGTTCAAAACACCTAACTTCATGGATAAAAGCTATTCATGCAATTCAAAAGCTTAAGCCGAATCTATTCATACCTTTAGGTTCATGTTGCATATTCACATATAGCTACCTTTTAAAAAAAAAAAAATCCAATCCACTCATATATATAAATAAGCATACCCAATGATAACATTGAACCCTAAAGTTTCATCATTTAGATTTTCAAGTTCCCATTCAAGCCATGCATGTAGCTCAAAATACATATCATCATCTTAAAGACCACATATAGATATAAAGCATCTTGAGAAGCCATTTTCGCATGGCTATGCTTAATTACAACATCCAAATAAAAGTTTCTTAATTAACAACCACAAATTTAATCCTATACATGCCATTCACAAAAGTTTAGCTAATTAAATACCGAACAGGGCTTTGATAGTAGAGATGACTTCAAACGCAAGATTCCCGAGATCGTAGCTAACGAACGAGATCTATAAAATAGAAAATTTGGAGCAACAGAGTAAGCAATCATTTGCTTAGTAAGTTTTTAAGTAACAAAAATCATTGAAAGAGTAGCATAGCAATATTTAGGCTTGTTTATTCTATCCTTTGGCCGAATAGGAACATACTATGATAATACTTCTATCATTCATAACACAAAGGAAATTTCAAGGTATCCGACTAATTTCAACTTATAACCAAATAAGTTCATTTCAGGTATCAAGCTAAACTCATGCCTATAACATACATTCCATATCCGAATAGTTAAACTCTTCTAATTCAGAACAAATACATAAAAATCAAGTCATAGGCGTTTGAGTAACCTTTAATAATAGTCAAGGCATTCCCACCGAATTCTATACTCACAATTCATAAGTAACAAAATTCTCGAACAAGAGTAAGATGCATACCTGGCTATCTTACTGTAGGTAACACATTTAATAGGACTGTCTCGACATTTATTTTATAAGGCCGGCACGGATGCCCTTCGGAATCAAACCCGGTTTCAACACTGGCTCCAAGCCCTTCGGAACTAAGTCTGATTATATTACTGGCTTGAAAGCCCTTCGAGACTAAGCTCGGATCATACCACTGGCTCGAAAGCCCATCGAGACTAAGCTCGGATCATACCACTGGCTCGAAAGCCCTTCGAGACTAAGCTCAGATCATACCATTGGCTTGAAAGCCCTTTGAGACTAAGCTCGGATCTAAACCTCAATTTAACGTTCACACACATATATGTATAAGTACCATATCACATTTGAATCACTAGTCATAAACAATGGACAAAATTTCATATCATGGTATAACAAAATTCAAAGTTCACGGGCCATTTCCAACAATTTCATAGATTATATTTGCTACAACATCATTCAAACATAGTTCTTAAGTTTTGAATTTATATAACATACTTACGTAATAAGATTTCATCATGTCATGAGCTAAAATTTGTTACTCGAGAACTTACCTCGCATCTTTCTGAACAAATCTTGGGTTGTTTATTCCGTGGCTTTAGCCTTTCCCTTATCCGATGCCTCACCTCTAAGCTCTTGAGCTTAATCAAACAATTCAAGTATATAAATTTTCATACCCTTAGCTAGAACAAAACAAAGAATGCAACAATCCTCTCTAAGCCACCCACACATATTCGGTCAAATATATATAAACATGTATGTATATACATTATAACTCCTAACTAACTCATTGATTTTACCAAATATGCATGGTCTCAAATCAAACTATTCGGTACTCACATGTATATTACTAAAAGTCCTTTCTCACAACTATCATTTTCAGTACTTTGAACAATGACATTGACATAAATAATAATCCTTAAACCGAATTTAGTTTTTTAGTTTTTTTTTTCTTAGAATTTCATCCATACGGCATTTTCATGAATTTCAATTAAAAAAATCATGAAATTTCTAATACCTAGACACACATATGTTCTTCCACAAGAGTTAACATTTTATTCAACAAGTATGACATAAGCTCAATCGAATGCTTATAAATACACAAGGTACATGCATACGGCACATACATATAACTACCATAAAAATACCATCCTTTTAAAACATTTAATACATATATGTACATAATCGGCATCATGACCGAATACTTCACAAATATCCTACACATTTTAAATTTTCAATTCTAAACATGACTAACAAGGCCAAATCTCACAAAGTCTTTGCATTCAATTTCAATACAAAATTTCCTAGTTTCAAGCTTAATTTCACAACCATAAAAGTCATTTTACAAACCCAAAGCTCAACCTATATGTATTTTATGCCAATGCCGCATGTTAAAATTCAAGAACCCATGCCATACATGGCTCAAATTTAAAATTTTGACTCAAGGTCTTAAAATTTCATGGATTCAACCATCATAGAGCCTAACTAATCATCATTCAATTTCTTAGCATCAAACTTCAACCATTTTCAACATTTCCTAGCTAGAATCGAATGCCCATGAGCCACAAGTCAAAAATTTACATATGGGTTGTATCAAAGACCTATTAATCAACTACATTTCACAAATTCTAAAGAAATTATCATGAAACCTCACCTTGATTCTTCAAAAGAGTAGCCGAACGCCTACACTTATCCTCCCTTCTCTTTACTTTGAGTTTCGGCAAATAGAGAAAGAAAATGAGCATTCAATTTTGGCATTTTCACTTTTCTTTCTATTTTCTATTTTCCTTCTTTTATTTAATGCACTAAAATTTATTTTCTTATAAAACAATGCATATAAAAATATTTAAACATCATCATTACCGTCCACTAAAGTGGAATTGGGTAAATTGACATGCAAATACACTTCTTTGTAGCTCATACTATTTAGTCACTATGATTTTTGCCTATTAAATTTTTATAGTTCAACAATTTAGCCCTCTTTAAGCAATTAGTCACTTTGAAGGTCAAATTTCCACACAAAATTTTAGCACATACTAACACTCATATCAAACACACAAATCATAACATCAATAAAATTTTTTGACCCGGTTTAGTGGTTTCGAAACCACTTCTCTGATTAGGGTCATTTTAGGGCTGTCACAACTCTCCCCCTTTAGGGATTTTCGTCCCCGGAAATCTTACCAGAAAATAGGTTTGGGTATCGTTCTTTCATAGCATTCTCAGGTCCCAAGTTGCTTCCTCGATCCCGTGCTTGAGCCATAGCACTTTTACTAACGGAACCTTTTTATTTCTCAATTCTTTAACCTCTCGAGCTAAAATACGGATAGGTTCTTCTTCATAACTCAAATCAGGTTGAATTTCAACCTCTGACGGATTAATCACATACGAAGGATCGGATCTATAACGACAGAGCATCGAGACATGAAAGACATTGTGAATCTTTTCAAATTCAGGGGGCAAAATCAATCTGTACGCTACCGGCCCAATTCGTTTCGAAATCTCATACGGTCCAATGAATCTCGGACTCAACTTGCCTTTACGACCAAATCTGAGTATCTTTTTCCACGGTGAAACTTTTAAAAACACTTTGTCACCAATCTGATACTCGATATCTTTACGTTTCAGGTCCGTATACGATTTCTGACGATTGGATGCCATTTTCAAGCTGTCACGGATCGTTTTCACTTTTTGTTCTGCTTCTATTACTAAATCAACCCCGAGAATCTTATTCTCACTAAGCTCGGACCAAAACAGGGGTGTACGGTATTTTTGACCGTAAAGAGCTTCGTAGGGTGCCATCTGAATACTCGATTGAAAGCTATTATTATACGCAAATTCAACCAGGGGTAAATATTTTTCCCATGAACCGCTGAACTCGAGAATGCAACATCTCAACATGTCCTCGAGTATCTGAATAACCCATTCGAATTGACCGTCTGTCTGCAGATGGAAAACGGTGCTGAAATGAAGTTTAGTACCTAATGCATTGTGTAATTTCTTCCAAAATCGCGAAGTAAAGCGAGGGTCTCGGTCTGAAACAATAGAAGTCGGCACTACGTGCAATCGTACAATCTGGGAAACATACAATTTCGCTAGCTTAACAAGTGAATAGTCCGTACGAATGGGAATGAAATGAGCTGACTTCGTTAATCTATCAACAATAACCCAAATGGAGTCTTTCTTGCTCAGTATTAGCGGCAACCCAGACACAAAGTCCATTGTAACTCGGTCCCACTTCCACTTGGGTATCAAAATTGGCTGAAGTAAACCCGAAGGCACCTAATGTTCCGCATTTACTTGCTGGCACACCAAACACTTAGATACAAATTCGGAGATGTCCTGTTTCATACCGTGCCACCAATATTGTCGTTTCAAGTCGTTAAACATTTTCGTGCTACCCGGATGAACTGACATTAGGCTATTATGGGCTTCATTCAAAATCGTCGAAACTAGCTCAGAATTTCTCGGAACACACAATCGGTCCTTAAATCTCAAGCAATCTTTTTCATCAATTCGAAACTCTGTATCCTCACCCGACATACATTGAGCTCGCTTAGCATTCAAATCGTCATCGACTTTCTGAGCCTCACAAATTTGCCGTAAAAATATTGGCTCTACTCTTAATTCGGCTACTAACACATCATTTGCCGACATTGTTAATTTCACGTTCAAAGCTCGTAAGGAAAATAGAGATTTTCGGCTAAGAGCATCTGCAACTACATTAGCTTTTCCCGGGTGATAATCAATAACAAGCTCATAGTCTTTAAGCAATTCTAACCACCGCCTTTGCCTCAAATTTAAATCTCTTTGAGACATCAGATACTTGAGGCTTTTGTAATCGGAGAAGATGTGACATTTTTCACCGAACAAGTAGTGTCGCCATATCTTTAAGGCGAAAACGATAGCGGCCAATTCAAGATCATGAGTCAGATAATTCCGCTCGTGAGGCTTCAACTGCCTCGAAGCATAAGCAACAACTCGACCCTCTTGATCAAAATGCAGCCTAAACCATTCAGACTTGCATCACTACATACTACAAACTCTTTGCCGGGTTCTGGCTGAACTAACACTGGAGTTTGCTGACACTTATCCGACCACTCGAACTTGATATCTTTTTGCAGCAATCTCGTCAACGGTGTCGCAATCATCGAGAAGCCTTTGACGATTCGTCAGTAATAATCGGAAAGTTCTAAGAAGCTTCGAACCTCAGAAATATTTCTAGGGGGTTTCCAGTCGAGAATAGCTGAAATTTTGTTCTGATCAACTTGTATACCCGAAGCAGACACTATATGACCCAAAAGCTGACCTAGCGTAACCAGAACTTGCACTTACTAAATTTTGCATACAATTGGTTATCACGCAAGGTTTGAAGCACCAGTCTCAAATGTTCAGCATGCTCGTTCTTATTTCGAGAATAAATCAGAATGTCGTCGATGAATACCACCACAAAACGATCCAAATAAGGTCTAAACACCCGATTCAAATCCATAAAAATCGCAGGGGCATTAGTGAGCCCAAACAACATCACTAAGAATTCGTAATGTCCGTACCTCGTTCTGAATGCTGTCTTCGACACGTCGAAATCTCTAACTCTCAACTGATAGTAGCCGGATCGCAGGTCAATCTTCGAAAACACTGAAGCTCATTTCAACTGATCAAACAGATCGTCAATTCAGGGCAATAGATACTTGTTCTTTACGGTGGTTTATTCAGCTGTCGATAGTTGATACACATTCTCATAGTTCCATCTTTCTTTTTCACAAACAAAACCGGCGCACCCCAGGGTGAGAAACTCGGTCGTGCGAAGCCTCTGTCTGTCAACTCTTACAGCTGAGATTTCAATTCTTTTAACTCAGTAGGTGCCATACGGTATGGGGCAATCGAAATCAGGGTCGTACCCGAAACCAACTCTATACCAAACTCGACGTCCCTAATAGGCGGTAATCCCGGCAATTCCTCGGGAAACACATCTAGATACTCTCTAACCACAGGTACAGTCTCAAGTTCTTGTTCGGATGCTTTATCATCTAACACATAGGCCAGATACGCCTCATAGCCCTTTCTCACGTATCTCTAAGCTGACATGGTCGTGATTACAGCAGGTAGCCCATTTAGATCAGTGGACTCAATTCGGATTATTTCATTATTTGAACATCACAAATCAATAGTCTTTCGCTTGCAATTCACTATCGCGTCGTGTACAGTTAACCAATCCATTCCGAGAATAATGTCAAATTCATCGAAGGGTAGAAGCATCAAATCGGCCGGAAAACAGAATTCTTGAACCATTAGGGGACATTTCTTGCATACTTTATTAACCAGAACACAACGACCCAAAGGATTCGACACTCGAATTACGAACTCAGTAGACTCAACAGGAAGAGTCTTACTGGAGGCTAAAGTTTCACATACATAAGAATGGGTCGAACCAGGATCAATCAGAGCGATAACATCAGTGTTAAAGAGTGTGAAAGTACCGGTAATGACATCCAAAGAAGAAGCCTCCTTACGGGCACGAATAGCATACGCTATGGTAGGCGCTCGAGCCTCGGATCTAACTGCAGCGTCTCTAGTCCCTCTCTGACTACCACTAGTATTTCCTCCACGTCGCGGTGGTCTACCCCGTGCAGCCGTGCTACTAGGTCTCTGACTCAGATCGGGAGTGCGTTCATCAACTTTCGGACAGTCTTTGATAAAGTGATCAGCAGATCCGCATCTAAAATAGGAGCGGTCATGATGTCTACAGCTCCCCGGGTGCCATTTACCACAATATTTACAATCAGATCTATCCCGACGTTCATTGCCAACACTGGCGACTGAAGTAGCTCGCAAACTCACAAGTGGTCGATATTGATCTCGTCTCGAAAAACCCAAAATATTTTTGGATCGACCCAATTCATCTCTGATTTTCTTAGACGATTGCTGAATAGATTTTCCCGCAGATCTCTTCCGGAGCTCTCTATTACCATCTTCGGCCTTTCTCTTTTCATTCCCGAGCTCTTCTGCCTTACAAGCCCGCTCGACTAAAACAACAAACTCTTTGATTTCCAAAATTCCCACCAATAATCTGATGTCTTCATTTAATCTGTCCTCGAAACGTTTTCACATAATAGCTTCAGATGATACACACTCGCGAGCATATCGACTGAGCCGCATGAATTCCCTCTCATATTCAGTTAATGACATCTGACCTTGCTTAAGCTCAAGAAATTCCTTCCGTTTCTGGTCGATGAATCTCTGACTGATGTATTTCTTGCGGAACTCAGTTTGGAAGAACTCCTAGGTGACTCTCTCTTTCGGAACAGCAGAAACTAGAGTATTCCACCAGTAATTTGCAGAGTCACGTAATAGAGATACCGCACATTTTAAGCACTCCTCAGCTGTACAGGATAACTCGTCGAAAACTTGAATGGTGTTATCAAGCCAAAACTCGGCCTGTTCAGCGTCATCCCTAGGGTTAGCCCGAAACTCTTCAGCCCTATATTTTCTAATTTTGTCGACCGGGGGCCTACTCAATCTCACCGGATCGGTCACAGGAGGGGCCACATAGGTTGGGAGCGGAGTATTCGGAGGCGGGGGTTGTGGAACAGCTGGATTTGATCTAAGGAATTGAGCGAACCAATCACTCATCATTGTATAGAAGGCTTGTCTCGTGTCATCATCTCGATGACTAATATTAGGCTGAGAGTCATTCGGCGCTATCCCTTGCGCGGGAGCAGGTGCCACGCTCTCCACATCGTCCGCTACGGCTCGATCTGGTTCAGGATCCATTTCTATACAAAAATCACATTTTTTTTTACTGTCAGAAGTCATCACACTATCGTATTAACATTAAATGGCATGTATAGCTAGACTCATACTTACTACGGTAGTCTGAGAATCGACTAAGCCAATGTAACACCCCAAGACCCGTATGCATCGCCGAAGGGTCGAGAGGTACTACCCAACATTCACATAGGCTAACAAGGCATCACTCGTACAAGCATATATAAACGCTTATGGATAATGGTTTAACGTATATCAGATTTCATATCTAAGTTATACGAATAAGATCAAAACCATATGTGCATTATCTAGTTCAAAACACCTAACTTCATGGATAAAAGCTATTCATGCAATTCAAAAGCTTAAGCCGAATCTATTCATGCCTTTAGGTTCATGTTGCAAATTCACATATAGCTACCTTTTAAAAAAAATCCAATCCATTCATATATATAAATAAGCATACCCAATGATAACATTGAACCCTAAAGTTTCATCATTTAGATTTTCACGTTCCCATTCAAGCCATGCATATAACTCAAAATACATATCATCATCTTAAAGACCACATATAGATATAAAGCATCTTAAGAAGCCATTTTCGCATGGCTATGCTTAATTACAACATCCAAATAAAAGTTTCTTAATTAACAACCACAAATTTAATCCTATATATACCATTCACAAAAGTTTAGTTAATTAAATACCGAACAGGGCTTTGACAGTAGAGATGACTTCGAACGCAAGATTCTCGAGACCGTAGCTAACGAACAAGGTCTATAAAATAGAAAATTTGGAGCAACAGAGTAAGCAATCATATGCTTAGTAAGTTTTTAAGTAACAAAAATCATTGAAAGAGTAGCATAGCAATATTTAGGCTTATTTATTCTATCCTTTGGCCGAATAGGAACATATTATGATAATACTTCTATCATTCATAACACAAAGGAAATTTCAAGGTATCCGACTAATTTCAACTTATAACCGAATAAGTTCATTTCAGGTATCAAGCTAAACTCATGCCTATAACATACATTCCATATCCGAATAGTTAAACTCTTCTAATTCAGAACAAATACATAAAAATCAAGTCATAGGCGTTTGAGTAACCTTTAATAATAGTCAAGGCATTCCCACCGAATTCTATACTCACAATTCATAAGTAACAAAACTCTCGAACAAGAGTAAGATGCATACCTGGCTATCTTACTGTAGGTAACACATTTAATAGGACTGTCTCGACATTTATTTTATAACGCCGACACGGATGCCCTTCGGAATCAAACCCGGTTTCAACACTGGCTCCAAGCCCATCGGAACTAAGTCCGGTTAGACTAAGCTCGGATCTAAACCTCAATTTAATGTTCACACACATATATGTATAAGTAGCATATCACATTTGAATCACTAGTCATAAACAATGGACAAAATTTCATATCATGGTATAACAAAATTCAAAGTTCATGTGCCATTTCCAACAATTTCATAGATTATATTTGCTACAACATCATTCAAACATAGTTCTTAAGTTTTGAATTTATATAACATACTTACGTAATAAGATTCATCATGTCATGAGCTAAAATTTGTTACTCGAGAACTTACCTCGTATCTTTCTGAACAAATCCCGGGTTATTTATTCCGTGGCTTTAGCCTTTCCCTTATCCGATGCCTCACCTCTAAGCTCTTAAGCTTAATCAAACAATTCAAGTATATAAATTTTCATACCCTTAGCTAGAATAAAACAAAGAATGCAACAATCCTCTCTAAGCCACCCACACATATTCGGTCAAATATATATAAACATGTATGTATATACATTATAACTCCTAACTAACTCATTGATTTTACCGAATATGCATGGTCTCAAATCAAACCATTCGGTACTCACATGTATATTACTAAAAGTCCATTCTCACAACTATCATTTTCAGTACTTTGAACAATGACATTGACATAAATAATAATCCTTAAACTGAATTTAGTTTTTTAGTTTTTTTTCTTAGAATTTCATCCATACGGCATTTTCATGAATTTCAATTAAAAAAAATCATGAAATTTCTAATACCTAGACACACATATGTTCTTCCACAAGAGTTAACATTTTATTCAACAAGTATGACATAAGCTCAATCGAATGCTTATAAATACACAAGGTACATGCATACGGCACATACATATAACTACCATAAAAATACTATCCTTTTAAAACATTTAATACATATATGTACATGATAGGCATCATGACCGAATACTTCACAAATGATATCCTACACATTTTAAATTTTCAATTCTAAACATGACTAACAAGGCCGAATCTCACAAAGTCTTTGCATTCAATTTCAATACAAAATTTCCTAGTTTCAAGCTTAATTTCACAACCATAAAAGTCATTTTACAAACCCAAAGCTGAACCTATATGTATTTTATGCCAATGCCGCATGTTAAAATTCAAGAACCCATGCCATACATGGCTCAAATTTAAAATTTTGACTCAAGGTCTTAAAATTTCATGGATTCAACCATTATAGAGCCTAACTAATCATCATTCAATTTCTTAGCATCAAACTTCAACCATTTTCAACATTTCCTAGCTAGAATCGAATGCCCATGAGCCACAAGTCAAAAATTTACATATGGGTTGTATCAAAGACCTATTAATCAACTACATTTCATAAATTCTAAAGAAATTATCATGAAACCTCACCTTGATTCTTCAAAAGAGTAGCCGAATGCCCACACTTATCCTCCCTTCTCTTTACTTTGAGTTTCGGCAAATGGAGAAAGAAAATGAGCATTCAATTTTGGCATTTTCACTTTTCTTTCTATTTTCTATTTTCCTTCTTTTATTTAATGCACTAAAATTTATTTTCTTATAAAACAATGCATATAAAAATATTTAAACATCATCATTACCGTCCACTAAAGTGGAATTGGGTAAATTGACATGCAAATACACTTCTTTGTAGCTCATACTATTTAGTCACTATGATCTTTGCCTATTAAATTTTTATAGTTCAACAATTTAGCCCTCTTTAAGCAATTAGTCACTTTGAAGGTCAAATTTCCACACAAATTTTTAGCACATACTAACACTCATATCAAACACACAAATCATAACATCAATAAAATTTTCTGACCCGGTTTAGTGGTTCCGAAACCACTTCTCCAATTAGGGTCATTTTAGGGCTGTCACATCGTGGGCGTGAGAACGTCTGTGGGCCGATCCGAGCCCGTTGTGTTAGGTTTTAATCTGAAAAGACCGTTTGATGCATTTTTGTGCACTTAGGCTCCTTTGGGCCTCGATGGGCCAAATAGGCCCAATAGGCCGTAGGAGCAAAATATCTATGATTAGATGATAAAATCTGTAACTTTGGGTACAAAACAGACCTAATGCGCCCCACAAGCCTGTGGGCCTACGCACGCCCAATAAGGGTTTTTGTGCCCATAATCACTTTTGACCTAATTAATGGATCTGAGTTGCTAGAAACTACGTAGGACCTGCTGGAAGGTAAAATTTGGAAATAAGGAATTAGAATCTGGTAAAAACACTGAAATACCCTTAACGAATAAATTACCATTTTACCCCTAGTCCATAAAAGACTATAATACCCCTGGAGCTTAGATTAAAGGTTTTACATGACTAATTCTGTATCTGTTAATCTGAATGCATGATATTATCCGTTCTGTGAGTCTGCATGGGGTGGGGTTATTATGGAGGAAGTTCTGTTAAAGTGGCTCTGCCACATAATTCTTCTAACCGTCACGTATTCTAATTCTGGTGGCTCTGCCACAATATTTTGTTATTAGCAGCACGGCTGCATATTGGTGTTTGGGCTGGGTGGGTTGAGTTATTCCCCACATGGTGTGATAGCTGGTACGGGTGGTGTGATGGCTGGCTTGGGTGGGATTTGCATAATATATGTTCTGTATCCGTTATGGGCTTAGGCCTAATCTGTTTCTATTTTGGGCTTGGCCCATTCTATTCTGTTGGGAAGTTGCACACTAAGTTTTCACAAACTCACTCCTTTAATTTTTAACATGTACAGGCAACCCTCAGACTTAGCAGATTTGGAGCTGTGACGGACTCGAGGTGGCCACATGTTTTCCACTTATTTTCTTTGCACCAGTTGGATTTTTACTATTTACATTTCCATGCTCGTTTTTTATTTTGGTTTAAGTGGTGTAATAAGGCCTTTACGGGTTTTTAACTTTAATTTGGTTACTTACTTATTTCGATTAGATATCACATGAAATTGGTTAATTAATCAAAATTGGACTATTAAAAATTGATAACGAAAGTTTTGAAAGAAGAACCACGCCCTTTGTTCTTCACTCACTTACAACAACTTTAAGCATAACCAAACCCCAATGCAGTAACTTAACCCAATTACGTTTTCCAAACTAAAGCAACGGTTTTTATCTAAACCTAACTGTGGTTTCCAAACTAAACGAACTCATTTTTAACAAGGACCAAACTTTTCTTAAATCACCTAGATGGTTCCCAAAGTCATCATCGTGTGACTCTCCAGATCCGGGTGTAACGTCTGGGCCGGGTTTGGGGTGTTACAATTCCATATCCCAGATATGGTCTTATATGATGTATCATTTTGATGCCATATCCCAGATATGGTCTTATACGATGTATCATTTTGAAGCCATGTCCTAGACGTGGTCTTACACGGAATCACATGTCGATGCCATATCCCAGATATGGTCTGATACAGGATCTCAATAACCCTAATGTCATGACATTTGTATCCTATCTATTCCTAAGGTTCAACTGAGATTTTCGAGGTATCAAATCTTCGTCGAATCGTCATCGAGTCATCATTAATCAAATCCATAAAGACAATTAAACAATTCATGCAATATTAAGGCATTAAACACATAATAATGAAATGTTGTATTATTTACACACAAACTTACTTCGATACCAAAATGGTTAAAAAGGACCTAAGCGTCGAATACTCGTTTTTCCCTCGTTCTAGTTCCGAACCTCGTTTTCCTTCATCTATAATATCACATTTAGCTTATTTATTAGTCACATTATTCAATGTGACCCAAAAATTATATTATGGTAAAATTATGTTTTTCCCTTAAAGTTTGACATATTTACATTTTTGCCCCTAAGCTTGAAAAATGAAATTTATTCAATTTCTTTAACATACAAGCCTAGCCAGCCCATTTTCATAACTATAACAGCCCACAATTTCCATTAAAACACATTTTTTACTACATATTTTATAACTTTTACAAATTAGTCCTTTTTTATATTTTCACCAAAAATCACTTAGTAAAAGTCGTTTATTACACATCAAACTTTCATAATCTACCATGAAACATCAAAAAAATGCATGTCACACATGGGTAAATTTTTTAACATGAACCCTAGCTCAAATAAATGGTAGAAATAGGTAAATCGGGTTACGAGGACTTTAAAAAGGTAAAGAGCATTAAAAACGGGATTAGAACGGACTTACTATAGAGCTTGGAAGCTTGAAAAACCCTAGCCATGGTTTCTTCATGGTAATTTCAGCCATAGCTTGAAGATGGATAAAAACTGGCTTTAATTTGGGCTTTTTAATGTTTTAATTACTAGATGCCCAAAATGCCCCTAACTTAAAAATATTTTATTTCACCTATTTCATGTACATTTTTGTCCAACAAATTAACCAATGGTTAAGGACCTCGAATTTAAAATTTCATAGCAATTTTTACCCCTCTAGCTTCTAGAACTAAAGTTTTGCACTTTTTTACAATTTAGTCCTTTTGACTAAATTGAGTGCCCAAACGTCAAAATTTTCGAACGAGATTTTCATGAAATCATTCCATAAAATTGTAGACCATAAAATATAATAACAATAAATTTCTCAGCGTCGGATTTATGGTCCCGAAACCATTGTTCCGGCTAGGCCCAAAATCTTAACCTTTAACTTTGTCTTGGATTTCTCAAAATTCATCCTTTTCTTTAAATGAACCTTTAGAACACCCCCCAAACTTATTTTGAACTCAAGCTCATACATTTTTTTCCTTTTTGGAAACTAAACAAACTTTTCTTCCCTTTCAATTTATTTTAAGCATGAGCACATACATCTTTTGAAAATTTCCTCAAATGTTAATTCCAAAACAACTTTAGTTAAGATGGGTGCACAAAATTAGGATAACTTCAAAAGATGGTAATATGGCTTATAATGCAGGTTCATTGCAATAAACAGGCCTTTAAGCTCAAAATCATAGTTCCAAGGGTCTAATATCATAAGGTTGGCTTGAAAAAGGCTCAAACGATCTAAATAAATAGTTCCTATATCATTTTAGATTTTTATGTCTCCTAGGATTTCGCCTCAAGAAAGTTACTAAGTCAATTCTAAAGATATAAACCTTCACGCATGTCTAATCTCAAAAGAAACTAAGTTTTCATGGTAAACATTACCTAAAACTAAGATCATACAAGCATTCCATTCTTCATGATAACATACTTTCACTCAGATAAAATCATCATTCATACTTGCATACAAACTATCTCATTTAACAAAAAAAAATATCTCTAAACATTCATTTATTAAAACATTCTTATGAAAGAAATAATTGAAACATACTTTAAAATTTTGAGCAATTTATTTGCCTTACCCTCTTTAAAAGAAGCAATGTCCTCATTGCAAGAATAAAATAATGAATGAAAATTGAACACCACGTAGGGTTGTAAAGAAAGAGAGGTGAGTCATTAAGACTGCTTAAATACCATGTCTTTCCTAATAACCTAATCCTAGACATGTTCATTCTCATTACCGCATCACTTAGTCTTTTTCTTTCTAAAGAAGTATTAAGTTTATTCATGCTTGCTATGTTTTATTTTGCAAAAATTAAATCCTAATTGTGAAAGAAATAAAGACCTAAAAATAATTAAATAAATAACAAAACAAGCATCCCCCTCTTTTATTTGTTTGACTCATTCCCTTTATCTTCTTTAGCTCCATCTTTGCTTGCATCGTCAATATCTTCCGTCCATGTCTCAAAGATAGCATTGGGGAACTCAGGAACAAAAGTATTAGAGATATTCTTAAAAGAATTTCGAATTGAGTCATCTCTAATTTTTGCATATTTCCAGTAAGTTTTTTGTTGATTGTGCATGAACTTGCACATATCCATCAAAATTGACAACTCCGATTTCCTTGAAGCACTTGCAGAAGTCGGCATAGGAGTTGTAGGTTTAGGTTCAACACATAACTTGACTAGTTCTTCTTCTGGCTCAACATTTGGTTCAGGGTTGTCATATCCTTTAACTAGTTTAGGACTAATCGGTTCCTTATCAGATTCTTCCTCTTCAGTATTTGTAACTGAATTAGCTTTAGTCTCAGTTTCATTTGTTGACTCCTTGGTATCTGGCTCAGTTGGCTCTTCTTGCTCGCCTTGATTTAGCTCATGCACCCTCTCTACCAATCTTTCAAGATCATAATTCGTAATGCATCCTTGAACATATCGCCCCTTCAAATTTTCTTATATTTTAACACGGGCCCATAAGTAAAGTAGAGTGATTAATGATGAGAAATAAGCACTTCCTGTCTTCTTTTTAGCACAGTCATGAATCTCCTTAAGAATAATTTTCCCAACATTAATGGACTTTTCTATCAAGATTGCATATAACAAGAGCATTTGCGTAACACCCCAAACCTGGCCTAGACGTTACGACCAAGTCTGGTGTGTCACATTGAAGTGTCTTTCGAAAACCATGTTTTCATTAAAAACCCTTCTTAGTGTTTAGAATCTTCTACCGTTAAACTTGTATAAAACCTTAGCTTGTGTTTGTTTATTTTTTTCAAAATGTGGTTCCTTGAAATAATCATTCCCTTTTCAAACATTAACAACTTTGTAAAATTTTATGGAAAATTGTGAAAGCTTGTAAACCTTTGTAGCTTGCAGAGACATGTTATTTTTAAAACAATTTAAGTATCGGAAAATCAGATCTTCTTTGTTAAAGTGAATGGGTACTATGCACCAGGTAGGATTCAAGAGAAGAGGAGGTGAGTCAATTAGACTGCTTAAGTACCAAGCTCTTCCTAGATCCGATCCTAGACATACACACACCCATTGCCACACTTTAACCTTAAAACTTGTCCACAGAACACAAATTAGGTTTAAGTCTATTTAAAATATTTATTTCCTTTGAAAACGTTTACGTTGCGGAAGCTTTGCTATGTTATCATGATATTTTGAAAACAAGTAACTTTTATAAAACGCACCTTAGAGCTAACCAATTTCAAAACGATTTAAACCATATCATACTTAAGCTAAAAAACAAATTAAATAGCGGCCTTATTACAAACCCAAATTAAAAATAAAATGATTAAAATAAATAATAAAATAAATAACTTAATTAAACCAGATATACAGTCTTCATGGCCACTCTGAATCCCTCTCAGCTCCAAGTCCACCAGTCTAGGGCTCACCTGCGAGGATGGAAGAAAAAGGGGTGAGTTTGGAAAACTCAATGTGCAAGGAAAGCCCATCCAAAGCCCCAAATCAGCTCAAGCTCACTAGGCCTAAGCCCTTATCCAATTTCAGTATCAAAGGGGCCGAAGCCCGATTTAGTATTCGACTACTGGGCCGTAGCCCTATTCAGTACGGTTTATCTAGGCCTTAGCCCCTTTTCAGATATTAATACGGCCCATAGGCTTAATTCAGTAGCAGAACAGTAATATCGATGCATGAATGCAAAACCCATATCAGTATGTGGGGAAGCTACTCAACCCACCCAACCGCTACTCTCCACCCGTACCAGCCAAACTCTCCATGTGGGGAAAACTACTCAACCCATCCAACCGCTACTCTCTACAGTGGCAATATAGCTTCATAATCAGATAGTGTGGCCGAGCCACCAGAACGGTAAACTAAGGCAAAGCCCCTTTTTTAGTAAACTAAGGCAAAGCCTCTTTTCAGTACTTCCTCCGTCAAATAATCCCAGTCCCATGCAACAGATAATCATGTCATGACATACAGTGAACAGAAACAGTAAAACATGCATTTCAGTCAAATTTAGCCCTAAGGGTATAACGATCATTTGCACCTAGGGGTAAAATAGTAATTTCCACCCATAAGGGGTATTTCAGTAATTATGCTAGTTTCTAGGGTTTCATGCATGTTTTAATCAGTAATAGTCTAACTTTTATCTCAGTAGTTTATTTAGTACATTTTAGCAGATTATAGTCATTGGGCCCTAAAACCCCTAATGGGCCCTATAGTGTCATAATACTATTTTGGCTCGTTTAGCCCAAATTCAAGTCTAGTCTAACAGATTTAACCCACAGTTTATCATAATACTCTTACCACTTACTTTTACTTATATGGGCCCGTAAGCCCATTGGGCCCAATTTCAGCCCATCGAGACCCAAACTTACTGAAGTGCACAAAATTGCGCACTCAACCATCTTACCACTTGCGATTAAAGATCCAGTGATATCTAATCGACTTATGAGCGTTTTCACGCTCACAAGCCCACGAAATGCTAGAATTCTGGCATTTCGACTTTTCAGCTTTTGCCAATTTGAACTACAAGAGGGTGTTCGATACACACCTGATTTGCGACAAGTGCTAACGAGATCTCCCATGATATCCTACAATCGATTACTAGACACATCAGATCTAAAATACAATGACAATCTCCATAACTCTACTTACCATAATCGGCCATCACCACCTAAGGCCCTTAAGATCTTACCTTTGCTGAAACTAGTGACTAGATCTAGATCTAGTCATTCCAAAGGTCCAAGCCTCTTATGCTTCTTGCTAGATCGCCCTTTCCACAACAAGTACACATAAAACCAATTAAAAGAACTGTCTTTACCTATCATCACATTCGATAGCCTCCCTAAAGAGTTTAGGGATTTCAGGTTTTCTTAAATTCAAAGGTAACGAGTAGATCTGAGATGTCGAGTACTTACCACAGGTTTTCCTTAATCAAGGCAATTCTTCTACTCAGATCTGATGCAGACCTAGCCCCTAAACACTAGCAGGATTCGAATCTTAGAGATTTAAGGATTCGGCTATATATCCCTAAAAACAATGGTATTTTCAGCTTTTTAAGTGGTGAAAGAAGATATGATTTGAGACTATGGTTGGAGGGGTGTTTGTCGACAAAGCCTAAGGGTTTGGAGAGTATGAAATTCGGCTACAAGTGAGGAAAAACAAAGGGGGTTCGGCTATAGGCAAAACGGCACAGGAAGTAACCTTTCGGGATTTCGGCTTTTAGTAGTTGATGAGTTTGAGAAGAAAAAAGTGACAATTTCGATTTCTGAAGGGAAGAAAATAAAAGATGAGGGAGGAGGAAAGGTGATTTCAGCTTGAGAGGAAAAGAAAAAGAAAGAATGGAAGAGAGAAGAAGAGAAGGAAGAATTCGGCACTTAGGAGATCTAACTTTGCGTTTTCGGCTTTTTGCAACACTGAGAAGAGAATAGAATGAAAGTGAAGGCTCTAGGTGGCTAACCCTAATTCGGCAAGACAAAAAGAAAATAAAGCTTGCCCTAATGTCCATTCAAACCAACGGCCCAATCCCTCTAAGGCCCTAGCCGAAAGCGACCTAAGCCCTATCACATGCCTGGCACATGCACAAAAATAAAAGTATCAACACGCTTACCTTGTGACTTGAACTTTGGCCCTTAAACTTAGTCCACACGCCACTTTTTTAGGAACTTAGTGGCGCCACCTTGCCACCTTACCAAGGCTGTCTTTTTGTCTCAACTTACTAACTTTTTCTTAAAGGCCCACTTAACCAAGTCTATTTCACTTAAAATCCAAGTTGATTTTTCTGTCAGGTTTTAACTTAGACTTGGGCCTCCTAAAGGCCCACTAACACATTTAAACACAATTCCAGTATCCAAAACACCAAAATTTAAAGATTTCACCAAAATCACAAAAACTCAAAAAATCCCAAAATTCAGGACGTCATCTAAATTACTCAGGCTATCTTCCATCCGAACCCAGACTCAAAGCCCAATTCTTCTAGGCCCAAATTCAAGGTGTTACAATTTGTTCCATCGAGATGGTGGAACTGTGTGAGATAGGCATAAAACTGTAGCAAACAAACTAAAACCATACCTTTGTTACTCGTTTTAAGTATTCCCTTCGACAAGAATGGCTCCCATGCTTTCTTATAATCCATTGGGATCTTGGATTTGTCACAACATTAAGCACTTGTTGAAGAAAATCCCAATTGATGTTGTTCATCATAGGGTAGTACTCATCTTCTTCAACATCAAGTAAGTTAAACAAAACATTGATGGACTTAGAAGTGAGAGGTACCTCTTTCTTTCGAACGATGACCTCAGTAGCATCTTGTGTAGTTAAACTTGCGTAAAACTCTCGAACTAGTTCATCATTGGGAAGTGAAAGAGCATCACAAAATCGTTCCCACTTGGGAGCATTGATTATCTTTCTAATCGACACAGGAACAACCATTGAATAATTACTCTTCAAGTTAAAACCTTTTTTCGGCATCATAGGTTGATGCTTGAAAATTGAATCAAATCTCTCTTTCACTTCTTCATCGATCAAAATCGAGTTTTCAGGATTAGTCTTTAACGATGTAGTTCTTTTGCGAGACGGTATCTTTTTCTAAAAATTTGGCAAAGTTTCGGCACAAGGGGAAAAGAGAAATCGGCAAGGTGGGTGGGATTTGCCACGGCAAACACCTTACGATGGCAAGGAGGGTGCGGCAACGATGACAATATGCGACAATAATAGCGATGTGCGATAGCGATGATGCTGCTCCGGCAATCTCCTTGCTGCGGCAATAGGTGATTTTGGAAAAAAAGGAAGAGAACTAGGGTTTCTTTCGGGATTTTAGGTTGACGACACAAAAGGGAGATTTAGGGAATTTTTAGGTTTAAGCAATTTACATTAAGGGATATGAAAATTAGTAGAATGGAGAGGGGTTTATATAAGAAAAATTAGGGCAACATGTAGCACAAATTTCGCTACAGTAAGGTTACTTGGGCGGCAAGTAATGGAAGTGGCGGCAATAGGTATAGAATTTCCCCTCCTTTTTGTTGTCTTGGGCCTCAAACTCATACTGTATTTACAGACTTACTAAAAAAACTAATTACTACTTGGGCCAAATTTTGACCCCCTTTATTAACATAAAAATTAAAATTAAAACAAAACAAATTAAACTTAAAAATTGTAAATCTTAATTAGAAAATTTCTTCTTAGAAAATTACATTAAATTAATTCCCAGAAAAGGTTGAAGGGGTCACAACAGTCCCGCTCAATTTCCAATTTCCTTAGATAGAATTAATTAAATGTACTAAATTAAGAAAATAAATTCTAATTATTTATTTATCTACAAAACTAGTTCATGAAAAATCAAGGGTCTATTAATTTGAACAAGGATTCAATTCGCTCAACTTCATCATCCCAATAATGTTTGAGACGTTGACCATTAACTTTAAATGTACCTCTGTGATTGTCGTATAATTCAACAGCTCCATAAGGATACACTCGGTAGATGGTATAGGTCTTTTCCATCGGGATTTAAGCTTCCTCAGAAACAACTTCAACCTTGAATTACACAACAAAACCTTCTGACCTACTTTAAACTCGTAAGGTTGTATATGACTATCATGCCATCTCTTTGATCTTTCTTTACACATTTTGGCATTCTCACAGGAAAACAACCTCAACTCTTCCAACTCATCAAGTTGTAACATCCTTCTCTCACCGGCTTGTTTAAGATCAAAGTTCAACTGCTTCAAAGCTAGTGAGCTCTATTTTCCAACTCTAATGGCAAATGACATGCCTTCCCAAAAATGAACTGGTAAAGAGTCATTCCCAGTGGTGTCTTAAATGATGTTCGATAGGTCCATTGTAACGCCCCAAAATCCTGAAACTTTTAATTTTGTGTGTTGTAGTTGACGTGTATGATTAGCACTAGTAGAGTAGTAATTTTAAGGTATTACAAGATTTCTTTGAAGTCTCAGGGTTAAGGTAGACCATAGGGAAATTTTTAATTTTTGCCCTAGTGGAACCCTGATCTCAAGCATTAGGCCTTTTAAGAAAATTAAGAGGAAATAGTACATAGATAGGCCTGTGGCCTAGTGGCAAAGTGACGCCACTTAGGGGACAGGAAGGTGGCATTACTGGGAGGCTAGGAGGTCCAAGGTTCAAGGGTTGGTTTGCGCAAGGATGGGGATTTTATTTTTGTATCTTTTGATAACCAGTGTTGGAGTTAGAATTGAACTCTAATGGAAGGAGTTTGAAGTGGTCAAAGGAGGGATTTGTGGAGTGATAAGGGGAGGAAATTTTGGAGAAAATTTAGGGATTGGGTTTGTTGAGAGATAGTTCCAATTGGGGAAGTTGGGGAGTGCAAATTCGGCTTGTGTAAGGTGTAGGTGCCAATTTTGGTTATTCTCAGTCATAGCCGAATGCACTTAGGTATTTCGGCATTTGGGAAAACATTTTCTGCCTGAAACCGAAGTTCTCTTACGCAGCTTTTCTTTTGGTACCACTTCTATTCTTTTATTTTTAGTCTAAAGTCGATGTCACTCTGAGCAATCTCTTCTTTTCGTTTCTCTTTTCACCAATCTCTAAAAGTCGAATACCCCATTATCTTTTTACCAAAACTCCTTTTAGTATTGTGCTCCTTTCTCTTTTCTATATCTCAAGTGCCGATTCTTACTTGTCTTCCCAGAACGATAACTTTGTTTCTTAGATCCAGATCTATACTTCCACAATCGATTGTGTTAAAGGCCAATCTACTTTTTTCTTCTTCTCTCAAAAAGTCAAATACTATCCTTATTTTCTTATGACCGAATAGCCCTACCTCTTTGCTGATTTATTGTTGCTTCTCCTCCATTTCAAATCTATTCTCGTCATCTACTTCTTGTAGTCGATTCTTGGAAGCTGGATCTCAGTTATAAGCTATCTAGGTTGTAGGATTAAAGATCAAGTATCGGTAAGTACATATTCGTTCTTATTCCTCCTGTGACTTAGTGAAAGCCGAATGGCTTATCTAACTATTCTTTTCTCGTTGAATCTACATGCCTCTTAATCAACCAATGAAGGATTCAACCGCAAGGAGGGGAGATCGTTTTGGAACCAAGCATCTTAAGGGGGTGTAAGTCAATTCGATTAAGGTAAGGGTTGTCTTAAGTTCAATTTCGATATTGGGAATCGCTAGATCTTGTAAGTGACTAATCGAGTTCTCTAAGTGAAATATAGGTCCTACGCGTGTGAGTTGTTATGGTTCTCTTCAAAAAGGTGTGTCCATACACCACACACACGACAAATCAGCAAAAGCTGAAATCTCAAAAAGCCGGAATGTCGAAAAGCCAAAAAGTCAAAAGGCTGGCATCGGCAACCACACGAGCTTAAGAACACTTGTGTAGAGATACTGATACGACAACTGGGGCCAAGGGACCAATTTCATGGTCTCAGGCCACTTTTTGGCCAACCATGGGCTAGATGGGCTCAACGGGCTCGTGGGCACAAATCGGCAAAAGTTGTTAAGTGATAGTAAGTGATGAGTTGATAAAGTTGGGTGAATGTTTAGAATGGACTGGGCTTGATGGGTCGTACATTTGTGATTGGGTCTAATGGGCCATATAAATATTATTAGGCCTGATGGGCCATATGTGAATTTAGCAAAGTATGTGGACTTGCTAGGGTTTTATAATGGACTTTAGGCCAAGTTTCTAATGAATCCTTAAGCAGCATAAAACTTAATTAACTTATCAAGCATGTCTGTGGACAAGTCGTAAGGTTAGAGTGTGGTAATGGGCATATGCATGTCTAGGATTGGATCTAGGGAGAGCTTGGTACTTAAGCGGTCTTAATGACCCACCTCCTCTCCTCTAGAATCCTACCTGGTGCATAGTGTCTATTCACTTTAGCCAACGAGGACTTGTTGACGGGCCAAAGTTTGTAATTAAAACCCACATTGTTAAGGAATTACTAAAATACCCCTGTAGGGTAGAATTACTAAAATACCCCTGTAGGGTGGAAATACCAAACAAAATGACTAAAATGCCCTCATTGTATAAAGGACTAAAATACCCCTAGGTGCTTAATATGTGGAAATGTGTATGTTGCATTCATGTGATGTATGTTGCACTTGGGTAGGTTTGATGGTACGGAGGAAGATATGTGAGGATCGCATAGCCGCTTGACGACCGTGGATCCATCGGTGGGTTTAAGCCCATTATATGTTTAGCAGCCTTGCTGGAACAATTGAGTAGTGTCGCAACTGGTGCTACCCTTGGAGTGTAGGGATGGGTGGGTTGATATTTATATCCCCACGGGAGTGTAGGGTTGGAAGGGAAAATGGAGTGCAGGGTTGGATTGGGATGGGAGCATTGCATACATGTGATATTGATGTGATATGGGCTAAGGCCCAACTGAGGCCACCAAGGGCTTAGGCCCGAAGGCCACTGTATATTATGTTATGGGCTCGAGCCCAACTGAGGCCATTGTGGGCTAAGGCCCAAAGGCTACCGCTATTGATAGGGCTTAGGGCCAAAGTGTTAATTGCATGTTGATATGATTGCCGAGGGTTGTACGCACTAAGTTTTCGAAAGCTCACACCCTCTTTTATTTTTTTAGGTGACCCTCAGTAGGCAGCTCGACGTAGGAGAGGACTCGGAGGAGGCCACACTGCAAGTTAATTAGAATTTTTAATAGTTTCAAATTATTTTATCTTTGATTTTTTTTCACTGGGATGTAATAAGGCCTATCATCTTCAGTACGAATTTACATTGGGATTGCTTTATTATTATGATTATTATTGAATTATTGGTTTTTCTTAAAAATTTAAACATGTTTTCAAAATCAATCTAATTAATTTATTATTTTTCTTAAACATGGGCTTTTTCTCCCAAAATCAAAGCTTTTAACTAACTCACCTGAACTTTTAAAACAAGCAAAGGTTCAAATGGATTTTATCTTTAAATATTTTTCTAGCAAAGTTGATCTGAAAATAACCATGGATTTGAACCACAAACGAACGGTAGCTTAAGTCTTTCAATGTATCGGATTTGTGCGAGTTACCCTGCAATGTGACATCACCCAATTCGGCCATAACATTCAGATCGGGTTTGGGGTGTTACATCCAAAATGCATCATCGAGCCTTCGAGACCAATCTTTTCTGCTAGGGGGCACTACCTTTTCAAGGATACCTTTGATTTCACAATTCACCCTTTCAACTTGCCCATTAGACTGGGGGTGATAAGCAGTAGCAATCTTGTGCTTCAAATCATATTTGTCAAGCAACAACATAAGCCACTTGTTAACAAAATGAGAAACTTCATCACTAATAATAGCTATTGGTGTGTAACACCCCATAACCCAAATCCATCGCCGGAATGGGTCACGAGGCATTACAAAACCAAACTCAACATTTGAACATCTCACACACAACTTTTGAACAACTCACATACATATGAATGAGTACTTAAATTATAAAACACATCTCATTAAAATTCTCTTTAATTCAATTCATATCTTAATAATAAACATAAATACAATTATATAATACAAATGTAAAAAAAATACCGAATCTCATTCTATTCATTTCTCTATTCGGCAATCGTGGCATGGAATTCATAAATTAATCGATCCTAATATGATATTATGCCAAAACTAGCATCAATCGAAAATCCAAAAATTTTACTACTAGCATATGCGCATATATGACCAAAATCTCATAAACCATTTAGTATCATACAAATAAAGAAGTTACTATTCATTTGGTCAAAAACCACTTCATTAGCCGAATACAATTAAGCATATAACCAATTCACTTTTGATTTAAGACGATATCCAAATCATTGTACTATATTAAAGAAACATGTTAAAACTTACTATAATTTACCATTTGTACACGCATCATTTATACATATATTTCATTCAATCAAAATTGACCTTAAATTCACAATTAGAGCAATCAACTATATGCTTACATATAATTCCCAACATTCAATAATAACATTAGCATAGGATATATGCACCTAATCACCACAAGTTTAATCGTTTAGGACACTTAACAAAATCCTCATCTAAGTATCAACCAAGTTATAAATATAACCTTAAAGACTTATAAAACATAACATTCAAGTCATAGATGTCCATACTAAACCAACATAACTTTAACATTATAAAATTCACATAACTAGATAATTAGCCATTTTTGCATGGCACATTATATACACATCATTCAAAATATAACATTACAACTTTATCTAACCTATACATGCCGTAGATAGAGTTTAAATAGATACTACCAAAACAAAAGATAGTGTGATGAGATTTCGGCTGATCCCTGAGCTCGTAGCTAGCTTCAAAGGTCTATAAAACATAGAGGCATAACATTCAAAGTAAGTTTACAAAACTTAGTAAGTCATTAGCTAAATAAACCAAATATTAACAGCTTAATTCGAGTAGTAAAGTAACCAAATTAGTCTACAACGTACTCAAATATCATTAAGCCGAATACTTGACTTATATATATATATATATATATATTTATTTTACATCTTATAAAACATCTCCAATGAAAGCTATCATATACACATAATCCCAATCGAATCATGAAGTAAATCCCATATTCGCATAGCATTGTTTTAAAATGTATTTATATGAATCACTAAAACTATTTCATTAAATCAAAACACATATACTTATGACCATCTCATCTACGCACATTTTTATCATTGATCGACCCATTAACAACTTATAACATATATGCCAAATTAACTACTCAACATTGGATACCCAATAGCATTCATATATACCTTCATAACATAATATTTCAATATTCAAATGACTTTACACAAATACATACTCATATAGCCGAATATAATGTAAGGTTCCTTAGCTCAAATTCACTCATACATTTCTTCCATTTCACTTGGATCTTTGTAAATATAAATTGAAACTTAAATCACCGGCAATAAGCCTGCTAGGCATAAGCCTGAATTAAACACCAGCACAAAGCCTGCTAGACACAAAGTCTATTATTTATTCACCGACACTTAGCCTACTAGGCGTCAAGCCCGATTATGTTCACCAGCACTAGGCCTGCTAAGCACAAAGCCCGATTATGTTCACCGGCACTAAGCCTGCTAGGCACAAAGCCCGATTATATACCAACTTAAAATTTCATACATTCACATTTTAAAATCATCATCATCTATACTTTTCTTTGCTAAATGTACAATATTCTTATGCCAAATGCTAATAAACACCATTATTATAACATTTCTCCATACCAATTCAATTCATTCCTCCACATTACAATTAATAATGTCCATTTCACATAGCTAAAATAAGTTATCTACTCCATTCACATTCGGCATTCATCTTTATAATATAGCAAATATTGTTCACCAAGTTAATCCACATTCGGCAATGGTAAAAACAATTCTAAAAATTCATTTTAGCACTTAATTATAAACGATTTCAAATTTTAACATAGATAAAAGCTTAACGACTTACCTCGGATGTCAACGAACGGTAACTTCGACTACTCGGTTATTTTAACTTTTCCCCGATCTGAATCCGATTTCTTCACTTCTTGAGCTTCAAATTTTCAAATGAAATCCATTCAAACTATATTTTATTCAATTTAACCCAATTATTCATAATTAAATAATTTACGGATTTACCCCTAATAATTTACACATTCGGCAATTTAATCCAAATTCACAAAGCACCAAATTAAGCACAATTTAATTGCATAAAGTCAAAGCCGAATACTCCTTGTATCACTGGAAGTCTTCACATTTCATTTAATTTGCAATTTAATCCCTTTATTTACTAATTTATTCAATTTAGCCCTAAATGCACAAATTCTCTAAAAATTCACATACAAAACTTATTAATCTACCACAAAACTTCCATTTAATTCATCAAACATCAATTTCATCAAGCTCTCAACAATGGCAAAACTCAAAATGCACATTAATATCAAAAATTCAAGCATGGGTCGGATAGTATATGAAGCAAGGATCTCAAAAACGTAAAAATTATCAAAAACTAACCAAAATCCATACCTCAATTTAGTTTGGAAAGTGCCGAAACTCAAGCAAGAAAATGACTTCCCTTTTTCTTTTACATTCGGCCAACAAAGAAAAAAATGCATGCATATTATGTTTTCTTTTATTTAATGATATAATAACATATAATTTACCTATTTAGCCTTTATAAATTAATTAGTAAAGCATATAACAATAGGTCCTTACCATCCATTACTATTCATGATGGTATAATTTAATTACAAACACTCCAACTTAAAAGAACATGTTCAATTTAGTTCTTAATCAATAAACCATCAAATTTTTATTTTACGCAATTAGGCCTTTTTATTTAATCAGGCAGCCAAACGATAAAATTTTAAAGCGAAATTTTCACACAAGTAAATTCACACATTCAAAACATAGAAAATAATATTTAATTATTTTTTTGACTCAGATTTATGGTCCCGAAACCACCATTCTGAATAGGGTTAAATTCAGGCTGTCCCATGGTGTCCCAAATCGTGTAAACACATACTTCTGTAGGAATCGTATGACTACCTTAGCATCATTTGTAGGGTATGCTTCAGCCTCAACCCACTTGGATACATAGTCTACAGCAACTAAGATGTATTTGTTCCTATACAAAGAAGGAAACGGGCCTAAGAAGTCAATACCCCATACGTCGAATAATTCAATCTCCAAAATGTTTGTTAAGGGCATCTCATTCCTCCGTGATATATTTTTGAGCCTTTGGCATTTATCGTAATTCTTCACATAAGTATAAGCATCTTTAAATAGTGTAGGCCAAAAGAAACCTGCTTGCAAAATCTTTGTTATAGTACGTGAACCACCAAAGTGTCCCCCACTTGGAGATGAATGGCAATGATACAATATCTTAGCAATCTTACTTTCAGCTACACACTTTCGGATTATATTATTTGCACATTGTTTAAAGAAAAATGGATCCTCCCAAAACTAATAACGACTATCATGAAGGAATTTCTTCCTTTGTTGGTATGTCATTTCTCGAGGAATTATTCCACATGAAAGATAATTGGCAAAATCGGCAAACCAAGGTGTTTCATGAATTCAGCTTACCTCAAATAGTGTTCATCTAGGAAGTTCTCGTTGATAGGCACACATGATTAAGTTACCTAATCTTGCTACAACCTCGATAGATGATCAGCTACTTGATTTTTGACACCTCTTCTGTCTTGGATCTCAAGGTCAAATTCGTAGAGTAAAAGTATCTAATGAATTAGCCTCAGTTTCGTATCTTTCTTCGTGTGCAAGTATTTAATGGCCGCATGGTCAGTAAATACTGTAACTTTGGTACCTATAAGATATGAACAGAATTTGTCAAAAGCAAAAACTATAGCAAAAAGTTCCTTTTCAGTTACCATATAATTGAGTTGGGCACCTGTCAAGGTTCTACTTGTATAGTAAATAGGGTGAAATACATTATTTCTTATTTGACCCATCATAGCTCCAATAGCATAATCACGTGCATCGCACATCAACTCAAAAGGTGTGCTCCAATTAGGTGTAATAATTATTGGGGCTGAGATTAACACTTTTTTTAGATCTTCAAAAGCTTTTGCTTTGTTGAAATTGAACACTGTATCTTTCTCTAACAATAAACACATTGGTTTAGAAATTTTTGAAAAATCCTTTATAAACATTTGGTAAAAACTAGCATGGCCTAAGAAACTTGTGACTCATTTCACATTAATTAGGGCTGGTAATCTTTCAATTACATCAACCTTTGCTTTATCGACTTCAATTCCTTTCTTCGAGATTGTATGCCCTAAAACAATCCCTTCCTTAACCATAAAATGGCATTTCTCCCAGTTAAGGACAAGATTCGTCTCTTCACATCTCTTCAGTACCTTAGCTAAATTACTCAAACAATTATCATACGAGTTACCAAAAATAGAGAAATCATCCATGAAATCCTCAACAAAATTTTCAATCATATCAATGAATATTGCCATCATGCATCATTGAAATGTTGTAGGTGCATTGTATAAACCAAAAGGCATTCGCCTAAAAGCAAATGTACCGTATGGACAAGTGAAGGTTGTTTTATGTTGGTCCTTCGAATCTACCACTATTTGGTTATATCCCAAATAACCATCTAAAAAAATTTAGAATTCGTTACTTGCCAGTCAATCTAACATCTGATCCATAAAAGGCAACAGAAAATGGTCCTTCCGAGTAGTTTTATTCAACTTTCTATAGTCAACACAAATTCTCCAACCAGTAACAGTTCTCGTTGGAATCAACTCGTTCGCTCATTTTCAACAATCGTGATCCCACCTTTCTTCGGTACACACTGCATCGGGCTTATCCACGAACTATCTGATAGGATAGATGATTCCTGGATCTAACCATTTGATCAATTCCTTTCTCACAACTTCTTTCATAATAGGATTAAGCCTCCTCTACCCATCAATTTGAGCTCTCTCACCTTCCTCTAAAATAATTTTGTGCATGCAAAAAGAAGGGCTTATACCTCGAATATCAGTTATGGTCCAACCAATTGCTTTCTTAAATTTCTTTAGAACAACAATTAGTTGCTCCTCTTGATCTTTCGTTAATTCTACTGAAATAATCACAGAGAAAGCAGAACAGTCACCTAAATAAACGTATTTCAAATGGGACAGAAGTACCTTTAGTTTGAGTTTAGGTGGTTTTTCAATTGACAACTTGAGTTGCACAACTTCTCTGACTTCTAATTCCAACTATTCAAATCGTGTGCATTAAATAAAATTTCTCATATTGGCTTCCATCACAGCCATGTTTTCTTCACCTTATTCACCCTCGAAAGGGTCAAACTTTAAAACTTTCTCCAATAGATCTTCTTCAAAATTGCTTTCCATAGAAACCAAGGTTTCTATTTCTTCCACAACTAAACATTCTTCTGTCGAATCGGGAAATTTCATAGTTTTAAGAATGTTAAACATTACATCAATTAACGTTCTTCTCGTGGCTTGGAAAGGTCTCTGAAGGATGACCGGTACTTTCTTATCTACTTCAAAATCTAAGACAATAAAATCAGCAGGAAAAATAAATTTATCAACTCTTACCAGAACATCCTCGATCTTTCCTTCTAGATATGCTAAAGATCGATCCGCTAGCTGAAGCGTCACAGTTGTAGGTCTTACTTCACCTATCCCTAGCATCTTGAAAATAGACTTAGGCATCAAGTTGATACTTGCTCCTAAGTCGCACAGAGCTTTACCGCAATAAGATTCACCAATGTTACAGGGTATCATAAAGCTTCCTGGGTCCTTCAATTTCAGTGGCAGCTTGTTCTGCAAGAACGCATTGCACTCCTTCGTCAGGGCAACAGTCTCATACTCACTCAGTCGTTTCTTCGTGGATAGTATATCCTTCATAAACTTCACATAATTTGGCATTTGTTCTAAAGCCTCCACCAAAAGAATATTGATGTGTAACTGCTTCAGAACATTCAAAAACTTCTTGAATTGCACTTATTGCTTCTGCTTGTGTTGCTGCAATCTTTGCGGATAAGGAGGTAATGGAACTTTTGGTTGAATCAAGCAACTCTTCTGAGTAGGTAAATTTGTATCCAAAAAAGATGTTAAAGTATCTGAATTCACTAAGTCAGGATTTTTCTTGTCAGTCTTTATAGATTCTGACTCTTTTGGTATAGCTTCAACGGTGGGTTGACTTTCCTCTTTCTCGACAGGCTCATCTTCAACATCAATCAATCGAGGCTCCAGAATTTTACCACTTCGCAATATCATTGCCTTGATATGCTCTTTAACCAAATTTCTTGGATTCTCAATATTGCTCGGCAAGGTTCCTTGTGGTCTATTACGAAGCTCCGTAGCTAATTGACCCATTTGGTTTTCCAAATTTTTCAATGTTGATGCTTGGCTCTGGATCAAAGCGTCATTCTTTGCCATGTACGCTTTCAACAAATTCTCTAAATTGTTTGATGACTCAACTTAAGGTGGTTTTAGAGCTTGCTGATTAAACCCTTGAGATTGGTTGGCGCTATGCTGCATAAAGTTGTTCAGTCCATTTCCTTAGTTTCTCCAAGAAAAGTTAGGATGATTACGTCATGATGGATTGTAGAAGTTGGATTAGAGTCCTTGTCCACTCCTATTCTGATGTTGATTCCCCACATAGTATACTGACTTGGGATTCAATGGACAACTCTCAAAAGAATGACCCTCCCCATAGTACACACAGGAAACTACTTCAAATGGAGTTGCTGTAGAAGCTGTAAAATTATTATCACTATTAGCTGTAACTATTTTAACATAGAGGAAATAGACGATACCTGAGCTAATAACGAAGTAAGGGCATCAACTTCATCAACTCTAGCTACACGTCATCCTGAAGCTATTTAATTTATTGGCCATTGATAGTTATTACTTGCAATCCTCTCGATGATCTCATAAGCCTCATTATAAGACTTAGACAAAATTGCACCATTTGTAGAAGCATCTACCATCAATCTTGTATGTGCGTTGAGACCATTATAGAATGTCTCCAACTGGATACAATGAGGAATCCCATGATGAGGACACTTCCTAAGTAACTCTTTGAATCACTCCCAAGCCTCCTACAAAGACTTGTCATCTAATTGTTGGAAAGTTGTGATCTCATTCCTCAACTTAGCATTCTTGGTAGGTGGGAAATACTTAACCAAAAATCTCTCTGCTAATTCTTGCCATGTAGATATGGAACTTGGCGGTAATGAATTGAGCCATGCTCGTGCTCGATCTCGCAACGAGTACAAAAACAACTTTAGCCTCAGTGTGTCTTCAGTAACACCGGCTATTTTGAATGAATCGCACATCTCCATAAACAATCAAAGGTGGAGATGTGGATCTTTTGTGGGCATATCACTGAATTGGCCCACCATTTGGAGCATTTGAAACATCACTGGTTTCAATTCAAATTGGTTTGCCTCAATAGCTGGCCTTCTAATTCCTAGATTTAATTTACTGAAAAGTGGCATAGCATATTGTCTAATGCATCGATCCCTATAATCGACAATGAGGATGGGGTTTCATACATGATCGGCTTCATTACCTTGGTCTTGATTCGGATTTCCAAGGTCCATCTCGACTTGTCTTTGAGCTATTCATTCACGTCTTCTTTGTCTAAGAGTTCGCTCAATTTCAGGGTCTACAGGGAGTAAGTCATAATCCGATCTATGCTCATAAACACCTCGAAAAGAAAATCAAAAAAATTAAAAAGAATAAGTTAGTAATGTTAGAAATAACCCAAATTGAAAGTAAATAATTTCACAAAAAATGTCTATGGAACCAATTAACAATCCCCAGCAACGATGCCAAAAACTTGTAATGCTAAGGTTTGTGCAAGTGTACATAGTCGTTATCAAGTAATAAGTATCGAGTTATCGTCTCCACAGGAATTGTATTCGTGCTGAGTCACTTAATTATAAAATTATATTAACAACTTGGTAAATAAAAACACAATTTAATTTGGAAGTGTTGATTTAAACTATGTAAAATTAATCTAAATGCAGTGATCTCTAATGTAATTTTTCCTAACATGCAACTATATGAATGAAGTAGATTTTAGCAGAATTAAACATAATTTGCAACAATTATAACATAAATAAAATAGGAAAATTACTTTAATTAAACTCAACTTATTATCAACATGCTTAGTAATATTTGGAAAAACATTCCATGGCTACTCGATCTTTCATGAGTTTGGAAACCACTCTAGGTCTTTTCGGAATCCTATACTTAGTAAGTATGCATTTTACTGACTCTTATTTACTAAGGGTTTCTTATTATTTGTGTGAGGTAACAGGGACGTGTTAAGTTTGAAACAGTTTAATCACACAAATCTAAAAACTATGCGATAACAGAGCCTGGTTAGGGTTGTTATGTAACTTGCAATTCAATTGAGTTAGGATCTAAATTGAGCATACACATTTCAATTATGTGTCCACTAGCTGTCATCTAGTTAGGATCACTCAGCTAATTTAGGTGCATTTCAATCACGTATGAACGAAATACAGACTTGATTTTAATTGAAAACATGATCGATCGAGGCACAAACAATATAAGCATGAATCTGATAAATATTATTTAATCAAAGCAACCATCCTAGCTTAAATAAAATGAAGCTATCATTGTTGTAAACAAGAACAAAGAACACATAGCAAACATTTTTAGATTAAATTAAAGAAAAGAAAGATTAAACCCAATTCAAAGTGGCTATCACCCATGACTCTGAACGGTAAGGGCTCCTTCGTTCCTTTGCTTTGCTCCTTTGCTGATGGCTCTCCAAGGTGGCTAGCCAAAGGCTCTTTAAGAGATTTAATAGCTAAAATCTCTATGAAGAGATGAGGCTTAGGCGTGGGAAGAAAGAAGAATTGAGAGAGGAGAGAAAATGATGAATGGTGAGGAATTGAAGGATGATGGATGAATAAATGAAGGGATTTTATTTATAGGTGAGGAGAGGGGGCTAGTTTGCTAAAAATAGGAGGTTTCATCTCTTCAAACACGTTCAATGGGTGGCCGGCCATGAATTGAAGAAATTGAGCTGATTTTTGCTCAATTCAATTGCCACAACAACTCAAGACTGAGACTCAGTCAAGTGCAAATCTTCGGGCAAATCTCTGATCTCTTCAACATTGCAAAGACCTTGTGCAATTAAACCAAAAAGTGGTTTATGGATAGCTATGTGCAGCCGAATTTTGGGTTGACTTGGTCCTCAATTTGGATGGTTTGTAATCCAACAAAGCTATCATACCTGTCCAAAATAAATCAACAAGTTAGAGGACCAAAGAATAAAATTTATCCACTTTAATTAATTAATTAAAACCTGATTTATTAACGAAATATTTACAAATGAATTATTAAATATAAACTTATAATTTATTATTTAATTTAATCATGCATGACCCGCTTTATGTCTCAAAAATATAATTTGTTCAAATTAATATAAAATAAGCCATTTATTGCATGAAAACTATATAATAAAGCATAAAATCACATTTTAATAATTTCTATGTCCTAATTTCATATTTTCACATATTTCATTAATTTCTTAAACAATTTCTTAGGTTTAATAGTGAATTTAAGTAAAAAGGTGATAATTTACATAGGAAAAATCCTATATATTTTTTAGTTTACAAATACACCATCAACATTTTACCATGCAATCAACCATTTAACCATCAAAACAACCACATTAATTTTACCAAAGTCACAAAGAATAATATATACACATCACATACTATATTTCATCTCATAATATAAGCCAAATTCAACTCCTTCAATAACACCATTCTTAAGCCATCTCGCATGGCTAAATTCATAATTCACAATATATCGAAATGACACTAGCCTATACATGCCATATACCATATTTACAAGCATCCAAAAGTACCAACAAGATGATCAATAGTGTGGTGACGGTTCCTGATGATTCCCGAGTCCAAGCTAGTTTCGATACTCTATAGAACAAGGAAAGAACACACAAAGTAAGCTTTAAAAGCTTAGTAAGCCATATACAAATAAAATCACCACATGAACAATAACATATCAATTCAAATATGAAAAGCATAGCTAAGACATACATAATTGCCAACCTTTCTCATGTATTTCACATAGCCACATTTTAATTTCACCACTTACCTTTTATTTCAATACTCATATAACTTCATACGTACTTGTATTGTTTAACTCATTTACATTTTCTTTCTTGTCTTGACTTTCCCCGTTGAACCATTCAGAATCGTTAAGGATACTCAGAAATCACATATAGCTCGTACAATGCCATATCCCAGATATGGTCTTACATGTTATCAAATATCGATGCCAATAGCCCAGCTATGGTCTTACATGAAATCACATAACGATGCTAATGTCCCAGACATGGTTTTACACGTAAACATATCTCGATAATCCTAATGTCATGACATTTGTATCCTATACTATTCCTAAGGTTCGTACAGGGCTTTCGGACGTCGTAACTTTGTCGATTCTTGCTTATTTCCATCCATTCAACAATTGATACAATTCAATGATAATTTAACATAAAACTCAATATAAGGACATTTATTTGCATATGAACTTACCTCGTATACGGGATGAACGGATCAAATTGACTACTCGATAACTTTCGATTTCCCTCTATCTAAATCTGATTTCTTTTTTTCTTGTTCTATATAAATTCAAATTTAACTAATTTAATTACCAATTCATTCAATTTCATCCAAAACACACATATGGGCATATTTACACATTAGCCCCTAAAGTTTCACATTTTTCACAATTTAATCCTTAGTACACAAAACCACAAATTAATGAAATTCACAATATACCCATGCTAGCCGAATAACTATTATGCCCCTAATAGCCCATAACTTTCATTTATGTTTCATTTAGTTGATGATGTCATAAACATAGAGTTACATAGGGTAGGACACAAGCATGTGTGACCACACGGCCTACCCACACAGGCGTGTAACCTCTATTTTGATGAAAAATTTTCTAAGTTTTCTAAAGTTTCTGTGTTAGTCCCGAACTACTTCCAAATTACGTCTTGAATCTTGTAGGCTCACTTAAGGGACGATGTGCATGTGTTTGAACAATTTTTAAAGATAAATGAAATTTTATGGCCCGATTTTACATGATGTTTACGTATAAGTCTGATAATGCCTCGAACCCTGTCTAGGCATCAGATACGGGTAAGGGGTGTCACAAGTTTCAATTGAGTTCACTATTACAATTATAGAAAGGTATGATATATTGATGATTCAAGTAAGAACATTCATGATTATGAAAAGTATGATTTAAGTGATACTATGTTTATGCCTTATGTGTTATGCAAATGAAATGGTAAAGAGAACTATATGAATATCCTTAATATGGTGATACATGGGAATTATGTAAGTTAAGATGAGTAATAGATTCAAGTGATACATGTTAAGATTAAATGGCTATTCATGTTAATGTACTTATGATTTGTATCATGTATGCTAACATGTTTTGTAACACCCCAAACCCGGTCTGAACGTTATGACCAGATCTGGTGTGTCACATGATCCTAAACTACTATTGTAACCGTTTAATACGCGTTGAGACTTAGGTGATATTTTATAAAACTAGCAATGTGAGAAAAGTTCTTGTTAAAACTACTTTAAGTTGTTATTATTCAAGATTGTTTAAATTTTATAAACGTTATTTTGAAAACGTTATTAAGGTTTTGGAAACCCGCGCAGCCTATATCTAGCAGTTTCGATAAAGTACGAACCAAATCCTTTAGAAAGTTAAAACCCAAAAAAAAAGAAAATTTAATAGCGGCCTTATTACACATTAAAACCCAAAAATTAACATAAAAATTAAGATACTAAAACATAAATGAAAACCAGTTTTATTGCAGTCGCTGTGGCCACTCCGAATCTCTCGCAGCTCCAAGCCCACTATGGTTGAGGGTTACCTGCAGAGATTAATTAAAAAGGGTGAGTTTGACAACTCAGTGTGCAACATTATCTCAACCATAGGCCAAAACAGATCAAGCCTCAGAAACAGATTTAATTGGGCCTTGGCCCATTACAGGAATCAGGTTAAGCCCAAAAGGCCCATAACAGAAACAGATCAGATATAAGCATTATGCAAACAGAAACCCAACCCAGATCCATCCTTAACACCCCCGTACCAGCCTTACACCATGTGGGGAGACTACTCGACCCACCCAACCGCTACACACCACAGATATTTGCAGCGAGGCTGCTAGATATAATTTACAGTGAGACTGCCAGATAACATTTGCAGCGAGGCTGCCAGATATATTTGCAGCGAGGCTGCCAGATATTGTGACAAGGTCACCAGATATAAATATTGTGGCGAGGCCACCAGATTGCAGCGAGGCTACCAGAAAATATGTGGCGAGGCCACCAGATTGCAACGAGGCTGCCAGAACGCTTCCTCCATCATAAACCCATACCCCATGCAACAGATAATCATACTAGCATGCAGTATATAGCATCTCATGCATCAGATATATTCATATTAATAATTAACTCATGCAGATACATAACATCATATATTTCATACAGAGTTGACCCTAGGGGTATAATAGTCTTTTTACACCTAGGGGTATTTTGGTAATTTTCCATATTTAAGGGTATTTTAGTCCTTTTTCATATTTTCAGTGACTTTATGCAAGTCTAATAAATTAACAGTCCCTAAATAGCCACGGAAGTCCACTTAAGCCAAATTTCCAATTTTGCCCTTTTTAGCCTAAAACCCCTAATGGGCCTTACTATGTCCAACATCGTCGATAAGTCCGTTAAGCCCAATTTTAGGTTTTAGTTTACCGACTTTACCAAGTTTTTATTATTCGAGTTACCAGAAAGTCTTTTATGAGCATATTCAAATTTGGGCTCGGAAGCCCATTGGGCCCACCTTGGCCCATTGAGGCCCAACTTACCAAAACGCTCGAAATTGCACCTTCTGTAATTTCGCCATCGCGAATTCCCAATGTGACCACAATAGAGTATTCGGTCACTCTTATTTCTTTCCAAGGCTGATTTTTCGGTCACTTTTGATCGGTCACTTAGCACAGTTTCGATTATTTCGGTTTTTAGCCATCCTAGTCTATGATGGAGATACGTTACACACCTGTTAACCGTCGGAATCGCTGAAGAACCCACGAATGAAATCCTACAATTGATCACTAAATGTTAGTCTAAGATTCGGCCACATATAAGATCTTCTCCCACAAATCATAATCGGCCAACATGCCCGAACATTGAAATCTTACCCCTTTTCGCTGATCAAAGACTAAATCTCGATGTCCACTCACGTTATCTTTCAATACTCCTCGCTTGATAACCTCCTCTTGCTATTCCATGCGCAAAAGAAACAACCATAATATTAGAATCTTACAAAAAATGTCGACATGCCCTCTAAGGCCCTATAGGTTTCGATCTTCCTTTAAGATATTCAATAAACGAAGATACGCAGTGATTAGATCACTTACCAATACCACCTCTCGAAGAGTATTGTTCCACGTTTCCACTATCTCCGGTTTATTCTAGATCTACCATAAATCTAACTCTAATGTGAAAGAGTGGCTCTAAAGATATTCGGCTCTTGAAGAAGTGATGTGGTGCACTTGCCGTTCAACCAATAAGGTAGGGTAAAGTGGCAATTAGAAGAGAAGAGATAGAAGAATAGGGTTCGGCTTGCTAGAGAATCAAGAAGAAGAAGAAGATTTTGATCAATAGGTAACAAAGGAAGTGTGGTTTCGGTCATAGAAGGTATTCGGCCATGGGGATTTTGATCAAATGAGCACTCAGTTTAGGGCTTGAAGAAAAGAAGTAGGAGAAAGCTTATTCGTTTCGGCCAGAAAGGAGGTAACAAGATAGGTTTCGGTTTTGAGAAAGCAAGACGAGAAGAAGATGAGAGTAGAAGAGAGAACAAGGGAGGTGTTTAGTCGAATGAAGATTCGGCTCAAGAGTGGGTTAAGGGTTCGGCTATTAGGTTGATGAGAAGAACAAAATGGCAAAAGAAAGGTACCTAATACACTATGCAAAATTTGACAGAAAAAGGGAAGCTTTTCTTACTCAAGAAAAATCGGCACCAAAATCATACAAACTAAAGAAGAATTCAGCACCCTCAACACCTATTTGCTAAAATGCTCACACTCTATCCCCCCTAGCCGAATTGCACTTGCAAAGTCCCACAATTGGCTACCTCCTTTCAAAATTCAAAATTCCTAGATTTGCTCCTCAACCTCCTCCACGATTTGCTCCCCATGACCGATTCAAATCCCTTCCAAGCAGAGTTCAATTTGGCTTCAAACTCTTACCTGCTCAAGCTCAAAAATAAAACACTACCTTACAACCTCTGGCGCTTGAACCCTTGACCTCTAAGCTCACTTAGGCGCCACCTTTTAATGAGCCTAGTGGCGTCTCCCTTGCCACTTTACCACTGGTTCAGTTGTGCTACATTTCGCACACAATTTCTTAAGACCCTTATTTTCACTGATCCCCTATCTCCCAAGTCAAAAATACAAAATTTTGCCGAGCTTCCAACCAACTCATGGGCCTTCCATAGGCCCATTAACACATCCCAAACATGCATTACACACCTAATTACTAGCATTTACACATTTTATCAGATAAAGATAAATCTAAGAAAAACCCAAAAATTAGGGCGTTACATGTTTGGTGTGAATGCTTAGGCTTTTGCCAAGCTTTAATTGGATCATGTCAAGTTATAAGTTATGTATTGTAATGGTGAGTGTCCAAATGGCAATATGCTTGTGTTTATGAAAGAGTGGTAAGGTTTAAATTATGTAATTTCTTATGAAATGGTTTATCATGTGATCAATTCCAAAAGAGCTATGTTTAAGTACACTAACTTGTGGCTATGGGTGATAATAAGCTTATGTCTTATGTGTTATGCATATAGAACGGATGTGGAAAGTAATGAAATGCAAATGAAAATAAAGAAATTTGGAAAAGTTTAAAGTTATTTAAAATCCTACTTGGTTAAGGATGATAGGTATAAGTGATGTTGTGGAATTATTCAATTTGTGAGTTATTGAATTTGGTTTCATGAATCATGTGGTATCGATTTACGATTGTTCTTGAATTGTATAAATTTTATATTGGAAATGGATTTATCTGATTAAAGTTTATACGAGCTTACTAAGCATTCATGCTTACGTAGTTATTTTCTTTAATTTTTTAAATTATTGGAAGCTTGATCGAGTTGGAAGCTGTTGGAAATTTATCACACTTGTAACGCCCTGATTTTGGGCTTAGAAGAAATGGGCTTTGCGTATCGGAGGAATTGGAAATTAGTTGTGCAATTGAATAACACAATTGACTGTCTGCTTCAATGGCTAAGTGATTTGGGAGTTTTTGAGAGTGTCTGAGAGGTCCTGGGTTCAAACCAGGGCTCTAGTAAAAATGTTAGTTGTTCCCTTAAGTGAGCTGGGCATTAGCTTGAAGGCCTTATTAATATTTATGGTTAAAATATGACACAAGGAAGCAAGTGGTCTAGTGGCAAGGTGGCGTTAGGAGTGTACATGTGGTCTAGGGTTCAAGTCTTGGCGTTTGCAAAATTATTATTTTTGCTCTTAATTGAACCATTGGTGATTAGAAGTGGACCTTATAGTTAATTGAGGGTAAAAAGTGACACAAAAGGAGCTTGGGATCTAGTGGCAAGTGACGTCAAGAGTGGTGTGTGAGGACTGAGGTTCGAGTCACCTTATGCACAAAAGAGTATTTATTTTACTCATTTGCTGTGAGGTGGTGGAATTTGAGTGAAAGACTGCTGAAGAGGTTGGAGTTTGAATTAGTCTTGGGAGTGATTCAAAGAGCAAATCGTGGAGAGGGATAAGGGGAGAGATTTTGGGAGAGAATCGAGGAGTTTGAGTGGAAAAAAGGTGTGTGCCGAATTTGGTTCTATAGCAATTGGAGAAATCGGTTTTGAAATAGGAGTCTCTATTTTTGCCGTTTTTGGTTACCTTTTTTTTTGAATTGCTGATTCTCTATTTTCTTTGTTCTCTTTGGTGCCAAAACAAGAGTAGTCATTTGTGCATTTTTCTGTTTCGATTTTGGTAGTCTATCAAATTCGTGTGCTACACCTTGTAAGTGCCGAGTTGCCTTTCTCCTTTAATTCTTTTGTTTTACTTCTCTTTTCATAAACCAATTAAAGTTTATCTTTTTCCCCTCTGATTCCTCTCTTTTCAATCCCTCTTTTAAACCAAATCCTTTCCTCCATCTTTTGGCATATCAATCTATTCCAAATCCTAGCCGAATACCATAAGACCTTCAATTCCCCTCTTTTGTACCTGGCCGATTGTTGCTTCTTCCTATTACTTCCATTCGGTTTCTCTTCTTGTTATTGGGTGTCCCTGGCCAATTGCCTCTATTCCCTTAAGAGTGTTGGTTGATTCGATTTCAGCATAAGTTTCTGATAGAAGGTAGACGTTCTTTTAATTTCCTTTTTATGTTCAGTCTGTTCCCCTGATTCTATTTTGCTTTAAATCGAATACCCCTCCTCCATATTCTTTAATTACTGATTGTGGGTTCCTTATTCGGATCATTGGATTTTTAGGTTTTCACAAGGTGTGGTAGGTGCAGGTTACTTTGGAAAGCGATCAAGCCTTTTTTTGTAATTCTATAAAGGTAATGTCGATACTCTGTTTTGGGTGAGGCCGAATGTGTTCCATAATTGTGTAAGTTGGCATTTGCAGTTTTGGACCACTTATTTGGACAATCTTGGCTTCTAAAGATTTGTGTTTTAATTGTAGCTATTTGATAGGAAGCGTGTAATCGGTCCTAGTTGGGGATCTGGGGCAATAAATCGATTATTATTCAATCGAGGGTTCAAACTAGTGGATCGTTGCATGGTTTTGCAAATCAGGTGTGTGTAATTGTACCAAATTTATTGATCGACTGAAAGGCCAAAAGTGTGTATTCACACTGTTCTGATTGATGATTGGCTGAAAAGCCGAAAGTATGTGTTGTGCACTGCTATGATTGTAGATCAACAAAATGCCGAAAAGTCAAAATACTAGCATATGATGCCACACGAGTGTGCGATCGCGTGTGTGTGGTGAGCCGAGTCCATGAAACGTAGGCGTATGGTGAAAGAGCACGAGTGATCTTCTGGGCTTAGGTTGTAATGGGCCGTGTGGGTCCAATGGGCTCGTGGGCTCCACACAGATTAAATCTGCTGTAAGTGACTATTAATGATCTGGGCTATAGTGTTCACATAGCCTTAACTGAATTTGGGCTAAATGGGTCGAATGGGCCTATGGGCCCATGGGCCCGCTTGTGTAAATCTAGCTACTAGGTGGGTAATGGTTAGGCTTGTTATGTCGCGTAATGGCATATGCCGTTCTGGGCCACGGTAGGCCGGATTGGGCCTGTGGGCCCAATGGGATTGTAGACCCATACGGATAAGATGTATGTTTTGTGATAAGTTTTGGATTGGGCTGCATCGTGCGCATAGCCGTGGCTACATCGGGATTGATTGCGCCACACGAGTGTGTGGGCCCCACTTGGGCCAAGTAACGGGCCTTAGGCCCATATAGATCATTATGTCAATTTAAGTTATTAAAGTCGCTCGAGGGGACTGTGGACCTTCTATTGGGTCGTGAATACCCCCAATTTGTAAAAGAACCAAAATACCCTTGAAATGTAAAATGACTGTTTTGCCTCTCGAGGGTAAATGATCGACTTGTGCTATGATTTGACTAATTTGACTGTGAATATATGTTTGTGATATGACTCACTTGAATATGATTGTATGATTCGAATATAGGCATGACATTCTGCATACATGACATGTTGCATGGGTTGGGATATTGTACGGAGGAAGATCTGATCTGATAAGGTCGCACGGGTCGCGCGAGATGACTGTGGACCCACCGGAGGCTTAAGAGTCGTACATCCGTATTAATTTGATAAGGTCACACGGGTCGCCTGAGATGACTGTAGACCGATCGACGGCTAAGTACCGATCATGTTACCGAAGGCTGTGTGCCATTATTATGGGCTTCGTGCTGTTATTTGGGCTTTGTGCCATTGCTATGGGCTTTATGCCATTACCGAAGGCTTTCTGCCGATATCATAGGCTTTGTACCGATTATAGACCCATTATCGATGGCTTTGTGCCACACATATTGCTATGGCTCTGTGCCATTTTGTTTATGGCTTTTGGCCATTCTGATTTCTGGCAGCCTTACTGCGATACTAGTTAGCTGCAACCGGTGCTAACTCTTGGTGTGTTGGATGGGTTGGTTGATTATATCCCCACAAACTGTGCAGGGTTGGACGAAGTGGTGTGCTGGTTGGATGGGTTTGCATGCATCATACATCATTCATTTATGCTCTGTTTCTGACATGGGCTAGGCCCATTTGATTCTGTTATGGGCTGAGACCCAAATGATTTGTATTGGGCTTTGGCCCACTTACGCTCTGAGCTAAACTGTATTGTTCCTATTAAAGGGCTTAGGTCCAAACTCCCAGACTGTTCTGTTATTGTTTACTGACTGTTACTTTAGTAAGGGGATTACTCACTGAGTTTTCATAAACTCACCCCGCTTTTAACCTTTTCAAGTAATCCCCAGGTTAGGTGGTCCGGAGCTGCAAGGGACTTGGAGAAGACCACATGCTGCTTATGCTTTTTGTTTTGATTATTTACTTTTAAATATTTTTATATTTGGGTTTTAAATTGTGTAATAAGGTCTCTCTTAATTTTCTTAACTTTAAATTTGGGATATTTATTTATGAGATTTTATATCTGCTAAAAGTAGAACACGATTTCAAAATAATAACTGTTTTCAAAATATCACATTTTTGCAACTATTTTTAGTTAAGCTTCCGCAAAAAATAAGGTTTTAAAGGTAATAATGGTCATTAAAAAGGGAATAGCTTTTTAATGAACCACTATTTGAAAATAAACAAACACAAGTTTAGTTGGCAAAAAATTTTAAATAAGAAATGTTTTCAATGAAAACAAGGTTTTCAAAAAATACTTCAATGTGACACGCCAGATACGGGCTTAACTTTTAGGCTGGATTTGGGGTGTTACAATATTATCCAGTGATTATAATGGTAGATGTTGATCTCTTAGTTAAGGTTATAATGGCATGTATAGGTCTTTTGGCTAATGAAAGCCTATATGTTTTGTTATGTAATTAGCCATTTAATGTGGTTTGATTTGGTATATGTTGGTATGTGTATATATATATATATATATGTGTGTGTGTGGCTAGCTTCATCTTGTATGATTTATGGTTGCCATAGGAATGCTTTGATTGTGATTGGTAGATTGGTATTTAATAGATGAACTTGGTAAATGGTATGCATGTTATGTTAAGCAATATGGTGCATATATGTAATTGACCATTTAGGTAGACTTTGGAAGTATATTTAGTATGCTTATAAGTGGTCAAATGAATGTGCTTATAGATATCATGTTGAATATGTGGATATTACATGTTACAAACTTGATATTGGTTGGTTTGAATGCTTATTTATGCCAAGGTTGTATGAGCATTGTTGAGCTTAGGTTGGTACCACATTGGGTGAGAAATGTGGCTTAGAAAATAGCTTGTTTTCGTCTACACGGGCAAAGACACGGACGTGTGTCTCAACCATGTGTGACACACGATTAGATGACACGGCCATATGTCCCTTGATACTTCTTTAGAAAACAAGTCAGTGAGTTACACGGGTTAGTCACACGGGCATGTGGTTGGCCATATGACCCAAGTTTGTAAGTTACACGGGGTCGACACGGGTTGGGACTGTAATATCCCGAATTAGGGCCTAATCGGAATAGTGGTTTCGTGACCACAAATCCGAGGTAGAAATAATTATTTTATAATTATTTTGATGTTTATGATATGATTTTATGATGGTGTGAAAATTTCGTGAAGAAATTCTAAGCGTAAAGTGCTTAATTTGAAATTAGGGACTAAATCGAATAAGTTGCAAAACTTGCATTCTAGAAGTTTCTAGTATGAAATTGCTTTGGAATATTAATTAGGAGGTCTTAAATAGCAATTTGACCAATTTTAAGTTCATGGACAAAATTTGGACATGGATGGAATTTTTGAAAGTTTAGTAAGGAGGGGCATTTTGGTCTTTTGGATATTAACATGAAATAAAAAGGGAAAAATAACACAAAATTGGTCATCTTCTTCATTACCACGAAATTTCAAGGGTTCTCCATAGCTAGGGTATGTTTCAAGCTTCCAAGCTTCATAGTAAGTGATTCCAAGCCCCGTTTTTAATGTTCTTTACGTTTTCATAGTCCCGGTAACTCGATAAAGCTTATGTTAGCAATAATTTAAGTTAGGGTTCATATTTGGAAAAATACCCATAGGTGAAATTTGTGTATTTTGATGTTTTATGATAGAATATGAGGTTTTAAATTATGTTAAACAACTTGTGCTACTCGGTTTTAAGTAAAAATGAGTAAAACGGCTTAATCGGTAAAAGTACATATTGTTCATAAGTATGTGTTTTAGTGGGAATTTGAGCTTGCTAATGGTAAATAAATGATCAGCATGTCCTAAAACATAAGAATTTGTGATAAAATTTAATTTCCGAACTTTGGGGCAAAAGTGTAAATATGCAAAAGTTTAGGGGCAAAATTGTAATTTTATCAAAATTTGAATTTAGGACTATTTTGATAATGAGAGTATTAAATAAGCTAAATGTGTTATTTTAGATCAAGAAAGACGTGGAATCAACCTTGATCGAGGAAAAGAAAAGATTTTGGACTAAATTGCAAAATTGCTATATTTTGTACCGAGGTAAGTTCATGTGTAAATAATGTAACATGATTGCTATTTTAAGTGATTTAATGCTATTTATACGATATGATACTTGTTATTATGAATATTATGCTTTGTGAAATATTATGTATTGGTATGAAAAGTATGTGATTAAATTGATAAGTATGAGATGCAAGCAACGTATTGGTTCCAATATTCCGAGGAGAACGACTGGGAAATGTGTGACTGAGGAAAATCCCGTTTGAACCTTGGGAATAGATTAGGATACAAGTGACATGTCACTAGGATGGTTGGGCATCCGAACTCGTTGAGTTGAGTCCGAGTTCACTTATGGATGCAAATGTCCGAACTCGTTGAGTTGAGTCCGAGTTCGTGAGATGTAACTAGGCATCCGAGCTCGTTGAGTTGAGTCCGAGTTCACTTATGGATGCGAACGCCCGAGCTCGTTGAGTTGAGTCCGAGTTCGCTTATAGGCGGGTTACATGATTGATTGATTACATATGTGGCACTTATGTGCAAATGATCCGTGTATCCGAGTTATATTCCGATGTGTTCAACGGGTAAAATTCTAGCGGAATGGAAGAATACTCAAGATGAAAATGATATTTTGGTAAGTGTTGTGAAATGGACAATTTGGACAGGTATGTACTTAACCCTCGGGTTGAAACTTGATATAACAGAAATAAGGTGGTAAGATGATACACGATAGCTAGAAATGTGGTTTGTATCTTGGTGATATCATGTTATTGTTGTTGATATAATTGCTTTGTTATGTTACTTGTTATTTGCATGTGAACTTACTAAGCATTTATGCTTACTCCCTCTTTTTCATTCATTGTAGTTTTTAGTGAGCCAACTTGGATATCGGGAAGGTCGAAGAAACGCTCACACTATCCGAGGAAGAATTGGTATATTGGTTTGTATGTTTTGATGTATGGCATGTATAGCAATATACTTGTTTTGTGTAAATAATCTTGTGATATGGTTGTGGTTTGGTTGAGAAAATGCTTGATAATGCTTAGTAATTGGTATGGCTAGCGTAGATAATGTTGGATGCCTTGTGAGTTTAATATGTTATATAGTTCATGAGAATTCATAAAAATATGAAACTTGCCATAAAACAGAACACTACAGCAACAACGACGTGAGTTTGAAAAATCACCAAAAATAGTAGAAAACGAATTAGTGAATAATTAAATATGAAATTGAAGCTTATTGTGTCTACTTTCAAATGGAAAAAGCAAAATAGGTAAAGGAGTTATATGTTATAAGATATTTGAGTTTTAGTGAAACAGGGCCAGAGCAATTTCTGGATCTCCTGTTCTAACTTTGAAAATTCACTATAAATTGTAGAAAAAAAATTAGGAGGTGTAATTTATATGCTCAGAATCCTTATTGAATCTAATTTTAATAGAAATAAATGGTATAGTTATATGAATTTTTTACATGGAGAAAAGTTGTTCGTAGTAAGTAGAGGTCAGTGCAGTCAAGTCCTGAAACAGGGGTAACTTTAACTAATAAACTGTACTAATTGGCCCAACCAAAAATTTTAGAAAAAAATTAGTAGATATATATGTGAGTCTAGATTCAGGGAAAATTTACGGATCTTGATTTCGAGTTTCGTAACTCGAGATATGATTTTTTTAGCGACCTTGATGCAAAAAAAACTGCTTATTCCGAAAGTTAAAATAAATGATGTAAAGTTGTTTAAATGATAAATTATGTTCGGTAACACCTCAAGCTCGACTCCGGCGACGGTCTCGGGGGTGGGGGTGTTACATGGACACGGCCATGTGATCCTATTTCGAATGCCCACACGGCCTGATACACGGGCGTGTCTCTTGACTGTGTGAGACACACAACCTGGGCACATGGGCGTGTGTCCCCTACACTTTGAAAATTTTCAATGTTTTCCCAAAATTTTCTTAAGTTCGCATTTGAGTCCCGAATTGTTTTTAATGCTTGTTTTGGGCCTTAAGGGCTTGTGTTATGGACTATTTGATTGAATTTGAATGACTATTGAGAACGTATGATTGTTTATGTGATAAATCCGGTAATGCTCTGTAACCCTATTTCGACGATGGATACGAGTTAGGGGTGTTACATAAGTTAATATATATACTTAGATTAAAGATAGATTAATTTTAATTAATCATGTTTATTTCAGTAATTTAACATATTTATATTCATTAATTACAATTATATCAATTAAATGGCTACATCATCATTTCTCACTATCTCATAAAAAACAATATTTTAATAACCATTTAGGTGCTTTGGATAATTCCTAACTAAGTGCTCAAGCAATTTTTAAATTAAACTTTAATAGCGATTGGACTTTACAACTTAATCGGTCTTTAATATATTTTCATAACAACTCTGTAAATCTTCTTATTTTATCTTTACAGACTCGATTTAAGGAAATGGGGTTCCGAAATCGTATTTTTCAACACTAACAAAAGTTGAGTCGTTACATTTCCCTCATTTTCTCTCATTTTATCAATTTTTGAAAATTTTATCTACTTTTATTTAAATTTAAATTTTTATGATTTTTAAAATTTAAAAAAATCAAATTTTTATTATATTATATATAATCAGGGTCAAATTGACAGAAAGTATAAAAATCGAGGACTAAAATTGTTATTATACCAAATAAAAAATTATCGCTTACCCATAGGTGACAAAATATTTGAAAACGATAATGATCAAATTGTAACTTTTTTGTAGTTAAGTGACCAAAATAAAAAGTTACCCATAATTTTGTTATTAATGGTGGAATTTACCCTAAAATAAAAATAAAAAGTCATGGGTAAATTACACCATAGGTCATTCAACTATGGGTCATTTTCTTTTTTGATTACCCAACTATGAATTTTTTTTAGATTGATCACCCAACTATGGATTTGTTTCTTTTTTTTTTTGTCACCCAACTATAATTTTTTTAAAATTGGTCACCTAATTAATCAAGATTATATTTTTTGGTCCATTTCCATTAATTACACTAATGGAAAGGTGACATGATAGTTGAAAAATCGATATAACAATAAATTTAGCCATCAACTTTTACATAGTATATTGATTTAGTCATAATTTCAAAAAATTAACCCTAAAAATTTACAAATGGTCTCAATTTAATCTTAATTTCTGAAAAGATTCAAAGAAATATATAAAAATACATAAATATTTCAAATAAATAATGAAGTTAAATTTTATATTTATATTTATATTAAATAAAAATTAGGATCAAATTGAGACCATTTGTAAATTTTGAAGATTAATTTTTTAAAATTATAACTAAATCGATATAATATATAAAATTTAAAAATTAAATTTATTATTATATTAATTTTTCAAGTCACTCTTTCGTTAGTACAATTAATAGAAATGGATCAAAAAATACAGTCTCAATGACAAAAAAGAAACAAATTCATAATTAAGTAAAAAAAGATAATAACCCATAGTTGGATCACATGTGGGTGTAGTTTACCCAAAAGTCATAGATGAAATGTGAAGATTGGATCTGCGAAGTACATCACCACATGTCCACATCCACACGTTACTATCACCCACTTTCAATGTGCTACGTCACTTCTAATTTTTGAAACGCGACCGTATCAAGTGTCCTTTCCCTCTCGTCTTTTGCTTTATTTTTCTTTCCGCCGTAAATCCACCATGGGATGCACCTTCATCTTTGTTTCATCGGCACACTGAAACCTTTATAATCTCCAAAGCTACGTCGTTTCTGAAGTCATGGGACAAGTCCTAGACAAATTCCATGGTAAGCTTTTTACTCTTCCTTTTAAATTTCCCTTTATCTGGAAACTTTGTTATTCAAAAGTTTATGATATTTGAAACCCAGAAGTCGATTATTTTAAATCATGGGAATTAAGGGCGCTTTTTTTTTTTTAATTATTTTAGTTTATATTCCATAGAAAGATATTCTCTTTTAGCCGTATCTTACTTTTGTAAAGACTATATTATATTTAAATTAAAAAGAAAGGGTCTAACTTTTTGTTTTCTATAGAAAATTTAAATTTCTAATTTTTATTGTTTTAAAAGTAAGGGTCAAATTAAGCTTTAATTATCGCTTTAGAGAAATGGGCATCTGGAATTATGATGGGTAGATGTTCATGTTGAGTGATTAGTTTGAACAAGTGTTTTTTCATGGCTTCTGCTTTCATTGATATTTACCGTGCTGGGTTGGATTTGATATTCTCTGGAAACTGTATTTTATTAGTATTGGGTTTAATGAGAGGAAGTAACGTTTCACTGTTTGTAGTGCTATAAGCGAGTATTTGATAGTTTAACACTTGTTTTTTGCAGGGAAGGAATGGAGAAAGAGACAGATTAGGAAAATCAGTGATAAGGTTTTTGAGCGTGTCAAAAATCAATCAGGAAGAGCTACTTTGACATTTGAAGATCTATATATCGCTGTCTTGCTGGTGTATAAGTGAGGAATTTTGCTTATACGTTCTATGTTTCATTTATTTCATAATCATGCAACGGTACATGTACTGTTAACCGCTTTCTATGTTAAATGCATCTTTAATTTATTCCTTCTGTAGTGATATTAATAAGCGTTTGCCTGGGCCGCACTTTGATCCACCCTCTAAGGACCAAATCAGATCAATGATGCAGGTAATCTACAACTCTTTCTTGAGAATATACATTATATACTTTACTCGGTTTAATTTGTCAAAATTTGATCTTCTTTACTTTACTAAAACTGAAGAGTTAGTCCCACTCGGTAAACACTATCGAATCTTGTTATAAAATCGTCGACTTACAAACTAGCAGTTCATAGATTTATATGCAAGTAAGCAAAACTCACCGGTTCAACAATTTATATATAATAAATTATAAAAATTAATAGTTCAAGTTCATGTATTTATCAACAATTACACTAATTTCTCAGTTTCTATAACATAGGTGAATTTCATAATTCGACCCAGTTTGATACAGTGAAAATGTTATGAATATGCTTGAGCAGCTTGCATTTGATATTCTGTATAATGTGTAATTGATTGACACGGTGTATCAGAGAACATAGCTAATGATCAATGGATGTCACTGCATGTTTACATGTTTTAAGAATAAAAGTTAATTATTTGAGTGCTTTTGGTAAAAGGAAGCTCCTCAAGTTTTAAAGGGTGCATTTGTGAAGGTTGATAGTCTGATAGGAAGGATGTCATTTTGTTAATCAATCTCGAGTCAATATTTCATTATCGAAAATAGTCTGAGGGGTGGACCCTCAACGAGTCTAGTATTTTCTTTGAATCGGATTTCATCTCTCAGCTCTACCGAAAGCCTGGTAGGTTTACAAAGCAGGAGCGCCTTGTATTGCATGAATAGGAAGAGGTCATTGCATGAGCGAGAAGAAGCCATGGTTGCCAAAGAACAAGTGCATGGCGCCATGGTTGCTGAAAAGCAATCTCATGGCAAGGCTCGAGCCCAAGACCTCTAGCATATAGAGTAGGGGTGAGCATTCGATTGAATCGAGTGAAAATTTCAAGTTAATCATGTTGACGTGTTCTATTTTATGATCGTAACGCGATTAAAATGAAATTTAAGTCGAGTTGAATCGAGTGAAATTAAAAAATTGAACATATCAAATTAAAATCTTGTTATAATATAATTAATTCAATGATAGAGAACATAAATTTGAAACCATATATATTTGAAAAAAATTTCAAAGCAAAATAAGAAAAAGAATACTTTAGTATGATAGATTTAAATCATTAATTTAACTTATTTAGGTCTCAAAATTATTGTTTTAGAAAAACTTTAACTTTATATATTCTTTAGAATTTTGGAATTTTTATAAATATTTTGAATTTTAAAATTATTTTGATTTTTTTTTGTAATTCTTGTTGAGAAATTAATTTGTTCATTTTCAAAATTAACGGGGATAGAAGGGGTATTTACACCAATTTTGTATTCAAATTGTTCAAATTGTAAGATTCAATTGGAACTTGAAACTCGAATTTTTTATTTGAGTTGACTCAAAAAAATCGAATAATTTGATTCGATTAATTTGAAATTCAAATTCTTTTAGATTTATCGAATTGAATCGAGTTTTACTCACCTTTAATATAGAGGGTTTTGAGGGAGCCATGGTACCATTTGAGCTAGCTTTTAAACATAGTGTCATGTGCTCGCTCTTTGGCGACCATTACTTCTGTCTGTTTACCCCTTTCATGGTGCTCACGCTTTGTAAATTTGCCAGGGCTCTCAAGGGAGGCAAAATCCTGATAGGAGATAAGACTTGTTGAGAGTCTGACCCTTTATGAAAAAATATGAGGTTTTTGTTTGATTCAGGATAACTGGAAGTATAAGGAAAGAAGAAAAAGGAAGAGTTCATATGCAATGTTCAATTTGGGATAATGCAAATTTTATATGTTTCAAATATTAATGTAGGCTCAGGTAACATATTGGAGCTGCTGCCATGTTCCATTCATTGTGTTGATTATCTTTGTTGATTCTATTCTAATGACCCAGGGATATAGATCCAAAGCCATGGGACATATTTGACTTAATTTCCTCTATGTTTTCTTTTCTCTAAAAAGTTTCATGGAAGAACATAATATCAACAATGGTTAAAGGCATAAAGCAGTTTGTTTGTTTACTACGCAGGAGTGTGACTTGAACCTTGACGGACAAATCAACCATGATGAATTTGTGAAATTCATTCAGAAGCTTACAACCGACACGTTGGTTGTCGTTAGTCAGGGACTGCTTGTCACTTTGGTTGTTGCTCCAACTGTAGCTATGGCGACAAAGAAGGCGACTGAGGGTGTTCCCGGTGTTGGAAAAGTGGTTCAAAAGTTGCCCAATTCAATTTATGCATCTCTTGTCACCCTCGCAATTGTTTGGTTTCAAACATCGCGCGAAGGGATTGAGTAGAGAATTCTTTCATCTTTTGTCTACTGTAAATGAGATAAAGATTATTGCTCGGTTTGTATAGAACAATATCCTGCAAGTTGGCTTAATAATCAGTAGGAGGAAATCTCTGAAACTCCATTAGAAGGATTTTATAACTTGTGATAATGCATATGATATTTGTTTCCCAATTTCTTATCAACTTAACCCTAGTTCATTTCTTGTTTGCATTTCTGGAAACCTAAACAAATAATCTCACAGAGAAAGGCTGAAAGGGAAATTCCCTTTGTGATTTGTTTTTGAGAAAATTTATTCCAAGTCTCAGTCCAGCACTTTGCATCTTGCATTAAACAAATGATAACACAAAATCGTTTCAACCCAAAATTTTTTGTTGGTGACAAATAATAGGCTTCAGTCCTGCACGTCACTGCCAAGTACAATCACTGGGAATTCAGCTGTTCTAGCTTAGCTTTTGCCTGATCAAGGTGTTCTGTCATACATTAACCAACAAAGATGGCAAACTATATCAGTCAGCCGTCTAATCCCCAAGTAAGGCTCATGCATTGACGAACAAAAAAAAAAAAAAAAAAAGAGGAAGATCCATTTCTTACTTTCCTCAGATGATGTTGCTTTTTGAATAGATGTGCGGAAAAATAAGTGACCATTTTTCTGATAGACAGTCTGCAGTTAAGAAAGAAAAACAAACACAGAAATATCATATCTCGTACATATTGAGCAGAATAAAAACTAGACAAAACATTCCCTTCATTAGATTAGTTTAGATGATTGGATCCCACATATTACAATTGTAATAAACCGAACAGCATACTTACTAGACTCTCGTAGAAAATATCTGTGTTCCACAATCAAAGAATAGAGTTGTTTCACAATTAAAAAAATGTATATAAGGAGTATCTTAAACCCATTTGATGCAGCTACAAAGAAACTGATTGTAGATTACAATTGCGGCTTATTTTCCACCTTCATCTATGCAAAATTGGTTTAACTCCACTACAACCAAAGAGCTCACGAATTGACGGAAAAAGGAAGTCAGAGATCAGTAGAATAAAGATGTGGCAACCGATAACTCATCGTCATTTGGTATTCTAAGAAAGTACATCATAAAGGTCTTGAATGCACTAACAGGTAAAGGAGTGGAAAGGCATACAATTGTCTGCTACATAGAGTGCTAATGGTTATATATAATCAGACAACACTATCATAATATTTGCCATCTCCTATATGCAAGAGTATTTTTGGTTTTGCAATCAGACACATCAATCTCTCATTGGAAAGCTACTCAATTCGTCAGGAATTTTTTGACTCCAGGAGATTCTCATAATATTTTCTAACCCGTACATGGACAGTAGAGGGAGGCATGCTTCTGTTCAAGCAAGTACTGCATCCCCTCGTGAATTTCTCAAAAAGCTACCATAGCCCACAGACTTATATAACCTAACAGACCCACCAGTGTGTAGAAAATAAGAAACTTTGGCCAGCTTCTCCATAATTACAAGAGATCTTTTCCTGATTTTGGAACTTGACTCCTAAGTTCTAGTGCCGAAAAATATGGTTAATCCAGAGCATCATCAATAGTGAGCTTGCTGATCCATGAATTTGGGACCAACATCATTTACAATATGCAGCAAAACAATCCTCGAATAATTTGTACAACTCCAGCATTTTCCCTGGCCCATTTTGCGCACAGCATATAAAGCAGTTCTTCTCACTTTATCTATCTCCATCATCTGACATTGGGAATGTTACAATCCAAGGTATTTCCTAATGCCAGATTGCAGTGATCAGCACTACCTAAAAACTCCCATCTGGATACTACCATAACAAAAAAAAAAAAGTGCCAGCCCCCATCCTACAGTGTATGTTCAATAAAGGGTAATTCTAGGCAGCAGACAATGTACCAATTACTTCAAATTCAAAGTTAGAGATGCTTAATCGTCTTGAATTTTCCAAGACATTCTATATGAACATATTCACAAACACAATTTATCAAGCTGTCACATTTGGAAACAGCTATTCATGGTTATCTATATAGCACCATAATTAAACTCGGGCACAATCAAGGAGTCCACAACAAACAAATATAATAATCAGCAGAATCCTACAAGTAATAGGAAAGATAAATAGAAAAATTCAAACTATGATTTCCATCAATAAGGGAAAAATGGGCAAAGCCAACTTAGCCAAGCTTCAATAAGTCTAGCTGAACTCCAGAGTACAAAATACTATACCATGAGAATTTCCAATGCCAATCAAACATTCTAACCGTTTCAAATTTCAGATTGAAGATTTCCCAGTTATAAGCATCCTTCAAATAAAGGGCATGTACAAGAACTAAAGGCAAAACTAAAAATTAAAAACAAAAACACAAAAATAAACTTTGCAGGGGATAAACTTGTAATCCTTATTAATTAGACAAGAAGAAATATAAGCAAGAAGAACAAAATAGAAAATTTTGAAAAAAAAGTACCCGCGAAGAAGAAAGACTGCCCAGCTCTGCTATGGCAACTTCATGGGTTCTTATCTGAAATAAATAAACAATCCCATGAATATAGAATCATAAGACAGAGAAAATTAAGAGGCAAAAAAAAAACCTGCTTGATTAAGTCGAGTTCAAGGTCTGAAGAAGCGGTGGTAGAAGAAATTGACGCCATGGGTTTCTTTGAATCAGTACGAACCGTTAAACTGATTCTTCTTGCGAGGTCTTAGTTCTTCTAGAATCCGGACTGACTTCTAGGATACTTCGTAAGTCCGAACTATCGATGGGCCGGGCCCTTAACAGACATTTTAGGCTCAAATCCAGCTTAATCTGGCGTAGGATTATCATCATCGTCGTTAGTAGAAGGGAAGAGGATTGAAACCCAAGAAGTTCAATTAGAATATACACATTTATATTTTATTATTTAATATTTCGTAATATATAAAATATTAAAAAGGCTTAATTCACAATTTAGCCCCTGAAGTAACCCATTTTCCTATTTTGATACTTAATTTTTTTGACCCATTTTGGTACCTAAAGTATCAATTCCATCTATTTTTTATCCATTTTGCAGTTGACGACTTAGGGGTAGAGTTCGACCGGATCGAATCGAATAGAATAAAAAAATTTTGAGTTAATCGAGTTGACAAATCATATTTTATCATCCTAACTCGATTTGAAATTTTCTCAAATTGAATCGAATCAAATATATTTGTTCGAGTTAAATTTTTAAAAAAATAACTTTTGGTCCTTGTAACCACTATCATCCACCGTAATCAAAATTGCTCACCGTAATCAAATTTGTTATTAACTTTCATCTCTTCATAATTTATTTATTAATCTTTTATATACGGGTTAACTTCTTTGCTTGTTTAGTTGTTTCAATTATTTTATGATTTTTGTCACTGTGTATTTTGAAATTAAAAAAAATATATTAAATATAAAAAATGTGATTGTAACGCCCTCTTACCCGAGACCGTCACCGGAATCGAGTTCGAGGTGTTACTAAACTTAGTTCATCATTTAAACAACTTTAGACCATTTATTTTAACTTTCGGAATAAGCTGTCCTTTTGCATCATGGTTGCTAAAAAAAAAATCATATCTCAAGTTACGAAACTCGAAATTTGAATCAGTAAATTTTCCCTGAAACTAGACTCATATATATATCTACTAATTTTTTTCTAGAATTTTTGGTTGGGCCAATTAGTACAGTTTATTAGTTAAAGTTACCCCTGTTTTAGAACTTGACTGCACTGACCTCTGCTTACTACGAACCACTTTTCTCTCTGTAAAAAATTTATAAGACTATACCGTTTGTTTCTATTAAAACTAGACTCAATAAGGATTCTGTACATATACAGTATACATCCTAATTATTTTTTTACAATTTATGGTGAATTCCCAAAGTTTGAACAGGGGATCCAGAAATTGCTCTGGCCCTGTCTCACTAAAACTCAAATATCTCATCATATATAACTCCTTTACCTGTTTCGCTTCTTCCATATGAAAGTAGACACAGTAAGCTTTAATTCCATATTTGATTCATCACCTAATTCGGTTTCTGCTATTTTTAGTGATTTTTCAAACTCATGTCATTGTTACTGTAATGTTCTATTTTATGGCAAATTTCATCTTTTTATGAATTTTCATGAACTACATAACATATTAGTCTCACATAGCATCCAACATTATCTAGGCTAGTCATTCCAATGACTAATCATTACCAAGCATTTTCTTAACCAAACCACAACCATATCATAAGATTATTTACACAAAATAAGAACATTGCTATACATGCCATACTTAAGTTATACAAGCCATTTTACCAAAAAGTCCTTCGGATAGTGTGATCGAGCCTTCGACCTATCCCGATTCCTGAGCCGGCTTATCCAACACTACAATGAATGGAAAAGAGGGAGTAAGCATAAATGCTTAGTAAGTCCATATGCAAATAACGAGTAACATAACAAAGCAATTATACCAAACAGCAATAGCATGTTATCACCAAGACATATTCCACATTTCTAGCCATCATGTATCAAGTTTCAACCCGAGGGCTAAGTACATACCTGTCCAAAGTGTGCCTTTTGCGACACTTACCAAAATATCATTTGCATCTCAAGCATTCTTCCATTTCGCTAAAATTTTACCCGTTGAGCACATCGGAATATAACCCGGATACATGAATAATTTGCACATAAGTGCCACATATGTAATCAAGCGACCATGTAACCTGCCCATAAGCAAACTCGGACTCAACTCAATGAGCTCGGGCGTTCGCATCCCATAAGTGAACTCGGACTCAACTCAACGAGCTCGGATGCCTAGTTACATCTCACGAACTCGGACTCAACTTAACGAGTTCGGACATTCGCATCCATAAGTGAACTCGGACTCAACTCAACGAGTTCGGATGCCCAACCATCCTAGTGACATGTCACTTGTATCCTAATCTATTCCCGAGGTTCAAACGGGATTTTCCTCAATCACATATCCTTGCCGTCTTCCACAGAATACCGAAACCAATACTCGGTAGCAATTTATTTTTAACAAGTAGCACACATAATTTGCATATTATTCGATAATAACCACAAAGCATATATTTCATGATAAAAATCAGCATATCATATAAATAACATCAATTAACTTAAAAATAACAATTATGTTAACTTATTTACACATTAACTTACCTCGGTACAAAATATAGCAATTTTGCAATTTAGTCCACAATCTTTTCCTTTCCTCGATCAAGGTTGATTCCACGTCTTTCTTGATCTAAAATAACACATTTAACTTATTTAATACTCACATTTATCAAAATAGTCCTAAATTCAAATTTTGGAAAAATTACAATTTTGCCCCTAAACTTTTACGTATTTACACTTTTGCCCCAAAGCTCGGAAATTAAATTTTATTTCAAATTCTTATGTTTTAGGACATGCTGATCATTTATTTGCTATTAGCAAGCTCAAATTCCCACTATAACACATACTTATGAACAATATGTACTTTTACCGATTAAGCCGTTTTGTTCGTTTTTACTTAAAATCGAGTAGCACAAGTTGTCTAACATAATTTAAAACCTCATATTCTATCATAAAACATCAAAATACACAAATTTCACCTATGGGTATTTTTTCAAATATGAACCCTAACTTAAATTATTGCTAACATAAACTTTATCGAGTTACCGGGACTACGAAAACGTAAAGAACATTAAAAACGGGGCTTGGAATCACTTACTATGGAGCTTGGAAGCTTGAAACAAACCCTAGCTATGGAGAACCTTTGAAATTTCGTGGTAATGACGAAGATGATCAATTTTGTGTTATTTTTCCCTTTTTATTTCATGTTAATATCCAAATGACCAAAATGCCCCCTTACTAAACTTTCAAAAATTCCATCCATGTCCAAATTTTGTCCATGAACTTAAAATTGGCCAAATTTACTATTTAAGACTTCCTAATTAATATTTCAAAGCAATTTCATACTAGAAACTTCTAGAATGCAAGTTTTGCAGCTTATTCGATTTAGTCCCTAATTTTAAATTAAGCACTTTACGCATAGAATTTCTTCACGAAATTTTCACACAATCATGCAATCATATCATAAACCTCAAAATAATTATAAAATAATTATTTCTACCTCAGATTTGTGATCACGAAACCACTATTCCGATTAGGCCCTAATTCGGGATATTACAGTGATTTTTTTTAAAGATAAAATGTAAAATTGATACCAACATAAAATTTTAACACGAATATTTTATAGCATCATCAATAATTCAATTTTAACAGAATTTTATAAACATTTAATATGATTAAACAATTCAATAATATAAATAGTGCAAAATGTGAAATTTAATTTAATAATATAAATAGTATATATAAATGAAATTATTACTATTTAGGTTTAGGGATTTTTTTGGATGATTTTTTATTTAAGGGTAAAGGGTGAAAAGTAAAAATTTAGGGGGAAAATAAAAAATTTTGAGGGTTGGGAGAGTAAAATTTTGGGAGGAAAGTAAATGGAAGAAAATATTCAAAAAAAATTGGGGGGGGGGGATGGGTTTGGGGGAGATGGGGGTTGGATGGGAGGGAAATAAAAGTTTTGGGAGAAAGTAAAAATATTGGAGGGTTTGAGGTAAAAATGTAAAATATTATAGTTTGGGATTTGGTTTATTTGAATTATTGGAGTTATTTGAATTCAAAAATTAAACTTGATTCAAACTCGAAATTCAAAAAAAAAGATGCAAGTTGACTCGAATAACTCGATCTGTTTAACTCGAAATTTCAAAAAAAAAGGAGTCGAATCGAGTTTTCTTCACCCATAGTTAATGTTAAACAAAATCTGTTAGGCAACTTTGGCCAATGGAAAAGAACTACGTGACATGTTTTGACTAGTAAAAAAATGTCATGTGACAATTAGATTTATTTAAAATAAAAAATTAAAATTAAAAATAAAAAATTATAATATTAAATATTTCAATATTAAAAAACACTATTAACTTTGACTAATCATTGATCGACCACGTGACGCTATTAGAACATGCTACATGTCTTTTTTTAATAAAAAATTAATATTACATATATTATATTAATTTTAAATTATAAAAAATCATATATATTATATAAAAATAAATTAAAAATATTTTTTTTAAAATTATAAAATATAATTATAAATTTTAAATAGTAAAAATAACATATATAAATTAAAAAATGTTATAAAAATTAAAAAAAATTTAAATTTCAAGTAATTGCAGAAAAGGAAATTTAAATTTAAATTTAAATATCTTTTAGAATTTTATAATTGCATATTTTATAATTTCATAAATAATTATTTTTTACAATTTTTTTTACATTTTTTGTAATAATATTATCAATTTCTAATAATTTCTTTTCAATTATTGTATTTTTTGTAAATTTTATTTTTATATATTTTTTTATAATTTATATATTTTTTTAAATTTTATATATTTATTTTCATTTTGTATATTTTTTAATATTGATATTCATTTAATAAAAGAAAATATATGTTTTTTACATCAAGATATCACGTGATGTTTTGTGATTGGCTATAAGATTTCTGTTGACGTCTATTAAAAAATAGACTAAAAAAATATAAGAGAGGCATACTTAGACTTGTTAATTAATCGGGCTATCTAGTTCGGTCCAAAAGTTCGCCCGAAAAGTAGGAGGATTTGGGAAAAAATATAGGCCTAAAAAATAGACTTGGGTAAAAAAAATAAGACTCATTTAAAAAATGGGTCGAGCATTGGGTAAAGCATTTTTTGCCCAGGCCCAGGCCCAGGCTCAGCCCGGACCGATTTCACAAAAGGACAAAAAGAGCTACTATTTTTTGTTGTTTTGATGCTATTTTCTTGTTCTTTTTTCCGTATTTTGCTACCATTTCACTATTATGTTACTACTATTTTGTTGTTATTGTTTAAATATTGTATAACACTTGTTTTATTGTTAACTTCATTATTATTTTAGAGGTATTGACTTGTTAAGTTGCATCTATATTAGTATTATTTAAGTATACATATTTTTTAAAATTTATTTTCAATTTGTTGGGAAATATTTATTTTAATGTTTTAGTATTTTTGATAGATTATATATATTTAAAAATTATATAAAAGATAATATAAAAAATTAATACTGGTGGGTCGACCCGAGCCTGAGTTTTAGCATTTTTATTTCCGTCGGGTTTGAACAAAATTTTAGGCTCACTTTTTAGGCCGAGCCTAAATTTTTAGTTGGGCCCAGCCCAACCCATGAACACCTCTTGGCATACTTTAGGGATCAAATTGAGAAGTGAGAATACTTTAAATACTAATTTAGAAAAAGATAAATTTAGATACTAAAATAGAAAAACGAGTAAATTTTAAAAATCAAATTGTAAATTAAAGTCTTTCAAATTATAATTAAATAACTATACAATAAAAAAATATATCCATATACTGTTAATATTAAATAACATAGAAAATACCCCCTCCACTCTGCCGTCCCTCTCGTCTCCCCCACCGTTCCCCTTCCCCCTCCCCCTACCGTCGGCTTCCAAATTCTTCTCTTCTTCCTCATGGCTCCTGCACCAATACCATTGAAAATATTGATTCAGCTCCCGTTTTGTACGAAAGAGAAGCTGAGCACAGTTAAGTATAGAAATTTAAACAGGTTAGGAATTACAACTGATTTTATTTTTATCTTTTTCAATTTAGTCTCACCTGTAAAAAGCGTGCGTACAGGTTTTTGTATCTAAACTACTTTCTTGTAAATTATTATGGCTTAAACTTAACTGTGAACAAAGTTTCCTACTTTGTCATGTTTCTTTTCATAATCCTACATTGACATTATTATCGTTACAAAACTTAATGGAAACGAAATGAGTATAAAATGTTTCTTTTTTTCAAGTTGCTTGGTACCTGTGAAAGAGGGAAAGAGAGAGGGACGGTGGGGTGGGATATTTCTTTTTATTTTATTAAATATTAGTATAATTATTTTTATTTAATATCAATATTATATAATATAAAATTTTATTTAATTATATTTTAATAAGGTTATAATTTTTTTTGATTGACTGAGATGATTATTTTCTTAACAGATATAACTGTAGGACTAACTTGCAGAATAAAATTTAAATACTTGATTCGACCAAAAAATTTAAATTTAAATTTACTTATTGAATTAATCTCTAATACAAATCACTAATCTAACGATAAAAATAATTACATTTGGAAAATGATTATTTTGCCAATTTTTGTAATGTCATTTTTTTTTTTTAAGCAAGATGCACAAAAATGGGGAAAACCAAAAGGAAAACAAAACAAGGAGACCCTAAGAAAATACTACTGCTCCTACCCTTTCACATCAATGACACATGTCATTCAAAGAAATGAATGAAATGGGCGGTGCACTGGGAAACTAAAGCACTAGCACCGTACCCTAAAACTAAAAATTAAATCTTGAAAACAAAATAAATCAATTTGAAATTTAAAGCCCTTTGGTTTTCTTTTGAAAACATAATTCCCTTTCTTGCATCGGAGAAAACCTTCAGAATGGCATTGATCTGTAAGAAAAAAAATTTGCTGGCTCTTCTATCAATCAACAACCCCTCTAAGATTCTGAGTTCATCGGAGCCTATTATATTCCTTCGGACTCAGGTACAACGAAATCCAAACTGTTTATCCTTCACGAAAACCCTGCATGTCTTTGAGGATTAAATGTTCGATCTCTGTTGGAACTTCCTCTACCCAGTAGGTCGGAGAATCGTACTGTTGTCCATAAAATGATATTCTGTGCGCCGCCCCATTCGCTGATCAGAAAGTGTGCCGAAAAGATATGTTTCGAAATCTTGAATATCTATTTTTTTTTCTTTTATAATGTTTGCTATCTCTGACCTGTCATGTGTTCGTCGTTCAGTTTTTTGACCACTGTCAGAGTATCTCCTTCAACACATATATCTTGAAAACCAAGTTCCTCTGCGAAAGTGACTGCTTGTAGACAAGCCCATGCCTCGGCCGTGGTAGACTCCCGTACATTTTGCCATTGGTGAGTACAAGCTCCCATTACAAAGCCCTCGTTGTTTCTTATTATAACCCCTCATGTTGCCCCTTTTAAAAGTTTCTGAAAAGATGCATCAAAGTTGACTTTGACTTGATCTCCCTCCGGGGGTCTCCATGTGTCATTTTTATTCCTTTGTAAAAACTCTGTGATTCCTTCTGTTTGTGATATCTCTATGGTATAATTTCTAACGAAACTTGCTATTTCCTGTGCTTTATTTAAAATGCCTTCATGTATAAATTTGTTTCTGCTAAACCAAATTGACCAAAAGGCTACAGCTATAGTAACACAGAGTTGTGAACTTTTGTCGCCTAATTCCGTTACTAACCATTTTTTCCAATCATTTTCCGTGTTTCTGTTTGAAAGTGTAACCTCAAGCTCCTGGAGAACTTGTTTTGTCAACTTGCAATCTCTAAAACGGTGGGCCACTGTTTCATCCTCCTCTTTGCAGATCGGGCAATTCGCCTTTGTCCTTAATCTCCTTATTTTTAGGTTGCTAAGAGTGGGTAGAAAATTATTAGTGATTCTCCATAAATTTATTCTTACCTTGCTAGGAATTTTGAGACCCAATAAGGTTGTAAAATAATTTTTTGTAGCTTCATCGTGTATTGTATTATGATTTCCTAGCTGGTGTAGACCACTTGTAATTTGCCATTTGTACCCACTTTTTACTTTGTAATTACCCGAATTGTCTCCTCTCTATACTAGTTCGTCTGATTGCATGCTGTCAACTAGAGGAATTGATGTTATTTGTTCCGCTTGTTCTTCACCGTACAGCTTTGTGACAGCTTCAGAATTCCAGGTATTTTCTTCCTTAATTAAATCAGACTGTTGTGAAATTTATATTGATGTTCTGAACCTCAATTCTTCCGTTCCAGGTTTTGGCAGCCATACATCACTCCAAATGTTAACTGATTCTCCATTCCCGATTCTCCATACCGTCCCTTGTTGTAAAAAGGTACGTGCTCCCCATATGCTACGCCAGTTATAAGAGGGGTACGCACCTAAATTTGCGTTCATAAAATCTCCTTAAGGATAGTACTTAGCCCTCATAACCTGTGCCAATAAACTGTTTGGGTTGACTGTTAGTTCCCATCCCTGTTTTGCTAACAGGGCTAAATTGAACTTTGCTAAATCCCTAAACCCCATCCCCCGTTGCATTTTCGGGATGCACATATCCAACCAATTCTTCCAATGGATGCTTTTATTTGTCTTCAAATTGCGCCACCAAAATTTGCTCATTAAACTTTCTAACTCACGATATAAAGATACCTGTAATAAGAAACACTGCATGGTATAAATCGGTATTGCTTGTAAAACTAATTTAATGAACACTTTCCCACCAATAGACAGATTTCGAACGCTCCAACTTTCAATTTTTCTCATAAAATTTTATTTTAATTCAACAAAAGCATTCATTTTTCGTCTTCCAACCATTGTTTGAAGACCAAGGTGTTTCTCAGGGTTATTTGCAATTCGGACTCTCAAGATCTCCCCTACTTTACTTTTAACTCCCTCATTCGTATTATTGCTAAAATAGATTAAAGATTTATCAAAATTTACAAGCTGACCTGATGAATCTTCGTACTCTTTTATTACAATTTTTATTGCCTCTGCCCTTTCTAATAATGCTTTTACAAAGAGAATGCCGTCATCTGCAAAAAAAGTAAATGATTTATTGATGGTTCTCTTCCTATCTTTGCTCCTTCGATCTTTTTTTTTTTTTTTTTCCCTTTTTGGGATATTCAATAACTTCGAAAAACTTTTTGCGCATATTAAGAACAAATAAGGGCTAATGGGATCTCCTTGTCTTAACCCCCTTGTAGGCTTGAAATCTTGCCCTTGAACTCCATTCAATAATACTGAGTATGATTCACTAAAAACGCATCTCATCACTAATGTGATCCATTCTTCACAAAAGCCTAAATGGCGCATCACATTCTTGACAAACATTCATTCCACTTTATTTTAGGTAGATCCTTTCGCATTTTTTCCTTTTTTCTTGAACAAATGTAGAATTTCGTATGCAATCAAATTATTGTTAGTGATTTACCTTCCTGGTAAAAAGCCCCTTGTGATTCATCAATGCAAATATCAAGGACTTTCCTGAATCTATTTACCATTGTTTTAGAAATTATTTTATAAATTACGTTGCTCAGACTAGTAGGCCTAAATTGGCTCATATTTTTTGGTGACTCTATTTTTGGAATGAGAACAATGTTGGTTCCGTTAATCTGTTTAATGTCTTTGCCTCTGTTTAATACTTCTAGACAGAAACTTGTGACATCTTCCCTAACAATATGCCAACATTTTTTATAAAAAAACACTGGATATCTGTCCTTTCCTGAAGCTCTTAACGGAGCCTTTGATTTTAAAGCTTCCATCACTTCCTCTTCCTTGAACCTAACTTTAGCTTCTTCATTTATCCTTTCTTCGTTTATCCTTTTTGTAATGCATGGACGTATCTCCTCTCTCAATCTTTCGCAATTTTGCACTTGTTTTGAAGTAAAAAGATCACGAAAGTAGTTTGTTGCCAACTCATTCAATTCTTTTTCTCCTGTTAGCCACTTACCATTTCCATCTTCCAAACACGAAAGAAGTGTTACGATCACCCATACGGAGTCAATTTGCTCTTGCTCATTGCTCCCAATATCTCTTCTTTGTTTGCTTTCATATTTAGCTAGTTTTACTTACATAATTTGTGCCAATCTTGCCTCATTAGGATCTTCCTCATCCAACTTTTTTAATCTCATGTTAAATTCTTCTCTTCGTTTAGTGCATCTCCAATTGGTGGTCTTTGCCCAACTCTTTAATTTTCTTCCTAAATCCTCTAGTTTTTCCATAAGTCCTTTTTCAGTTGAAATCCATTCCTGTTTAACTTGATCTGCAAATTCTTTTTCTAAAGCCCAATTGGCGCTAAATTTGAATGCGACATTTCTTTATACCGACAATGCCCTTCTGCTTTCCATTGTGTAGACCATAATTGAACAACGGTCTGAAAAGCTACGAGTTAAATGATAAACCGAATATTCTGGGAAGCAACTCTACCATGTTGGAATAGCGACACCTCTGTCTAATCTTTCCCCAATGTTATTCTCTAGCAATCTTCCCCTTTTCCATGTGAACTATTGTCTTGAGAAGCCCAAATCACTCAATTCACATTCCTCTAGAGCCTCCTTAAAGGCTAACATTTGATGTTCCTCTCTTGCTCGCCCTCCTTTTTTTTCAAACGAGAACATGACTTCATTAAAATCTCCCATTACCAGCCATGGCAAATTACTTTTTTTTCAACATTTTGATTAATTTACACGACTTCTTTCTTAAGTTTTGAATTGGGGAGCCATAGAATCCTGTGAACCTCCAAAAATCATCTCCCTTCTCTGTAGCAACTTCAACATAAATATGAGACTTTGAGAAGCTTTTCACATTGACAGTTAGATCACCCTTCGACCCAAGCAATAGTCCTCTTGTACCTTCAGTACTAACGTCAATTCCATTCTCGAATCCACATTTAACTTCTTATTTTTTCCGTACTTCTTGCATTGACCTGTCTCTATAAGAAACAAAAGTTGAGGCTGAGACTGTCCTACTCTATTCTTGAGATGTCTTACTGTTTGTGGTTGGCCCAGGCTACGGACATTTCGGACATTTCAACTTAAGATTTTTATTGTGACTGGTCGACTTGCTTGCTAGTGGCCATCGATATTTCATATTCAGAGTTTGTAATCATCAAAGTGTTATTGTTTGCATTTTCCACTGCTTGTGTTCTTCGGCTTTTTTTCCTATCCTTAAAGCCCATTGGATTATCTTTTAGGCTTAAGATTACATCTTTTGTATACTCGAGTTCTAAATCAACAAATGTTCTGTGTCCACCATTAACACTCTCAGTCCCCTCTTTCCTTACACTTCTAGTTGGATTTATTTGTGCGAATCTTCCTTTTGCCTTACGATCTTGCTCAATTATTAACTATTCAACCTTATTATTTCCTCTGAGGTCCTCGCTGTAAACTCTGTTTCTTTCAACCATGTTTGGTTCTTCTCTCAGCCATTTGCGCGTCACTGGTGTTGCCCTTTTAGGAGGAGTTCGTAAAGTTATATCCCATCCAAATTCTCTTTCTTTAGCCCCTAGAGTTAATCGAATTGGACAAAAATTCTCTCCATGCCCTAATCTCCCACAAAGAAAACAAAACAAAGAAAGTTTCTCGTATTGAGAAGTTGCGTACGTTGTCTTATCATGGCCGTATATTATTCGCTTCTTTCTTCTTAAAGGGGATCAAACATGTCATTTCCTCTTACATAAAACTCGGATGTATATTATGAATTTAAACCTAAAAATTTGTATAATAAATCGATACCTGTAACGGATCTTCGCCCTTCATTAGCCTATGAAATATTATCAAGTGCCTGTTAAAAAACCAAGGTATACCGTCAACTACCCTCAGTATATCTATCTCATTGTAGAACCTGAAAAAGATTCTCTTATCTTCGATTTCTGTTATTGCAACTCCCTCAATGGGATGCCACAACTCTGCTAACACATTCTTCATTGATGGAAAGTGAATTGCACTTTCTGTAAGCACCCTTCCCACCCGACAATACCTAAAATCTTCAATTTCCTCTTCTTCTTGACCATAAACCGTCTCGTCTTCTTCATCTACCAGATTTAGGTTTGCTAGTTCATCTTCCATATTCATTGATTTTTGTTTAGATTGGATTTTGGATAATTTTAATCGCGATGGTAAACAAAATTACTGATTTTTCTTTTTTGTCCTTTCTTATTGTTATTTTTATATCATAACCCTGACTTTCAATAAGGGAAATGGTGATACAATCCACAGTATTTGTGAACCCGGTAGACGTTTCGGAGGAGAAATCTTGCTATTATTTAGGTGATCTTGATTACACAATCAAAATTTATAAGAAATATTGATTACTTGTTGATAACCTGACTTGTTTAGAAAGATTGGAGATACACTCCTCCAAGAACTGCAATTACAGCAGACTCGCGAAAGACCTATTTTGTAATGTCATTTTTAGAGTATTACAACTAAGATGCACATCGTAATATAGTACAATACTTGTACCATACTTTGACTGTCTTCAATTTAGCGATTTTTAAAAAAGAAATTGGGATTAGCTTAACACGAATTACTATTTAATAATATATTTATACTCTGTTTGTTCAATGAAAATTGTTTCCAAAAATGATTTTTGTGAAATAGAGCACTTTTTTTGAAAAATTAATGTTTTCTAAATAATTTAATGTAAAATATTTTTCGTTAACAATTGTTTTTTGGTTATGAATATCTTATTAAGGGGAGGCTTATCATGATCAAGATAAAATTTTGAGGTACTTTAAATTCTAATAGTTATTAGAATTAGATCTCTACTTCTTTTATACTTCTTATGCCTATAAATAGATACTTTAATGAAGTATTGTAATCATCCATTTTAATCAATGAAGTACATTTTCTATTACATTCATTTTTTTTCTTTATTCTCTCCATCTCTATTTATTTTATAACACATTATTAGCACGATGATTTTTTATTTTTTCAAAAATTTTCGAAGTTGTCCCACAAAACAAATTCTTTTTCAACTTAAATTTTCACCCTTACAACTTCATCTTGGGGATGTTGAAAGATTCAATTTCAGAATGAATTATGGTTCTTATTCTCGATTTTTGATTTATTGTACAAATATGGGTAAAGTATAGAGTTGGTAAGAAACTTTTATATTTTGACCATATTTTCTTTTTCAATTAAGGTATGACTACTATTAATTTTTTATTTGACATAAATTTCATATTCTGATGATATTTGATTTTGTCTTTTTAGGTTAAATTTTTTTATGTAAAAGACATAATTATTGATTAGATATGTTTGCTATTAATATGATATTTTTTTTATTTTTTAACTAAGTTATATTATGCATAATATTTTTATGTTTAAACTTTTTTTTTCTTGTTTTTTATTCTCGAAACTTTATTAAAATTATGGTGAAAAGTGTTATTAACCTACCATTGTTGATTAAAAGGAATTTTGATAGGATCTATTTAGTCTTATTAACTTGCTAATATTGAATGATTGTATGATATCTTTTAAATTGAACTTATAAATATTTTATTAGAGCAATAGAAGATTTTATAACATATATGTGATATTGAAATTTGATACAATATGATCAGATAATTTTCAAGCATCATACACAAAAAATTTGATTATTTATTAAATGATTTTTACTATTAGATTGTAAATGTTATTACAAAAACAAAGTTGTTTTACTACTTGTAATAGTGCTCGTGATAATAGTCAAGGTGATGACAATATTGTTAGAGATTTTCAGGTATATTTTATTATATTTTATTTATTATATCATGTTTATTATAATTGGAGACTAATCATGTAATAACCCGTTTTCAGTGAAATCAGAATAATGGTTTTGGGACTACAAATCCGACATTAAAAAATTTATTTTATTATTATTTTATGGTATGCAATAGGTTAGTAGTGTTGTATAAAAATTTCGTGAAGAAATTTTATTGTTTGCATGCTTAATTTGATAAAAAGGACTAAATCGCTAAAGTGCAAAATTGGTGTTCCATTAGAAAAACAGTGTCAATTTGATATGAAATTGAAACATTAGAGGCCTTAAGTGGTAAATAGACCATTAAAATTAATAGTGGACAAGTTTGGACATTATTAATGGGATTTAGGGTGTGTTCTTCATTGCTTTTGGGATGAATTTTTCTCCAAAAAGTGTTTTTCTCTGAAAAGCAATGAAGAACAGCTATCATTGGGGCAATTTTTTTAACTTAATTTAAGTACTTTTTTAGAGATGAAAAAGCAGTAAATTTTAGCTTTTCCAAGCCCAAAGTCCATTTAGTTGGTATTTTACCGTTTTAACCTTACACATTTTTTCTCCTTCACGTTAGAACTTTTTTTCCCTTTTTTCTTTGTCTGAACTTTACCTTCTTTGTTCTTCTTCTCTTCTCCATCGGTGAGTATCTTTTTCTTCTCTTCTTCTTTTAATTGTTCATTATGCTTTAGTTTTTATTTTCTGATTGTTTGATTTTATGAAATAATTATGAAATAATATACTCTAATTTTTTCACATTTCTTTCAGCTTTTCTTTTTTGCTTTTACCCATTTTCATCTGGTTCTTTGTTCCTCTTCTCTTCTCCACCGGTGAGTTTATCTTTTTCTTCTCTTCTTCTTCTAATTGTTCATTATGCTTTTGTTTTTATTTTCTGCACTGCCACTGGTACAGTAAGGGCAATTGAATGGTGTGTTTACTCCCAACACCCTAGGCATTTAAGCAAAAAATCAATCTTGGGTGCACATAAATAATACCAACATCTAATCAAGTCTCAGATGGTAATAAGATGCAGAGAGTGCAATTCTTAAAACTCCCAATACATTTGTAGTGTATGCTCTCTCTATGGTTATCACAATCAATTTTGCATGGCTGGTAGTTGATAACTCTATCAACCTTTCGAACATCCATTAGCTTTGCTTTGTTATCAGTAGCTCTTGATCTTGCCTGCTCGGTGATGGCGGTGGCGGTAAGAAGGGCAGCTATTTTTTGTCAAGTTTCAGGAGCCCAGCAATGTGCTTCTTCCCCTTCTTATGAGTTTCCATTACCACTTCAGAATGCGCACCAATTAAACAGATGTCATACCAAACTTAAATTTCTTCTTTTTGCTAAGTTTTGGTGTCATCTCCACCTCATCCGTTTGTTCTTTCTCGAAGAAATCTACATATTTCTTCTCTGTAAACCTTTCTTCCGCCTTCTCTCCCTTGCTCAGCAGCTCATCCTTTTCATTTTAATTTGAGAGCCCGAGTTTCTTTTGCATTGTTATGGTCTTGGTACTGTTATTGGAACTCTTCTCCAGTATGTTAGCTCTTAGTCTTGCTTCGTTAACCTTGTGCTTCTTACCTTGAAGGTGTTCAGTGAAACCTTTCTCGCTTGCGGTGCTGACTCGACAAATAGCACAACTTCACTCGTCATGCTGTTTCCCCTTCGAGCTAATTGAAGGCAGAGGTAGTTCACCGGTTCCTTCTAGAGCTGATGCTTTTCGCTTTACTCCAACAACACGACTAGGATCAGGCTTTTCCTGCAACACAACACTCAGAGAAGAATATGTGACCAGAAAGTTGTGATGATAATCAATTATATAATAGTCAATCTCTCTACTTTCTGCCTTTGCTAACATCTTACATGTAACCGAATCTGTCAAAAAAAAGCAACATAGACCTCAAACATAAGTCATCAATGTTGGTGGGTTGATTTGATACTTATATTTGCTTTCAACAAATTATAAAAATAATTTTATAAAATAAATTTATAATCCATAATTTTATAATTTTATTATCAAATTATAAGCCATCAATGGTAGAATTAAGCAGTACAAAGAAATTGATTCATGTGTTTTGCATCAATTAGGTATACTTACCCTTGCATGAAAGTAAAAGTTTATAAGTGAATCCAATGAAGACCTCTCGTAATAATATTGTTAAAATTTTTTACTATCTTTCCTGATTTGATAAAGTTATGGAAAAATATAAATTGATAAATTTCGTTTTAGTAAAAACTATAATTTGATATATTTATAGACTGATTTTCTTTTCTCTTTGAAAACTCTTGTTCCTACTTTTCCTAGGGTTAAGTACCTTTCTGTTATGTAAGAGTGAGTAATTCTTGTTTATTAGAAATTATAAAGATTTGTATGAAGTGTATCTGAAGTTGTTAAATTACAGCCACCTTAAATATATTAATTAAAAACACATGCACACATGCATGTGGAAGACAATAACACTGCTATGGATGCAATAATTGGCAACACCCGAACCTAATTGATTTGGTTAACAGAAACCTGCTTAATTGCCTCTTCTTCTTTTCTTTTTTTTTTCTTTTAAGAATTTATGGGTTGTTTTTTCATTTTAAAATATTCTTTCATATGGAATGGGGAAGGTACCAATGAATGGAAAAGATGAGACGAACATGGTCGTTTTCCATCTCGCATTGCTCCATTATTATATTATTATTTTTCATTGATATAGTAGAAAAAACTATCCTTTTTCCTGCATTATAGAGTAGGGGGCCATCCTCTGTTTTTGTCAATAATAAATCCAACAGTAGAAGCCAATTCAATACAAGCACGTGTTTCCTCGAAAGCAAGACAAACATTTATTTAGATTTAATTATATGTTGTTTTCACAATTTTTAAAAGGAACTCACTTTTCCACAATTTTTTTTTTAAATTATAGTTTTTAGGTTCTTGTATGCATTTTAAGAATAATATGTGTCTCAATTTTTAATATAGTTTTGTAAATAATTAATAGCAATATTAATGTTTCTTTGCTTCTTTTTTTTTTCTTTTTAAGTGTTGGAAGCTAAAGAAGGAACAATTTCCGTTGCCTCTGCTTCTCCTGGTCATCAACAAGGTAATTGCCTCTACTTCTCCTGCTCTCCTATTGTTTTAGTTTAGTATTGGAGATTTACTTCCTTCAATACACATATCTTATAGTTTATTTTTTTAGCTGTAATAGTTTATAGATCAGATGATGTTTATGATCTGGTAATTGCTTGGATATGCTGTGCTAATTTTCTTAAGATATTATCTTGATTTTGATACACATGTAAAAAAATATACTTATGTCACATTTGATTTTCTTAATTGCTTTACTGGTTGAAACGAATCTGTTCGTATACACAATAGACGAGTACTTTGGCGGTTGAAGTTAGTGGTGAAAAAGTGAAAGCAATGTGGGATAAGAGATTGACAGAAATATTTTGTGATATTTGTATTAAAGAGATATTGAAAGGCAATAGGCCTGATACTCATTTCACAAAAGACGGATGGTTGAAAATAATGACCAACTTTGAGAAAGAAGCAGGTAAGGTTTTTACACAAAAACAACTTAAAAATAGGTGGGATGCCCTAAAAAAAGAATGGAAAGCTTGGAAGAAACTTAAAGGCGAAGATACTGGTCTAGGGTGGAATCCTATAAAAAGAACCATTGATGCATCGGATGATTGGTGGGAGAGTAGGCTAAAGGTACATTAATAGTTTCGAATATTTTTGTTTTTATCTTATTTATGAGATTATTGATAATTACTGTTATTAAACTATCATTTTATATGTAGGTTGTGCCTGAAGCTCAAAAATTTAGAACATCAGGCATTGATCCTGAATTCGAAGGGAAGTTGGACCAAATGTTCATAGGGATAGTTGCAATAGGTGATAAAGCATGGGCACCTTCTTCTGGTACACTTAGTAGTGATTTTTTTGAGGATGTTAACAATGAAATACTTGAAGAGGATGAAGAAGAAAATGTGAGAAATGATGTTCATATTTTAAATGATTTCACATTTCAAATGATGTTCATATTTCAAATGATGTTCAAATTGATGGAGACGGTAAAAAAAGAAAAAACCCTGAGATATCAAGTTCACAATTTAAAACTGGAAGAAAGAAATCCTCAAAGCAAATTGGAGGGGCTGCAAGATTGTCAAGTTAAATACAAAAATTATGCAATACAATTGACAATATGACTCAAGCCACATCTAGTTTGACTCCTGTTATTGATCCATATGGTATTCCACAAGCAATTAAAGTGCTTGACAGCATGTCGGAAGAAGTTTCAGAAGCTAGTCCGCTATACTTTTTTGCAATTAAATTATTGCTCAATAAGGATAAGCGAATTATGTTTCTATCAATTAATCCCAAGATTAGAGCTTTGTGGCTTAAGACGGAAATGGAGGATAGTTAAAATTTTTTTGATCTTCTAGGGTTCAGAGATATCTATTATGTGACTAAACAACAATGCTAAACTAGTTTTATCAATAGTTATTTATGTTTGGTATTTGGATATTGAATTTATGTTCTACTTATTTATGTGTAATCTAGTTTTATCAATGGTTGTTTATGTTTGGTAGTTGGATATTGAATTTATGTTCTACTTATTTATGTGTAATCTAGTTTTATTAACAGTTGTTTATGTTTGGTCTTTGGGATATTGAATTTATGTTCTACTTATTTATACTAAATTAGTTTTATCAATAGTTGTTTATATATGATTTTGGATATAAAATTTATTCACAGGTGATGAGTATAGTTGAGAATTACAACGGTGATGAAAGTGACGATGATAGGGAAAAGAAAGATATATTACAACGCATGGAATGTTTTAACCGATTATTTGTTGTTGCATATTCTTTCGTGCAATTATATTAGGAGAAGTATATATTGAAGCAACCATGCATGGATTCAAAACAGACAGGTGAGACATGGATCTGAGAGATCCTTGACGGTCACGAATCACGTTGTATGATTAATTTTAGAATGTCTAAAATGGTATTCACAAGTTTGTTGAGAGTTTTGGAGACAAGATACAACTTGCAAACTTCAAGAAACATATCTTCTACTGAAATGCTGAGAATTTTTTTATACATCTTGGGCACCGGTGCAAAAGTTTCCCAATGTCGAGAAAGATTTCAAAGGTTTGGATCAACAATAAGTCAATACTTTGCAATTGTGCTTGAGAAAATTTCAAGGATGGCCACTGATCTAATTGCACCCGAAGATCCTTTTTTTAGCTCAATACCCGAACAAATACGTAATGATTTTAGATATATGCCGCATTTTAAGGTTAAAATTTAATTTTATATTATTTTTTTAATATTTTTGGTTGACTAAAAATATGCACGAGACTAATATGATTATTTGTTCAGGATTGCATAAGTGCAATTGATGGTACTCATATTGCCGCTATTCTTCCACCAAATGAGCAAGTTCCCTATATTGGAAGAAAAGGTATCTCGACTCAAAATGTTATGGCAGTATGTAATTTTAATATGTGTTTCACCTTTGTCATGGCTGGATGGGAAGGATCGATACATGACACTAGAATATTTCTTGATGCAATTCGAGATCCAAAGTACAAATTTCCGCACCCATCAAATGGTTAGATATTTTATTTATATGTGATTTTTTTAAATAATAAAGTATAAGTTCTTTAATTGATAATTTTTATAAAAAAAAATCTTGAATTAATTGTTTGTTATATTATGACATGTAGGAAAATATTATCTTGTTGATTCTGGATATCCTCAAATGAAAGGTTATCTTGGACCATATAGAGGTCAGCGATATCATTTACCTGACTTTCGTAGAGGTAGACCAGTATCTGGTAAAGAAGAGATATTCAATCATTCACATTCATCATTACGTAGTGTGATTGAACGAACTTTTGGCATTTTGAAAAAAAAAATGGGTCATTTTAAGGGATATGTCAAGTTATAGTTTTGAAAAGCAAACGATGATCGTTGTTGCTACAATGACGATACACAATTTTATCCGAAGACATGTCGGTTGAAATGATGTAGATTTTATGGAATACGAAGATATTAACTAGGCATATGAGAATATTATTGATTCAGAAAATGCTCATGGTCGAGAAAATGAGGATGATGATGACGACGACGACGATGATGATGGTGATGATGACGGTGAATCAAACAATTCAAGTGGCTTTGAAATGGAATTAACAAGAGATGCTATAGCTTCTAGTTTAATGAATTCACTTTAAATTGATGCTATTGTAAAATTTTTAGTATTTATATTTCGTATATAAATATTATCCCTTTTTGAAACTTTAATCCAAATATATGTAACATTTTAATTTATTAGGTTTATGTTTTCTATGTTATGTTAATATCTAATATGAGTTATATATTCATAGTATATTTTAAAATAAAATAATACAAATGTGTTAAAAGCATTACTTAAAAATAAAAAAATAATTTTTAAAATAATACAATTCTGTCAATATCTAATTACAAATATTTAATTATTATATTTTAATATTTTAATATAGTTTATATATTAACAATAAATTATAATAAATTATTTTTTATATTATTGCTAAAATATCATAATATTAACTAATTTAAACATTATTTAAATACATATTTGCTACTTCATAATATCATGTCTAAAATGGACATTTTATTTCTCAAAAGCACTTTTTGACGGCAATACCAAACACCAAAAATTTTCAAAAGCACTTCTCAAAAGCACTTCTCAAAAGCATTTTTCCACAGCACTTTTCAAAAGCACTTTTCAAAAAGCATTGCCAAACATACCTTTAGTAAGGTTATATAAGTAAATAAATAATTAAATAACAAAACAAATAAAGTAAAAGACCAAATTACCTTGTCCATCTTCTCCTAGCCGAAACTTTGAGGAAGAAACCACCATTGTTGAACATTCAACATTCAGCCAACCTTTGTTCTTGTGCATGTAAGTATTTTTTATTCTGTTTTTATGATTTTTATGTTTTTGGAGTTGTAGCTTAATCTAACTAGTTCAAGGATTAATTTGCAAAACTATTAAAAGTCTAGGGTTTTATCATGAATGTATGTTAGTTATTTTTTATGCTTGTTGGATGAAAATAAAAGATTAGTGATAATTGAACAACTTTTGTAAAAAAAATTTGATGAAATTGTCATTTAAGGATTTTATTGAAAAATAGAAAAAATGTTCATGGTAAAAATGTGAAATAAATGAAATGTAGGGCTTGCGAAGGGCTTAGATGATATCCGGCTAGCATAAGAGTGGACTAAATTGTATGAATTTACATTTTTATGAACTAGGGACTAAATTGTATTGAATTCAAAATTTTAAGGGTAAAAGTGTAATTTTACCAAAACATGATTTTTGGATTAAATTGAATAGAATGAAGTTTAAATTAGTTAAATTTGATTATATAGATCAATAAAAGCAACGTACGGATTTAGATTGGGAAAAAGAAAAGGTATTGGATTGATCGATTGTTTTTCTCCGTACGTGTTTGAGGTAAGTTCGTATATTTAATTAGCATTAAATTATGTTTGATTTAAATACTTTTAAATTATATTCTTGATATTATGACTCTACAGAAATATCTAATGAAGTTTCGGCAACTTTTGGATCCCGTTTGAACCTTAGGAATATACAGGATACAAATGACATGCTATTAAGGGTTACCGTGTTTTGGTGCTAGTCTCGTACGTCCTACCGGTGGTTGAGTTTTTGACATATATTGCAGTTACTTGACAGCTTGTGTGAGCAGCACCGTGTAGTTACGTCTTGATTGACAGCTTGTGTGAGCAGACCCATTTATGGCTCGAGAGAGAGTATTGATATGAGATATGAGTTAGTAGTGGTTCGTCCAGATGTGGGCACTTAGTGTGCGAGATTCCCGTGTATCCGATATTATTCTAGTGGTTTAACAGGTATACAAAAAGTGAAGGATCAATATAAGCATCAACTTATAATGTCATGAAAGCATAGGAAAGGTATGATAAGATATTGATTAAAGATTTTAGTATGTTTAAAATAGAATAAATGTTTACATGGAAAAATTAAATGAAGCTCTTTGTTGTATAATGAGTTTAGTTAATTTATATGCTAATTATACTTGAGAATTGTAATTGGTGCTTAAGCTTGTACCAAGGAATGTTGGATATGTTCACCATTCGCTTTTTAGCTTTTATAATGAAATGGTAAGTAATGTTAATGATTTACGAACTTACTAAGCATTTTATGTTTACTTGTGTGATTTTCTCTTATGATTCTAGTTAATCGGAGGTTTATGCAGTTTAAAAGCTTGTCGGAGATCCATCACACTATCCATCGATTATATTGGTATATTTTAAAGATTTTGAATAATGGTTATAATGGCATATATAGGTGTCTTGTTTAATAAATTTAGCCATTATATGTGGCTGGTGTATATGTTATTTTGGTTGACAAATTAGTTGGTCTGTTGTTAAGATTATAAGGTATTTTGTGTGGTTGTTAAATTGATGTTGTGTTGGTTAAGTTAACGGTAACGAAATGTTGATGGGAATGACATAGTAGCAATTAATGGTTGATGTGGAATGAATGTAGCATAATGTTGAAAATGGTTAGTTTTTGGTATTTTGGAAGTAAGCGTCTTTGGCCGAATTGGTATGGTTCATGTTAGGTGAAAAATGGTCATTTTAGTATTGGTTGTTTATGAACTTTTGGTATAAGATCACTATGACAAATGTGTTAGTGAATTTGTTTAATTGGTAGTTTATTAGTGAATGAAATGGTTAAGTGATAGGTAAGTTTGATTGTTCAAATTTAGGCGTCATTTTGGCATATTGGTTGAATGGTTAGATTTTAGGTTGATTAAGCTTGGATATGCATGTGAAAAGTGAGTTTTGATTTTAGAGGCAATTGACTTGTCCATGAGTCATAAGTTTGGGTGAGAAAAATAGCTTGGAATGTAACACCCCTTACCCGTATTCAACGCCAGAACAGGGTGCGAGGCATTGCCGGACTTATCACACGAATAAACACACAATTTCGAGACATAAATTTGCATCCAAATTAAAACCCATTCACATCTAATCATAAAGTCCCTAAAACAAGTCTACGAGGCCCAAAACATACATTGGGAGCGATTCGGGACTAAACCGAGAATGTTAGAAAATTTTACAAAACTTACAAAATTTTCCACTATACAGAGGTCATAGGCCCATGTGGTTATGGGACACGCCCGTGTCCCTAATCCATGTAACTCTCTGTTTATGACGTCATCAACATTTGAAGGTCACAAGGCCAAGTCACACGCCCGTGTGCTTAGGTCGTGTGGTCAATTTAATTTTCAAAATTTTTCATAAAATAGGTGCAGACTTCACACGTTCTGGGCACACACCCTTGTTCAGGGCCGTGCCGTCCATACGGTTGAGACACAGGCCCATGTCTCTGCCCGTGTGCTCAATTTTGAGCATTCTGTTTCTCAAAATTAAGGTGCACGGGACACACGACCAAAACACACGCCCATGGAGTAGACTGTGTGTCACAAACGGCCTAGACACACGCCCGCGTGTCTACCCGTGTGGACAAAATAAAGGCTATTTACCAAGCCATTTGGCACCTTGTTACACATACACACAAACACCAAATCATAGGTACAAAACATAGTATAATCAAGTAATTAAATGTTCACAACCAAGACATTAATAAATTATTCTCATGCTATATCTATCATACTCAAACATCACACATTTATCAACCCAAATCATGCAAATTACCACATCTATGAAATGCATCATCATATGATTAAACTTACAATCAACATTAGCTAATTTCTAATGGCCTTATACAAAATAATCACTTAACCAATATAAACCAACATCATTGGCCCAATCAACTATGACACATATACAAAATAACCAAGTCCCTATACATACCATACTTTTAAAATGCTAAGATCATCAATACCCAAAATGAAAAAGTTGATATGTGATCCGAAACTCTGGCGATCCCCGATCTTCGAGCTAGCTTGGTAACACTATAAAACAAGGAAACAAAAAGGGAGTAAGCTACATAACTTAGTAAATTTATATGCAAATAATAAGCATCTAATCTTCATAATTATCCTACAAATCATATAATAAGCAACAACATGAATATCAATAAAATGTCTTAGCCATAACTCATTCCATCCCAACCTTGCCCAAAAGTTCATCACTTATCATTATTTCTTTACTCACCATCATTTTTCCCTTCGATAGTCATATGGACTTCGTACGTACCTATACTACTTACCTTAAACATATGTTCGTTCCCATCTAAATTAAGCTCGTTAAACTATTCGAAACCATTAAGGATACTCAGAGTCATACATAGGTCGTACAATGCCATATCTTAGATATGGTCTTACATGTAATCCAATATCGATGGCAATAGCCCAACTATGGTCTTACACGAAAACTCATATCGATGACATGTCCCAGACATGGTCTTACACGAAATCTTGTACCGACGCCATGTCCCAAACATGGTCTTACACGTACTACCATACCAATGCCATATCCTAAACATGGCTTACACGTAATCACATCTCGATAACCTCAATGTTATGACCCTTGTATCCTGTAATGTTCATAGGGTTCGTACCGGAATTCCACAATTAACGAATTATCATCGAACTTGTTCATACATTTAAACTCAACCACATGGTTAACTATACAATTCAAGCAATAATTTAAAATTTTAAACGTAATATAATGATGCATTATTTACACATAAACTTACCTCGGTACAAAAATAGCTAATAGTGCGATTTAGTCCACAATCTTGCACTTTCCCTGATCTATGTCAGAACTTCGTTTTTCTTGATCTATAATAACAAATTTAGCTCATTTAATTATCAAATTATTCAATTTAGTCCAAAAATCATATTATGACAAAAATTAAATTTTTGCCCCAAACTTTTTGCTTATTTACACTTTAGTCCCTAGGCTCGTAAAATGAAATGTATTCATTTTTTCAAAACCCAAGCCTAGCCGAACCTTATAAATACACATACCAGCCCATATTTTTCATTTATTCACATATTTCTACACACATTTTACAACTTTTGCATTTAGGTCCTTTTTGACATTTTTACCGAAAATCACCTAGCAAAAATCGTTTATCACACAACTAACATTCATATTCTACCATTAGACATCAAAATACATGCATGTATAACATGGATAAATTTTTAAACTTTTCTAACACTTCAAATTAGTCTTTAAAAGAGATAAATTAGGTTACGAAGATTTCAAAAACGTAAAAATAATTAAAAACGAGACTAGGATGGGCTTACAATTAAGCTTGAAAGTGGCCAAAACCCTAGCTATGGAAACTTTCAAATTTTTGGCACAAGGGACTAAATTGGGGAAGATGAAGACTTTTTATTTTGTTTTATTTGTCTTTATTCACCAAATGACCAAAATGCCCTTAATGCCCAACTTTGAAATTTTACCCTTGCATGTTCATTTTTGTCCATCATGAGATATAATAGTTTTATTACTAAAAAAGACCTCTAATTTACAAATTCATTTCAATTAAGCACCCAAAACTTCTAGAAAACATATTTTGCACTTTGTGCAATTTAGCCCTACTAGTCAAATTGGACCATCTATCGATAAAATTTCTTAACGAAATTTTCACACATGCATTCAATCATACTATAGACCTTAAAATATTATCACAATAAATTTTTCTACTTTGAATTCGTGGTCCTGAAACCACTATTCTGATTTGGCCCTAAATCGGGCTGTTACATGGAAATGACCTATTTTTTGTCCAGACGGCCAGAGACACGAGCATGTGTGACACACATCCTAGTGACACGGTCATGTGTCCCTTGTATCTATCAAAGGGTTGCAAGTCAAGCTGTTACACAGCCTAGCACACAGGCATGTGGGATTATTTCGAATGGTATATGGCCTAGCACACGAGCGTGTGGCTTGGCCATGTGGCCTAAGTCAGAGAGTTACACGAGTATGGACACGGGCTGGAGCACGGTCATATGTCCCTATTTTGAGTGCCCACACGACCTAAGACACATGCATGTCTTTTTGCCGTGTGACCCCTACAGTTTGAAAATTTTTTACTTTTTAAAAAAAAAAATCATATGTTTCCGATTTAGTCCCGAATAGTTTCCAATGCCTGTTTTGGCCCTCAAGGGCTTGTATAAGGGACCGTATGTTTGTTTTTGGTTTGATATTGTTATGTTTTACCTTGTGATTTATTTATGAATTAAATTGTTTATTGTATGACGTTATGTTTCAATAATGCTCCGTAGCCCTAATCTGGCGACGGATACAAGCTAAGGGTGTTACAAATCATGACAACATGAATAGATAGATTTGGATTTGAAATCTCACGCATTTTGCGATGGTGATTATGAAATAAAAACCCTATTTGGATGTTTATAAGTCCGTCCTACTAGATTTGTTGCTTTCCCGAAGTATAAAGAAAATAAAATCTTATAGACCATTAAAAGTGGGAACATAGTAATAAATAAGAGAACAATGAGAGTTCTCAAGATAACCTTTCAAAGGGTAAAGATAACTTATGTTATCAATGTGATATGAAAGATTATTGGTCACATATGTGGTGTATGCCCAAAAATTTTGTCTCAATTAATATTCTTTAAGGAAGGATATGAGAATGTAGTAATGAATTTTATCATTAAAGATACAAAATATTTATCATGATTAAAGATACAAAATATTTATCTTATTTGGTACTAAAATAAACAAATATATTTCAATATTTGATAGTACAAAATTAGTTGAAAGCTCCAGAAGAGCTAATATATCAATATCTAAAAACAAAAAGTTTATGATGGTTAATGCATTAGTTTTAAAAGATATTCATAATGGATCTCATATTGAGATTGTGAATGAGGAAAATATTATATTTCATATGAATCAAAAGAGGATTGGGCTATTTATATTTTGAATCGAACTCGAGACCTCTCGCACTCTAAGCGAGAATCATACCACTATACCAAATGTCTTATATTTGACAATTTTGACATATTCCTTGAAGTGAATATTAAATATAATTTTTTGAAAATTATATTTATTTATTGACTTAGTGGCATTATAGACTTCACATTGATTTAGACATTTCCAGTAGTAAATGTCACAATAGTATTTATGTGGATACAAAATAAAAAAATGACAATAAAATTATCAATTTGTTATAATTTAATACAATTGAAACAGATGTTAAAGTAAACCAGAAGTTTACTAATACAAAAGCATTTACTACTTGGAGTGACCAGTTACACCATCTTAGATCATATATGATGTGAAAATTAATTAACAATTCATATGGATATTCATTAAAGAACCAGAAGATTCTTTAATTTAAAGAATTCTCATTTGTTGCATGTTCTCAATGAAAATTTATTCTTACAAACTCATTAGCTAAAGTTGAGATTTAATGTCTTGGATTTCTAAAATGAATATGGGTCTATTCATCCACCATGTGGATGGTTTTGATACTATATGATTTTGGCAGATGCATCTACAAAATAATCACATGTGTTATCAACTTAAAACCTGTCGTTTGCGAGATTGCTTGTTTAAATGATTAATTTCAGAGCATGCAATTAAAACAATTCATCTTGCTAATGTTGGTGAGTTTACATCCCAAGTTTTTAATGATTATTGCATGTCAATTGGGATAAAAGTTAAACATCCTGTAGCTCATTTTCATGAACAAAATGATTTAGTTGAACTGTTTATCAAATGCCTCAAACTAATAGCTAAATCATTACTTATGAGAACAAAACTTTTTATTTCAACATGAGATTGTATTGATTTACATGTTGTATTCATCAAGCCAATAAATTATAAATACTCCCCATTACAATTGCTTTTTGGTCAAGAGCAAAATATTTCCCATCTAACAAATTTTAGATGTGCAGTATATGTTCCAACTGCTCCACCACAACGCACAAAAAATGGGTCATAATAAAAGATTAGGAATGTAAATTTGTATGAATCTCCTTATAATATTTTTGAGCTATTAATTTGAGATTTAATTATGACATAAGTTGTCAGTTTTCCCAACATTAGGAGGAAAGGATAAAAAGCTGGATTAATAAAGTACTTGAAATGAATTATCAATGTCTAAGATCCTCGTACAAAGCAATGTGAACTAGAAGTTCAACAGAAGATCATTTTACAAACCAACTGCTAGATTCATTAAATCTCACATACCAGCTGAAAATGTTCTAATATAAATTGATGTTGTAACACCCCTAACCCATATCCATCGCCAAAATAGGGTTTCAGAGCATTACCAAAATTTACAGATCATTTAAATACATTTCATATCATTTTACAATCATATCAGAAACCACTAATAAATAAATCATTTTGTCCCTTATATGAGCCCTCGAGGCCTAAATTATGCATTAGGAACAACTCGGGACTAAACCGGGTACTCAGAGAAATTTTCGCAAAATATCAAAATTTTACCAATGTGCAGAGGACACACGCTCGTATGACTAGGCCGTGTGTCTCACAAGGTTAAGAGACACGCCTGTGTCTCAGGCCGTATGGACATTCAAAATAGGGACACATGGCACATGGCCATGTCTAGCTCATGTCCATACCCGTGTAACACTCTGACTTGGGTCACATGGCCAAGCCACACACTCGTGTGCTAGGCCATGTGAAAATACCTGAACATTCTATTTTTAATTTTAATGATGCAGGGGACACACGGCCAAATCACACGCTCATGTGCTAGGTCGTGTGTCCTACACGGCTGAGACACACGTCTGTGTCTCTGCCCATGTGGACAAAATAAGAACATTTCCTAGCCATATTTCTCACCCAAACTTGTCTTTCACCTACAATAACATTTAAACACATTCCCAAACCAATATAAAACATTTGAATTAAGTCATAATCAAGTCTTATACATATCATATCATCATATATAACCAACTCAAATCATGTTATCATTTTACCTATTAATTAATCATTAATCAGTTATACTAAAACACATATCAACTATGATAAGATTATATACTTATATATATATATATATATATATATATGTATATCAAAATGTATCAAACATAAATCAAACATAAGCTATTCAAATGGCTATTCACAACAAAATATTTACATGCCATCAATGGCCAAGTTAACCTATACATGCCATTATACCAAAGTTGATTTAATAGATATACCGAAAAAGAGCGATTGATAGTGTGATGTGACTTTGACCAGCTTCCAACCTTAACGAGCTTCCATGTTACTATAAAAAACAAAGGAAATAAAACAGAGTAAGCATTTAATGCTTTGTAAGTTCATATAATAGGAATTTAACTTATCAATTAATTTACATTTAAGGTAAGCAAAAAAACATGCCAAAACCAATTTGGCCAATTGCCTAGCACATATCCTCATCAAGCATGTTAGTCATGTAATTCACATAAATGCTAAGAAACATGAATGAGCTCATTAATATTCAATTTCCACATACATGTAGTTATCGCTTCAAGTGTCCATGAACATGTACATATCATAACTTTCTATTTTAAGTATTTCCCATGGTAATTCATCTTAAATTCACATCATCTCCTATCAGAACTTTACCTGTTGAATCATTTAAAATATCGATGGATACAAGGGTAGTACACATGAAGTGTACAAAACTGTAGACCATCAATTAATATTCGAGAATGCTCATACGAGCACATAAACGGGAAGCTCCCTCTCGAGCCATATAACGGGAAGCTCATATGAGTTGTATAACGGGAAGCTTATCTGGGCTGTATAACAAGAAGCTCATAATAGCCATATTCAGGAAGCTCATATGAGCCAATAACGGGTAGCTCCGAAGAGCCATTTATTAGGAAGCTCCAGAATGTCGTATATCGGGATGTTCAAGCAAGCCATATCGGGAAGCTCTGGAGAGCCATTAATCAGGAAGCTCACAAAGAGCCTTTAATCGAGAAGCTTACGAAGAGCCATACATCGGGATGCTCATAACAGTTGTGGTGTGTCTACAACACATGTAGAATCACAACCAATCGAGATGCTCCAAAGAGCTATTAACGAGAAGCTTACAAGAACCTTATAACGGGAAGCTCAAGAGGGCCATATATTGGGATGCTCATGAGAGCTAATAACAGGATGCTCTTTCGAGTAGTGATGTGTCCGCAAAATATGTAGGACCATAACCAATTCAGGAACCTTTTATCCGTCGAATCTCATTTATCCAAACAGGACTTATTATTTATCGGACATTGTTGGATATGTGATCAATTTCATATATATATATGACATTTAAACACTTCGCATATACAACATTAAATTCAAACATATAAATATATATAATTTAGTTACACGAACTTACTTTGATAAATGTTCGTTGATTTGTTGTCTACTAATCCGACACTCTCTTTTCCTCGATCTAATTCCGTATTTTGTCTATCTAGATCTATACGAGTAAATTTAACTCAATTTAATACAATTCATATTCAATTCAATCCAATTCACATATTAGGCAAAATTACCATTTTACCCCTATACTTTTAATTAATGACGATTTCGTCCCTAGGCTCGAGAAATGAAATTCATGCAATTTAACCCTTATTCCAAGCCTAACCAATTTTTACGTATAACAATAACAACCCATGTATTTCATAAAATTTTGTATTTTTCCTTAAATTTTACATCTTTACAATTTAGTCCCTAAATCACAATTTCATCAAAATTCCCTAAATAATAGTTGTTTATCTATCAACGACCTTTCATTTTCTACCATAAATTTCATAATTCATGCATATTCATCTATGGAAAATCTTTAATACTTTGATAAATTTAGAAACTAGTCCTCGAGACAGCTAGATTAAGCTATTACGATCTCGAAAAAATAAAAATTACTAAAAATGGGGCAAGATTACTTACCCAATTAAGCCAAGTAAGCTTGCTTGAGTTCTCTTCTCTTAGCTAGGGTTTCTATGTATTTAATTTGGGAAAGATGATGAAAATGATGATATTTTCATTATTTTATCATTTATCATCTTTTATTATTTTTACTTTCAAATTTCATCTTTTTCTTTATTTAATTTCCCAAGGATGAATCGTCATACTTATCTACTAACTCCTCTTAATGGTTTATTTTGCATATAAGGACCTCAAATTTTGAATTCCATAGCTATTTGATTCCTTTAGCTACTAGAATTCAACTTTTGCACTTTGTGCAATTTGGTCTTTTCTTTTAAATTAAACATGAAATCAACAGAATTTCATTACGAAATTTTTATACGATATTTCTATCATAATGAAAACCATGAAATAATATTAAAATAACTTTCTGTTCAGACTCGGATTTGTGGTCCCGAAACCACTATTCTGATTTCATGAAAACGGGTTGTTATAGATGTCCTAATAGGGAAAACTGTTACTGCAAAAGAAATTAATCCATGCATGAAGTGTGGAAGATCAATCAGTTCCAAAAATAAAAATCCTCGTAAAAGTAAAAAAGCAAACATTCAAGATAGTCATATTGTTGAGGTGGGGGTTCCTAAATGGACCCATGACATAACTAATTATAAAACTTAAGAAGAGATTCAGGTACCTAAAAGTAAAAATGAAAATGATGAAAATAAAGAGATCTCAATAAGTCATGTCAATACGAGAAAAAGATGGAACCAAAAAAAAGATGTAGTTGTCAATAACAATTTTGCTTATAATATTGCTATTGAAATAATAAAAGAAAATAAGAATCTTGAGCCTAAATCTATTGAGGAATGTAAAAATAGAAAAGATTGGCCAAAATGAAAAGATTCAATTGAAGCAGAACTGAATTCACCTTCTAAACGTGAAGTATTTGGACATGTAGTCCAAACACCTAAAGGTGTAAAGTCGGTAGGATATAAATGGGAATTTGTGCGAAAATGAAATGAAATTGATGAAGTCGTAAGGTATAAATCTCAATTGTAGCACAAGGATTTTCGCAAAGGCCCAACATTGATTATGAAGAGACATATTCCCTGTGGTGGATGCAATCACGTTTAGATATCTTATTAGTTTGGCAGTACGTGAAAAACTTGACATGCATCTAATGGATGTTGTTACATCCTATTTATATGGTACACTTGATAGTGAAATTTATATGAAAATCCTTAAAGGATTTAAAATCCCAAAAAGATATAGAGTTTCTTGAGAAAATTGCTCGATCAGATTAAGGAAAAGTTTATATGGATTAAAACAATATGGACATAAGTGGTACAATCGTCCTAATGAATACTTGTTAAAAAAAGGTTACAAAAACGATCCAATTTAGCCATGTGTCTTTATAAAAAGGTTTGGAGCAGATTTTGTGATAATTTTTGTTTATGTTGATGACCTAAATATTATTGGAACTCCTAAAGAGCTTTAAAATACAGCAAATTGTTTAAAGAAAGAATTTGAGATGAAAGATCTTGGAAAAATAATATTTTATCTTGGATTACAAATCGACAATTTAAAAGATAGAATTTATGTTCATCAATCAACTTATATGGAAAAGATATTAAAAAAATTTACATGGATAAAGCACACTTATTGAGTACTCTGATGGTTGTACGATCATAAGATGTGAATAAAGATCAATTTCATCGTTACGAGAATAATAAAGAGTTTCTTGGTCCTAAAGTACCATATTTGATTGTCATAGGTGCATTGATGTATCTTGCAAACAACACAAAACCTAATATAGCTTTTGTTGTAAACTTGTTAGTAAGATTTAATTCTTCTCCAACAAGAAGACATTGGAATAGAATTAAACATGTATTTAGATATCTCAGAGAGACTATTGATACGGGGTTATTTTATTCAAATGATTCAAAATCCCTATTAGTTGGCTATGATGATGCTGGATACATATTAGATCCACATAAAGGTTGATCTCAAACAGGATATTTATTTACATGTGGGGGTACTACCATATCATGGCGTTTAACAAAGCAAACATTACCTACTGCTTCTTCAAATCATGCAGAAATAATTGCAATGCTTGAGGCAAGTTGAGAGCGTGTTTGGCTAAGGTTTTTGACCCAACATATCATGAAAATATGTAATTTTCCTTTACAAGAAAACATGACAACTATCTTATTCAAAGATAATGCAACATGTACGGCTTAATTGAAAGGTGGTTATATCAAAGGTGATAGAACGAAACATGTAACACCCCAAACTCAGCCTAGAAGTTATGGCCGAATCTGGCAGTGTCACATGATAGGGTGTTCGAAAACTAAGTTGACATGATAAAACCATTTTCGTATAATCATTTTTCTTTATCTCTTTTTAACCTCAAAAATGCTTATCCATTTATTCCATTAAGTTAAAACTCATCTGTATCGCGGAAGCTTTTAAAAAACCGTTGAATTTAAATGAAAATCGTTCAGGTTTAACAAAACATTAGTTTTTAGGAAAATCATTGTGTTTGAGTAAACTATCTGTTTAGTTGAGTTTTCACAATTATAAAATCCATAAAACTAATATTAACCTAAAGTTAAGAAAATAGTCCAAAAAGCCCCAAGACTACACAAAAATACCCCTAGAAATAATGAAGAAGCAAAACTAACATTAATTCATACTGAAATAAAAAGTAGTCTCTAACAAACGTGTGTCACCACTGAGTCCTCCACCTCACCGATCAGTTTAATTCTAGGGATTACTAGTACATATAAGACAAAAAGGGTGAGTTTACGTAAACTCAGTGTGTAATCCCGTAGAAAACGACCATGCAATGTAATCATACAATAAATGGCATGCTAAAACATGGTTATTAGTACACATATATTCATATCAATATACATGCAAAATAATAACATGCTCAGTACATAAATCATACAATCAGTTCACACATTTAAAGGTCTAAGAATGCTTACCGACCCTACAGTAGGTTCACAGTCGACTTGGGTGACCCGTGAAACCTTAATAAACATTTCAGAATTATGGGCTGAAACGCCCATGTGGCCCACCCATGTGGCCCACACAGACCAGTTTGGCATTGATCGTGTGGATCACACGACCTGGCCCAGAATCCCATATGCCCGTATGGACCTAGATGCCCTTGTAGCCCACACTCTTGTGTGGACCCATACGCCCATGTGGCCCACACGGTCCAATTCAGTCCATCCCGTGTGTCGCACACGGCCTGCCTAGCCATCACACAATCGTGTCCTTCGTGCACGGCCTAGCCTCGTCAATCACACGCCTATGTCCTAGCACACGACCTACCATACGGGTGACTACACACCCATGTGGCATCGATAGTGAGGTTTTTTACTTTTGCCAAAACCTCATTTTCTATGTAATCGGGTACACGCCTGGTATCGATTCGTTATGGAAAGTAACCCGAGCCTTCAAGAACCTATATTTGATCCATATAACATTTAATTAATCCTTTTACCAACGAATTAAAGCCAAATATGAAACAACCTATCCATCCTTTGAGTGAAAAATCCCTTACCTTTAATCGAACAACTGAACCCCGCACCCTTAAATGTTAATGGCTGATCTCTAGCCCTCGATTAACTCCTAACAACCAACCAAAACTTCTCTTAAATAAACATTTAGTATAACATTTAAATTAACCAAAAACTACAGACATACCGAGCAGGCGCAACCAAACGATGAACAATAGAAACGATTGAAAGAAGTGAGAAACGAAAGGGAGGAAAAATAATAGAAATTTCGATAGCAAGGGAAAACAATGGGAGAGAAAACGGTAGCAAGTAGGGAGAAAAGGAGAAGAGAGGGCCAAATTTGCAAAAAGAAACGACAAAGGACAGAAATCTGATAACCCCCAAATCCTTTCCCTTTAATTCTCTCTACCAACTCTCCACTAAATCCCATTTACTCAGCATTTTGATTCCACTCAAACACCTACACGGCACTAATAACAAAAATAATTCCTTCGCTCATGCCGGGATTCAAACATAGGACCTTCAACAAATTAACGCTCACTTAACCACCAGACCAGCATGCCCATTCTGTTATATCCTTACAACCAATTAAAATTAAGCCTACTGAGCATGGTCAGGGCTTTATTCTGAAAAATACCAAAAATTGCCCAAGTCATGGCTTGAACTTAGGACCTCATACACACACCTAGAACAGTTAACCACTGAAGCAAATAAACAATTATGTCACGCATACTCAAAAACAAAAATATAAATTTTGGGGGCGTTACAATTCTATCCCCTAAACAAAAATTTTGTCCTCGAAATTTACCTGATCAGAATAGATGAGGATACTGTAACGCATTGCTTCCTCAGGTTCCCACGTGGCCTCCTCAGTGCTATGATTCTGCCACAGCACATTTACTAGTGGAATAGACGTCCTCTTCAAAAATTTTATGTAGCGGTCTAAAATCCAAATCAGCTCCTCCACAAAGGTCAAGTCCAGCCTAACCTCAACCTTCTCAACAAGAATAATATGAGTAGGATCAGAGCGGTAACGCCTTAACATAGAGACGTGGAGTACGTCATGAATACGATCCAACTCCAGAGGTAGCTCAAACTAATAAGCAATCGGTCTCACTCGCTTTAGAATATGGTAAGGTCCAATAAACCTAGGGCTCAACTTGCCCCTACGACCAAACCTCAGTACCTTCTTCTATGGCGAGACCTTGAGAAATACAAAGTCCCCCTCAGAATACTCAATCTCTCACCTCTTTAGATCCAAATAAGATTTCTGCCTGTCAGAAGCTGCTTTCAGTCGATCCCGAATCAATTTAACCATATCCTTTGTCTCAGAAACTAATTTAGGACCAAGAACACGTCGTTCACGCAACTCAGTGCAACATAAAGGAGTGCGACACTGACGACCATACAAAGCCTTGTAAGGTGCCATCTAGATACTAGACTGAAAACTATTGTTATAGGCAAACTCTACTAACGGCAGATAATCTGCCCAACTGCCTCGGAAGTCAATAACACAGCTCCTTAACATATCCTCTAGTATCTGAATCACCCTCTCAGATTGACCATCAGTCTAAGAATGGAACACAGTACTGAAGTTTAACCTTGAACCTAGAGCCTTAGGTAACTTTCTCTAAAACTTAGACGTAAAGCTAGGATCCCTATCAGAGATGGTCGAAACCGATACGCAATGCAGTCTCACTATCTCTGAAATATAAAGCTTTGCCAATTTCTGCAGAGAGTAATCTGTCCTAACTAGGATGAAGTGTGTAGACTTGGTCAATCGATCCATAATGACCCAAACCGAATCTTACTTAGTGGGCGTTAAGGTCAACCCACTAACAAAGTCCATCGTCACTCGCTCCCATTTCTATAGAGGAATCTTAACCGGCTGTAGCAAACCTGAAGGTAACTGATGCTCAGCCTTAACCTGCTAGCAAGTCAGACATCTACCCACAAAATTAGTAACCTCTCGTTTCAATCCTGGCCACCAATATAACTTACGAAGGTCTCGATACATCTTATTTCCACTAGGATGCATAGCATAAGGGCTATTATGCGCCTTTCTCAGTATAGACTGTCTTAAGTCAGTATCATTTGGAACACAGATTCTCCCACGAAAACAGAGTACCCCATCACTATTCAATCCAAAATTCATAGTGCTACCACTCTTAATCTATCGGAACCGAGGACCCAACGACTTGTCCTCTAATTGCTTAGCCTTAATCTGCTCAATCCATACCGGCTTAACCTGAAGCTCGGCTAATAAGCTACCATCATCAAATAAGCTAAAGAGAGTAACCATCACCCTCAAATCAGTCATAGCTCTACGGCTTAGTGCATCGGCCACCACATTGGCCTTACCAGGATGGTACTTAATCATGCAGTCATAATCCTTAAGCAGCTTGATTCATCTACGCTGCCTAAGATTTAGCTCCTTCTGAGTGATGTGATACTTGAGGCTTTTGTGATCAATGTAGATGATACACTTCTCACCATACAAATAATGTCTCTAGATTTTTAGTACAAATACCACGGCGGCCAACTCCAAGTCAAGCGTTAGATAGTTCGCCTCATGTGTCTTAAGCTGACAAGACGCATATGCTACCACCTTACAATCCGGCATAAACACACATCCCAAATTGACATGTGACGCATCACTATAAACCGTGAACTCCTTTCTAGGTTCAGGCTGTATTAGAATAAGTGCCTCAATTAGTACAGTCTTGAGCTTCTCGAAGCTTTCTTGCTACCATCAGTTAAGTCAAACGATACACCCTTATGTAGCAGCTTATTAAGGGTGCTGCAATCATTGAGAAGCCCTCCACAAATTGCCGATAATAACCTGCCAATCCCAGAAAACTGCAGATCATCGATCCTCGATAACGGGTACTTATTCTTCACTGTAACCTTATTGAGCTAACGATAGTCTATGCACAACTTCATAGAGCCGTCCTTTTTCTTAACAAATAAAATCGGTGCTCCCCACAGAGAATAACTCGGTATCGCAAAACCCTTATCCGTCAACTCTTGCAACTGGGTCTTCAATTCCTTAAGTTCCGTCGGTGCCATTCTATAAAAAGCGATCGAGATAGGTGTTGTGCCTAGAACCAATTTGATACCAAACTCTACTTCTCTCTCTGGAGGTAATCCAGGTAACTCCTTCGGAAACACATCTGGGTACTCGCATACCACTGGCACGGAATCAATCTTTGTCTCCGACACTTGAGTGTTCAATACAAACGCAAGGTACAACTCGTATCCTTTTCTCAAATATCTCTGAGCCGTCATAGAAGGTACCACTATATGTGGACTATCTAATTTACCTGATTCAACCCAAAGAATATCCCTGTTTCCACATTTCAGCTCGACAAATTTCCTTTCGCAAATTACTACCACGTCATGGGCAGTCAACCAGTCCATGCCCAAAATGACATCAAATTCGTCAAACGGCAATAACTTTAAGCTACCCGGGAAGTGGTAACCTCTAATTGTCAAGGGACAATCCCGACACACTTGGTCAACTAATACATGCTTGCCTAATGGATTCGACACTTTCACCACATATTCAGTCGACTCAACTAGCAATTCCATTCTAGACGCTACTTTCATATAGATATAAGAATGGGTGAAACCTGGATCAATCAAAGCTATCACAGATATGTCATGAATAGAGAAGGTACCCGTGATTACGTCGGGGGATAAAGCCTCTTCCAGGCACGGATAGCATAGGTCCTCACAGTAGCTCTGCCCTCGGACCTCACAATAGTATCTTTAAGGGCACCTCGACTATTGGACCCACTGTTTGGGTTCTTCTGCAGTCTTCCCCTCATAGGAGTACTACTCACCCTCACTTCTTGCCTTTTATCTCCCTCATCCATCTCAGGACAATCTCTGATGAAATGATCAAGTGAGTCGTATCGAGAACAACCTCTTTCACTTCCCTGACACTCTCTGTAGTGTCGTCTAGCACATTACGAGCACTTAGGTTTTTCTAGTCAAGTGCTACCAACACTCGCAATAGAGGTATTTTGGGCTTTGGATGTCACATATTGCTTGCTCTTGTTCTTTCCCGAGAATCCCACTGAAGCATTGGATTGAGTCATAAACTCCCTCGATCTCTTGGATGAGGATTGATGCAATTTCCCCATCTATCTTTTCCTCGAGTCTTGAGACTCCATGTCGACTTTTCTCTTATCTTTGGCCAACTCTTCGGCCTTGCACACCCTCTCAACAAGCACAAAAAATTCTTGATTCTCCAAAATTCCCACCAAAAGTCTGATGTCCTCATTCAAACCGTCCTCAATCCGTTTACATATAATGGTTTCAGAAGACACACACTCCCATGCATACTTGTTAAGCCTCACGAGCTCCCTTTCGTACTCAATGACAATCATACGACCTTGCTTCAGTATAAGAAACTCTTTCCTCTTTTGGTCAATCAACCTCTGGCTAATGTACTTTTTACAGAAGTCCTCCAAAAAAAATCCCAAGTCACCCTCTCTCTCGGTACCACTGACATGAGAGTGTTCCACCACTGGTAGGCTGAGTCCCACAAAAGCGATACTACGTACTTTATGCACTCCTCAGGGGTGCATGACAGTTCATCGAATTCCCTAATGGTATTCTCCGACCAGAACTCTACTCTCTTCGGGTCATCATCCTTTTTTGCCCAAAATTCCTTTGCCCCATGTTTCCTGAGTCAATTTAACGGATGTTTTTCTCTCCTACTCAGTTTTGCTCTTTGGAGAGATATAGGGGCATGATGATAGATCGAAGGAGGTGGAAGAGGTGGAGTGTTTGGGTTTGCACGAACATATTTCATGTATCAAGCATCCATCATTTGGAGGTAAGCCTTTCTAGCCCCTTCGCCTTGACTCATCGTCACAACCCGGTTTCTACTGGCACGGTCCCTTCAGCAAGAACCAACGCATTACTTTCTACATCGTCTTCCATAGGTTGGTCGGGATCCATCACTATCCAAAAAACGCAATTTATTACTGTCAAGAGTCGTCACATTATCTTCAATTACTAATGACATGTATAGCTAGACTCATACACCAGCTAGGTTAGTCCTAGAATAAACTAAACCTTAGCTATGATACCACTAAATGTAACACCTTTTACTCGTAAGGCATTACCATACTGAAACTCATGTAAACTTTTGACTTAAACTCATAAAAATACGTTCGGATTTAAAACTTTTCTAAACATAGTTCTACAAGTCTTCTTATGGGCCTACAAAGCCTAAATCATGGTTTGGAAATAACCCAGGACTATTTCGTGCATTTAAGAAAATTTATTCAAAAACTAACAAAAATAGGGCACACGCCCGTGTGAGAGGGCAACACGCCCGTGTTACCTCTAAACAGGGCTATATTGATGGCCTGTGTACCTCACACGACCTAAGCACCTAGGGACACACCTGTATCCAATACCTGTGTGGATTTAATTTCTAACATCAAGCTACAAGGGTTTTCACATGGCCTGGCGCACGCCCGTGTGCCCAGCCCATGTCCCTCACACGGCCATGACATGCCCGTGTCGTGGCCCGTGTGTAAAAACCTTGAAATTCTATTTCTAACGTCATCGTTCATATGGCCATGGCACACGCCCGTGTGTTGGCCATGTCCTCTACACGGTTGAGACACACGACCGTGTCTCATGCCCGTGGGAAATTTTGATGGCATTTAATGCTATTCATTCAAGGTGTAGAGGACACACAGTTGGGCCACACGTCCGTGTGCAGCCTATGTGTCTTAGATGGTCAAGACACACACCCGTATGTCTACTCGTGTGGGCAATATAGGGCCATTTACCAAGCCCTTAGCCACCCTAAATACATACAAACATCATCCCAGTCTTCATACAAAATAACATGGCACCCATACTCATCAAAGTGCCCCTAAATAGGTGCCCAAACATCAACCAATTCAGATACAATATGCATCAATAAACTACTAAGCAAATTAGCATAATTTCCATGTAATTCCATCTCATTTCATTAAATAAACTTGGGAGGTTTTAGGCCAATTCCAAAGGCCATTTACAAAATGAAACTTAAGTATAAATGGCCAATACAGTTGGCTAACTAGTATGTGTCATGCAACAAAATAACAAAGACCTATACAATCTATACATGCCATTACTCAAAACATAAAACATCATTATATCGAGTGCTTCAGTGTATAGTGTGTACGATGCTTCCGACTTCCTTGGATCCTTGAATTACTTAGGGGCCACTATAAGAAAATGGGAAGGAGAGGGGTAAATATAAAGCTTTGTAAGTCGTAAGTAAATAAATAACAACAATTTACCAAGTCATGATAAGCTTCCATTCGTATTACAATCATACATAGGTCAAAAATAACTACAACATAACTTACTCAATTCCATCCTTTACTAATCATAGAATATGCTAGTGAGCTTACATTTCATGCATTACACTAAGTACCTGCATCACTTACAGAGATCATTACAATTTCTCACAATTGAACATTTGTTCTGAGTTTTCCCGTTGCACGATTTAGAATAAGAGAGGATATTCATTAAGCTTCCAACATAGGGTGTTGAACTGATGCCATATCCTAGACATGGTCTTACACCAACTCTCATCTATCGGTGTCGATGCCATGTCCCAGACAGGTCTTACACTGACACCCAATAAGTTGACACCATGTCCCAGACAGGTCTTACACTAGCTTGTATATCTCGAGGCTGATGCATGTCCCAAACATGTCTTACACTAGCTCCCGTCTCAAAGCCGATGCATGTCCTAGACATGTCTTACACTAGCACACACACATTACCTAATTGTCATGGCAGGGATATCCAATACTATTCTAACTATTCAACCGGGGTCTATTTCACAGACTTTCATCAATTCGTATTAAACCTCATCATTCAACATTTCATGCTCTAATAGATTTCTCATAAGTATCTCACGGACATGAGTTATCAATTTATGCCAATCCAATGAATTCATGCATAAAAGTTAGAAATGTTGTATTATTCACTTACAACTTACCTCGGTATGCAAAATAAGGGTGTCGATTCGGTTTACTTGCTTGGCTTTCCCCTCGTCTAAGATCGGATTTGGCAAATCTTCATCTATGACAATAAAAATTTGCCAATTTAGTCACTAATTTAGTACAAACAATCTAAAATTCACAAATTGGCAAAATGATCATTTTGCCCTAGATTATGGCAAATTGACCATTTTACCCCTAGACTCAGCAATCGATTATTATCGAATTTCCTCAACCCTCATGCCTACCTAAGCTCTTTTATTCATATGAAAACTTCAAAAATCCATTATCCAAGCATTTACCAATACAACTTATTCACTTTACAAATAGGCCCTTTTTAAGTGTTTTCTAAGAGCACTCATTTCCAAAAGTTGTTTATCAAGCATCCTACATTCATTTTCTTTCATAAAATCCCAAAAAAAGAAATTTACTCATCCATGAAAAACTTTGAGCTTCAAACAAAAATGCAAGATACACCCCTCAAAAGATAGCTTATGTTATGAGGGTCTCAAAACTGTAAAAATATTCAAGAAATAACCTAAAAATCACTTACTAAGGGGTGCTATATGTTGTTGAAAATTTGAAGCTTTCAAACCCCCAATTTTGCTGATATTTTCAAAAAGGAGAAGAAGAAAATGATGCAACATGAAGGCTAGGCCATTAGGTAATATTTTAATCAATTTATAACTAAAAATCTCACTAACTTGGACTTTTTTCTTCTTTTTGTCTCTTATACTCTATCATGGCCGACCAACTCTTATTTAAGGGTCTAATTGCCCTTTAAAATCCCTAAATCTTAGCTCTCTAGCTATTTGGCTCAATTTACTAGCAAATCACAACTTTTGCTCTTTATGCGATTTAGTTCTTTTTCACGATTATGCCTTCAATCGCGTAAATTAATTCAACAAAATTTTCATGCATCCATATAAAAATACCACAACATATAATTTAACACTAAAATAATTTTCTTAAACCTCAAGAAGTGATTTCAAAATCACTATTTCGACTAAGCCTGGTTTTGGGCTATTACACACATCCTCATGGATCCATCCTTTTTCTTGACAAATAGTACCAGTGCTCCCCACAGAGACACACTAGAGCAGATGAACCAACGATCCAATAACTCCTAAATTTGAGCCTTAAGCTCCGTAAACTTCTTCGGTGCCATTTGATGGGGAGCGATAGACACTGGAGCTGTGCCAGGAAGAAGCTCAATCCCAAACTCCACTTCATGATTGGGAGGTAAACCCGGTAGCTCCTCAGGAAAACCGTCTAAAAAATATTTTACTATTCTGATGTCTTTAACTGTAGAATCCCTAAAATCAGAAACACTTACGTAGGTCAAAAAGGCCTCACATCTCTTACGAACCAACTTCTTCGCCACCAGCGTAAAGATCACATTAGATAGATAATTCCAGTGCTCTCCAATCATGACTACCTCAGTATCCTCCTCGATTCTCGTAACGACCCTCTTGGTCGCACAGTCCAAGCTGACACTGTGCTTGACCAACCAATCCATCCCTAGAATCAGATTGAACTCCCCAAACGGAAGCTCTATTAAATCGGCCAAGAAGATCACCCATTGAACCTCTAATGGAACATCTCTGTATAACTTATTACCTTATGCAAACTGTCCTAACAGATTCAGCACAGTCACCTCGCTAGAAGTATTCTCACATAAAATCCCCAAATTTCCAGACATAGTACTAGCTACATAGGAATCTGTGGAGCCTATGTCTATCAGTGCAAACAAAGGTACATCAAAAATTAAGAACGTACCTGTAATAACGTCTAGGGCATCTCCATTCTCCCGGCGACGTGCAGCATATACAAGAGCAGATCGCCTCGCCTCAGCCTGACCAACACCTCAGCCTGGTGCTCTTTGTCCACGGCCCAAACCATTTCCACCCCTAGCTTGAACACGGCCTCTTGATGCTGCTGAACTACCCTCTGTGGCTATGTATTACCAGTACCCGAAGCTTGCATCTGATGGTGTCTTCTAACACCTCAAACCGTTTCCACCCCTAATGCGATGCTCCATTGACCCACACCTCAAACATGCCACAGTCCTCTTCTAACACTCACCCTGATGGCGTCTACCACAGTATACACATGGCTGCAACCCAGTAGTAGTAACATGGGGTCCAACTCTAATCGGCCCATCAACTTTCAGCCTTTTTCTTAAGCCTCTGTACAGCACTCGAGGGCTTGCAATCCCTCTTATTCCTACCTCTCTCTATATCTCTGTTTTGGCGCTCAGCGCATTTAACATCTTCGGCGATCTTCACCTTCTTGACAAAAAAAAAAATCTCACTCCCTCTGTAGAGCTATCAGAACCCACAAGTTATCTCTAAGGCCATCCTTAAAGCGGACACATCGCTCATACTCAAATGCCACCATACATTATGCATAACGGCTCAGTCTCACAAACTCGGCCTCATATTCGGCCACTGATCGATCCTCCTGTGTCAAATTTAGAAAATCCCTCCTACGGGCGTCCACATAATTGGCTCCCACATATTTCCCCTGGAAGGCGGTCTTAAAGAACTCCCAAGTTAGACATTCGGGCTGAGTGCCCTCCTTAACAGTAAGCCACCAGTAAGAAGCCTCATCCCACAGCAGTGAGACTGCACCCTTTAATTTTTGCTCAGGGGTGCAATCTAGATCATCCACGATCCTCTCTATGGCCTTAATCTAATACTTGACCATATTAGGCGTAATTCTCGTGACACACCTAAAGAGCTCAGGTCTATTGGACTAGAGTCGTTCTGTAATCAACCCTAGGCCCCCAAATATAGTATTAGGCCCAACGACACTCTTTAAAATCTTTAGCATAGCCTGGGAGAATGCATCATCCCTAGCCATGCAGGTACAAGACCCAGTCTCAGTAGTCGGTGACACAGGTGTCTCACTAGTGTCTAAATTTGGCATGTTGCCCAAAGATGAAGAGGACTCAGCTCGAGCTCTCTTACGGTCTCTACCATGGCCTCAAGTACCCTGTCCACGGATACTTCATGTGCTCATATCTAATCGATCTTTTCTGTATTAAAAGTTTTATGAATCAATTATAGTTCAATATTTGTTAATAGATGTTTAATGTAAACAGATTTAATAATTCAGAGGTCGTTCTCGTATGTCGCAGTCTCTAGTAGTTTGCTATAGTTTCAGTTTTACTACAATTTTAGTATATACAAACTAGAGTATTTTCACAGTATACTACCTATAGTAGTTTCAGAATATTCTATCTATAGCATTTTCAATTAAACATATATCAGTTTTAGAATACTTACAGGATCGGCGCCGGAGACTTGGTGTACTAGATACTCAGTAAAACATTCCAAATCATTAAAAATCAGTTTTTTAAAACTAAGTTTAAAACCCATATCCAGAGTTGAGTTTTGCAACTTGGCTCTGATACAACTAGATGTAACACCCCAAATCCGGCCTAGACATTATGGCCGAATCTGGCGGTGTCACATGATAGGGTGTTTGAAAACTAAGTTAACATGATAAAACCATTTTTGTATAATCATTTTTCTTTATCTCTTATTAACCTTAAAAACACTTCCATTTATTCCATTAAGTTAAAACTCATTTGTATCGCAGAAGCTTTTGAAAAATCGTTGAATTCAAATGAAAACCGTTTAGGTTTAAGAAAACTTTAGTTTTTAGTAAAATCGTTGTGTTTGAGTAAACTATCTGTTTAGTTCAGTTTTCACAGTTATAAAATCCATAAAACAAATAATAACCCAAAGTTAAGAAAATAGTCCAAAAAGTCTTAAGACTACACAAAAATACCCTCAGAAATAATTAAGCAAAAATAACATTAATTCATACTGAAATAAAAGCAGTCTCTAACAAACGTATGGTCATCGCTGAGTCTTCTGCCGCACCGATCCGTCTAAGTCTAGGGATTACCTGTACAAATAAGACAGAAAGGGTGAGTTTACGTAAACTCAGTGTGTAAACCCCACAGAAAAACAACCATGCAATGCAATCATACAATAAATGGCATGCTAACACATGGTTATCAGTACATATATATTTAGATCAATATACATGCAAAATAATAGCATGCTCAGTACATAAATCATATAATCAGTTCACACATTTAAGGGTCTAAGTGGTGCTTACCGACCTTACAGTAGGTTCACAGTCGACTTGGGTGACCCATGCAACCTTAAGAAACATTTTAGAATTATGGGTTGAAATGCTCATGTGGCTTGCTCGTGTAGGCTCACACGCCCATGTGGCCTACACGGCCCAATTTGGCCTTGGCCGTGTGGATCACACAGCCTGGCCTAGAAACTCACACGTCTGTGTGGACTGTCCTATGGCCTACACAGCCCAATTTAGTCCAGCCTATGTATCGCATACGGCCTGTTTGGCTATCACACGGCTGTGTCCATCGATCACAGCCTAGCCTCACCGATCACACGCCTGTGTCCAAGCACACGGCCTACTATACGAGCAACCACACGCCCGTGCGAAGTCAACAGTAAGGTTTTTGGCTTTTGTTGAAACTTTGTTTTCTATGTAATCGGGTACACACCTGGTATCGATTCGTTGTGAAAATAACCCGAGCTTTCAAGAACCTATATTTGATCCATATAACACTTAATTAATCCTTTTAACGATGAATTAAAACCAAATCCAAAACAACCTATCCATCATTTGAGCGAAAAATCCCTTACCTTTAATCGAACAACTGAACCTCGCACCCTTAAATGTTAATGGCTTATCTCCAGCCCTCGATTAACTCTTAACAACCAACTAAAACTTCTTTTAAATAAACATTCAGTATAACGTTTAAATTAACCCAAAACTACAGACTTACCGAGCACGCACAACCAAACGATAAACAATAGAAACGATTAAAAGAAGGGAGAAATGAAAGGGAGGAAAAATAATACAAATTTCGGTAACAAGGGAAAATAATGGGAGAGAAAATGACAACAAGTAGGGAGAAAAGGAGAACAGAGGGCCAAATTTGCAAAAAGAAACGATAAGGGACAAAAATATGATAACCCCCAAATCTTTTCCCCTTAACTCTCTCTGCCAACTCCCCAATAAATCCCAACTACTCAGCATTTTGATTCCACACAAACACTGATACGATCCGCCTCGGGGTGAGTCGAGTCGTATGCTATTTTGTCCGATCGTCTACGAGAAAGTATCGTTCGACTCATTGAAAAGTGATGTTTTTAAGTAATTAATGGCAGATGCTATGTAAAAGGGTTCAAAGATGGGTTTTTGGATATGAATAATATTTAAGTTCGGTTATATAAAAATATAGGATGGAGATAAGCATGAAAGTTGGATAACAAACAATAGAGGGAAAGGTGAATTGATGGTTCGATTATGATGAAGTGAAAGGATGGAAAGAAAGAAGTTAAGTAGGTGAGAAAATGGAATAAAATGATCTCAAAAGCAAGTAAGAACCAATACTAAAGAGTATTGAACCAAATAATTATAAGCTTTCAAGGTGGTCGGATGGAAGATAGAGAAACCTCAACCCACTACTTAGAAAAGTAGGAACCTTGGTATAGGGGTGAATACCACACTATAAGATAGTGATAAGTTCGGATAGAAGAAAACGGGTTGACGCCACTAGAGACTAGATAAGCCAACGAGTCTTCAACAAAATTTGAGAGAAAACAATCTCACATAATCTCATTAAGAAATTTAAATGATCAAAGTTCAACCATCTTAAATAAAAGTAAACAACTATTTATAGCCTAGTTTGGAATAGCCGAATGGACAATGCATAGACTTAAAAGCTACATAAATTCAGCTAAAAAATTCTAGAATGAACTAGAAGAAAATCATTAAAAGACAAGGTCCAAATTCAGCTGAATGGAGCTTCAATAGTCAGCTTCATGAACAAGCAAAAGTGCTTTGAGGATGGTGAATGAATGGCCGAACCATCATGTTGTTTCCTTGATGCGTTCATCCATGCTTAGCCATAAAGGATAGCCATAATTCATGAATGTGCAACCTTTTGATGCTCCTACATGTCCCTTGGCCGAATGTATCTTGAATGTACATTGAATACTTGAATGGACATCTTGGATATGCATGAAACATGCATGAAATGTCCCAATGGATATTCTTCCTTAATTACGGTCCATGCATCTTCAAATAAACATACATAAAATAGCCCCACTTGCATGAACGTCCCCAATACATGAATTCCTTCAAATGCCATCCATTGAACATTAGTTGTGCATGCATCCTTCCATACGATGTATTAAGCCATGCATGTACTTGCATTAGTGGCTCCATCATGCATTCGGTCACCTTGAGGAACTTAGTAGGCAACTATCTCTTGGCTGAGTAAGTACTTAGGAAACCAATAGATCACCCACATGCATTCGGCTATGCATGAAACCAAAAAGGGGCCTTGATCTAGCCATTCATGAACCATCAATAAATGCTCTCCATACATGCATGTGTGCTGTCCAAAGGAAATGGATCTTCATGAATTCATTGTGCCTCCAAATGGAATGTATGTATTAATCCATGTGCATGTATCCAAGCCGTCCATGTACATGTACCTACATGAAATAAAATCAAATGGTAAATCATAATATGATCACACATAAATTCGGCATAATGTGAACACAATAACGTCATGCATTAAATTCAGCTAAAATGTTAACATAATGAAAATATGTAATCACTATGACATATTAAAAAAATATTAATATAAGACAAATTTAATGCTTAAATAAATATGTTCGGATTTTATTTAATGTATTAAAGTCAAAATCGAGTTTAAACTAAAATGAGCTAAGCTTTAGCTCGTAAGCTAAAGTTGAGCTGAGGTAAAACTCCTAAGCTGAAGTTGAGCTAAGGTTTAGCTTGTGAGCTGAATATGAGCTAGGAGTGAGCTCGGTTTAGCTCAGACAAGCTAGATTGAGCTCAAATGAGCTGGATTTGAGCTAGACGGAGCTCGTGGAGCTGGAAACAAGCTGGGACAGCTTGCCAACATGTCAATGCTCGACTCAAAAGAATTGACCGATGGGGTTCGCTGGGCGCGCTCGCATCATTCCCCCTCTTTTAGGCGACTTGTCCTCTAGTCGAGCTGTTTGTCTATTGGAAAATATTTTCTCTCGTTTAGCTTTCCTCGATCAAATGAAACAAAGGTCATTGTACAAACCTGAAAAAGTTTTACGACTTTTGGCAAGAAGAAACTTAAAGATGTCAGATTCACATGACATCCAAAATTCAAGAAAAATTCATACAATCGAACATATGCCAAAAATCTTAGCTGTACAAAGCAATCATACGTAAAGTTATCGAAAAGTTTTGTTATGCCATCATCGCTAACATGTGAATTTAATTGGAGCAAAGGGTAGTTGGTCACGAATGTTTGAAAGTAATTAGCAACATTATTCCACGACCAAAATTTGTCAAAATGATCATACGAAAATAGCAACTTAATTGGTCATTCGTCTTGCTTATGCAAAGTATGCCATGGTCACAAGTATACTAACTCTTTCTTTCGTTTATGAGCAATATGAGTGATGTCATTACATTCCAACAAAAGTACACTATCACTAGGCGAATAAGAATGATCAATCATATCAGGATTCACATAATTGCCAAATATCAAATCAACAAAATTTTCATTGTCATGTAAGTGAATCAAAGAAATTTGAAAAGTTTCGAAAACTATACCTTGTCGTTCTTGAAGAGAAGAAGTTTGAAAATTGGGTTTACCTTTATCAAGTAAGATGAATCTTCTCGCTTCGGAAAGATAATGTAGAACTAACCTTTTGTTTCGAGCAACTCGATGTGAACAGGTATATCTCGAGCTTGTCAAAGCGGTCTTAACAATGTGAAACATATATTTCATATGTGGCCAATCAGTGTGATTAGGATACGTATCAAAATTGGAACCCATATCATTGAATTTCATTTCCTTAATAAGAGTCCAAACATCAAGCAAACAAAATTTGAGTGCAAAAGATGCAAAGTGCTTAATGTTTCCATAAATCAAAATTACATAACATATGCCTGGCTTGAACACACGAATTTGATCAGGAATTCCAATAGGCAACATGTTGAAGAAAATATATTCAACTCAACACATGAATTAAATTTCACTAGATCAATCAAATACGTAGATTTGACAAAATCAAGCAAACCAATATGCAAAAATTTAAACTTCGAAAATCTTATTTGAAAATGCAAACCAAGACATGGATATTTCGTACAAGATTTCAAAGGCTTATCTTGAAAATCAAAATCAGATGATTTGAATAGTGTATGCGAAACTCTATCACAAATCAATTGATCAGACATGTTTGAATAGAAAGATTGGTTATATGGATTCAAAAAGTTTAAACACTTAAACACATCAACATTGGCATGCGCAAAATTTTTATTGTAAACCTCTACACTTCGCATAGGCATAGTCATCTCAACAGAAGAGTTAAACATGTCAAGAGATAATATCTTCAAAGCATCTTTCGAAACAAAGTGATTAACAACAAGAGATGAACAATTAGAAAACAGATCATAAGATGGAAGTTTTTCAGAATTTAGGCCATCAAAATCTTTATAAACAGCTTTCAATTCAAATGACCTTGATTCAATAACCATGGAATCCTTACCTTCCTTACCTTCGACCACCGGTGGGTGGTTATCATTTACGAACTTACCTTTCTCAATCATCTAAAAACACCTTTCACTTGGAAGATATCGGAGTTGAAGTTGGTCGCAAGGACTTCTAGGAACCTGACAAGAAAATTCACAAGGAAGACTAACAGAAGGGTTAGTAGAAAGAATCCTCACTTTCTCACTTTCACTCAATTTTTTTCTTCCGAAACATTCATTTCTTTTATTTCAATTTCTTTTTCCACTCTTTTTTCTTGATCAACTTCTTTTTCTCTCTCAAACTATTTTTCAATTTCTTTTTCAATCTCATTTTGTTTTTCATTTTCTTTTTGTTTTTCAAAGGCTTTTTCAATGGCTTTTTCAAGTTCTCTCAAAACTCGCTCATTTTCACTCTTACTTGCCTTTTTTCTCTCTTTTCTTTTTATTTCTTTTGCCTTTTCTTCTTTGTCTTTTCTTTTACAAGATGTTACAAAAGAATCAAGATGGTAATTATTTTGCTCGAAAGAAGAAAAATTATTTACAGATGAATCACGATAATTGTATCAGGAAGAATACTCCGTGTAGGATTTCTTTGAAGTTCTAGAAGAGGTATATCTATCTTTTCGAATGTAATCTTGGAAGGAGTCAAAATCGTAGTCGGCTTCTCTTCGTCTCAAGTTCTTTCAGGAATAAGAATCTCGATCGAAATCTCGCCTCGAATAGTCGTTAGAAGTGTATTTTCGCGAAGTTCTTGATTCCCTCTTTCTGACTTGATGAAACTCGTTCTCGTGGATCTCTTTGTTCCAATCGATCTAATCTCTCGTGCAATTTATCGAATTTGGACTTGACTATTCTTTGCATTTCTTGTACCAAGTATTGGAATTCTGATTCAGTGAATTCTTCGCGAGACATATTTTTTTTGTTGCTAAAAAGAAATATGTTAAATTGCAATAAACAAAAATTGAGTACCTCACCACAAACCTCACGATTTCACTCGAAAAGAAAGAAAATTGGTAGCACTCACTGTAACAGCCCATTTTAGACTCTAATCGGAACGAGTGGTTTTGGGACCACTTAACTGAGTCGAATTATTATTTTTAATGCTTTAATATGTGTTATAGCATGATAGATGTATTATGTGAAAATTTCGTATAGAAATTTTATTGCTTGATTGGCTAATTCGGTAAAAAAGATTAAATCGCATAAAGCGATAAATAGGAGTTCTATTTTATAAATGACCTATTTGATCATGGCTTTCTAAATGAGAGTCCTTGCATGATAAATTTTCCATTTCTAAATTGAGTGGACATCCATGTCCATATATTTATGGCTTTTAAATGATTTTTATCAAAGGTTAAAAGAGTCATTTGGTTTTATTACAGGTTTTAATTAAATAAAACATGAAAATAGCTTCATAATTCTTCTCACCACCGATTCTTCAAGCAAAAATAAAGGTTTTTAAGCTTTGTTCCATTTGGCTATCATTTTTTTAATTAAGGTATGGTTTTGTCTTGGTTTTTAGTAATTTTTACGTTTTTAAGATCGTTGCTTCGTATACTAGCCAACCCGAACCTCAATTTCTGAAATTGGTTGTGTCTTTGAAAAATGCCATTGATGAATCCATGTTGTTTTAATAGTTTTTGATGAATTATTGATAGATGTCTTGAAATATACAAGTTTTATAAAGTAATTTTTTGATGAAAATGAGTGTTAAGGATTTAATTGAAAAGAAATATAAATTTTGTGGTTAGAAATGTGATTTTATGAAAGATATGTGCTTGTATAAGGTATAGGGATATTCGGCTATGGTGAATTGAGAGACTTATTGTGTAATTTGCTATTTTGTGTTAAAAGGACTAAATTGCAAGGTGTTGAAATTAGGGGCTAAATTGCAAATATGTCAAAATACATGCTTTTGGATTAAATTGAGTATGTTAGTGATTAAATAGCCGAATTTGCATTAATATAGATAAAGACAATCGAATCCCGAAACTTGATCAGGGAAAGAGAAAGGTAGACAAATAGACTCGAGATTCGACTAAACCGAGGTAAGTTCATATAATTAGAATTGAATTTTAATATGTTTATAACTATTGCTTACTTGTCAAGTGGATGTATGAGATTATTGGATTGAATTGCATATTGGTTTTACATATATGAAATGACATGGAAATGTTTAAAGATTACAAATACGATTTGAGTACCGAGTCCCGTTTGAACCGTAGAAAGTCGTAGGATACGAGTGACATGTCACTAGGACTATAGGGTGGTTTGAGCTCCTACATTTGTTGTGCACTCATCACAGCTCATGAGCTATATGTTCATCCTTCGGACTTACCGTTCAGCCTATGGGCTTACCGATCATCCTTCGGGATTACATGTTCAGCCTTCGGGCTTATCGTTTTAGGCTCGAAAGAGCATATATGATGCATTGACAGATTACAGGTTATACATATATACACTGTGTGTGTATCACCCGAGTATCCCTCAATGTTCTTAAAGGTTCAATAGGCTATTACCGATACAGGTTACATGAAGTTTATAGAGATATATGTATTACATGTTATATGAGATTTACATGGATTATATGAATTAATTTACATGAATTACATGTTATAAGTATTGAAGTTATGCTTATGATACATGAATGTTGTATCTTATAAATGAATGGTTATGAAATTACATGGACTAACAAGTGTATGCTTGTGAAATAGGCAACATGAGTATATGAATTGAATTGGCATTGTTTATGTGTCTATCTAATCGATTCGGTAAGTTTAATTTCTATGTTATACGGGCTTACTAAGCTTTTAAAGCTTACTCCGTTTACTTTTCCTTTGTTTTATAGATTCGGAAGCTAGCTCGATTTTCAGACGAGTCGGAGACTTGCTATCACACTATCCAGCAAGCTTTTGGTACTTTTGAATCTTTGTAAATAAAAATGGTCATGTCATGTATAGGCTAGTTGTTAAGTGAATGTATATGGCTATTTTGATGATGAATGTGTTATGTTTTAGTCCTATTTAAGCCATGAGATGTGGCTTGTTTTGTATGTGATTAAATTATTTTGAATGTCTTATATGATGTGTTCTATATGGCAATGTTGTTGATGAATTATTTGGTAAGAAATGATGCATATTTAGTGCATGTTAGATGATGAATAATGTTTGAATTGGTTAGCTAAGAAATGGTTCATTATATGTTTTGAAATGGTTGTTTTGGTTGCCAAATTGTCTATAAAATGGTATGGCTATGAGATGCTTGTAGGGATGACCCATTTAGGTGGCAAAATGGCTTAAACCAAGCCTACCTTGTGCCACACGGGCAGAGCACACGGGCGTGTGACTCAGCCGTGTAACCCCTGCACCTTAAATGTTTTAGGTAATTTTGTGTACAGCCTAGACACGGGCGTGTCTGGTAGCCATGTGGTAATTGACAGTGTTGGCCACAGGCTGGACACACGGGCGTGTCTAGTGACCATGCGGGGTTAGACAGGTTCAACCACGGGCTGAATGTGTGGGGCGTGTCTAGTAGGGCACGACCATGTTGGTGTACACAGACTAGGGACACGGTCGTGTGTCCCTAACTTGAAAATTTTCTCAATGTTCTCCCTAACTTTCACATGTTTTCAATCTAATCCTAAATGAACGTGTGTATGGTTATATGAGCTTAAAAGCATGATTGGATGAATGATTATAGAATTGTATTGTGTGTGTAAAGTTCAAAATTTTACTGATCTGATCTGAGTTACAAGTCCGATAATGCCCCTTACCTATTCTGGCGATGGTTACGGGATAGGGGTATTACACTCACGCTCGTGTTTACACTCGTTTGGCTTTTACCTCCACTTGAATGATCTCACACGCTCATGCCTTTTACCTCTCAAACTTTCTCTCGCAATTTTGTAGTCGGACTCGCTAAGGCCTTATCGTAGGCTTAGGGGTCGGTTTTAAAATTGTGTAACAAAAGGGTAATGATGAGGGGGTTAAGGGTTGGCTAACAGAAAATTGAAATCGGTTTAAGGTGTGGCGTTGGGGTAGGAAGTGAATGGTAAAAAAAACGAACGAACTTGATCGGGAATACAAAAAGGTCAACAAAAGAACATAATCTTTTACCTTCTTTTATTTTTTTTCACTTCCGATTTTTTTTGAATTTCTCTTTCTTTTTTCACAAATTTTTTTGTTTCAAATATTTTTTTTCAACACACTTTTTTTTCACAAATTTTTTTATATTTTTTTTTCTTTTTTTACTTTACGAACCTGCTCCCAGTGATGCTACGAACGTCGTTACTCCTTGTTTTAGTAGCTCTGATACCAGATGATACGATCCGCCTCGGGGTGAGTCGAGTCGTATGCTAATTTGCCTGATTGTCTACGAGAAAGTATCATTTGACTCGTTGAAAAGTGATGTTTTTAAGTAATTAATGGCAGATGCTATGTAAAAGGGTTCAAAGATGGGTTTTTGGATATGAATAATATTTAAGTTCGGTTATATAAAAATATAGGATAGAGATAAGCATGGAAGTTGGATAACAAACAATAGAGGGAAAAGTGAATTGATGGTTCGAGGATGGAAAGAAAGAAGTTCAGTAGGTGATAGAAATGGAATAAAATGATCTCAAAAGCAAGTAAGAACCAATACTAAAGAGTATTGACCCAAATACTTATAAGCTTTCAAGGTGGTCGGATGGAAGATGGAGAAACCTCGACCCACTACTTAGAAAAGTAGAAACCTTGGTATAGGGGTGAATTCCACACTATAAGATAGTGATAAGTTCAGATAGAAGAAAACGGGTTGATGCCACTAGAGACTAGATAAGCCAACGAGTCTTCAACAAAATTTAAGAGAAAACAATCTCACATAATCTCATTAAGAAATTTAAATGATCAAAGTTCAACCACCTTAAATGAAAGTAAACAACTATTTATAGCCTAGTTTGGAGTAGCCGAATGGACAATGCATAGACTTAAAAGCTACATAAATTCGGCTAGAAAATTTTAGAATGAACTAGAAGAAAATCATTAAAAAACAAGATCCAAACTCAGTTGAATGGAGCTTCAATAGTCAGCTTCATGAACCAGCAAAAGTGCTTGGAATATGGTGAATGAATGGCCGAACCATCATGTTGTTTCCTTGATGCATTCATGCATGCTTAGCCATGAAGGATAGCTATAATTCATGAATGTGCAGCCTTTTGATGCTCCTACATGTCCCTTGGCCGAATGTATCTTGAATGTACCTTGAATACTTGAATGGACATCTTGGATATGCATGAAACATGCATGAAAAGTCCTAATGGATGTTCTTCCTTAATTACGGTCCATGCATCTTCAAATAAATGTACATAAAATAGCCCCCACTTGCATGAACGTACCCAATACATGAATTCCTTCAAATGCCATCCATTGAACATTAGTTGTGCATGCATCCTTCCATACTTGCATTAGTGGCTCCTTCATGTATTCGGTCACCTTGAGGAACTTAGTAGGCAGCTATCTCTTGGCCGAATAAGTACTTAGGAAACCAATAGATCACCCACATGCATTCGGCTATGCATGAAACCAAAAAGGGGCCTTGAATCTAGCCGTTCATGAACCATCAATAAATGCTCTCCATACATGCATGTGTGTTGTCCAAAGGAAATGGATCTTCATGAATTCATTGTTTCTCCAAATGGAATGTATGCATTAATCCATGTGCATGAATCCAAGCCGTCCATGTACATGTATCTACATGAAATAAAATCAAATGGTAAATCATAATATGATCACACATAAATTCGGCATAATGTGAACACAATAATGTCATGCATTAAATTCGGCTAAAATGTGAACATAATTAAAATATGTAATCACTATGACATATTAAAAAAATACTAATATAAGACAAATTTAATGCTTAAATAAATATGTTCGGATTTTATTTAATGCATTAAAGTCAAAACCGAGTTTAAACTAAAATGAGCTAAGCTTTAGCTTGTGAGCTAAAGTTGAGCTGAGCTAAACTCCTAAGCTGAAGTTGAGCAAATGTTTAGCTTGTGAGCTGAATATGAGCTAGGAGTGAGCTTAGTTTAGCTCGGACAAGCTAGATTGAGCTCAAATGAGCTGGATTTGAGCTAGACGGAGCTCGTGGAGCTGGAATCAGCTTGCCAACATGTCAATGCTCGACTCAAAAGACTTGACTGATGGGGTTCGCTGGTCGCGCTCGCATCAAACACCTACACGACACTAATAGGAAAAATAATTCCCTTGCTCATGCTAGGATTCGAATGCAAGACCTCCAACAAACTAACACTCTACTTAACCACCAGACCAGCAGACCCATTCTGTTATATCCTTACAACAAATTAAACTTAAGCCTACTGAGTATGGTTAAGGCTTTATTCAGAAAAATACCAAAATTTGCCCAAGTCATGGATTGAACTTAGGACCTCACACACATACACCCAGAACACTTAACCACTGAAGTAGACAAACAATTGTGTCACGCATACTCAAAAACAAAAATAGAAATTTTTGGGGTGTTACAAAACATATTTCACCAAAATTATTCTTCACTCGTGATCTTGAGAAAAAAAGGTGATATAAAATGTTCAACAAATTCATTCTAGTGAGAATTTAGCAGATCTTTTCCTAAGGCATTGCCAACTTCAACATTTGAAAAACTACTACACAAGATTGGAATACGTCGGCTCAAAGATGTAATGTAATGTAATGTTGCCATCAGGGGGAGTCTAAAAACAAGTTGTACTCTTTTCCTTTAACCAAGGTTTTGTCCCATTGGGTTTTCCTGATAAAGGTTTTTAATGAGGCAACTTGTAATAGAAGATTAAGTACTCCTTTTTCTTCATTAGGTTTTTATCCCATAGAGTTTTTCCTAATAAGGTTTTAACAAAGCACATTATTTACCAATGGACATCCAAGGGGGAGTGTTTTGAATATCTTATTAAGTGGATGTCCATCATGATCAAGATAAAGTTTTGATGTACTTTAAATTCTAATAGTTATTAGAATTAAATTTCTACTTCTTTTATACTTCTTATGCCTATAAATAGAGACTTTGATGAAGCATTGTAATCATCCATTTTGATCAATAAAGTACAGTTTCTATTGCTTTCATATTTTCTTTATTCTTTATTCTCTCCATCTCTCTTTATTTTATAACTTTTTTTTAAATTATTTTTGGAAAATTATTTTTAGTTAAACAAACATAATAAATGTTATCATAAAACTTTATGAGATTTTTTTAATATTAAATAAAAAAATCTTTTTTTAACAAGTAATATAAAATTTTAAGTTGAAAATTTATTTTAACAACATTATTGTGAATAATAATTTGAAATGCTGAGTTCCTCTAAAACAAAATCTTACTTGAGCAATTACATACCATTCATATATATATATATATATTAATTATATTACAACACGTTTAAATTATTAATGTGTTTACACATAAAAATTTGACATGTGATCAATGAGAGAAAGTAAATATTTTTTAAGGGGAAAATTGCAACAAGAATCCCTCCATCTTTTTATATAAATTTTAATGGTGTTTTAAAGTTATACTTTTATAATATGTCCTTCCAATTTGCTTATATTCAATAGTTCAACTTACAATTTTACATAATAAACTATTGTAAATTTTAAAACCGTTTAAAAAAATCTTTTCAAATATATCTTTTACAAATTAAATACACTATTAAAATTGAAATAAATATTTAAAAATATCAATAATATTGCAATAAATTATTTAGTGATCACGATATGTAAATTTAACTAACAATCTAAATTCACTAATTAATAATTAAATTTAAGTTAGAAATGATATATAAAAATAAAATTTCACACAATCTATTGTTATAACATTTATCATTTAAAAATAATTTCAAATTATTATTTATTTAAATTCAATTTAATATTAAATGGAATGCTTTTAAATTAAATTTATATCTTATTATGTTTTAATTTTTTAATGAAATTTTATAAAATTTGTAAAAAAAATTAAAATAATTTCAAATAAACTAGTTGTAATATAAATATAGATTCTGAGCTATCTAATTGATTGTAAAAATGCATCAATTTTTTTTCAAAGAGAATGAATCTTTGATAGTGTTACGGTTACCAAGAAAAAAAAAAGAAAAAGGTCTAGTAGCCACTTTTTAAATTCTCTCTGAAAAGTTCAAAGAGTTTTTGATGTTCTTACTTTGACTGGGTGAATTGTGTAAAGGCTGAGACGTTTTTGGTTGCGGCTTAGAATCGACATTGTGAAAGAAATCATATTCTAAAAGGGCATCTTCAACTCTTCTTCAACCCAATTTGTTCCTCATATATGGATCCATGGTTGATGGTATCTAGAATAATTTTTCCGCTATGCCATAGGACATATCGACATTCCAACATTAATATAATGTATTTACGTGTTTAAATTTCGTTTTATTCACAATTTAATCTAATTTTTTTATTTTAATATTGTATATAATATTTATGTTATTATTACTAATTAACTTCAAATCTGATGTGATTCTGAGCATCAAGGTTGAATTAAATCTAGTTAAACTGAAAACAAGTTAATGATAGGCTGAATTTTCAAGAGCCACATTTTCTTGTAATGATCAAAACGAGGATTGATCCTTTTATGATTTTCAATTGGGTCAACAATGGAAAGTCAAACAAAGTGGGTCAAAAGGAGTTTAAAAGGCCTTTGTGTGGACGTGAGGAACAAGTCTAAAATAATCAAGTTTTGATTGGGCCAAGATCAAGTCAAATTTTGATCCAAGAGATTGGATGATTACTTTTTATGGGTTTTAATTAATCAAGGATCTTATAGTTTATTTTAGTTTATGATATCATCTTTAAATTAATGTTTGCACTATTAATCCACGTCTTTTAATTATGACATGCGTTATGTCTTCTGCATTTAATAAAGTAATGCATTATGTAACTCTTATGTTAGTTAAGATTATATCATAAATTATGCCATGCATTATGTAACTCACATGTTAGTTAAAGTTTACATTTTTAAATTAAGTCATGCATTAAGTAACTCATTTGTTCATTTAGTTCGCATTTTATAACCATGTAGTTAAGCATCTTAGTTAATAAATATGTTTGGGTTAGTTTATATATATGTGTTATTTAATTTGACTATTATTTTAATGCATAAGTTAAAGTGTGCTTATTTTTATTTTTATTTAAGTGTTTTAAGTTGAATAAGAATGTTAATAGGTTTTAAGTGTTTAATAAGCATTTATTCTTAATCAGATAACTCTTCAAAAGACTAAGGGAAGACTCTTCAAATACTGATCGATTTTGGTGCACTTAAAAGCCAATTCATGGCACCAATTAAAGGGAGGAAATACAAAGAATGAAGGTATTCAATTATGGTAGAAGAAAGGACTACAAACAACAACTTAAAGAGCATTAATCTTCATAAAGATGGTGACCTTTAAGCTATCCATGGACTAATGAAAAGACATGCCCTTTCATATAGTCAAAGACAAGTGAAGAGACATGCCTTTTGGGCTAACCATCAAAGAGTTAAATCGAATTTAATGGTCTAATTTAAGCTAGTTAAATAAGGTCATTTGAGGCCTGTAAATTTTGTCTTAAGTCATTCATGTAAAAAAAAAGAAAAAAACTTTTGATTGAAATTAAATCATATTTTGTGAGAATATTTCTCTCTCGGTTCTTCATTGAATTGTTTGAACTTATCAAACTTTCTTCAAAGTTTGTGGCATTCAAATTTTTTCTTATCACTCCGTTTACCATCCCGGGGTGTGGCGACTTCGATACACCAAGATTCAAGCATAAGGTCAAGTTTAAGTGGGTTGTAGTTTCAATATAGCTATGATTCCTTAAAGAATTCAAGCGATTCGAATTAAGGTTTCCACCTTTTGAACCATTTCAAGATGATTATTCAATCAAGTTGTTTTTCGAACCCACAAAGCTCTAGAAATCACAACAAAATCATATGCTTCATTATTTATTATATATTATTTTTAAACACATCCATGTTTTCTGAATACGTCGTTTCCACACTTTATTAGCACTCAAACAAAGCTTTATTTTAAAATATTTTGTGCATTTTAATTTTATCATGCATACTTCATTACCTCCATCAATTGTATACAATGTTATTGATTGAGTTTATGTCACAAGTTAACTCGATATCAACTCAAGATTGATTGCTACACCTTGATAAATAATTTAGTGAATTTAATATTTTGAATGTGATATATGAATGTGTTTAAATTTCATTTTACTCACAATCTATAGTTAATATTTTTAAAATGATATATTTACGTGTTTAAATTTTTTTTTACTCACAATTTAATCTAGTTTTTTCATTTAAATATTGTACATATTATATATGTTATTATTAATTAATTTTAAATTATTTTCATTATTTATTATACATTATTTTTAATGTACCTTGTTGAGGATATAACTCCACATACCCTAAATTTTAAATATATAATTTTTACATATATGCACGTGAGAGAATTTCTAGTATAAATTAAAATTTTAATTTTTTTAATAATGGTGACAAGATTTTTTAACTTGAGTTGAATTGAACAAGACTCCTTTGGATCTTAAACTAATTGTGCAGTGGAATCATATGACATTTTGGTTTTGAATTCTCCCCATCTCACCACAACACCATTGAGAAGGTGTTTGGCAAAATCTCAGTGGAGCAAACGCACTTCACTGCTACCCGTTTTCAACTATAGCTCAAAGGGTTTGGTTTATTGACAGAACTTCCAATGGAAACTATAATTTTTATTAGGGTAAACTAAACGGTTATTAAATTATTAATAAATTTATATTTTGATAATTTAATTTTAATAAGTTATAAAATAATCATTGAATTATTTTAAGGCATTGAATTATTTGAAATTTTTTATTTTAAGTTATTGGTTGTTAAGTTTTTTTTAAAGTTTAGCTTGTGAGCTCTAAGTGATGATTTGACAATCGATACAATGAATTAATACCTATTGACAAGTAGAATAGCATACATTAGATCTAAGCCAATCTAGTAGTCATTATTAGATTGGAGAAAAAAACTTGTTTGGATTCTGGTTTGCCTATTTTTGATGTTCAAAGCTGCTTTATGAAAAAGAAATGAACGGTAGAAGAGAAGGAGAAGAAAAGTTTTCAACTGTAGTTGGCAGTGTAAATAGAGAATGTCATACAATAGCGATTTTAATAGTTTAGTGACTTAATTGAAAACTTTCGAATAGTTCAATGACCATTTTATAACCTTTTGAAATTGAGTTATCAAAACGTAAACTTACTAATAATTTAATGATCAAGTGCATAGTTAGGGCTTTTGGTAGGGGCCCGCCCCCTAAAATAGAAAATTTTCATTTAGGCCCTTTAAAATTTTTAAAATTTTAAATTAATAAAGGTAAAATTGCACTTCGGCCCCCTAAAATGATAAAAAAATGATTTAATCTTTTAAAAATTATAAATATATAGGTTATTAAAAATGATGAAATTGTATTTTTACTATTGTAAAATTTACAATTTAATTTTGACCCCCTTAAAATAAATTTCTGGCTTCACCCCTGTTAGTGACCTTGGGTGTAGTTTATAATTTTCATTTTTATCCCTTCTAATTTTATTTATTATCTTTTTTTATATTATTTTAATATAAATAAAATTTTAATTATTAAATTATTATTTAATATGAAACAATTTTAATATATTTTATTAAATAATATAAATATAATTGAAATAGTTCATTTATTTTTAATATAAATATGAATTTAAAATTTTTTAATTATTATTTAACATTAATATAATTTTAAAGTTATTATATAATATAAATATGATTTTAATATTTTTATTTTTATTATATATAGAGATACTCATTAATGTTTTTTTTTAAAATTTATTTTCAACTTACCACCGTCATTATTTTTAAATTTAAATAAGTATTTTATTATTAATTTTAATGTTGCTTGCTACTACCATATCTAACCTTACAACTACAATAACTAAATTCATTATCTTTATTATCTTATTGAAGCCAATATTACCCCATCAAAATGTACAAACTAAAATAATTAATTTCAAAGTGTTACCCGGTCTAAAGACACCGAACTTTTAGGTCCAATACAGGCGTAGGAAATAGGTTTTCCTTTTTCTTTCTTTTTTCTTTTTTTGCTGTTGAAGAAATGGATATATATATATATATATATATATATATATATATATTTATATATTTGATTACGTGGGGATTCTGGCATTGGCATTGGGCATGATGTTGTTAAGCTGGTTGGTGATGAGATGAACCTCCTGAGGCAGAAGATGGTACTTAATACCAAGAGCCTCGAAGATCTTTTTCAATTCAAACACCAGCTCTGATCTTCGACTGCTTTTTTCGCCATAGTTTTGGTGGTTTATTGTGTGCTGAACGCAAAGAACCAGCTTCATCTTGTCCATGTTCTCAATCTCCTTGAATATCAACGTGTGCTTTGGACTCCAATGCTTTGGCTTGCTCTCAATAAACCTGCAATTTCCCTCTCACTTCATCTTTCTAATTTACATCTTGTTTTAATTATTCATGTTTCGGTGAAGTAGAGTACTTACAATTGTATAGCTTTCTTGAGAGCATTGATATCTTCAACAGGAGTGGAGACATCAATGGTGAAATCAACAGTATCTCCCATGTCGGGGCTTCTTCTGAAGTTGCTAATAGGCTTTGTAAGAAGAACAGAGTTTGGATAATATATCTTCTCCATGTCATATCTTAAGAACACTGTAGTCAATATGTTCATTTCTTCCACAATCATCTGCGGTTTTGCAATCAATCAATATCTTAAATATTGCCTTTCGTTTGTAAAGAAATAAACCATCCCTTTACCTGAACTCCATCGATGACACAACGATCACCCACGTCAAAAGGGTGCATAACGAAGACGAAAATGATGGATTCAAAGATGGTTTTGCAGGTGTTTTGGAACATGAATCCCACAAGAAGCAACTGAGATGTAACAACGAAAACGACCTTAATGGTGGCAACCCCCATTACTAGAAGGGAAACTACGACAATAATCACAACAACTATTGCGCTTGCTAATCTGTGCAGCTGTTGGACTGCTGTTTTGGTATCGTTCAAGGAATGAGCCAAGGCTTTGCGCTCAACATATGCATGTACCTGGATACCAATGTACTATTCATCACTACAATTAATCATTTAAAAAAAATACCCACTAAAAATTCAAAATTAAGTGCTTTTACTTTTTGTTTTATTTAAAAATTCTAATACAACGATTAAAATCATAAATATTTTCTGTCAAAATTTATCAATTTGACATGTTGATTCTTGTACCATTGTGTGACCTGACATATGACTAAGATTAAATTGACAAATTTTAGTAAAAATTACCAACAATAATAATGATTGAATTACAGTTTTTAATTTGAAATTTGAAATTTGAAATTTCAATCTTTTAAACTACATTTTATAAAAGTAATTTTAACTTTAAAACTTTTAATTAAACGGTGAAATTGATGTACATACATAGTCTACATGAAAATGCAATATAAATCACTAGAAAAATTAAATTATTTAAAAATAAAGCCTCATAATTGAATCTTACCACCCAATTTCTGAAGGAGGATTTGGAGATCTTTCCAGTCTCAAGGGCTCCTTCGAAGAGAGGAAATATAGTATGAACTTCTTCACTATTCAAGAACTTCAATAGGTCTTCCTCTTCTATAGACCTTTATATGTATATATTAAAGAGAATCAAAATAAAAATTTAAGTTAGAGGTGATAATTATTAAGGAGAATGCAGGGAAAATGATTAAGTTGAAAGTAGTTTTAAAACAAAGTTGATGGAGAATGGATCTTAAAATCAGTATTATCTCTTCTTTTGTGTGCTTGTGCGACAATTTTTTCTCCTTTTTCTTTAAGGTTTAATTTATTATATTTTTTATTACATCTTTATATTTGAAATAATAAAATAACTTGTTGAATTTAATTTAACTGATTTAACTTCAACTTAAACTAAAAGTTTTATTTAAATCCTGCATGATCTATATTGACATTAATTTATTTAAATTAATGAAATCTATAAGATTATATGTTCAACCCAATTATTCAATTAAAACAAAGTTATATATTAAATGTGTAGTTTTGTTTTTTAAAAATAAAGGTAAAAAATTGATAATGAAATGTACTTCATTTTTATGAGCATGAATCAAATCTTCAACCACATAATTAAAAAAAAAATATTCACTAAACTACACCTCATAATTTATGATAAATAAATTAGTAAAAATATGTATTTAACTTAATGCTAATATTTAATATATGGATAATAGATTAAAACTTCAATATTTATAATTTAAATAAATTGAGGGAATTTCCTTTCCTATGCTTTGTTGATGGAAAGAGACAAAGTATGTAGCCACTGGTTCTTTAAAACAGAAAGACATAATTATTTATTTGCCTTATAAAAAAATTTATTTTAATTTTTATTTAATTTTTTAATTTGTATTATTTGTTAAATTATCTTTAAATAGATTAAAAAAAATTAATTTTGCTAGTGTAGCATCTATGTGCAGCCCACGTTAGCAAGTAATTAATTTTTAAAAAATTTAAAAAATATTGTTTATAATTTTTTTTAATTTTTTAAAAGTATTGTTTAAAAATCATCTTTTAACAATCCATGCACATCACTAAAGATATTTCATCTATTTTGAGGTAATTTGACAAATAACATAAATTTAAATACTAAAAAAGATAGAAAAATTCATTCATTTTGAATTGGTTTGATAAATAAAGTAAGTTTAAAAATTAAAAGAGATGAAAAATTAAATAAAAAGTTAAAATATTTTTTTTGAAAAAATTAAAAGCTAAAATAATTTGTAATGCCAAAGAGAAAAAAACATAAAAGCATGCAGTGAATGGTCGAGTATCACATATATTATATAGCCGTACAGTTCCTAGGGACAAATGTGATTTTAGGACCATTTTTTTTGGGTTCTCCGATGTGTCATTCTCAATCAACACTATCTGTACACTTTCACATTGTTTGTAAAAACTAACCTTACCTTTGCTTTTCTTTTAAAAAGATTTATTCATTTCTATTTACCTTTGGAAATTAGTAACCTTACCTTTGGAAAATACCTTATCTATATAATTTCCCGTCTTTTCCCAAACAAAGTTTATTAAAATTTATTAGATACCAAAAAAAAAATCATTTATCTTACTAATTTAATATATATATATATATATATTATAGTAATTTAAAGTTATTAATCTAATATGTATATACAATAGCAATTTAGAGTTACAATTATGAAATATAATCCAATATATTATAGTTGAATTCTCGCACCATAAATTATTAATAGTTAGCAGGTTACCATGTTATAGAAAACATAATTTTATCCTTAAATTATACCCTTCTAATTTTACTCTTAAATTGATGATCAAACATATATTTATTTCTAATAAATAAAAACATTTACCTGACTAATAATAAAATTTAACACGGTCAACTAACTAAATTTAGGAAACAAATCTTTAAAATCATATAATGATAATTAAGATGATTTGAATCGTTACTACTCAATAAATTAATTCTAAAAATATTAATGACATATCACGTGAATTACTGGTATATATTAAAATATTAATGACAAAAAAGATACATTTTTAATAAATAACTATTTAGGAATTTTTCTGATATTTTTATTCCTAATAAATATTACTACTTACATTTTTCAACCTTAACAATTTGACAAAGCTTTTTTTTATAACAACTCTAACAATTTTTTAATTCCTAGGTTTGAATTCTTCCTTTTTTTTTTTTATGCTTAAATTAGTGACAATATTTTAATTGCTAACAATTTTTTTCAAAATATTTTACAAATTTTCTTTAAATATTAGTGCTGAATTTTTGGCCCATAACTTTTGTTTTTAAAGTAATATCTTTTTAATGTATATTTAATTTAACTATCCTCATAAATTAGTAACCGTTAATTATTTAAATATAATAAAATTAAATATGAAAAAAATTTGTATAAAATTATGATTTCACGCTATCTTTATTTCTTCCTAATAAGAAAATGTTAAATCAGATTTTCTCCTGAATTTGTACTTTTTTTAGTTGAATTAAAATTTTTCAGAAAAAAACTAAAAATCAAGACGAAAAATTTGATTAGTCATTCTCCTATTGAAAAATGATAAGGATGACGTGAAATCACAATTTCCTACAATCCCTTCTCCTTAAATATTTTTAATAGATATAATTATTATCATTATTTTATAAATAACACAACTAATATAAAAAATTAATTATATAATACTTTACTGCATATATGTTTTTTTATATTTATTAAATATTTTCGATTATATGATGACAATGATAATAATATTTTTTTTAAATTTTCTTATGCTTAATTAATGAATAGTTTATACCATAAATGTTCTACACATAATTCTTTATCAAATATGCACAGTAATTAAAAATTTAATATAAGTATATCCTATATGCAAAATAATTAAAAATAATAAAGTACATTAAACTCGATTATATTTTTCTCAAAGAATTATATACACCTCAATATGTTTTCAAATCTCATAAAAAAAGAAAAAGAAAATTAATTCTTTTGGATAAGTTTTGATGAGTTTGATATTTCATTAAAATTTAAATCTCTCACACCAAAAATATAATGGCTTTCTAATTTTTAAAAATTCATCTTTATATACTTTCGTAAAAACTATATCAGGAAATTTTTTTTTTCGATTGCATATTGAATTGAAAATTGTTTATGTTTGAAATTTTATTTTTTTTAATAAATAGATTGTTTGAATTTATTTTGAAAAAATATATATGTATTTTTTTATTTTTTGAAAACTTTTAAAATACTAATATAAATTGATAAAAGTTGTATTTTTTTTATAATTGAAGTGCTTCAATGGATTTTAATACCCTCGTGTTAAAGAAGACTGTTACTTTCTCACTAATGAATGGTGATAAATTTTTTTATAGGTTTTAAGTATTTTAAAAGATGAAAGTTAAAAATTATATTCAATTTCCAAGAAGATGAAAAATATGACCTTATTCTTTTAATTTTCAACAACACAAAAATACATGCTTTTTTCAAATGCAAGATACAAAATAAGAAATGACTTTATTTTTAAAATAAATTCCGTTGACTTTATGATTTTCTAGTAACTTAAAACTGGAGATTCAAAGTTTAATCGGTGTCGTGTAATTACTGGTTTTAGAAAAAAAATATTAACGGTTAAAAATAAAAAGCAAAAAGCTACTAATGGAAAAAAAAAGTTTTTTTTTCAAATGTACTGCAAAAATGGAAAGTAAGGAAAGAAAATTTCAATTATTACAGTTGAAGGAACAAATTTACAAATTAAACCACTCAACATTTTATACTTTTTCTGTAAGTACTTTTGAAATTTAAATTTACTCAATTAGCTCTCAAATTTGCTCATTCTTTCAATTATTTGAAATTATAACAATAAAATTACTACATTAGTCATTACACATGGGAATTATTTATAATAACCAATTTTTAATACCACATTAGTATTTTAATTGTATTTTCACAAAAAAAAATAGAAATTAATATGGAATGTAGAGTTTTTAAACTGTACAAGCAAGTAGAGTCAAGTGTTTAACAAATGTCATATGGGGATATAATAAAATATTAAAAAAATAAATATTAAAAAAAAAAAAGAGAATGGGTGTAGGAATTGATTAAAGTCGTATTTAAATTGTTTAAGGATGATTTTAAGTCAGATGAAATCACAAATAATAAACACTAAATTAAAAACAATTAAATTATATTATTATAAAAGCGGTGTATTTTTATATTATCACCCATAGTAAAAAAATTCCTAGGATTTTTGTTGTCAACCAAATTTTGGAAAGAAAAGAAAATCCCAAGTGGAGTTCAATGATGAGTGTACATTTTCCACTATAAATATAAATATTCCCCACTTTCTGTGCATAAGATTTAATTGCTGTGAAAGTGCATATCACAGCTAATATAATGGCTGCCTTCCTCTATTTTTTTAAATAAATTCTTGAATATTCTAAAAAGAAAAAGATTGATTAAGACAGAAGGAATTAGTGTCTCAAATAAATAAAAGGTGACAGAGTGACAGTCCTGTTCTTATATATCAAACGGAATGAGTGCGCAGTGGGGTTGGACTATATATTCTATGACTTGATGATGACTGGAATTCTAGCATGTTTCAAAGTAGAGATGGAATTGGGAGCATATCATGTTGCATACACGCTAAATTATGGGCCTGCAATTAGCAGCCTTTTTGCTTTTAGAAAATGAAAAAGAAAAGAAAATGTATGCTTATTTTTTTTTATATAAAAATATTATCTTTTTCCAAATGTTGAAATTTTGTAATTAATTTTACAGAGCTGATGCATTAGATAGCGCTTTCTAGCTCATTAATTTTTTTTTTTAAACAATTATGGATAATATGCGATGGTATTCAATGTATCTATAAATCCTTGGCGTATTATTTTCATGGTTCAACTTAAATCTAAGAAATGAGATTATAAAATGATTCATTAGATTCCGATGGGCAATGAGGAATTAAGCAATAACAGGGTTAAAAGGGAAACTTACTTGGCCCCTGGCTTGGCCACATTCTTGAAGATCCTCTGAGCACATGTCCGAGCCTCCCACTCGCTGTTAATCTCCGATTCCCCCGCCCCAAAATCATCGACCGTCCTGGATATCGTGGACAATCCCGACGACTTAACGTGGTTGACCAGCCTCTTGACGCTCCATGCATTAGCTCTCCCTTCCAAGCTAAGCTTCTTCAGCTTCTCCATGTCAATCCTTCTCGACCCTTTCTTCGACAACGTTCTGGCCACGCCTCCGCCGCTGCCTTCCGGCCTCAGCCTGGCAGGCATGGTTTTAGCATGCTTCAGTCCCCGTTTTTTAGGCTCTTCGTCTAAGGGAGGCCCCGAAAGTGCGTCCAGGATATAGTGATGGAAAACGCTCTCTTTCATGCGATCAAAGAAGGTGGCTACATGAAAGGATGAAGCTAATACCTTCACCAAAACGATTTTCAGTAGCCAAATGGTGGCGCCGGTTAGAACAGCAATCAGGCCGAGAAATGTTTTTTTAACAACGATGTTTTGTTTGTGAATATCAGGGAACATGATCATCCAACATATAAGAACTAACCCTAACCAAGCACAGTTTTGAAAGCTCTTCCTTAATCCATAAACGAAATATAGAACCTTTTCACGAAGCATGAAATTCCGCTCTATAAGGAAAACCATGAACCCAACAACCCAAGCCGAAACCAAGCGTCCGCAAAACAAAACCATGATCATAAGACACCATTTCCATAACTCTAAACCCCAACAAAGTTTGTGTTGGAGCGATTGTAGAGTTAAAGAACATATCAAACAAATCATGATAATGATAAAGAGAACGAACTCAATTAAAGCTCTTCTGTTGATCTTTCTTTTTCTTCTTCTTCTTCTGTACTCGGCTTCCTTACTATCTCCTACATTACCATCTTCTTCTTCGTCGTCGAACCAGTCGTCATCGGAGTCGGTGGAGGAGGTATCGTGGTGAGGGTATAAGGGTTGGTTTTCATCGGATTCGGGGATGGGTTTGGGAGTTAGAGGGAAGGTTGTTTCGGCAAAACGGGCTCTGGGTTTGGAGAAGTTGAGGCGGCGAAGAGTTTTGGTTTTTGCGGGGGTTTGTTGTTGTGAGAGTGGAAGGGTAATGTTGTTACTATCTGCCTGAGCCTGTGCCTGAGGAGATGATTCTTTGTGTTTGGAGTTTGGTTCATCCATGAAGAGGACTACTTGATCTGAATTGGGCTTCTGTTTATTTTGGTTTTGAGCCTCCATTAAAGCTCTCCCTCAGTCTTTCTAGCTTTGTAGAAGAAGAAAAGGAAAGTGAGGAAGAGTTCATAGACAAAAATGGCTTCAATATTTTCTTCAAATACTGGGAGAGAGAATCGAAACTGATGCTGGACGGAGTGTACGTGTGAATTTAGACTTATACGTACATCACCAGATAATAACTATAATATAAAAAATAACATGCATATATGTAAATTGGGAATAGCTTAATGACATGAGCTCAAATCTTATTTTTTTTATATATATATTATAATATGAATTATCAATGCTAGAAAGTCTAACACATGTATGCATATAGAAACTATGTATTTAGAATATAAATTAATGTTAAAAAATAATATGCAATAAATAATAAAATATATGGTTTAAAAATAATTAATAATAACAAGTGAATTATGTAGAATCTTAAAATAAAAAATAGGTTAAATTGTAAATAAAATAAAATTTAAACATATGAATACTTTTGATTAAGAATACTACATGAATATAATTATTTACCATAGTATTGTCATCAATCCTAAGTTAATGTCAAGTTAATTTGTGACGCCATCTCAAACAATAACATTATTAATATTAGAAATTTTATCATATGCGTATGCGTGTGGAAACTGCGTATAAAAATATCAAAATAAAACTTTAGTTGAGTGGTAAATTAAAAGTTTTACTAATACATTTGGTGTGGGTTCAAATTCAACCACATCCAATTTTTTATTATTTTTTAAAAATAAAAAAGACTAAATACCCTAGAATAATATAACTTTTTTAAATATGAAAGAATATTTTCGTAATTTTTTAAACTGAGTTGGTGCCTAGTTAACTTATGACACAACTTAATCATTGACTTAAACAATAGTTTATATAAACAATAAATGGATGTAATAAAATGTGCATAATAGTATTAAAATAAAATTTTAGTTGAGTTTTAATTTAAAAATTCTACCAATATAATTGTAGTGGGTTTACATGCATGACTTTATTTTTTAAATAAAATTTTGGAACAATAAAATATGAAAATATGGCTAAATTTTGGAATAAAGCCCTTTTTTTCAAAATTATGGAAATAGGCCAAATTTTTTTAAATGACGAAAATGGGCCAATTTTGTTAAAATGCGTTCAACTGGTGTTATTTTCAAGGGAAAATTAGAAAAACCTTTCCAGCTGGAAGCGTTTTTCCCCTTTGACCAATAAAGCGTTTCCAGCCCAATGCACTAAGCAAAAACGCATCCAGGTTAGTGTGTTTTTCCCCTCCCCCCAATGTTCACTTCCAATGACTATTTCAAATACTCATTACCCCCAATGTCAAAAACCTACTAATTTTTCACATTGCTCTCTTAAATCTATCAAATTTCTTAATCAACTCTCAAAAATCTCTCAAATTCTCAATTTTTTTACTAAAATTCTATTTCTATCAAAATTCTAATTTTTATTATATTTTTATTAATATTTTCAAGAAATATTTTTTATTAATATTTTTTCGTGTTCTATATAATTTAGCAATAGTCGAGTCTCTAATCCGTCTTGATAACAAGCGCATATTCATCAATAAATTGCAAATGGTAAGAATAAATTTTAATCTTGTTTATTTTTTTTTATTTCATTGTTATATTTTAACTTAACATTTTTTAATAATTTTTATGTAAATAGGCGGAAGATCAAATTTTACAATGTCATATTCGTATTCTATCTAGTCATCCATCATCGTTAATCGAACCATACTTAAGGGAAGCCAATTTTTAGCACGTGGCCCTTATAGGCCGGGGGTGTAAGTTGGACCTAAAACTCATAAGCACGTTGGTGGAAAGGTGGAGACATGAGACGCACACATTTCATTTTCCATGCGATGAGTGTACTATCACTCTAGAGGACGTGTATTTACAGTTGGCACTACCCGTGGACGGGTTGGTAGTCAATGGGTTTGTTTAGTTTGCTAATTGGGGAGCTGTATGTTTAGATCTTTTGGGTGCAATTTCAGAGACGATTTATAGAGGTCAGATCGAAATGGCTTGGATACGAAAAATTTCACGGAGCTGGTTGAGGATTCAACTGAAGTCCAAAGAGAACGATATGCTCGGGCGTACATCCTTTAGATCATTGGCCGGATAAGTCATGAAATCTAGCTCATCTAAGGTGGCTGCTGAAACTCGTCGATTTTAGAGAATCAAGAGAACTCAGTTAGTGGTCCGCCGTATTGGCGACATTGTGCCAGGAGATGTGTTGGGTAACGCAATTAAGAAAACTTAAAATTGGTGGTTGCCTTTTACTATTACAATCATAGGCTCGGCTTCGGTTTCTATTTTTACGTCATCGAGCGAACTACCCGTATACATTCCCACTCGTAATAAGGTACAATTCAGTAGATATTACCATGATTAAATTGATTTAAATTAAAATTATTATGCTAATAAGTTATTTAAATGGGTGGAACAATGCACCGAGTCACGTGGGATTACTTACTGAGCTTCAAGATATGCGGCTTCTATTAAACCAATGATCAGAAGCAAATGTATCTATTTATTTAATTTTGAACAATATACAAATAACATAGTTGATTTCGTATTTAGTAGTATATATATAACTAATGTTTTTATTACGCTAATATAGTTTGAATGGACACTATACGAGGATCCGACAATCCAAGTAATAATCTCCGATGAATTCTTTTTGAATCCCAAAGCTTGGAACATTAAGGTCCCATTGGTAGTATACACTACTATCGAGATGCATGAGACCGATAGAGTGTTATGGCAGTTCAAATTTTAACAGTCGATTCCTGTGGCACCTCAAAACCTTGGTGATCTACATCTTATCGACTTGCGACAGTTGAATGATAATTGACCGGTATTCCACTCCCAAGATATCAATATATAGAATAATCGATATCATTTTTAACTTACTCGCGAACCTATTATCATTCCGAAGTTAGCATGCGATCTGGAGTACATACCATGGTTTAAGATCCACGGTAAGCCATATTTGTATGGGGAAGAGGCGAGGTGTCGGCATCCCAATACGAGTAGGCTATGATAGCCTTTTTTAAATCCAATGGCTAATGAGGCAGGCCCATCATCAGTACCCATGCAAGAACTGGCACTGATGGCCTTAGCACCAATGCTGACACCACCCCTTATTCAGTATTTACTGTCTTATTCTGTTGTGTATTCTAATCCTATCATCTTCACATAAGCACCATACATTGTACTACATTTTTTGCTTTTAGTCCTATGTTAGATTGGACTGTTGGTCATCCATCTATGACATTTTACATGCCCGAGCCATTTTATTTCTCGATAATGCTGACGTCGCTATCGTTGACGATGTATAGGCCATCTACATATTAGATACCGACAGAGAGTCCACATGTTATCCCATCAGTGTATGAGACTCAACATAGTTATGCTTATTCGTCGTTTGTGACACAAACACCTCTAGGATCTTTGTTCTACCAAAGGGGTCATCCTTCCAATCACCAATTTATAGATCGAAAGATGCACGATGACAATTGAGAATGTTAGGGTCGTAATCAATCGAAAGCGAAGAAGAGGACACTGAGACCACAATCCCGCCCAAAATTGAACCAAGAAGAAATCCAACGAGTAACCATCGACCACTTGATGTGGCACTGATTCTGATTTACATATGCACTGATTAATTTCATATTGTATCGATGATATTTGTTATCTTTTACAAAATTAACGTTGTATCATTTAAGAAAATGGTAGTTGATATTTGTTATCATTTTACAAAATTAACGTTGCAATTTGTTGTAATTTCATAACATGAAAATCTTATATTTGTTATTATTTCACAGAACCATGTGTTTACCTATTATAATGGAATTGATATTTATTTTCTAGTTTGCATAGGCCTTTCGATGTAGACATGACGGTATTGTATGACCCGGGTTCCTACACTACCCACATAACATCGGTTGGTTTGACCTTTCTCAAATATCTATGTTGCGGCGTATTTGAGTCGACGTTGGTCGACCTTTTGATTTGTGACACAATCTTCTATCAGGTAACAACTTAAACGAAGCGCTCGATACAGGCGATCACTTATGTTCATCTAGGACCGGTGGGAATATCTGTCTCCACACGTTGTGCAAAATTTCTAATTTGTACACTTAGTCAACAAAGCTCGTAGGATCCAAATGTTGATTGATACAAGCTACAATTGTATGAGAGTATGGAAAACGAAGTGCGTCAAATCTCCCATAGTCGCAAGTCCTATATCTCAAGTGTACGCGGTACACTCCTCCAACAATACCTTGGTCCGGTCTGTCAAACTTCGTTACCCAAAACTAGAGGTGTTCATGGGCCGGGCCGGGTTCAGGCCGAGCTCAACTAAAAATGTAAGCCCATTCATCGGTCTCGAGTAGGGCCGGGCCTAAAAAATAGGCCTAAAATTTTGCCCAAACCTGACCCATATAAAAATGCTAAAACCTAGGCCCGGCCTGCCCGTATTAATTTTTAATATTATTTTATATAATTTTTAAATAAATATAATACATCAAAAATACTAAAAAAATCAAAATAAATATTTCCCAACAAATTGAAAATAAATTTTAAAAAAAATATGTAGACTTAAATAACAGTAAGATAGATGCAACTTAACAAGAAAATACTTCTAAAATAATAACAAAATTAACAAATGCCTTTAAAATAGTAACAAAATTAACAATAAAATAAGTTTTATACAAATCCAAACAATAACAACAAAATAGTAGCAACATAATAGTAATATGGTAGCAAAATAGGGAGAAAACAATAAGAAAATAACATTCAAAAACCAAAAAAAGTAGATTTTTTGTCCTTTAGTGAATTCGGGCAGGGCTGGGCTGGGCCCGGGCCAAAAATACTTTCCCTGAAGCTTGGCCCATTTTTTAAACGGGCCTTATTTTTTGTCTAAACCTATTTTTCGGGCTTATATTTTTGCCTAGACCCTCCCATATTTCAGTCGGGCCTTCGGGTCAGGCCGGGCCGCCCGACCCATGTACGCCTCTACCCGAAACTATAGGTTTTCGCTCGAGTGACAAACAAAGTACATACAATTGGCTCGTGTCTTACCCTTATTAATTTGTTCCACCATATCCAGGCATTATGAATGACCTCCCTACAATTGCCTAGCATAACTCACTACTCGCTTTGGGAATAGTTCTGCTAAACAGAAGTATGTCTCTTTTACAGCTAAGGTTATTAATAAATGACGGGTTCCCTTTAAAACAAAATTTATGCATTCTTTCAGGTTTTAAGTCATGTGGCCATATCGTAGACCCCCATTGTAGGATTGTGTCCACTCATTGAAGGGTATGTTAGAGAGGTATCGTGCCCCTACCTTGTTAGTTGACCATAAGATTTCTAACATCTCATAGAAACGACCTTTTACAATCTCATATCTTGTCAATAGGAGTGGATAGTAATGATTACATACCAAATAATATAAAAAACAAATGGAATATTACAAACCAAAAAATATTGGTGGCAATTACATGCCCATGTTAGTCACTTGTGATCGCTCAGTAGCAGAGGGATATTTCTGGTAGTAGTTGGACGTAATATACCTTAAACAATACCGATGGTGTATGCGGTCTTATTGGCTTCCCTGTCTTTCAATTATGGATAGTATTCCAGTTCTCCGATTCAAGATGACACATATATCAAGTTGGGGGTAGACATGCCTCATCAACCTAGACAGAAAGAAATCTTAGTCATCTACTGACTCCCCCGATGTTATTACAAACACAATTGGAAGGATTCTTCAATTACCATCCTGTGCCACAACCAACAACAACTGATGGGTATGTATACCATTCATAAATGTATCGTCTATTTGTACCAATGGCTTGTAGTACTGGAATGCTTGAGAGCATTGCTTAAAGGTCCAAAATAGATGGTGAAACACTCGACATCCACGAAGTAAGCATCGTTGTTGGAAATCCCCTCATCGTTGGACATTGTAGGGAGTACATCCCTTCTCGTGTACATGTCAGAATGCCCAAAATCACTTGTCGATTGCCAACCATTGGAAGTTACTATCATTCCCTAGTAAGTATTCCCAACGTTGAACATCGACCCATCGAGGTTCACGTCCCATCCACTAACTGAGTGTCGTATAGGTGTCATGTATTTCGTTCTACCATTAAAACCCGATTGTTTGATGTTTTGCCTCCCACGATTGAAATCTAAGGCCAAGACAAGTGAGTGTCTTCTCATTGATGATTCCGAAATATCATAATGGGAACTTTCTAACAAAGTGGTTGAACTATCAACATTTTCAACCGTTCTCGCCTTTCGAACAATGAAAGATGTTGACGACCAATGCCTTTATTTGGCCTTGAAAATTCCATATATAACTCGAGAAACGGTGATCCACTATCGATGTGCATCTGCACCATCGCCTTTAAGCCCCAAACACCTTTAATATCAAAAACGTCATATTTCACGAGATTGACTAAGTATAAAATTGATACTTAATAGATGATATTCTCATTCCCTTAGATCTGGCGATTTTTCACCTAATTCTTTTCTGAAGTTCTGTCAACTCTATGTTCTAGTTAAAAGTCAGTTGCGTTGTGTTCTGTGAGAAAAAAATTATGTCATTCTCGGTGTCACGGACCTCACCATCGTAATAAATAAAATCACTAATTTGTCCATTCATTTTTAACCAAATTATCAGTTGAGAAAAGTTCAAAACAAAAACATTATGCAAAAATATAGTGATTGAAATAAATAATAACATGAAAAATCAATGCTTATGCTTACTTGTTATAAAAATAGTATCGTTGCTCCAACTTATGCCTTCCCTACGAACTTCTATTCTTCTAAACTTCTTCAAAATTTATTTTCACGGTTTATGACACTAGAGGCTGAAATATGGGTTATTTATAACCCAAAGGGATAACATCTTATATGTTTCTAAAAAAATGCCCCGGATAGTGGGGGTTGAAATTTGTCGAGAAAAAACGCTACAAACAGGACAGCTATCAGCAGTAGTACTGAAAAGGGCGTCCAGATGGAAGCCTTTTCAATATTTTTGTTGACAGTGCATCTTGCTTGGAGTGTTTTTTCTCTAGAAATTTCAACCCCACTATCTGGGGAATTTTTTTAGAAACGTCTCAAATATCCTGAAAATCCCGGGATTTTTTTTTAAAACCCATCTTGTCAAAATTATTTTTTCAGTTCTCCAAGTTTCGATTTTTAATTTAAAAAATATTTGATTGGTGTCAATACGAATATTTTAAATATTGAGTTCAATTATTACAATTATTACGTTAAAATTTTAATAAATTAAAACCATAAAACCTAACCCTAAAACCCTAAAAAACTTAAAACCCTTAAAACCCTAATAATAAAACCTTAGACCATTAAAATCCTAATTAACAAACCTTAAAGCCCTAATTAAAAAGCCTTAAAACCCTAATAAAAATACGGGGAAACGCGTTGACTTGGAAGCGTTTTTGTTTAGTATTCTGAGCTAGAAGCGCTTTACTGATCAGAGGAGAAAACTGTTTCTAGTTGGAAGTATTTTTCTCATTTTTCCCTAAAAACGAAACCAATTGAACGCATTTTAGTAAAATCGGTTTATTTTTATCATTTAAAAAAAATAACCTACTTCCGTAATTTTGAAAAAAAGGGTTTTTTTTTTTTGGTAATTTACTCTGAAAATATTATAAGATGAATGTACACCTGTTAGTGGAATAATAAGAAAAATATAAAATTGTTGTAAAGGTAGAAAGGTCATGATTGAGAGCATTAAGTATAATAAAACAAAAGGATAGAAAGAAATGAAGTATTTTGAATTTGGGAGCTTCTCTTTTGAAAAGATGTTGGAGAAACAAATTATGTTCTGGGCAATTATCACGTGCTCTTTAATTTATTAAGCATTAGCTGTGTATAAATCAAATTATTAGTCAACATCATAGTTTTTTTTTCTTTTTAAGTTTTAAAAATTATTTAATTTTATTTTTAATAATATGATATTAATAATTATATATGAAATTATACACTATTTTTAAAAATTTTAATTTGCGATAATGATAATGTTAAAAAAATTTTGTTGAGTAAATTGATTGATTACTGACCACTAAGTGGGGAGGATAAACGGCTAATGTTTGTTAATTGTTTAGTTAGCAGTGGAGGGATAAGTCAAAACTAAGTTCTTTTTCCTTAATTAATTATGTTTGGGATATGTAAAAGCAATGAAAAGACTAATCTTTAGCAAAAGTTGTTGCCCTAATGACAATAGACAAAGAGACACAAAGCATGGGATTATAAAGAGCTCTGAAATAAAGTTTTCTAAATTGGGCTTAAACTGAAATTTAATCTACTTTGCTTAGGGGCGAAAAAGGTGTCGAAGCATATTATTATTATTTATTTACAAACTTTTTTTTTTCATATATGGTTTTATTAATAGAGGTTAGAAATAGATGATATAAGCAATAATCACGTAAAAAGAGGGCCAATAGTATAAATAACATGATAACAAAATACCCACAAATAAACTAAGAACGATGGTTAAAATTCTGAATTGGTACTACAAGTTCAAATTATATCCTCTCTTTCACCTCTCCTAATTACACAGAGAACATCCCATAAGTTTCACAGAAGAAGCCTTCTATAGAGAGAGCACTTAAAAGACCTTAACTGTTTTGGCCAAAATCACATACAAACCTCAACATCATCCTGTCAACCACTTTAAACAAAGCCCACAGTTTCCATAATGACCTCCAAACGCCATTTAATAAAATATGAGTCAATATCCCAGATTTCCCGAAAATACTGACAAAATGCCCATAATAATTTCAACACACATTTCCTCAGCCAGGATTCAAATAAAAAAGGATTAGACTATCGTTTCGCTTCTTGTTTTAACAGTTTTTGGACCACTTTTAAAAAACACATAGAGTGGTCACTAATATTTTTTGTTTTCTTTTTTAATAAAATTCTAAAATAAATTAAAACAATTTACAGTCTACGAAAACAGGAACTGAATTCAAGAGTGTACGAAAACAGGAACTGAATTCAAGAGTGAAGTTATGCATGAAAAAGGAATTAACATCCTCACAATTAGAGGTCTGCATGGCCGGGCGGTCTGGCCAGGCTCGAAGGTCCAATTGAAATGTGGGAGGGTTTAGGCAAAAATATAGGCCCGAAAAATGGGCTTGAACAAAAAATAAGACCCGTTTAAAATATAGACCGGGTCTCGGGTAAGATATTTTTGGCCCGGGCCCGGCACAGCCCGGCCTAAATTCACTAAAGGACAAAAAAAATTTGCTATTTTTTTTTGTTTTTGAATATTATTTTCTTGTTGTTTTCTCCCTATTTTGCTACCATATTACTATTTTGTTGTTACAATTTTGTTGTTATTGTTTGGATATTGTATAAAACTTATTTTATTGTTAATTTTGTTATTATTTTAGAGGTATTTGCTTGTTAAGTTGCATCTATATTTTCAATTTGTTGGGAAATATTTATTTTGATTTTTTAGTATTTTTGATGTATTATATATATTTAAAAATTATATAAAATAATATAAAAAATTAATACGGGCGGGCCGGGCCCGGGTTTTAGCATTTTTATATGGGTTGGGCTTGGGCAAAATTTTAGGCCCATTTTTTGGTCCGGACCCAACCTGAGCCCGATGAATGGGCCTAAATTTTTAGTTGAGCCCAGCCCGAACCTGGCCCGGCCCATGATCACCTCTACTCACAACCCCTATTATTAAAACAGTACCAAGTAATTATATGTCATCCAAATCCTTCAAACAATTTTTTTTAATTAAATGAGTTTTTATTTTATCCAAAACAATTTGTATCCCTTTAGACAAACTGATGAAATTTCATTTGATAATTTGTCATTGCTTAAGAATATTGAATAGTAAAATTAAAACAAAGTATTTAACTTCTCAATTTTAGAGCCTACTTCTAATAGCACGTTTTTTGAGTTAAAAGTGGGTTTCTTTGCCTCTCATTTCTCCTGCGAGGCAAAAGGAGGCAAGTCAGGTTTTGCGATGGAGGCAATGACGTAGAAGGGGAGATGGCAACATTGTCAATTAATGGCGGGGAAGATGAGGTGTGGTAGATTGATTTGGGCGAGGAAGCGAATGAATCCGGGTCGAACCTATGCATAGTTGGTTGTTTCCTTACTACAAGCGTTGTTCAGTTCCGAGCTATGTGTACAACCATGGCTAATCTATGGCATCCCCTTGGGCGTGTGACGATTACAGATCTGGGGTAATAGTTTCTCTTCAAATTCTATTATGAGAATGATATGGATAAGTTTTTGGAAGGGAGCCCTTAGACGTTTAATAACCACCTGTTAGTGTTCCATAGATTAAAAGTGGAGGAGGATCCATTGCTTGTTTTGTTGTTTTGGGTGGATTTTTGGATTCAAGTTCACGACCTTTCAACAGGCTTAATGTTTGAGGGGATGGCACAACTATTTGGTGCTTTCCTTGGGCAATTTTTAGATTATGACGTGAATTCCATTAGCAAGGGATATCAGAACTATATGAGGACTAGGGTGTGGATTTATGTGAAGGATTTGATGAAATGAATAAAGAAGATTGCTTTTCCTTAAAGAAATTGCATTTATGCTCGATTTCAATATGAAAGGCTATTAATGTTTTGTTTCCTTTGTAGGTGTTTGAGGCATTCGGGGGTTTGCCCAGTTAAGATTGTTCATGGGAGGAAAGAACTGCCGCTTAAATGTGACTTTTTAATCAAAATAGTTCCAAGATGAGCAATGGTGGCTACAAGTTATTGGTTACGTGAATAGGGGGATGCTCCACAGCTAGGTGACTTGGGAAAGGCAAATGATTGGTCTGAGACAGTTGGACAGAAGGACATACAGAGCCTCTTCCAAAATGTTGACTTTATTAATCATGTTAGCGCAAATCTAGGACTGAATGCTAGAGGAAGGAAATTAGTTGCTATTGGGAGGGGATAAAGGTGGATCCAAATTGCAATCTGATTGAAGAGGATTATCCGATGGAGGTTGGGAAGGGAAAGAAACGATGACAGAATACATTGTCTTCTCAAGTTTCTAATGAGTTGTATTTAGGGAATACTTTTTCTGGACAAAATATTGTTCACATTTTTTATATATAGGTTGGCTTTGCTAGGCAGGGCAGCTGGACGTAATGAAACTTTTAAGTTAAAATGTTTAGGGGTTGGGGAACCCTCGGGCTATTCGTTGTCTTCGAAAGTGCTAAGGGAGGCTAATCCCGAGATGAATTTTTTTATGGAAACAAAGTTGCAGAGTTCAAGAATGGAGAAATTTTGAAAGAGTTAAGGTTTGGTGAATGGAATCGAGACGAGTTGTGATGGTACAATGGGTGATTTATCATTATGTTGGAAACAAAGATGCAAGATTTTGTTACGTAACTTCTCAATGCATCATATTGACGTGACGGTGAAGGATGAAAGGGAGGATCATAGATGGCGATTCATTGGCTTCTACGAGCATCTGATGGGAACCTTATGGTATCAATCGTGGGAACTAATTTAGAGACTAACAGAGGAAGGAAACGATCCATGGCTATTCATGGGAAATTTCAACAAAATAATGTATTCCCATGGGTCATCGAAACCCTAAATCATGGTATTGAAATAGTTCGGGACCAAACCGGGATCAATCAAATATTACCGGTTACTTAAACGAGCCAAAATGAATTATTTCTCTATTCCTTATAAAACTGTCCAACTATATCATAGTTACAAAAAAACTTTTATCTCGAGTTACGAAACTCGAAATCAAGATCCGTAAATTTTCCCTAAATCTAGACTCATGTATCTATTTACTAATTTTTTTCTATAATTTTTTGTTCAGCCAATTAGTACAGTTTATTAGTTAAAATCTCCCATGTTGCACAGTCTGACTACTCTGACCTCTGTTCACTTCAAATAAATTTTCTCTCTGTACAAAACTCAAATAGGCATGACGTTTATTTCATTAAAAACTAGACTCAATAAGAAATCTAGGCACATAAATTATAACACCTAATTATTTATGTACAATTTATGGTGAATTTTTAAAGTTAGAACAGGGGATCACAGAGTCAGTCTAGAGTAGTCTCACTCAAGTGTAATTAATTCATAATATACTACTCTTTTGCTTGCTCTGTTTCTTTTACATGAAAATAGACTCATTAATCTTTAATTTCATGCCTTATTCACCTTTTAATTCCATTTCTACTATTTTTAGTGATTTTTAAAACTCACATCATTGCTGCTGTTTGAATCTATTTTTAAATTACTTTCACCTTTTTCATAGTTTCCTTGTAATAGTTACCATTCAAGCATACATACTATTAAACATGTATATGATTAGTCATTCCATTAGCTATTCACTAACAAGTATTTATACACCATTCATTGAACTTATCATATCAAAAAAAGCCAAGTCCCTATACATGCCATACACGAAATGAGACATCTAACTGTACCAAAATGATTCCTTCGATAGTGTGACCGGATCTCCGACGTTCCTTTCGATTCCCGAGTGAGCTTGGCAATAACTATAAAAAGTAGGAAAATAAAGAAAGTAAGCACTAGGCTTAGTAAGTTTACAAGCAAATCATAAACGATAATTATTCAATATATCACCTAGCAGCATAATCTTTCTTTACACCTCATTTCCTACCTTCTTCCTTATTCACTTGTCTTCTTTCTTACCTGATCTTTTCAGTACTCATGAATATAACTTACATTTCCCTTGCTGATAAATTTTCCATAATTTAACTTGTACAATAGCCCGTTGAACCGCTCGAAATACTAGGGATATTCGGGTTTTCCTGTCTGATAATAATCTGCCATTGCCATGTCCTTGATATGGACTTACATGAAATGTTCCTGTCTTTCCAAAGCCATATATTTGATATGGACTTACATGGATTATTCCTGTCTCCAAAGCCATATATCTGGTATGGGCTTACATGGCTCATTCCTGTCCTGTCCTGTCAACCCCAAATGTCATGACATTTGTATCCCTATATTTCTAAAGTTCAACGGGACCTTTTGATACTCTTTCTCTGTCATCTCGTCTATGATTTGACTTTGAATATTTTCGTGAAATAAATATATAAATGCTGGAAATCAACAACATTAATGTAAAATAATGAAATATTGCATTTATTTACCGTAAACTTACCTCAATACAAAATATGACTAAACTTAACAATTTAGTCCTTTACTTTCTCTTTTCCCCGATCTACTCCCGAATTTCATTCTTCTTGATCTATAATAGCAAATTTAGCTTATTTAATACTCACATTTATCAAAACAATCCCTGACTCCAACTTTGGAAAAATTACATTTTTGCCCCTAAACTTTTGCATATTTACTCTTTTGCCCCAAGGCTCAGAAATCATACTTTATCACAAATTCTTATGTTTTAAGACATGCTGATCATTTATTTACCAACAACAACCTCAAATTCCTACTATAACATGTACTTATGAACAATAGGTATTTTTACCGATTAAGCCCTTTTACTCGTTTTTACCAAAAATCGAGTAGCCCAAGTTGTCTAGCATAATTTAAAACCTCATATTCTATCATAAAACATCAAAATAAAAACTTTTCACCTATGGGTATTTTTCCAAATATGAACCCTAGCTTAAATTATAGCTAGCATAAGCTTTATCGAGCTACCGGGATTTCAAAAACGTAAAGAACATTAAAAACGTGGCTTGGAATCACTTACTATAGAGCTTGGAAGCTTGAAACAAACCCTAGCTATGGAGAACCCTTGAAATTTCGTGCTAATGAAGAAGATGGACATATTTTTCCATCTTTTTCCCTTTTTTAATCTTTTAATTACCAAATGACTAAAATACCCTTCATACCTTTCTTTGAAAATTTTTCATGTACAAGCCCATTTTTGTCCAAAATTTTAGAAATTGGTCAAATTTATATTTAAGACCTTCTAATTAATATTCCAAAGCAATTTCATACTAAAAGCTTCTAGAATGCAAGTTTTGCAACTTATTCGATTTAGTCCCTAATTTCAAATTAAGCATTTTATGCATAGAATTTCTTCACGAAATCTTCACACCATCATGAAATCATATCATAAACATCAAAATAATTATAAAATAATTATTTCTATCTCAGATTTGTGGTCACGAAACCACTATTCCGTTTAGGCCCTATTTTGGGATGTTACAGAGGAAGAGGTGGAATTTCAGCAGAAAGTATGGAGAAGTGAACAGAACTTTTTTTCAAAAAGAAAACTGAACAGAAATATTCTGATAACCCCCTATCATCTCCCCAAATCTCTCCCTACTAACCCCTTTCAAACTTCATGTAACGCCCCAAATTTTGGGCCTAGAAGAATTAGGCCTTGGGCTTAGGTGCGTTTAAAATTCTTGAGAGTAAGATATCAGCTCAATTTGTAAGTTAGAATTGTTGGGCTAGTGATTTTGGAAGGTTAGAGAGTTTTTATAAAGTTTTGGGTTCAAGCTTGGGTATAGGAAAAAATCTTGGTTTTGGCCTTAAGGGAACCCTGAGCTCAAGTGGGATAACTTATAAATAAAAGGGGCTAAAATAAGACACAAAAGGAGATGTGGTCTAGTGGCAAAGAAGTGACGCCATAGGGGAAGCAAGGGGTCTAAGGTTCAAGTATTGGCTCTTGCAATTTATTTTGGTTTCTCTTTTAAATAAATCTAGAATCGAGTAAATGGGCTTTAAAGTTAAATGTGTTGGACTTATGACACAAAGGAGCTTGTGTCCTAGTGGTGGTGGCGTGACATGGTTATTGAGAGGACTATGGTTCGAATCCCAGTGTACGCAAAGGTTGATTATGTTGCTAATGCTTTAGTTTTGGGGGATTGATGGAGAATTCCACATCGGGAAGCTAACATGAGAATAGGCGAGAAGCTGGCTTTAAATAGAGCAAACCATGAGGAGAGTAGGCATACCTTTCTTGGCTTATCCCTTTTGCTTTGTGGCGTGTTCGTTTGGTTAAGCATTGGATCATTCGTTGATCTGTATGCCGTTGGGTCACGATGGTTGTAACACCCTAAATTTGGGCCTAGAAGTGTTGGGCTTGTGTAACGTCCTGATTTTCGAGATTTTTCGGGATTTATGAGATTTTGGTGAAATTTTGGTGTTCTGAATATTGAAATTGTGTTTAAGTGTGTTAGTGGGCCTTTAGAAGGCCCAAGCCTAAGTTAAAACCTGGTAAAATATCAAGTTTGGATTTTAAGTGAATAGAAGACTTGGTTAAGTGGGCTTTTAAGAAAAACTTCGTAAATTATGATACAAGAAGAGCTTTGGCAAAGTGGCAAGGTGGCGCCACTAAGTTCCTAAAAAAGTGGCGCCTGGGAAGGAATTAAAGGTCCAGGGTTCAAGTTGCAAGGTAAGCGTATTGTTACTTTTTAGTTTTTAAGCATGTGCCGGGCATATGATCACTTAAATGAATTTTGGCTAGGGTCTTAGGAAGGTTAGGCTGATTGCTTTGTTAGTAATTAGGGTTAGTTTCTTTTCTTTTTCTGTCATGACAAATTAGGGTTAGCCACAAATTAGGGTTAGTAATTAGGGTTAGTTTCTCTAAGTTTTCACAAAAGCTGAAAACGCAGATTCCTTCTCCTCTGTGCCGATTTCTTCTTCCTCTTCTTCTCCTCCATTGCTTTCTTTTCCTTTTTGCTTTCTACCTCAGCCGAACATCCCTGTTACTCAAATCCATCTTTTCTTTCAATTCAATCCTCCCTAAAACCACCATAGCCTATTGCCATAAAAGTCGAAATCCCGAAAACTTACCTCTTGTGCCGATTCCTCCAAGCCAATTCCCCCTATTCTTTTCATTCCTTTTGACCGAATTTCATCTTCTCTAAACCCTTAGTACCTGTCAAAAAGCCGAAACTGCCATAACCATAGGAGCTCATAGCCGAATCTTTAGATCTCTAAGACTCGAGTTCTGCTAGCGTTTAGGGGATAGATCTGCATCAGATCTGAGTAGAAACATAAGGAGAAACTATGGTAAGTACTCGTTATCCCAGATCTACATTATTTTGCGATTTAGAAAAAGCCAAAGTCCCTAAAATCTAGGGAGGCTGTCGATTGGGGCTTAGGGCTCTAAGGGTCATTAACCAATGATTTCTTTTGGTGATTAGTGTGTTCTAGAGGTGATTGATCGAAAGCTTGGATCTTTGGAACGACTAGATCTAGATTTAGTCATCAATTTCGGCAAAGGTAAGATTTTGAGGGCCTTGGGGGCATTGGCCGAAATGGGTAAGTGAATATTGGGATTGTTTGTTGTAGTTTTGCAATCTAAGAATTGTGGTAATCGATTGTAGGACATTATGGGGGATCTCAGTAGCAGTCGTCGCGAAACAGGTGTGTATCGAACCCCTTCTTTAGTCTAATTCGGCAAAAGCTGAAATGCCGAAATTCCGGCATTTTATGGGCTTATGAGTGTGCGAATGCTTACAAGACGTTAGAAATCGTTAGATCTGAAATCGCAAAGTGGTAAGCTAGTTGCGTGTGGAATTTCGTATACTTCGGTAATTGGGCTTCGATGGGCTACAAATGGGCCCAATGGGCTTACGGGCCCATATGGGTAAAATCTATTAGACTGAAAGATCGAAGCTACGAAAACTAGAAAGTTGGTTATGAAACTTGGACTAAATGGGCTTAATTTGCTAATAGACACCGTAGGGCCCATTAGGGGTTTTAGGGCCCAATAGCTAAAATTGTTAAACTAAGCTAAATAGACTATCATGAAGATAAATTGATTAGTGGTGACTGTATTATGCATGAAAACCCTAAAAACTAATAAAATTACTGAAATACCCTTATAGGTGGAAAATTACTATTTTACCCCTAGGAGTAAAATGACTGTTATACCCCTAGGGTTAAGTTTGACCCAAAATGCATGTTTTACTATTACTGTTTATTGCATGCCATTATTATCAGTTGCATGGGACTGGGATATTGATGGAGGAAGTACTAAAAGTGGCTTGACCACGTACTGGAGGCCTTGCCTCATTTTACTGTTATCTGAGCAGCCATGCTGCAACTGTAGTGTGTAAGGCTGGGTGGGTTGAGTTATTCCCCACATAATATGTAGAGCTGGTACGAGTGGGGTGTAGCGGATGGATTTAGGCTGGGTCGGGCTTGCATACATGATATTATCTGTTCTGTTTTGAAATGGGCCTATGGGCCATACTGTTAACTAAAAGGGCGAAAGCCCAGTTTACTATATCTGGATAGGGCTTCGGCACAGTGGGCTTGAGCTGACTTGGGCTCTGGATGGGCATTCTATACACATTGAGTTTTCCAAACTCACCCCCTTTCTTTCCATCCATGCAGGTGAGCCCTAGTTGGTAGACTTGGAGCTAGGAGGGATTCAGAGTGGCCACGAAGATTTAAATTTCTGGTTTTCAATTATTTCATTTTATTATTTATTTAGATTATTTAATTTTGGTTTTTGGGTTGTAATAAGGCCGCTCTATTTATTTTATTTTGGGTTTTTAATTCTTTAATTCTTTAATTGTTTTTAGCTTAAGTAGGACATTGTTTAAATCGTTTTGAAATCGGTTAGCTCTACGGCGCGTTTTTGTAAAAGTTACTTGTTTTCAAAATATTTCGAAAACAGAGCAAAGCTTCCGTAACATAAATGTTTTCATAAATAAATATCTTAAATACGTTTAAACTTAATTTGTTGTCCGTGGACAAGTCATAAGGGTAAAGTGTGGCAATGGATGTGTGCATGTCTAGGATTGGATCTAGGAAGAGCTTGGTACTTAAGCAGTCTAAATGACTCACCTCCTCTTCTCTTGAATCTTACCTGGTGCGTAGTATCCATTCACTTTTAGCCATAACAAAGAAAGTCTGATTTTTCGATGCTTGAACTGTTCTTATAATAACATGTTTCTGCAACTACAAAGGTTTACAAGCTTTCGCAATTTTTCCATAAGAATTTACAAAGTTGTTTCGATTATTACAATAAATCACGTTTTGAAAAAAAATAAAGATTTTATACAAGTTTACCGGTAAAAGTTTCTAAACATTAAGAAGGGTTTTCAATGAAAGCATGATTTTCGAAAAACACTTCAATGTGACACACTAGACTTGGCCGTAACGTCTAGGCTGGGTTTGGGGTGTTACAATGGTGGTGACTGAAGTTGGTCAACACACTTCTTGGGAGTCAAGGGTGCGATTACTCTAGGCTTCTAGGCATAGCAGTGTTCGGAACGCGGATAAACTTCAGATTCCTATCAGGTGTGTACTTCTAACCCTTGTTTGATAGGCCAGAATGGGCCAAATGAGCTCAACGGGCCCGTGGGCCCAGGTAAGTAAAAATTGGTAGATTGGTAATAAATGACGAGCTAATTAAGTGGGTTGTATGGCTTGGAATAGATTTGGGCTTGAGGGGCCGTATAAATGTGAATGGGCCTGATGGACCATATAAATATGATTGGGCCTGATGGGCTATATGAATGTATGTGGACTCGTTTTTGGGCTAGTATCTAATAATTGTTTAAGTAGACATAAAACTTAATTAATCAATTAAGTGTGACTGTGGACAAGTTATAGGGTTGAAGTGTGATAATGGGTATATGCATGTCTAGGATTGGATCTAGGGAGAGCTTGGTACTTAAGCGGTCTTAATGACTCACCTGCTCTTATCTGGAATCCTACCTAGTGCATAGTATTTGTTGACTTTAGCCAACGAGGACTGTTGACTGGCCAAGGTGCGTAATTAGACCCATAGTGTTAAGAAATTACAAAAATACCCTTGATTTGTAAAATTACCAAAATACCCCTTGATTTACAAAATTACCGAAATCCCTTCAGTTTGCAAAATTACCAAAATACCCCTAATTTGCGAAATTACCAAAATACCCTCGAAATACAAAATTACAGAAATACCCCCTGATTTGTGAAATTACTGAATACCCTCAAATTGCAAAATTATAGAAATACCCTTGATTTGTAAAATTATAGAAATACTGTAATGCCCTTAACCCGAATCCAACACCGGATTAAAGTTACGGAGCATTACTGGAGTTACTGATTTATTTATCAAATATTTTATTTCATCTAACATTTATATTTCGAACCACTTAAAATTAGACATATTTTCCCCCAAACATATTTATTTTTCTCGACATATTTTATTTGGATTTATTATTCGTCTCAACATACTTAATTTCCTTGTATCAACGTCTCAAAGGTAATCACATATTTACATGTCATGAAAAATGTCATTTTTGTTTCCATATTCCAGTCTCGTATTTGAGTCATCCGGATTTTTATAATAAATTTGGTCATCGGTTCCATTTATTCTATATTCTAATACATTCAATTAATGATCTAGGAAAAATTATCATTTTGCCCCTAAATCCTTAATTAATTACGATTTTACCCTTAGGCTCAGAAAAATAAATTCTTGCAATTTAATCCTTATTTCCAGCCGTTATCATCATACATATTAATAACATTCCATAAATTCTATAAAATATCAAAATTTTCTATAATTTCAACACTTTTCAATTTAATCCTTAAAACATGTTTTCCCTCGATCTCGAACTAAATTAATAGTTTTCATTTAAAATTTTCAATTTAAATAATATAATAATCCATTTCATGTAATTTGATCATTTCTAACATTTTTACAAAATTGCCCATAAAATTTTACTTTTATTCAATTTAGTCCCTGAGCCTAAAACATACAAATTAGCCATGCTAACTGATTATTCATACATATTTTCCTCCTCCTCCTTTCCATTCCACAACCTTAATTTATATAACATGCTTATGAGTAACATTATCAATAATTTCACTATTTACTTATGTGTATATTCAAAGTTGTCCATTTGAGTCATAGTCTCTAAATTATTTATATCTTGAGCTAAAGAACTCCAAATTAAGATCCGCTAATTTTTTTCTGAAACTAGACTCATATATCTTCTTACCATAAAAATTTCATAATTTTTGGTTTATTCAATTAGTACAGTTTATTCTTTAAAGTCACCCCTGTTCTGCTATCTAACAGTTCTGACCCTTCTTCACTAAAAATTAATTATCTCTTCATACAGGATTTAGATGATTTTTTCGTTTATTTCTCTTGAAAATAGACTCATTAAAGAATCTAACCATATAAATTATGTCCCATAATCATTTTTATACAATTTTTAATGATTTTTCCAAGTCAGAATAGAGGATCCCGAAATCATTCTGCACCAGTCTTACAAAAATATAAATATCTCAGAATACAGAATTCATTTACTTGTTATGTTTCTTTTATATGAAAATAGGCTCAACAACTTTTAGTTCCATATCTCACTCAACTTCTAATTCAGTTTCTACCATTTTTGGTGATTTTTTAAAGTTAACTTACTGCTGCTGTCCAAACTGTTTTAGTGCAAGATATTAATTACTAAGTTTATAACACCCTTATTTCCTTTCTCTACAATATTTCCCATCACTTTCTCTTATTTCTCTTCATTAATATATCAAGAACATAGAACCATATATATATAAGAAAACTCTACATTAACATCATTTCCATGCTTTTTCAATAATATCAAACTTAAAAGTATATGAAAATCTTGATGTTCTTACCTTTTCCCCTTGGTTTCAATATTTAACTTGATATTCTCTCTCTTCCAGCTTCTATTTCTTGAGTCCAACTTGACATTCTAACTCCCCATAGTCTCCTTAACATTTTTCTCCTTTGGTAGCTATGGAAATTCTTTTGATTTCTAGGTGAAAATGGTGAATTTTTGGTGGAAGGACTAAATTGTAAAGAATGAAAAGTTTCTTTCTTCTCTTCTCTTCTTCCTAACGTGAATGCATGGAAAATTGGATGAGAATTTCCTCATCTTTCTTTCTTTATATATACTAATAAAATAATAATAAAATAATAAAATATCATATAAAAATCAAATTAAAATATTAATAACTAATATTTAATTAATTAATTAATCTAAAATATCTCCAACATCATCATTACTTTCTAGATTTCTCTCTCTTCCAATTGACCATTTTGCCCTTCGTGATCTTTTAAAATTCCATTGTTGAGTCATCACTTAATTTTGATAAAATTGTAATTTAGTCCCTCATAATTCTTCATCTATTCAATTTGGTCCTAATTCATCCTTTTTCCTTAGTTTCTAGATTATTCCACCCATAAAATATTTGCACTATTGGTCCTTTAACTTTTCATATTTACTCTTTAACCCCTTAAATTTTGAGTATTTACTCTTGGGTAACAAAACTTTTCTCACTTTGACAATTTAGTCATTTCTTGAATTAATTTGTCATAATATACTTCCCAATGACATAACTCAAATTTCGCTCCTTGCCACTTTATTTCCTTATTTTACTATATCAAGGATACTATCTTACTGTAAAAATATTTGGGGTGTTACATTTCCCTCCCCCTTAAAATAAATTTCGTCCTCGAAATTTCCTTGCTTCTTTTGATCATGGACTTCATTATCTCTATAATTCTATAGTTCCTTTCTTCACATTTTTATCTAATTTTTCATTTATATCCATTCTCTATATTTTTAGTTCACAATTTATTTTTAATTCACTATTTTCAAACATGAATTAGAGATAACCCCTTACCTTGTAACGAAAATTGTTTACCTTTTTAACAGAGGCTCATAGACTAAACAGAACACTTAGGATATACGAAACAGATATAGAAGTGTAATCTTATGCACTATTAATTAGAAAACACTTGATGAGTAACAACGTTTTATTATCAGAGAATGCCTCGAATCTTTTAATGGTATACCACTAATATCTTAGTAGATCTAATCTCCTCTACTTGTGCAAATTCCATTATGCACGCATATCACTCTTACACTTTTAGCATAATGCTTTTACATATTTTACAATTTAATCATTGTACTAATAGTCATGTATGTTTATATCTTCTCTTTCTTTAATACCTGTAATATAATTTAAAATTTACTATTCATCAGTCATCTGTAATTTACTAATAATCTTTATCATGTATTTCATACATCACTTTTTAATTCCATTTTCTCTTTCAATTTATTCACAACTCAATTTAATTTCACTTTTCTCATCAATATAAATTCAATACTAAATTTACCCATCACTCAATTTAATTTCTATTCAATTCAACAATAACACTTAGCTCATATTTCACTTACCATACACATAATTTAACGTTTAACATTTAATAATAATAAATAATTTGAATTATAGTAATACAACTGTATACTGAGTATGTCTATATTCAGTGGTATTACCATAATTCAAATTATAAAAACTATAATAAATAATAGACATCAAACATGTAACAATATAAGTCATATGTGTTAATTTATATTTAATTTCATATCTAAACAGAAATCTTTCATCAAATGGCATCATCTATCATCTATATTATCTTTAATCAAATCATGAACCTTTGGTTAAAGTTTTAAATCTCATATCTCAATTTCAATTCACATTTCAAATCATACTTCAAATTTCTCATCTCAATTCAATTCACAATTCAACTCATAATAAATAATTTCTTTCAAATTTCACAAATCTACTGTAATATGCCCAATTATGATAGTTATATTCAAATATTTTTGCAATTTATTCACTAATTCCATTTACTAGTATAGTCATCAAAAAATTCATATCATTCAGTTTACTCAAGAAAATAATTCGGAAGAAAATTTTCAGTTAACCATTCTGTAAATACCTTATCTGAATAAATTAATTTTCCTATAATTAACTTCTTTCTTTAGCAGTGGTATTGTATATCCCAAGTAATTTTCAAAAATCTAATATCTCTATCCAGAACCCATCTTCACTTATTAACTCATTCTAAGTTTTGACTGCATTATCAATTGCTCAACTATTGAGCTTTTTCACTTTTACCGTTTTGAACTTAATCAATATAAATCTCATAAACTTCATTGAATATAACTTAATCAATATAAAGCCTCATAATTTAATTTTTATGTATTTTCACTTAATCGATTTCCTGTTGAACTCATCAGAATATAATCGGATACAACGGAACGCATGCACATAAGTGTTATGCTCGCGGCTAAACCAAACTCAATAGTCCACGAATATATAGCTCAAGCTACCATGTAACCCGCCCATAAGTGAACTCGGACTCAACTCAACGAGTTCGGGCGTTCGCATTCATAAGTGAGCTCGGACTCAACTCAACGAGTTCGGATGCCTAGTTACATCTCACGAACTCGGACTCAACTCAACGAGTTGGGGCGTTCGCATCCATAAGTGAACTCGGACTCAACTCAACAAGTTCGGATGCCTAGTTACATCTCACGAACTCGAACTCAACTCAACGAGTTCGGGCGTTCGCATCCATAAGTGAACTCGGACTCAACTCAACGAGTTCAAATGCCTAACCATCCTAGTGACATGTCACTTGTATCCTAATCTATTCCCAAGGTTCAAACAGGATTTTCCTCAATCACTCATTTCCCCGTCGTTCTCCTCAAAATATCGGAACCAATACGTTGCTTGCATCTCATACTTATCAATTTAATCACATACTTTTCATACCAATACATAATATTTCACAAAGTATAATATTCATAATAACAAGTATCATATCATATAAATAGCATTAAATCACTTAAAATAGCAATTATGTTACATTATTTACACATGAACTTATTATACACATAAATTTAAATGTAACATTTATTCATACCTTTACGAGTTTCGACTCGTCATAATCAACTTTTACTCATATATTCGAATATTGGTTTCAACATTATTGGAATTAGCTCGATTGGAATAGCATCTTTATCTTTAAGTAAAATAAATCTCATCAGGGTTGGAAGATATCATATTATCTTATCATAGGTTACATAGTTGCATGTATTTCTAGACTTCTCATATACTACATTCAGTCCGAGAACCGACTAAACCTTAGCTCTGATACCACTAAATGTAACGCCCTTAACCTGAATCCAACACCGGATTAGAGTTACGGAGCATTACTGGAGTTACTGATTTATTTATCAAATATTTTATTTCATCTAACATTTATATTTCGAACCACTTAAAATTAGACATATTTTCCCCCAAACATATTTATTTTTCTCGACATATTTTATTTGGATTTATTATTCGTCTCAACATACTTAATTTCCTTGTATCAACGTCTCAAAGGTAATCACATATTTACATGTCATGAAAAATGTCATTTTTGTTTCCATGTTCCAGTCTTGTATTTGAGTCATCCGGATTTTTATAATAAATTTGGTCATCAGTTCCATTTATTCTATATTCTAATACATTCAATTAATGATCTAGGAAAAATTACCATTTTGCCCCTAAATCCTTAATTAATGACGATTTTACCCTTAGGCTCAGAAAAATAAATTCTTGCAATTTAATCCTTATTTCCAGCCGTTATCATCATACATATTAATAACATTCCATAAATTCTATAAAATATCAAAATTTTCTATAATTTCAACACATTTCAATTTAATCCTTAAAACATGTTTTCCCTCGATCTCGAACTAAATTAACAGTTTTCATTTAAAATTTTCAATTTAAATAATATAATAATCCATTTCATGTAATTTGATCATTTTTAACATTTTTACAAAATTGCCCATAAAGTTTTACTTTTATTCAATTTAGTCCCTGAGCCTAAAACATACAAATTAGCCATGCTAACTGATTATTCATACATATTTTCCTCCTCCTCCTTTCCATTCCACAACCTTAATTTATATAACATGCTTATGAGTAACATTATCAATAATTTCACTATTTACTTATGTGTATATTCAAAGCTGTCCATTTGAGTAATAGTCACTAAATTATTTATATCTTGAGCTACAGAACTCCAAATTAAGATCCACTAATTTTTTTCTGAAACTAGACTCATATATCTTCTTACCATAAAAATTTCATAATTTTTGGTTTATTCAATTAGTACAGTTTATTCTTTAAAATCACCCCTGTTCTGCTATCTAACAGTTCTGACCCTTCTTCACTAAAAATTAATTATCTCTTCATACAGGATTCAGATGATGTTTTCGTTTATTTCTCTTGAAAATAGACTCATTAAAGAATCTAACCATGTAAATTATGTCCCATAATCATTTTTATACAATTTTTAATGATTTTTCCAAGTCAGAACAGAGGATCCCGAAATCATTCTGAACCAGTCTTACAAAAATATAAATATCTCAGAATACAGAATTCATTTACTTGTTATGTTTCTTTTATATGAAAATAGGCTCAACAACTTTTAGTTCCATATCTCACTCAACTTCTAATTCAGTTTCTACCATTTTTGGTGATTTTTTAAAGTTAACTTACTGCTGCTGTCCAAACTGTTTTAGTGCAAGATATTAATTACTAAGTTTATAACACCCTTATTTCCTTTCTCTATAATATTTCCCATCACTTTCTCTTATATCTCTTCATTAATATATCAAGAACATAAAACCATATATATATAAGAAAACTCTACATTAACATCATTTCCATGCTTTTTCAATAATATCAAACTTAAAAATATATGAAAATCTTGATGTTCTTACCTTTTCCCCTTGGTTTCAATATTTAACTTGATATTCTCTCTCTTCCAGCTTCTATTTCTTGAGTCCAACTTGACATTCTAACTCCCCATAGTCTCCTTAACATTTTTCTCCTTTGGTAGCTATGGAAATTCTTTTGATTTCTAGGTGAAAATGGTGAATTTTTGGTGGAAGGACTAAATTGTAAAGAATGAAAAGTTTTTTTCTTCTCTTCTCTTCTTCCTAACGTGAATGCATGGAAAATTGGATGAGAATTTCCTCATCTTTCTTTCTTTATATATACTAATATAATAATAATAAAATAATAAAATATCATATAAAAAAATCAAATTAAAATATTAATAACTAATATTTAATTAATTAATTAATCTAAAATATCTCCAACATCATCATTACTTTCTAGATTTCTCCTCTTCCAATTGACCATTTTGCCCTTCGTGATCTTTTAAAATTCCATTATTGAGTCATCACTTAATTTTGATAAAATTGTAATTTAGTCCCTCATAATTCTTCATCTATTCAATTTAGTCCTAATTCATCCTTTTTCCTTAGTTTCTAGATTATTCCACTCATAAAATATTTGCACTATTGGTCCTTTAACTTTTCATATTTACTCTTTAACCCCTTAAATTTTGAGTATTTACTCTTGGGCAATAAAACTTTTCTCATTTTTACAATTTAGTCCTTTCTTGAATTAATTTGTCATAATATACTTCCCAATGACATAACTCAAATTTTCGCTCCTTGCCACTTTATTTCCTTATTTTACTATATCAAGGATACTATCTTACTGTAAAAATATTCGGGGTGTTACAAAAACCCCCGATTTGTAAAATTATAGAAATACCCCTGATTTGTAAAAGTACTGTTTTACCCCTAATTTTGTAAAATTACCGTTTTACCCCTAATTTGTAAAATTATCGTTTTACCCCTAATTTGTAAAATTACCGTTTCACCCCTGATTTGTAAAATTACCATTTTACCCTTGATTTGTAAAACTACCATTTTACCCCTGGTTTGTGAAATTACTGAAATACCCCTGTATTGCAAAATTATCGAAATACCCCCGGATTGCAAAATTATTGAAATACCATTGTACTGTAAGATTACCAAAATACCCCTATAGGGTAGAATTACCGAAATATCCTTGTAGGTTAGAATTAAGATTATGCCCTCGAGGGTAGGTAACTGTTTTGAAACTGTTTTAAGCTATGAATGTGACTGTCTTTCGAAAGCATGCTATGTGATATACATATTAATGTATGGGCCCACCTTGGGTTATGTAACGGGCTTTTAGGCCCAGTAAATTTGTAACTTTCATAATAGTAACTTAAATGCTCCAGATAAATATGAAATTATTAATAGGCTAGAATGTGTACCTGGGCCCACGATGAGATGATGACCGATATACCTAAGGGCAAAATGACTAAAATGCCCTGTGTGATATATGTATAATTTGTATGTCATATGTGTATTATGATGCATTCATGAGATTATATGTTGCATATGGGTTGGGTTATGATTGGAGGAAGTGTATATGAGGGTCGCACGGTCGCTTGACGATTGTGGATCCAACGAAGGCTTTTAAGCCACGAGCAGTTCTGTTGCAATGATGAGTAGTGCCGCAACCTGTGCTACAACGAAGGCTTTTAAGCCACGAGTAGCTCTGCTATAATGATGAGTTGTGTCGCAACCAGTGTCACAACGGGTGTATAAGGATGGGTGGGTCGAGTATCTCCCCACAGGAGTGTAGGGTTGGAAGGGGGTGTACAGGGTTGGTTATGGGTAATTGCACATTGCATAATCATATTGGTTTTGTGATATGGGCTCAGGCCCAACTGAGGCCACTAAGGCTACCGATATTGAATAGGGCTTAGGCCCACCTGATTCTATTAAAGGGCTCCAGCCCAGATTGATTCTATTTCTATTTCTATTTCTATTTACTGACTGTTACTCTAATAAGTGGATTACACACTAAGTTTTCGCAAACTCACCCCGTTTATTAACCTTTCAGGTAATTCCCAGCCTTAGACGGATCGGAGCTGCAAGGGACTCGGAGAAGGCTACACAAATCTTATGATTTCCGTTTTGGATTATTTACTCTCAAGTACTTTATTTGGGTTTGGTTTGTCTTTTATAATTTCTGGATTACAAATTTGGGATTTTATTTATGGCTTTATAATTGCTAGAGGTGAAAATGGGTTTTTCCAAAACAACAACTGATTTAAATTAAGCTTCCGCAACGATTAAGATTTTATAGGTAATAACATCTTAAAAAGGGAATAATCTTTAAAATAAACCACGTTTGGAATTGATCAAATGCAAACTGAGGTTTTACATAAATTTTTAAACAAGAAGGGTTTTCAATGAAAATACGGTTTTTGAAAAACACTTCAATATGACATGCCAAATTCAGCCATAACGTCTAGGCCGGGTTTGGGGTGTTACACTTCACTACTCAGAGTGCCACCACAGCACAACTCTTAGCCGAATTGTTAAGCAAAAATACTACCTACGCACGTGTAAAGATTCGAACACAGGACCTCAATCACTTCAATACTCCACTCAACCACCAAACCAGCAGGCCCATTCTGACATGTTTTAACCAACTTTTACTTAAGAGCCTACTAACTAGAGATAGGGCTTTAATCATAAAAGTATCAAAATTTTCCTAAGTCAAGGCTTGAACTTAGGACCTCTCATATGCACCCAGAACACTTAACCACTAAAGCAAACAGATATTTGTGTTAATAAATTACAGAAACATATATTTAAAACTTGAGGCGTTACAGAAAAGAAGATTAAATCGGTGTCTATTGTTTGTGAGTATCTAGACGTGTTTCCTGAAGAACTACTGGGATTCCACTAAATCGAGAGGTTGAGTTTGGCTTTGAGTTAGTGCCAGGAATAACTCTGATATCAATAGCTCTGTATAGAATGGCTCGACAGAGTTGAAAGAATTGAAGTCTTAGTTACAAGAGTTAACCGATAGATGGTTTGCATGATCGAGTTTTTTACCATGGGGTGCTCATGTTCTATTTGTGAAAAAGAAAGATGGCACAATGAGAATGTGCATTAACTATCGACAATTAAACAAAGTAACTATCAAGAACAAGTATCTTTTGCCCAGAATTGATGATTTGTTCGATATGTTGAAAGCGGCTACTATGTTTTTAAAGATAGACTTCAGATCAGGATACTATTAGTTGCGAGTAAAAGATTCAGACTTTCTGAAATCTGCTTTCCGAATGAGGTACAGGCACTATGAACTTTTAGTATGAATGCTACTGCAGTCTTTATGGAGTTTATGAACAGAAATTTCAAACTGTATTTAGATCAATTTGTTGTTGTATTCATTGACGACATATTGATTTATTCATGTGATGAAATTGAGCATGCTGAACATTTAAGAATTTTGTTACAGACTTTGCGTGATAAATAGTTATTTGCTAAGTTCGATAAATGTGAATTCTGGTTACCCGAAGTTGGTTTTCTAATCCATATTGTGTCAGCATCTAGTATACAAGTTGATCCGAGCAAGATTTCAGCAATTTTAGATTGGAAGACTCCGAGAAATGTGTCTGAAGTTTACAGCTTTTTGGGACTTGTTAGTTAGTACAAACTATTTGTAAAAGGCTTTTTGATGATTGCGACTCCGTTGACGAGATTGCTACAGAAAGATGTAAAGTTTGAATGGTCTGAAAAGTGTCAGAAAAGCTTTGATCAGTTGAAAGCCCTATTAACTGAAGCTCTAGTGTTAGTACAACCGGAATCGGGAAAAGAATTTGTGATTTTTAGTGATGCTTCGTTGAATGGTCTAGGTTGTGTGTTAATGCAGGAAGGCAAGGTTATATCCTATGTTTCAAGACAATTGAAGCCACATGAAAAGAATTATCCGACACACGACCTTGAGTTGGTTGCGATTGTGTTTGCTTTGAAGATTTGGCGCCACTATCTGTTCGGTGAGAAATGTCATGTGTTTTCTGATCACAAGAGTTTGAAATATCTAATGACTCAGAAAGATTTGAATTGGCGACAAAGAAGATGGTTAAAGCTGTTAAAAGATTACGAGCTTGTAATTGATTATCATCCAGGAAAAGCAAACGTTGTTGATGATGCTTTGAGCTGTAAATCTTTATCTGTTCTACGTGCGTTGAATGCTCAGTTGGAACTATCTGATGATGGTTCGGTTTCAACCGAGTTAAAAACTAGACTGTTGTTTTTGTAGCAGATATGTGATGTATAGAAGGTTGACAATAAAATGCTAGCAAAACAAGCTCAGTGTGATTCGAACCCTGATTCAGAATTTCAGATTGATGTTGATAATTGCTTAAGATTTTGAGATCAAATTTGTGTTCCGAGAAATCCAAAGTTGATTCAGATGATTTTAAATGAAGCTTATAGCAGTCGTTTATCTTTTCATCTTGGAAGCATGAAAATGTATAATGACCTGAAACAATTTTACTGGTGGCCTGGTATGAAAAGAGATATCTCATATTTTGTTTCGAAATGTTTGATCTGTCAGCAAATTAAAGCTGAACATCAAGTATCATTCGGTTTGTTACAATCGATTATGATTCTCGAGTGGAAATGGGATAGAGTAACGATAGATTTTGTTTCGGGTTTGCCCATAACTCCGAGAAAGAAAAATACAATTTGGGTTGTGGTTGATAGACTGATGAAGACAGCTCATTTTATTCCGGTACAATCAGACTACTCGCTTGATAAGTTAGCTGAATTATACATTTCAGAGATTGTGAGATTGCACGAAGTACCACTATCTATAGTTTTAGACAGAGATCCGAGGTTTACTTCGCGGTTCTAGAAGAAACTACAAGATGCTTTAGGTACAAAATTGTATTTCAGTACTGCTTTTCATCCGTAGACGGATGGTTAATCTGAGCAGATCATTTAGATACTCGAGGACATGTTGAGATGTTGCATTCTTGAGTTTGAAGGTACGTGGGAACAGTACTTGCCATTGATTGAATTTGTGTACAATAATAGCTTTCAATTGAGCATTAAAATGGCACCATACGAAGCCTTATATGGTCGTAAGTGTCGAACACCATTATACTGGACTGAGCTTAGTGAAAGTAAGAGTCATGGGGTTGATCTGATAAAAAAGACTGAGCAGAAAGTGAAAGTAATTCATGATAGTTTGAAAGCAGCATCAGATCGTCAGAAATCATATACAGACTTGAATCGAAAAGATATTGAGTTTGAGATCGGTGATAAAGTGTTTTTGAAAGTGTCTCCATGGAAGAAAATACTTCGGTTTGGCAGAAAAGGTAAAATGAGTCCGAGGTTCATCAGGCTGTATGAGATTATCGAGCGTACCGGGCCAGTTGCTTATAAATTATCTTTGCCACCTGAGCTAGAAAAGATTCATAATGTATTTGATGTATCGATGCTTCGAAGATACAGATCCGACCCATTGCATGTGATATCCCTTTCTAGGATAGATATTCATTTTGATATGACTTATGAAGAAGAACCAATCCGTATCTTAGCTCGCGAGATTAAAGAATTACGAAATAAGAAAATGTCATTAGTGAAAGTGTTATGAAATCGACACTGGGTCGAAGAGGCAATGTGGGAGCCCGAGGATGCTATAAGAGAGCAATCTCTGAACTTATTCATTGGTAAGATTTTCGGGGACGAAAATCCCTAATGGGGGAGAGTTGTAACAGCCCGGTTTAGACTCTAGTCGGAACAATGGTTTCGGAACCACACATCTGAGGTCAGAAAAATATTTTAATATATTTTCTATGTTCACAGTATGATATTTGATATGTGTGAAAGTATTGTATGAAAATTTTACCGTTCGTATGCTCGATTTAATAAAAGGACCTAATCGCAGAAAATGTAAAAGTTGGCTATTAATTGTTAAAGTGCTTAAATAGTTATGGTTTATTAAATCAAGGGTCATTATTATGTTATTAGCCCATGCTTTGTGTAAGTGGACAATTATGACCATCCATTATATGTTTATAAAGGTTTTAAACCAAGGTTAAAATTGGTATTTAGTTATTAAATGATAAATTAAATAAAATAAAACATAAAGCCATTTGGATTATCATCACTTTTGGCCTAATAAACTTGAAGAAAAGCTAAAACAGGGTTTTACATTCGTCTTGGCAAATTCAAACAATTAAGGTACGGTTCTAATCCGTTTTTGATGATTTTTATGTTTTTGAGATCGTTGCTTTGTGTTCTAGCAAGCCTATGCCTTAATTTTTTAATATGTTAAAGAATTTTCATGTTTCCGTAGTTGAATGCTTGAGAAATTTGATGAATGATGATGAAATATGAAAGATTGTTGATAGATTTTAATGTTTTGCAAAGTGATTTTTGACAAAAATGACAAATAAGGATTAAATTGAGAAATGTGTAAATTTAGAGGTTGAATTGTGAAATAAGTGAAAGTTTTGGGCTGCTAGAGACCCTATAGAAATTCAGCACACATGGGTTTTAAAGAGATTGTTGTAATTTGTGATTTTTGTGAATAAGGACTAAATTGAGAAAAATGTGAAATTATATGGGTCAATGTGTAAAATGCCCTAATTGAGTGTTTTGGATTGAAATGAATGAAATGTGTTATTAAATAGTCAAATTTGAATTTATATAGATCAAGAACGAAAGAAAACGAAATTAGATCGGTGGAAGTCAAAAGTGGTCGAATAATCGTTCCCATCCGTTCGTTTCTGTACGAGGTAAGTTCATATGCAAATAAACGTGTTTTATGTGAATTATATATGTTTATTTGATATTGAAATACTATGAATGTTGAATGTTTGGAAATGTGAAAGTATCGATAGAGTTGAGATATTCAAAAGCCCCGTACGAACCATATACATATGTCATGACATAGGATTTTCGAGATGTGATATCGTATAAGACCACGTCTGGGGCGTTGGCATCGATTAGAGATTATGTGTAAGACCATGTCTGGGACATTGGTATCGTATATGATTTCGTATAAGACCCTGTTTGGGACAGTGGCATCGATATTTGATAACATGTAAGACCATATCTGGGATATGATATTGTATGAGCTTTACGACCTTTCCTAGTATCCTTTTCGATTCCAAAGGTTCAACGGGTAGTATTGTGAAAGGAACGAGAATGTGAATGAGTATCCGATTCAGGTAAGTATGAAATCTATATGTTATTTGAGAATGAAATGTGAGTATGTTTACAAAAGATGACATGAGAATTGTATGAGAAAGAATGAGGTTGTATGCAAGTGATTTGAGAACAAGTGATTTAGATGTGAATTATGAGGCTCGTGTATGTGTTTTGCTATGGATTCCATAGATAATATGGCTTATAATTGCTTTATGTGTTAAGATTATTTGTATATGGCTTACTAAGCTTTTGAAAGCTTACTTTGTGTGTGTTTTCATTATTTTATAGATTATCGAAGCTACCGTGAGCTCGAAGCTCGTCGAGGATCGTCATCACACTATCAAACGATATTTTGGTACCTTTTGAAGTTGTATATGTTAATGTATGGCATGTATAGGCTAGGATTAATGTGATATGTTTTATGTTATAAATATCATGCCATGTGATATGGCTTGATTATGGTTGAGGTTATGGATTGATTTTGATATATGTTTTGTGGTGAGAAATGGTATATGATGATGTTTATATATGGCCTGGTGAAATGGTCATTTTAGTAAGTTTGACATGAAGTTTATTTGGTACGTTTCATGCTTGATTTGGTAGATGAAATGTTGAGTAAATAGCATGATTTGAATGGATAAAAATGAGATATAAAACATATGCATTTGGTATGAATCTAGTATGTGAAATAGATATGTTTGAGTTGGAATTATATTTGGAAATGAATGATGATGTTGTAGTATGATTGATGCTTGATTTGGTATTGTTTTCACTGCATTTTGGTTATGAAATAAGTGTCATTTGGACTTGTAGGGATGACCCAAATTGGGTGGCATTATGGCCTTGCAAATGGTATATTTTTTCCCACACGGGAAGGGACAAGGGCGTGTGTCTCTGCCGTGTTGCTCGAAGGCCAATTCGAATTGAGTTGGGGGCTCCACACTTCTTCAGACATGGGCGTGTGGCAAGTCGTATGGTCAAGTCAGTATACCCTAAAGGTTTTGACAAGACCGAGCACACGGCCTGATGCACGGGCGTGTGAGCCATTTCGAAAGGGCACATGGGCTGACACACGGGCGTGTGGTTGGCCGTGTGACCCAAGTCAATATCCCTACAGGTTTTCACATGGCCTGGCACATGGGCATGTCCTTGGCCATGTGACCCAAGTCAGTAGGTATGCCTTGTTTTTCCACGGCCTAGACACACAGACGTGTCTAATGTCGTGTGAGGAATACGACCTGTTCACACAGACGTGTGACCTATGTAACTTAGAAAAAAATTTTGTCTTGACCCCTTCCTTAAGCATGTTTAAGGTCTCGTAGACCTTCTAAAGGGGCTATATGTGTGTGACTTGCTATGAATTGATGATGTATAAATTATTTTTGTGAAATGATTGTAAAATGTTCCGAAATGTCCGGTAATACCTCTTAACCCTAGTCTGGCGATGAATACGGGTTAGGGATATTACAATATTGTAACACCCTGAATTTAGGCCTAGAAGTATTGGGCCTTGAGTCTGGGTTCGGATAGAAGATGGCCTGAATAATTTAGATGTTTTAAATATTATTATTAATATATATATATATATTATTGTTATTAATTTGGTGTTTAGTTTAGTAGTTAAATAAATTAAGAGGGACTTATAGTGTGGGAAAAGTCCTGGGCTCAGCCTAGGGCTCTAGCAAAAAAATTAATTTTTGCTTCCTTAGGGGAATCTGGGCATTAGGGCTTATAATTATGTTGGGATAAGATTAGGCACAAGGAAGTACCTGGCCCAGTGGCTGAGCGCGCTATGACGGTTCAAGGCACAGCACGCGCAATGTTTGGTTTTTTTTAGTAATCAGGTTGCATTTAAATAGGCCGTAAAGGAAGTTGCGACTTGAGTTTAACGCAAAGAGCATCTGTGGCTCAGTGGCAGCAGCGCGCTAGGAACGCCGAGGGGACGCGAGTTCGAATCTAAGGCCAGGCAAAATTTTAGTTTTGTTTTTTAAACAGCCGAGGCTTCCACGGGTAAGGCTTAAATTAAATGCGACTGTATTATATCGAAAGCAAAATTACGTCGCAGTGGCCAGCAGCGTGTGTGGGTGCCTGGAGGTCCCGGGTTCGAGCTGTTGTCGTGTGAAGAGCTGTGTTTTTGCTGCACGCATGGGGAGAGGAGTTGTGCTGGACCAAAACTCCTCCTAGTAGCAGATTGAGTTGGCTGATCGGTGGGGGGGAGTGGATAAAGGTTGCTAGTCGGTGGTTGGATGGAATTAAAATGCTAAAATCATATAATTTGAATTTGGGAAGGACTTTTTGTGCCGAAATAGGCTCATTCGGCTATAGGCAAATAAGTGCCGATTACTTTTATTGTTATGGCCTTTATGATTCATTTTCTTTTTGGTTAGTTCGAGTATTTTAGGTTAGCCGACCTTGGTAAGCAAGTTTACAATTAGTGTCATTGAAATCTTGGATCTTATTTGGTGGTAACCGATTATAGGATACCGTGGGAGATCTCGTTAGCGTTCGTCGCAAATCATGTATAAACGAACACCCTTCTGTAGTCTAAATCGGCAAAAGCCAAAAAGCCGAAAGGCCGAAATTCTAGCATTTCGTAGGCTTGTGAGCATGCGAGTGCTCGTAAGTCGGTTGGAAATAGTGAGGTCTGTAATCGTAAATGGTACGATGCATGAATGCGTAATTTCGTGCACCTCGGCAATTTAGGCCTCGATGGGCTGGAATTAGGCCCAATGGGCTTACGGGCCCATATGGGTAAAAGTAAGCGGTAAGTGTGTTCTGGTATACTTCAGGTTAAATCTGCTAAACTAGACTTAGAATTTGGGCTGAACGGGCCAAAATAGCTAAATGACACTGTAGGGCCCATTAGGGGTTTTAGGCCCCAATAACTAAAAACTGCTAAAATAGGCTAAATTAACTACTAAGATGAAAGTTTGACTATTAGGGAATAAAATATGCATAAAACCCTAAAAACTGGAATATTTATTGAAATACCCCTTAAGGGTGAAAAATTACTATTTTACCCCTAGGAGCAAAATGATCGTTATACCCCTAGGGCTAAGTTTGACTGAAATGCATGTTTTTCTATTTCTGTTCACTGTATGCCATGACATGATTATCTGTTGCATGGGACTGGGTTTATTGATGGAGGAAGTGCAAGCGGCATTGCCACGATTACTGAAAGAGGCTTTGCCTCGTTATACTGTTAGTGGCTTGGCCACATTATCTGAGCAGCTATGCTGCGATTATGGAGTGTAGCGGCTGGGTGGGTTGAGTTGTTTCCCCACATGGTGTGTTTATGGCTGGTACGGGTGGAGTGTAGCGGTTGGACATAGGATGGGCTATGGGTTTTGCATTCATGCATAATATCTGTTTCGTTACTAAAATGGGCCTATGGGCCGTACTGTTATCTGAAAAGGGCTAAGGCACAGTTATCTGAATACTAAATAGGGTTTCAGCCTAGATATTACTGAGTCTGAATAGGGCTTCAGCCTAGATATTACTGAGTCTGAATAGGGCTTCGGCCCAGATATTACTAAGTCTGAATAGGGCTTCGGCCCAGATATTACTGAGTCTGGATAGGGCTTCGGCCCAGATATTACTGAGTCTGGATAGGGCTTAGGCCCAGAAGGCTTGAGCTGATTTGGGCTCTGGATGGGCTTTCTTTGCACACTGAGTTTCCCAACTCACCCCCTTCCTTTCATCTATGTAGGTGAGCCCTAGACTGGTGGACTTAGAGCTGGGAGGGATTCAGAGTGGCCACGAAGACTGCATTTCTGGTTTAATTAAGTTATTAATTTTTCTTATTAATTTTTAATTATTTTTATTCTGGTTTGGGTTTGTAATAAGGCCGCTTTAAGTATTTTTAATTTGGGTTTTCAATTACTTATTTATACACTACTTTAAATGATTTGAATATGGCTATGCGAGTTTTCTTAAAATTTAATCAAAAGTTTTCAACATTAATCACACGTTTCAAACGAATAATAAAGTTAAATCTTATAATAAAGAATACCCTTAAAAATGGGTAGTGGATAGGACGTTCACAATTTAACCGGGATTTTCTCTTTAAACTTTAATAATGGTTTTACAAAACTCACCCTAATCTTAGTAACTAGGTAACATGGTTAGTTCATCGTTGATGTGACACACCAGACTTGGCCGTAACGTCTGGGCCGGGTTTGGGGTGTTACAAATACTCTGGTTTATATCGATAAGGCGAGGGGAGCATATTTTATACTTCGGACGTTCTAATGAGGTTTTAGGTACATTTATATACTTTAGTTTATACCAATGAGGCGCGGAGCACAAATTATACTTCGGACATACCAATAAGGTACTCGGCGTCAAATATATTGGTGTGATGGTTGGATGATTTGTGTATCTATCTTGAGGCCATGTCCAGTTAATAGGGACAATAAAATGTATATATTTCTAAGTGACATTTGATATGAAATGAAAATAGTAAATTGTGTATCCTGTATATTAATTTTTAAGTAACATAAGATGGCATGTGAAAGATCATGGAATCGATTAAAACGAGCCCTTAAGACCAAATTTTGTTAGACATGTTACATTCGATGTTAAATTATTCAAAGCTGCCAATCTATTTTTGGGGATATGCTGTACAAACGACTTGTGATATTATGAATGATGTGCCAACTAAGGCAGCACCAAAAACTCATACAAATTATGGAATGGCGTGAAGCTGAATCTTAATCATTTTAAGGTTTGGGGATTCTTAACCCACGTATTGGATAAAGATGCAAGGAACATGGGCTCGCGGATAGAATTATGCATTTTTTTAGGATATCCAAAGGGAACAAATGGTGGTTTGTTTTATAACTCGAAAGAGCAAACCATTATAGTCTCAACTCATGATACTTTGCTTGAAAAAAGTTACACGAATGACTTCAAACATCAGGATAAAGTGGTACTCGAGGAGCTTCTGGGAAATATTCAAAACCCTACAAAAACGATTCCAAAACTAACTCCTAATAGTAGACTTACAAATGATCAACAACATAAGGAGCTTCGTTGTAGTTGAAGGGTCTCTCGTAGGACTAAGTTCTTCTAATATGGCAAAAGTGTTTTTAACACTAAGTCTACTGAACACGAAGATAATAACCCACTCACATATGAAGGAGTGATATAGAGTGTTGATTCCAAGCTTTGGGACATAGTTATAAAAGCTAAGATGAACTTTCTATATTCCAACTCGGTGTGAGAACTTGTAAGCTTACTGGAAGGGATAAAACTCATAGGGTGTAAGTGAATTTACAAATAAAAAAGCAATACGGTTGGAAAAGTGGAAACTTATAAGGCCATACTTGTAGGTAAATGTTTTCCTCAGAATGAAGGTATTAATTACAAAGAAACTTTCTCTTCGGTTGCCATGCTCAAGTCAATCCGCATATTACTATCCATTGCAGTGACTCTCGGTTACAAGATCTAGCAAATAGATGTCAAAACAACATTTTTGAATGGCTATCTTGAATAGAACATCTACATAATGCAACCTTCTGAGTATATAATTAAAGGAAATGAGCATAAAGTTTGCAAACTGCTTAGTTCCATATATTAAACAAGAATATCGCTCATGGAATCAAAGCTTTGATCAAGCGATCAAGACTTTTAAATTTGAGCAAAACGTAGATGAACTTTGTGTTTACAAACATTTAGGGGATGGAAAGGTGGTTTTTCTCATTTTGTATGTAGATGACATTCTACTCATTGGAAATCATGTAGGGACATTGTTATAAGTTAAACTATGGTTAACCTAACAGTTTACCATGAAGGACTTAAGAGAAGCTAATTTTTTTCTAGGTATTCGAATTCGAAGGGATCGAAAGAACAGAGTGATGGCATTATTTCAGGTTTCATACGTAGGCAAGATATTGGAGCGTTATGTGATGACCAATTCAAAAAAGGGAAATCAATCTTCGAGTGTCGGGATTTCATATTTCTTTAAAGGACTATCCTAAGATATCAGAAGAAAAAGAAAACATGAGAAAGGTTCCTTATGCTTCGGTAGTAGGAAGTCTAATGTATGCTATGCTATGCACATGCCCAGATATCTATTTTGCAGTGGGGTTGATAAGTCGATATCAGGCAAATCTAAGAGTAAGACACTGGCAAGTAGTTAAGCATATACTCAAGCATTTACGGAGAATGAGGGATTATATGCTTGTGTATTCTAGATGAGACCTTACTCCTATCGGATATACTAATTCTGACTTTCAAAAGTGTTGAGATTTGAGGAAATCAACATTAGACTGTACTTTTATCCTAAACAATGGGTCCATAGTGTGAATAAGTGTCAAGCATGGTTACACTGTGAACTTCACTATGGAAGGCCAAATATAGGGTACAAAAAAGCTTTGACACTATAACAGTGCAAATATATCTAAACCCAAAAGAAACAACATAAGGACAAAACACATTAAGGGAGACTGTAGTGTTTGATGAGATAGTGGATATAGTCAAAGAATGCATCTGAGGACATATCCTAGGGTTTGTTTTACCAAGACTTTACTAGCTAGAGAGTTTTTCAGGAAACATGTGGAGGGGCAAATGAATGTGAAACATGACTCATCTACTTCACTAAGGCAAGTGGGAGACTGTTGGATCTGGTGCCCTGAGTGTAGTAATTTCGTCTAAGTACACTTATAATTTTTGAACAGATTAATTAATAAAATTATTCATCAAATACATATATACTTTGTATTATTGTCCTCACATGGTTTTTGCACGCAAAGCAAAATCTAAACAAATGTTGCTCATTGGTTGTCAATGTTTAACTAATACTAAGTAGTATTACATGGTCAGATCATAATATGAAAAGACAACTTGTATTAGTCGACAAACCTAAACATGCTCTTAGTCTAATCAGAAATGAGCAAACCGATTGAAAGACTAATATGTCATCTATCAAAGTCCAACTGGGGAGATGCCTTGTCTTGGGCATTGGAGCGGATAACTCCTAGAAAATAGAGACATAGATGTGACTGACTAGATTGACAGTACATCAAACAGGCTTCAAGCAGAATAGATCCTAAATCCATTTATGAATTTATTCATTTGTGATGTTCATAGTGTGGCGTACCTAAATCCTGAATGGCTGGCAAGCTATGTACATGTGACTCGTACACTGTGATGTGAGTAAAAACCTGAGTTCAAATAGATAAGGAACCAAAAGCGGGTGCGTTAGGTGTACGACTTCTATAGTATGTAATGTCATTCACACTAGTGAAATTCATAGCCCAAAACATGGGTAAATGATATCCTCTCATTGGCATTATATGGTTGATGAAAAGTAAACGTGGCTACCGGTCGTTTGCCTTTGTGATAGATGATTTGATCACTGTTTGACAGTGATTGACTTTTCATGAAAGAAGATGTAATGGTTACCATGAGATAGCATAGGATCATATTGGGAGAGCGGATATTATCCCAAAGAGATCAATGATATCCTATGAGGGTAATACACTTATGAAAAGGTCATTGTACGAGCACTGAGTAGTTGTTTTTGTAATGTCCAATTATAAAGTAGGAACTTAATTATAAATCATTTATGCCTCAACTATATATGTTCAATTGGTCTATTCGCTAGCTCGTTGAAATCATAAATGGATTGCGTATATGAATAGAAATGAACAGAATGAATAGGAAAAAAAAAAGAAATAGAAAGCATTCAAGATTGATTATAATTTTCTCTGAAATGGATAAATAGAATCATTTGTAAATGAATGTAGGTTTCAAAAAATGAAAATGAAAATGGAAACTTACAATCCTATATAGGATTACTTAAAAAATGATGGAAGAATGAGTTTATGTTTTTGAACTGTTTTGAAGCTCAAAAATGAAAATAAATCATTCAGTCATAGTGAACATGTTGAGTTGTGACATACTAAATGAATTTTCTCGAAATTTTACTAGGGTTAAAATCGTCAAAAATTTATGGGTAAAATTGTCTAAATTTTACTAGGGTAAATTTGGGGTAGGAAAATTATTTAATATGTAGATATTAAAGTTTATTTTGGGAAATAGAAAAATCAAATCAGTTTGGATCATATTATAGAGTAGTAGATAAAAAGGCCTAGGAAGTACTTGTAATTAGACCTGACATGAAAGAGGCCGAAAACCCCTCATATAAGGAGGTGGGACAACAAAACCTAGTATCATTAACTAGGGTTGCCACCCCCCTCTATCCTAGTTAAACTAAGATATCTTTGTTTCTAGTGGAAATAAACTTTTACAACTTTACAACATTCTCTTCCTATAAATAGATGACACCAGTAGAGCTATTAAAACAATTTTTGAGAGATTGTTATTCTGCTAGAAAATAAAGAGGATTTATTCTCAACTTATAAATATATTTTTTAGAATAACATTTTTATCGGTTTCTATTATAGAAGAGAAAATTTTCATTTTCACCCCAAAAGGAAAAGTTTTTCTAGCTCTATGTTTTGATTCAATAGGTTCGATCCCACACTCAAAGCAATTCGTGGTATAAGAATAGTAGAGAAGATTGTTTGATTGAAAGCTGGAAAACATCAAGGATCCGCTTATCTGAAAACATAAGCATGATTTCAATCTAAGGTTTATTGATATAAATCTCACAAACTGGGTCAATTTTCAAAATTTTAATTTTCCTTTGTGCAAAAAAATCATTTTCAAATTGGACTTTTATCAACAGTTTACATGCTTTAGATTCTTAACCTGAAATGACACAACCTTCAAGTTGATTCATATAAATTTCTTCTTCTAAATCTCCAGAAAATAATTGTTTTAAAATCTATTTGATGTATAAAAAAGTTATGTAAAACCTTGTTCAACCAATCCAACTTTGTAATCAAACTACCTAGTTTAAGTTTATTTTAGAAATCCATTTGCAACCAATAGGTCTTGCTCCATAAAGTAAATAAATTAATTTCTAAGTTTGTTTTGTAAAAATTAAATTAAGTTTTACTTTAACAACCTCTTTTCAAAAAGAGTTAAAAAAAGAAATTGCTTCGGAATAAGTTGATGAACCAATTTTCACAAAATAAGTGTAAAAAATATTTCTAATAGACTTTTCAGTTCCAAGCCTTTTAAGTCTTCTCAGATCCTCATATCTACAATCATTTTGTATAATAGGGGCATGAGAAACATCATCAATTTTTAAAGGAAAATATGCTCAAAACGTCAGTATTTTTATCTCAAGTATAGTATTATGATTAAACGCATCACTTTTTATAGCAAGAAATATATGTGCAACACTAACTTCAACATAGTTAATGAACATGGAATTGGAATTCATTTTCCTTTTCTTAAGATTAGAAGACATAATTTTTAGACACCTCCACATTTTCATGCATTTTAAGTTAAAAAGATAATGTTCAAAACATAATGTGTCTTATCATTATCATCTAAGGAATCTAACACACACAAATACTATGCAAATAATTTTCAAGTATACTTGAATTAACAATTGCACATTTTGGTGTGTATTTTAATGCACTGATTTTGTTTTTGTTACATGACAACATATATTCAAAAATTTCATTTTTAACAAGCCACATATATTTCAATTAGATAAGCAGATAGACTAGTATTATCATTAAAAATTTTCAAAATAAATAACAAAATAATATATGGTTACAAAAGTTTTTTCTCACAAAAGTATATATGCTTTTTAGTCATCATGACCTTGTCGTAATCGAAGGAAACTTTCACTATAGCTTTTCCTAATAATCCAACGAAAACCAAATTGGTTTAAATATTAGGAATATAAAGCACTTGACTTAGGCAAAGCTCTTTCTAGATGGAGGTTTGGATAGAACTTTGTATTTTCCAAGCACATGTGTAGTTTTAAGAGTTTTTAAGATAGACAACTTCTTTTCCTTTTCTTTTTTTTTTCTTTTTTTTTTTTTTTGCACTTAGAAGTAGGACACAAAGGTATTTTAATTATCACTAATGAGCTGAGTGGTACCATTTTCTATCCCCCACTCTTTCACATTAGTCAAAAAATTGACTAGAAAAATGACCACACAATTATATCATCTTATTCGACTAAATTGACATTTGGCTTAACAGAATTGTCATTCCTCCATTATTGATATTTGTACAGAGTTATATAATAGCTCAGTTTGTCATCACAACTGGGTACTAGGATAATGAGCAAGTCTTTCTTGGCCAAAACTATTCCTAGACATGCACTTTCACATTATTATACTTATTTCTAACATGCAATTTAAAATAAATAAATTAAACTTGCATATTCAATCAAATGCGATAACATGGTAAATAAGAAAATTTTATCATAGTTACAAATGAATATAATATTATTAAAGCCTTAATTTTTTATATAAAAAAGCACAAGGTTTAATCCAACCCATATTAAAGATAAATTTAATATTAATCAAGTCTAGAATAGATTCACATTAGTACTATATTAAGAATTTCATTTATCAAACTCCAATTTAAGGCTCACCAATTTTTCAATAATAATAAATAAATTCATGCAACATAAAATCATAAATTCATGCTTCATTCAAATAATTAATCATAAAAATAACATACTTTACATGCAATGAATATTTTACCTTTCCAAAATTAAATCAATTCTAGTCTTTCAAAATTATTTAGATCTTATCCCTTTTTATACTTGTTATTGATGCATGTGAATCTTGAACAATAGGAATAATGAAATCATTTCGATAACGCAATAAGAAGATAGTAAAATAAATACATAGTACGTTTATGGAACACGACACAAACAACATCACGACAATAACAACAGCAACCAACATGAGTATATGCAATGCAGACATCATCCATATATCCTTAAGATTGTTACAAATTAGAGATTTAGAAATATCACTATCCTTAAGGATATTTTGCGGATTTGCGTATCCCCAAAATTCAACAAGTATTTCTGTTAACCGATAGGAAAACAGAGAATAAGGAAGAATAAAGCAATTAAATACTCAACTAAGATCATAGAAGGGAGTTTGTTGAGAGAACAAAGGATGTTTTGAAGAAAATGTAAAGTAAAAAAAAATCTGAATGAATCACTCTAAAGGTTGTCATGCATGGTATTTATTGTTGGAAGATTGGGTTCGGAACACGTAGTAGAAAGTAGGCTTAAAGGAAAACCAAAGTTTTAATTTTTTTTTTCAAAAACAAGAGTTTGGTCGTGTTATCTAAAGAAATAAACAATTAATTAAAATTGTACCTTTATGATTAATCTAGGATGAAAACTTCGACCGAGTAGTCTTCTTCGTTATCCTCAAGTTCACTTCTATTAAGTGTGGTCTCGCTTCAAATCAAAAAAATTTTCACAAAATTTCCAGTGGGACAATTTCATTATTTCTCTAAACTTCCGGGATCAAGTTGTAAATAATAAGAATATCTCTAAAAATTTTCTAAAATAATTTCTTTAAAAGATTTTCTCTTTACAATTTTTCTTAAATTTAAGTGTATGAGAATAATGACCCACATTCTCTCTATAGAAGGAGAATTTACAAAGAGTTCAACTAGGATTAGAATTAATTACATTAATATTAAATTAATAAAATTTTATTTAGATAAATATAAATTAAATTAAATATCTCATACTAATATTAAATTAATAAAATACTATCTAGAAAAATATTAAATTAAATTTAATGATCTCATATTAATATTTAGATAAATATTAAATTAAATTTAATATTAAATTCATTAAAATAATATTATCTTTAGAAAAGTTAATTTGAAATCAAGTTACCTCGTAGAGTCCCACTAGGAGTCTAATTTTTCCACCGATTTACCTTGGAAGAACCACCGTCGGTCGCTGAATCACTGACATAATGTTTTCAACACCTCGAACCGTTGTTGTTTTGCCCGAATGGACCTAGCTGGCTCGGTGCCTCCTCATGAGGCCACTGGTGTACTAGTTGGGGCGAGGCTAGCTGTTCAAATGACTGGACCTATGCCCAGCCTACCCCTTTTCCTCGATCAGCAGGTGCCTATTTGGGCTGGTCGTTGGCACGCCTAGCCTAATGCGACCGATGGGTTGGACGAAACCCTAGCAGGCTATTCGAACAGCTTACTGCCATGGCCGGGGCACCATTGGCCAGACATTCATGTGCCTAGCTGGTGCGGCAATCGGTTTGGTTGTTGTCAGTTTGGTTTAGGCCAGTGACGACTCAACTAGTCCGATCCAGCCATTGATTGGACTATCGACCTTGTTTCACACACCAGGTGTAATTCAACTAGTTTTAGGTTTCGATCTCGATTTTTTATTCTCAAGTCCAATTTTCGATATCAAGTCTAATTTTCATGTTCAATTACCTATTGGACTAATTGTTTGACTTAAAAATTAATTTCTAAAAATATCATATTTATTGTAATTAATTTGATTAATTTATTTTTACTTGATCAAAATAATTTTCCCAAAAATCACTAAGATTTTCAAATTATTTTTTAAGAAAACTTTTTAATCAAATTATCTAGTTGAACAATTCTCACAACCGCCTAATTTAATTTCACATCGAATAAATTAACTCAATTAAATTATTTCCAAACTCATAGAATTTTCTTTCGATTCAAATGCAGTCCGATTGAGCTTTTATTGAGCTAGCGGAGGGACCAATTGGACATATAAAATTAGACTCGAGTAATCGCAATTATGTCTAGAAACATCTTTATAGTAATTCATACCTTAATCACTGAGTCAGTCCATAAAAAGTATCATGATTCAAATGCAGTCTATAATGATGAAATAGTTGTTAAAGCAATATTATCAACATTGGGCAAATCAATTGATTGAATCGAAAATCAGATGTTCAACTAGCGACATATAATTAGAAATACCATGAATTGATTTGAATTGGTAAAAAAATTGAAAATTAAGAATTAAAAATAGGTTAAAATAATAAATAAAAATATTTAAAAAAAAAAACTTGGATTATTTTTAACAATTGGTTCAACCCGTTAAACTGAAAAATCAAACGTTGAACTAGTTACAAAAGCGAGAGATTTTTTTTCTTTAGTGAACTTTTTGTGAGTTTTGTTTTCTAAAAGAATATTTAAAAAATATTAAATTATTTTTACATTTTATTTTTGTTAACTTGTATTATTATTTTTAACAGTTTTGCTATTTATCTGAGTTAGTATCTATTTAATTTATGACACCAATTTAGTTAAATGTTTTAATAAAAGTATAAACATATATGGTTAAATTATGATTTTCTTCCATGTACTCAAGGGCAAAGTCAAAAAGTTTTTTTAAGGCCAAAATTAAATTATATATTTTTATGAGAGATAAAATGTAATTTCATCATTTTAATAATTTATATCTTTATAATTTTTTTAAAAACTATATTAACATTTTATGATTTTGAGGTTAAAATGCAATTTTATCATGTTATAACTTAAAATTTTATAAATTTTAGAGGGTCAAAAGTTGAATTTCCCTTTTATGAGAGCCGAATCCCTTGCCAACCCTCTTTGACATCATTGTACTATACTTGAAATTTTTAATCTGATATAATTTAATTCTGTTCAACGTTGTGGCTTAATTCAAATCATTACAACCATTAAAGATTTTTTTTTAGGTGAAATAGAATTTTACTAAAAAAAATTATTTCTAAAGAAAAAATATAGTTAGCTTAAACTTTGTTTTATAAATAACAAATCAATGAAAATTAACTATTTTGATTACATGATTTTACTTTTTAAACCACAATTATTTAAAATTGAATTGAATTCTATCTTTTTTATCTAATTTATAATTAATTTTAATTTGTTATGATATGAAATAAATATATTATATTAAAAAGGTGAAAATAGTTTAAAAAGTCTTAAAAATTATTTTTCAAAAATATTTATAAAAAACACTTTAAAATTTTATCAAATAATATTCAAAAGCTATAAACAAAACTCATTTTTATTAAATTAAATCTAAAAAAAAAAAAAAAAATTAATATATATATATAACCTGAACCAAACCGAATTATGGATGGTTCAAAAACTCTAGAAAAATCCGACCGAACCAAACCGATATAACGCCTACTTACACCTAATATACCTTTATTTAGAATCTGATGTGCAAAATTTTGAATATCGATTTTGGTTGATGCTTTGTATATTTCTAAGCAAAAATAAATAAAATTTCCCCAACTACCGTTTTGGTAATCAAATACATGAATCGTGTGTTGTATAAAAACAGTTGTTATATCATGCGTTGATATATACATTGGATATGGTAGGGTTGGCAAAAAGCTTGAATACAACAAGTCAATGCCATCAGCCGAAAGCACTCAGCCATCTATATTGCTATTGGGTCCTCACAAGAGGAGAAGAGAGAAAACAACCTAGTGCCTGCCTCGCTCAAACACACTACTTTTTTAAAAAAGAAAACAAAAACGTGGAGTGAAAATGAAACCTTGTTACTACCAAATATCAAAGAAAGAGGAACTAGTGATTTATCAATAACCCAAACATCTAACTGATTTTTCTCGAAACATTTTATCTTATTGTCCGTAATAATGTAAAGATACAATTGTTCCATACAGCATCAGTTTCCCAACTAAATACTCAATGCTCTCAGCTTACATGGTTTTAATGATCAAAGGAACCCCTAACACCCTCAAGGCTTTCTCCTAATGATAACCTGCAAAATAAACAAACAAATAAATATGAACATATTACTCAGCTTGGGGACGTTCCAGAATGTTATGATGAAATTATATTAGAAACGCCTCCTTTGGTAAAAGGCATACGATGATATCAACAAGATAAGCTAGAGCAGCATCTCAAAAGGAAAATAAGCTCCTCAGAAATGATGCCTCCTTGAAAGCAGCAATATAATTAAACCCAATATAGGGCACAGGGAAGAAACTATCCTGTCAATAACCCAGTTTTCTCTTTCATTCTAGATACCGTATTTGATATTTTGGGGGGGGGGGGGGGGGGGACATCTATCTAGGGGTTTAGGCACCATGCTAAAGACAATTTCGAATCAGATGGCATGTAGTTTCCTTCTGTAGGCTAATGAATTATAAGGTTTTAACAAGATTATAGTGAGAAAACTCGCCAATAAAATATGTAAATTATCTAAATGAATATTAAGATTTTGAATCAATCATTTATAAGCTATGATGAAAGCAAATTCGTTTTACTTGCCCTTACAATATAAACTCTTCTAATCTATGAACTAGTAACACATCTGAGAAATTATATCAATTGATACAATTGTTGAAGGAATTTACTTACTATCCTGTCTCCAAGCCCCAAGATTCATCGTCAAACATCCTAACTTAATATGCTCCTTCTAAAAGGTCAAATCATCCTGTATGTAACATTATTACACTCCCTTCTCACTAGATAAAAATTACTGAAGCTCATCAAAAAACCCAAAATCAACAGCAGAAACATACATGGAAAACTAAAAAATGTATGTTAGGTGCCTTAGCCACAATTCAGAGAGAAACATTCCTTAGAAATGTTGTTCAAGATAAGCCAAAAATAAAAATGGCAGTCACTATAAGTACTGATGTGGTGCAGTCTCAAGCACATCAGTGACATGTAAAAAAAAGTTGTCAAAAAATGAAAATGAAGAGCACTCTCAGGTTTCCTTTCACCTCATTGATGTAAACGGAATGCTAGCACATCTTGAGGAAGTGAAGAGGAAAAAAGACTGAGAAGGTATCTCTAATTTATTCCTTTTATTTTCATCTCAGGAGTAAAAAATGGAGGTAGTGCAAATGCTCTGTTAAGGTTTTTTATGACAGTAGAAACTGAATGCTTTAATGAGGCTAGTTATATAGCAGCCAAAAAATGTTTGATGATGTTCTGCCAAGAGACTGCAAATCAGTAAATTTGCAGTAGATTCAATGCTTAACATCATTTAGCCCAAGGATTCAGAAGTCACTTACCAAAGAAAGTGTGCTGAGTAGCAATTACAGCCCAAACTAAAAGACACTAGCCTATGAACTAGACACTAATGGTGGTTTGCTTGTGTAGACAGTCTGCATCACAAAAATACTTCTATTATGACAAAGGAACAGCCTCTATGACTCTTGACAGGAAAGGGGGGAGGACCAGAGCATCGTCATCACAATATTTTTTATACAAGACAAATTGCACAAATTGGAAAAATAAAAAAGGGGGTGAAATAAGAGGATTTGAATCAAGCAACAGTTTGTCTACAACAACCTTAAATCTGATAAAGAGACTCAGCCGCAAGTAACTTGTAAAATGTCCACGTTGCAGTGATTAGTTCATTCCAATAAAATGCATCTTCCGAGTGAAGGGACTTCAATTTGTTTTATTCATAAACAAAAGGTCCAAGGATCCAATGTCACATCCTAGAAGCCCCAAAAAAACTGATCATACAAAACCTATAAGAATTAAGCCAAATGAACCAAGTTCAGTTACCTAATTGCATTTAGTTAAATAGGTGGAAACCAATGAGCCCTATCAAACAACCACTCTTAACCATATTTTTAACCTCCTTAAAAACTGATATCACTGTCATAAAGATCATGTGATGATGAGTACATACCCCAAACTAATTCATCTACACTTCGGTAGGCAGATCTGCCATACCCTGGCCCTGCAGTCATATCTCAATTACCCTAATTTTCCTTCAGAATCATACAAATCCATGAAAATATCAGTATTCAAACCTCCTTTTATATACTCCACGTGGCTTACATTCATATGGTAGGCACACACAATAGTTGATTATATTTGCTAGAACAGAAATCATCAGGTTTGGGGTATTAATTTTGATTCACTAATTAAGGCTTAGGTGGCCATTTTTTTATTTCTTTCCTTCAGTTTTGTTGCACTTCTATTTCAGTTTATTTATCTTCTTTCTAGAATAGATTTCCTATTTATGCAATAAAGACTGGTCCTTATTTAAAAGGGTGTATCAAATAATAAAAATTGAGTAGAATTTCTACCAAAAACCCTAAAGAAATCTGGGTCTCTCTCTAACGAGTACTAAGGTTTCAATCTCCCATTGATGAGCTCAACCATCACTTCCAAACCCATGAATGTAACAATTTGGAATCAAGAGCCTATGATCCTCGGCAATGGCAAAACAATGGTTAGCAAATTGGCGAGCAGAAATATGCAAGGAGCTTGGACACATTCGAACAAAGACAGAATAGATGCTAGATTGTAGTTGCAGCATGTTGACGAAATTATGACTGAAACCAAAAGCAAAGTGTTTGATCAAATGCATGAAGGAATAGATAAACTGATTGCTGATAAAAAGGTTAGTTACTCTATGGTAGATGAACAAAACCAAACCATGGCGACCTCTACTAATCTCTCTTTCTTATCCTATGCATCACACCCTCCTAAACCTATCTCGACAAAAACCGTTGCAATCACAAACGACTTCACTTGCTTGTCTTATTCATTAACTCCACCTAAACTAATATCCAACAACCCATTCCTTTTCTTTCAATCCGATAAAAAAAAAAAAAAAAAAAAAAAAAAAAAAAACCTCCAACTCAATATTGTTAAAGCTTAATGGGTCTAAACTTGCTAGGTTATTTTTGAAAAATTTGAATGCTGGTGAGAAGTTTGTAGAGATTCATCTAACGAAGTGAATAGATGAGAATAAGTTTGTAAAGGTTCAAGACATCTATGGAAGGTACCTCTCGCTAAGTTTATCTTGAATTCGAGCCTGAGGACAATCTCTTTCTCCAGGATGGGAGTAATGTTATGGGCAGAACTTACGTTTGGAAATGCCATTAATTTTGATTTTCTAGTTAAGGCTTAGCTTGCGGCTGTATTTCTTTCCTTAGGTTTTCTTGGGCTTTTGTTTCATTTGATTTATTTCCTTTCTAGAATAGGTTTCCTTTTTATGTAATAAAGACTAGTCCTTATTTAAAGGGATCTACGGCATAATAAAACCTAAGCAGAATTTCTATCACAAACCCTAAAGAGATCCATGTCTCTCTCTAACGAGTCCTATCTCCCGTTGATGAACTGAACTATAAATCCCAAACACCGGAACATAACATCAACCTTGTTCAAACACTCTTACCATAATATCAATTCCAAGGGATTAAAGATTGATAAGAGCTATAATTGTTATAGACCACACCTCAAATACTGTTCCAAAGAAAAGATAAATGTTAAAATGAGGGGTTAGAGTAAAATATCGAACAACCTGCGGTGCATAATGCATTCATTCTCCACGAGATTAAGATAGATAAAGAGATATAATTGTTATAGACCTAGCCTCAAATGCTGCTCCAAGAAACGATAAAGTCCAAATGAGGGGGTAAGAGTAATGGGAAAGATGTGATGCATCATGCATTCATGCTCCAAAGTCCATCACTCACATTCTAAGATATGTTGAATAAAAGCATGATTATTGCACAACATCAAACGGAAAAGACATGATGAATCCAAAAAACCTATGAAACTTACTTATACATACAGTACTTGAATTCTTGGCTCCTTATATAATCTTTTTCCCCTTCTTCGAGCTACAATATAAAAATCCAAAAAGAAGAAACCATTAAACCAGATGATATAAACAGATTCAGTAGAGCACCACAAGGAGGGATTTTACATACCGGATCACTTTCATATATAAGCTCGTAACAAGCAGGAGAAAGGCACTTTAAGGCACAATTCTCCTTTGCTATTGATGAAGACTTGCAGTGCCCACCCCACAGTCCACTGATTTCACCATAAAAAAGAACAAAATATAATATTACACCAAGAAAAAAAATCTTGAAATTAATACATTGTGTTAAGCATCGAAACCCAAAATTTCCTTATCCAATAATCTTTTTCACCAAAAATAAAAATGCTAGAGGAGGAATGAAAGTTTAATTGAGAAAATGGTATAAAAAACTGAAATAAATTCAACTGAAGTACCCAAGATTCAATCAAATATTAAGAACCCAGATTTGTTACAATTCAAATAAGAAAAAAGAAACCCTAATCGAAGACAAACAGTGAATATAAAAGAAAATTAAAGAAACCCAAACTTAAAAAGAGAAATGGGAAATACCCACCTGTCGATATCAGCATAACATTCACTCTTCTTTTTCTTAATCTCAGAATCCTGTGAAATACCGTGAAAACAACCCATTAGAAAAACAAATACAATAAAAGAATTTAGAAATAAAAAACTGAAAAAATAAATTTATAAAGATAGAAAAAGTCGGCATGTACTGTGATCGGATTTCGAGATTTGGCAAGGACTGACGGAAGGAAATATGAAGAAGGCAATAGAATTAACAATAAAAGAAGGTAACACAAATTAGTTTTGGACATTGATTTTTGTTTTTCTGTAGTTACACAAGCAGAGGAACTTGGAAGGTGATTCCTTTCGTGAACCGTCTCACCGTTACCCGAACTGTCTTCGGAAGGTTATTATCATTATTGTTTTTATATTAATCACAAATAAAAGTTTTAAAAATACTAAATTAAATTAGTATTTTTTTTGGGTAAATTCACAGATAGTCACTCAACTTTGGGGTAACTAACAAAACAGTCACCTAGGTTTTATTTCAGTCACTTAACTTTAAAAAAATAACAAAACAGTCATTTTAACCATTTTCCGTTACAGACGTAACGGAAAAATGACATGGCATTAACGGTGGCTTAGCTGTCATTTTAATAATCTTTTTTAACCCTAAATAGCCTTGGGCACTAAAAGAAGGAGAGAAAAGGAATAATAAGAGAAGAAACAAAGAAGAAGAAGAAGAAGAAGAAAATAGAAGTGTCTGCTAGATGGTTCCTTTCTTTTGATTTTCTTTCTTTCTTTTACAATTTTCCACCTGGACATAGCAAAAAATAGAGAGATCTATAGTTTCACTGAACTTGTAGCACATGGCATCATCGTAATCGAAAAACTTGGCCAACATTGAATCGTGGGCGTTTCATCCCAACTTTGCTGATTCTTGGCTCTCCAAAGTCGAAGCTCTTACTAAGGCACTCCAAGATTCCATCTCTACTTCCTTCTCTAACTCTGATTCGCATTCTCTTTCTCTGCTCTTCAGCCTTGTCAACTCTAACCCCTTACCGACGCCTACTCCTATGCCCAGCGGGTCAAACATTTCAGGCTCTGACCCTGAAACCACTGTTAAATGTCAGCGGACACTACTCAAACCCCTTCCCACTGGAAAAGTCTCCAAGTCCAAACGCAAGTGTCGTGCCTTCAAATTCTCTAAACCACTTCATAAAGGCGGATTCGGCCAATTTCAGGTAGATGGTGCAGGTGATTGGAGTCCGCTTTTGTAACGCATAGATGTATTTGAGTCCAACCCTAAAGCCCGAGCATCAAAGACTCGGATACCTGCCTACGCTCGACACCTTAGCCTTTTTGTTGGATCAGTATCAGCCATCTTCAGGAGCTTTTTCTGGGTCTAGCTCTATTCCATTACGGTCTTCAGACGTATCACTTCTGCTAAAGCTACCTTAGATCCCCACAGTTTTCCTTGCTTTCCTACTCTAGAATCCTAGAAAGCTTAGTTTTTCATTTTTGCTAGTTATTTAAATTATCAGTTGTACCCTGCTTTTTTGCTAGTAGTTTATCATTTTTGGAGCAGAATATGGGTGGAACTGTTAATATAGTTTCTTTTTCCCCATTTTTTGACTCCATGATGTTCTTGTAGATTAGTATGGTTCATGAATGATATTATAATGGCTAATTTATTTTACCAGTTGATGAATGACCCATACTACTTGAAACTTCAAAACTTTCAACACACATATATACCACAAATACGAGGTTGAGGGAGAAAGAAGATGAAGAGAAATGAGAGAAGAACAAGAAAAAATAAAAGCATTATAAAGAGAAAGAGGTTGAGGGAGAAGAAGAAGAAGAGAAAGACGAGAAGAAAAAGAAGAAAAATCATTTTGACCAATCATTTTTCTTTTTTTTGTTTGACCATTTGACTTATAGTCCAACGTCACAAGTTAACTTGCCACATCAGCTGGTTAACTTGCCACGTCAGCAATTCTGTTAACACCTTAACGGTAACTGTTAATCAGTGACTATTTTGTAACTTTTATATAACGTTGGTGACTATTTTGTAACTTCTTGAAAGTTAAGTGACTGAAATGAAACCTAGGTGACTGTTTTGTCAGCTACCCCAAAGTTGAGTGATTGTTGGTGTAATTTACCCTTTTTTTTTCATTACAGATTTTGAATCCATAATGAATAAAATATTAAGGTGTGTTATAAACATTAATAAAAAAATAAATTTAAAATTTTAAAAAAATTAGAAAATTATGCATATAATGGACTTCACCAGATTTAATTGATCATAGATAAATGATTGTATAATTATTTGTTCAGGATATTTTGATGTATTTTTTTAGTAATTTTATTTTTATAATATAAAAAATAAAAAAATATATTTTAAAAATAAACTCTTGTATTTTACAATTTTTTTGTTTTTACTTTTTTTATATTTTTAGAATTTTTTAAATTTTATGATTTTATTTTTTTATTTCAAGTGTATAATGAATTTGGATAAATGATTGTCTCGATACAAATGAATCTAGACAATCTTTTATTTAGGTTCATTTTAAATGTGTATTTCTCTAATAATTTTATATTTTTATAATATCAAAAATTATTTATAATATAAAATTATTTTTAAAATAAATTCTATTTTTATTTCCTAAATTTATTTATAGTCATTTTAAAATATAGAATTTATTTTAAATTTATCAATAAAGTAAAAAATATTTTAAAATTGTTTAATATTAGTTTTTAAAATTTGGAATAAAAATAAAATTTATTTAAAAGTGATTTACTAATTAAGTAATAAAAACTAAATTTATTTTAAATCTGAAATTTATTTTTAAAACATTTTTTATTATTAACTTTTAAATTATAAAATGTGTATAAAATTACTGTTCAAAATGAACATAGACAAAAGGTTCTCCTGCTTCATTTATATCGAGAAAATCATTTGTTCATATTCATTGTGCACTTGAAATAAAAAAAATCCTAAAATTTAATTAAAAAATCTAAAAAAATATAAAAATGAAAACATAAAATTTTATAAAACATATTCTATTTTTTTAAAATATATTGTTATTTTTGAAATTATAAAAATAAAAATTATTAAAAATATATTCAAAATAAGCACAAATAAATGGTTGTCCAAGTTCAAATGAAACTAGACAACAATTTGTCTTGGTTTATTGTACAACAAAATACAAACAAATAAAATTCCTAATTTTTTAATTAAAAATTTTATTATTTTTATGGCACATGTCAACATTCTATTGGTTGTTATCTTAAAATCTAATAGTCTTACTCATGGGCAATAAAAAGGACCAACTTTGATTACAATTTTCAAGATTAAGTTGTAGTTATGTCCAAATAAAAAATTTAAAACAAATTAGGTACCTTTGTAATATTAACCCTTAATATTATCAACAAATTCAAAATCTATTTAGATCTATCTCTATTACTTGTTGAAGATATATATTATATTTGTTATACTTTTGTCATTGAGCTATTCAACACTTACGCAATCTGTATTGTATTTTCCTCATATAAGACAGATTTACGTAATTTCCAAAAGATATATGGGAAAAGGTTCATATCAACACTGTCAATTTGTCACCTCCATAGATATAACAATGCTCCCATCAGTCATTTTACATAAATCCCTCACATTGTAATCCCTTACTCGAATGTGATTTCTAACTTGAGCAAGTGAGTCACAATCAATTGCCTGTAAAACTGTTTAACTTTCACACATGCTTTTAGCTTTATTTGTGACTATTACGACACTTAAAATCATTCTCCAAGGTCCTACTATGAAGCATGAGCATTTCGAGGCCATTCGAGGCTTAAAAATAGCATTTTTTAGCAAGACGGCAACTCTTGAGACTTGCATTCTAAGTATTGAGAAGTGGGCCTATTAATGTAGATTTTTAGGTTTGAATTTCTATGTATTGATACTTAGTCCCCAAGTATAGTGACTTGGATGCAGTGAAGTCAAAATCAACCTTAAAGACACTTCAAACCATACCGACTCATGCCCAAATAATTCTCAATTATTCTCAACCATTCTTAGACCTCAAAATACTCCTAAATATCATTCAAAACAATGTACAAAGTCGTCCTTACCTGATTATAAAATCAAGCATCACATAGTTCAAACATTGTCATCCATGTATAGCTCAATCTTGTAATGTTAAACTAGTTTGCTAGCAAATTTCTAACTACTATAAACTTATGTACATACCGCTTCAAATAAAAAAAATATAAAGTTCATGTTCTTCAAGCCTTGTTTTGATGGTGATTAAATGTGAGTCAAAACGGCTACTACAAAACTATTCCCTCAAACTCTACTTTCAATCTAGCATTTAAACAAAAAATGTGTTAAGCTATGAAATAACTTATTCAAATATCACCTTATCTTTAATTAAATACATTTATAAACATAACTATTAAGAAATGAAGATATAAATTAAATGTAAAAATCATTACTTAATCACAATTAACTATCACTTTCCACTTACCATTTTAACTTTAGCCCATAAGAGACTTAAATGAATATGATGGATATATGAAATAATTACAATAAGCCTTAAAGTGCGGGTTTCAGTAGGCATGCTTAAATATTCTTATAACATGCCAACTATATCTAAAAAAATTCAAATCTTGTCTACATGGACATTTTACTAATACAAATTGACATTCACTATTCACGAGTCATACTTTCATTACACTTTTTCACAATTAAAAATAAGTCTTTTGATTTCACATTACTATACGTGTAACATAACCACTAGATTACTTTCACCACTTTATTTAGTTTGTTACTTCTCATAATTTCTTTCCATATTAATCATGTACAAGTGAAACAACCTGTTTTTAGTTAAATCAGAATAGTGGTTTTGGAACCACAAATCTGAGATTGAAATAATTATTTTATTATTATTTTAATGTCCACATCATGATAATATGATTATGTGAAAATTTCGTTAGGAAATTTTACTGTTTGAATGCTTAATTTGATAAAAAGGACTAAATTGCGTAAAATGTAAAAGTTTTGTTCTATAAGCTAGAAGTGTCAAATAGCAATAGAACCTTAAGATGGAGGTCCTTATGTGGTAAATATACCATTTTTATTATGAGTGGACAATTATGGATATGCATTAAGTAATTTTAATGTTTAGTAATAAGGTTATATTTGTAAATTAATAAAAATATGATAGAAAAATAATTAAAACAAGCCATCATCTTTGTTTTTTTTCTATTCACCACCAATTATAGACTAAGGAAACTCCATTAAAGGAGCTTAAAGCTCTCGGCCACTATTCAAGCTTGCATGAAAGTGGTTTTCGTCCTATTTTTAATGATTTCTATGTTTTTGAAATCGTTAAAACTAGGTCTAGCTAGCCCAGGGACTAATTTGAGAAACTGTTAAAGTATTTGAGTGTTACCATTGTTGAATAAGTATGTATTTTGATGGTTGATGATAGATTATCAATGTTTGATGATAGTTAAACAAGTTTTTATTAAGTGATTTTTGATAAAAATGTCAATTAAGGATTAAATTGAGAAATATGAAAATTGTGAGGTTAAATTGTGAAATAGATGTAATGTATGGCTTGTTAAGGACCTATATGAAATTCAGCTAGCATGGGTAGGAACCTAATTGCATGAATTTGTATTTTTACAAACTAAGGACTAAATTATAAGGAAGTTGTAATATTGGGGGCAAAAGTGTAATTTTGCCAAAATAGGTGTTTAGGATTAAATTGAATAGAATGGTAATTAAATGAGCTAAATTTGATTATATATAGATAGGGAAAAGTAAAGTTCGGAATTAGATCAGGGAAAAGGCAAAGTTGCTGAATAGACGATCGTTTCCATCCCGAAACACTGGAAATACGAGTGGTAATCATGGAGCTACAAGATATTTGATATGCTCATGATATTAAGTAATAAAATTTATAAAGACTGATCACACCAAAACTAACTAATATCACAATTTTAAAGGCAAACGCACCTATCGAACAGTAGTATAGTTTAGCGGTAAGACCGAATTATCGTACCCAAGGGAACCAAAAGTACTAATACTTACTTCCTTTCTATTATCTAGCCTAAAAATAAAAGAGGATTGGTTGAAACTAATTCTAAAACTAACTAAAAGTGCACAAAAAGTAAATTGGGGAAAACTTTAGGGAAAAGCTGATTGATATGAGCAATACTTAAGGGAGAATCCACCTAGACTTCACTTGTTATTAACTTCTTGAACTAGATGATTTCTTTACTTGAATTGATCCGTAGAGATCCCTAACTTATGTTAATACCTTTTTCGAGGATAAGAACAACTAATCCTAAGTGGTTAATTAAAGTTTTCTTATTAATTAACACCCCTAGGTTGCATTAATTCGACCTATGGATGCCCCTATTGGGTTTGACCCTAATCCGACAGATTTATGTCACCCTATGTCTAGGGTTGCATGCAACTCTGCTTAATTATGGTAGATCTACTCTTAAAACAGGGACTTTTGCTCCTCTGCCTAAGCACATTAAGTTCTTGAAGTAATACCTAGGATTATTAAATTAAGAATGAAGAACACATAATTAAGAACAATTCAAGTATTTATCAAATAATTCAAGAATAAATAATAACAAGATCTATCTTAGGTTTCATCCCCTTAAGTATTTGAGGGGTTTAGTTCATAATAAAGAAAGAAAACATCTCAGAAGAATTAAGATAACAAAACATAAAGAACCCAAAAACCCTTGAAGGAATTTAGGGAGATCCTCTGTCTTGATGTAGAACTCTGGCTTTTGGGATGAATCAATCGGCTTCCCTTAGAGTAATCCCTTGCTTTCTCTCCTTATGTTGGCAGAATTATAGCGCTCTTTCTTGAGAGAAAAGAGTATCTTTTTAGAGTTGCCTCTTGGAGTCTTTATATAGAGTTTAGAACGGCTTTCTTAGCCTCTAAGTATCCAAATCTGAGTGAAATTCCTCTTCCTCACGACAGGGACATGCCCGTGTGCCACGCCTGTGTGCCATGACAAGAGGCCGTGTGAGATTCTGTCGATGGAGGCACGACCGTGTGGCCTGGCCGTGCTTGTCGGGGGCTAGACCGTGTGATCTTCATGTGGCACGGCCGTGTGCCACGGCCGTGTGGTGACTCCTTGGGCTGTGTTGTTTTTCCATTTTGGCCTATTTTCCTCGTTTTTGGTCCATTTTTCGTTCTTTTCTCTTCCCTATGCTCTCCTAAGTATAAGATATGAAAAAGAAAGATTAAGAGCACCAATTCTCACAAAATTAATGATAATCCACCCGGAAATTAAGCTAAACATGGGGTAAAAATATGTATAATTTATCGTTTATCAAATACCCCCACACTTAAGCCTTTGCTTGTCCTCAAGCAAAATTTCAATCCCTAATCAAGAATCATTCCTCTCAATTTACAATCATTATTAATAATGTTTCAAACTAATCCACAGGTAATCATACAATGAAAATTCAATAAAAAAAACATTAAAGATTCAATTACTTTAAGTTGAGAATTTTATCATTGAAAACATAAGTTTTCTCCCTTCTCCTAAGTAATTATCTCTCTATCTTAATTAACAGAAGTTGACATCCTCACTAAGGATTCACTCTATCCACTCGAAGTGTTTAGGGTTCAAGAATTAAGTACTCTCTAGTCAACTTGAAAAGTTATTATCATAGGCTTGCAAGAGAATCACATCTCCACCACTTGTAGATTGATATGATACATCAATCAAAAGGTCTTTCAATGGTTGTAATGGGGCTTGGTTAGGGGTGTTGTTACAGGCTGCAAAAGAGGGTTAGAATCGAGATTGAATTGAAAAATTATCTAGCTAGAAAAATCTCTATCACTGGAACATATTCTTCGGGCTAATTCTTATGATAACATCATTTCCACCTTGGTATCCTTAAAATAGAAATATGCAAAAACTATTTGAACTATTATAGATTACAGCTGAATACATACGGTTTTTTTTTAACAATTCAAATACAATAAATTGGATAAAATTTTACATTCTAGAAAAGAGAATAAAGCTAGATGAAATTTCAACTCAAATCTCGATAAAAATAGGGGTCAAATAATTGAATGGAATTCAACAAAAAATGGTTGAAGGGTTAATATTAGAGGTAAGTTAAAGGATGGGTTGTTAGGCTCAACGGGGTTCACTAGGGGTTAATTTATGGAGGTAGGCTTTTGTGGAGTAAGTGGGTTAAATCCTAGGTGCCTTTATCATCTCGGTATATCAAATCAATGATGTGGTCTCGACATGTATAATCGAAGCAAGTTCTACGATAACAAATCAGTATTGACTCACTCAAAGCAATAATAAAAGTGAGCACGAAAGAATGTATGCTAAAAAAGGCTCAAAATCTCACCAGAATTATGGCTTTTGATGTCAATTCTGCGAATTTCAAATCTCAAGATAACACTTAGAATTAAAGAAAATAACTTATGAAAAAAATGGGGTTCTCAAAAATTTCAACTTATCATGCTTGATTCTCTAATGTTTTAGAGTTTGAATAATCAAAGTACAAGCACCTATGTCTTAATTCTCAACATATCAATAAAAATCATAAATCAATCAGAATTAATTCCTAATAGGAGATTGAAGATAATGCAGATTTGAGAACAATGCACAAAGTTAGGGATTTCACAGATAATATAAAGATTTAAAGTAAGTTTCCCCCCCACACTTAAGATGTACGTTGCCCTCAATGTACAAAGATAACATTAGTAGCAATAAAATCATAAGATCATAAGATAGGGAGAGGTATGAAACTCCCTGCTTTGGATGGATTAGTGAGACTTAGATTGGAAGAGTTGGCAGTTGTGGCAAGGTGTTCCCTTTTTCGTAGAGATTTGAGCTGTGAAGCTCCTTTGAAACTGCGAAAGTATTTATTAGTCGTGGGAAATTTGGATTAAGAGAGATTACTCATTAGGGATTAGTCGATATGAAAAATAGAAAAAGAAATAAAAGGAAAATAATAAACTAAGTTCTAAAAATACTAATATTCAAATAATGAAAAAGATAAAATAAATTAAAAATAAAAAGAAAAAGGAAAATAAAGTTAGAAGAAAGGAAAAGGTAAAAATAGGGATCAGAGTTAAAATGAAAATAAAAATAAAAATTAAGATAAAAATAAAGTTAGGAGGAATAGACATCTCTAATCCTCATGTGAGTCACGTGGCGGCGGTGTGATGCGGAGGTGCTGGCATATCTGCTCTAAGGTGGCATCGATATAATCGAGGCGCCGAAAGCATTGCTGCTCAAATTGTGAAAAGCGCTCAGATAGGTTAGCGTGGGTGGCTGCTGCATGAGATGGGTAGCGAGGGGGTGGTGGCTCGGTAGGGGCATTCTCCTCCGGTGGTGGTGGTGGGACATCATCAGTAATGTCCTCTGGGTCCTCGCCCTCCTGAATGAGGCGGAACTGTAAGGTGGTGCCTCCTGGCCTCCGCTCGATCATCCTCATATGAAGCATAGTCTGGATGCCTTGAGGTGACATCTGACTGAGGAGTGTGTAAGAGGATGTCTGGGCTGAACTGTTGAGGAGCCCGAAGTAACGGGCCAAGCGTGTAATGTAAGGCCCCATGGATAAGACGCCTCTGCTGTGCCTCTTCGTTTGATGCTGCATGGCGTGCGTGATGAAGTATGCCAAGTCGATGACGTGTCCGTTAGCCATGCACCATAGGAAGTAGACGTCGTGAGTGTTGACAACGCCTGTGCTCTCTCGTCTACTTGTCAAAGTGTGAGCAAGGAGAGCATGAATGTCCCTCAGAGAGGGAACGAGGGCAGTCACCTTACTGACACTGGGGTTATATGTCTGATGCCCCGGGGCGATTTCGTTCCAATAGTCGACTGGCCTGATATGGATGCGGCGAAAAAGGTTGGGGAAGTCTTCCTCTGCCCTGAATTGCTCTGTGTAGAGCCCAAGTGCTGAGCCAAACTCTAGAACGCTGAGGTGTCGCACGAGACCTCCTAAGCGGAACTGGACCATTCTAGGATCATTGAATCTAGTCATCACGGCCTGCAGATGGAATATGGAGCAGAACTCGAGGGTGAGTTCTAAGTATGTGGGCTCCACTATCTGGAAGAACTGTTCCCATGGCTAGGTCATTAATAGGGTTCGGACATCATCCACTAGGTGTATTTGCTCGAGGTCAGCCCAATCTATGCATTGGCCGGTAGATAGGAGTAATTGATAATGTTCTTCCTAGAAAGCTTGGGAAAAAGTGATGAACGGGTGTTGAGCCTCGGAGGTGGGCCTTAATGATGAACTTCTTGGTTCCTTTCGTTTCTTTGAAACGGGGACGGCAGTTTTCCTACCGCGTGATGACGACATAGAATCTGAAATAACATAACACGCATTAGTCCTAAAGATTGAAATTAAACTAGATCGATAATAATTAAAATGTAGGTTAGGATGACAATGGTCCTAAGAAAACATAAAATGAGAATTAACCTGAATAGTAGAAATTAACCATTTTGAAATTTGTAGCAAAATTAAGAAATATGGTTATGTATTTATACTATATTCATGAGATAAATGGCAGGCAAATGTGAATTTAAATGGCATGCAATCCTAATATATTCTATACTATTCTAGATTATTCATCCTAATGTAACTAATTCCATGCTTGAATTTAAAATTTAACTAAAGAAAAATGAGATACAAATAAATAAAATGAGAAAAATGAGAAAATAGAACTACAGATAGAGTTGCACGGTCGTGGGTTGAGGTCGAACGGTCGTGGGGTGGGTTTGCACGGGCATGGGTCGGCTGTGGACGAGCGTGGTGCTGGTTTTAAGGTCGGTGGCAGCATTTATGGTGGTTGGGGAGGGAGGATTTTAGGGTTTGAAGTGAAGAAGAGAGTGAATAATGGCTTCTTATTTATAGTTTTTGGGTCACACGGGCATGTCACACGCCCGTGTGACTTGGGGTTTGCCCGTATGAATCGAATTTCAGAAATGTGTATTAATTCATAATTAAATTATTTTTAATTTATTTCCTATTTTATTTAGGTTAAATAAATTAATTTTAATTAATTATGAAGAAAGGGCCTAGTGAACCGCACCGGTTGAACCGAATGGAGTGAGCCGAAACAGCCACTTATTGGGCTGATCAGAACCGTCCAAAGGCTGACCCAAATCAGCAAATTAGCAGATTAATTTTACTTGCAAATAGGCCCTTGAAAGACTTCAAAATCCCATTCAAACCCCACCTTTATTTTAGGCTTTTTAGATTTGCCTCATGCCTAAATTAGCAAGGTTGAACTTGTCAACCTTGCCATGTGTGTGGCCGGCCATGAGAGGGCTCTCTTGGCTACTGAGTTTGCTATTTTTAGCAGCCCTCTTCAGCTATAAAAGCGACCCCTTGCTGCTCATTTCAAGCATCTCTCAAATCCCTCAAATCCCTCACTTCTCAACATTCTCTCTTCACCTTTCCACTCTCTTTTCTTTCCATTTTCCCTTCCCATTTTCCTTAGCCTTGTGCCGGTTTCCCCTCTTGGAAAAGAGGTGTTTTCCCAGCCAATTTGGGCAGCAAGCAAGAGTTCATAGGAGCCTTGACCGGCGAGGATAACGGAGACAAAGAACGGAGCAGTCAGACAAAGCCACGGAGAACACCGGATTTGCTTTCTTGTTCCTTATCTTTTTAATTTCTGTTGTTTTCATGAAGAACATATCTATGAATAATATTGTTGTTGAAATGGTTATTTTGCCTACTTGAATTATTAAAATAGTGTTTATGCTGTTATAAGTCTCAGTGAAATGTTTGATTAAGTAAAATCATGTTTAGATTATCTGGCATTATAATTGTTTAGATAATTAAAGAATTAATTGTTTAAACGGATTGAAATTGCAATTAATTGACTCAATACTTAATCTGTGCATGTTTAATTCTTCTAAGGTAACTGAAGATTAAATTAGCATAGTATCTGACGATTCATATGCCTTGCATAACTTGCAAGATTGTTGTGATTAAATCGTTTCAAGGTATGACTACTTTGTTACTTCACATAATCTTTTACATGTTTATTAAATTGAATTAATCGGTTGAATCGACATAGGAATATGCGAGAGATAATTTAACTTAATAAATATGTATGTGCTATAGCATGCTTATCTTATTAATTCTGTTTAGTCAGTTGAATTGGCATAGGAATATGTTCAAGAGATAAATGGATTTTAATTGGTAAATATGTTCATAAGTTAGCAAATTACTGGGTTGCCGTGAATTTATTTGTAACAGCATAAGCATGAATTTAATATTTCTCAGTTAAAAAGGTATAATTAATCCAACACAATTATATCATCTTGATTAAATCTTATTTTGAAATCGTGCACTAGGATTCTTTTTATTTTATTTAAATTGTTTTCTTAATTTTAATCTTAGTTTATAAAATCACTCTTTCAAACCAAAAAAATATTTTCACCTCTCCAATGTGTTTTAAATTAATTTCATAAATAATTCTTTTTACAGTCCCTGTGGGTACGATAACTTGATATTTAGTTGTCACTTATTACTTGTTACGATTGTGTACACTTGCACATTTCCACCGTTCCAGTTACACACGGCCTTGGTGCACGACCGTGTCTCTGCTTGAAGTGTTCACACGGCCTTGGACATGCCCGTGGGCATGGCCGTGTGGTCCTAAATCTCTGCATTTTAAAAGGGTTAGTTGATGCGTGAAAAATACTAAAATTTTAAAGAAAGAAAAGTTACTAAGTTAGTGCTCAGGTTGCCTCCTGAGAAGCGCTTATTTAGAGTCTAAGCTCGACTCTACCTGGATGTGTCACGAAGGGATTTCGTGGAGCTAAAGCTCCTCCCTGTAATCTTTGAAATTCTCACATCTGTAGTGTTTAAGCCTATGTCCGTTTACCTTAAACGTACCGTAGTCGGGGTGGGTTACCTTAATTGTGCCGTATGGAAAGACAGTTTGAACAGTGAATGGACCTAACCACCTTGACTTGAGTTTCCCAGGAAATAGTCTCAGCCTTAAGTTGTAGAGCAAGACAAGATCACCTGTTTTGAACTGCTTAGGTTGTTTCAGTTGTTTGTCATGACGTCGCTTCATGGCTTCCTTATATAGTCGTGAGCTCTCGTATGCATTGCAACGCCATTCATTGAGTTCATTTAACTGCATTAATCTCTTCTCACTTGCAAGCTTAAAATCAAGGTTTAAAAATTTGATAGCCCAAAATGCTTTATGTTCAAGTTCAAATGGCAAATGACAACTTTTTCCATAGACAAGCTTATAAGGAGATGTACCTATGGGTGTTTTAATAGCAGTTCTATAAGCCCATATAGCATCGTCTATTTTCCTTGACCAATCCTTTCTATTTGTTTCTATTGTTGTCTCTAGGATGCATTTTAGTTCCTTATTTGTCATTTCGACTTGACCACTGGTTTGTGGGTGATAAGGGGTAGCTATTCTATGGTGTATTCCATACCTTTTTAAGACTTTTCCAAACTGGGCATTGCAAAAATGTGTGCCCCTATCACTAGTAATTATCTTAGGTGTTCCAAATCGAGAGAAAAGTTTCTTTAAAACTCGTACTACAATTCTAGCATCATTAGTAGGTAAGGCTTGGGCTTCCACCCATTTTGACATATAATCTACCGCTACCAGAATGTACTTATTCCCAAATGAAGTAGGGAATGGACCCATGAAATCAATATCCCATACATCAAATATTTCGCATGAAAGTATATTGTTCTGAGGCATTTCATTATGCTGAGAAATATTACCTGTTCGCTGACATTTATCACAAGAGGTCACATACCTGTTGGCATCCCTGAAAAGTGTAGGCCAGTAAAAGCCTGGTTCGAGTACCTTATGAGCAGTTCTAGCTCCACTGTCATGTCCTCTTGTGGGTCCTAAATGGCAGTGATTTAAAATCTGGTATGCTTCTGTTTCAGTAACGCATCTTCGAATAACCTGATCTGCATAAATTCGAAAAAGAAAAGGATACTCCCAAAAGTAGTTTTTCACATCAGCGAAGAATCGCTTCTTTTACTGATGAGTCAGCCCTTTTAGGGTTATGTTAGCTGCTAAATAATTTGCAAAATCAGCAAACCGAGGAACTGTTGCATCTGCTAAGGATAGGAGTTGTTCTTCAGGAAACAAGTCATTTATTTTGTCGAGGTACTTGGGTTGCGTGTTTTCTAATCTTGAAAGGTGATCTGCCGCCAGTTTTTCAGCTCCCTTCTTGTCCTTTATTTCTAAATCGAACTCCTGTAACAATAGAATCCATCTTATTAATCGAGGTTTTGCATCAGTTTTAGTTAAAAGGTAACGAAGAGCAGAATGGTCAGTATAAACAATGACTTTCGACAAAATCAAATAGGATCTAAATTTGTCAAATGCAGAAATAACGGCTAGCAATTCTTTTTCTGTGGTAGTATAATTTGCTTGAGCGGCTGTCAAAGTTCTGCTAGCGTAATAGATCGGTTGAAAGTGCTTGTCTCTTCGTTGTCCCAAAACTGCACCTACTGTAAAATCACTTGCATCGCATATTAGTTCAAAAGGTAGATTCCAATCACGTGAAATCATAATCGGGGCATTGACTAACTTTTCTTTAAGAGCGTTAAAAGAGTCTAAACATTCTTGGTCAAAGTTGAAAATCACGTCTTTTTCTAGCAACTTTGTTAAAGGCTTAGCTATTTTAGAAAAATCTTTAATAAATCTGCGATAAAAATCGGCATGTCCTAAAAAGCTTCTTATAGCCTTAACTGAATTAGGGGGAGGTAACTTTTCAATGGTTTCAATTTTTGCTTTATCTACCTCTATCCCTTTACTAGAAATTTTATGTCCTAAAACAATACCCTCTTGAACCATAAAGTGGCATTTTTCCCAGTTTAGCACTAAATTTGTCTCTTCACATCTTATCAAAACACATTTTAGATTATTAAGACAAAGTTGGAAAGAATTACCGAAAACTAAAAAATCATCCATAAATATCTCCATGATGTCTTCCACGAATTCATTGAAGATAGCTAACATGCATCGCTGAAAAGTAACAGGAGCGTTACATAAACCAAAAGGCATTCTACGATAAGCAAACGTACCGTATGGGTATGTGAATGTCTTTTTCTCCTGATCTTCTGTGGCTATCGGGATTTGGAAGTAACCAGAGAGGCCATCTAGGAAACAATAATACATGTGACCTGATAATCTTTCCAACATCTTATCAATAAAAGGTAAGGGAAAATGATCTTTTTGAGTGGCGTCATTCAGCTTCCTATAATCAATGCAAACTCTCCATCCAGTGACTATTCTTATAGGTATTGACTCTTTCTTGTCATTAGACATCACAGTCATGCCTCCCTTTTTAGGAACAACCTGCACAGGACTTACCTAAGAACTGTCAGAAATAGGATAAAAAATGCCTGCATCTAGAAGTGTAATTACCTTGGCTTTTACGACTTCCTTCATGTTGGGATTCTATCTCTCTGAGCTTGCACCGATGGTTTATATTCATCTTCCATTAAAATTTTGTGGGTGCAAAAGGACGGATTAATTCCCTTAATATCTGAAATTTTCCTAGCTATAGCATGCTTGTGTTCCCTTAACACATGGAGCAGTTCCTCTTTTTCTGCAATGCTCAAATCTGTTGCGATAATAACTGGTAAAGTTAAATCTTCCCCTAAAAAGGCATATTCTAAATGATCTGGTAGTTGCTTCAACTCTAATTTAGGGGGTTCATCAATGTAAGGTTTCTGTCTTAAATCATCATTCATCTTTATACTTTCATAACTTATGTGTCTTGTGATGATTTTATTAGAATCTAACTCCTTTCTTACTTCCTCAATTTCAGTGGTGGCTTCGTTTCTCCCCCATTTTGAACAAGACACAGCTCCAACGTGTCTGCGATAGAAAGTTCTTGAAACTTATCTTGAACAAAGTAATCAATAATATCAACAAAATAACATGAGTCATCTTGTTCTTTAGAAAATTTCATAGCATCATAGATTTTAAAAATGACTTCTTCCTCACCAACTGTTAGTACTAATTTACCATCCCCTACATCAATAACAGCTCTAGCAGTGGCTAAGAATGGACGTCCCAAAATTAAAGGTACCTCAATGTCCTCATCCATATCAAGCACAACAAAATCAACAGGGAATATAAATTTATCTACCTTTACTAGCACATCTTCTATGATTCCCCTAGGATATTTAATAGATCTATCAGCTAGTTGAATACTTATCCTAGTAGGCTTTGGTTCCCCTAGACCTAGTTGCTTGAACAGTTTGTAAGGCATAAGACTAATGCTAGCACCTAAATCGGCTAAGGCTTTATCAATAAGTAAACAACCAATTAAACAAGGAATAGTAAAACTTCCTGGATCTTTTAGTTTTACCGGTAGTTTATTTTGGAGAATAGCTGAGCATTCTTCGTTGAGTTCCACTGTGGCTAATTCTTCCAACTTCCTTTTATTTGTCAGAAGTTCTTTAAAGAACTTTGCATACTTCGGCATCTGCGAAATTGTTTCAACAAAAGGTAAGTTAATGTGTAATTATTTAAAAAGTTCAAGAAATTTACTGAATTGAGCGTCTATACGGTCTTTCTTTAACTTTACCGGATATGAAATGGGCGGTTTGTATTCCTTGAGTGTTGGTTGAGTATTTTCCTTGGATTCCTCTGTCTTGTCTCCTGAAGATTCTGGAGTAGATTTCTTTTCTGGTTCAGCTAGTAGTTTCCCATCTCTTAGAGTAATTGCTTTGACATGTTCTCTAGGATTTAGCTCAGTATTACTTGGTAGTCCACTTTGTGGTCTTTCTGAAATTAATTTTGCAAGCTGATCGATTTGATTTTCAAGCCCTTGAATTAATGCTTGCTGGTTCTTTAATGCTGTTTCAGTGTTTTGAAAATGGGTTTCTAATGCAGCCATAAATTTAGTGAACATCTCTTCAAGATTCAGCTTTTTCTCTTGTTGTGGTGGTGGCTGCTGAAATCTCGGAGGAGGCTGTTGTCTTTGATTTCCTTGTCCTCCCCATGAAAAATTGGGATGATTTCTCCAACTTGCATTGTAAGTATTACTATAAGGGTTATTTTGAGGTCTAGAATTGTCACCCATATAGTTGGCTTGCTTAGTTTCCATGCTATGTCCATAAGTTGAATAGCTCGGATTCAACATATTTCCTGGGGTTGCATCGCACTACATCACTGGCTGTGCCTGCGTAGAACCAACAAAATTATCAAACTTTCTATTTAAAAGTTCTACCTGATTAGTCAGCATAGTGACAGCATCAATATTATAAACTTCTGCGGCTTTTGTCGGCTTTGTCCTCATGACTTGCCACTGATAGTTATTCAGTGACATCTCTTCTATAAACTCATAAGCTGCTTCGGGTGTTTTATTATTGATTGTTCCTCCTGCAGCTACGTCGATCATTTGCCTTGTTGATGGATTCAAACCGTTGTGAAAGGTTTGAACTTGTAACCATAAAGGTAGGCCATGATGAGGGCATCTTCTCAAAAGATCTTTGTATCTCTCCTAGGCATCGTAGAGTGTTTCTAAATCCATCTGCACAAAAGAAGAGATATCGTTTCGTAATTTAGCTGTTTTAGCTGGAGGAAAATATTTAAGTAAAAATTTTTCAGTCATCTGTTCCCATGTGGTGATTGAGCCTCGCGGTAAAGAGTTTAACCACTGTTTGGCTTTGTTTCTCAAAGAGAATGGAAATAGCCTTAAACGAATGGCATCATCAGAAACGCCATTAATTTTAGAGGTATCACAGAGTTCCAAAAAATTGGCTATGTGTGAATTTGGATCTTCATCCTGTAAACCATCAAATTGCACCAATTTTTGTATCATCTAAATAGTGTTAGGCTTTAATTCAAAATTATTAGCAGCAATAGTAGGTATAAGAATGCTAGGTTGGGTACCAACCAAACTAGGCTTAGCATAATCATACATAGTGGGAGGAGCTTGTTCTTGATTTGCGGGTGGCGCGACTATTGTGGGAGATGGTGGAATGTTTTGATTTGCTTCCATCTCTTCTGTAGGTTCTAGCCTTTGTTCTTGATCTTGTTTTGGATATTGTAGGCTTCGTCTGATGTCTCTGCGATTTCTAGAACTGTCGCTTCTAAATCTTCGTAAAAAAGCAATAGTCCTACTGGGTTGTTTCTAGTCATAAACTAGAAATACCTAGAAAAAAAAAAGAAAAATAAAAAATAATAAAAGAAAAATAGAAATAAAAATAAAAATAAATAAAAACTGAAAATAAATAAATATAGTAATGGCTAAAGTAATAAAAATCGAGTTTCTTAATATTTTAGTTCCCCGACAACGGCGCCAAAAACTTGATATGCTCGTGATATTAAGTAATAAAATTTATAAAGACTGATCACACTAAAACTAACTAATATCACGATTTTAAAGGCAAGTGCACCTATCGAACAGTAGTATAGTTTAGCGGTAAGACTGAGTTATCGTACCCAAGGGAACCAAAAGTACTAATACTTACTTCCTTTCTATTATCTAGCCTAAAAATAAAAGAGGATTAGTTGAAACTAATTCTAAAACTAACTAAAAGTGCATAAAAAGTAAATTGGGGAAAACTTTAGGGAAAAGCTGATTGATATGAGCAATACTTAAGGAAGAATCCACCTAGACTTCACTTGTTATTAACTTCTTGAACTAGATGATTTCTTTACTTGAATTGATCCGTAGATATCCCTAACTTATGTTAATACCTCTTTCGAGGATAAGAACAACTAATCCTAGGTGGTTAATTAAAGTTTTCTTATTAATTAACACCCCTAGGTTGCATTAATTCGATCTATGGATCCCTATATTAGGTTTGACTTTAATCCGGCATATTTATGTCGCCCTATGTCTAGGGTTGCATGCAACTCTGCTTAATTATGGTAGATCTACTCTTAAAACAGGGACTTTTGCTCCTCTGCCTAAGCACATTAAGTTCTTGAAGTAATACCTAGGATTATTAAATCAAGAATGAAGAACACATAATTAAGAACAATTCAAGTATTTATCAAATAATTCAAGAATAAATAATAACAAGATCTGTCTTAGGTTTCATCCCCTTAAGTATTTGAGGGGTTTAGTTCATAATAAAGAAAGAAAACATCTCAGAAGAATTAAGATAACAAAACATAAAGAACCCAAAAACCCTTGAAGGAATTTAGGGAGATCCTCTGTCTTGATGTAGAACTCTGGCTTTTGGGATGAATCAATCGGCTTCCCTTAGAGTAATCCCTTGCTTTCTCTCCTTATGTTGGCAGAATTATAGCGCTCTTTCTTGAGAGAAAAGAGTATCTTTTTAGAGTTGCCTCTTGGAGTCTTTATATAAAGTTTAGAATGGCTTTCTTAGCCCCTAAGTATCCAAATCCGAGTGAAATTCCTCTTTCTCACGACAGGGACACGCCCATGTGCGACGACAAGAGGCCGTGTGAGATTCTGTCGATGGAGGCACGGCCATGTGGCCTGGCCGTGCTTGTCGGGGGTTGGACCTTGTGATCTTCATGTGGCACGACCGTGTGCCATGGCCGTGTGGTGACTCCTTGGGCCGTGTCGTTTTTCCATTTTGGCCCATTTTCCTCTTTTTTGGTCCATTTTCCGTTCTTTTCTCTTCCCTCTTCTCTCCTGAGTATAAGATATGAAAAAGAAAGATTAAGAGCACCAATTCTCACAAAATTAATGATAATCCACCCAGAAATTAAGCTAAACATGAGGTAAAAATATGTATAATTTATCGTTTATCAATATTCTGTAGTGAGATCCAAGGCACAATCCCCAGCTAGAGCTTATGCCATTCACACAGGAGAAGACATATCGTCACCAGATGTTATTCTCGGTAGTTTCTCTCTTTATGACAATGATATAATTGCATTGATTGATCCTAGGTTGACTCATTCATATGTCTATATGAATTTAGTGTCTATTAAGAATTTACCTGTTGAGTCTACTGAATTTATGGTTAAATTATTGAACCCCTTAGGTTAGTATGTCCTAGTTGATAAGGTTTGCAAGAATTGTCCTCTAATGACCCGGGGTTACTGTTTTTCGGCTGATTTGATGTTTTTACCATTTGATGAGTTTGATGTGATTCTGGGTATGGATTGGTTAACTCTGCATGATGTGGTTATGAATTTTAAACAAAAGACTATTGAGTTGAAATGTCAAAATAGTGAAATTATTAATATTGCATCTGATGATTCGAATGGGTTGCCTATAGTGGTATCGACAATATTAGCTCAAAAATATGCGACGAACGGTTGTGATGCTTACCTTGTGTATGTACTGGATAGAAAAGTGTCTGAATCAAAGATTGAATCAGTGCCAATGGCTTGTGAATATCTGGATGTGTTTCCATAAGAGTTACTTAGGTTGCGACCGATCAAAGAGGTTGAATTTGCTATTGAATTAGTACCAGGGATATCACCGATATCGATAGCTCCATATAGAATGGCTCTTATAAAGTTGAAAGAGTTGAAAGCTCAGTTGCAAGAGTTAACAGGTAGAGGTTTTGCAAAACCTAGTTTTTTACCTTAGGGTGTGTCACTTCTGTTTGTAAAGAAGAAAGATAGATCGATGAGAATGTGCATTGATTATCGACAACTCAATAAAGTTACAATCAAGAATAAGTATCCACTGCCATAAATTGATGATTTATTTAATCAGCTGAAAGGGGCAACCGTGTTTTCAAAGATTGATCTAAGATTTGGTTACTATCAGTTGCAAGTTAAAGGTTCAGATGTGCCAAAAACTGCATTCAGAACAATGTACGGACATTATGAATGCATTGTTATGCCATTTGGGTTAACTAATGCTCCTGCAGTCTTTATCGATTTGATGAATAGAGTTTTCTGACTGTATCTCGACAGATTTGTTATTGTGTTTATTGATGACATTCTGATCTATTCCCGAGATGAATCTGAACATGCCGAGCATTTGAGGATTGTATTGCAAATTCTAAGAGATAAACAACTATTTGCTATATTCAGCAAGTGCGAGTTTTGGCTCCGAAAAGTTGGATTTTTGGGACACATTGTTTCAACGGAAGGCATTAGAGTTGACCCGAGTGAAATTTCAGCAATTATTGACTGAAAACCACCAGGAAATGTATTTGAAGTTAAAAGCTTTCTGGGATTAGCTGGAGCCTATTGATGTTTTGTAAAAAGATTCTCGATGATTACTACACTAATGACTCAATTACTACAGAAAGATGTAAAGATCGAGTGGTCTGAGAAATGCCAACAGAGTTTTAAAAAGTTGAAATTACTATTAACTGAAGCACCAGTTCTAGTTCAACTTGAGACAGGTAAAGAGTTCATAATTTTTAGTGATACATCATTGAATGGTTTGAGATGTGTTTTGATGCAAGAAGGAAAAGTGATAGCTTATGCTTCCATACAATTAAAACCGCATGAACAGAATTATCTGACACACGACTTATAATTGGCTGCTATAGTGTTTGCATTGAAAATTTGGCGACATTATTTGTATGGTGAAAAGTGACACATATTCACTGACCACAAAAGCTTGAAGTATTTAACATCGCAGAAAGATTTGAATTTGCGACAAGAAAATGGTTAGAGTTGTTGAAAGACTACGAGTTAGTTATTGATTATCATCCGGGAAAAGCGAATGTAGTTGTAGATGCTCTGAGTGGAAAATATTTGTTTGCTTTGCGGGTGATGAATACGCAGTTGACCTTGTCAGATGATGGATCGATATTAGTTGAGTTAAAAGCTAAACTGATATTTCTTCAGCAAATTTGTGAAGCTCAGTAATGTGACAATGAATTGCAAGCTAAATGAGTACAGTGTGAATCGACTCTTGATTCAGAGTTTCAGATTGGAATAGATGATTGTTTAATGTTCAGAGGTAGAATATGTGTACCAAAGAATTCCGAGCTTATTCAGAAAATTTTACACGAAACACATAGTTTATCTGTTCATCCAGGGATTACTAAAATGTACAATGATTTGAAACAATCGTACTAGTGGTCGGGCATGAAATGAGACATCTCAGAGTTTGTGGCGAGATGCTTAGTTTGTCAACAAATCAAAGTTGAACATCAAGTGCCTTCGGGATTATTACAACCTATGATGATACCTGAGTGGAAATGGGATAGAGTTACGATGGATTTCATATCGGGACCACCATTATCTTTGAGAAAGAAAGATGTCATCTGGGTTATCATTGACCATTTAATGAAATCTGCACATTTCATTCCGGTACGTATAAATTTTTCACTTGATAAACTAGCTGAGTGGTATATCTCTGAGATTGTTAGACTGCAAGGGGTGCTAGCTTCTATTATTTCAGACAGAGATCTGAGGTTTACGTCGCGATTTTAGAAGAAATTGTAAGAGGCTGTGGGAACGCGGTTGGACTTTAGTATTGCTTTTCATGCTCAAACCAACTGTCAATCTGAGAGAATAATACAGATTCTTGAAGATCTGCTTCGTTGCTGTATTTTAGAGTTTGAAGGCAATTGGGAAAGATATTTACCGTTGTTTGAATTCTCGTATAACAACAGTTTTCAAATAGTATAAAGATGGCACTGTATGAAGCTTTATATGGTCGTAAATGTTGAACTCCATTATATTGGACTGAGCTTAGTGGGAAAAAGATTCACGGGGTTGATTTGATCAGAGAGACTGAAGAGAAAGTAAAAGTGATACGTGATAGTTTAAAAATAGCTTCAAATCGATAGAAATCATATGCGGATTTGAAGCGTAAAGATATTGAATTTCAGATTGGCGACAAAGTATTTTTGAAAGTATCTCCATGGAAGAAGATTCTTTGTTTTGATTGCAAAGGAAAATTAAGTCTGCAATTTATCGGGCCGTACGAGATTATTGAGAGAATATGGCCAGTGGCATATCGACTAGCTTTACCATCAGAATTAGAAAAGATCCATAATGTTTTCATGTGTCGATGTTATGCTGATATAGATCAAATATGTCACACATAATTTCTCTGACAGAGATTGAAATTCAGCCTGATATGACGTATAACGAAGAACTAATCAAAATTCTGGCCAGAGAAGTTAAAGAGTTGATAAATAAAAACATAGTTTTAAAGAAGGTTCTATGGCAACGTCTCGGTGTTGAAGACGCTACTTAGGAACCCGAGGAAGCTATGAGAAAATAGTACCCTACCCTATTCACTGGTAAGATTTTTGGGGATGAAAATCCCTAAGGGGGAGAGTTGTAACAACCCGTTTTTAATTAAATTGGAATAGTAGTTTTAGAACCACAAATATGAGGTCAAAATAATTATTTTATTATTAATTTAATGTCTACGACATGATAATATGATTGTCTGAAAATTTCGTTAAGAAATTTTACTGTTTGAATGGTTAATTTGATAAAAAGGACTAAATCGCATAAAATGTAAAAATTGTGTTCTATAAGCTAGAAGTGTCAAATAGCAATAGAACATTAAAGTGGAGGTCCTTATGTGGTAAATATACCATTGTTATTATGAGTGGATAATTATGGATATGCATTAAGTAATTTTAATGTTTAGTAATAAGGTTATATTTGTAAATTAATAAAAATATGATAGAAAAATAATTAAAACAAGCCATCATCTTTGTTCTTTCTATTCACCATCGATTATAGACTAAAGAAACTCCATTAAAGGAGCTTGAAGCATTCGGACACTATTCAAGCTTGCATGTAAGTGGTTTTTGTCCCGTTTTTAATGATTTCTATGTTTTTGAGATCGTTGGACTAGGTCTAGCTAGCCAGGGACTAATTTGAGAAACTGTTAAAGTATTTGAGTGTTACCATTGTTGAATAAGTATGTATTTTGATGGTTGATGATAGATTATGAATGTTTGATGATAGTTAAACAAGTTTTATTAAGTGATTTTTGACAAAAATGTCAGTTAAGGATTAAATTGAGAAATGTGAAAATTGTAAGGTTAAATTGTGAAATAGATGTAATGTATGGCTTGTTAGGGACTTATGTGAAATTCTGCTAGCATGGGTAGGGACCTAATTGCATGAATTTGTATTTTTACGAACTAAGGACTAAATTGTAAAGAAGTTGTAATATTGGGGGCAAAAGTGTAATTTTGCCAAAATAGGTGTTTTGGATTAAATGGAATAGAATGGTAATTAAATAAGCTAAATTTTTTTATATATAGATCAAGAAAAGTGAAGTTCGGAATTAGATCGGGGAAAAGACAAAATTGCCGAATAGAAGATCGTTTCCATCCGAGCTATATCGAGGTAAGTTCGTATAGTTAGAATTGAGCATTTAAATATGTACTTATTTGAAATTTATTTATATGAATTGAGAAAATAATTTATATGATGTTTGAATGCCTAAATGATGAAGTCTGAATAATACCAAGCCCTTTTTGAACCTTAGGAATTCGTAGGATATGAGTGACATGTCACTAGGGTTACCATTTGGTTGAGATTCTTGCATGTGTTGCGGACTCAGCACAGCTTGTAGGAGCTTACCAATATTTCAGCTCGTAAGAGCTTACCGTTTCTCAACTCATTAGAGCTTACTATTTCCTCAGCTCAGGAGGAGCTTATCGTTTATAGCTGAAAAGAGCTTATATGTACAGGAATTGATGGATTACCGTTTAGTACACTTCGTGTGTATCACCCGTGTATCTATCGATATTCTAATTGGTTCAACGGGCACAAATCTGCTACGTAATATATGAGTTGATATGAACTAGTACAAGAGTTATATGAATAATATTTAATTAATATTATATGATATATTGAATTATGAAATGGAAGATATAAATACATGAAGCATGAATGATTGTAGAATTCATCCAAATTGATTTGATGATTATATGTACACTACATGACTAACGTATTGAAGTATTCATATGTTTAGGCATTTGCCAATTTGAATGGATTTACTATGTTTACTTATAAATTGTGAATAAATGGTAAGTTCAGTTCTATATTATACGAGCTTACTAAGCTTTATAGCTTACTCTATTTTCTTTTTTATGTTTTATAGTGATTTAGCACCTTTCTCGATTCAAAAGATCATCGGAGATCACATCACACTATTCAGCTATCATTTTGGTAGTTCTGAATTTGTGTACTTGGTTATATGGCATGTATAGGAGTAATGGTCATTTTGATTTAAAGTTGGTAATGGAATAAGCCATTTGAATTGGCTTGTAAGTAATGGATGTTTGGTATGTGTATAGCCATGAGACTTGGCTTATTTTGGCATATTTGGTGATGTGAATATATTATGTAAATGGTCATTTTGTTATGTGGTTGATAGTTGCTATGTAATACTTGTTATAAATTGGTAATTGAGTATCATGTGGTTGGAATTTGAGATTGGCATGATTAGGGTTTTAGACAAACTAATGCATATTTGAAAATGGTCATATTGATGAATTGGAAAAGTGAATTTGGTATGAAATTGAATGGTTAGTTATGCTACTATATACTTTATGAAATTGGTATGTTATAGGCTTGAATTAATTAAATTGAATGCCTATTTTGGTTGTGAATGTATGCCTTTGGATTGTGTAGATTGGCACAAAAATTGGGTGAGAAATTTGGCTTGTAATCTAGCCTATTTTCATCCACATGGGTAGAGACACGGGTGTGTGTCTCAGCCATTTGTGACACACGGTCAGATGACATAGCAGTGTATCCACTGTAGACATTAATGAAAACAAGTCAATAAGTTAGATGGGTTGATCACACGGGCATATGGTTGGCCGTGTGACACAAGTTACAGAGTTACACAGGGAAAGACACGATCTGGGACATGGCCATGTGATCCCATTTTGAATGTCCACACGGCCTGTGACATGGGTGTGTCTTTTAACCCTGTGAGACACGTGGCCTGGCCACATGGGCGTGTGTCCCGTATATGTGAAAATTTTCTATGTTTTTCCAAAAAGTTTCTTGAGTTATTGGTTTAGTCCCAAACCATTCCTAATGCATGATTTGGGCCTCGTAGGCTCGTATTAGGGACAATATGAATTTATTTGGTTGATGATTGTTTGGAAATGGAAATTGTATGATTAGTTTGAAATAAGTATGGTAATGCTCTGTAACCCTATTCCGGCTATGGATATGGGTTAGGGGTGTTACAACAAGTATATTCAGTCATGTATATTTATAGAATTTTATGTGTTTATCAATTTCATATAATTTTCATAATTAAATTTAACATGTTGTACACTTTAATACTTATGTAACAAAAGAATTTTGAGTACTTACTTGGGTACGAGCTTGAATGTCCTTTTTAAGCTTTCCTTCAATTTTTGCTAGTTGTTTTCTTTTCTGAACACCACTTGAATCAACTTCTTTATTTTTCTCTTCATTTACATATCAATAACACAAAATATACATAATTAAAACACTTGCTAATTGTAACATCCCTAAGCCGTATTCGTCACTAGAATAGGGTTATAGAGCATTACCATAAATACTGTACACCCCCAAACCTGGCCTGGATATTATGGCCGAATCTGGTGGTGTCACATTGAAGTGTTTTTCAAAATCATGATCTCATAGGAAAGCCCGTTAAATATTAATACCTTGTTATGATTTTAACGAAAATTTGTTATTCATATTAGATTGTTATTACGCTTTAAAACTTTGCTTGTTGCGGAAGCCTTTATAATATGTTGCGAAAACATGGTGTCTTTGAAACAATTATCTTTTGAAAAACTCAAAACCGTCTTTTCCTACAACTAGCAGTTTATATCAAGTAAGCAAAGATCCCAATTTAAATGTTAAAAATTTAAAAAGGCCTTATTACATAAAATAAATACCCAAATTAAAATTTAAGAGTTAATGAAATTAGGAATAAAATAGATGCAATCGTGTGGCCACCTCCATCGAGTCCCTCGCAGCTCCGACCCGCCTACGACTGGGGATTACCTGTATAGTTAAACAGAAGGGTGAGTTTACGAAAACTCAGTGTGTAATCCCTTATCATACAGTCAATCATACAGTATGCAGTAATAGTCTGGGCCTGAGCCCTTTATAGAAACAGTATCAATATGGGCCTTAGCCTATTACGGTACAGTATCAATGTGGGCATTAGCCCATTATAGTATCAGTTGGGCCTTAGTCCATAGCAATATCAGTTGGGCCTTAGCCCATAACAATATCAGAATCAGTATGCGGTATGCACAATGCATGTTTCCTAACCAACACTGTACACCATCTCCTGTCCAACCCTGCACTCCTGTAGGGAATAGATCACCCACCCATCCCTGCACTTACAATGTTAGCACCGGTTGCGGCACTAAACAGTATTGCAGCAAAGCTGCCAGTAATATGAATGGAACAAAGCCATCAGTAGGTCCATAGTTGTCTTGGGTGACCCGTGCAACCTTACCAGTACTATGAACGGCACAAAGCCATCAGTGATATGAACGACACAAAGCCATCAGTAATATGAACGGCACAAAGCCATCAGTAGTATGAACGGCACAAAGCCATCAGTAATATGAACGGCACAAAGCCATCAGTGGTATGAACGGCACAAAGCCATCAGTAGGTCCACAGTCATCTTGTGCGACTCGTGCGACCTTATCAGTACAGTACACTTCCTCCAAATATCATAACCCATCCCCATGCAATGTAATATGTTGTGACATAATATCATATGTGTATGCAAAATGTCATGCTCAAATACAATCATACACAAGTAAGGGCAAAATAGTCATTTTTCACATAGGGGTATAATAATCATTTTACACTATAGGGGTATTTCGATCATTTTAACATATAGGGGTATATTGGTCATTTTACCCTATAGGGGGTTATCGGTCAATTTACCCTATGGAGGTATATCGGTCAATTTACCCTATAGGGTATTTCGGTCATTTTACCTTATGGGGGTATTTCGATCATTCTTCTCATAAGTCAAAATAGTGTAAGTGGGCCCAAGGCCCATTATGCGGCCAGTATGGGCCCACACGCTCGTGTGGCCCATTAAGCCTAAAAATGACCTTGGCCGTGTGAACAACAAAGCCAGGTCCAATATCCTCCACACATCCATATGGCTTACCCGTGTGGGGCCCACGAGCCCATTGGGCCAACACGGCCCATTTCGGCCCAAGTAGGCTCGAACGGCCAAAGCCCATGAGATCGCTCATGGCAGCCTCTACAATAAGACATCCATGTTTCAAGTACTCGGTTTACCACACGAGCGATCGCACGCCCGTGTGGCATCAAATGCCATATTTTTTGGCTTTTTGGCTTTTGCCGATTTATAGTTAAAACAGTGTGAATACACACCTTATTCTACCTGGACTCAATCCACACTTCGCGTACTTCCCCAAACCTAGATTCCAACATATTTCGTCATCAGTCCTTTTTTTATAACAAGATTAATATCCAATAGCCTTTTTTGCTATCATACTTGTCAAAGAGGTTCTAAACACCTACCTTGGTCGACCAACAGAAGATCACACACCTCCTCCGTTGCCAGAGGCTAACCACTAGGCTTTAGGGATTCCCTGCGTTCCAACCAAACCTTTTTAACCATTACTCAAATGAACAACTCGAGCTAGATAGGGAAAACACTTACCGAATAGCAAGGTTAATTTGAGAAGACAGAAACAATCTGCCTATACCCACACAAGAGCCGAATGTACACCCTATGATAAAGGCAGAATGAGACAATTGCCCTCTTAACCGAAAATGGCATCACAGAAAAAATGTTAGGTGCAAGCCTATTATGAAAAAGAGGGAGGAAGAAGAATAGTAGTACATCCAAACTGAAAGGCAGACTTACCGAAGTGTACAACCGATGAGTAGAAACGACCACAAAAATGGTAGAAAGCAGTGAGGGGAAAATCGGCACAGAGAGGTCTATAAAGAATAAAGATATTCGGCTAAACCACAAGTAACAAGGGGAGATAACTTTCGGCTATGATAAGAAGAAAAGAGTTAAGAGGGAGAGAAAAGGGAAGAAAGAGTATTCGGCCAAGGCTTTGGAAAAGGGAGAGAAGTGCAATAATCGGCCACAGTACCAAAATAAAAGGGGAAAAAATAACAAGAGTAAGAGGCAAAAGTATTAAGACCAAAAGAAAATACGAATTGAGGGAGGGAGCAGAAAAAAAGAGTTGATAGACCAAAAGATTAACAAAAAGGCAAAAGTTGAAGACAGAACTAAACCCGAAAGACAGCCAAAATTTGGTACAAAGGAAAAGATCAGCAAGAATATCCCCAAACAAATGTTGGCTAAACCGAAATGAAGAACAACCTTAAACTTTTACTCAGCCACTGAAAATAGGAGAAACAAAGTGAAATCTGAATTCTAACTCTCCCCAAATTGACAACAACCCAATCCCTATAATCTCCCGTACAATTTGGCTACATAAACCCCACATTCCCTCAAACACTCCAACCACCCACTCCTTTATCCATATCGCCTATTTTCTCCTACAAATCCTCCATGACATCCACTCCCTCACAACCACTCAGCCAACCAATTCAAACTCCCCAATTTCAGTCAAACTAGGACACTCCCATGAACTTACCACAAAAATAAAACATTTCTCTTTACATTGCCAAGCCTTGAACCTCAGACCCTAAGGAACATCCACACGCCATTTACCATTGAATCATCAAGTTTTCTTGTAACACCCCAAACCTGGCCTAGACGTTATGGCCGAATCTGGCGGCGTCACATTGAAGGGAGAAACGTAAATTTGATATTTGAAAACTTCGAGAACATTTGGTCACAAACATACTTAAACGGTAACTTTAAAATGGGTTTTCTCTTTAAAGCGTACAACATTTGTTAAGCATCGATTAAACCATGTGTTTAATGAAAACTGAGTCTTGAGTAATATTATTAAACTTACGATTTACAGCGGAAGTTTTTCTTAGAAAACGTTTGCATATTTACTTTCGAGATAAACCAAAAATGAAAATAAATCCAGATAAAGGCCTTATTACAATGAAAACCCAAATAAGGAAAAATGTAATTAAAAATAAAACAAAGTACTAAAATTTTTAATTGCCCATAGTGTGGCCACCTCCGAGTCCTCCGGTACGTCGATCCGTCTTTCACTAAGGATTACCTGAAAAATTAAAAGAGGGGTGAGTTTACGAAAACTCAGTATGTACTACCCCAACAAGCAAATAGCATGTATCACATCAATCTGGGCCTAAACCCATTACAGTAACGGTGGCAATTGGGCCTGAGCCCGCAATAGCCTCGGTTGGGCCTTAGCCCATATCAATATCAGAATCAGAATATGCAATGCATAAAAACCCAACCAACCCTGCACTTTGTCTCCTGTCCAACCCTACACTCCTGTGGGGATTAAATCGACCCACCCATCCCTACACTCCCAATGTAGCACCAGTTGCGACACTAACTAATATCGCAGCAAAGTTGCCAATCACATAATCGACTTAAAGCCGTCGGTGGGTCTACTGTCGTCTCGTACGACCCGTGCGACCCTAACAAATCATTTACTTCCTCCAATTAATGATCCCATCCCCATGTAGTATAATATCAAATATGAAAGCAAACATGTCATCAGATGGCATACAAAATCAGTCACATATACATAGGGGTATTTTAGTCATTTTGCCCTTCAGGGGCATAGTGGTTATTTCTCAATTCAGGGTCTGGGTGTACTTACCGACCCATCCGTAGGTCCATAGTCATCTCGTGTGACTCGTGCAACCTTTTGCAATCAAAACATACAATTAGGCCCAAAGCCAAGTATGTGACCCAAGTGGGGCCCACACGCTCGTATGGCCCACTAAGCCCAGAATTGACCTTAGCCATGTGATCGCTCATAGTGGCCTCTACCATTGTGTCAAATTTTCTACACGTGCATTTGAACGCTCGTGTGGCAACCATTGCCATATTTTCTGCTTTTCGGCTTTTCTGCTTTTCGACTTTTCGCCAATTTATAATTTAGAATGGTGTGAGTACACACCTATTTCCGAAACATGTGATTAACCCACTCGTATCGAACCTACAATCCATTAGAATATTTCGTTAGCCAAACAACTATAAGGGTTAATCACTTCCAACATTTAGCCTAAAGGTACCCTTTTCTCACCGTGTCCAATCGAAAGCCCTTAATCCACCAATATCACTGATCACAACCGGCTACATGCCTTTATAAAAAATCTGTAATATAACAGATCTCATTAGACACAAACATTGAGAAGTGTGGCCTAAACCCACACATATCGTGCTTACAAGCACAAAGGCACATTCGGCTTAAACCCATTAAGAACGAAGGATATCGATATACCTACTGAGTAACAGAAAAAAGGGTTGTGATTACTTCCCAAATGCTGGTAGTTTTATACCTCACTGATAGTCCCTAGAACCCCTCGTGAAGAAGGAAAAGATTCACAGTCAGAAGTCATAAAAATAATATATTCGGCTTCTCATGAAAAAAAATACCAAATGAACACATCTAAAATGGCCGAGAAACAAAAGAAAACAAAAGGTACTTTCGATTTGGCAACACCCTTGCAAACTCAACCCACGACACCAGTAGCTGGGCACAAAAGCATTCGGCCAATACCATTCAGCAGGAACGATCGAAAGGAAAATAAGGAAAGAAAAGGAAACAATTGGCTAAAAGAGAAACTGAAAGAAAAGAAATAATGAGAAAGATAAACGAACATCTAATAGGCTAAGATGAAGGAGAGTGAAAGAAAAGAAACGAACGAAGAATAGAAGTCCAAAAAATAAGGTGAGGAGATTTGGCTAAGAGTAGAAACCAAATGGACGAGAAATGGTAGAGGAGAGGCATAGTCAACAGAAGTTGAGAGAAAGAAATATTCGGTAACACAGTACCCTTTACCCCAAATGGTCACTTTGAGAACCAAAAAGAATGGAACACACTTTCGGCACTTTCAATTCTATACTAAAATGGAAAAGATAGAAAAGTTGCACGAATGGTAAGTTTCCATAATAAGTTTGGCAACATAGAGAAAAGAGAAAAACAAAATGCAAAGAAAACCCAGAATGGTAGCAAAAGAATTTGACACTCACACTCAAAACCCCAAGCCGAATTCCCACTCCCCATTAACCAAATTCGGCACCAACCTTTTCCCATTCAAACTCCCTTTTCCTCTCCTAAAATCTTTCCATAATCCCCTCCTCAATTATCTCCATAATCCACTCCTCAAATTCTCTCCAACCTCTCATCCATTAGAGTTCTACTATATCGCAAATTCTAGCTGCACAAATCAACAAAAATAAATCCCCTTATTACACACCCCACGCCTTGAACCTCAGACCTCTCAGCTGCGCCACACACCACTTTGCCACTCAGCCACAAGCTTTTCTTGTGTCAAGTTTTACCCATCAAAATTTAAAAGGCTTACCAACTGAAGTCAGGGTTCCCTTAAGTGCTAAAAACAAAAATTTTTCAAAACCCAAGGCTTGTACCCAAGACTTCACAGAGACCCCCAAGCACTCTAAAATCACTAACCCAGCAATGCTAACATGCATTTTAAGTCACAACACACAAACTTTAAAAGCTTAGATTTTTGGGGCATTACATTTCTTGTGTCATATCTTACCCATAATTAATTATAAGCCTATTGGCCCAAAGCTAGGGGTTTACTCAATAAAAACAAAATTTTTCCAGGACTTCTCAGACACTCCCAAACACTCCTAAATCACTTAATCATTAAAGTAGACATACCATTGTGTCACTTTCTTGCACAACTAAATATTTATGTGCAATGTCCTGATCGTTCTCTTGTTCAAGGCCCAATACTTCTAGGCCCAAATCTAGGGCGTTACAAATACGTAACTTAAATAATTCATTTTCAAACATTTCATAAATCATATCATAGCTCATTCAAACACATGCATGTCGTCCTTTATTTGAGCCCCCGGGGCCCTAGAAACAATTTAGAAATGATTAAGGACTAAATCAGAAACATTTAGAACTTCATGGAAAAAGATAGAAAATTTCACACTGCAAGGGTCACATGGTAGTGTGACTCACACTGCTGAGACATATGCCCATGTCTCATGTTGTGTGGACATTTGAATTAGGGACTCATGGCCGTGTCCCAGCCAGTGCCCGTACCCATCTAACTCTCTGACTTAGGTCACATGGCTAATCCATACGCCCGTGTGCTAGGCCGTGTGCTAGGTCATGTAACTGCCTAACTTGCAACCTTTAAAACTATAGGTGACACACGGCTAAGATACACGCTTGTGTGTTAGGCCGTGTGGACAAGAAAATGGCTAAAATCAAGCCATTTCTTTCACCCTTCTCAAGCATAAGCTTAAGTACTTTTTCATACATGATCAATACTTTTAATCATGCTCAGAACCTACATAAAAAGGCCCATACAATAGGCTAATAATCTATACAACCAATATGCCATATAGGCACCTCAAGCACATACATCAAACATACCTAAACATGTGCATATGTAACCATTTATCAACTAGCTTGTTTCCATACCAAAACACATCACAATTGACACATATCAACCATACCATATTAGATTCATGCCATCAAAATAACCTTACCATTTGGACCATTTCTCACATGCATCAAAACCATCTAAATGACACAAAACTAGCCATTTCCAAATGGTTCCCACAACCAACATGTATGCATACCATATTTCAATCATACACATCTATTCAAAACCTTTCCAAAGCATACCATAACTTGACCATGTTGAGGTCAATTCATCATCTACCATTTCAGCCATTCAAACATGCATTAATACAGTGTCAAAATAACACACATCAATAAGGCATCAAAAGTACCAAGGTTACATCAACCAAAATGACATATACATGCCAAACTCATCCACTAACATAAACCACAAGTCCACCTATACATGCAATTATAACCTTGATCAAGACATCAAAACTACCAATGTAATCGCTGGATAGTGTGTAGGTCTCTGACGAGCTTCCAACCCAATCGAGCTTTCAATAATCTGTAAAGTAAAAGAAAATAACTACGTAAGCAATGAATGCTTAGTAAGCTCGTATAAACTTTAAACATAACATTTCATTTCATTAATGAACTTTATAGGGTAATTATAAACCTATACCAATTCCACAAAGTTTATCAAACTTTATAACCATCAACTTATAAATCAATAAGTTCATCAATATCACATATATTTTTCATTCCTAACATAATAGGATTTATAAGACATATTAAATAATCATTAACCTTTCATAAACTATGAACCACTCCATTTACTTTCTTACCATTTCATTTACTTACTTTTCATTTCATTTACTTAGCATAAGCTTAAATAACATTATCAATTCACTAATTAGTGTGTTTATTCATGACATAAGTAAATTCATCCATAGCATAAGTAATTTTTGCCATATAAGTAAATTCTTTAATTCATCAATCCTTTTATATCATCTTATTACATCTCAATGATAGACTTACTATTTCATTACCTTTCCTTACCTGTTTCATTTGCATAATTCAAGACATAAGCATAAACTTTCACCAATCACATTTGCTTGACACAAGCCTAAATATCATCACTAATTCACAAGTTAGTGCATTTATACATAATTCATTTGGGATCAACCACATGATAAACCATTTCATTAGAAAATACATTTTTTGATTCATACCACCTTTCCATGAATATAAGCATATTTCTATTTGGACACTTATCATTTCAATGTATAGCATTACAATTAAGCATGATATAATCCAACCACATATATAAACATAACATTTAATTCATCATTGTTACCTTACAATCATTTTTCATTCCATTTGCTTAGTACAAAGTACAAACATGAAATTTACCAAATGTGTTCCTGTAATCCACAACATCATCAAGTGAACTGAAACATTCAATTCAAACTCAAATATATGACAAATCCGTCAAAATCTAAACAAGTTACCTTACCAAGATTTACAATCAGATGAATGACTTACGGATAAGAGTACATCGACAAACCACCCAAACACACCAGATGCTCATAAGAGCCAATCCAACCGTAACACACAAATGCTCATAAGAGCTAATCCAAATGTAACACACCAATCATCATAAGAGCTAATCCAACCAGAATACGCCAATGCTCATAAGAGCTAATCCAACTAAAACACGCCAATACTCATAAGAGTTAATCCAACCGAAACACGCCAAGCAGAGAGTATAACATGAGAGTTCGGAACAAATGCTGAACCTCAGTTTATTAAGGAAATAAATATACATAACTCCATAACCATCTCCACTCCAATCCCCATAACATACCATATCTCGACTGTACTCTATCACGTGTTCAAACCGATCCAACATTGAATTCAATAACATTTCACAAATATTCTTTCATCACCAACAATTAAATATATTCTTTCATTCTCTTCGATTTTCCAGTTGATCTTGATCTAAATTAATAATTTCATTCAATTAATTAATTTATATAGTAAAATAATTTACTTTATCTAATTTAGTTTTTACATTTTTCAAAATTGCCCCCAACATTTTACTTTTATTCAATTTAGTCCATGAGCTTAAAACATGCAAATTAACCATTTTTATTGCAAATCCATACCAACTGAATATTGATAGCATCCATTTCAGCCCATTTTGCAAGAATTTCACATCAAGTCCTTGAACTATTACTATTTCAATAATTTAGTCCCTAATTGACAAATTCATCAAAAATCATTTAACAAAATACTTTTAAATACTAACTAGCACCTTAAATTCATCATTTAGCATCTAAATTCGCAAAGATTCATCAATGAAAACATTAAAAATCTTTAACAGTTTAAAAAATGAAGGTACGGGTTAGTTGGACCTAGCTGCAATGATATCAAAAACATAAAAATTATTAGAAACGGATAGCTTAGGGACTTACATGTAGGGAAACATGGTTAGACAAACTTCAAAGTCTCCCATGGTGGTTCGATGATAAACAAAATTAAATGGGGAAGAAAACTATTATGTTTTCTTATTTTATTAACTTTTTATTTTATTATTTTAATAATAAAATAACATATAAAACTTTAAAATTAAAAGAAATTAAAGCATCAACTGTCCCACTATTTTTAAGGATGGTTTATTTATCCATTAAGGCCATCCAATTATAATTCTATAATCAATTAACACATTTAAACTAATAGCGATCGACTTTTTTCAACTTTTACGATTTAGTCCTTCTTACTTAATTAACAATCGAAACATTAAAATTTCTTAACAAAAATTTAATACAATCTTAATAGCACTCCATAAATATTTATAAAAATATTTACGACTTGGTTTATAAAAACAAGGTCCCGATACCTCATTTTCTAAAACCACTTGACCTTAAGGTCTTACCACATGAACTTAATTAACCATTCATATAACGTAAATTATCATATTAAAAACCTTTGTAAAACCATAATTAACTCATAAATATTAAATAATAATACTTATGAACTTACTCGTCAGATTTGTGGCCTCAAAACCACTATTTCTGATACTACTGAAAAACGGGCTGTTACACTAATAGTACGGCCATGCATTGCTAATTGAAATAAACTTGATAACATAACTAAATCATGAAGTTCTCACCTTGTCACCTTAATTCTTTACACTAACTTGAGAAAGCTACCTTGTTCATGTAACTTCTCAACTTTAAACTAAGTTTGCTATGTTGTTGGAAACTTGATTTTACTAGGGATTTCTATGAAAATTCAAGGGTTTTTGGTGGGGATTTAATTACTATGTATAAATGATGGAAAGAGGGAGATATTTCTTCATTTTTCCATATATAATTCAAGGGCTAAAATCATTTTCCCACCAAATCTTGAATTATGCAAATGAAACGGGTTAGGATTCAAGGGCTAGGATTCAATCTCAAACTCCCACCAAATCTAATGGCTAAAATCATGCCAAAATATGCTTAGTTTTGTAATTTTATAATTCCATAATTATTCATTTTGAGAAATGATCTTTTTCCTTTTAAAAACCTTAATATTCACTTTTGGGCCATTATTCAACTTTTGGTAAAATTCCAAAACTAATCCTTTCACTTTTCTTCACTTAATTTAATCCATCATTTTCTAAATTCTCACTTAAACCCTTATACTTCTCACAATCTTACTATTTAGTCTATATTTTGGATTAATATCTCTCAATATATCGATCCTTTTAACTTTCTCCGAAGTCCAACTTTAATTAATGGTTTTCTTGATTTTATTTCTCAATTGTTGATTAATATATTTTCATAACAACTTGATATATTCTTTGACTCATATTTTTATTGGCACGATTTACGGGATCAATTTTCGAGACCATATTTTTTTATATTGGCCAAGATCATGTCATTACACTTTGGGATTATAGGGTTTTAATTTTTCGTCTCATTATGACACCATAACCTGTCTTGCCGCGACGTCATGCCCAGATTTCAAGTTTCAAGGATACCACGTCAAAGCTCGTCGTAACTTCAATTATTATCATTGAGACATTAAGGTATTTTATCGCGACTCAAGGCCTATCACATCTCGATGTAACTTTCTAACTTGGGATCCCTTGAATGCTCTCTTCATGACATTGTGTCGTGTAGTCATGACTTTAGGCCCCCACATCACGACCTTATTGCTTCCCATATCATGACGAGACTCACTGACTTGGGGTCCTTGGTTTTGCCTTTTTTTTTCTTGTTTCAACATCAGGTTACGTAGTTGTGACTTTAGGCCTCTACGTCGTGACCTCAGTACTTCTCATGTCACGACGTGACTCACAGACTTGGATTCTTTGGACTTTCCATCTCCATGTTGCGGCCTTGGTACTTTTGACATCTCAACGTTAGCCTCAATTTTTTTATTTCTTCAACTCTTTTCATGTTTCTTCACTACATATTATCAACACTTGATTTGAAAAATTAACAACCATAATGAAAACACAAATTAAAATAAACAATTAAAGAAATTATCAAAATTTATTAAAAGTCGAGATGATCTGTATAACCACCATAGAAGAACCTTCAACCAGCTCTCGACGTTTTGATTCATTGTTTATTCCACATTAAAAAGATACAAACTGATATGCTTGAACAAATCCAGTGATATTGTCTTATCTTCAACCGACGTAACATCCAAAACACAAGCCATTTCACGCCAAATCCGAGGCAACCCTATATTTCATTTTGGGTTATTATAATTCCGTACACCATCACCTTGATATCATGTGAGGTTGTGAATACTCGTGTTTTACCTTCTTCTTTAAATAGTGATAAAATATACTCATTATTCCCTTAGTTGGCATCTCCACAACTATAATTAGAAGGCATATAGTGTAACAGCCCCAATTAGGGCCTAAACAGAATAGTGATTTCGAAAAACACAAATTCGAAGTAGGAAAATTTATTGTGATTAAGTTTTAAAGTTTATAGGGTGGTAGAATAATTGTGTGAAATTTTCGTTAAGAAATTTTATCGATTGGGTGTTCAATTTGGTGTTTAGGACTAAACTGTAAAAGGTGAAAAATGTGTGTTCTTGTTCATAAAGGTACTTGATTGAAGTGGGGTTTGAAAGTGGAGGTCCTTAAATGGCCATTAGACCATTATATTTTGTTTGGACAAAAATGTGCATGAATAGGACAAATTTGAAAGAAAAGCCTTTAAGGGCATTTTGGTCATTTAGTATTTAAAAGAATTAAAAAGGGAAAAATCAAGCAAAATTGGTGTCCATCTTCTTCATTTGGCTAAATATAGCAAGGGAGACACCATGGCTAGGGTTTTCAAGCTTCCAAGCACAATAGTAAGTGCACCTAAGCCCCGTTTTTAATGTTCTTCGTATTTTTGAGATCCCGGTAACTTGGTTTAGCTATTTCTACCATCAGTTTGAGCTAGGGTTTGATTTCCAAAATTTACCCATGTTGAATAATTGTGTATTTTGACTATTAATGGTGGATAATGCATGTGTATGATGAGAGGAACGCATTTTACTAGGTGATTTTCGATGAAACCGAGAAAAAGGGGCTAAATTGTAAAAGTTGTAAATTGGTCATAAGTATGTGATTTAGTGAGAATTATGGATTGGTATAGTCATGAAATGATTCGGCTAAGTCCAAAATACAAGGAAATTGAATAAAAATTATTTTACGAGCCTTGGGGCAAAAGTGTAAATATGTAAAAGTTTAGGGGCAAAAATGTAAATTCACCATAATATGATTTTTGGATCACATTGAGTAATTTGACTAATAATTGAGCTAATTGTGACATTATAGATCATGGAAAATGAAATTCAGGCTTAGATCGGGAAGGATGGAGGTTATGGACCAAATTGGAAAATTAGTCTTTTTCATGATCAAGGTAAGTTTATATGTAAGTAATATGTCAATTTTGTTTGTACATTAAGAATTTTAATGGATGTTATGAAATATTAATATTGGCAAATTTCTATGATGTTGAAAGTTTTGGAAATGTGAGTTCTTGGTTGAACCTTTGGAAAAACGGGAGACAGGGATAAAATGTAGCTAGGTCACATGTGTGATAAGGTGAACTTCACCATGTAGACACGAGAGCTATAGAAATTTAATGGCTAAGTCACATGTGTGATAAGGTGAGCTTCACCATTTGTACATGAGAGATATATTATATGTAGCTAGGTCGCATGGGTAGATCCAAGGGACTGGTGACACCATGTAGACACAAGAGCTACGGGACTTGATGGCTAGGTCACATGGGTGATAAGGTGAACTTCACCATGTGTACACGAGAACTGAGTTATGTGTTGGTGGAGCTATGAGCTGAAAACCATCAAACATTAGCCTCCATTACAAAGTTTTCATTAGGAAACCTTGCTAAGAGATGCTAAGTGTGATTATGTGTTGTATAAGTACAAGGGTATGAGCATGTGTATGTGTGAGAAATGTGCATGATATGCATGAGAATATTGGTAAGGCATAAATGTGATGCAAGGATGCATGTAAATTTGAGTATATACAAATAATGTATTTGGTATGTAATTGAACTTGTGGTAAGGTTAAGATGAAGTGAATGCTATTATGGATACTTGTATATATACATATATATTGATGATGATTATCCCTTGGAATGGCTAATATTGAATATGTTTGGTGATATGTGAATATAATGGAAGTTATACAAGGAAAACATGGAAGAGTAAATTTTCAATAAAATAGTTTGAAATAGCAGCAGTTACGTGATTTTGAAAAATAACCAAAAATGGTGGAAATTGAATTAGATGTTGAATGAGATATGAAATTAAAGCTAAATGAGTTATTTTTACATAAAAAAACAGTGTGAGCAAATGAATTGTATATTATGAGATATTTAAATTATAGTCGACAGGGTTAGAATGGGGTCAGAAATCCCCTATTCCAACTTTAGAAAATCATTAAAAATTGTAAAAAAATAATTATGGTTTATAGTTTATATTCTAAGATTCCTTAATGAGTCTAGTTTCAAAAGAAACAAACAAGAACTTTATCCGAGTTCTTTACAATGAGATAATAAATTTTTAGTGAAGAGTGGTTGTAACTATCAAATGGCGAAATAAGGGAGACTTTAATGAATAAACTGTATCGATTGGCTAAACCAAAAATTTTAGAAATTTTAAGGTAAAGAGATATATGAGTCTAGTTTTAGGGAAAATTAACATATCTAAATTTGGAGTTCTGTAACTCCGGATAAAAATAATTTAGTGACGGTGACTCGGGTAAACTGCTTGAAATGAACATAGGTGAATAATGAAAATTGTATGAAAATGATGATATCATTTTAAATCATGCCATGAGGTTTGTTAGAAGCAAGTTAATAACTTGTTAAATAATATTATCGTTACTTACATACGAACTTACTAAGCTTAATGCTTACTTCGTTATTTTTGGTGCCCGTATTGTATTCAGGTTAGCTCGGGTTGGAAGTCGTTGGAGAACCTATCACACTATCAATTATGCACTTTAGGTATCGATGATTTTCTAATATTTAAGAGTATGGCATGTATAGGAAATTAAGTCATGGGTACCTATGGTTAGGAGTTAGACTAGAATATTGACCTATGATAGTTGGAGTTACTGTTGTATAATGCCATTCTATATGGCTAATAAATTTGTTATGTTATAATTTGCGAAAAGTTCAATTCATGGTTGAATAAATGGTATCCTATGACTTGTTAAGTAGAGGATGAATGTTTTAGATAGCCTTGTTATGTCATGGAAAGTGACATTAAAGTTATAGTCAAGTACGCACGTGTTAGGGTGGAAAATGGCTTCGAAAATAGCCTAAGAGTTGGACACACGGGCAAAGACATAGCCATGTCTCTCAGCCACGTGGGGGACACAGCCTGGCACACGGGCGTGTGACTTGGCCGTGTGCCCCTAAATAATTGTTGACGTCATAAACAGAATACTCAAGAGTTCTCACATGGGCTGGGGACATGGGCATGTGCGACCACACGGCCTGCCCACACAGGCGTGTGCCCTGTACTAGGTCAAAATTTCCAATTTTTTTCTAAGTTCTCGGTTTGGTCCTGGACCACTCCTAAACCATGTTTTGGGCCTTGTAGGCCCGCTTTAAGGATTATATGATGTTTTATGAATAAGTTTTAAATTGGAATGAAATTTAGTGATTTGATCGTGCATGAATGGTTGTGATATTGTCCAGTAGTGCCTCGTGCTCGAGTAAGGCATTAAACCCGGGTACGGGGTGTTACATATAGGCTCCTCCACACCTTCACACAATATTGGCTCAAGCTCAATTTTAGCATATAACTCGACATCTACTTATATGTCAATTGGACTAGAAAGACTTTCTTCCACATTCAAATGTTTGTTATAGTATACAACTCCAAACTCTTGTTGAACATCTGTGAATCAATAATGGTAGAATGACCCTTATCTTTGGAGTCAGGAAAGTCATGTTCGATCTCTTCTATCAGAATGTGTACTTCGAATCAGTGTCAGACGAGTTCCATCAACTACTCCTTGTTGGACATGGAGGACAGGGTAGTTTTGCACGAAGATATGTCATCCTCCAATACACTAATATGAGCAGCTATTGATAGATCATCCATATACTCATTATGATCCGCACCCCTATCCAGATCATAAATTGGATAACTAGCGGATTACTCTCGGTTGTAGCTATCCATCACGATTGCATATCCATATGAATAATTGTTAAAATTGAACGTCGATAATGGCAATATAGAACAATCGTAAAGCAAAAAGAAAGAAAAATAAAACATAGATTTTATGTGGAAACCCTTTCAGGAAAAAACTACGGGCAGAGGAGAAGAAAATTCACTAATATTGAAAATCAAATGATACAAGAGGAGTTTCGAATATGTCTATTTAAAGGTTGAAAAACCTTATTCTAATCAATGTCAAATTGAAGAAGTGTAGTTTTATACAAACCCTACTTGTGCAACATAGTTAGTACTGTGGGGGCCTTATGCCCTACACAGATCCCTTAATTTTTCATTGTATTTTATTTTAACAATGATTCAGGTCACACAACTCAAACAATAATAAGAGTGCTTGTATGAATGCAACTTGACCATATGCACGCATGCACAAAAAACAAATAATAAAATAATTTAAAAATGGTTTTTAATAGGAAGCATACAATGTGAAATTGTAATATAGAAATTTACAATGAAATAGAGAAGTATTTCGAGGATCAAACCTAAGGGATTGCTAAAAATAAATAAATGTTGTTATAAAATCATTTGTTCCAAAACAAGTATTAATCTAATTGAGTCAAAAATTTGTAGTGCAAACAAAAATCAAACTGAGATAAAACTAGTCCTAAACTTAATAACTACTAGGAGTTAAGGAATTTCCTGTTTCCTATTCAAACAATGCAACTAATTAACTTGAGATCAACCAATTCATCAACTATTGATTAAACTAATACCATATCATGATCGAGTTATTTACTACCTTAGTTAGGAATATCCTCTAGCTCTCTTCCTACTTAAGAATTACAACCTAAGTTATCCTTTTGGCCTCACTTAGGTTTAAATTTACCAAATCATTACACAACAAATTCTCCTATCCATCTGTTTGACTAAATATTTTACTAGAGGCATCGATTCTAGTATTTTGAATAGTTCAGAAAAAATGAATAAAATACCCAATTGAATAAAACTCAACTCTTAATTAAATAGTCAATTTGTAACACCCTATACCTGATCCAATCACCGGACTCAAGTTACGGAATGCTACCATAGAAAATAGAGGTCATCATATGCAATTCTGACTTAAAAATAATTTATCATTTCATAATCTTTGCTAAACATGATTAACAAGCTAATTTGGGTCCAATTGAGCTTTTGAAAGCTCTTAAAATAAGTTCGGGATTAAATGAGGACCAAATTAAAACTTTTGCAACAAAATAGGGTAAACTTGAAAATAGGGGTCACATGGTCATGTGAAAGGCTATGCCCATGTGTGCATATGTCACACAGCCATGTGTCCAAATCGTGTAACTAATTGTGACCGTGTGATCCAAATATTACAAAACCTACAGTATCCATAAGGGCGTGTGGCCAACCCGTGTGGGGCACACGCTCGTGTACTAGCTGTAACACCCTTAACTCGTCTTCATCGCCATATTAGTGTTACAAAGTATTACAGTACAATTAGAAACAATTAAATGTAAACAAAAACAATTAACAAATTATATATACAATAATAAAAAACACATTATATCTATAATAAAAATACACTTACAAGCCTAAACCAAGCCTATGGGGCCTAAAAAATAGTTTGAGAATAATCTGGGATCAAATTGAAATAATTCACAAAATTTTAGAAGAACTTGAAAATTTGGAAAATAGGGGTCACAATGCCGTGTGGCCAGGTCATGTGACATAGCCCAGACCGTGTGGACATGCAAAGTTAGGACACACGACCGTCCTAGCTTGTGTGTCCACCTGTGTGAGTATTTGAAATAAGGTCACATGGCCTTGTGCCAAACTGTGTATGTATTCAATGTTGGGTTACACGGTCATGTCACTGACTGTGTCCCAGATCGTGTGACGAACTATTTTGGAACACATAACCGTACTACAGATCGTGTGCCAGATCGTGTGAAACCTGCACCTAAAAACAAAATAAGACATAGGATTGTGTGACACGCTCGTGCCCTAGGCTGTGTGTACCTAAAATTTTCTTTAAAAACAAGGCATTTCAACCCCAAAGTCCTTATGTGCCAAGCTAAACAATAACTAGCTACAAATATGCTTTCAAACACCTATAACTGAGTCTAAAACATACATATTTCCTACAATTTATGTGCCTAACCAATGTGCCCTCATTGACACTCCAAAGTATATATATATATACACTAAACATTCGTCTAAAACATCATAAACATATCAAACTTGTTCCATCAACAATAATCTAAAGTACTAAACACCAAATCACTAACAGAAGGCAACCAAATATGTCCACGCTATGAGATAACTATCTTATAAACACTTTATACATTTTATAACCATAAAATTTACCAAATCCAAAATAATGTCTATCAACCAAAAGAAAAACATTTCCAAACCACAAAAGACCATTAAGATACAAATATGACCAAAATTATTACATTATAACCTAGGTATATTCCAAAACTAACATAAAGGCCATTCACCAACATTTGAAGTCGGGATCGTCTGTAACACCCCAAACCTGGCCCAGACGTTATGGCCGTATCTGGCGATGTCACATTAAAGTGCGTTTTGAAATTGTGACTCTATTCAGTTTTGTTTAAGGTTAGTAAAACATTAAATCCAAATAGTTCATTTAATCCGATTATATAAAAGGATAGATTCTTTTGAATCTGTTTATTACGGAAGCTTTGCTTTAAACTCATTTGTTGTGTTATCACGAGGTTTTTGAAAATAGACCCCTTTTATAAAACCACGCCCTAAACTATCAAGTTCAAACGATAAATAAACAACCCCAAATTTAAGTTAAAAAAAATATATTTAGCAATGGCCTTATTACAAACCCAGAATAAACCGATAATTAAAGTCAATTAAAAATTTAATGCAACTTAAAAGAAAATTATGGTCGAGTCCAAGTCTCCCGCAGCACCGAATTGTCTAGACCTAAGGATTACCTGCACAGTAAGCAGATGGGTAAGTTTACGAAAACTCAATGTGAACCCCAGAAATATTAGTATCGTAGAATCAATTTGGGCTTTAGCCCATTACAGTATCAGATCACAATCAGTGGGCCTAAACCCATTACAGTAATAGTATAGCATGCATTCAAGAAAATACTATCCAACCATCCTCTACACTCCATCTCCGTCCAACCCATCACTCCATCTAGGGATATATTCGACCCACCCAACCCTACACTCCATAGTGTAGCACCCATGTGGCACTATCGATAATATGCAGTAGTGCTGCCAGAATATTAGGCTATAAGTCTTCAGAATAATGCAGCAAAGCTGCCAGAACAAAACACTTCCTCCAAATTCATATACCCAACCCCCATGCTGTAATATCCCGAATTAGGGCCTAATCAGAATAGTGGTTTCGTGACCACAAACCCGAGATAGAAATAATTATTTTATAATTATTTTGAGGTTTATGATATGATTGCATGATTGTGTGAAAATTTCGTGAAGAAATTCTTGGCATAAAGTGCTTAATTTAAAATTAGGGACTAAATCAAATAAGTTGCAAAACTTGTATTCTAGAAGTTTCTAGTATGAAATTGCTATGAAATATTAATTAGGAAGTCTTAAATGGCAATTTGACCAATTTTAAGTTCATGGACAAAATTTGGACATGGAAGGAATTTTTGAAAGTTTAGTAAGGAGGGGCATTTTGGTCATTTGGACATTAAATGAAATAAAAAGGGAAAAATAACACAAAATTGGTTATCATCTTCCTTAGTTGCTGCCGAATGCTCCCTCTCTCCTTAGCTAGGGTTTCTTCAACTTTCAAGCTTCATAGTAAGTGATTTCAAGCCCCGTTTTTAATGATTTTTACGTTTTTGAGATCCCGGTAGCTCGGTATAGCTTATGATAGCAATATTTTGAGTTAGGGTTCATATTTGGAAAAATACCCATAGGTGAAATTTCTGTATTTTGATGTTTTATGATAGAATATGAGGTTTTAAATTATGTTAGACAACTTGAGCTACTCGGTTTTAAGTAAAAACGAACAAAATGGCTTAATCGGTAAAAGTACATATTGTTCATAAGTATGTGTTGTAGTGGAAATTTGAGCTTGCTAATAGCAAATAAATGCTCAGCATGTCCTAAAACATAAGAATTCGGAATAAAATTTAATTTTCGAGCCTTGGGGTCAAAGTGTAAATATACAAAAGTTTAGGGGTAAATTCGTAATTTTGGTAAAGTTGGGGTCAAGGACCGTTTTGATAAATGTGAGTATTAAATAAGCTAAATGTGTTATTTTAGATCAACAGAAATGAGATTCAAGTCGTGATCGAGGGAAAAACAAAGTTTACGAGGAATAGGCTCAATTGTTGATATTTTGGTATTGAGGTAAGTTCATGTGTAAATAATGTAACATAATTGCTATTTGAAGTGATTTAATGCTATTTATATGATATGATACTTGTTATTATGAATCTTATGCTTTGTGAAATATTATGTATTGGTATGAAAAGTATGTGATTAAATTGATAAGTATGAGATACAAGCAACGTATTGGTTCCGATATTCCGAGGAGAACGACTGGGAAATGTGTAATTGAGGAAAATCCCGTTTAAACCTTGGGAATAGATTAGGATACAAGTGACATGTCACTAGGATGGTTGGGCATCCGAGCTCGTTGAGTTGAGTTCGAGTTCACTTATGGATGCGAATGTCTGAACTCGTTGAGTTGAGTCTGAGTTCGTGAGATGTAACTAGGCATCCGAACTCGTTGAGTTGAGTCCGAGTTCACTTATGGATGCGAACGCCCGAGCTCATTGAGTTGAGTCCGAGTTCGCTTATGGGCGGGTTACATGGTTACTTGATTATATATGTGGCACTTATGTGCAAATTATCCATGTATCTGAGTTATATTCTGAGGTGTTCAACGGGTAAAATTCTAGCGAAATTGAAGAACACTCAAGAGGCAAGTATCATTTTGATAAGTGTTGTGAAATGGATACTTTGGATAGGTATGTACTTAGCCCTCGGGTTGAAACTTGATACAACATCAATAATGTGGTAAGATGACAATTGATGAATAGAAATGTGATATATGTTTTGGTGATACCATGCTAGTGTTGTTTGGAAGAATTGCTTTGTGATGTTACTTGTTATTTGCATGTGAACTTACTAAGCATTTATGCTTACTCCCTCCTTTTCATTCATTGTAGTTTTGGACAAGCCGGCTCAGGAATCGGGATAGGTCGAAGGCTCGTTCACACTATCCGAAGAACTATTTTGGTAAAATGGCTTGTATAACTCAAATATGTCATGTATAGCAATATACTTGTTTTGTGTAATTAATCTTGCAATATGGTTGTGGTTTGGTTGAGAAAATGCCTGATAATGATTAGTCCTTGGAATGGTTAATTTAGATTATGTATGAGACCATGCATGTTCAAAGTGTTAATAGTTCATGAATTTCCATAGAAAAGTGAAAATTTGTCATAAAATAGAATGTTGTAACAGCAGTGACGTGAGTTTGAAAAATCACTAAAAATAGTAGAAACCGAACTAGGTGATTAATTAAATATGAAATTGAAGCTTAATGTGTCCACTTTCATATGGAAGAAGCAAAACAGGTAAAGGAGTTATATGTTATGAGTTATTTGAGTTTTAGTGAAATAGGGCCAGAGCGATTTCTGGATCCCCTGTTCCAATTTTGAAAATTCACCACAAATTGTACAAAAATAATTAGGAGGTGTACTTTATATGTTCAGAATCCTTAACGTTATGGTCATACATATTTTGTACAGAGAGAAAAGTGGTTCGTAGTAAGCAGAGGTCAGTGCAGTCGAGTTCTGAAACAGGGGTAACTTTAACTAATAAACTGTACTAATTGGCTCGACCAAAAATTCTAGAAAAATATTAGTAGATAGATATAAGAGTCTAGTTTCAGGAAAAATTTACAGATCTTGATTTCGAGTTTTGTAACTCGAGATATGATTTTTTAAGTGACCATGACACAGAAAGACAACTTGCTACGAAAATTTAATTAGTTGATTTAAAATTTAAAAAGTGATGAAATAAGTTTAGTAACACTTCAAGCTCGACTCCGGCGACGGTCTCGGGTAAGAGGGCGTTACATATGCAATGCAACATAATCAATGTCATGTTATATCATAATGCATAGTATAAACACACACACACACACACACACATATATATATAAAATATCTCATAGCATGCATAATCATCCAATCAACATACAGGGTCAAAATGGACATGTTACCCACGAGGGGTATTTTGGTCATTTTGCCCCTTAGGGCCATTTTAGCCATTTACCAGTGTAGGCCTAAGTACTTTAAGGCCCATCAGCAAGCTCTCAGTCGTCTAACAACACATGCGACTATATCAGTACAGAAATTTGTTTATGGGCCAAGGCCCATTAAGCAGGCCCATATGGGCCCACATAGTCGCGTGGCCCAACAATTCTTGAATCTGTCTTAGGCCATGTGTGAGACATAGCCAGAAATGTCTTTACCTAATTATCAGAGATTTCCACTAGTACGGCCTAAGGGCCCATTGGGCCCATAAAGCCCATTTCGGCCTAGTTCATGAAACCGCTCACGGTGACCATTTTACGATATAGGTCCACAATTTGTGGGCTTAGCCGATCACATGTACGTTCGCATGCCATGTGGCCGTAAGCCCATCTTCTGGCTTTTCAGCTTTTCGACATTTCGATATTTTGACATTTAGCCGTTGTAATCTAACAGTGTGAAAATAGACACTTAATTTGCTAAATGAAATATCACCTTACGAACACTACACCTATAATCCAATCAAAGTATCCAGTTAGCCAATCGAAGAAACAAACTTAACACTTATCTAAATACTACATTCTATATTTGGCAATCATTACCTTATTGCAACTCCAATTAAACTTGGCACCCCCTTCAACCCTCAGAAACAACCGATTGCTAGCGAGTACCTATGGAGCCAAAACAAATTAATTAAGAAGAGAAAGAGAAGGTCACAACTGGTCACAAGAATCAACCACCAAAGGCTGATCGAAACTAGAGAAAAGGGAAAAGAGATTCGACCTTCACAAGATATATTAGCAGAGAAAGAAGATGATGAGCGCATACCAAATTTTATCCTTCAATCCTACAAAACAAATATGGTTCGGCTTATGAAAGAACAAGAAGGGAGAAAGGCCAGATTGGATTCCGAGAAGAACAAATGTAAAAACAGTGAGATAGAGAAGGAGAACCGGTTGGAACAAGGGAAGGGAGAGACCACAAGCAAAATCGAAAAGCTAACAAAGAAGAGAAAGCTGTGAACGGCTAAGGAAGAATTGATTGAGAAAGAAAAATAAAATAAAGGAGAGGAGGGGAAAAATGAGATTCGGCTAGAGCAAGAACTAAGAGAAAAAAAATGTGAAACTCAAAACTACACTCGGCTATCAAAGCACTTAGGCATTCGGCTAAACCAATAACAAAAGAAAATAAAGTTGGAAAAGAGGAAAAAGGAATTATGGTGAGAATAGGTTTAGTCAAAAGAAGAGAGTAGTGTAAGACAAAATGCTCCAAAGGTAAATCGGCCACTACCAAAAATGCAAAAACAACAAAACTAGAAAGCAACTGCCAAACACAAGAGCAAAATTTTCCCTAAAATGCCATTTCGACACCTAATTGCCTAAGACCGAATTTGACACCAAAGAGTCCCATCTTCGGCACAACACCCTTCCCATTTCAAATTTCGTTTACTCACTCCTTAAAATCCTCCTTCCAATCGTACCATCTTATCCAAATTCCTTTAATTCCTTCTCAAGACCGATTCAAACTCCCACCTTGAGGAGTTTCGGTCAAACTCCACTTCCTCCCTTACGTGAGCAACAAAATAATGCCCATTAGCGCATGGGAAAGCTCGAACCAAAGACCCTTAGGAACACATCACACGTCACCTTGCCACCAGACTAGCGCGCCTTTCATGTCTTGCAACACACGCGTTTATTTTAAAGGCTTAAGTTCAGTGAGCCAGGGTTCACTTACACCAAAAATAAAAATTTTATAATAGCCTGTGTAACACCCTAAACCTGGCCTAGAAGTTAGGCCTGAATCTGGCGTGTCACATTGAGGTGTTTTTCGAAAACCTTGTTTCCATTGAAAACCCTTCTTATTCAAACTTGTTGCCATTTAAAACTTGTGTAAAATCTCGAATTTCGTATGCATATTTTTAAAACGTGGTTTATTAAAAGACGTTCTCTTGTAAAATGTTATTACCATTAAAACCTTAATTGTTACGGAAGCCTAATTTAAAATGATTGCGAAAACGTGATATTTTGAAAAATAGTTGTTGTTTTGGAAAAACCGTGTCCGACTTCTAGCAATTATAAAACAATAAATAAAATCCCAAATGTAAAAACCAGAAAGTTTAAAAGGCCTTATTACAACCCAAACCGGAATAAAGTACTTAAAAGTAAATCAAGACAGAGCATAAGTAATGTGTGGCCTTCTCCGAGTCCCTCGCAGCATTGATCCTCCTAAAGCTAGCGATTACCTACACAATTATTAAACGGGGTGAGTTTTATGAAAACTCAATGTGTAATCCCCTACCATATAAAATGATCAATCAGTCATACAAAAGAATTAAAAGTCTGGGCCCCAGCCTTGCTACAATTCCAGTATCAATTGGGCCTTAGCCCACTATAACAAACAGTACCTGATGGGCCTTAGCCCTTTACAGAATCAGAAACATTATCAGATTAGAATCAAAATCAAAATCAAAATCAAAATCAAAATCAGGTGGGCCTAAGCCCAAAACAGAATCAGTAACAGTATAATACAAATATGCAGAACAGACTGGACCGAAGCCCTATACAGAACATATCAGTCTGGGCCTTAGCCCTATACAGAACAGTGTGGGCTAAGCGCATAGCAGAATTAGAATAATATGCGAATGCAATCCCAACCCAGTCCAGCCATCACACCACCCGTACCAACCTAACACACCATGTGGAGAATAACTCGACCCATTCAGCCCTACACACCAATGACGCATCCATACTGCTAATTTAAATGCGGCTTTAAGCCTTTGGTAGTAGTATCATAATTGACACAAAGCCATCAGTAACTATAATAGGATTGGCACATAGCCATCAATTCGGGTAATATAACCGGCACACAGCCATGGTAAATGTGATCGACACATAGTCATCAGTAAATAAGATAGGCACATAGCCTTAGGCAAATATAATCGACACAAAGCCATGATCCTGATAGCACAGAGCCATATGTTGGTTGGCACAGAGCCATACTCAGAATAACTGGCATTAAGCCCTCAGTCAGTCCACAGTCGTCTCGTGTGACCCGTGTGACCTTATTAGATTATTACTGGATCCAAAGTTGTCTTGTGCAACCCGTGCGATCCTATCAGAATAGAACTTCCTCCATATCAATGTCCCAACCTAATATGTCGTGTATGCTATGCTCAATCATCACACATGTATGCAGAATGGCCATGTTCAGTATCAGTCATTTAAACACATATTAAAACATATCAATCACACAACCACGGTCACGTAAGTCAAATCACTGTCATACAAACACAGTCAAATCCATCAAACACACAGTCCAAGTCAGTCACTTGCCCACAAGGGCAAAACAGTCATTTAACACTCTAGGGGCAAAATGGTAAATTTACCTCGCAAGGGTATCTCTGTAATTCTACCCTACAGGGGTATTTCGGTAATTCTACCCTACAGGGGTATTTCGGTAAATCTACCTTACAGGGGTATTTCGGTAATTCTACCCTAAAGGGGTATTTTGGTAATTCTACCCTAAAGGGGTATTTCAGTAATTCTACCATAGAGGGCTATTTTGGTAATTTTGTAAGCCAGGGGTATTTCTATAATTGCACAAACTAGGGTATTTCGGTAATTTCACAAATCAGGTGTATTTTGGTAATTTTGTAAATCAGGGGTTTTTCGGTAATTTTGAAATTCGGGGTATTTTCGTAATTTGTAAACTGAGGTATTTCTGTAATTTTGTAAACTGAGGGTAAAACGGTAATTCTAACAAATCAGGGGTAAAATGATAACTTTACTAATCAGGGGTAAAATGGTAACTTTACAAATCATGGGTAAAACGGTAACTTTACAAATCAAGGGTAAAACGATAACTTTACAAATTAGGGGTAAAATAGTACTTTTACAAATCGGGGGTATTTCTGTAATTATGAAAATCAAGGGTATTTCTGTAATTTTACAAATCAAGGGTAATTCGGTAATTTTGTAAATCGGGGGTATTTCTGTAATTTTACAAATCGAGGGTATTACAGTAATTCTACCCTATAAGGGTATTTCAGTAATTTTATCAATCCCTCAAAAAGTCTACAGTCACCTCGAGCGACTCAAGTATTTTAAACAGAGATAACGTTGCGAATGGGCCTTAGGCTCGTTCTCGGCCCATGTGGGCCCATATGCTCGTGTGGCCCTTTAGCCCAAAACTAGCCACAGATATGAGATTCACCTAGTCTAGTCCAATATTTACTACAGAATCATACAATTTGCCCGATTGGGCCCACATGTCCCATTTCGGCATTCTGGCATTTGCCGTTCTACAGCTAGAGTAGGGTGAAGTACACACCTGATAGGTATCTAAAGTTAATCCACACTCTGAACGCTGCTATGCCCAGAAGCCAACAATAATCGCACCCTTGACTCCCCAGGGGGTGTGTCGATCAACTACGGTCACCACCATCGTGACCCAACGGCATACAGATCAACAAATGATCCAACGCCTAATCCAAACGAACACGCCACAATGTGAAAAGGATAAGCCAAGAAAGGTATGCCTACTCTTCTCATGGTTTGCTCTATTTAAAGCCAGCTCCTCACCTATTCTCATGTTAGCTTCCCGATATGGGATTCTCTATCAATCCCCCAAAACTAAAGCATTAGCAAAATAATCAACCTTTGCATGTAAAGGGATTCGAACCATAGTCCTCTCAATAACCATGTCACGCCACCACCACTAGGACACAAGCTCCTTTGTGTCATAAGTCCAACACATTTAACTTTAAAACTCGCTTCCAGATTTATTTAAAAGAAAAACCAAAATAAATTGCAAGAGCCAAGACTTGAACCTTGGACCCCCTTGCTTTCTTTATGGCGTCACTTTCTTGTCACCTAAGTAGCACCACTTTGCCACTACACCACACTCCTTTTTGTGCCTTATTTTACCTTGATTTATTTAAGAGTCATACCACTTGAGATCAGGGTTCCACTAAGGCTAAAAATCAAAACTTTTCCTATGGCCTAACTTGAACCCGAGACTTCATAGTACCCTCCAAACACTCCAAAATCACACATTTGAATTATTTAAGCCGCCGTTTAACAGATCTAAAACTCAAGGCCCAATACTTCTAGGCCCAAAATTTGGGGCGTTACAGCCTGGGTTCGATCCCAGGACCCTTTAGACATACCAAAACACTCCTAACTCCCTTAAACAGCACACCAACCATGCACTTAAGATAAGACAAACATAATTAAAGAATTCCAGATTTTAGGGCGTTACATCGTCACTGGATGCTGTGTCGATGTTAGATCTACTAGGTACCTAACCTACGCACATGAAAACAACATATGTTGAGTATAACTCAGTGGTTCTTCCATAATCAGAGTATTAAAACATGGTACAAAATGTTCAATTACTTAACCAAAATGCAACTCAAATAATGCAAAGAAATTTCATGAATCATCACATTTCCATTTATACATTCATTATAAAATATATAAAATTCATTTCCATCTTTATTTCTACTATCATTTCCAATTTCATCACTTTATATTTATTTTCTCTATTAACATGACTCAGACTTGGACTCAGATACGCGAATCCAACCAACATACCAAATTTGGTACCCAATCCCTGATGAAATAATCCGTAAAAACAAATTGCGCCTTGCACTGACCGGTAAAATCGAAACATGGGGTGCCTAGCACTCCCTGACATGTAGGCGAAACCCTAAACCCTTTCTATCCTATAGCATGCCAATTATACCTGATCCTGCATGAACAGTTAATAGGGTAACATAATTCTTAATTCAATTCATAATTCAATTCCCTAATTTCATAATACAATTTTTATTAATCCAATTAATTCAATCATTTGAATATATGCTCATAGCAACATCTTTTCTTTCCATAAAAAATCAATTTAGATTTCAATAATACTCAACACAATCCCAATCACAAGTAACCAATTCAATCATTTCAAACATATCACATTAAATCAACTTGTAACTTACCTTAACTCACCATATAATGCAAATGCTTAATACAACAATTTAAATAATTTAGATTATAGAAACACACACCGTAATTTCTGAGCTACTCATCAATAACCTTGCCTTTTTCTTTCTTACTCGAGGATTCCAATTCAGCGTTAGCTACAAGTTAAACATATATAATAAATTAACATTTTACATACTATTTCATATTTAATTACAAAATTTATACTACTTTGACATGAACTTCAATTTAATCCTCGAAACCGATGCTAACATAATTTATTAAAATTCCTCCCAACATTAAACTAAATTTTCCTAAAGTCCCTATAGGACTTCATATTACTCAATTAAACCCCTAATTTTGAATTTAATTATAATTTAGTCCCTAATCCACAATTTCATGAATTAGCTTTACAAAGTAGTCTCATTTAACTTCCAACCTTAAAATCAATGAAAAAAACACCAAAAACTTAAAATTTTCTGTGAAGATAACTTTCATAATTTCAACTATTCTTAAAATTCCAACATGGGCAAGTTAGCTTATGATCTTAAGGTTCCAAAAACATAAAATTTATGCAAAAATGACCAAAGTTTACTAGCCAATTTGAGCTTCAAAGGTTAAAGATTAATGGACTAATATGCTTATTCTCCTTTTCAAGTTCGGCATGCAAAGACAATGAAACTTAAATTTTGTTTTTCTTTCTATTTCCCACTAAGCTATTTGTTTCATATATTTTATTATTTCATTATCATTTTTATTTTAATATAATTTACCAACTTAAATGTTATAATATAATTAACATATAATATATATAATATCCCCATAATTGTCCACTATCAAAACCTATATAATAGTGATCTATTTATTTAATAAGTCGCTTAATCTAATCCCACCTTGTAATTTAATATTAATTACTACTATTATCAATTACCACATTTTGTCCATGTACTTAAATTAAAACCCTTTTTCTACAAAACTACCTAATCGAATTTCAATTCACCTTCAAGATAACTCTATAGTTATTCACTAATGATATGTACAAATCCATTTTATAGAAACGGGGTCCCAAAATTACACTTTATGACACCACTGGCATTTAAGTCGTTACAATAGCCATGTGGGACAAATATGTGCCATTTTAAGTGTTCAACATATATCAGGAGAGCCTGTGATTCATGTAATGCATAAATGGCAACACAACTTGTACAAAAAACTAATTAACCATGATATCAAACATGTAACTAACCATTCTTAAGGCCATTGATTCATAAGATATAAATATTTCTTTTTAACAAGCTTAATGACCTAAGCAATCAACATTTTAACAAGTCTTAGTTATCCATGATATTATTTTCAATTCATCTCAAAACAGATCATACATAAACATTTCCTAGTCTTCTAACCAATATGCCTCAATGGCACCTTTGCTCAACAAGATATTATATGTATAACATATTTCATCCAATCATTTTATCACTAATATACATACATTTCAAAAGATTGATATTAACCTTGATGAAACTTACCAACTTCCAAAATCACATTTAACATAAGTGGTCAATAATAGTTCTTCATCCAAACTTGTTTATGCACACTTAAAGCACACATATATATAAACATTCACAAACCATATAAATAAAACAAATGTTCATATGTATCACATCATTTCCTTCCAAGATAACACTTATATATTTAACCTATATACATTCCACATACCCAATAAAGAACATTTCAAAAGAGCTATTGAGTTGATGCTAGATAATGTGAGTTTTGAAGAAATCCAATAGCCGTGTTCTGTAAAATGTCAACTACAAGAAACAAGAAAAAAATTGAGCAAGCTTTACAAAAGCTTAGTAAGTTCATATAAAAACATATACATTAACTTACCTTAACCATTGAAAATACAATTTTATAACTAATTATTCATGGCATATTCAATCCTAACATTTCATTTCACAAGAAACATGTGAGTATTTTGTATATTTATGTAACAGACAATCAATAATACATTTTAATCAATTCAATCCAGGTATTGCATGCTTATTCAAGCCATAAGTCATTCAATTCTCTTATTTAATTAAGATAGCCTGATGAACAGTAGTAAAAGGGTTTGAATACACAATTTACAATATTAAAGAGCATTGAGGTGCTAACAGGGGCACAAAAGTGCAGACGAGAGCATCGAAGTGCAAATAGGTCATTGGAGTGCATAACAGGGCACCAGGGTGCATTATAGGGGCACCATAGTTCAAACATGCACACAAAAGTACTATTAAGAGCATTGTAGTGCTAAAAGGAAAAGCACACATCTATCCTATTAGCATGTCAATTGTATCCTAAATGTTTTCTACGTTCAAACGAGCACTTATACAGGATTCGAATCATTCATATAACCAAAACATTTTTAAGAAGTCATGTAACGCCTCGAATTTTGGGCCTAGAAGTATTGGGCCTTGAGTTTTGGGTCGGTTAAAAGGTGGCTTAAATAATTCAAATGTGTGATTCTAGAGTGTTTGGAGGGTACTATAAAGTCCCGGGTTCAAGTTAGGCCATAGGAAAAAATTTGATTTTTAGCCTTAGTGGAACCCTGATCTCAAGAGGTATGACTCTTAAATAAATCAGGGTAAAATAAGGCACAAAAAGGAGTGTGGTGCAGTGGCAAAGTGGCACCACTTAGGGACCAAGAAGTGACGCCATAAAGGAAGCAAGGGGGTTCAAGGTTCAAGTCTTGGCTCTTGCAATTTATTTTGGTTTTTCTTTTAAATAAATTTGGAAGCGAGTAGGTAGGCTTTAAAGTTAAATGTGTTAGACTTATGACACAAAGGATCTTGTGTCCTAGTGGTGGTGGCGTGACATGGCTATTGGGAGGACTTTGGTTCGAATCCCTTGGCACGCAAAGGTTGATTATTTTGCTAATGCTTTAGTTTTGGGGATTGATGGTGAATCCCAAATCGGGAAGCTATCATGAGAATAGGTGAGGAGCTGGCTTTAATTAGAGCAAACCAGGAGGAGAGTAGGCATACCTTTCTTGGCTTAGCCTTTTCGCTTTGTGGCGTGTTTGTTGGGTTAGGCGTTGGATCATTCGTTGATCTGTATGCCGTTGAGTCACGGTGGTGGTGACTAAAGTTGATCAACACACTCCTAGGGAGTCATGGGTGTGATTACTGTAGGCTTCTGGGCATAGAAATGTTTGGAGCGTAGATAAACTTTAGATTCCTATCAGGTGTGTACTTCTAACCCTTATTTGATAGGCCGGAATGGGCCAAATGGGGCCGACAGGCCCGTGGGCCCAGATAAGTAGAAATTGGTAGATTGGTAATAAACGACGAGCTGATTAAGTGAGTTGTATGACTTGGAATAGATTTGGGCCTAAGGGGCCGTATAAATGTGAATGGGCCTAGTGGGCCATATAAATGTGATTGGGCCTAATGGGCTGTATGGAAGTATGTGGACTTGTAGGGTTATATAATGGACTTTAGGGCTTGGTATCTAATAATTGTTTAAGTAGACATAAAACTTAATTAATCAATTAAGTGTGGCTGTGGACAAGTCATAGGGTTGAAGTGTGGCAATGGGTATATACATGTCTAGGATTGGATTTAGGGAGAGCTTGGTACTTAAGCGGTCTTAATGACTCACCTCCTCTTCTCTAGAATCCTACCTGGTGCATAGTATCTGTTCACTTTAGCCAATGAGGACTTGTTGACTGGCCAAGGTGCGTAATTAGACCCATAGTGTTAGGAAATTACAAAAATACCATTGATTTGCAAAATTACTAAAATACCTTTGCAAAATTACCAAAATACCTTCGATTCACAAAATTACCAAAATACCCTTAATTTGTAAAATTACCAAAATACCCCTAATTTGTGAAATTACGAAAATACCCTCAATTTGTGAAATTACCAAAATACCCCCGATTTGTAAAATTACCAAAATACCCTCAATTTGTGAAATTACCAAAATACCCCTAATTTGTGAAATTACCAAAATACCCCTAATTTGCGAAATTACCAAAATACCCTAATTTGTGAAATTACCAAAATACCCTCGAATTGCAAAATTACATAAATACCCTTAATTTGTAAAAGTACTATTTTACACCTAATTTGTAAAATTACCATTTTACCTCGGGTTTGCAAAATTACTAAAATACCCCTGATTCGTGAAATTACCAAAATACCCTTGAATTGTGAAATTATTGAAATACCCCTAATTCGTAAAATTATCGAAATACCCTCGATTTGTGGAAAATTACTGAAATACCCCTAATTTGTGAAAAATTACCGAAATACCCCTAGATTACAAAATTACTAAAATACCCCGGATCGCGAAATTACTGAAATACCTTTGTAGTGTAAGATTACCAAAATACCCCTGTAGGGTAGAATTATTGAAATGCCCCTGTAGGGTAGAATTACCGAAATACCCCTATAGGGTAGAATTATCGAAATACCCCAATAGGTTAGAATTACGATTATGCCCTCGAGGGTAGGTAACTGTTTTGAAACTGTTTTAAGCTATGAATGCGACTGTCTTTCGTAAGCATGCTATGTGATATACATATTAATGTATGTGCCCACCTTGGGCTATGTAACGGGCTTTTAGGCTCAGTAAATTTGTAACTTTCATAATAGTAACTTAAAGGCTCCGGATAAATATGAAATTATTAATGGGCTAGAATGTGTACCTGGGCCCACGATGAGATGATGACCGATATGCCTAAGGGCAAAATGACTAAAATGCCCCTGTGTGATATATATACGATTTGTATGTCATATCTGTATTATGATGCATTCATGAGATTATATGTTGCATATGAGTTGGGTTATGATTGGAGGAAGTGTATATGAGGGTCGCACGGTCGCTTGACGATTGTGGATCCAACGAAGGCTTTTTAGCCACTGTAGGCTTTTTAGCCACCAAGCAGCTATGCAGCACCGATAATGTTACCGAGGGCTATGTACCGTAATTATGGGCTTTGTGCCAATACCGTAGGCTTTGTGTCGATATCATAGGCTTTGTGCCGGTTATATTACCCTAATTGATGGCTATATGCCAATCCTATTACAGTTACCTATGGCTTTGTGCCAATTATAATATTGCTACTGAAGGCTTTTTAAGCTACGAGTAGCTCTGCTGCAACGATGAGTAGTGCCACAACCAGTGCTACAATGAATGCCTTTAAGCCACCGAGCAGCTCTGCTGCAACGATTAAGTTAGTGCCACAACCGGTGCTAACATTGTAAGTGTAGGTATGGCGCGAGTGATTTATTCCTCGCAGGTAGTGTAGGGTTGGAAGGGGAAGTACAGTGTTGGATGGGATGGGAGCATTGCATACATATGATATTGATGTGATATGGGCTCGGGCCCAACTGAGGCCACTATGGGCTAAGGCCTAAAGGCCACCGATATTGAATACGGCTTAGGCCCACCTGATTCTGTTAAAGGGCTCCAACCCATATTGATTCTATTTCTATTTTTGTTTATTGACTGTTACTCTAATAAGGGGATTATACACTGAGTTTTTGCAAACTCACGCCATTTATTAACCTTTCAGGTAATTCCCAGCCTTAGACGGGTCGGAGCTGCAAGGGACTTGGAGAAGGCTGCACACTGCTTATGATTTTTGTTTTTGATTATTTACTCTCAAGTACTTTATTTTGGGTTTGGTTTGTAATAAAGCCTTTTATAATTTCTGGATTTTTAAGGTAGGTTTTTGTTTATTGTGTTTATTATCTACTCTAAGTAGAACTCGATTTTCTCAAAAACGTTAACTATTTTCAAATCAACACGTTTCTGCAAACTATGAAATTTTATAAAACTTCCGCAAACTTACTTGGTTTTCACTTATGACAGTAATTAAGGTTTTAAAAGTAAATTACTTTTCAATGAACCATGTTTTGGAAGTAACGAACACAAATCGAGACTCAAGTTTTTAAATAATAAGAAGGGTTTTCAATGAAAACTTGGTTTTCGAAAAACACTTCAATGTGACATGCCGGATTCGGGCCTAACTTCTTGGCCGGGTTTGGGGTGTTACAAGTCAAAACATGTATAATAGTCATCTTAGATTCATACGTTACTCTAAACAGGATATAATTATCACATTCATTCATTACTTAACATAAAGTATATTTATCACATAACACTTTTCGGTTTAATACAAAACTCAACTTGGTATCTTTTCCATGTAATTCATGTCACGTTTGACAATATATATATATATATATATATATATATGTATGTATATACACATTTATATTACAAGCAAATAGAATTTAAACGTATGGACACTTACCTATGACAAGCAACTAATAAGTTGAAACATAATGACTATTCTGTAGCTTTTTTTTCGTCGATTATCAACAACTTGATCTCGAAATCACTTGCATGAAAAGAGGGAAGCTCAACCTAAACCTCCAAGCTTTAGAAATGGTGTTTTACGGGTAGAAGGTCTTTTTTAACAAATAATTTTTAATTAATTTATAAAGTAACATATAAAAATAAATGGAATAATGCCTTAACCATCCACTAATCGAATAAAGTGGCTAAATTATCACTTAAATCCTTTAACAAAACTTAATTAACCCTTTTATCAACCAAACTCCAATAGTGGTAAAGTTGTACAATTTTTACGATTTAGTCCTTGTACCTTAATTAACTATTAAATCACTAAAGTTTCCAGACCAAAACTCAATTCATCTATATAGTAGCTCTGCAAATATTCAATGAAAATATTTACTAGCTTGGTTTACAGAAATGAGGTCCTGATACCTCATTTTCAAAAACCACTAACTTTTGGTATAAAACACTTATACTATGTCTAACTAACCAATTAACAATTCTATCAAATCACGATTAAAATATTATATTTAACTCATAAATATTATGTAATAATATTTACAAACTCACACATCAGAATTGTGGGCTCGTAGCACTATTTTCGATACCACAGAAAAATAGGCTGTTATAACTCTTTCTTTAATATCCCATTTTTCAGTGGCATAAAAAACATTGGCTTTGGAACCACAATTCTGATATGTGATGTTACGTTTTATTATTTAATTGATGTTTATGGAGTTACATTAGAGTCTTATTAAATTTTTGTGAAGAAATTTTAATTTTTAGTTAGGTAATTGAATAAAAGGACAAAATTGTGAAAGAGACAAAACTTAATAAATATTGAATTGTATTGACTTAATAGCTTATTAAATGAGGGTAAACTTGTATGGTAATTAAAACGTAGTAAAAGTATATGGACAACTTTAAATATGGATGGAGTTAAATTACAAGGTTATAATTAGGGGTAAACTTGTAATAATAAAATTAAATTAAAGAATGATAAAATAAAGAAAAATTGCTATCATCTTGTCCATAGTGTTCCACCACAAATTAAGAAGGAAACCTCCATTTTTGGGAGCTTTAGGTTCAACCAACACAAACTCCTTGCATTAAGCTCATTTTTAACTCGTTTCTTGTAACTTCTATATTTTTGAGATCATTGCAACTAGGTCCAGCTAACATGTACCTCCATTTTTAAAATTGTTAAGAATTTTAGATTTCACCATTGATGAATTCTTGATGTTATAATGTTAAAGGATGAATTTAAGTTATTGGTTGTTGATTATGATTAATTTATAAAGTGCTTTTTGTTAGTTTTTGGTTAAAGGATTAAATTTATTAAATGTTAGAATTGATAAGGAATTATTGTGAATTTAGAATAAATGGAGTTGTAAATGGAAGGGTAAAAATTTGATTGGTATGATAAGTTCAAATTTTTTTATTAATTTAGAATTTTGGGGGTTTAGGGGCTAAATTATAAAAAAATGTAAAAGTTCAGGGAAAATGTGTGAATAACAAAAAGTTAAGGGTCATATGTATTGAATTGAATGTGAAATGTATATGAATTTAATAGATTGTATTTAATTACTATATAGATCAAGACTTAAATGAAAAAGACAATAATCGAGGAAAATGGGGAATTGCAAAGTAGTCCTTACTTTGAGATCAGAAGTCAGCATAGGTAAGTTCATAGTGAATTGTTTTGTAAATATAAGTTACTTGTGATTATATTATTGTTTTTTACTTAGTTTTTAGTATGTATGTGAAATTCCATTAGTTATTTATATATTGGAGTATTGTAAATAAGTACTTATGAAGTTGAGAAATTGATAGTAGCATTTCTTGGAGCTGCATATTATAAATATGATTGTAATGAGTTTATGGTGTGTATATAGAATTGATGAAGTGCCTCTGAATGATGGAAATGTATTTAAGTAATGAATTTATGTATAATGCCCAATTGAACATAGTAATTGCGTAGGATACGATAACATGCCAATAGTGTTAGTATGCATGCTTGTATGAGATTTACACTTGGGTGCAACTGGTTGCACATTCGTGCCTCTGTCTATACTTTGGTGCCTCTGTTATGCATCTATGATGCCTCTAGTGTGGTATAGTTACCCGAGTATCCAAGTCGAGTACGGGCATGTGGCAGGCCGTGTGGTCAAGTCAATATACCCTATAGGTTTTGACACGGCCGAGTACACAGTCTAATGCACGGGCATGTGGGCTATTTAGAAAGGGCACACGGGCTGACACATTAGCGCGTGGTTGGCTGTATGACCCAAGTCAGTATACCCTCCAGATTTCACATGGCCTGGCACACGGGCATGTCTTTGGCGTGTGACCTAAGTAAGTAGGTGTGCCCTGTTTTGCCACGGCCTAGACACACGGGCGTGTCTAATGCCATGTGAGGCACACAACCTGTTCACACATGCGTCTGACCTCTGTAATTTAGAAAAATTGTTAAGTTTTGAAAAATTTTATATGAGATCAGTTAAGTCCCGAACATTCTCTAAAGCATGTTTAAGGTCTCGTAGACATTCTAAAGGGACTATATATTTGTGAATTGTTATGAATTGATGATGTATAATTTATGTTTGTGAAATGATCATAAAATGTTCTGAATTGTCCGATAATGCCTCTCAACCCTAGTCCAGCGACGGATAAGGGTTAGGGGTATTGCAGTTTCCAACCCATAATTGCCTCTATTTTCTTTGGGTTGACATAGATATCCTCAGCCGATACCATGTGTCACGGAAACATAACTTCGTAGAGCCAAAACTCACACTTATTTAGCTTAGCATTGAATTACTTCTCTTGGAGAATCTACTGACTTGGAATATATCAATATGTTGTCGATGAAAACCATAACAAATTGATCGAGATAGGGCTCAAAAACTCAATTTATTAGGTCTATACAAGCTGATGGAGCATTTGTGAGACTAAAGGGCATCATAAGAAACTCGTAGTGACCATACCAAGTCTTGAAAGCGGTATTAGGAATGTCTATCTCTTTCACTTTCCATTGATAGTAACTGGTCCTCAAGTCAATCTAGGAGCTCTTTCGTACCCCTAAACTAATCGAATAGGTAATTGATCCTTGGTAAAGGGTATCGGTTCTTTACGGTCAACTTGTTTAGTTGTCGATAATCGATGCATAACCTCAGAGACCTATCCTTTTTCTTAATGAACAGAACTAGAGCTCCCTATAGCGACACACTCGGTCTAATAAACCCTTGATCCAAAAGTTCTTGCAGTTATGCCTTAAGCTCCACTAACTTCTTAGGTGCCATGCAATATGGGGCAATGGACAGTGGAGCTGTTCCTGGCAACAAGTTGATGCCAAACTCTACCTGACGCTCTGGAGGTAACCTCAGTAATTCCTCTGGAAAGATATCGGGATAGTCCATTACAGTACGAATGCTCTCAATAGATGACCCAATAACACTTGTATCCAGAATGTATACCAAGTATGCCTCACATTGCTTGCGTACCAACTTTTAGCCATTAGAGCGAAGATCACATTGGATAAGTAATCTTTACTCTCTCCAACCTCTTGGTGTTCTACCAACCAGTCCATCCTTAGGATGAGATCAAATTTGCTGAAGGGTAATTCAATCAAATCTGCCAAAAATACTTCTCCTTAAATCTCTAACAGACACCGCTTTTACACTTTGTTAACAAAAATAGATTATCCTAAGGGACTAAGGACAGTCACATCACTAACAATATCCTGTACCTCAATAGTCAATTTATCATCCATTAAACACAATACATACGAATGAGTTGACCCAATGTCAATCAGAGCAAAATATGGTACAATATTAATAGTAAAGGTGCCTGTTATGTTGTCGGTGGCATCACGGTCCTCTCTATGCCTAGCTGCGTAAACCAATGCTGACTGTCTAGCATTAACTCAGTTACCTCTTTGACCTTGAGCTCTCTACCTCGACCTAACATTTTTCTCTCTATTTGGACCTTGGCTTCTCAGAGGTTGCTGTCCAACTCTCGGGTTTTATGCACAGTTCTGATCTAGTGCTTGCATCTGCTCGTTACAAGGTGAACAATCCTTGAGCTTGTACTCCAAAGATCCATATCTTAGGCATACGCCCAAAGTCCTCCAACATTCTCTCAGATGCCTCTTACCACAAGTGGCACAATATAGGGCTCTCCTACCATTATCATTAGTAGAAACATTTTACCTAGATTGATCGTCTCGGCCTCGCTTATTAGGTCACGGAGCCTAAATAGTAGGACCGACATCTCTTTAGGTAGGGAATTTGGCTCTATCCCTCGAGTCACATTCAAACGCTTTACCTCATCCACAATCTTGGTTTTCTCACTAGCACTTCGAAAACCCTTTCTTGTAGAGGGGCCGCTTGCATCCTTAACTTGTATCTCAGCTCGTTTTCAAATCTGACACACTCGTTTTGCTTAGTCGTGACCATCCCCTGATTGTAGCAACTTAACCGCAGAAACTCAGCCTCTTATTCAGTCATGGATCTATCCCTCTATTTAAGCTCAATGAACGATAGTTAACAGCCCTCAATATAATGCTTCCCCTCGTACTTTTTCTGGAAAGCCTTAAGAAAATACTCCCATGTCAATCTATCAACCTGAGTACCCTTTGCAATGGCTTGCCACCAACGGTAAGCCTTATCCCTTAGTAATGAGATTGTTCCCCTCAGTTTTTGTTTGGGGGTGCACTCCATGTCATCCAAAATTCTTTTTGTAGCCTCAAGCTAGTATTCTACCACGGTAGGGGTCGTCATAACAACGCCCCTAAATAACTTGGCTCTAGCAGTACAGAGCCTCTCAACAATGGTCCCTTGATTTCCAAATCTACCTTAGGCCCTAGCAACATGCTGTAGCACCCTGAGCATGGCCTGTGCATAACATCGTCAGTAGGCTCCTGATGATCCTTCTCCATAGAACGAGTATTCTCAACCCAATTGGCTACTAGTTCAGGTTCAGTTATAGGCTTAGTTGAGAGTACTCATGACATAGATGAATCTATTTGGGTCCCTAAACCCCGCTTTGCGCGAGCTCTTATTCCTCTAGCACACACGCCTCGTAAACTTATCTTTGTCAATCTAAGTTTAATGTTTTATGAAGTTTTATCTGATAATTAAAAATGAGTTTTATTTATTAGTTTAGAATGTTTTAGTTCTTAAAGTTTCATCACTAAGTATTAGTATTTATAGTTTTCTTAATCTAAAGTCTCACAGTGTATCTTTCAGAATCTATAGTTTTTAGAATATAAAGTATACTACAGTCTTATATCGAAGTTTAGTAAAGAAGAAGTACTTATCTGGGCCAGCTAGCTTCAAAGTCTTGATATTTTTTTTTAAACAAAATCAAATATAATATTTTAACTAAGTATGGAATTTTCCCAAGATGCCCTTTTTCATGTATATGCATGGAATTTTTGAAATTTAGCCACAATTTGAGTTTTTGAATCAGGCTCTAATACCACTAAATATAACCTCCTAAATATGGCCTAAACTTTATGGCTGAATCTCAAAGATCACACTGGCCGTGACAATTATGCAGTAAAACATTTAGAAGTGTTCTCTTTAATTTGTCACTTTTGTTAAAAAAATCTATGGTAAATTATTATTTTTCCAAATTACTTAAATGATAGTTTTAGAACATAACCCATGTAGAAAAATCCCAAGTCAAAATCCAAAAGTCAAAACCAGCGTCCAAATCAAAGTCTATAATAAATAAACACCAGCCAATATATCACATACAAATAATAATAATGTTTTTTTAAAAATAATAGAGAGTGCTTTTGTAGCCGAGCCCATCCTAACCTCAGTTACCTAAAAATCAGAATTTAGAGGGGTGAGCTTTAAAAACTCAATGTGTGTTACTAATAATAATCACATAATTAACTCATATTAACTTTATTTAAAACTGATCATAACATATAGAATAGTTAATAAAAAATCAGATATGGCAAAATGCGTAATGACGATGTCAATGCAACTTTTCAGAAATTAGTGCAGATTTTGAAAACAGGTCCTAACCAACACTAATAAGAGTTCCCTAGAGCTCATTCATCCAATATCACACCAAAAATATGGACTAGCCACCAAATAGTGCAATCGTGGTGCCAAAAAAAATAGTGTGGTCGAACCACCAAATATTGCAGATTTTCTACCAGATATAGAATAATGTGGACATGCCACCAAAAAATGCAGATTTATTGCCAGATACTTCCTCCATACATTTTCCCCACTCCATGCATGAGAGATGACATACAAATCAGATTTTCAGTAGCATGCTTTACATACGAACCAAAATATCAGAATATAACAAGCTTAACCATGAGAATAAGATCTCATATTTTTATATATATTCTCACAATGGCATGCTTAGCATGCAAACCAGAATATTAGAATAAGGCATGCTCAACATGCGAATCCATAGATCGAAATAATAACATATCACATTTTCACATAGATCAGAATATTGTGAATCATATATTCATTAGGCATAAATCACATGACATGAGTAATGAAAATCACATATTAACATATATTATAGAATCATCATCATTGATCTTAGAGTTTCATGATTTACTTACTTGGTATCGTCGTTTATCGGTTTCTACCTTTCTCTATGAATACGTTCCTATTCATACATATATTTTCGAGAATCAAATAACCGAAAATATTTCATTTATAATATCAATATTATTTACTATTTAATCAATATTATTTATTATTATCAAGATCAAGTACCCACACCTTAGATTCGATTGAATAAATCTCAATTCCGCTTTGAAAGGGGAGTTTGATTCCTTGAATCACTACGGTCTTGACCAAACGCATGAGTTAGTACGAATTTCAATAAATAAACAATAGCATTGATAAAAAAATGATCACAAATCAATAATACTTACGAAAAAGGTTGATAAATCACACCTTTTTACTAGAGGTATGCAAACTTCAATATTTTTAAGTGATTCTTCATGAAAGCACGAAATCGAGAAGTTAGTAACATCCTAACCCAAAAATAATATTTTGATCAAAACATGCATGAAAGTTTTTCATACCTACAATTTAGTAGAGGAAAAAGGCTTGGCAATAAGTTTCAAATAGCCGGTTAAAGAGAGGGATTCAACACTATAAGCATAAAATAGAAGTGTTTAGAAAATAAGATGAGATATGACCTTTTAGTATTTAAAAATTAGAATTAAGAGATTGCATAGGTGATTTCTGAAAAGAGAAAGAGAAAAGAAGAAAAATGAAGAAAATCAGTGGCAGTCGATTGAGGTGGTGCAACGATGGTGCGACAACGACGGTAATGAATGAGAAGTGGTGGTGTGGTGGCCTTGTATGGTGGTGGAGTGAAAGAGAAAAGAGGTAGAAAGGGCTTCAAAGAAGGTGAAAAAGGAAAGAAAATGGTGGATGAGGGTGGTGGTGGATGGCAAAGAGGAGAGATGAGAGAAAAATTGGAATAATAAAACTGAAAAAGGTAGGGTTTTGGGTGCTATGGCCAGGGAAGGATAGTCAAAGGAGAAACATGGCATGTTTGGGGACAAAAGGAGTAAAATGTGGATCATGACAAAAAAGGGGAGTTAAAAGGGGGTTTTAGATGGTAAGTTAACTGAAAACAAAAGGAAATAAATCTCCCCCTTTATCATAATATGCTTAGATGACAAGGAGGATTTGAACTTCTAGAATGGTTAACAATTTTGACCAAAAAATAAATGGAGAGGGTTTGAACATGGGACCTTCAGGATTTAATAAACACTCTCAATCACTATTCTACTAACTCCCTTATGATATAAACTTGCATATACAAATAAATAAAAATTAGTACGTGACAAATATCGTATCAAATGAAGAAGAGATGTGCATTAGATTCGAAGATGGCTTGGATGATGAAAGTCAGATGTCTCTTGTAGCATTGAAATTACGTAAATTTGTGGAACTCTCAAAATGAGCTCAGAAAGTTGAAGAAATCGGCAAAAGTAAACGTTAGTCTGATTTGAGATCTCGAGATTTTAACAAAAGAGGACCATCTAAATCAACTCAAACTTTTCCATTGAAGAGGTTTAGAAATGATGCAAATCGATCGACTGCTCATTCAGAGTTCATTGGTAGTGATGACCTTAAGCTCTAATTGTGTACACTCTAGCAGGAGACAATGAAATGGTAGAAATGCTATAACTGGTCGAAGAAAGTTTGGACATACAATTAGAGCCAAAGCACCTGCTAGAGTGTACACAATTAGAGCTTAAGAAGAAACTTCTACTCTTAATGTTTTTGCTGGTACTTTCTCTCTTTTTGATATTGATGTATATGCATTGGTTGACCCTGGGTCAACACACTCTTATATTTGTATTGCATTAGTAGACAAAAGGAAATTACCTGTTGTGTCAACTAATTATATGGTTAAGGTAACAAATCCACTTGGTCAATGTGTTTTAGTCAATCAGATTTGTAAGTTATGTCCACTAAAAGTCCGGGGTTACAACTTTCCTACTAGCTTGATGCTATTACCATTTGATGATTTTGATCTTATTTTGGGAATGGATTGGTTGTCTAAGCATGATGCAATTATGAGTTGTCGAAGGAAACAAGTTAGTTTGAAATGTCTAAGTGGTGAATTTATTTGTTTTAAGGCAGATGGGACCGATTGTGCTACAAACGTTGTAACACCCCAAACCCGGCCCAGACATTATGGCTGATCTGGCATGTCACATTGAAGTGTTTTTCGAAAATCGTGTTTCCAATGAAAACCCTTCTTATTAAAAAGCTTAAGTAAAATCCTAATTACTTCTTAAACCATTATTACTTTTATTCCCAAAGTCTCTTTGAATTGCGGAAGCTTAATATTAAATTGTTGATTTACGAAAATGCGATATTTGAGTATTGAGTCGTGAAACCATTTTGGAAGTATTGTGGAAATGTGCCAATTTTGAAAACAGTTATTGTTTTGGAAAACCGCATCCTAAAGCTAGTAGATTTAAAACTTAAAGCCATAAAATCCCAAATTAAAAACCAAAAGTTAAAGAGGCCTTATTACAAAACAGCAATCCAAATAAAATACTTAAAATTCAACTAGCATAAAACTAGTGCAGAAGTGTGGGCCACCATCGAGCTCCTTACAGTACTGAACCGCTTAACGTTGGGGATTACCTGTACAATTAGTTAGAAGGGTGAGTTTACGTAAACTTAGTGTGTAACCCCTTATAATCAAGCAATCAGACGTACAGAACACTGTATCAGACTAGGTCTAAGCCAATTATAGTAAATAGTGTCAGGTGGGCCTTAGCCCATTACAGAATCAGGTGGGCCTAAGCTCAATATAGAAATGGTATCAGATACAAATGTGCAGACAAAGATCCAACCTAATCCAACCAATACACCGCCCATACCAACCAATACACCATGTGGGGATCAAATCGACCCACCCAGCCAACACACCAAGCTTAGCACCGGTTGCGGGACTAAGTCAACAGAATGACTTAAAGTCGTAGACAGAATAACTAAAATTCGTAAGTATCACAGGAATGCTGCCAAATATTAGGATGGCTAGAAGCTTCTAGCCATAAGCAGAAAGGCTATAAGCCTTAAACAGAATGGCTATAAGTCGTACACTTCCTCCGTCAATAATAACCCAACCCCATGTAGGATGGCATGTCATAGCAATATACGTGAATGCAGGATGTTATGCTCGGTATCAACCAAATAACAATCATACATACATCAATCAAATTACCACTATAGATAGAACGGTCATTTCATCAATTAGGGGTGAAACGGTAATTTTAAACCTACAAGGGTATTTCGGTAATTTTACCAATATTGGGGTCTCGGTACAGATAACAACCCTTCAGAAGGTTTACCATCATCTCGTATGACTTAAGTAACCTAAACAGACATAACAGTGTAATTGGGCCTAAAACCCATATTGGGCCTAAGTGGGCCCACACGCTTGTGTGGCCCATCCAGTTCAGATTCACATACGGCATTGTGAGCCTCATATTCCCATCTACTAATGATTACCTACTGAGTATTTTGCCCGTACAGGCTCGCAGGCCCATTGGGCCCATTTCAACCTATCGGGGCCTATGACAACCCAATCACATGAAAATACTCGTAGAGGCCTCTACTATTTGTCGCCCCTGATTGGTGGGCTTGGCTCACCCTGTGAGTGTTTGCATACTCACTAGATCGCAAATGCCTAGGTTCCGGCATTTTGGCTTTTTGGCTTTTGCCGATTCACAGAAAAGTAGGGGTGCGATTACATACTTTTTTGTGGAATCTCCAAACACCAAACCTTAACTAAAGTGCGACTTGATCCACTTAACTAACAATCGAGAAATGTATACACATATTCCCGTTGACAGTTGCATTAACATAAGAATCTCTTATCAGCAAACGCTTGATCCAAGGTTGAATCCATATACACGCTTAATACAAATCCACTAAAGATAGAATATTCAACCAAAGTAAGCCCACTTACCTCAACTTTTGATTGAATGCCGACAGAATGATTTGAAAGCCTTCGAGTAGTTGGTAATCCCCTTTTTACTCTATGAGAGTTTTAGAACTCCAACCACATGAATAAGAGCAAATAATTAGTAACCTTTAACCAAATCACTTGGTTTAATTGAAAAAGAAACATAAGGAGACAGAAACCAGATCAAGCAGCAAAGAATACTTACCCCAAAACAACTGATAGCTTCAGTGGAACGTTGCACTTGAAGATTACTCGTTAAAGGTTAGATGTCTAAGCAGACACGATCCCATTCGTAGGAAAAAATAGAAAAGAGGTTGGTAACTGGATCAAAACCAGAAGTCTAAGAATCACGGAAGAAGAATGAAGAAAGAAAGTAGGTTATGAAAGGGACTATATTCGGCTGAAGAAACAAAAAGGAGCAAAAGAAAAGAAGATGCACAAGAACGCCAATTCAAATAGAGAGACAGAGTGAAAAAGAGAAAACAAGAAAAAACTTCTCAAGAGAATTCGGCAAAATGCACAAAAGAACCTCATTTGAAGAATGAAGTCTATGAAGGAGAGAACCCAAAAGTCTAAACACAAAAATGCATAAGACCAAAATGAGAGAAAGAATATCAATTGCTTCCAAAATGAAACCAAGAAAGAAAAAACACCTAATGCCTCTATACCAATCGACAGAACAAAAACTATCCCCAAAAATGCTAAATGCACAAAATGAATTCCCCTAGCCGATGTCCTCAACTCAAGCTACCAAATTCAGCTATCATTCTCCAAATGCCGAATTTTGCCTCATCCAACACCCCAAATTCGGCCACACCTCCAAACCTTTGAAAATCTCCACGATTTTCTCCACCGGTTATTCCCTGATTCACTCAACTTTCCCATTTCAAATTGAAATCACAACCACCAAGACCAAAACCAAGTCAAATATTACCCTTTTTCCAAGTCCACCAACAATTTCTAGTATTCAAATCCCACTCCACCTCTTACCATCCCCATGTAGCAAAATAAATACATTTTACTTGCAAGGGGATTTGAACCCTTGCCCACACACATGCTCATCACACCACAAGCCACTCTAACACTAGCCTCTTTGTGTCACAAAACAACTCCAATTAAACATAAAACCTACCTACTGACATCTATATCCTTAAAAGAGCCAAAATTAAAAATTTTTCCATTAGCTAGACTCGAACCCAGGCTTCCTAAAAACCCCCAAGCACACCCAAATCACTCAGCCACTAAAGCTACACATAGTTTGTGATTTTTTCGCATACCTAAACTTTCATGCTCAAGGCCCAATCCTTCTCGGCCCAATTTCTAGGGCGTTACAAATGTGATTTGAGCAATTTTCGCTCATAAATTGATTAGAAAAGGGTGTGAAGCTTATTTAGCTTATATTCTCGATACAAAAGTGGCAGGATAAAAAATCGATCAAGTATTGATAGTTAAAGAGTATGCTAATGTTTTCCCTAAAGAATTACTTGGGTTACCACTGGCTAAAAACACCAGATCACACTATAATTGGCTCATAGATCTTTAGTGCATCCAAAAGGAGTATTGGAAGATGTGTTAGTCAAGGTGCATGACTTTATCATCTCAACAGATTTTGTAATATTAGATTTTGATAAAGATAATTAGATACCAATCTTGTTTGGCAGACCATTCTTAGCAACGTTAAAGTCCAACATTTATTTGGAAAAGAATGAATTAACCATGAGGATCAATGGTGAAATAAAATTTTTTAAATGTGGCCATAAACAAGATAAGATAGATAGAAAAAGATTAGGGAGACAATGTTATGAAATATCTATAACGATCCTTAACAACCCTGAGCTAGGGGAAGTATTCTCTGTGATTAATGCAAGTCGAAAAAGCAACTTTGAAGAATGGGACAAGTCCAAGAAAGTGGAATGGCAGATGGATGCTGGACAAATACTAATAGAAACGAAATAGGAAGAGCATCCACGGGCATGCTAATCAAGTTGATGGATGAATCCAACAGTAAGACCTAACAAATTTTTAATTAAACTTTAACATTATGTATATTATTGTATATTTAACTAACTGATTAGTTTAGACTTTAACTGTTATAAAATTTTTGACTAAACAAAACTCGAGGCACTTGGAAAATTGAAATTTGGGTTAAAACAGAGTTGGTGTCTTAACACATCATCCTTGTGTCGCAACACTACATCCAGAACCAAAGAAATAAAAAAAACTATGTCGATGTCGCGACACAACACCTCTCTGTCATGACACAGAAGATAATATACCTAGGGTTCCAAAATTTCAGAGTATGTCATAACATCAAACCCTGATGTTGTGACAATGGTAAATTGCCAGGGGTGTCACGACACAAAACCTTTATGTCATGACATCACTACAAATTTATACAGGGTTGATCGAACCCGATTGCACTATGACACCTCAAACCTGCCCTGGATAGATCGTCTTGAATTCAAAGTTTTACACTAGCCATTAAAGTGACTCTTCAGCTAATGACCACTTGATGCACACCCTAACCTTGTAACACCTCATTTATGACTAATTAACTATCATTTATTAATGCGCAAGCAATTTGTGAACCAATTTAAAACTTTTTCTATGTATTTAAACCTACAAGTATTTTGGTTGTTTTACCACTTAAGGCTAATCTATCCCGATTTTATTTCTAAATAGTTACAAACCTTCTTTTAGTCAAATTATGCAAGCCCTAAAAATTTTAGCTTAATTTGAGTTCATTTACTACATTTAATTTAAGTTTTATTATTAGGGGCTAAATTGTAACTTTTACAAACTTTTAGTACATTTTCCAAATTAAAAATTAAGAGTGTTTCTACAAAATATTAACAGTTACAGTCTAATCGTAAAATATTACCATGTTTCCCTATCATTAAAGGCTTCAATTAATCTAATCAAGTTTTAGGACTAAATTATAAATTAAGAAAATTATAATACTAGATTACAAAAACAAAAAATCAAACCCCCCAAAACCCACACGCCTGTGTGCAAACTAGTGCACCTATTTTGTCAAAAAAAATTCTTTTTAATTTCCCTATTTTACATATTTTACTTACCCATTCAACTTAAAATAGCTACAATTAATTACAATAAACATCCACATATCTCAAATTTAATTTATTTACAACAAATATGCAACAATTAATCAAAATTTAACACCCAATTACACGCTTAGAAACACTAATTCATTCACACAAGCTACATACCTTAGTCGCAAGCAATCCACTCCATGGTAAGCTTCAATTAAACATTGTTAGTATAAAATACATGCTTCATACACCGTGTTATCAACCACCGTACGAACACTCATCAACATACAATAAATGTAACACCCCAAACCTGACCCAGATGTTACGGCCGTGTCTGGTGTGTCACATTGCCTATAACTAACCATATTACCTAGCTACTAAGATTAAGGTGAGCTTTGCAAAACTGTCTTTATAGTCTTTAAAGAAAAGTCTCGGTTTGATGGTGGACGTCCTATTTCATACTAGTTATTAAGAGGTTTATTATAAATTGAGACTTTGTTACTTGCTGGTTACGTGTGATTGATTTCGAAAACATTTGAATTACTTTAAGAAAATCTCGCGCAGCTAAAATTCTAAATAATTAAAGTATCGTAGTAAAAGTAATAAAAACCCAAAAATAAAAATAATAAGAGCGGCCTTATTACAAACCCAAAACCATAATAAAATAATTTAAATAAAAGAAGAAACGAAATGTAACTTAATTGAAAACCAAAAAATGTGGCCACTCTGAATCCCTTCCAGCTCCAAGTCCACTGTCTAGGGCTCACCTGCAAGGATGGAAGAGAAGGGGGCGAGTTTGGAAAACTCAGTGTGCAAAGAAGCCCATCCAAAGCTCAAATCAGTCACATAATAACTGGGCCAAAGCCCTATCCAGATACAGAATACTGGGCCTTAGCCCTTTTCAGATAACAGTATGGCCCATAGGCCCATTATAGAACAAATCAAAGATTATGCATGTATGCCCAAACCCATCATATGTGGGGAGACTACTCAACCCACCCAATCGCTACACACCACCCAAACCAGCCCCATCTCCCCATTGTGAGGAAACTATCAACTCACCCAACCGCTACACGCCACAGTGGCAACATTGCTGCGTAAACAGATAATGTGACAGAGTCACCAGAATAGATATTGTGGCAGGGCCACCAGATTCAGAATATCAAGGCAGAGCCTCTTAACAGAAATTATGGCATGGCCACCAGAACACTTCCTCTATCCATATAACCCAATCCCATGCAACAGATAATCATGATATGGCATACAGTAAGCATTTTAGTCAGATTTAGCCCTAGGGGTATAACGGTAATTTCGCACCTAGGGGCAAAACTGTAATTTACCACCCTTAAGGGTATTTAAGTAATTCTATTGATTTTTAAGGTTTCTATACATATTACAGGCACTATTAATCCATCTATCGTTACAGTAATCTATTTAACTTAGTTTAACAGTTCTAGCTATTGGGCTCTAAAACTCCTAATGGGCCCTACAGTGTCTATTAGCTACTTAAGCCCATTTAGGTCAGGTTTCCCGATTAATTTATCAGTTTAGATAGTTTTAAGCCTACTCTTAATCAATTGCACTCTCAACTGACTTACCACTTATGATTTTAGATCTAATGATTTCTAAACATCTTGTGAACGTTCGTACACTCACAAGCCCACGAAATACTAACTTTCGGCATTTTGACTTTTGCCGAATTGAACTATAAATGGGTGTTCGATACACACCTGTTCCGCGACGACTGCTAGAGAGATCCCCATGATATCCTACAATTGATTACCACAACTTTTAATTTACAAATCCATATAGCAAATCTCAATACTCACTTACCATATTCGGCCAGTGCCCCTAAAGTCCTCGAAATCTTACCTTTGCTGAAAACCGATGACTAGCTCTAGATCTAATCGTTCCAAAGATCCACGCCCTCGTCAGCAGTCTCTGAATCGCACTAACACCAAGAGAAACCGATTACTACAACCCCTTAGGGTCTTAGACCCCTAACGATAACCTCCCTAGATTTTAGGGACTTCGGCTTTTTTCTAAATTGTAAAAGAACTTATAAATCTGGGTTAAGGAGCACTTACCACTGATTTCCCTGCCGTTTTTACTTAGATCTGATGTAGATCTAGCCCTTAAACACTCGCAGAGATCAAATCCTATAAAACTCAAGTTTCGGCTATAAGCTCCAAAAAGAATGATGTTTTTGGCTTTTGACTGATGAAGAAGATGGTGATTTGGGGGTTACAGTTTTGGAAAGGTGTTGTCGACAAGTACTAAGGGTTTAGAGAAGATGAAAATTGATCAAAAGGGACAAAAAGAACTGAGGGATTTTGGCTTGGAGAAATCGGCACAAGAAGTGAGTTTTTCGAGATTTCAACTTTTATGGCAGTCGGCTATGGTGGTTTTGTGAAGGACAGGATCGACAGAGAAGATGGATTTGAGTAATAGGGGTGTTCAGCTAAGGTAGTAAGCAAAAAGAAAAAGAAAACAATGGTAGAGGAGAAGAGACAAGAGAAATCGGCACAGAGGAGTGGTACCTTGCGTTTTCGGTCACTTTTGTGAAGTAGAGAAAAAAATAACTTTAAGTGGCTAACCCTAATTTGTCTTAACAGAAAAAGAAAAGACTCTAACCCTAATTACTAACAAAGCAATCGTCCCGACCTCCCTAAGGCCCTAGCCGATTCTACTTAAGTAATCACATGCACGGCACATGCCTAAAAATTAAAAGCAACTATACGCTTACCTTGCAACTTGAACCCTAGACCTTTAATTCCTTCCCAGGCGCCACTTTTTTAGGAACTTAGTGACGCCACCTTGCCACTTTTCCAAAGCTCCTTTTTGTGTCATATTCTACGAGGTTTTTCTTAAAAGCCCACTTAACCAAGCCCCCTTTCACTTAAAAATCCAAACTTGATATTTTACCGGGTTTTGGCTTAGGCTTGGGCTTTCTTAAAGGCCTACTAACATACTTAAACATATTCTCAGCAATCACAACACCAAAATTCAAAATTTCACTAAAAGTCACAAAACCCGAAAAATCCCAAAAATCAGGGCGTTACAACTCTACCCCCTTAAAAATATTTTAGCCTCGAAATTTACCTGATCCAAATAATTGAGGGTATTGTTGACGCATAGTCTCTTCTGGCTCCCAAGTAGCCTCTTCCCTTCCATGATTGCGCCACAGTACTTTTACCAACGAAACTGACTTCCTTCTTAAAACTTTAACCTCTCAATCCAGAATTTGCATGGGTTCCTCCTCAAAGGTCAAATCGGTTTTTACTTCAATCTCTTCCACTGGTACAATATGCGTAGGATCTGATCGATATCGCCTCAACATAGACACATGGAAAACGTCATGGATACGGTCCAACTCTGGTGGCAACTATAATTGATATGCTACTGGCCCTACTCACTTAAGAACACGATAAGGCCCTATAAACTGCGGACTCAGTTTGCCCTTCCTGCCCAACCTCAAGATCTTCTTCCAAGGTGAAACCTTCAAGAAAACCATATCTCCAACTATGAATTCAATCTCTTTACGCTTTAGATCCGCATAAGACTTCTGCCTATCAGATGCCTCCTTTAACCGATCTCTTATTAACTTAACCTTACTTTCAGTATCTGCTACTAATTTCGGTCCAAGAACTTGTCGCTCTCCCAACTTCGTCCATGTAGGCGTACGACATTTTTGCCCATAAAGTGCCTCATAAGGAGTCATTTGAATACTCACTTGATAACTGTTGTTGTATGCAAACTCTGCCAATGGTAAGTAGTCCTCCCAACTACCACGAAAATCGATGACACAACCTCTTAGCATATCCTCCAAAACCTGAATAACCCTTTCTGACTGTCCATATGTCTGAGGGTGAAAAGTAGTGCTGAAGTTCAATCGCGTACCCAACGCCTCATGCAACTTCTGCCAGAATCGAGATGTGAACCTAGGATCTCGATTAGAAATAATCGACACTGGTGCTCCATGCAGTCGTATTATCTCCGCCACATACAACTTGGCCAACTTTTGCAGTGAGTAATCGGTACGAACAGGTATGAAATGAGCAGATTTCGTTAACCTATCCACAATCACCCACACAGAATCTTTCTTGGAGGGTGTCAAAGGTAGCCCACTCACGAAATCCATAGTTACTCTCTCCCACTTCCATAGTGGAATTTTCACTGGTTGAAGCAATCCAGAAGGCAGTTGGTGCTCAGCCTTAACTTGCTGGCACGTCAGACATTTACCAACAAATTCAGTCACCTCTCTTTTTAGACCAGGCCACCAGTACACCTCTCGCAAGTCCCTATATAACTTATTTCCTCCAGGATGCATAGTGCAAGGTCCACCATGACCCTCTTTCAGAATCGACTACCTGAATTCAGAGTCCTTCAGAATGAAAACTCTTCCACGAAAACATAGAACTCCATCAGTATTCAATCCAAAATCTGAATTCCCATCACCCTCAGCTTGCTGAAATCGAGGAACCAACGATTCATCTCTCAACTGCTTCTCCTTAATCTACTCAGTCCAAGTAGTTCTCACTTGTAATTCCGCCAATAATCTTCCATCGTCGTATAGACTCAATTGAGTAAACATAATCAGCAATAACCCTTCGATTCAATGCATCAGCCACCACATTAGCCTTGCCTGGGTGGTACTCAGTCAAACAGTCGTAATCCTTGAGCAACTCTATCCATCTTTGTTGCCTAAGGTTCAACTCCTTCTGAGTCAATAGATAATTGAGACTTTTATGGTCTGTGTATATAATACACTTTTCCCTATACATGTAACACCCCAAACCCGGCGCAGACGTTACGGCCAAGCCCGGTGTGTCACATTACCTATACCTAACCCCGTTACCTAGTTACTAATATGAAGGTGAATTTGGCAAAATGGATATTGAAGTTTTTAAGAGAAATTCCCAGTTTATTATGTGATCGTCCTATTAATTTCATTATAAAAATTAACTCGTTGCTTTTGGACTTAAGTGATCGATTAAAAACGTTTGATTCATTTTAGGAAAACTCGCATAAATAATTTCGAATAAATTTTAAGTAATATGAAAATAAAAAATCTCATAAGAATAACTTTAGCGGCCTTATGACAAACCCAAGTAAAAATATTAATGAATAAAATAAGTAGTAAATTAAAATAAAACTAGTTAAACCAGTGTTTTTAATTCTTGTGGCCACTCTGAATCCCTCCCAACTCCAAGTCCACTGTCTAGGGCTCACCTGCAAGGATGGAAAGAAGAGAGGGTGAGTTTGAAAACTCAGTGTGTAAAGAATCCTATCCAGAGCCCAAATCAGCTCAGGCCCACTAGGCCTAAGCCCTATCCAATCTCAGCATTAACTGGGCCGAAGCCTTTCATATATTGATACTGGCCCTTAGCCCTTTTCAGATACAATATTGCTGGGCCGAAGCCTTTCATATAACAGTAGATGGTATGGCCCCAAAGGCCCATTTCAATATCACATATAATATCAATGCATGTATGCAACCCATATTACTGTGGGGAAACTATCGACCCACCCAACCGCTACTCTCCACCCGTACCAACCAACACACCATGTGGGGAAAACTACTCAACCTACTCAACCTACCCAACCGCTACTCTCCACTGGCAGCATAGCTGCTTTATCATATAATTGGAGGCTTAGCCTCTTTTAATAACTAGGGCAGAGCCCTTTTTTTGATAATTGGGGCAAAAGCCCTTTTCAGTAAACTAGGGCAAAAGCCCTTTAACACTTCCTCCATTCATATAAATCCCAAATCCCATGCAACAGATATCATGATATGGCATAAAATAATCAGAAACAGTAATTTATGCAAATCAGTCCAATTTAACCCTAGGGGTATAACAGTCATTTTACACCTAAGGGTAAAACAGTAATTTCTCACTTTTTAGGGTATTTCAGTAATTAATCCACTTTTTAGGGTTTTATTCCAATTTTATGTCACTAATAACTCTACTTCCGTCATTGTAACTTATTTACCACGTTTTACCAATTTTAGTCATTAGGCCCTAAAACCCCTAATGGCCCTACTGTGTCTTTTTTAGCGATTTAAGCCCATTAAGTCCAGAACTTATAAATTAATTATTAATTTAACTCGTTTTAAGCCTACAGTCTACAAGGATACGTTTATTACACATTTTCACCCTTATGGGCCCGTAAGCCCATTAAGCCCACATTCAGCCCATCGAGGCCCACCTATCGAATTGCACGAAATTACACACGTAACTAGCTTACCACTTGCGATTTCCAAACCAATGATTTCTAACCGTTTTGTGAGCACTCGCATTCTCACATGCCCACGAAATGCCCGAATTACGGCATTTTGGCTTTTCGACTTTTATCGATTAAGACTATAGAGGGGTGTTCGATACACACCTGTTTGACGATTTCACCGGTAAGATCTCCTGCCAAACGATCCTTTGTCGAAGTAGGAACTAGATCTAGATCTCGCTGTTCCCCCTTGCTTAAGTCTTCAATCAACCATCTCACTGGTTTCCCCTTTCATTTCTACGCAGATCTGGTGTAGATCTAACCCTTATTTGCTTAGCAGACTTCGAAACCCAAAGATCTAAAGATTCCGCTATCTCCCTAAAACTATGGTGATTTCGGCTTTTAGAATTGTAAGGAAAAAGATGATTCGGTAAGGGGGTTTAGTAGAGGTGTTGTCGACAGGGATTTAGAGTTTAGAGGGTGTGAGATTCAGCCAAAAGATTGAAAGGAATTAAGGGATCTTGCCTTGGAGAAATCGACACAAAAGGTAAGTTTTCAAGATTTTGGCTTTTTGGTAGTCGACTATGGTGGCTTTGAATGGAAGGATAAAATCAAAAGAGAAGATGATTATGTTGGTAAGTGGGTTTCGGCTAGAGAAAATATCAAAAAGAAAAGAAAAAGATTGGAGAAGAAGGTAGCAAAAAGAAATCGGCACAAGGAAGAAGAAAGCTGCGTTTTTCAGTCACTTTTGTGAAGAGGAGAAAAGAATGACTTAAGGTGGCTAACCCTAATTGTCAGTACAAAAGAAAAGGAAAACAAGTTGCCCTAACTGCCACTTAAACATTCGGCCCACACTCCCCTAAGGCCCTTGCCGATTTCACTTAAGTGAGCGCATGCCCAGCACATGCCTAAAAATTAACAATAACCATACGCCTACCTTACAGCTTGAACCCTAGACCTTTTATTCCTTCCCAGGCGCCACTTTTTTAGGAACTTAGTGGCGCCACCTTGCCACTTTGCCAAAGCTCCTTTTTGTGTCATGTTTTACGAAGTTTTTCTTAAAAGCCCACTTGACCAGGTCCCCTTTTCACTAAAAATCCAAACTTGATATTTTACCAGGTTTTAACCTAAGCTTGGGCCTTCTATAGGCCCACTAACACTCTTAAACATATTTCCAACAATCAAACACCAAAAATTCCAAAATTTCACCAAAAATCACAAAAACTCAAAAATTCCCGAAAATCAGGGCGTTGCAATACACATAGTGTCTCCAGATTTTCAACGCGAAGACCACCGCTGCCAACTCCAGATTATGCGTAGGGTAATTCTCTTCATGAGGCTTAAGCTTTCGCGAAGCATAAGTGACTACCTTACCTTCTTGCATCAATACACAGCCTAATCCCACATATGATGCATCATTGTACACAACAAAATCTTTCCCAGACTCTGGCCGAATCAATACTGGTGCCTTAGTTAAAACCTTTTTCAACTTGTCAAAAGCCTTTTGTTGTTTCTCAGTCCAAATAAATGCTACTCCTTTCCTTAACAGTTTTGTTAGAGGTGTGACAATCAGAGAAAACCCCTCTACGAATCTTCTGTAGTAGCCTGCCAGACCCAGAAAACTCTGAATTTCTATACCGACCTCGGTGGCTTCCATTCCAAAACGGCCTCAATTTTCTGAGGATCTACCCTAATTCCTTCAGCAGAGACAACGTAACCCATAAAAGTCACTTCTCGCAACCAAAATTCACACTTACTGAACTTCGCATAGAGTTGCTTTTCCCTCAGCACTTGTAGCACAATACGGAGATGCTCATCATGCTTCTCCTTAGTTTCTGAATATACCAAAACATCATCGATAAAGACGACTACGAATCGGTCCAAGTAGGGTTGGAACACTCGATTCATTAGATCCATAAAAGCTAGAGGTGCGTTCGTCAACCCAAATGGCATAGCCAAAAACTCGTAGTGACCATACCGATTCTGAATGCTGTCTTGTGAATATCCACCTCCTTTACCCTTAACTGATGGTATCCAGATCGAAGATCGATCTTGGAAAATATTGAAGCTCCACTAAGTTGGTCAAACAAATCGTCGATTCTTGACAGAGGATACTTGTTCTTTATCGTCAGTTTATTCAACTGGCAATAATCGATGCACATACGCATTGTCCCATCCTTCTTCTTCACAAATAATACCGGTGCTCCCCATGGAGACACACTCGGTCTAATGAAGCCTCGATCCAACAATTCCTGAATTTGTGCCTTCAGTTCCACTAACTCCTTCAGTGCCATCCTATAGGGCACGATAGACACTGAGCTATTCCAAGTAGTAAGTCGATTCTAAACTCGACTTCTCAGTTTGGGGGTAATCCAAGAAGCTCCTCAGGAAAAACATCTTGGAACCCATTAACAGTTTTGACTGCCTCCACCGTCAATCCTTCAGTATCAGGTTGGCTCACAAAGGCCAAGTACGCCTCGCATCCCTTGCGAATCAGTTTTTCAGCCCTTAATGCCGAAACTACATTGGACAAATAGTCCCTTCGCTCTCCAATAACCATTACCTCCTCATCCTCAGCAGTTCTTAACACTATCCTCTTAGCCGCACAATCTAGAGTCGCCTTATGTTCAGTTAACCAGTCCATTCCTAAGATCAGATCGAACTCTCCGAAGGGTAACTCCATCAAAACTCCAACAAAGATCCTACCCTAAGCCTCTAAAGGCAACTCCCTAAAGAGTTTATCTACCCTGACTGAGTGACCTAGAGGACTTATCATAGTTACCCCACTCACAGTTTCCTCAGAGTGCACACCCAATGACCCAAAAATCTCACATGCGACATATGAATGGGTTGAACCCACATCTATAAGAGTAGTGTAAGGCAAGCTATAGATAAAAAACGTACCCATTATGATGTTAGGTGCATTACCCTCCTCTTGGAAACGAGCAGCATAGACCAAAGCTGGCTGACGAGCATAAGCATTTCCAGCACCCCTGCCAGGTGCTCCACGTCCACGTCCATTTCCATTGCCACCCCTACCTTACCTACGACCTTTCGACGGTTGTGGTCCACATCGCACTGGTTGACTAGCCCCTTGTTCAACCACTTGAGTCTGAGCTGGCCTCCAAGGGCAATCCTTGATCCTATGTTCCATGGACCCACATCGGTAACATGCCCCAGTATGCTTCCTGCATTCGCCAAAATGTACTCTACCATAGTCCCTACAAGCTTCTTACCTAACTGTATTCACCAGAACTGCTCGAGCCGGTTCCTCCACTCTGGCCCTCTTGACATTTCGGTTTGCAGCACCAGATGGTCCAATATCCCTTCTTAAGCGGTTTCGATCCTTATCGCGGTTCTGTCACTCAGTTCACTTTACCTTCTCAGCTATCTTGGCCTTCTCCACCAAAGCAGCAAAATCGCGCTCCCTCTGCGGAGCTATCAACACCTTTAGCTCATCCTTGAGACCATTCTCAAAGCGAACACTACGTTCGTATTCAGTAGATACTATCTCGCTGGCATACCGACTCAACCTCAGAAATTCTGCCTCATACTCAATAACGGATTTATTACTCTGGATTAGATTCAGAAATTCCTTTTTGCATGCATCCACATAGCTTGCTCCCACGTACTTCCCCTTGAAAGACGTATTAAATAGTTCCTAGGTTACCCGATCAGTTGGGGTACCCTCCTTTATCGTGATCCACCACTGGTATGCCTCATCTCGCAGTAGAGATGCTGCCTATTTCAGCTTCTACTCCTCCGAGCAATCTAGGTCGTCCATAATCCGCTCTGTGGCTTCCAGCCAATACTTAGCCAAATTTGGGGCCACTCTAGATACGCCCCTGAAAACCTCCTCTCTGTTAGCCGAGAGTTACTCAGAAATGGATCTCCTATTCATGGGCCCAACATTAGCTCCAACTACCCTTTCTAGGACCCTTAACATCGCCTAGGATAAGGCATCATCCCCTGTGACCCGATCATGCGTCCCATTTTCAATTATCGGTGGTGGTCGTCCATCACCAGCTGGCATATGTTCCGAAGACAAGGACCCAGCTTGAATACTGCCTCAGCCACGTCCACGGCCTCGTCCACGAGCAGCTCTCATACTCATACCGACTTATCTAGTTTAGAATTTTATGACAATAGGTTAATATTTCGGTCATTTATTACAAATATTTTATGTAAAGATAGAGTTTCAGAGTTTTTTTTGCAAATACGTTGCCTAGCTACAGTCTCAGTCTTGTAGTCTCAATACTACCTTAACTACAGTATCATATCACAGGCTTAGTTCTAACTACAGTACTGTTTCAGTACAGTATAGTATATAAAGCAGAAATACTTACAGACTTGGTGCCGGGGATTTAGTGTGCCACTTCTTCAGTTGTCAGATTTCAGAAAACTTAAAAACTTTTCAAAAGCACACCTTTAAAACATGTATATTTTAAAGAAAACTAGCTTGGAAAAAGTTTTTCCTAAATTTTCGAAAACCAATTTCCAAAAATACCCTTTTTTGGCCTAAGTTTTAAAATTTAACGAAAACATTTTTGGACCTGATCCGCAGCCGAGTTGTTGCAACCGGGCTCTGATACCACTAAATGTAACACCCCAAACTGAGGCCAGATGTTATGGTCATGTCCGGTGTGTCACATTGCCTACAACTAACCATATTACCTAGCTACTAAGATTAGGGTGAGCTTTGCAAAACTGTCTTTATAGTCTTTAAAGAAAAGTCCCGGTTTGTTGGTGGACATCCTATTTAATACTAGTTATTAAGAGGTTTATTATAAATCGAGACTTTGTTACTTACTGGTTACATATGATTGATTTCGAAAACATTTGAATTACTTTAAGAAAATCTCGCGCAGCTAAAATTCTAAATAATTAAATTATCGTAAGTAGAAGTAATAAAAACCCAAAAATAAAAATAATAACAGCGGCCTTATTACAAACCCAAAACCATAATAAAATAATTTAAATAAAAGAAGAAACGAAATGTAACTTAATTGAAAACCAGAAAATTTAATCTTCGTGGCCACTCTTAATCCCTTCCAGCTCCAAGTCCACTGTTTAGGGCTCACCTGCAAGTATGGAAGAGAAGGGGGTGAGTTTGGAAAACTCAGTATGCAAAGAAGCCCATCCAAAGCTCAAATCAGTCACATTAATAACTGGGCCGAAGCCCTATTCAGATACAAAATACTGGGACTTAGCCCTTTTCAGATAACAGTACAGCCCATAGGCCCATTACAGAACAGATCAGAGATTATGCATGTATGCCCAAACCCATCACATCTGGGGAGACTACTCAACCCACCCAACCGCTACACGCCACCCGTACCAGCCCCATCTCCCCATTGTGAGGAAACTATCAACTCACCCAACCGCTACACACCACAGTGGTAGCATTGCTGCGTAAACAGATAATGTGACAGAGTCAACAGAACAGATATTGTGGCAGGGCCACCAGATTCAGAATATCGAGGCAGAGCCTCTTAACAGAAATTGTGGCATGGCCACCAGAACTCTTCCTCCATTCATATAACCCAATCCCATGCAACAGATAATCATGATATGGCATACAGTAAACAGAATCAGTAACACATGCATTTCAGTCAGATTTAGCCTTAGGGGTATAACGGTAATTTTGCACTTAGGGGTAAAACTATAATTTACCACCCTTAAGGGTATTTAAGTATTTCTATTAATTTTTAAGGTTTCCATACATATTACAGGCACTACTAATCCATGTATCACCATAGTAATCTATTTAACTTAGTTTAACAGTTCTAGCTATTGGGCTCTAAAACCCCTAATGGGCCCTACAGTGTCTATTAGCTATTTAAGCCCATTTAGGTCAGGTTTCTCGATTAATTTATCAGTTTATACAGTTTTGAGCCTACAATTTATCAGTACACATTATTTACCCATTTTCACCCATACGGGCCCGAAAGCCATTGGGCCTAGTTTTAGCCAAGCGAGGCCCAACTTACTGATTTGCACGAAATTGCACTCTCAACTGACTTACCACTTAAGATTTCAAATCTAATGATTTCTAAACATCTTGTGAGCATTCGCACACTCACAAGCCCACGAAATACTAACTTTCGGCATTTCGGCTTTTGCCGAATTGAACTATGAGTGGGTGTTCGATACACACCTGTTCCGTGACGACTGCTAGAGAGATCCCCACGTTATCCTACAATTGATTACCACAACTTTTAATTTACAAATCCATATAGCAAATCTCAACACTCACTTACCATATTCGGCCAGTGCCCTAAAGTCCACGAAATCTTACCTTGGCCGAAAATCGATGATTAGATCTAGATCTAGTCGTTCAAAATATCCACACCCTCATTAGCAGTCTCTGAATCACACTAACACCAAGAGAAACCAATTACTACAACCCCTTAGGGTCTTAGACCCCTAACGACAGCCTTCCTAGATTTTAGGGACTTCGGCTATTTTCTAAATTGCAAAAGGGCTCTTTTCTAAAGAGCACTTACCACTGATTTCCCTACCGTTTCTACTTAGATCTAATGTAGATCTAGCCCTTAAACACTCGCAGAGATCAAATCCTAGAGATCTCAAGTTTTGGCTATAAGCTCCTAAAGGAATGGCGTTTTCGGCTTTTGACTGATGAAGAAGATGGTAATTTGGGGGTTACAGTTTTGGAGTGGTGTTGCCGACAAGCACTAGGGGTTTAGAGAAGATGAAAATCGATCAAAAGGGACAAAAAGAACTGAGGGATTTTGGCCTGGAGAAATCGGCATAAGAAGTGAGTTTTTCAAGATTTCGGCTTTTATGGTAGTCAGCTATGGTGGTTTTGTGGAGGATGGGATCGACGGAGAAGATTGATTTAAGTAATGGGGGTGTTCGGCTAAGGTAGTAAGCAAAAAGGAAAAGAAAACAATGGTAGAGGAGAAGAGACAAGAGAAATCGGCACAGAGGAGTGATACCTTGTATTTTCGGTCACTTTTGTGAAGTAGAGAAAAAAATAACTTTAGGTGGCTAACCCTAATTTGTCTTGACAGAAAAAGAAAAAAATCTAACCCTAATTACTAACAAAGCAATCGACCCAACCTCCCTAACGCCCTAGCTGATTCTACTTAAGTAATCACATGCCCGGCACATGCCTAAAAATTAAAAGTAACTATACGCTTACCTTGCAACTTGAACCCTAGACCTTTAATTCCTTCCCAGGCGCCACTTTTTTAGGAACTTAGTGGCACCACCTTGCCACATTTCCAAAGCTCCTTTTTTGTGTCATATTCTACGAGGTTTTTCTTAAAAGCCCACTTAACTAAGCCCCCTTTCACTTAAAAACCCAAACCTGATATTTTACTGGGTTTTGACTTAGGCTTGGGCTTTCTTAAAGGCCCACTAGCATACTTAAACATATTCTCAGCAATCAAAACACCAAAATTTCAAAATTTCACTAAAAGTCACAAAACCTGAAAAATCTCAAAAATCAGGGTGTTATAACTATACCCCCTTAAAAATATTTCGGCCTCGAAATTTACCTGATCCAAATAATTGAGGGTATTGTTGACGCATAGTCTCTTCTGGCTCCCAAGTAGCCTATTCCCTTCCATAATTGTGCCACAGTACTTTTACCAACGGAACTGACTTCTTTCTTAAAACCTTAACCTCTCGATCCAGAATTTGCACAGGTTCCTCCTCAAATGTCAAATCAGTTTTTACTTCAATCTCTTCTACTGGTACAATATGCGTAGGATCCGATTGATATCGCCACAACATAGACACATGGAAAACGTCATGGATACGGTCCAACTCTGGTGGCAACTCCAGCTGATATGCTACTGGCCCTACTCGCTTAAGAACACGATAAGGCCCTATAAACCGCGGACTCAGTTTGCCCTTCCTGCCAAACCTCAAGATCTTCTTCCAAGGTGAAACCTTAAAGAAAACCATATCTCTAAATACGAATTCAATCTCTTTACGCTTTAGATCTGCATAAGACTTCTGCCTATCAGATGCCTCCTTTAACTGATCTCTTATTAACTTAACCATGCTTTCAGTATCTGCTACTAATTCCGGTCCAAGAACTTGTCGCTCTCCCAACTCCGTCCAACACGTAGGCGTACGACATCTTCGCCCATAAAGTGCCTCATAAGGAGCCATTTGAATACTCGCTTGATAACTATTGTTGTACGCAAACTCTGCCAATGGTAAGTAGTCCTCCCAACTACCACGAAAATTGATGACACAACCTCTTAGCATATCCTCCAAAACCTGAATAACCCTTTCCGACTGTCCACCTGTCTGAGGGTGAAAAGCAGTGCTGAAGTTCAATCACGTACCCAACGCCTCATGCAACTTCTGCCAAAATCGAGATGTGAACCTAGGATCTCGATCAAAAATAATCGACACTGGTACTCTATGCAGTCGTATTATATTCGCCACATACAACTTGGCCAACTTTTGCAGTGAGTAATCGGTACGGATGGGTATGAAAGGAGCAGATTTCGTTAACCTATCCACAATCACCCACACAAAATCTTTCTTGGAAGGTGTCAAAGGTAGCCCACTCACGAAATCCATTGTTACTCTTTCCAACTTCTATAGTGGAATTTTCACTGGTTGAAGCAATCCAGAAGGCAGTTGGTGCTCAGCCTTAACTTGCTGGCACGTTAGACATTTCCCAACAAATTCAGTCATCTCTCTTTTTAGACCAGGCCACCAGTACACCTCTCGCAAGTCCCTATATAACTTATTTCCTCCAGGATGCATAGTACAAGGTCCACCATGAGCCTCTTTCAGAATCGACTGCCTCAATTCAGAGTCCTTTGAAATACAAACTCTTCCATGAAAACATAGAACTCCATCAGTATTCAATCCAAAATCTGAATTCCCATCACCCTTAGCTTACTGAAATCGAGGAACCAACGATTCATTTCTCAACTGCTTCTCCTTAATCTGCTCAGTCCAAGTAGGTCTCACTTGCAATTTCGCCAATAAACTTCCATCGTCGTACAGACTTAATCGAGTAAACATAGCTCTCAAATCAGCAACAACCCTTCGTGTAACACCTCAAACCCGGCCTAGACATTATGGCCAAGTTTGGTGTGTCACATTGAAGTGTTTTTCAAAAACCATGTTTTCATTCAAAACCCTTCTTAATGTTTAGAAACTTTTACCGGTAAACTTGTGTAAAACCTTTCTTTTTTTCCAAAACGTGGTTCATTGTAATAATCGAAACAACTTTGTAACTTCTTATGGAAAAATTACGAAAGCTTGTAAACCTTTGTAGTTGCGGAAACATGTTATTATAAAAATAGTTTAAGCATCGGAAAATCAAACTTTCTTTGTTATGGCTTAAAGTGAATGGATACTACGCACCACGTAGGATTCAAGAGAAGAGGAGGTGAGTCATTTAGACTGCTTAAGTACCAAGCTCTTTCTAGATCCAATCCTAGACATGCACACATCCATTGCCACACTTTAACCTTATGACTTGTCCACAAACAACAAATTATGTAATAACCTGAATTTTACGGTTATTGGAAAAGTGTATTTTTTAGTCTCCGTTACTGAAAATTGGATCCGTAAATATTTATCAAAAATATTTAAAAAGTTAATTGAGTGGTTAATTAGAGTTTAATCAAGTGAATTTAGCTTAATTAAGGATAATTGGATAAAAAGGATTAAATTGAATAGAGTGTGAAATTTTAATTATAGATTAAAAGAAAATAAAAGGGACTATAATGGCAATTATGCCATTTGGCATAAGTGAGGCGGCATATAAAGTAAAAATCTAAGATTTTTACTTAGATTTTAATTATAATATATATATATTTATTAGTAACAAATGATATTAAATTAATTTATTATAATTATATTATAAGATATTTATATGATAAATAAATTCAATTGTGACAAGTGTGTGATAAAAATAAAATACATATGTGATAAATAATGTACATACATTTGTAATATATGTATGTATTTACTTATTATTTAAGTAAATATTAATATCATTGTTATTATTAAATTGATAGTATATGATAAATAAATTAGAATATAGACAAATGTATAGTAAATAAAATATACAAGTGTATGGATAAAAATACATACATTTGTAATATAAGTATTTAATTATTAATGGATATTTATTAATTATAAAAAGATATTTATTAATTAAATAAATCTATTATAAGATATTTGTATAATAAATAGATTAAAGAAAGACAAGTGTATAGAAATAAATTGATACAAGTGTATTAATATATTTGTATACAAATGTAAAAGAAATAATGGATTATTAAATAGATATTTATTAATGTTATTATATTATATATATATATATATATATATATATATATAAACAAAAAAAAGAGAAACAGAATGTGGAACGAAAAGCAGGGGAAGGAAAGAAAGAAAGAAGAAAAGAAAAGAAAAAGGAGAAATAAGGATTTTAAAGCTTGGAAGTTTAATAGGTAAGTCAATTTAGCCCTTTTTATTTAATTTTGATGTTTTAGAAGTTTTGGAACAAGATTTTGATGAAATTAAGTTGATATTTTGAAAGTTATTAGATTCTTAGATAATGTTCATGTTGAGTAAACTGATGAAATAAGGGTTAAATTGATAGAAATTCAAGTTAGAAATGAAATAAGGATTGAATTGTAATGTAATTCATAAGTTTTATGTTGAAGGGCTAATTTGAGGAAATTTTGAAACTAGTTAAATAACTGAAAATTTAGTAGATAAATTTGAGTTGGGATGGAACTTGAATAGAAATAGAGTATGAATTAAGTTAGTACAGTGAATGAATCAGTTAGGACCTAATCGTGAAAATGTTTGGAATTAAAGTCTAGTGCTGAAATTATGATTTTCAAAAGATGTAAAGTAGTTTAAAGTGATAGAATAGAGTGTTAATTGAAAAAAAATAAGCTCTATTGAGAGGCTAATTGAGTAGGGACGAAATTGTTATTTATTAAAGCTTAAGGGAAAAATGGTAATAAACAGCTTGCACTAAAACAATATTGGACAGCTTGAATATTCACATATAAATAAATAGTGAAATTATTGACGATTTTACTCATAAGCATGTTTTATAAATTAATGATGTGGAATGGAGAGGAGGAGGAAAATATATATGAATATTCAACTAGCATGACAAATTTGTATGCTTTAGGCTCAGGGACTAAATTGAATAAAAGTAAAATTTTAGGGGAAATTTTGTAAGGATATAAAAAATGACCAATTTGAAGGAAATGAATTGACTTATTGTCTAAATTAATAAATTGAATGGAATTATCAATTTAGATCATGATCGGATGAAAATCGGGGAAAATGAAAAATTACAAAAATGCCTCTAAATATGGGTATTTTTGCAATTTTGTCAGGTAAATTTGTGTATCATAATTGAGCATGAAAATATGTTAAATTGTATGTTATATTAGATTGAATGTGAAATATTAGTACATTTGTATATTATGAAACAATATGAATACGAAATGAATTATTACCATATATGCTTGAAGTATATATATAATGATTTGTACATGTTATATGGACACATGGTGTGGAAAGTATGTGCATATAGAATTTGATTTATATTAAGTTTGATATGAATTATTATCGGAATAAATATATGTGAAATATATGGAAATTATGGTACATGAAATTATAATATAATGAAATAAATGATTTTAAACGGTAAGAGAATGTTACTTATAAGCATATTATATAAAATATGCGTAAGTATACTAACAATGTTGATTGATGCTAAGACAAGTGCCAAGCTATTGATTAAATGATAATATAATTATCTATATGATGCATTGAATCGATAAGTATTTAACGAAAATTTTTGCCAAATGATATGTAAATCCGAGTAATGCTCCGAAACCTTATTCCGACGACGGATACGGGTTGGGGTGTTACATTAGTGGTATCAGAGCTAAGGTTTAGTCAGTTCTCGGTCCGAATGTAGCATATGTGAAGCCTAGAAATACATGTAACTATGTAACCTATGATAAGATAATATGATATTTTCCAACCTTGATGAGATTTATTTTACTTAAAAATAAAGATGCTATCCCAACCAAGCTAATTCCGATAATGTTAAAACTGATATTCGAATATATGAGTAAAAGTTGATTATGATGAGTCGGAACTTGTAAAGGTATGAATAAATGTTACATTTAAATTTATGTGTATAGTAAGTTCATGTGTAAATGTGGTAACATAATTGTCATTTTAAGTAATTTAATGATATTTGTATGATATGATGATTAATATCATGAAATATTATGCTTTGTGGTTATTATATGAAAATTATGTGAGCTACTTGAAAAATATGAATAGGTGATTATTATGAAATTTGAATATTTGTTATTAAAAGGTAAAGTGAAATGTGTTGAATTAAGAATATATGTGATTAATTGAAATGTGCTTTAGTTGAATAAATGAAATGAGTAAGTTTGCACGTAAATAAATTAACGATTCTTTTTATGTTGTTATATTTTGTTATCATATGAGATGCGGTTGCCTATAGACTGATTATTTGATGAAAATTGCAAATTGACGTAGACTAGGAATGAGATTATTAAAAGTTGAAGAGAAAGATTTCCCGTTTGAACCTTAGGAATATATGAGGATACAACTGACATGTCACTAGGATATTTGAGTTCCGAACTCGTTGAGTTGAGTCCGAGTTCGTGAGATATAATCAGGCATTCGAACTCGTTGAGTTGAGTCCGAGTTCACTTATGGATGCGAACACCTGAGCTTGTTGAGTTGAGTCCGAGTTCACTTATGGGCGGATTACATGGTAGCTTGAGCTACATATTTGTGGACTATTGAGTTTGGTTTAGCCGCGAGCATAACACTTATGTGCATGCGTTCTGTTGTATCTGATTATATTCCGATGAGGTCAACGGGAAATCGATTAAGTGAAAATACATAAAAATTAAATTATGAGGCTTTATATTGATTAAGTTATATTCAATGAAATTTATGAGATTTATATTGATTAAGTTCAAAACGGTAAAAGTGAAAAAGTTCAATAGTTGAGCAATTGATAATGCAGTCAAAACTGAGAATGAGTTATTAAGTGAAGATGTGTTCTGGATGGAGATATTAGATTTTTGAAAATTACTTGGGATGTAAGAAAGAAGTTAATTATAGGAAAATTTCTTCCGAATTAGTTTCTTGAGTAAACTGAATGATATGACTATACTAGTAAATGGAATTAGTGAATAAATTGCAAAAATATTTGAATATAACTAATATAATTCGGCATGTTACAGTTGATTTTAGGGATTTTATATGGGTGTCTTATATGTACTGATATTTTCAAAGGAATATACAATGTGGGGAATAACTCAACCCACCCAGCCTAAATCCATCCGCTACACTCCACTCGTACCAGCCCTACACACCATGTGGGGAATAACTCAACCCACCCAGCCCTACACTCCACAGTTGCAACATGGCTGCTCAGATAATAGTAAATTGAGGCAAGGCCTCCAGTACGTGGTCAAGCCACTTTCAGTACTTCCTCCATCAATATCCCAGTCCCACGCAACAGATAATAATGGCATCCAGTAAATAGTAACAGTAAAATATGCATTCTGGGTCAAACTTAACTCTAGGGGTATAACAGTCATTTTACTCCTAGGGGTAAAACCGTAATTTTCCACCTATAAGGGTATTTCAGTAATTTCATCAGTTTTTAGGGTTTTCATGCATAATACAGTCACTACTAATCCATTTGTCTTCACGGTAGTCTATTTAGCTTAGTTTAACAATTTTAGCTATTGGGCCCTAAAACCCCTAATGGGCCCTACGGTGTCTATTAGCAAATTAAGCCCATTTAGTCCAAGTTTCATAACCAACTTTCCAGTTTTAGCAGTTTTGATCCTTCAGTCTAACAGAACATACTTATTGCCTATTTTTACCCATATGGGCCCGTAAGCCCATTGGGCCCATTTGCAGCCCATCGAGGCCCAATTACCAAAGTATATAAAATTCCACATGCGACTAGCTTACCACCTTGCGATTTCAGATCTAATGATTTCTAACGTCTTGTGAGCATTCGCACACTCACAAGCCCATAAAATGCCAGAATTTTGGCATTTCGGCTTTTGTCGAATTAGACTAAAGAAGGGGTTCGATACACACCTATTTCACGATGATTACTAGAGAGATCCCCCATGATGTCCTACAATCGATTACCACAATTCTTAGATTGCAAAACTGCAACAAACAAACCCAATATTCACTTACCCATATTCGGCCAATGCCCCTAAGGCCCTCAAAATCTTACCTTTGCCGAAATTGATGACTAGATCTAGATCTAGTCGTTTCAAAGATCCAAGCTTTTGATCAATCACCTCTAGAACACACTAATCACCAAAAGAAATCATTGGTTAATGACCCTTAGAGCCCTAATCCCTAATCGACAGCCTCCCTAGATTTTAGGGACTTTGACTTTTTCTAAATCGCAAAATAATGTAGATCTGGGATAACGAGTACTTACCACAGTTTCTCCTTATGTTCCTACTCAGATCTGATGTAGATCTATCCCCTAAATGCTAGTAAAACTCGAATCTTAGAGATCTAAAGATTCGGCTATGAGCTCCTATGGTTATGGCAGTTTCGGCTTTTTGACTGGTGAAGAAGATGGTGATTTGGGGTTATAATCTTAGAGTAGTGTTGCCGACAGGTACTAAGGGTTTAGAGAAGATGAAATTCAGTCAAAAGGAATGAAAAGAATAGGGGGAATTGGCTTGGAGGAATCGACACAAGAGGTAAGTTTTCGAGATTTCGGCTTTTATAGCGATCGGCTATGGTGGTTTTAGGGAGGATGGAATTGAAGAAAAGATGGATTTGAGTAACAGGGATGTTCGGCTCAAGTAGAAAGCAAAAAGGAAAGGAAAGGAATGGAGGAGAAGAAGAGGAAGAAAAAATCGGCACAGAGGAGAAGGAATCTGCGTTTTCGGCTTTTGTGAAAACTTAGAGAAGGATAAATAAAAGTGAAAGCTTTTAGGTGGCTAACCCTAATTTGTCATGACAGAAAAAGAACAGAAACTAACCCTAATTACTAGCAAAGCAATCGGCCCAACCTTCCTAAGGCCCTAACCGATTCTACTTAAGTGATCACATGCCCGGCACATGCCTAAAAATTAAAAGTAACCATACGCTTACCTTGCAACTTGAACCCTGGACCTTTAATTCCTTCCTAGGTGCCACTTTTTTAGGAACTTAGTGGCGCCACCTTGCCACTTTGCCAAAGCTCCATTTTGTGTCATAATACGCGAAGTTTTTCTTAAAAGCCCACTTAACCAAGTCTCCTATTCACTTAAAATCCAAACTTGATATTTTACTGGGTTTTAACTTAGGCTTGGGCCTTCTAAAGGCCCACGAACACATTTAAACACAATTCCAATATCCAGAACACCAAAATTTTAAAATTCACCAAAAAATCACAGAAACCCAAAAAATCCCGAAAATCAGGGCGTTACACTTCGACTCAATGCATCAGCCACCACATTAGCCTTGCCTGGGTGGTACTCAATCGAAGAGTCGTAATCCTTGAGCAACTCTATCCATCTTCGTTGCCTAAGGTTCAACTCCTTCTGAGTCAATAGATACTTGAGACTTTTATGGTCTGTGTATATAATACACTTTTCCCCATACAGATAGTGTCTCTAGATTTTCAACACGAAGACCACCGCTGCCAACTCCAGATCATGCGTAGGGTAATTCGCTTCATGAGGCTTAAGCTGTCGCGAAGAATAAGCGACTACCTTACCTTCTTGCATCAGTACACAACCTAATCCCACATGTGATGCATCGCTGTACACAACAAATCTTTCCCAGACTCTGGCTGAATCAATACTGGTGCCTCAGTCAAAACCTTTTTCAACTTGTCAAAAGCCTCTTGTTGTTTCTCAGTCTAAATAAATGCTACTCCTTTCCTTAACAGTTTCGTTAGCAGTGCGACAATAAGAGAAAACCCCTCTACGAATCTTCTGTAGTAGCCTGCCAGACCCAGAAAACTCTGAATTTCTGATACCGACCTCGGTGGCTTCCATTCCAAAACGGCCTCAATTTTTTGAGGATCTACCCTAATTCCTTCAGCAGAGAAAACATGACCTAAAAAAGTCACTTTTCGCAACCAAAATTCACACTTACTGAACTTCGCATAGAGTTGCTTTTCCCTCAGCACTTGCAGCACAATACGGAGACGCTCATCATGCTTCTCCTCAGTTTCTGAGTATACCAGAATATCATCGATAAAGACGACTACGAATCAGTCCAAGTAGTGTTGAAACACTTGATTCATCAGATCCATAAAAGCTGCAGGTGCATTCGTCAACCCAAATGGCATAACCAGAAACTCGTAGTGACCATACCGAGTTCTGAATGCTGTCTTGTGAATATCCACCTCTTTTACCCTTAACTGATGGTATCCAGACCAAAATAGGAACAACCTGTTCAAGAAGTTTACTTTGTGGAAACTATTCAGGTTCTCCAATATAATCTTGACATCTGTCGAAAAGGGTAAGTGTCTAACATTTAAATTTACACAGGCAATTGGAAAATTCTGAATTTGCCCAACTCATGGTATGCGCTTGGCATGGTTAGTTAATTATCAATTATACAATTCAAATTCACCAAAGATAGAAATTTCGAATATGAAATTTTGTTAAAGGGAGTAGGGTTGTAACACCTCAGATCTAGCGGTCTGAATTTTGAGTGTATAGCAGTAAATAGTCTATCTGGCATAGTATTATGCACCCAAATGATTACTTTGGAGTATACATGTGGGTGTATAGTAATCGTCAGATGAGTTAGTAAGAATTTGAGTTCATGATATTATGGTATATTAAGGAGAAGTTAGGGTTAATTGATAAAGGGTAAGTATGGAATGAATATCCGCCAACGGTATAGTACATGAATAGATCAGAATGTCATCAATGAACAAAATAACAAATCTATCTAAGTATGGTCTGAATATTCTATTCATCCAGTCCATAAACACTGTAGGTGCATTCGTTAAATTGAATGGCATCACAAGAAACTCATAATGTCCATACCTAGTTCTGAAAATAGTTTTCAGTACATCTGAGTCTTTAACCTGTAACTGATAATAACTAGAATAGAGATCAATCTTTGAGAATACTGTCCAACCTTTCAACTTGTCCAACAAATCATTGATACGTGGCAATGGATACTTATTCTTGATCGTCACTCTATTGAGCTGTCGATAATCGATACATAGTCGTATTGATTCGTCTTTTTTCTTGACAAATAAAAAGGAGCAACCCAAGGAGAAAAGTTGGGTCAAGCAAAGCCCCTATTTGTTAACTCTTGTAACTATCCTTTCAACTCTTTTATTTCTGTAGGTGTCATTCTATACGGAGCTATCGATATCAAAGATGTTCCCGACATCAATTAAATAGCAAACTCAACTTGTCTGATCAGCGGTAACCATGGTAACTCTTCTGGGAATAAGCCTGTAAACTCACATACAATCGAAAATAATTCTAACTTCAATTCTGTAACTCTAGAATCAAATATATAAGCGAGATACGCTTCACAGCCTTTTCTAACATATTTCTGTGCTGACATAGCCGAAATAACATTAGATGTACTACTCAATCTATCTGATTCAATTTGAAGCTTTTCATCATTTTGACACTTTAACTCAATATGCTTTCATCTATAGTTTACAACAGTATCATGCAAATTAACCAGTACATACCCAGAATCACATCAAATTCATCAAAAGGTAGTAACATTAAATCAACTAGAACGTTGCAACCTCAAATAATCAAATGACAGTTTTTACAGGCTTTATCAATTAGCACATATTAACCTAAAGGGTTTGTTACTTTAATCACAAACTCAGTAGATTCAAAATGTATTTTCTTCTCTAACACTAAAGTCGTGCATACATATGAGTGCATTGACCCCGGGTCAATCAAAACATTAACATTAGCATCAAAGATAGAAAATGTACTAGTAATCACATCAGGCGTTGAAGCTCCCTCTCGATCATGAATCGCGTAAGCTCTGGCTGGTGTTCATGCCTCAAATATCATAGTAGAATCTTTTGTCCCACTACGACTATTACCTATATTTTCTGTGTTCCAAGGTGGTCTCCCTCTCACAGTTGTATTACTTAAACGAGTAGTTTGAGCCTTTTCTTTAGTTGACCTTTTAGGGCAATCTCTAAGGTGATACTTATAAGAACTGCATTTAAAACATGACCCATCTTTCAATCTGCATTCACAAAAGTGTCGTCTATTACATTGCTGACATTCAGGCTTGTTGTTTCTAACACTGTCCATGCTCACTACAGACGTAGCCTAAGGTTTTGAGCTCAAATGTTGTTTTCCTCTATCTTGCCCAAAATAACCCACTGAAGTTGATGAACAACTGTGGAATTCTTTCGACTTCTTTGATGGCATTAAATATGACTTTCTCATAGGCATTTTCCGCGAATCACAAGCTTTAGAATTGGCTTTTCTCTTTACTTTGTTAAGTTCCTCGACCTTGTGCACTCTGTCCACCAAAACCACAAATTCTTTTAACTCGAGAATCCCAACTAACAACTTAATATTTTCATTTAAACTGTCTTCAAAACAAGTGCACATAGCAACCTCTGTCGATATACATTCCCTAGCATACTTACTGAGTCCATTCGCTCTCATACTTCGATACTGACATACGACCTTGCTTTAATTCAAGAAACTCTTTATGTTTCTTTTCTAGAAACCTCTGACTCACATATTTCTTTCTAAACTTTGTCTGAAAGAACTTCCAGTTTACTCTATCTCTCGGTATTACTGCAACCAAGGTATTCCACCACCGATAAGCCGAATCTTTCAACAATGAAACAACACATTTCAAGCATTCTGTCGGTGTACATGAAAATTTATCAAAGACTCTCATCGTGTTTTTAATCAGAACTCAGCTCTCTGTGGATCTTCTTCAACTGTACCTCAAAACTCTTCAGCCCAATACTTACAAATTTTATCAACTGGAGGTTTGTTTACTCACATTGGTTCCAAACTCTAAGGAAATACGGGGACCGATTGGGGTACAAGTGGGGTGGAGGTCATTGAGCCATTAGGTTGGTTCACATGAATTCTGAAAACCACTCGGACATCATCTGGAAGAAGGCTTCCTTAGCCTCTCCTCCATGATCCTCAGGTACGAGCCTACAACTACAGACGCTACTCCATGAATGGAGGCTTGCACGTTACATTCTACTTCACTGAAATCAGTTCGTTTGGATGACATCTTATCTAGATGAAAACATAGTTCAATTTGAGTTAGGAGTTATCACACTATCACAGGTTATATAATGGCATGTATTTCTAAACTCATACATGTTACGATCAGTCCAATAACTGACTAAACCTGGCTCTGATACCACTAAATTTAACACCCTAACTCAGATCTGTCGGCAAATTAGGGTTACAGAGCATTACCGTACAAACAGAACACTAAGATATACATTTAATAGACAATTGAAAACATAATATAAAACATTCATTCACATACATATCGTCCCTAAATCGAGCCCTCGAGGCCCTAGAGAAACCTTAGAAACAATTCGGGACTAAATTGAAAACATTTGGAAAGTCTAAGAAAAAGTTAGAAAATTTTGACTACAAGGGTCACGTGGCTGAGACACACGCCTGTGTCTCAGGCCATGTAACCTTCAAAATCGGGACATAGCCATGTCCCAGCCCATGTCCTCCCCTGCGTAACTCTCTGAGTAGGGTCACATGGTTGTGTCACACACCCGTGTACTAGTCTATGTAACTCTCGAAATAGCCCCACATGCTTGTGTTCTAGGCCATGTAACTAACTGACTTGCATGCAAAGGAACCTACAGGGGACACACGACCGTGTCTCCAGGTCATGTGTCATACACAGCTGAGTCACACACCCGTTTCTTAGGCCGTGCAAACATAAATTTACCCAAAATCAAGCCATTTTCAACACCAAACTTGTACACACCTATAGGCCTTTTGTGCACCTAATTAGGACATCAAAACATGACTAAAACTTACATGAAAGGACCAATTCAATAGTCCAAAATCAATCAACCTATATGTCTTATAAAGCACCTAAAATGCAATCATCCACAACTTACCTAAACATGTATATGTTACCACATTTCAATTATCAATATTTACTTTAATACATTCCCAAAACATGCTATATCTTATCCATAATCAAACTAACTTAACACATACCATTTGAGCCATTCAGATATAAAACAACATAGACACATTGACATAAACTAGCAAGGCATCAAATGTACCAATCCAAATATCTTATACATACCAAATTCTCATCTAAGCATTCAACTAAACATCATTATAAGTCCACCTATACATGCCATTATAACCTTGGCCAAAACATCAAAAACTATCAAAATTTATGCTGGATAGTGTGATAGATCTCTGATGAGCTTCCAAACCAAATAAGCTTCTGATAATCTATAAAACATAAGAAAGAAAACTACGTAAGCACATAATGCTTAGTAAGTTCATAGAACATGAAACATAACTTATCATTTCATCTAAGTAACATTAAGTATAATCATAATGTAATTGATAAACGCTAATTTATACATATTTTTACCTCATGTTTAGCCTATATTTTGGATGAATTATTATCAATTTAGTGAGCATTAGTGCTCTTAATCTTTCTTTTTCATATCTTATACTCAAGAGAGCATAGAGAAGAGAAAAGAACAGAAAATAGACCAAAAACCAGAGAAAATGAGCCAAAATGTACAAACGCACGGCCCAAGAAGTTACCACATGGCCGTGGCATACGGCCGTGCCATACGAAGATCACACAGTCCAGCCCCCGACAAGCACAGCCTAGCCACACGGCCGTGCCACCCAAGCATTCTAGAATACGGCCTCTTGTCGAAATCACACGGGCGTGGCACACGGGCGTGTTCTAGTCGTGAGGAAGAGGAATTTCACTCGGATTTGGATGCTTAGAGGCTAAGAAAGGCTCCCCAAAGCTCTATATAAAGACCTTATGAGGCAACTCTAGGGGTGTACTCTTTTTCTCCCAATAGGAGCGCTATCTTTCTGCCAACACGAGGTGTGAAAGCAAGGAATTACTCCAAGGGAAGCCGATTGATTCATCCCAGAAGCCAGAATTCTACATCAAGATAGAGGATCTCCCTAAATTCCTTCAGGGGTTTTTGGTTTCTTTATGTTGTTATTTATTATCTTTTGAGATGTTTCTTTTCTTAATTATGAACTAAACCCCTCAAATACTTGAGGGGGATGAAAGCTAAGACAAATCTTGTTATTATTTATTAAGTTATATGATAATTGCTTGAATTGTTCTTAATTATGTGTTCTTCATTCTTGATTTAATAATCTTAGTTATTACTTTAAGAAATTGATGTGCTTAGAGCAGAGGAGCAAAAGTCCCTAGACATAGGGCGACATAAATCTGCCGGATTAGGGTCAAACCTGATATGGGGATCCATAGATCGAATTAATGCAACCTAGGGAGTTAATTAATAAAGGAACTTTAATTAACAACTTAGGCCTAGTTGCTCTATGCCTCGACAGAGGGTTTAGCATAAATTAGGGATCTCTACGGATCAAGTCAAGTGAATAAATCGTCTAGCTCAAGAACCAATAACAAGTGAAGTCTAGGTGGATTCTCCCTTAAGTATTGCTTATATCAATCAGCTTTTCCCTAAAGTTTTTCCTCAATTTACTTTTTGTGGACTTTTAGTTAGTTTTAGAATTAGTTTAAATCAACTCTCTTTATTTTTAGGCTAGATAATAGAAAGGAAATAAGTACTAGTACTTTTGGTTCCTTTAGGTACGATAACTTGGTCTTACCACTAAACTATACTATTGTTCGACAGGTGCACTTGCCTTTAAGGTCGTGATATTAGTTAATTTTGGTGTGATCAGTTTTATAAATTTTATTAGTTAATATCGAGAGCCGTTATCAAGTTTTTGGCGCCGTTGCCGGGGAACTAAAATATTAAGAAAACTCAATTTCTATTACTTTAGCCATTACTGTATTTATATATATTTATTTATTTCTCTTTTATTTTTATTTTCAGTTTTTATTTATTTATTTTTCTTTTTCTTTTAAATTTTTGAATTTTCTTTGCTTTTTCTTTTTAGGTATTTTTAGTTTATGACTAGAAACAACCCAACAGGACCACTACTTTTTGACAAAGATCTAGAAGCAACAATTCACAGAAATCACAGAGAAATTAGATGCAGTTTGCATTATCCAGAACAAGAACCTGAGCAAGAGCCAGAACCTACAGAAGAGATGGACGCAAATCAAAATGTTCCACCACCTCCAGCACTACTAGCAGAACCAGTAAACCAAGATGCAGCTCCTCGAACTATGTATGATTATGCTAAACCTAGTTTGATTGGTACCCAAACTAGCATTATTCGACCTGCTATTGCTGCTAATAACTTTGAATTAAAGCCTAACACTATTAAGATGATTCAGCAATTTGTGCAGTTTGATGGTTTGCAGGACGAAGATCCAAATTCACATTTAGCAAATTTCTTGGAATTTTGTGATACATTTAAAATAAATGGCGTTTCTGACGATGCCATTCGCTTGAGGCTATTTCCATTCTCTTTGAGAAATAAAGCCAAACAGTGGTTAAATTCCTTACCACGAGGCTCAATCACTACGTGGGAACAAATGACCGAAAAATTTTTACTCAAATATTTTTCTCCAGCTAAAACAGCCAAATTATGAAACGATATCTCTTCTTTTGTGCAGATGGATTTAGAAACACTTTACGATGCATGGGAGAGATACAAAGATCTTTTGAGAAGGTGTCCTCATCATGGTCTACCGTTGTGGCTACAAGTTCAAACCTTCCACAACGGTTTAAATCCGTCAACCAGACAAATGATCGATGCAGCCGCAGAAGGGACGCTCAATAATAAAACACTTGAAGCAGCTTGTGAATTTATTGAAGAGATGTCATTGAATAATTATCAGTGGCAAATCATGAGGACAAAGCCAACGAAAGCTACAGGAGTCTATAATATTGATGCTGTTACTATACTCATTAACCAAGTAGAACTTCTAAATAAAAAGTTTGATAATTTTGTTAGTTCTACGCAGGCACAACAAGTGATGCAATGCGACACGACTCAAGGAAACACGTTCAATCCAGATTTCGCATCCTATGGACACAATATGGAAACTGAACAAGCCAACTATATGGGTAACAATTCTAGATCTCAAAATAACCCTTATAGTAATACTTACAATGCAGGTTGGAGAAATCACCCAAATTTTTAATGAGGAGGACAAGGAAATTAAAGACAACAGCCTCCTCCAGGATTTCAGCAGCCACCACCGTAACAAGAGAAGAAGCCAAATCTTGAAGAGATGGTTACCAAATTTATGGCCGCATCAGAAACCCGTTTTCAAAGCACTGAAACGGCACTGAAAAATCAACAAGCATCAATTCAAGGGCTTGAAAACCAAATCGGTCAACTTGCAAATTAATTTCAGAAAGACCACAAGGTGGATGACCAAGTAACACTGAGCCAAATCCCAGAGAACATGTCAAAGTGATTACTTTAAGAGATGGAAAGGTCCTAGCCGAGCTAGAAAAGAAGACTATTCCAGAACCTCCAGAAGAAAAGGCAGAGGAACCCAAGGACAACACTCCACCACCACTCAAGGAATACAAACCGTGCATCCCATATCTGGCAAAATTGAAGAAAGACCATACAGACGCTTAATTCAGTAAGTTCCTTGTACTTTTTAAACAATTACACATTAACTTACCTTTTGTTGAAGCAATTTCACATATGCCGAAGTATACGAAGTTCCTTAAAGAACTTCTGACAAATAAAAGGAAGTTGGAAGAATTAGCCACAGTAGAACTCAACGAGGAATGCTCAGCTATTCTCCAAAATAAGCTACCGGTAAAACTAAAAGATCCAGGGAGTTTTACTATTCCTTGTTTGATTGGTAGTTTACTTATTAATAAAGCCTTAGCTGATTTAGGTGCTAGCATTAATCTCATGCCTTACAAAATGTTCAAACAACTAGGTCTAGGGAAACCAAAGCCCACTAGGATGAGTATTCAATTAGCCGATAGATCTGTTAAATATCCTAGGGGAATCATTGAAGATGTGCTAGTAAAGGTAGATAAATTTATATTCCCTGTTGATTTTGTTGTACTCGACATGGATAAGGATATTGAAGTACCTTTAATTTTGGGACATCCATTTTTAGCCACTGCTAGAGGTGTTATTGATGTAGGAGATGGTAATTAGTGCTTAGAGTTGGCGATGAAGAAGTTGTTTTCAAAATCTATGATGCCATAAGATTTTCTAAATAACAAGATGATTCCTGTTATTTCGTTGATATTATTGATCATCTTGTTCAAGATAAATTTCAGGAACTTTCTCTCACAGACACGTTGGAACTGTGTCTTGTTCAAGGTGGGGGGAAGATGAAACCACCACCGAAATTGATGAAGTAAGGAAAGAGTTGGATTCTAATGAAATCATCACTAGGCACATAAGTTATGAAAATATAAAGATGAGTGATGAATTGAGACAGAAACCTTCCATTACTAAACCCCCTAAATTAGAGCTAAAACAACTGCCAGATCATTTAGAGTATGCCTTTTTAGGGGAAGATTCAACTTTACCAGTCATTATCGCATCCGATTTAAGCATTGCAGAGAAAGAGAAACTACTCCATGTGTTAAGAGAACACAAACATCCTATAGCTTGGAAAATTTTAGATATCAAAGGAATAAATCCTTCTTTCTGCACCCATAAAATTTTAATGGAGGACGAATTCAACCCATCAGTGCAAGCCCAGAGATGATTGAATCCCAACATGAAGGAAGTTGTAAAGGCCGAGGTAATTAAACTTCTAGATGCAAGTATTATTTATCCTATTTCTGATAGTTCTTGGGTAAGCCCTGTGCAGGTTGTTCCTAAGAAAGGTGGATTGACCATGACGTCTAATGACAAGGAAGAGTTAATACCTACAAAAACAGTCACAGGATGGAGAGTTTGCATTGATTACAGGAAGCTGAATGATGCCACTCGGAAAGATCATTTTCCATTACCTTTTATTGATCAGATGTTGGAAAGATTGTCAGGTCATATGTATTATTGTTTCCTAGATGGCCTCCCTGGTTACTTCCAAATCTCGATAGCTCCAGAAGATCAGGAGAAAACAACATTCACATGTCCATACGGTATGTTTGCTTATCGCAGAATGCCTTTTGGTTTATGTAATGCTCTTGCTACTTTCCAACGATGCATGCTAGCTATCTTCAATGAATTCGTGGAAGACATCATGGAGGTATTTATGGATGATTTCTCATTTTTCGGTAATTCTTTCCAACTTTGTCTTAATAATCTAAAACGTGTTTTGATAAGATGTGAAGAGACAAACTTAGTGCTAAACTGGGAAAAATGCCACTTTATGGTTCAAGAGGGTATTGTTTTAGGACATAAAATTTATAGTAAAGGGATAGAGGTAGATAAAGCAAAACTAAAAACTATTGAAAAATTACCTCCCCCTAACACAGTTAAGGCTATACTAAGCTTTTTAGGACATGCCGGTTTTTATCGCAGATTTATTAAAGATTTTTCTAAAATAGCCAAGCCTTTGACAAAATTACTAGAAAAAGACGTGCCTTTCAATTTTGACCAAGAATGCTTAGAATCCTTCAATACTCTTAAGGAAAAATTAATCAATGCACCAATCATGATTTCACCCGATTGAAACTTACCTTTTGAGCTAATGTGCGATGCAAGTGATTTTGCAGTAGGTGCAGTTTTGGGACAGTGAAGAGACAAGCACTTTCAATCGATCTACTATGCTAGCAGAACTCTAACAGCTACCCAAGCAAATTATACTACCACAGAAAAAGAGTTGCTAGCTGTTATTTTTGCATTTGATAAATTTAGATCTTATCTGATTTTGTCAAAAGTCATTGTTTATACTGACCATTCTGCTCTTCGCTATCTTTTAGCCAAAATTGATACAAAACCTCGACTAATAAGATGGATTCTATTTCTATAGGAATTCGATTTAAAGATAAAGGACAAGAAAGGAGCTAAAAATTTAGTAGCAGATCACCGTTCAAGATTGGAAAACATGCAGTCAACGTATCTCGATAAGATAAATGACTTGTTCCCTGAAGAACAACTCCTATCTTTAGCAGATACAACAGTGCCTTGGTTTGTCAATTTTGCAAATTATTTAGCAGCTAACATAACCCCAAAAGGGTTGACACATCAGCAGAAGAAGCGATTCTTCGCTAATGTGAAAAACTACTTTTGGGAGGATCCTTTTCTTTTTCGAATTTGTGCAGACCAGGTTATTCGAAGATGCATTACTGAAACAGAAGCACACCGATTCTAAATCACTGCCATTCAGGACCCACAGGAAGACATCACAGTGGAGCTAGAACTGCTCATAAGGTACTTGAATCAGGCTTTTACTGGCCTACACTTTTCAGAGATGCCAACAAGTATGTGATCTCTTGTGATAAATGTCAACGAACAGGTAACATCTCTCGACAAAATGAAATGCCTCAGAACTATATACTCTCATGTGAAATATTTGATGTATGGGGTATTGATTTCATGGGTCCATTCCCTACTTCATTCAGGAATAAGTACATATTAGTAGCAGTAGATTACATGTCAAAATGGGTGGAAGCCCAAGCCTTGCCTACTAATGATTCTAGAATGGTAGTACGATTTTTAAAGAAACTTTTCTCTTGATTTGGAACATCTAGGATAATTATTAGTGATAGGGGTACTCATTTTTGCAATGCCCAATTTGAAAAAGTTTGAAAAAGGTATAGAGTGGACCATAGGACAGCTACCCCCTATCACCCACAAGCCAGTGGTCAAGTCGAAGTAACAAATAGGGAATTAAAACGTATCCTAGAGAAAACAATAGAAACGAATAGAAAAGATTGGTCAAGAAAAATAGACGATGCATTATGGGCTTATAAAACTGCTTTTAAAACACCCATAGGTACATCTCCTTATAAACTCGTCTATGGAAAGAGTTGTCATCTACCATTTGAACTTGAACACAAGGCATTCTGGGCTATAAAATTTTTAAACCTTGATTTCAAGCTTGTAGGTGAGAAAAGATTAATGCAGTTAAATGAACTAGATGAATGGCGTTGCAATGCCTACGAAAGCTCACGACTATACAAGGAAGCCATGAAGCAACGTCATGATAAACAACTGAAACAACCTAAGTAGTTTAAATCAGGAGATCTTGTCTTACTCTACAACTCGAGGCTGAGACTATTCCCTGGAAACATCAAGACAAGGTGGTTAGGTCCATTCACTGTTTAAACTGTCTTTCCATACGGCACCATTGAGGTAACTCATCCTAACCATGGTACATTCAAGGTAAACGGCCATAGGCTTAAACATTATAGAGGTGAGAATTTTACAGAAAACAGGGAGGGGCTTCGGCTCCACGAAATCCCTTCGTGATACATCCAGGTAGAGTCGAGCTTAGACACTAAATAAGTGCTTCTCGGGAGGCAACCCGAGCACTAACTTAGTAATTTTTCATTTATCTTGTTTTTATTATTTTTCATGCATCAAACTAACCTTTTTTATGCTGGGATTTAGGACCACACGGCCATTCCCACGAGTGTGTCCTAGGCCGTGTGAACCCTTTAAATAGAGACACGATCGTGTACCGAGGCCATGTATAAACAGAGCAAAAATTTTCCCAAAACACGGGCCACCGATATCACCCCACGGCCGTGTGACATGGCCGTGGCAACCCTCCAGTATCAACACGGGCTCACACAATTCCACACGCCCGTGTTCCCAGACCGTGGAAGACACTGTCAAATTTTCCACTACCGTGGACCCTATCACACGACCGTGTAAAATGCGAACCCAATCACACACGGCCGTGTATACCATCACACGACCGTGTGAGTAACGAAGACCCGATCTCCCACAGCCGTGCGAATCAAGTACACGGGCGTGCTCATCAACACCAGGCGCGCCATAACCATTGATTTTCGAAAGACATGGGCAGAACACGACTCACACGGACGTGTGACATGCCCGTGTGACCCAAAAACTATAAATAAGAGGCCACTATTCACCTTTCCTTTCACTCAAACCCTAAACTCTCTCATCCAAACTCTTCCCCAAACCACCACTAGAGCCGCCACAGCCTTCAAAACACTACCATACCCGAACTCAGCCAACCCACGCCTGTGTAAACTCAACCCACGACCGTGCACCCTCAATTTTGGTTCTATTCCCTCAATTTTTCTCATTTATTTGTTATATCTCATTTTCATTATATATATTTTTAATTTTTTTATTCTTTATGATAATTCAAGCATGGAATTAGGAAAAATAGGATGAATAATCTAGAATAGTATAGAATATATTAGGATTGCATGCCACTTAATTTCATTTTTGCTTGCCATTTAGATTTCATGTTCTTTGCCATTTAAACTCATATTTGCATGCCATTTTGTCATATTTTTAGTATATATACATACCAATAGTTCTTCATTTTGTTACAAGTCAATATGATTAGATTCTACTATTTAGGTTAATCCTCATTATTATTTTTTAGAACATTATCATTTTAATCTATATTTTACTTATTTTCTATCTAGTTTAATTTCAATATTTAGGACTAATGCTTTTGTTATTTTATTTTATTTTATTTTAGATGCCATGTCATCATCGCGCGCTAAGAAGGCTGTTGTCCCCATCTCCAAGAAACGAAAGGGACTGGGAAGTTCATCATCGAGGCCCACCTCTGAGGCGCGCCACCCATTCCTCACATTTTCGCAGGACTCCCAAGAGGAACGCTATCAATTACTCCGGGCTCGCACTATTTCTATGGGCCGATGCATCGATTGGGAGGCCCTTGAGCAAATAAATTTGGTAGATGACGTCCGAGCCCTGTTGACTACCGACCCATGGGACCAGTACTTCCAGATTGTGGAGCCCACTTACTTAGAATCACCCTCGAGTTCTACTCCACCTTCCACCTCCAGACTGTAATGAATAGATTCGACGATCTAGGCACGGTCCAATTCCGTTTAGGAGGTCTCGTGTGACAGATGAGTGTACCAGAGTTTGGCACGGTCCTCAGTCTTTATACTGAATAGTTCAAGGCAGAGGATGACTTCCTCACCCTTTCCCATTGCATCCATATCCGGCTCGTCGACTATTGGTACGAGATTGCTCTGGGGTGACAAGTTTATAACCCCAGCATCAGTAAGGCGACTGCCCTCGCTCCTTCTTTAAGGTACATTCATGCTCTCATCGCTCACACTCTGACAGGTAGGCGAGAGAGTACAAGCGTCGTTAATACTCACGATGTCTACTTCCTCTGGTGCATGGCTAATGGCCACGCTATCAACCTCGCATACTTCATTGCGCTTGCCATGCAGCACCAGACTGAGCGGCACCGGAGAGGCGTCATATCCATGGGACTTTACATCACGAGATTAGGCCGCTACTTCAGCCTATTCAACACTACAGCCAAACATCCTGCTATACTTTCCTTGGCCAGATGCCCTTGCAGGGCATCTAAAGCATGCTGCACATGAGGATGATAGAGCGACGATTAGGTGGCAGCCACTTCCACTTCCGCCTTGTCCAGGAGGGCGAGGACCCAGAGGACATTGCTGATGATGTCCCACCACCACCACCGGAGGAGGATGAGCCCACCGAGCCATCGCGCCCGCAGACGACCCACCTAGGCAGCAGCCCCACATGATGACATACACGAGCGCCTAGACCGATTTGAGCGATAATACTTCCGGCGCGTCGATTATATCGATGCCACTTTGGCGCAGATATGTCAGCACTTGAGCATCACCCCGCCATCGCGTGATCCATCCGAGGACTAGATCCTCTTATGTTTATTTTCTTTTTCTTATTATTTTTATCTTCCCTTAGATTTGAACACTAATCTTTATTTTTATTTTTTCTACTAACTTTGTTTTTCTTTTTCAGTTTATTTATATTTTCTTTCATTTCATCTTTTTCATTTTTTGCATATTAGTATTTTTAATATTTTGTTTTGTTTTATTTATTTTTCATAATGGCCAACCCCTAACAAGTAATTTCTATTGATCCAAATTCCTCACGACTAATAAATCCATTTGCAGTTTCAAAGGAGCTCTACAGCTCAAATCTCTACAGAAATGGGAACACCGTGCCATAACAGCCGGCTCTTCCAAGCCCAATCTCTGTCTCACATATTCATCCAAAATTCAGGGAGTTTCATACCCTTCCCTACCTTATGATTTAATGCTTATATTAATACTAATGTTATCTTTGTACATTAAGGGCAATGTACGTCTTCAGTGTGGGGGGAAAACTTACTTTCAAGTCATTACATTCTTTTTGAAATCCCTGAAATTTTTCTAACTGATTGCATTGTTCTCAATAGCATCTTCTTCAGTCTCCTATTAGGAATTAATTCTGATTGATTTATGACTTTTATTGATATGTTGAAAACTAAGACATAGGTGCTTGTACTTTGAATATTCAAACTCTAAAACATTAGGGAATCAAGCATGATAAGTTGAAATTTTTGAGAGCTACAATTTTTGCATAAGTTCTTTTCCCTAATTCTAAGTATTATCTTGAGATTTGAAATTCACAGGGTTGACATCAAAAGCCATAATTTTGGTGAGATTTTTTAGCCTTTTGAGCATACATTCTTTTGTGCTCACTTTTATTATTGCTTTGAGTGAGTCAATACTGATTTGTTATTCTAGAACTTGCCTTGATTATACATGTCGAGACCACAACATTGATTTGATATACCAAAATGATAAAGGCACCTAGGATTTAACCCACTTACTCCACAAAAGCCTACCTCCATAAATTAACCCCTAGTAAACCCCATTAAGCCTAACAAACCTTTTCCTTGACTCACCCTCTAATTATTAACCAATAACCCATTTTTGTTGAATTTCATTCAATTATTTTGACCCCTATTTTTCTCGAGATTTGAGTCGAATTATTATTTAGCTTTATTCTCTTTTCCAAATTGTAAAATTGTAAATTCCCAGATTATTGTACTTGAATTGTTCTTAAAAAAAAAAGAAAAAAAAGAAGAAGTATTAATTCAGTTGTAATATAGTTCAAATAGTTTTTGCATATTTCTATTTTAAGGCTACCAAGGCAGAATTGATACTATCTTAAGGATTAGCTTGGGAAATATGTTCCAGTGATAGAGATTTTTTTTTAGCTAGATAATTTTTCAATTCGATCTCGATTCTAACCCTCTTTTGCAGCCTGTGACAACACCCTAACCAAGTCCCATTACAACCTTTAAAAGACCTTTTGATCGATGTATCATATCAATCTACAGTGGTGGAGACTTGATTTTCAAGCAAGCATATGGTAATAACTTTTCAGGTTGACTAGAGAGTACTTAATTTTTGAACCCTAAACACTTCGAGTGGATAGAGAATCCTTAGTGAGGATGTCAACTTCTGTTAATTAAGATTGAGCGATAACTACTTAGGAGAAAGAAGAAAACTTATGTTTCAATGATAAAATTCTCAACTTAAAATAATTGAGTCTTTAATGTTCTTTCGATTGAATTTTCATTGTATGCTTACCTGTGGATTAATTTGAAACATTATTGATAAAGATTGTAAGTTGATAAGAATGATTCTTATTTAAGAAATGTGATTTTGCTTGAGGACAAGCAAAGGCTTAAGTGTGGGGGTATTTGATAAACGCTAATTTATACATATTTTTACCTCATGTTTAGCCTATATTTCGGATGAATTATTATCAATTTAGTGAGAATTGGTGCTCTTAATCTTTCTTTTTCATATCTTATACTCAGGAGAGCATAAGGAAGAGAAAAGAATGGAAAATGGACCAAAAACCGGAGAAAATGGGCCAAAATGTGCAAACACACGGCCGTGGCACACGGCTGTGCCATACGAAGATCACACGGTCCAGCCCCCGACAAGCACGGCCTGGCTACATGGCCGTGCCACCCAAGCATTCCAGAACACGGCCTCTTGTCGAAATCACACGGGCGTGGCACACGGGCGTGTTCTAGTCATGAGAAAGAAGAATTTCACTCGGATTTGGATGTTTAGAGGCTAAGAAAGGCTCCCCAAAGCTCTATATAAAGACCCTAGGAGGCAACTCTAGGGGTATAATCTTTTTCTCCCAATGCCAACACGAGGAGTGAAAGCAAGGAATTACTCCAAGGGAAGCCGATTGATTCATCCCAGAAGCCAGAATTCTACATCAAGATAGAGGATCTCCCTAAATTCCTTCAAGGGTTTTTGGTTTCTTTATGTTTTGTTATTTATTATCTTCTGAGATGTTTCTTTTCTTAATTATGAACTAAACCCCTCAAATACTTGAGGGGGATGAAACCTAAGACAAATATTGTTATTATTTATTGAGTTATATGATAATTGCTTGAATTGTTCTTAATTATGTGTTCTTCATTCTTGATTTAATAATCCTAGGTATTACTTTAAGAAATTGATGTGCTTAGAGCAGAGGAGCAAAAGTCCATGTGATAAGAGTAGATCTACCATAATTCAGCGGAGTTGCATGCAACCCTAGACATAGGGCGACATAAATCTGCCAGATTAGGGTCAAACCTAATATGGGGATCCATAGATCGAATTAATGCAACCTAGGGAGTTAATTAATAAAGGAACTTTAATTAACAACTTAGGCCTAGTTGCTCTATGCCTCGACAGAGGGTTTAGCATAAATTAGGGATCTCTACGGATTAAGTCAAGTGAATAAATCGTCTAGCTCAAGAACCAATAACAAGTGAAGTCTAGGTGGATTCTCCCTTAAGTATTGCTTATATCAATCAGCTTTTCCCTAATGTTTTTCCTCAATTTACTTTTTGTGCACTTTTAGTTAGTTTTAGAATTAGTTCTCTCTTTATTTTTAGGCTAGATAATAGAAAGGAAGTAAGTACTAGTACTTTTGGTTCCCTTGGGTACGATAACTCGGTCGTGCCACTAAACTATACTATTGTTTGACAGGTGCGCTTACCTTTAAGGTCGTGATATTAGTTAGTTTTGGTGTGATCAGTTTTATAAATTTTATTACTTAATATGGCGAGCAGTTATCAGTAATCCAACCACAAGCTTGGCACAAGCCTAAGCGTCATCATCAACAATATACAAGTTAGTGCATTAATACATATCTTTCTTGAATTAACTATAAGGTAAGCCAATTCTACATGAACGTGCTTCATTTGATTCATTCACCTTGTCATGTACATATGCAATATTCCATTTGGAAACTTACCTTTTCAATTCCTTCTCATGCCCGTTGAACCGTTAGAATATCATCAGATACTCGAGAATGCTCACACAAAGAATGCTTAAACATATAACTGTAACCTTTCCTTTACATTATTGCTCACATGAGCTGTGAAATGGGCCAGATTATTGCATTAATTTCAATATTCATCATTCAATAGCATTATAAACACATAATAACATATAATTGCATACCATAAACATAGTAATTCATACGTACGAACTTACCTCGCCGACTAGGGCGTAGAAACGAGATCGACTGATCTGAGGCTTTAGCTTTTCCCCGATCTAGATCCGTATGTGGTCTATCTTGATCTAAATGGGAAATTTTAATCCATTAATATCCTTAGCATTCAATATAGTCAACAATTCATTTTTTGCAAAATTATTATTTTGCCCCTAACATTTAACTTTTCACAATTTAGTCATTAAGCTCATAAATTGAAATTAAAGCATTTTAATCCTCCTTTCAAGCTAGCCAATTTCTATAGGGACTTAAATCAATCCATGTAAACCATCATTTAACAAATTTAAGATGAACTTTTACTACTTTTACAAATAAGTCCCTAAATGCATTTTCATCAAAAATCACTTTACAAAACTTGTTTATTTATCAACAAGGACTCATAATATATCATTAAATATCAAGAGTCATGCAAGAACATTCATGGAATAACCCTAAATCTTTAACAGTTTTACAAATTGATCCCAAACTAGCTAAATTAAGCTAAAACAATCTCGAAAACATAAAAATAATTGAAATGGGGGCTAGGAAACACTTACACACACACCCCCCAAGCTTGCCAAACTCAAGAACCCTAAAAATGGTTTCTTCCTCATTCAATTTGGGTGGAGCCAATATCTAAGAAGATGAAGGCTATTTGTTTCATTAATTTAACATTTAATTACTTATTTACCATTTTTCCTTTAAAAACATTCATAATTTCAAATAAACCTTGCCATGAATGTCCACTAACCACACAAATGATCTAATTACCATCTAAGTCCTCTCAGTTTAAAGTTTCATAGCAAAAGTCAAAAGTTCTTAATAAAATTTTTATATGATCATACGAATATCCCATAGACATTCTAATAATAAAATAAAAATTTACTAGTCGAGTTTGTGGTCCTGAAACCATTGTTCTGATTTCACTAAAAACGGACTGTTACATGATCATTATGATTTCAAGGTACTTATTTGTATTTCCCTCAAAAATTGTAGGTCATTAAGAAGGCATGTTTTGAAGCATATGACACTTGTTAAATTCCACTAAGTAAGCGGAGTCATATTTATATGTGAGAGATGAGTTCTGAAAGGCTTCTTCTTTTTTCTTCCTCTTCCTTAAGTGGTATTTACTGATACCTTCCTAAAGTCTGAATGTATCTTACATCAATGATCTGGAAGCTATGGTTCTTTTATGATCATTGGTTATTTCTGTAACACCCTAAACCTGGCCTAGACATTATGGCTGAATCTAATGGCGTCACACGAGAGTGTTTTTGGAAATATATTTCAGTTAACAAAACTTCGTCCAGATTATTATCTTCCACTTATCGCGGAAGCTTATAAACCATTTGTTAAACAAAAATCTTAAGCTAAGTTTTAAAATGTATTTAGAGTGTCGCGTTTTACAAAGAATCAAAAATAGCAATAAACAATTTGAAAACTCTAAATATAAACAAAACAGTTCAGAATGATAAAATACTAAAATATTAAGATAATAAGATAATAAAATAATAAATAACCGGTATAAAAAATAAGAAGTCCAGTAAAGTCCTTCAATGGTCACCCTCGAGCCCACCACTGCACCGATCCATCTACTACTGGGGATTACCTGACAGAAAAATAATGTAAGGGGTGAGTTTTAACAAACTCAGTGTGTACTTCCCTACAGTAAAGCAAGCATACATGCATATAACAAAAATAGTCATAATTCAGGTCTGAGCCCTCAACAGTTACGGTGTAGGCCTTGGCCCACTCAGATCAGTATCAGATATATTCAGGCCTTAGCCCATACAGACATACATGCGTATCAATCAGTACAGTACTTGCCCACCAACCCTGCACACCATCTCTGACCACCCTACACACCATGTGGGGATAAAATCGACCCACTCAGCCCTACACACCAAGTATGGGGATAAAATCAACCTATCCAACCCTACACACCAAATCGTACCGAAGAACAGCGTACAATAATTAAAGGTAGCGAGGCTACCAGATAATCGGCTAAATAGCCTTACAGTCTTCATTCTCTCCAATATCAATCCCAACCCAATGTAATGCAACATAAACAATGTCATGGCATGCTTTTATACAATAAATAAATCATACGTATCATACTCAAATCAGATCAGAGTAGTCATATTACACATGCTAAAAAATATAACATGCTAGCATATATTTCAGTATCATATAAGAGAACAAGGTCTAAGTATCAATTACCAACCCTTTAAGCAGGTCACAGTCGACTAGGGTGACCTGTGCAACCTTTTAGAACAAATCAAATTAATAGGCTGACACGCCCGTGTGGCCTGCCCATGCAGCCTGCCCATGTTGACCCACACGCCAGTGTGGCCCACACGGCCCAATTTGGCCTTGCTTGTGTGAATCACACGGCCTAACCCACACGTCCGTGTGGCCCACATAGCCAAATTGGCCTAGCCCGTGCCTCGCATAAGGCCTAGCTGGTATCACACGCCCGTGTCTATCGCGCTCGTTTGACGCGTGCTCGGCCTACTTGTTCCTCAACATGCCCGTGTATCGCTACACGACCTACCACATGGTTAGTCCACACACCCTTGTGGCATCGACAGACTAATTTTTAGCTTTTGCCGAAATGCAATTTAAGTACGTTCAGAGTACACACCTAGTTTTGATTGAAGCCTAAACAATTCCTGAGCACTCCAGAACCTAAAATCATTAATAGAAAGCCCAAATTTAGTCACTTAAAAAGAATTAATATGAGTGGGTAAATCCTGAAATCGAACGACAACCTTACCTTCTTCCAAAAACTATGATTCCTTGCTATTCGAGACCGTAAGACGGCACCTTGATCAGTCCCTAAACATCCAAAGAATTTCCCCCTTTATCGAAACTAATAATCATAACAAAACACAACAAGCGAAGCTTACCCAACCAACAGAACCAACGGTAGAACGTAAATTAACCCGAATGGAAGGAAGAACAGAAAAGAGGGATGGAAACGGTAGAATTTTGACAGCAAAGGGAAGGTAGAGCGCAAATTAGAAAAAAGAAAACTAACCAGGAAAAGAAAATCCTGAAAACCCCTAATCTAAACCCTCAACTCCCTCCACACAGTCTTTTCGTACAACACAAACTCCTTACCGTGATTTGCAGCAAAATAATGTTTTAATTTGGTTTCAAACCCATGACCTCCCCTCACCATAACACACCACTTAACTAGTAGACTAGCAAGCCCACTCTGACATGTCTTAACCAACTTTAACTTAAAAGCCTAATAACCAAGGATAGGGCTTTATTTAATAAAAACCCAAAATTCAGCCCAAGCTAAGACTTGAACTTGGGAACTCCCCAACACTTACCAAGGTACATATCCACTAAGGCAGACAATTACTTACGTCCAATCCATGCAAAAACATATTCAAAAAATTTTAACACCATAAATTCACAAAAGCCGAAAATAAAAAATTTGGTGCGTTACAACTCTGCCCCCTTAAAGAAATTTCTTCCTTGAAATTTACTTGATCAAAAGAGATAAGGATACTGCTGTCGCATCGAATCCTCTGGCTCTCAAGAAGCCTCCTTAGTGCTATGATTCCGCCACAGCACCTTCACCAAGGTTATAGATTTTCGACGTAGGACCTTCACATCGCGATCTAAAATCTGTACTGGCTCCTCCTCGAATGTCAGATCTGGTCTAATCTCTATATCCTCTGCAGGCACAATGTGCATGGATCAGAGTGATAACGTCTCAACATCGAGACACGAAATACATTGTGAATGTGGTCAAACTCCGGAGGTAGCTCCAACTGGTACGCGATTGACCCTACTCGCTTCAGAATCCGGTACAGCCCAATAAACCGAGGGCTCAACTTACCCTTGCGATCGAACCTTAGAACTTTGTTCCATAGCAAGACCTTAACAAAAACCATGTCCCCCATAGAATACTCAATGTCTCTTCTCTGTCGATCAGCATAAGACTTCTATCTATCAGAAGCCGCTTTTAGTCGATCTCGAATTTTGATACCAACTCTGGACCTAGTACTCATCGTCCACCCAACTCAGTCCAGCACAGAGGAGTGCAACACTTACGACCATATACTGCCTCATATGATGCCATCTATATACTAGACTGATAGCTGTTGTTGTAAGCAAACTCAGCTAATGGCAGGTACTCCTCCCAACTGCCTCAGAAATCAATCACAAAGCTCCTCAACATGTCCTCCAATATCTGAATCACCCTCTCCGATTGACCATCTGTCTGAGGATGAAAAGCAGTACTGAAGTCAAGTTGTGAACCTAAAGCCTCGTGAAGCTTCTGCCAGAATCAAGAAGTAAACCGAGAATCCCTATCAGAAATGATCGAAATAGGAACCCTATGAAGTCTCACAATCTCTGAAATGTAGAGCTTCCCCAACTTCTGTAAAGAGAAATCTATCCTAACAGGGATGAAGTGAGCTGACTTGGTCAATCGGTCCACGATGACCCATATTGAATCCTTCTTGGTGGGTATTAAAGGCAACCCACTAACGAAGTCCATTGTCACTCGCTCCCATTTCCACATCGATATCTGAACAAGCTGTAGCAATCTCAAATGCAACTGATGCTTAGCCTTAACCTATTGACAAGTCAGACAACGAGCAACATGATCGATCACCTTACGCTTTAATCCAGGCCACTAGTACAACTCTTAAAGATCCTTGTACATTTTGCTCCCACCGGGATGCATAACATAGGGGCTACTATATGCTTTCCTCAAAATCAACTGTCTTAAGTCCTCGTCATTTGACACATAGATCCGTCCTTGGAAGCACAAAACCCCGCATTATTAAGACAAAAATTCGTAATAGTCCCAATCTCAACCTACCAGAATCGTAACTCGAGAGATTTATCCCCCATCTGCTTATCTCTAATCTGAGTGATCCATGTTGGCTTTACTTGCAACTCAGCCAACAGACTCCCATCGTCATACAGACTCAATCGAGCAAACAACGCTCTCAAATCGGTAACACCCCTCAACGCATCAGCCACCACATTGGCCTTACCAGGATGATACTCAATGTTGCAGTCATAGTCCTTAAGCAGCTCAACCCATCAATGCTGTCTAAGATTCAACTCCTTCTAGGTAAGGAGATATTTGAAGCTCTTGTGATCAGTGTAGATGGTACACTTCTCATCATACAGATAATGCCTCCAAACCTTAAGTGCAAAAACCACTGCAGCTAACTCCAAATCATGCGTTGGCTAGTTAACCTCATGAGTCTTGAGCTGTCGAGATGCATAAGCCACAACCTTACCGTCTTGCATCAGAACACAACCCAGACCTACGTATGACGCATCACTGTAAACGACGCAGTCCTTCCCAGGCTCAGGTTGTATCAACACTGGAGCCTGTGTCAATACCATCTTGAGCTTCTCAAAGCTCTCCTACTATGGATCAGTACACACAAAAGGAACTCCCTTATGCAGTAGCTTAGTCAATGGTGCTGCAATCAACGAAAACCCCTTAATGAATCGACGGTAGTATCCTGCCAACCCTAGAAAACTACAAATCTCCTACACGGTATTTGGCTAATTCTAATCCAACACAGCCTCAATCTTACGAGGATTCATATGAATCCCCTTAGTAGACACCACATGCTCTAAGAAAGTTACCTCGCGAAGCTGAAATTCACACTTAGAGAACTTCGCATACAACTGTTTCTCGTGCAGAGTCTGCAGAACAATCCTGGGATGCTCATCGTGTTCATCCTCTGTTTTAGAGTACACCAAAATATCATCAATGAACACAACAATGAATAGGTCCAAGTAGGGTTAGAACACACGGTTCATCAGGTCCATAAACACCGTTGCTGCATTAGTCAGCCCAAATGGCATAACCAAGAACTCATAGTGTCCATACTGAGTCCTGAATGTTGTCTTATGCACATCGGCCTCCTTAACTCTCAACTAATGATAACCAGACCATAGATCAATTTTTGAGAACATTGATGCCCCTTTGAACTGGTCAAACAGATCGTCGATCCTCGGAAGTGGGTACTTATTCTTTATTGTCAATTTATTCAACGAACATTAATCAATGCACATCCTCATAGCACCGTCCTCCTTCTTCACAAAGAGAACAGGTGCTCCCCATGTAGACACACTGGGACAAATAAACCTACGATCTAACAGCTGCTGAATCTGAGCCTTAAGTTCAGTAAGCTCTTTTGGTGCCATTCGGTAGGGAGCGATAGACACTAGAGCTGTACCAGGAATCAATTCGATCCCAAACTCCACTTCTCGGATAGGAGGCAATCTCGGTAGTTCCTCTGGAAATACATCTGGAAAGTCTCTCACCGTGTGGATGTCCTTAACTGAAGAGTCCCCAGAATCCAAATCACTGATGTAGGCTAAGAATGCCTCACATCCCTTCCTCACTAACTTCTCTGCTACCAATGCAGAGATCACGTTACTCAGATAATTCCATCGTTCCCCAATCACGACTATCTCGTCACCCTCCTCGGTCCTTAGAACAACCCTCTTTTCAGCACAATCCAGACTCACACGGTGCTTCACCAACCAGCCCATGCACAGAATTAAGACGAACACCCTAAATGGAAGTTCCAAAAGTCTGTCAGAAGTAATGTCCCTTGAACCTCCAACGGGACCTCTCTAAACAGTTTACTAACCCTAGTAGACTGTCCCAACGGACTCACCACAGAAATCTCATTAGCATCCACCACTAGAATAGTATTAGAAGCAAGTGACTCAGCTTGAGCCCCCTATGGCCTCTACCACGGCCTCTAGCACCCCGTCCACAGGTACCGCGTGTGCTTATCGTATCTATCAAATTATCTGTATTAAAAGTTTTATGCATATCAGTTTACAGTTCCAATATATTATTAGCAAATATTTTATATAGTATAATTATCAGAGTATTTAGTATCAGTTATCGCGAGAAAATCCTCCCACTACAGTTTCAGTCTACTCTATCTAGAGTGTTTCAGTAAAGTACTACCTAAGTATTCTCAGAATACAGTTTCAATTAGTTCAAACAGTGTTCCAGTACATATGCTAAGCATGCTTTCAAACAGTACATATCAGAATTTCAGAAAACTTACTTGGATCTACGGTGGAGGCTCGGTGTAACACTTACTCAGTAACAAAACATTTGAAAACCATTTTCTCCAAGCCATATTTTAAAACCCAAAAACCACAGCCAAGTTTTACAACCTGGCTCTAATACCACTAAATATAACACCCCAAACCTGGCTTAGACATTATGGCTAAATCTGGTGGCGTCACACGAGAGTGTTTTTGGAAATCTATTTCAGTTAACAAAACTTCGTCTAGATTATTATCTTCCACTTATCGCGAAAGCTTATAAATCATTCGTTAAACAAAAATCTTAAGCTAAGTTTTATAATGCGTTTAGAGCGTCGCGTTTTACAAAGAATCAAAAATAGCAATAAATAATTTGAAAACTCTAATTATAAACAAAACAGTTCAGAACGATAAAATACTAAAATATTAAGATAAAAAGACAATAAAATAATAATAACCAATATAAAAAAAAGAAGTCCAGTAAAGTCCTTCAGTGGTCACCTTCGAGCCCGCCGCTGCACCGATCCATCTACTGCTGGGGATTACCTGACAGAAAAATAATGTAAGGGGTGAGTTTTCGCAAACACAGTGTGTACATCCCCACAGTAAAGTAAGCATACATGCATATAACAACAACAGTCATAATTTGGGTCTGAGCCCTCAGCAGTTACGGTGTAGGCCTTGGGCCATTTAGATCAGTATTAGATATATTCGGGCCTTAGCCCATACAGACATACATGTTTATCAATCAGTACAGTACATGCCCACCAACCTTGCACCCCATCTCTGACCACCCTATGCACCATGTGGGGATAAAATTAACCCACCCAACCCTACACACCAAGTATGAGATAGAATCAATCCATCCAACCCTACACATCAAATCGTACCGAAGAACGGCACACAATAAGTAAAGGTAGCGAGGCTACTAGATAATCGGCTAAAAAGCCTTACAATCTTCCTTCTCTCCAATATCAATCCCAACCTAATGTAATGCACCATAAATAATGTCATGGCATGCTTTCGTACAATAAATAAATCATACGTATCATACCCAGATCAGATCAGAGAAGTAATATTACACATGCTAAAAAAATATAACATGCTAGCATATATTTCAGTATCATATCACAAAGCAAGGCCTAAGTACCTCTTACTGACCCTTTAAGCAAGTCACAGTTGACTAGGGCGACCCGTGCAACCTTTCAGAACAAATCAGATTAATGGGCTCACACGCCCGTGTGGGCCCACACACTCGAATGGCCCACACGACCTAACTTGGCCTTGCCCGTGTGAATCACACAGCCTGACCCATGCGCCCGTGTGGCCTACACGGCCCAATTAGCCTAGCCCGTGCCTTGCACACGGCATAGCCAGTATCACACGCCCGTGTCCGTCTTACCCGTGTGGTGTGCCCACGGCCTATCTCGTCCTCAACATGCCCGTGTATTGCCACACAGCCTACCACACGAGCAGTCCACACGCCCGTATGGCGTTGACAGACTGATTTTTGGCTTTCATCGAAATATGATTTTAATGCGTTCAGATACACACCTGGCTTTGATTGAAGCCTAAACGATTCTCGAGCACATCAGAACCTAAAATCGTTAATAGAAAGCCTGAATTTAGTCACTTAATAGGAATTAATACTAGTGGGTAAATCCCAAAATCCAATGACAACCTTACCTTCTTCCAAAAACTATGATTCCTCATTGTTCGAGACCATAAGACAGCGCATTGATTAGTCCCTAAAAATCTAAAGAATTTCCCCCTTATATCGAAACTAATAATCATAACAAAACATAACAAATGAAGCTTGCCCAACCGATAGAACCAACAGTAGAACGCAAATTAACCCGAATGGCAAAAGAACAGAAAAGAGGGATAGAAAAGGCAAAATTTCGGTAGCAAAGGGGGGAGAGAGCAATTGGCAAAAAGAAAGCTAATCAGGAAAAGAAAATCCTGAAAATCCTAAAAACCCCTAATCTAAACCCTCAACTCCCTCCACACATTCTTTCGGTACAACACAAACACCTTACCGTGATTTGCGGCAAAATAATGTCTCAATTTGGTTTCGAACCCATGACCTCCCCTTACAATAACACACCACTGGACCACCAGACTAGTAGGCCCACTCTGACATATCTTAACCAACTTTAACTTAAAAGCCTAATAACCAAGGATGGGGCTTTATTTAATAAAAACCTAAAATTTAGCCCAAGCTAAGACTTGAACTTGGGACCTCCCCAACACTCGCGAAGGCACATATCCACTAAGGAAGACAATTACTTATGTCCAATCCATACAAAAACATATTCAGAAAATTTTACCACCATAATTTCACAAAAATCAAAAATAAAAAATTTGGGGCGTTATAATTTCATATCAAGGTAAGTATTTTAGTTATGCAATTTCTTTTAAAACGTCCTACCCACCACCGCTACAGTTTAATAGGAGTTCTCCAAAACTCATCCATCCATAACACACCAGCACATATGTGGACAAAGCCACCAAATTTGAAGACAATCTGTCAACACATATTGTTTTGGACAAAGCCACCGAAATCGTAGACAAGCTGCCAAACATGTAGTTGTAGCATGGATTGATTTTGTGTAATTATTCCTTTGTCGGGTTTCCCTATGACATAGGTACTCAGTATTTATGAAAATTTATTTAGATATAAACAATATTGTAACGCCCCAAAAATTTAGTTCTTTAGTTATTTTTAATGTGGGCCATAAATTGCATGTTTGGTGTGTTGGATTGACGATGTGGGTGTGTTTGTGGGGCTTTTAGGAATCTTGGGTTCAAGTTTGGCCTTGGGCAAGATTTTAATTTTTGGCTCTTTAAAGGATATGGATGTTAGTGGGTAGGCTATATGTTTAATTTTGGGTTGTTTTAGGACGTAAGTGAGCTTGTAGTGTGATGGTTTGTGGCGTGTTGGAACAAAGGGGAGAGTTGGGGTTCAAATCTCCTTGCAAGCAAAATGTATTTATTTTGATGCATAGGGATTGTGAGAGGTGGAGTTAGATTCGAATACTAGAAGTTTGTTGGTTGACTATGTCTTGGTCTTGGTAATGGTGATTTGAATTTGAAAGGGGAGAGTAAGAGTGAATCGGGGAGTACCCGGTGGAGAAAATCGTGGAGATGTTTCAAAGGTTTGAAGGTGTTGCCGAATTTAGGGTTTCATTAGAGAGTGTATTCGTTTTTGGGGGGAGAGTGCATGTTGGGGACTTTGTGCTTTGGTTGTGCCAATTTGGTAACTATCCTTTAGGAGTGTTGTTTTCATTTGAGTATTTTGGCAGTTGTACAAGAAACATTTAGTGCCTGTTCGGGTTTTGCTAAGCATATGTGTTTGTGCTAAAACTTCCTTCTCCTCAACTACTCTTTTTCATTTTTTTCCCTTCATCTTTTACTCAATCATATTATCTTCCTTTCTCTAAACCTCAAGTGGATTATTGCCTCTCTTGAGTACCCTCATTTTCTTTTTCTCCTCTAACTTCTGTAAGTGGCCGAATCTTGGTTGTGCTCCCTCTCATATTTCTTCTTTCTTCTTTTCTTTTAGCCGAAACTGTAACACCCCAAACCCAGCCCAGATGATACGGCCAAGTTTGGTGTGTCACATCAACAACAGACCAACTACGTTTCCTAGTTACTAAGTTTAGGGTGAATTTTGTAAAACCGTACTTGTAATCTGGGAAGAAAAACCAAGTTTAATCTATGCTTGTCCCATCCACTAACCGTTTGAAATTTATCTTGTTCATTGTTTTATTATTCATTTGTTACGAGTGCTTTGTTTAAAAACATTGATTGATTTTGAGAAAACCCGCGCAGCCTTGTTTAAATCGTTGAAATCAATTTGTAGTATAGAGTAAAAATAAATAATTTAAAACCTAAATTAAAATAATTAGAGCGGCCTTATTACAAACCCAAAAATTAGAATAAAAATAACTAAAGTAAATAATAAAATAAAATAAATAACTCAATTAAACCAGAAATACAGTCTACGTGGCCACTCCGAATCCCTCCAGCTCCAAGTCCACCAACCTAGGGCTCACCTGCATGGATAGAAGAAAAGGGGTGAGTTTGAAAACTCAGTGTGTAAAGAAAGCCCATCCAGAGCCCAAATCAGCTCAAGCCCACTAGGCTTAAGCCCTATCTAGAACAGTAAATACTGGGCCGAAGCCCTATTTAGTAATCAGTTAACTGGGCCTTAGCCCTATTCAGTAAATAGTACAACCAGGCCTTAGCCCTTTTCAGATAACAGTACGGCCTATAGGCCCATTTCAGTAACAGAACAGATATCATGCATGTATGCTAAGCCCAAAGCCCATCCTAAGTCCAGCCACTACACTCCACCCGTACCAGCCCTACACACCATGTGGGGAAACAACTAGACCCATCTAGTCGCTACACTCCACAGTTGTAGCATCGCTGCTCAGATAATGTGGCCAAGCCACTAACAGTATAACGAGGCAAAGCCTCTTTTCAGAAATCGTGGCAATGCCACTTGTACTTCCTCCATCAATGAACCCAGTCCCATGCAACATATAATCATGTCATGGCATACAGTGAACAAAAACAATAAAACATGCATTTCAGTCAAATTTAGCCCTAGGGGTATAACGGTCATTTTGCACCTAGGGGCAAAATAGTAATTTCTCACCCTTAAGGGGTATTTCAGTAATTATACCAGTTTTTAGGGTTTTATGCATATTTCAGTCCCTAATAGTCCAACTTACATCCCAGTAGTCTATTTAACCCATTTTAGCAGTTTTTAGTTATTGGGCCCTAAAACCCCTAATGGGCCCTACAGTGCCATTTAGCTACTTAAGCCCGTTTAGCCCAAATTCTAAGTATACTTTAGTAGATTTATCCTACAGTATACCAGAATACACTTACCACTTGCTTTTACCTGTATGGGCCTGTAAGCCTATTGGGCCCGAATTTAGCCCATCGAGGCCCAAACTTACCGAAGTGCACGAAATCGCGCACTCACCAACTTTACCAATTTCAGTTACAAATCTATTGCTTCCAACCGACCCACGAGCACTCGTACACTCGCAAGCCTACGAAATGCCAGAATTTCAGCATTTCAGCTTTTCGGCTTTTGCCGATTTAGACTACAGAAGGGTGTTCGTTTACACACCTGATTTACAATTTTACCGATGAGATCTCCTACGCGATTTCTCCTATAATCGATCACTTAACAAATTAGATCAAGATCTAAACAATAACTAATCGAAATAACCACTACCCCTTTCGGCCAACCCCGTCCAAGGCCCTTGAATGCTTACCCCTTTGCCGAAACTATGACTAGATCTAGATCTAGTCACCCAAATGGTCCTAGCCTTCCAAAGGCCCTTGATCATTAGTCTTTAATCTACACCAACACATAACAATACAAATAATAAGATTTATAGAGCCTTTAGCCCAAATCGACAGTCACCTTATGCACATAGGGGTTTCGGCTTTTCTTAAATCCCGAAATAAAGTATAGAACAAAGAATCCGAGCACTTACCCAAAGGTTCTCCTAACCAGACGATTCCAATCCTATTTCTAACTCAGATCTAACATAGATCTAGCCTCTAAATGCTAGTAAGGAATGAATCTAGAGATCTTTCCGCTTTCGGTATAACAAAGGTGAAAGAAAGATGAAAGCTTTGTGATGAGAAGAAAAAGATGTCGACAAGGCTATTTGAGTATGGAGATTCAGCTTTAAAGAAAAGAAAAAGTCATGGTGTTCACTTAAGAAGAAATCAGCACAACCAAGAACCTTTTAAGATTTTGGCTTTTAGTGTGGTTTCAGCTTTTTGTGTAGTCAATTGGAAATCTTGAGAAGAAAGTAGAGCAGAAGAAGATAGGTTCGGCTTTGTGAGAATGGAAGAGATTAGAGATTAGAGGAAAGAAGAGAAGAGATGAGAAAAGAATATAACTTTCGGTTGAAGAGAAAAGAAGAAAAGAAGAAACGGAAGGATGGTTCGGCTTTTTGAACAAATTGGTACCAAAAGGTTCACAACTCACGTTTTCGGCTTTTTGGAATAAAGGAGGAGGAAAGAAAAGAACCTAGCACTACACCTAATCGGTAACCAAGGATAAAAGAACCAAAACAAAACCTAAAAGGCCCCATAAGCATTGGGCTAGCACCCTAAACAATCCTTAGCCGATTACCCCTAAAGCAAATTGACCAAATCAGCAATGCTCCCCCAAGAGTCCCTTGACCGGCCATCACTTACTCCCTATTCAAAATTCCTAGATAATCTCTCCTGATCACTCCTCATCCAATTCCATGAGCAACTCAAACTTCTCTCCTTAGTAGTTCACTTAAGTTCCATCACATGACTGGCACATGCACAAAAATAATTAAAACACACAAAGCTTACCTTGCAACTTGAACACTGGCCCTTGAACACTTGTCCACACGCCACTTTTTTAGGCACCTAAGTGGCGCCACATTGCCACTTTACCAAGGGCTTATTTGAGTCTTATTTTGCCCACTTTTTCTTAAAAGCCCACTTAACCAAGTCCCCTTCACTTAAAATCCAATGTTGATATTTTTGCCGGGTTTTATCCTAGGCTTGGGCCTTCTAAAGGCCCACTAACACTCTTAAACACAAAGTTAATAACCAAATCACCAAAATTTCAAGATTTCACCAAAATCACAAGATTCTCGAAAAATCTCGAAAATCAGGGCATTACAGAAACCGACCTTTCTCTCTTCTCACTTCATTTCTCACAATCTTAGTTGATTACAACAGCCTGTCTCTCCCTCTTCAACTACACTCTTCTACCCTTAACACATTTCCCATTGTTGGTTAAATTTAATCTCTCTTTTTTCTCTCTTGATCAATTTTTTGATTCTCTTGGTCTCTTCAATAACCGAATCTTCTCTCTTTATTTTGCTGCTTACCATTTGCTATTTTCTTTTGATACACTCGCGTTTCCTCTTTCTCTATTAACTAATCTTAGGTGTTCAAATTTTCCTGACGGTATTTAATCTATAGCTGGGGGTAAGTGGGCTTTTTTTGCCGAATAACCCTTGTTTTGGCTTCTAATGATTAAGTTTATTTTTATGTTCGGATAGCAGAATAAGCTTCCTACTTATTCATTTCTCGTTAACAAACTCTCTTGGTTAATGTAGCGTATCAATTGGAAAAGGGTAGTGGTATATTTCGGGTATTATCATAAGTGGATTAGATAACTTACTTCGATGAAGGTGGGTAGCAATACCATTCTCTTTGGGTTTTAGTGTTAGTATTAAGTATTGATTTTAACTGGAAGCATTGACGGATGTAGGTTCGGTGTTTGTGGAGTGTTGTTTGAATCATGTAAAAGGTGTGCAATCACACTCAAATTTAGTGTAACTTGGCAAAAGACGAAAAGTGAAAATGCCGAAACGTGGGCATTCGAGGCCTTACGAGCGTGCAAACACACATGGGGCAAACCAAGCCCACAAATCGGGGCAATAGGCTGTAGAGAACATCATGTGTATTTTTGGGCAATGGGTCGTTATGGGCCTCGATGGGCCGAAATAGTCCCCTTGGGCCTGGGGACCCGCATGGGTAAAATGCTCAGTAAATGATTGATGTTGGATTGGATTATGAGGCTCGTTATGCTATATGTGAAATTGGATTGGATGGGCCCACATGCTCGCCACACGAGCATGTGGGCCAATTTGGGCCTAATATGGGTTTTGGGCCCATAAACATTGTTTTGGACCTTGTAGGTTTTCTAAATCACTCAAGTGATATAAGACCTTTGAGGAGGTCAAAATAAGTATCGAGACTTCAAATTTAGTTACTGACCAAAATACCCTTGAGGGGTAAAATTGCCATTTTATCCCCGACCGCCTAAATGACCATTATACCCCTAGAGGTAGGTTGTCTGATGAAAGTAAGAAATACATATGATTGTATCTGTGACTAATAACTTGCACACATATTATATTTATTTATGACATGTTAGTCTACATTGGGGTTGGGTATGATTTGGAGGTAGCTCTGTATCAGTGGCTCTACCACGTATTTCTGTTAATAGTCGCTATGCCACGTATTCTAATTCTAGTGGCACTGCCACGTTATCTGTTATTAGTAGCATGGCTGCGTATTGGTGTGTGGGCTGGGTGGGTCAAGTTATTCCCCACATGGTGTGTTGGCTGGTACAAGTGGTGTGATGTTTGGACTGGGTTGGGGTCACATTCACATACTGTTCTGTTCTGTTTGGGCTTGAGCCCCACTGTTTCTGTATAGGGCTAAAAGCCCAGACTATTCTATTCTGCATAGGGCTTTGGTCCACACTGTTCTGTATGTTCTGTTCTGTGGGCTAATAGGGGATTACACACTGAGTTTTTGCAAACTCACTCCTTTCTTTTATCTGTACAGGTAATCCCCAGCCTTAGGCGATTTGGAGCCGCGAGGGACTTGGAGGTGGCCATGCGAACTCTGCTAAGCTTTTGGGCTTAATCATATGAATTTTTTATATTTGGGTTTATGTTTTGTAATAAGGCCATTGGATTTTAATTTGCTTATGTTTGGATTTTGCTTACCGTTTTAAACTGCTAGAGTAGGTAAATAGAGTTTTCAAAATTAACAAACATTTTCATTGAAAACATGCGATTTCAATTTTAAGAATTACAATAAAAGGCTTCTGCGGTTTTAATCAAATCAAGAGATCAATAAAGTTTAATATGGCAATTATTTTTCTAACAATTGGCTTGAAAATGCAATAATGAAAATTCCAAACTTTTTCTTGTAGCAATTATGGATTGGTTTTAACTTCATATCAACAAGATCAATTTTTGAAAAGTAAAATATGGGTTTTTAGACCTAAGCTTCTATTTGCAAGATGGATTTTGGGTCTTAGTCGTTACATCCATGTGACACGCAGAATCTGGCCATAACGTCTGGGCCGGGTTTGGGGTGTTACAAATATATTACTGAAATATTAGGACAAGCTTGGGAAATATTTAAAACAATTGTTAAATCCAACATTTATACGATAGATTGAATAGTTAAAACAAGCAAAAATTTGATATCATGACTGGAGGGAGCATTTGGAAGAAAATTGGGGAGGAGGTAATGGAAATATTAGAAAGATTTAGTGAAAATGAATTCTCCTAGGGAATACATCAAGAATTAAAAGTAAGGGGATTGGAAAAAAAAGGGAATTGGAAAACAAAACAAAACAAATGAGTAAAAGTGGAATAAACTGGAGACTATTACAACAAACTCGGCTTATCATGAATATGAATCAGAAAAAGAAAATTGGGGTGAAACTAACCTAAAAATGCTCAGATAGCTATCCAATTAGATTGGTAGCATCAAAGTAAGGGACAACTAGTACAAATTCTTTTGAGCATAACAAAAATGATGATGTCCATTATTAAACCTCCTAAGTTAGAATGAAAACCTTCAATAGAACACATCAAATATGGATATTTAGGGAAGCAAAATACATTACCAGTGATTATAGCTATCAGGTTAGGCTCAAAATAAGAAAAAGCTTTATTAAGTGTTTTAAAAACACATAAAAAAAGCCATAGGATGGACAATCGCTGACATTAAGGGAATCAATCATGTGTTGAGTTAACATAATACTAGAATAGAAGAAGGAAAAAAATTGTAGTAGATGCACAATGACGACTTAATCCAGCTATGAATGGAGTGGTAAAAAAGAATTACTTAAATGGTTAGATGCAGATATTGTTCATGCTATTTTTGATAGTGAATGGGTTAGTCTTACGTAGTGTGTTCCAAAGAAAGGTAATCTGGCAGTGGTTGAAAATGATAAGAATGAATTAATTCCAGCAAGAATAGTTACTTTAAAGAGCAAGGTTAAGAAGTTCGAGCTTTTCAAAACAAAACGCCGAAAGAGGTAGAAAGATAAGTACTTATCGAAATCTAGTCTTTGACCTCACGAACTAGATTGCTTGAAAGAGGAGTGTAACACCCTACCCGTACCCGTCGCCAGATTAGGGTTACGAGGTATTACCGATCAAACACAATTTCAAACGTTTATATAATCACCAAGGACAAATTCATTTTTTTCTTAAATTAAGAACAGTTAATTTATCATCCAGGACATATATTAATTTGCACATATTATACGCAAGTCATAACAAATTTCAACGTATTATTTGCTACATGTAATACATCAATATACACAACAACAATTAATATCAACGTGATTGAACATATTATTGAGACACTTATTTAATTGTATGCAAAATCACCAAAATCACATACATGCTCTTATAAATTAATAAGACATATTACATGTCCTGAAATCATATACATATGCGTCATAAGTCAAGGTTAATTTGAACTTGCATGCTTTGCACTTTTAATCAAATCGAAAACATCCACACAGAAAATAGTCATGTACATCTATATGCTTTATTTTAAAAGACATACATACTGATGTCCACTTCATTAATCAAGTACTAACTAACATCACAACATTCAATAATTAACTACAACTATTTTATTCTGTGATTATGACATGGGTACATAAGCAAATATAAAATGACTTACTTTTATTACATTTGCCGAACCTTAAGGGTACTATATGAATAAGTCAAATTAACGCACCCAACTTGGCTCTACTTTGTCAATTGAATACATTAATAATCATGATATAAGCGTAAGAATATTTATGTACTCATACATTGCTTTAGTAACCGAATTTTAAAATAACTAATATCTATTTATAAATATAGGCACTTTTTAATCATCTCATTCAAATACTAACTGAAATTGGTATGCCATTTCCATCACAACACATATTCTTTAATACATATACTAAACAGATTCTAGTTACATTAAATTATAATCGAAAGGTTCTTAGTACCAATTTATGATATAAAACGTACCTTTCAAAGACAAATCTTCACCGAATTTAGATATAAATATTCAAAACATAAATCTCCCATACCATACGATGAACATGTCAAGACAATACTATATCATGTTCAGACATAGCCAAACACCATAACCGAAAATCAAATAATTCCTTACCTATTCATGCCATAACCAAATCAACCTAAAACTCACATTCGAAATCACTAAGCAACTTGAATACTCGAACTAGATATCACAAGTACCATTCTACCAAGACACATCGCACAGTAACCCCAAAAGAATTTAGGTCATAGTCCGTTAAAACTGAATTTAAGCATGTAAGTTAAGCCATTATTCAGCCAAAACTTTAACCATTCTCAAACCATAAGACACCTATCATGAGCATCATTCCTTTATAGCATTTAACATTATATTCATAATAAACTCAAGCCATAAGCAACATAACTGAACTTAAACTTGGTAATTAAGCCATTTTCACATGGCTCAAATTATACAAAACCATGAACCAACAATTCAAACTATGATCTAGCTTATACATGTCATAGGTTTGAGAATTCAACTCATAAAATATCGAAGACGGTCGATAGTGTGATAAACTTCTCTGATGAATCCCGAGCTTATATCTTAAATTTTTAAAATCTATAAAACAGAGCAACAAGAACACACACAGAGTAAGCTATCATAGCTTAGCAAGTTATAAGCAAATAAATAAATTAATAATAATATTAACTCAACTTAACCAAACTATAATGTTGTTATAATCTTAACCCTTCCCGAACTTACGAAATACATTTACCAACTATATCATTCCCATTAATTCCGAATAACCAAATTCACCTTTAGTTAATAACATAATTATAATCCACCTTTAAGATCATAGTTTCATTCATGGTCACATGTATTCTTCATGTGAACATAAACACAAAGATTGTGGTTAAATATATCGTATATTTGTCATAGGTCGAATATACACATATTTATTCACAAATTCAATTTTCATCACATTATAAGTACTTTAATTTGGCTGAATATACACACATTCAACTTACATACGATTAATCTTTTCACATATACATAATCTTAAATATACATATTCTAGTATCATTTTAAAAGATTTGCATTATTATCTCAAAAGGCCGATTACACTTTACCCATTCACATACCTTCTTCATTTACATGATACAAGCTTTGCATCAAATATCAAATAACTCACTTACCTTAATTCGAATAGGTAATAAGCTAATTCATACCTAGCCATTTAACTCGTTTAACACATTTGATATTTCATCGGCATAAAGCCCTATAGGCACAAAGCCCTAGATAATACACTGGCATAAAGCCTGCTAAGCATAAGCCTGATATAGCACACCGGCACAAGGCCTGCTAGTCTTAAAGCCTGATATAACCCACCGGCACGAGGCCTGCTAGGCTTAAAGCCTGATATAACCCACCGGCACGAGGCCTGCTAGGCATCCTGAGCCCGAATATTACTGACATAAAATTTGGTCTCACACATATCATTCATATATCAGAGGTCTTATAAACTAAATCCATATCACATTTTCAACTAAGCACTTAAGTATACATATAACATTAATTCATTCCTTTACAACCTATCAGTCACTTCTTTTTATATATTCATTTATAAAAAATCACAGCCGAATTAATAATCGGCCATTAAGTAATATTGAGCGATCCCTAATTCAAACTTAATGCCAAATATCAATGCATCCATATTATCAAATATAAACTACATATGTATATCAAAACATATCAATATATAAAGATTATCAAAACCTTGTACATATATAAACTTTTTCATTTGATCATAGTATAAATCTTAAATATAAAAATAAACAGCATTTATTTGCCCATAAGCTTACCTCAGACGATGTAAAACGGAATGGGACAACTAGTCGACGACTGTCGTTTTTCCCCCGACCTAAATTCGATTTCTTTGATTTTTGATCTAAACATATTCAAATTAAGCTCATCCAAACATATTTTCATTCAATTTAGTCCATAAACACACAAATGGGAAAATTACATTTTACCTCTGATATTTACACTTTTTACAATTTAATCCCTATGGCACAAAACACAAAATATACAAAATTTCAATATACCCATGTTGGCCAAATTTTACCCACACTCATACAAGTCCATATATTTCATCAATTTCACATTTTAGTCCCTTGAACTTTTATTTTTTGCAATTAAGTCCTAATTACTCAAAATAATAAAAAATTTCCATACAAAATATATTAACCCAAAATATATCCTCCATATTTCATCATGAAACAACAAAAATAAAAAAATCTCATCAATGGCATAACTCAAAATGTTCATCAAAAATAAAAAATTAAAGCATGGGTTGGGTAGTATTCGAAGCAACGATCTCAAAAACGTAAAAATTATCAGAAACTGAGCTAGTATCATACCTTGATTGAACTCCAACAATGGCTGAATTCCCTTGCTCTCTTTTCTTTTCTTTTGTTAAGTTTTGGCAAGAATAAAAATGAAAAGCTTATTATAAGTGTCATACAATATAACATATATACAAATATATTATTATATCATGTTTTCCTATTTTACCCCTTTAAAAATAATGACTAAAACTTATTCATTAAGGGTACATTCAGTGATGAAAAACAAAAGACAATTGCATGATAAATTATATTATAACATATATTATTATAATAACATTTTATTTTCATTTATTAATATAACCTTAATGATTTAATATAACAACTTAATAATGCATGCCATTACCGTCCATTCATTTATTCAATGGCATAATTGCAACATAAATACTTCAAATTATAAAGACACATTCAATTTGGCCCTTACACATTAACCACCAAATTTTCATTTTACGCGATTAGGTCATTTTATTTAATCGGACACTCAAACGGCAAAATTAAATCACGAAAATTTCACAAAAATAAATTCACACATAATAAACATAGAAAATAATTTAAAAATATTTTTCTGACTCAGATTCATGGTCTCGAAACCCTCATTCCGATTAGGGTCTAAATCGGGCTGTTACAAGGAGAGTTTCAGATTATGAGTGATCAAGAGAAAAGATTAAAAGAAAAGAGAAGTGAGGTCGAAAATGTGGAATGTAGAGTAAATTTTCGGTTAAAACAAAGAAAGGGAACGAATATGATGGAATTGGCTATATCAAGTTGGTATATTTGGCCACAAAAGTGAAATCGGCTATGATTGAGAAAGAATGAAAAGTAGAAGGGAGAAACACTATTCGGTTTTGGCAATAAATGAAATAAGACTAAGAGGAAGAGAAGAGGAAAATTTGGCAATACACACAAAAATAGAGAGTAAGAACTGAAGCAATTTTCGCACTTCAAGACTTTGAACAAAAGACCTCAAATGAAGTGACCAAAAAAATTCCCTCAATAACTAAGCCACATTCGGCACAATAACCTCAAATGCTCCCCAAATTACCAAATTTTCCCTACCCAAGACTCCTTAGCCGAATTTGCCTAATAGGGAATTCCACATTTGGCCAACTACTAACACTCCCCTCAGCCTCCCATAATCCACTCCTATAATCTCTCAACTCACTGATTTGAATCACTTTCAAACTCCTCCAATTCCATATCCTATAAATCTCTCCCCCAAGACCAATTCCACAACCACTTGAGTAGAATTCCACTACAACACAAACACTAGGCGTCCCAGCTACAAAATAAATATCACATAACTCAATCCAAGACTCGAACATCAGACCCCCTTGCCACACTTGTAACACCACATCCACTAGACCTCATACTTTCTTGTATCACCTTTCAACCTCAATTATTTAAAAGGCTTACTACCTAGCATTTAGGGGTTTATTCACTTAAAACCAAAAATTTTGCTAAAGCCCAAGTTTGAACCTAGTACTTCTACAACACTTTTTAGGATAGCTAGCCACTAAAACAAGCCTTCATCTATGCCACTTCTTGCATAACAATTATTCTCGTGCCGACTTCCAAACACTCCCCAAGCCCAAGGCTCATTTCTCTTAAGCCCAAAATTTGAGGCGTTACAATGAATTCATATCAGAAAAATATCTAAAATGTATTTTTTGTGTTTATTTTGCGTGAATTTATATCTGTGAAATTTTCGTTCTTTAATTTTATCGTTTGAATGTCGGACTGAATAAGGGACTTAATCCTAAAAAAATAAAAATTTGATAGTTTAAAGTATAAGGGCTGGATTGTTAGTGGCTTTTTAAGTGGAAGTATTTATGTTGCAAATAACCCTTTGGGCTTAGTAGAGGCCGAATATACCCTTATTATATATGTTTAAGCTATTAATTTTAAAAATGGTAAAATAGGAAAACATGTATTAAAAATATATTTGTATATATGTTATATTATATGGTAATAAAAATAAGCTTATCATATTTCTTCTTCTTGCTGTAACATAAAAAAAAGAAAGAAAAAATAAAAGAAACTAGGGTTCGGCCATTTCTCAACTTGATTCAAGGTAAGTTTTAACTAAATTTTTGATAATTTTTACGTTTTTAAGATCATTGCTTCGTATATTACTAAACCCAAGCTTGAATTTTTTATTTTGATGAATATTTTAAATTATGCCATTGATGAGAACTTGTGATTTTTGTTGTTTGATGATGAAATGTGAAAGATATGTTTGGGGTAATATATTTTGCATTGGAATTTTTGGATAATTTTGAGTAATTAGGACTAAATTGCAAAAATAATAATTTGAGGGAATAAAATGTCAAATAAATGAAATATATGGACTTGTATGGACACTAGGAACATTCAGCCTAACATGGTGTAGTCAAATTTTACATATTTTGTGTTTTGTGCAATTGGGACTAAATTGTAAAAAGTGTAAATATAGGGGTAAAATGGTAATTTGCCTATTTATGTGTTTTTGGACTAAATGGAATGAAAATATGTTTGAATGAGCTTAATTTGAATATGTTTAGATCAAGAACCAAAGAAATCAGATTTGGATCGAGGGAAAACGAAAGTTGTCGACTAGCTGTCCTATTCCGTTTTACATCGTCCGAGGTAAGTTTATAAGCAAATAAACGTACTTAATTTTAATTATAAGTAAATTGTATATGCTAAAATGAAATATGAGAATTTATATTTACCATAACCGAATGTATACAAGCCTGGTTACCTTACTTCCGTTTCAATTAAGTTACGACGTCTGAAAGCCCCGTGTGAACCTTAAGAAAAGCTAGGATACATATGTCATGACATAGGATTCCAATTTGTGATGTGCGAGTAAGACCATGGCATCGATATGTGATTCTGATATATGTGTACGAGTAAGACCCTATTTGGGACAGTGGCATCGATTTGTGAGTACTTGTAAGACCACGTCTGGGACATTGGCATTGTACGATATGTGTGATTACCCGAGTGTCCTATCCAATTTTGAATGGTTCATCGGGCAATGGTAAGTCATGAATGGATGTGTAAAATGAGCTAAATGGCCAAGTATAAGTTAGTTTGTTAGCTACTAATAATAAGGTAAGTATGTACTTGATAGTTGTTACAAAAATGTGTGATGCAAAGGAAGGATACATATATGAATTTGGCAAGTGTATTCGGCTTTTGAATAAACGGCATGAAAATTATGGAATTGATCTATGGTTATATATAGATATATGTGACCTTGTATATTCGGCCATTTAAGCCATATGTGTATAAGATGTCATATTATGATACTTGAACTTGTGTTTACGAGTGTGTGTATATTTGTTTGTCAAAAAACATATTGGCTTGAAGGTTGAATAATAATTTATAAAATTTAACCATATGAGTATTCGGCTAAGGTGATAGTGAGTATAAAAATATATTGTATATGAAATTTATAAGTTTAAGATTAAATGTGGTATTGGTAATTTAAATTGGTTTAGTTTAAATTAAATGAGTTAAGCACATTATTGGGTTGTTATTTGCTTATGACTTACTAAGCTATGATAGCTTATTATGTGTGTATATGTTTTCCTTTGTTTTTAGATTTAGGAGTCAAGTTACGAGCTTGAGGATCATCGTCAAAGTCTATCACACTATCGACTGCCTTCGATATTTTATAAGTTGAATTTTCGAACTTATGGTATATATAGGCTAGATTATAGTTTGAAATGTTGGAATTTGGCTTTTGTATAATTTTAGCCATGTGAAAATGGCTTAATTTCCATGTTTGATTCTGATTATGCTTGCTTATGGTTCGTGTTTATCTTGACTATGATATTTTATGCTGTGGATGAATGATAAAATTGTGGTATGAGCTTTGATGTACATTGAAGTTCATTAATGACTTGGATGAGGTACGATGTACTAGCCATGATATATACATATATGTTCTTAGGTATGCTTGATTGTGTTAGAAATGGTCCTTACTAAGGTAAGGTAAGTTTGAGGTTTCGGTTGATATGCTCAACTAAAGTATTCATATGTACTTAGTAATAATGCTTTATAAGTTTATGGTTTGATAATTCAGTAATGTAATAGAGTAGAATTGGACAAAGTTCGTGAGTTACTTATGTTTGGAAATTATGTGTATTTTTATAATAGATTAGTTTATACATTAGTTGGGATAATGTGCATATATGTGTTTTGGATTGGTAATAATAAATGTTATATGAATGTGAATATCCAACTAGAGTATGTTCAATAATGTCAAAGATGCAGGTGGTTAATGATTATATGTTTGCCTTGTTAAAGCCATTTGATATAAATGATGTAACACCCCAAAAATCCTAGAGTTTATAATTTTGTGTGCTGTAGCTTGGCTTGCATGATTAGCACTATTAGGGTGTTGATTTTGAAGTATTAGAGAGTTTCTATGAAGTCCTAAGTTCGAAGTTAGTATAGGAAAAATTTTTGTTTTTGTGATAATGGAACCCTGACTTCAGAAGATATGTCTCTTAAATTAATAGGGTTAAAATTTGACACAAGAAACCTAGTGGTCTAGTGGCAAGTGGCGCCACACTAGGAGTAAGGGTGAGGCATCATATGTAGAGTAAGGAGGTCCAAGGTTCAAGTGTCGGCTTGTACATTAAGAGTATTATTTTGCACTTGTACCGTGCAAGTGGTGGAAATGGTTTTAAACTTTGCAAGAGGAAGGTTTGAATTGGTCTTGAGGTTTGAATGAGTGTTAGAGAGTAAATTAAGGCATGATAAGGGGAGAAAATTTAGGGAATGAGGTGTGTGGATGAGTTTGAGCTAAAGTGGTAAGTGTTGAAGGCAAATTCGGCTATGGTAGGTGATTAGAGCCGATTTTATTCACTTTGAAGGTGTGCCGAATTGACTTTTGGCATTTTGTGCCTTTTGGCTTTTGTTCTTTTTCTCTCTCGGTAGCTCTCTCTCTTAGGTAATTCTCCTTTTGGTCATTTTTGGTTTAAACGCCTAGGTATTTTTCCTTTTTCTCTAAAAACCGATTTACTTCACTTATCTTTTTCCCAAAATTCCCCCTTTGTGCCGAATCTTCTTGGGTCACTTGATAGTTGAATACCCTCATCCCTCTTTCTCTTAAATCTTTCTTCTCTTCTATTACTCCTTCTTTTTTCATGACCCTTGCCAAATTCACATAGGCCCTAGCCGAATAGGTTTTCTTCTTTTGATCTCTAGCCGAACCTTGATCTTTTTCTTTTCCATCTTTAATCGAATCAACCCCTTCCCTCTTTAACTTAGCCGATTGCTTCTTCATTGGAAAGCCAATTCATATTCTTTAGGGATTTAATTTCTTGTTGGCAAGCGATCCCGTGATTGGTAAGTGAGCTAGATCTTTTTTTGGCTTTTGTTAAATATTTCTAGGTTCTTTTTTATACTCTTAAAAGTCAGTTTTTCCCTATCCTTCCAATGCCATTACTTCCATTAATCTATGGTTTCTCCATTTATTTCGCTAGACTTGGAAGTGCTGGATCTACGTTACCCTTGAGGTTGAAGTGAATTCGATCTACTTATTAGTCGTCGGCTAAGGTAAGTAGCTATGTTTTATCAAGTAGGGCCGAATGTTCTAGTGGCCTATGACTTGCCAAATACAGTTTAGCTATACGTTTTAACAACTCTGTTCTTGATCTAGGCTTGTGTCAACACAGATCTGGCAAGAGTTGGGAATTTTAATATTGTAGAGGGGGAGTAGCAAAGCTCTAGCAATTCAAGGTTTGTGATAGAAGGGTTCGATTCATGTTGTTGAGGAAAAGGGGTTATAGTTTTAAACTAATAACTAACTGAGGATCTCGGATATTGTAGGTTCTTTGCTAAGGGTTTCGTAGTACGCGGCATAAATTAGGTGTGTACAGACACCGCATACACGATAAATCAGCAAAAGCCAAAATCCCAGAATGTTGAAAAGTCGAAAGGCTGGCATCGACAACCACACGAGTGCGCGAATGCTCGTTTGGAGAGATCGATATGATGGCAGAGGCCCCATGAGGGATCTCATGGTCTCAAGTCACTTTCTGGCCAACTGGGCCAAAATGGGCCAAATGGGCCCGTAAGCCCATCGCGGGAGAGAATGATAGATTGGCAAGATTTGATAAGCTGGACAAGCTAACTAAATGGATTATTGTAGATTTGGGCCTAAGGGGCCAAAGGAGAGCATGGGCCCTACTTGGGCTGTGTAGTGGGCTTTTGGGCCCCAATGAATTTGTAACTTTTATGGAATTGACTTGATATGCATTGAATAATTGGGAAGTGTTAATAGGCCAACTTATGTATTTAAGCCACGATAAAATATGACTGATATGCCCTAAAGGCAAAATGGCTAAAATGCCCCTATTAGATTTATGTATGATTTGCATGCCACTTGTATTATGTGATGCATTCATGAGATATTATGTTGCATTGGATGGGTTTATGGAACGGAGGAAGATATGTGAGGGTCGCATGGTTGCTTGACGACCATGGATCCACCAATGGCTTTTAAAGCCCATTATGTGATTGGTAGCTTTGCTGCAATATTGAGTAGTGCTACAATCGGTGCTACTACAAGAGTGTAAGGATGGGTGGGTCGATATTTATATCCCCACAAGAGTGTAAGGTTGGAAGGAAAATGGAGTGCAGGCTTGGATGAGGGGCTTCACAGAATTGCATATGTGATATTGATATGAACTGTGCTAAGGCCCAAAGGCCACCATTTAATGTGATATGGGCTCAAGCCCAACTGAGGCCACTATGGGCTAAGGCCCAAAGGCCACTGATATTGAATAAGGCTTAGGCCCAAATTGTTAATGTATATTATGTTTTTGACGAGGGTCGTACACACTGAGTTTTTGGAAACTCAGTCCCTCCTTTAATATTGCAGGTAACCCTCAATAGGCAGCTTGGCGTAGGGGAGGACTCGGAGGTGGCCACACTGCTTGTCAATTAGTGATTTAGTAGTTTTATCTATTTATTTTATTCTTAATTGTTTTATTAGGTTGTAATAAGGCCTCTTATCTTCGGTTGATTTTATATTTGGGTTTTTATTATTGTTAGAATAACTGTTGGATTTCCAAACTTAAATTGGATTTATAAGTTAAAATAATACCCTGATTTCAACATAAACATCGAAATGACTTTTAAAAGAATGACTGTCCGCTGTAATTAAACATGAAATTTAACAATGGTTTGTGAACTCAGTTTTTCAAATAAATACTCACAACTTTTATCGACTCTCTTGAATTTTCAGTCGAGCATGCTTTTAATGGATTTTGCTTTAAACAAAAGTACTTTCCCAACAAAATTAGTTTTCGAAATAGACTCATGTAGTGCAAACTCTGTCTTAAAACCACCACTGGCAAAGGGTTTCAAAATCTTTCAACATGATCGAATAGTACGAGTCACCATTTCACGTGACACTGCCAGATTCGACCATGACGTCTGGGCTGGGCTTGGGGTGTTACAAATGATGTATAAGTCTTCTTGGATTATGATTAATGATGTGATAAAATATATGGAATTGTTAATTATTAAAGCATATGTATATTACATGTTTAAATGCGGCTATTAAATTTGAAATATGACCATTTAAATGGTTAATCTAATTCATTTAGTTTATTTGCTTAAGTTAGATGAGGCCAATAATGGTGATATTATTTGGATGATAGTTCGGTTAAAGAAGATAATAAATAAATGTGTACATTTGAAAGACTTGGATTTTGACATTGGTTTAAAAATATGTTATAAAGTTTATATATATGTTTTTGATAAAGTTGAATGCTTATAAAAAAATTAATATACTCATTTGATTGATTTGATTATATGTTTTAAGTACATTTATAAATGCTTATAAATGCCATTTTAATAAGTGCTAGGGTTAAAGTCATTCATGCATAATTTATGTAATGAAATTATTCATGAATATTTGTATGTGTGTTTGAAAGGTATATTATACATGACTATTAGTTTTCATTATTATTTAAATATTAATTTAAATTATTTGAATAATGTTTTCAATAGACTGCTTTTATAAAATAAAAACGTGATTATAACATATGTTCATTTTTGAATGTTTGGAAGCTATATCTCATTAGATAATACCTCATAACCCCATTCCGGTGATGGATGCGGGTTAAGGGTGTTACAGCCACAGATAATATTTTTCATTCAACATAATTTCTCATCAATCAAGCAAAACAATCATAAGGTCTATTTATGATCTTCATATGTTGAACTTAGTACTTCCTCTGCACTAATGTAGGTGACATAATCATCAAATCAATAGGTCTTGTATAAGGTTGTAATGGGGCTTGGTTAAAGGTAGGGATTTTATGAGATGAGGCATTTTGGTTTCAAAATCTTAACCTTTAACTTTGTCTTAGATTTCTCAAAGTACAACCTTTTTTTTAAGTGATCTTTTGGAACACCCCCAAACTTATTTTGAACCCATGCTCATACATTTTCTTTGTGGAAACTAAGCAAACTTTTCTTCTCTCATTTTTTTTAAGCATGAGCACATATATCTTTTGAAAATTTCTTTACACTAAGACAACTTTTGCAACGCCCCAAATTTTGGGCCTAGAAGAATTGGGCCTTGGGCTTGGGTGCATTTAAAATTCTTGAGTGTAAGACATCAGCTCAATTTGTAAGTTAGAATTGTTGGGTTAGTGATTTTGGAATGTTAAAGGGTTTTTATGAAGTTCTAGGTTTAAGCTTGGGTATAGGAAAAATCTTGGTTTTGGCCTTAAGGGAACCCTGAGCTTAAGTGGGATAACTTATAAATAAAAGGGGCTAAAATAAGACACAAAAGGAGATGTGGTCTAGTGGTACAGAAGTGACGCTATAGGGGAACCAAGAGGTCCAAGGTTCAAGTCTTGGCTCTTACAATTTATTTTGGTTTCTCTTTTAAATAAATCTGAAAGCAAGTAGGTGGGCTTTAAAGTTAAATGTGTTAGACTTATGACACAAAGGAGCTTGTGTCCTAGTGATGGTGGCGTGGCATGGCTATCAAGAGGACTTTGGTTCGAATCCCTTTGCATGTAAAGGTTGGTTATTTTGCTAATGAGTTGGTTTTGGAAGATTGATGGAGAATCCCACATCGGGAAGCTAACATGAGAATAGGTGTAACACCCCAATTTTCGAAATTTTTCGGGTTTTTGCGATTTTAGTGAAATCTTGAAATTTGTTTGATAGATTATGAAATTTATGTTCTAAGTATGATAGTGGGCCTTTAGAAGGACCAAGTCTAAGTTAAAACCTGGTAGAATTTTTGAATTTTGGACTTAAGAGAAGGGGACTTGGTTAAGTGGGCTTTTAAGAAAAAGTGAGGGAATTAAGACACAAGAGAGCCCTTGGTAAAGTGGCAATGTGGCGCCACCTAGTTCCTCAAAAAAATGGCGTGTGTGGGTGTGTGCAAGGGCCAGAGTTCAAGTCTCAAGGTAAGCATTGTGTGTGTTTTAATTTTTGTGCATGTGCCAGTCATGTGATGGAGGTTATGTGAAACTCTGATGGAAGAGTTTGAAATGTTCATGAGATGGAATCAGGTAGGATAAGGGAGAGAGATTTTAGGAATTTTGTATGGAAGCTAGTGGTGGCCGATTGTAGGGGTCTTAGGAGGTAAATTCGGCATTTGGGTTTGGTGGTTGCAATTTCGACAAGTGGAGTTAGGGTGTGCCGATTGTTTTGAGTAGACTTTTGGGATAACTCTGAATTCTTTTCTCTTTGCGGAATTGATGTAGTGTCTGCTAAGGTTTCATTGCTTTCCCTTTGTGTTTTCTCCCTTGGTTCCAAAAAGCCGAAAACACAGCTTTTGTTTCTTCCTATGCCGATTTGCCATAACAAAATCTTCTCTTCTCCTCTCTTCTTCAATCTTCATTCTTTTCTATTCTCACCGAAAGCAGAATCCACTCTGTCCTTTTCTATTTTCATTTCAAGCCTCATAGCCGATTTCATAATAGCCTAAAAATAAAGATAGTATGCCGAATTCATCTTAACCAAAACTCCTTCCCCTTTTACAATTTCTTTCAAAGAGCCGAACCTTAAATCCCCTCATCTCATAGTCAATTACCTCTTTGATTGACATCCTCTCTTCTATTCTTTCAAATCTTTCAAGAAACCAAATCACAAATCTCCTATCCCTTTCTTCGCTGATAGTTCTGTCACCTTGTGAACTCTTCTCATCTATTCTTCTCTAAAGCCGAAATAAACATTCTAGGATAGATCCAAAAGCCGAAATAGTTAGTTTGTTCTCTGCTTAGGTCTTGAGACTAGATCTGCATTAGATTTGAGATAGAAAAAGGGTTGGAAGCATTCTGGATTAGTGGATCTTTGGTAAGAACTCAGATCTCTTCTTACCATTCGTTATTTGGGGATTTAAGAAAAGCCGAAAACCCCTATATGCATATGGTAGCTGTCGACTAAGACTAAAGGATGTATTTTTTTATCGGTTTGTTTCGTGCTAGTGAGGACTAAGGGCTACCGATAGAGGGCTTGGATCATTGGAACGACTAGATCTAGATCTAGTCACTGTTCTCGGCAAAAGGTAAGTATTCAAGTGATTTATGGGTGATTGCCGATTGTATATGGATTAAGGTAATGATAATTTCGGTTAGATGATAGATTAACAATATGGTTTCAAACTATTGTAGGAAAAATCGTGTGGGAGATCTCGTTAACGTCCGTCGCAAATCAGGTGTGTAAATGAAAACCCTTTAGTAGACAAAATCGGCAAAAGCTGAAATGCCGAAATGCCGAAATGCTAAAATTTTGGCATTTAGTGGGCTTACGAGCGTGCGAGCGCTCGTGGGTTGGTTGGAAGTGGTAAGATTCTGTAACTGAAATTGGTAAAGTTGGTGAGTGCGCGATTTCGTGCATCTTGGTAAATTTAGGCCTTGATGGGCTAAATTTGGGCCCAATGGGCTTTCGAGCCCATATGGGTGAAAATGCGTGGTAAGTGTATTCAGGTATACTGTAAGTTAAAACGGTTAGACATTCATAAAATTTGGGCTAAACGGGCTAAAATAGCTAATTGGCACTGTAGGGCCCATTAGGGGTTTTAGGGCCCAATAACTTTAAACTGCTAGAATGGGCTAATTAAGTTACTAAGACGAAAATGAGACTGTTAATGACTGAAACATGCATAAAACCCTAAAAACTAGTATAATTACTGAAATACCCATTAAGGGTGAGGAATTACTATATTACCCCTAGGTGCAAAATGACCGTTATACCCCTAGGGCTAAATTTGACTGAAATGCATGCTTTACTGTTTCTGCTCACTGTATGCCATGACATGAATATCTGTTGCATGGGACTGGGTTTATTGATGGATGAAGTGCAAGTGCCATTGCCACGTTTACTGAAAGGGGCTTTGCCTCGTATTACTGAAAGGGGTTTTGCCTTATTATTCTGTTAGTGGCTTGGCCACGTTAGCTGAGCAGCTATGCTGCAACTGTAGAGTGTAGGACTGGATGGGTTGAGTTATTACCCACATGGTTTGTAGGGCTGGTACGGGTGGAGTGTAGCGGATGGACATAGGATGGGCTTTGCATATATGTATTATTCTGTTCTGTTACTGTAATAGGCCTATGGGCCGCACTGTTTACTGAATAGGGCTTCGGCCCAGTGGAACTGTATCTGAATAGGGCTACGGCCCAGTAACTAAATACTGAATAGGGTTTCGGCCCAGTTATAACTGAGACTGGATAGGGCTTAGTCCTAGTAGGCTTGAGCTTATTTGGGCTCCGGATGGACTTTCTTTACACACTGAGTTTCCAAACTCACCCCTTTTCTTCCATCCATGCAGGTGAGCCCTAGACTGGTGGACTTGGAGCTTGGAGGGATTCAGAGTGGCCACGTAGACTGCATTGTTGGTTTTTAATTAAGTTATTTATTTTCTTATTTATTTTTAATTGTTTTTATTCTAGTTTTGGGTTTGTAATAAGGCTGCTTTAATTATTTTAATTCAAGTTTTCAATTATTTATTTATACTTACTTTAAATGATTTGAATAAGGCTGCGCGAGTTTTCTTAAAATTAATCAACATTTTCAAAATAAATCACACGTATCAAACGAGTAACAAAAGTTAATCCAAGATCTTATAATAAGAAATCCCCTAAAATTTTGTAGTGAATAGGACGTTTACAATTAAACCTAGATTTTTTCTTTAAACTTTAATAATGATTTTGCAAAACTCACCCTAATCATAATAACTAGGAAACATGATTAGTCCGTTGTTGATGTGACACACCAAACTTGGTGTAACATCTGGGTCAGGTTTGGGGTGTTACATTTGTGGTATCAGAGCCCGGATGCAACAACTCGGCTGTGGAGCGAGTCCAAAGAGTTTTCGAAAAATTTTAAATCAAGGCCCAATAAGGGTATTTTGAAAATGGTTTTGGAAAATTCTTAAGGAAAACCTTTTTCAACCTCGTTTTCTTCAAGGAATACATGTTTTAAGGGTTATTCTCAAAAGTTAAAGTTTTATGGGCTTTCTAAAATCTGGTTTCTGAGGAGTGGCACACTGAATCTCCGGCACCAAGTTTGTAAGTGTTTTTCTCTTATACTATACTGTACTGAAACATTACAATAGATAGAGCTAAGACCCTATTATGATACTGTAGATAAGATAGTACTAAAAACTGTAAGACTGAGATTGTAGGGAAACTAAGCCCTAGAAGACTGAGACTGTAGCTAGGCTACGATTTCGCAAAAATAAACTCTGAAACTCTATCTGTACATAAAACATTTTGTAATAAACAACTAAAACATTAAACTAATGTCATAAAATTCGTAATCAGATAAGACGATATGAGTACGAGGGTTACTCATGGACGAGGCCGTGAACGTGACCGAGGTAGTGTGCAAGCTGGGTCTTTATCTTCCGGACATATGCCAGCTGAGGAAGGACGAGCGCCGCCAGCGACTGAGACTGGATCATATGATCGGGCTACAGGGGACGATGCTCTGTCCCAGGCAATGTTAAGGGTTTTAGAGTGACCAGCACTGGGATTGTAAATAGGGGATCTATTTCTAAATGACTCTAGGCAAACGAAGTGGAGGTTTTCAGGGGCATATCTGGAGTAGCCCCAAATATGGCTGAGTATTGGCTGGAAGCTGCGGAACAAATTATGGACGACCTGGATTGCTCGATGGAGCAAAAGCTAAAAGGAATGGTGTCTCTACTACGAGACGAGGCATATCAGTGGTGGATCACTGTGAAGGAGAGTACCCCAGCTGAGCGGGTAACCTGAGAACTGTTTAAGACGGCTTTCAAGAGAAAGTACATCAGAGCAAGCTATGTGGATGTGCGTAGGAAAGAATTTCTGAACCTGACCCAGGGTAATAAGTCCGTTGCTGAGTATGAGGCGAAGTTTCTGAGGTTGAGCCGGCATGCTAGTGGCATAGTTGCTACTGAGTATGAGCATAGCGTTCGTTTTGAGGATGGCCTCAGGGATGAGCTTAGGGTGCTGATAGCTCCGTAGAGGGAGCGTGACTTTGCTGCATTGGTGGAAAAGGCTAAGATAGCCGAGCAGGTGAAGTGAACTGAATGGCAGAACCGTGATAAGGACCAAAATTGATTCAGGAGGGATTCTAGACCCTCTGGTGCCGTAAACTGAAATGCCAAGAGAGCTAGAGTGGAGGAACCGGTCTGAGCAGTTCCGGTGAATACAGTTAGACCACAAGCTTGTGGGGACTATGGTAGAGTGCATTTGGGAGAATGCTAGAAGCATACTGGGGCATGTCTCCGGTGTGGGTCCAAGGAATATAGGATCAAGGACTGTCCTCAGAGGCCAGCTCAGATTCAAGCTACTAAACAGAAGGTTGCTCAACCAGAGCAAGGTGGACCGCAACCATCGAGAGGTCGTGGTCAAGGTAGAGGCGGAAATGGAAATGGTCGTGGACAGGGAGCACCGGGCAGGGGTGCTGGAAATACTGAGGCTCATCAGCCAGCACTGGTGTATGCTGTTTGACGCTAAGAGGAAGGTGACGCACCTAACATCATAATTGGTATGTTTTTTTCTCTAGCATGCCATACACTGCTTTGATTGAAGTGGGTTCAACTCATTCGTATGTTGCATGTGATATATCTGGGTCGCTAGGTGTGCACTCTGAGGAAACTATGAGTAGGGTAACTGTAATAAGTCCACTGGATCACTCGGTTAAGGTAGACAAACTCTTTAGGGAGGTGCCTTTAGAGACTCAAGGTAGGATTTTTGCTGGAGACTTAATAGAGTTACCATTCGGAGAGTTCGATCTTATTTTGGGGATGGACTGGCTTACTAAGCATAAGGTGACTCTAGATTGTGCAGCCAAGAGGATGGTGTTATGGACTACCAAGGATGAGGAGGTAATGGTTATTGGGGAGCGAAGGGACTACTTGTCCAATGTTGTTTCGGCATTAAAGGCTGAGAAGCTAATTCGCAAGGGTTGCGAAGCATACTTGGCTTTTATAAGTCAGACAGAGACTGAGGGTGTGACTGTGGAGACAGTTAGAAATGTTAAGGAATTTCAAGATGTCTTTCCTGAGGAGCTTCCTGGATTACCTTCGAACTGAGAAGTCGAATTTGGAATTCACTTGTTGCCTGGAACGGCTCCAGTATCTATCACGCCCTATAGGATGGCACCGAAGGAGTTAGTAGAATTGAAAGCACAAATCCAAGAATTGTTAGATAGAGGTTTCATTAGACTGAGTGTGTCTCCATGGGGAGCACCAGTACTGTTCGTGAAGAAGATAGATGGGATGATGCATATGTGCATCGATTATCGCCAGTTGAACAAACTGACGATAAAGAACAAGTATCCTCTACCAAGAATCGACGATCTATTTGACCAGCTTAGAGGAGCTTTGGTATTTTCCAAGATTAATCTTCGATCTAGATACCATCAGTTAAGGGTAAAAGAGGTGGATATTCATAAGACAGTATTCAGAATTCCAGTCATTACGAGTTTCAGATTATGCCATTTGGACTGACGAATGTACCTGTAGCATTCATGGATCTGATGAATCGAGTATTCCAACCGTACTTGGATCCATTCGTAGTTGTTTTTATCGATGATATTCTGGTATATTCAGAAATTGAGGAGAGGCATGATGAGCATCTCCGTGTAGTTCTGCAAGTACTAAGAGAGAAGCAGCTCTATGCAAAATTCAGTAAGTGTGAATTTTGGTTGCAAGAAGTGACATTTCTGGGTCACGTTGTTTGTGCTGAGGGGATTAGGGTGGATCCTCAGAAAATTGAGGCAGTTCTAGAATGGAAGCCATCGAGGTCAGTATCGAAAGTTTGGAGTTTTCTGGGTTTGGCAGGGTGTTACAAAAGATTTGTAGAAGGATTCTCTCTGATTGCTGCACCGTTGACGAAATTGCTGAGGAAAGGAGTACCATTTGTATAGACTAAGAAACAGCAAAAAGCTTTTGATAAATTGAAGAAGGTATTGACTGCGGCCCCAGTTTTGATTCAGTTGGAGTCTAGCACGGATTTCACCATGTACAGTGATGCATCGCATGTGGGACTAGGTTGTGGACTGATGCAAGAGGGTAAGGTGGTCGCCTATGCTTCGCGACAGCTTAAGCCTCACGAAGCAAATTACCCTACGCATGATCTAGAGTTGGCAGCGGTGATCTTCGCGTTAAAAATCTGGAGACACTATCTGTATAGGGAAAAGTGTATTATATACACAAATCATAAGAGTCTCAAGTATTTGTTGACTCAGAAGGAGTTGAATCTTAGGCAACGAAGATGGATAGAGTTGCTTAAGGATTACAACTGTTTGATTGAGTATCACCCAGGCAAGGCAAATGTGGTGGCTGATGCACTGAGCCGAAGTGCTGTAGTTGAGTTGAGAGTGATGTTTGCTCGTTTGAGTCTATATGACGATGGAAGCTTGTTAGCAGAGTTACAAGTGAGACCAATTTGGACTGAGCAGATTAAAGAGAAGCAGTTAAAGGATGAGTCATTAGTTCCTCGGTCTCAACAAGCTGAGAATGAGGAGAACTCAGATTTTGGATTGAATAATGATGGAGTTCTGTGCTTTCGTGGAAGAGTTTGTATTCCGAAGGACTCTGACTTGAGGCAGTTAGTTCTGAAAGAGGCTCATGGTGGACCTTGTGCCATGCATCCTGGAGGGAATAAGCTATATCAAGACTTGAGAGAGTTGTACTGGTGGCCTAGACTTAAGCGTGAGGTAACCGAATTTGTGGGGAAATGTCTGACATGCTAGCAAGTAAAGGCTGAACATCAACTGCCTTCTGGACTGTTGCAGGCAGTGAAGATTCCACTATGGAAGTGGGAGAGGATAACCATGGATTTTGTGAGTGGGCTACCATTGACACCCTCCAAGAGAGACTCTGTATGGGTAATTATGGATAGGTTAACGAAATCTGCTCATTTCATACCTGCCTAAATCGACTACTCACTTCAGAAGTTGGCCAAGTTATATGTGGCAGAGATAGTGCGATTGCATGGGGTGCCAGTTTTGATTATTTCTGATCGGGATCCTAGGCCTACATATCGATTCTGGCAGAAGTTGCATGAGGCGTTGGGTAAGCGATTGGATTTCAGCACTGCTTTTCACCCTCAGATAGATGGCCAGTCAGAAAGGGTTATTCAAGTTCTGGAAGACATGCTAAGGGGTTGTGTTATCGACTTTCGAGGTAGTTGGGAGGACTACTTGCCATTGGCGAAATTTGCTTATAACAACAGCAATCAGGCAAGTATCTAGATGGCTCCATATGAGGCACTATATGGGCGAAAGTGTCGTACACCTATGTGTTGGATAGAGTTGGGAGAACGACAGGTTCTTGGACCTGAGCTAGTGGCAGATACTGAAAATAAGGTCAAGTTGATCGAGGATCGGTTAAGGGAGGCATCTGATAGATAGAAATTGTATGCTGACTTGAAGCGTAAGGAGATTGAATTCTCAGTAGGGGATATGGTTTTCTTAAAGGTCTCGCCTTGGAAGAAGATCTTGAGGTTTGGTAAGAAGGGCAAGTTGAGTCCACAGTTTATAGGGCCTTATTGGGTTCTCAAACTGGTAGGGCCAGTAGCTTATCAGCTGGAGTTACCGCCAGAGCTGGACCGTATTCATGACGTCTTTCACGTGTCCATGCTAAGACGGTATCAATCGGATCCTTCGCATGTTGTACCAGTGGAGGAGATTGAGGTAGAGACTGATTTGACTTTTGAAGAGGAGCTTGTGCGAATACTGGATCGAGAGGTCAAAGTGTTGAGAAGGAAGTCAGTTCCATTGGTAAAAGTGCTTTGGCGCAATCATGGCAGAGAAGGGGCTACTTGGGAGCCAGAAGAGGCGATGCGGCAACAATACCCTCACCTGTTTGGATCAGGTAAATTTCGAGGCTGAAATTTCTTTAAGGGGGTAGAGTTGTAATGCCCCAATTTTTAGGATTTTTCAGGTTTTTGCGATTTTGGTGAAATCTTGAAATTTGTTTGATAGATTATGAAATTTATGTTCTAAGTATGATAGTGGGCCTTTAGAAGGCCCAAGTCTAAGTTAAAACCCGGTAGAATTTTTGAATTTTAGACTTAAGAGAAGGGGACTTGGTTATGTGGGCTTTTAAGAAAAAGTGAGGGAATTATGACACAAGAGAGCCCTTAGTAAAGTGGCAATGTGGCGCCACTTAGTTCCTAAAAACGTGGAATGTGTGGGTGTATGCAAGGGCCAGAGTTCAAGTCTCAAGGTAAGCATTTTGTGTGTTTTAATTTTTGTACATGCGCCAGTCATGTGATGGAGGTTAAGTGAAACTCTAATGGAAGAGTTTGAAATGTTCATGAGATGGAATCATGTAGGATAAAGGAGAGAGATTTTAGGAATTTTGCATGGAAGCTGGTGGTGGCTGATTGTAGGGGTCTTAGGAGGCAAATTTGGCATTTGGGTTTGGTGGTCGCAATTTCGGCAAGTGGAGCTAGGGTGTGCCGATTGTTTTGAGTAGACTTTCGGGATAATTCTAACTTCTTTTCTCTTTGCCAAATTGGTGTAGTGTCTGCTAGGGTTTCATTGCCTTCTCTTTTCGTTTTCTCCCTTGGTTCCAAAAAGTAGAAAATGCAGTTTTTGTTTCTTCCTGTGCCGATTTGCCATAACAAAATCTTCTCTTCTCCTCTCTTCTGCAATCTTCATTCTTTTCTATTCTCACCGAAAGCTGAATCTACTCTGTCCTTTTCTATTTTCTTTTCAAGCCTCATAGCCAATTTCATAATAGCCTAAACCTAAAGATAGTGTGCCGAATTCATCTTAACCAAAACTCCTTCCCCCTTTACGATTTCTTTCAAAGAGCTGAACCTTAAATCACCTCATCTCATGGCCAATTACCTCTTTGATTGACATCATCTCTTCCCTTCTTTCAAATCTTTCAAGAAACCGAATCACAAATCTCCTACCCCTCTTGTCATCTATTCTTCTCTAAAGCCGAAATAGACATTCTAGGCTAAATCCAAAAGTCGAAATAGTTAGATTCGTTCTCTGCTCATGTCTTGAGACTAGATCTGCTTCAGATCTGAGATAGAAAAAGGGTTGGAAGCATTCTGGTTTAGTGGATCTTTGTTAAGTACTCAGATCTCTTCTTACCATTTGTTATTTCAGGATTTAAGAAAAGCCGAAAACCCCTATATGCATAAGGTGACTGTCGACTAAGACTAAAGGATGTATTGGTTTGTTTATCGGTTTGTTTCGTGCTAGTGAGGACTAAGGGCTATCGATAGAGGGCTTAGATCATTAGAACGACCAGATCTAGATCTAGTCACTGTTCTCGGCAAAAGGTAAGTATTCAAGTGATTTATGGGTGATTGCCGATTGTATATGGATTAAGGTAATGATTATTTCAGTTATATGATAGATTAACAACATGGTTTCAAACGATTGTAGGAAAAATTGCGTGGGAGATCTCATTAACGTCCGTTGCAAATCAGGTGTGTAAACGAACACCCTCTAGTAGACTAAATCGGTAAAAGCCGAAAAGCCGAAATGCCAAAATTCTAACATTTCGTGGGCTTGCGAGTGTGCGAGCGGTCGTAGGCTGGTTGGAAGCGGTAAGATTCTGTAACCGAAATTGATAAAGTTGGTGAGTGCGCGATTTCGTGCATCTCGGTAAATTTGGGCCTCGATGGGCTAAATTTGGGCCCAATGGGCTTTTGGGCCCATATGGGAGAAAATGCGTGGTAAGTGTATTCGGGTATACTGTAAGTTAAAACAGTTAGACATTCATAAAATTTGGGCTAAACGGGCTAAAATAGCTAATTGGCACTGTAGGGCCCATTAGGGGTTTTAGGGCCCAATAACTTTAAACTGCTAGAATGGGCTAATTAAGTTACTAAGACGAAAATGAGACTGTTAATGACTGAAACATGCATAAAACCCTAAAAACTGGTATAATTACTGAAATACCCATTAAGGGTGAGGAATTACTATATTACCCCTAGGTGCAAAATGACCGTTATACCCCTAGGGCTAAATTTGACTAAAATGCATGCTTTATTGTTTCTGTTCACTGTATGCCATGACATGATTATCTGTTGCATGGGACTGGATTTATTGATGGAGGAAGTGCAAGTGGCATTGCCACGTTTACTGAAAGGGGCTTTGCCTCGTATTACTGAAAGGGGCTTTGCCTCGTTATTCTGTTAGTGGCTTGGCCACGTTATCTGAGTAGCTATGCTGCAACTGTGGAGTGAAGGGCTGGGTGGGTTGTGTTATTCCTCACATGGTGTGTAGGGCTGGTACGGGTGGAGTGTAGCGGATGGACATAGGATGGGCTTTGCATACATGCATTATTCTGTTCTATTACTGTAATGGGCCTATGGGCCGTACTGTTTACTGAATAGGGCTTCGGCCCAGTGGAACTATATCTGAATAGGGCTACAGCCCAGTAACTGAATACTGAATAGGGTTTCGACCCAGTTATGACTGAGACTGATAGGGTTTAGGCCCAGTAGGCTTGAGCTAATTTCGGCTCCGGATGGGCTTTCTTTACACACTGAGTTTCCAAACTCAACCCTTTTCTTCCATCCATGCAGGTGAGCCCTAGGCTGGTGGACTTGGAGCTGGTAGGGATTCAGAGTGGCCACATAGACTACATTGCTGGTTTTTAATTAAGTTATTTATTTTCTTATTTATTTTTAATTATTTTTATTCTGGTTTTGGGTTTGTAATAAGGCTGCTTTAATTATTTTAATTTGGGTTTTCAATTATTTATTTATACTATACTTTAAATGATTTGAATAAGGCTGCGCGAGTTTTCTTAAAATTAATCAACGTTTTCAAAATAAATCACACGTATCAAACGAGTAACAAAAGTTAATCCAAGCTCTTATAATAAGAAATCCCCTAGAATTTGGTAGTGGATAGGACGTTCACAATTAAACCTGGATTTTTTCTTTAAACTTTAATAATGATTTTGCAAAACTCACCCTAATCATAATAACTAGGAAACATTATTAGTCCATTGTTGATGTGACACACCAGACTTGGCCGTAATGTCTGGGCTGGGTTTAGGGTGTTACAATAGGCGAGAAGCTGGCTTTAAATAGAGCAAACCATGAGGAAAGTAAGCATACCTTTCTTGGCTTATCCCCTTTCGCGTTGTGGCGTGTTCGTTTGGGTTAGGCGTTGGATCATTCGTTGATCTGTATGCCGTTGGGTCATGGTGGTGGTGACCGTAGTTGATCGACACCCCCTGGGGAGTGCGATTATTGTTGGCTACTGGGCATAACAACGTTCAGAGCGCGGATTAACTTCAGATACCTATCAGGTGTGTATTTCACACTACTATAGCTATAGAACGGTAAATGCCGGAATGCCAAAATGCCTGTCGCACGGCAATGGTAGCCACATGAGTGTACGAATGCACGCACGGGAGCTTTGACGTGATAGTTGAGACCATCATGAGTATTCTCGTGGGTTTAGGCTGCTTTGGGCCACGATGGGTCGGAATGGGCCATGTGGGCCTAATGGGCTCGTGGGCCGAATCGGTCAAATTGTATGATTGTGTAGTAAATGTTGGACTGGACTATGTGAATCTAATATCTGGGGCTAGATTTGGGCAAAAAGGGCCACACGAGTGTGTGGGCCCACTTGGGCCAAGAACGGGCCTTAGGCCCATTCGCAACGTTATCTCTATTTAGAATACTTTAGTCGCTCGAGGCGACTGTAGACCCTTGATTTATGAAATTACCGAAATACCCCTAGTTTGCAAAATTACCTAGTTTGCGAAATTACCGAAATACCCCTGGTTTGCAAAATTATCAAAATACCCCTAGTTTACAAAATTACGAAAATACCCCTGGTTTACAAAATTGCCAACATACCCCCGATTTGCAAAATTACAGAAATACCCTCAATTTACTAAATTATCAAAATACCCCTGGTTTACCAAATTACTAAAATACAATCGTTTTACAAAATTATAGAAATACCCCCAATTTACAAAAATTATAGAAATACCCCCGATTTGCAAAATTACCAAAATACCCCCGGATTGTAAAATTACTAAAATACCCTCGAACTACAAAATTACAAAAATACCCCTGGATTGCAAAACTACTGAAATAGCATCGAACTATAAAATTACTAAAATACATCTGGATTGCAAAATTACTAAATTACCCTCGATTTGTAAAATTACCAAAATACCCTCTATTTGTAAAATTACCAAAGTACCCCTGTAGGGTAGGATTACCGTAATACCCCTGTAGGGTAGGATTACTGTAATACCCCTGTAGGGTAGAATGACCGTTTTGCCCTTAAGGTGTAAAATGACTGTTTTGCCCCTCGTGGGTAAAAGATTGACTCGTTGTAACACCCCAAACCCGGCCCAAACGTTATAGCCGAATCTGGCGTGTCACATTGAAGTGTTTTTCGAAAACCAAGTTTTCTTTGAAAACCCTTCTTGTTTAAAAATTTGTGTAAAACTTCAGTTTTGCATTTGATCAATTCCCAATGTGGTTTATTAAAAACTATTCTCCTATAAAACGTTATTACCCTTTTAAACCCTATTTGTAGCGAAAGCTTTATTTAAAAGAAACCAATTTACAAAAACGAGATGTTTTAAGAAAAACAGTTAACATTTTAGAAAATCGTGATTTACCTCTAACAGATATAAATCAAAGTAAATAAAAAAAACCCAAAGTTAAAATTTAGAAATTATAAAGGCCTTATTACAACTCAAAACCAAATTAAATTACTCATGAATAATTTGATAGAAATACAGAAGCAGATGTGTAGCCTTCTCCGAGTCCCTGCAGCTCTGATCCGTCTAAGGCCGGGAATTACCTGAAAGGTTAATAAATAGGGTGAGTTTGCGAAAACTCAGTGTGTAATCCCCTTATTAGAGTAACAGTCAGGAAACAGAAACAGAAACAGAATCAATCTGGGCTGAAGCCCTTTAATAAAATCAGGTGGGCCGAAGCCCTATTCAATATAGATGGCCTTTGGGCCTTAGCCCATAGTGGCCTTAGTTGGGCCTGAGCCCATATCACATCAATATCATATGTATGCAATGCTCCCATCCCAATCAAACCCTGCACTCCATTTTCTATTCCAACCCTACACTCCTATGGGGATATAAATATCAACCCACCCATCCCTACACTCTAATGGTAGCACCGGTTGCGGCACTAACTCAATCGTTGCAGTAGAGCTACTAATCATATAATAAGCATAAAAGTCTCTAGTAGCAGTATTATATTTGGCACAAAGCTATAGGTAACTGTAGTAGGATTGGCACATAGCCATCAATTAGGGTAATATAACCGGCACGCCTATAATATCGGTACAAAGCCTTCGGTATTGGCACAAAGCCCATAATTACGGCATGAAACCCATATTAATGGCATACAGCCCTTGGTAACATTATTGGTGCAGCATAGCTTCTCGGTGGCTAAAAAGCCTACGGTGGCTATAAAGCCTTTGGTGGCTAAAAAGTCTTCGTTGGATCCACGGTTGTCAAGCGACTATGCGGTCCTCATCTAACACTTCCTCCAATATAATCCCAGCCCATATGCAATATGACATGTATGCAATGCCCATAAATATATAAATCACAAGGCATGCTTCACAACGGCAGTCAAATCATAGCATAAAAATAAATACTTACCCTTGAGGGTTTAATCGCAAATTTACCCTGCAGGGGTATTTCGGTAATTTTGCAAACTAAGGGTCTTTCTGTAATTTTATAGATGAAGAGTATCTCAGAAATTCTGCACTATAGGGGTATTTTAGTAATTCTACCCTACAAGGGAATTTCGGTAATTTTACAATTCAGGGGTATTTGGGTGATTTTACAAATTAAGGGTTTTTCTGTAATTTAATAAGTCAAGGTTATCTCAGTAATGTTGCCCTACAGGGGTACTTCAGTAGTTCTACCCTACAGGGGTATTTTAGTAATTCTTAACACTATGCGTCTAATTACGTACCTTGGCCCGTCAACAAGTCCTCGTTGGTTAAAGTGAACAGATACTATGCACCAGGTAGGATTCCAGAGAAGAGGAGATGAGTCATTAAGACCGCTTAAGTACCAAGCTCTCCCTAGATCCAATCCTAGACATGCATAAACTCATTGCCACACTTTAACCTCATGACTTGTCCACAGTTACACTTACTTGATTAATTAAATGTCTGCTTAAACAATTATTAGATACTAGCCTAAAAGTCCACTACAAAATCCTAACTAGTCTACATACATTCATATAGCCCATCAGGCCCATTCACATTTATATGACCCATCAGGCCCATTCATATTTATACGGCCCATCAGGCCCAAATCTATTCCAAGCCATACAACCCACTTAATCAGCTTGTCATTTATTAACAATCTACCAATTTTTACTTATCTGGACCCACGAGCCTGTCGGGCCCATTTGGCTGATTCTGGCCTATCAAACAAGGGTTAGAAGTACACACCTGATAGGAATCTGAAGTTTATCCACGCTTCGAACACTACTATGCCCAGAAGCCTACAGTAATCGCACCCTTGACTCTCAAGGAGTGTGTTGATCAACTTCGATCACCACCACTGTGACCCAACAGCATACAGATCAACGAATGATCCAATGCCTAACCCAACAAATACGCCACAAACTGAAAGGGATAAGCCAAGAAAAGTATGCCTACTCTCCTCATGGTTTGCTCTATTTAAAGCCAGCTCCTCACCTATTCCCATGTTAGCTTCTCAATATGGGATTCTCTATCAATCCCCCAAAATTTAAGCATTAGCAAAATAATCAACCTTTTTGTGCAAAGAGATTTGAAACATAGTCCTCTCGATAACCATGTCACACCACCACCATTAGGACACAAGCTCCTTTGTGTCATAAGTCCAACACATTTAACTTTAAAGCCCGCCTACTCACTTCCAAATTTATTTAAAAGGGAAACCAAAATAAATTGCAAGAGCCATGACTTGAACCTTGGACCACCTTGCTTCCTTTATGGCGTCACTTCCTTGTCCCCTAGGTGGCGCCACTTTGCCACTACACCACACTCCTTTTTGTGTCATGCTTTCACCAAAAGTATTTTTGAAGCCTACCCACTAACGTCAAGGCTCCTATAAGAGAAAAACATAAATTTTTGCTCAGGCCTAGGTTTGAACCCAGGACTTCTCCAACACTCCCAAACCTCTTAGCCATCACACCAACACGCCATTCAGTGAATATGGGCCCGGGGCCCATTACGCAACCCAAGTGGGGCCCACGTGCTCGCATGGCCTGCTAAGCCAGATTTGCCCATAGCCACGTGTACGACACAGTCGGTCCACTAATTCCTGTAAGTCTAAAGACAATGACCCGTGTGGGCCCACAAGTCTATTGGGCCCACGTGGCCCATTCTTCCAGGCCCAATTTCAGGGTGTTACACTCATGCTATGTTTTGACCAATTGACGGTAACTGAATGGCTATGATTAGAGTGATGTGACTGTGATTGTTTGTCTGGTTATGAGCATGACATTCTGCATACATTACATGTTGCATGGGTTGGGATATTATATGGAGGAAGTTCTGATCTGTTAGGGTCGCACGGGTTGCCCGAGACGACTGTGGACCCATTGAAGGCTTAAGAGCTGTACTAATTTCATAAGGTTGCACGGGTCACTTGAGACGACTGTGGACCCACCAAAGGCTTAAGAGCCGCACTGATTTCATAAGGTCACACGGGTTGCCCAAGACGATTGTGGACCGATCGACGGCTGAGTGCCGATCATGTTACCGAGGGCTGTGTGCAATTATTATGGGCTTCATGCTATTATTGTGGGCTTTGTGCCATTACCAAAAGCTTTGTGCCGATATCATAGGCTTTGTGCCGATTATAGACCCGTTAGGGATAACTTTGTGCCACGCATATTACTATGGCTCTATGCCATTCTGTTTATGGCTTTTGGCCATTTTGATTTCTTGCAGCCTTGCTATGAAGCTAATAGTGCTACATCAGTACTACACTGTGGAGTGTAGGGATGGGTGGGTTGATTATATCCCCACAGACTGTGCAGGGTTGGACGGTGTGGTGTGCTGGTTGGATGGGTTTGTATGCATCATGCATCATTCATTTATGCTCTGTCTCTGATATGGGCTAGGCCTAGTTGATTCTAATAGGGGCTAGGCCTAAATGGTTTTGTTATGGGCTGAGACCTAAATGGTTTGTATTAGGCTTTAGCCCACTTATGCTCTGAGCTTAACTGTACTGTTTCTGTTAAAGGGCTCTGGCCCAAACTATTTTTATATCTGTTTTTGTTTACTGATATTTCTTTAGGAAGGGGATTACACACTGAGTTTCATAAACTCACCCCCTTTATTAACTGTGCAGGTAATCCCTAGCTTTAAAAGGATCGGTGCTGCGAGGGACTTAGAGAAGGCCACACACTATTAATATTTTTAGTTTTGATTATTTACATTCGAGCATTTTGATTTGGGTTGTAATAAGGCCCTAATAATTTCTAGATTTTAAATTTGGAATTTTATTTATTATTTTAAATTTGCCAGGAGTAGAACTCAGGTTTTCCAAAACAACAACTATTTTTTCAAGATATCATGTTTTCGCAACAAATAAGGATTTAAAAGTGATAACATTTTACAAGAGGACATCTTTTAATAGATCACGTTTTGAAAATAAACAAACACAAGTTTTAAATAAGAAGGGTTTCAATAAAAACATGGTTTTTGAAAAACACTTCAATGTGACATGCTAGATTCGATCGTAACGTCCAGGCCGGTTTGGGGTGTTACAAGTTTAGTTAAGATAGGTGCACAAAATTAGGATAACTTCAAAAGTTGGAAATGTGGCTTATAAAGTAGGTTCATTGCAATAAACAGGCCTTTAAGCTCAAAATTATAGTTTTAAGGGCTTAATATCATAAGGTTGGCTTGAATAGGCTCAAACGATCCAAAGAAATAGTGCCTATATCATTTTAGATTTTTATGTCTCCTAGGATTTCGCCTCAAGAAAGTTACTAAGTCAATTCTAAAGATATAAACCTTCATGCATGTCTACTCTAAAAAGAAACTAAGTTTTCATGGCAAACATTACCTAAGGCTAAGATCATCCATACATTCCTTTATTCATGATAACACACAATCAATCAAATATAATCAACATTCATGCTTGCATACAAACTATCTCATTAAAAAAAAATCTCTAAACATTCATTTATTAAAACATACCTATGAAAGAAATGATTAAAACATACTTGAAAAAAAATTTGAGCAATTTATTTGCCTTACCCCCTTTAAAAAGAAGCAATGTCCTCATTGCAAGAGCAAAGCAGTGAATGAAAACTGAACACCAGGTAGGGTTGTAAAGAAAGGAGGTGAGTCATTAAAACTGCTTAAATACCAAGTCCTTCCTCATAACCTAATCCTAAACATGTTCATTCCCATTACCACACCAATTATTCTTTTTATTTCTAAAGAAGTAATTATTCATGCTTGCTATATTTTATTTTGCAGAACTAAATCCTAATTATGAAAGAAATAAATTCTAATTATGAAAGAAATAAAATTCCTAAAGACCTAAAAATAATTAAATAAATAACAAGACAAGAATCCCCCCTTTTTATTTTCCTAGTTCATTCCCCTTGTCTTCTTCAGCTTCATTTCCACTTGTATAGTTAGCATCCTCCATCCATGTCTCAAAGATAACATCTGGGAACTTAGGAGCAAAAGTGCTTGGGATATTCTTTAAAGTATTTTGAATTGAATCATCTCTAATTTTTGCATCTTTCTAGTAAGTTTGTTGTTGATTATGCATGAACTTGCACATATCCATCATAATTGACAACTCTGATTTCTTTGAAGTATTTGCAAAAGTCGGCATTGGAGTTGTAAATTCAAGTTCAACACTTAGCTTGACTATAACAACCTAATTTTGGGCCTAGTCAGAATAGTGGTTTCAAAAACGTAAATCTGAGGTCGAAGAAATTATTTTCCAATATTATTTTATGTGTTATAGCATGATTATATGAGTGCATGAAAATTTTGGTGAATTAATTTAAGCGACTGTGGGTCCAATTACGAAAAAGGACTAAATCGCATAAAGGGCAAAAGTTTTTTTTACTATCAAATGGTGTTAAATAGATAGAGAATCATAATTAAGGGTCTTTAAAGAGCAAATAGACCCATTTTAATAGGGGTGGCCGGCCATAAGACAAGAGAATTAGAATACTCAATGTTAGGTGAAAATTTGGTGACCTATTTGACTAGAAATGAAATAAAATAAAACAAAAAGACTTCATCTTTATTTTATCTCCTTCTTCACTGAAATTCTTAGCCATACAAAGATTTTTAGAAGCTCAAAATTTCAGCAACTCTTCATCCTTACAAGTAAGTGATTTTGATGACTTTTCTTGATAATTTTTGTACATTTAGGACCCTTGTAGCATAAGCTAGCAAATGAGGGGACTATTTTGCAAAACGATTGAGAGTTTATGGTTTTACCATGTAAGCATTCATGTTGTTTGCTGAAATATTATAGAAGAAAATGAATGTTGGTTGTTAGATAAACAACTTTTGTGAAGGAATTTTCATGAAAACACTTAGGTTAGACCTTTTTTTAGAATTTGTAAAATATATAGAAACTATGTGAAATAATTGAAATTGTGGGCTGCCATAAGTGTAAAAAGAATTTGGGTAGGCTTGGTAAATGAGAAAATTTGATAAAAATCATTTTACGAGCCTAGGGGTAAAATCATCATTTTGTGAAAGTCTAGGGGCAAAATGGTCATTTTGCCAAATTATGAATTTTGGATTGTCTTAGTTAATATGGTGATTAAATGAGTGAAATTATTCATTTTAGATCAAGAAATACAAAATCTGAACCTAGACCGGGGAAAGCCAAGCTAGTAGATTAAACTGAACTAGCCGCCTACATTTTGTATACCAAGTAAGTTGTACGTAAATAATACAAACTTTACCGTTATTATGTATTGAATGATTGATTTTCCTAATATTTTTGAATATGCTTATGAGTTATGTATGATGAAATTTAATGTGGCAAACTCCCAGTTGAACCGTAGGAATAGATCAGATATTCATGCCATGAAACTAGGGTTGCATGAGAGCTAGAGTAAGACCATGTCTGGGACATGGTATCGACCTTGTTATGTGTCAATGTAAGACCATGTCTGGGAAATGGCATCGACATCGATATGTGCAAGCCAATGTAAGACCATGTCTGTGACATGGCATCGACGTTGATACGAGTGCTAGTGTAAGACCATGTCTGGGACATGGCTTCGTCTTTGATATGAGTCAGTGTAAGACCATGTTTGGGAAATGGCATCTGTAACAGCTCGATTTTGGGCCTAGTCGGAACAGTGGTCTCGAAACCACAAATTTGAGAATGAAGAAATTAGTTGTTACTATTATTTTATTTTTATATGAGTTATAACGTGATTAAAAGAGTGTTTGGAAATTTTGGTGAAATAATTTTAGCGATTGCATGCTTAACTTTGAAAAAGTACTAAATCGCGTAAAGGTCAAAAGTTCTATTTTGCTAGAAAATAATGATAAATAGCTAATTGACTAAAATGTGAGGGTTTTAAAGAGCAAATAAGCCCTTATGTGAGCATGGCCGGCCATAGGAGGCCATATGGGGACAAATAGGTTGGAAAGTCAAAATTTGTCAGTTAGGTGACTTAATAAGTGAATAAAATAAAACAAAAAGAAAAGTTGTCATTTTTTTTTCATTCTTCTCCTTCATCCACCAAAAATGGCAGCAAACATGGTGGTTTGAGGGCTCCAAAATTTCAGTCACTTAGTTCTCTTACAAGTAAGTCATTCAGATGGTTATTTTTGATGATTTTTGTACTTTTGGGACCCTTGTAGCATAAGCTTGCTAATGGGGTGATTATTTTGCAAAGTGGTTAAGAGTTTAGGGTTTTCCCATGAGACCAATTGTGTTGATTGCTAAAATTTTAAGGAAGAAAATGAATCTTAGTTGCTTAGTAAACAGCTTTTGTGAAAGGGTTTTCATAAAAACATCCTAAAATGGGCCTTTTTATAAAGGTCAGGAAATAAGTGGAAATTGTAACATAATTTGACTTTTAAGAAGCTATAAGAGTAATAAAGGTTCGGCTCAGCTAAAGAGAGGAAGAAATTTGATTAAAATTGTATTACGAACCTAGGGACAAAATTGTAATTTTGGGAACGATTAGGGGTGAAATTGTAAATTTGCCAAAGTATGTAAGAAATTTGATTAAAATTGTATAAATTGATGACTAAACAAGTAAAATTTGTTGTTATATAGATTGGGGAAAATAAGATTTGGAAAGAAGACAAGGGAAAAACAAAGGATCGAAATTAGCCGACTTAGTTCGTTATTGCAGTGAATGAGGTAAGTTCATATGATCAATTTACAGTGAGTAATTATTAAATTTGAAATGAGATATTGTATTATTTCATATGCTTGTTATCTAACCATGATGAAATGTAAGTATGAAATCGGATTGAAAGACCAATAAGGAGAAATACAGGGTCAAGTACAACCATACTACGACTTATGATGAATTGACAGAAAAAGACCATGGTTGGACCATGGCGATACGAGCTTTAGTGTAAGACCATGTCTGGGACATGGCATCGACACCAAGATGTACTAGCTAGTGTAAGACCATGTCTGGGACATGGCATCAGCCTCTACGAGCAAGTTAGTGTAAGAACATGTTTGGGACATGGCATTGGCTTGGATATGTGTCAGTGTAAGACCATGTCTGGGACATGGCATCGACACGGATAGATGAGAGCCAGTGTAAGACCATGTCTAGGACATGGCATCTACCTCAGTATGAGAGACAGTCAGTGTAAGACCATGTCTGGGACATGGCATCAGCTTGATATGTGCACTAGTGTAAGACCACATCTGGGACATGCCATCAACGTTGATACGAGAACTAGTGTAAGACCATGTCTGGTACATGGCATCGACACAAATAGATGTGAGCCAGTGTAAGACCATGTTTGGGACATGGCATCAGCAGGCGACCTCACGTAAGACCATAACTAGGATTTGGTAGTGGTACTATATATACGTGATTCCCGATGCATTCGATGGTGTTTCGAATGACTCAACAGGTAAGACAAGCATTGTAAATTTCATAATTGGTTTTATAAATAAGATGTGAAAGATTAATGAATTTCTGAAATTTATTAATAATGACCTGTGATAACGTGTTGTTATTAATGTATAAGTGAATCAATGGACAAGGTCAAGAAGACAGTGAAAACATAATCGAATTAAGTGAGACAAGTACGTATGAAATTCATGTGAAAATCGATTGGTAGTAACTTAAAGCCGTATAATAAATCAATACTGTAAATATAAGAAAGGTCATGGTTTGACGTGCGAGATAATATTTTCAGCTTATGAAATGATCAAAGAATCGAATGTGAAATATTTCATATCATTATGCATAAGTAATGGTAAGTGATTTCCTAAGTATGCAATTGTTTCATACGATAATTGAAATGAATAAGCTTTCAAAAGTCATGGTAAACCCTATAAGGGAGTAAATGATTGAACGGTGAGACCATATAAACTTTTTATGCTTGTATAATTACTCAAAATGTATTTGATAGCTAACATAAATTAAATGACCATATGAGCTTACTGAGCTTTATAGCTTACCTCGTTTATTCTCTTATGTTATAGGATTTTGGAAGTCTACTCGAGTTAGATGGTGATGGAGATCTCAACACACACTATCTCATCATGGTTTGGTACTTAAAGCTTTGCAAATTTTAGATATATGGCATGTATAGGCTAGTTGTCGTATTAAATGTAAAGTGAGTTTAACCATGGTTTGGTACTAAATTATATAAATTGATGACTAAATAAGTAAAAGTTGTTGTTATATAGATTGGGGAAAACAAGATTTGGATAGAAGACGAGGGAAAAATAAAGGATCGAAATTAGCCAACTTCGTTCGTTGTTGCAACGAATGAGGTAAGTTCATGTGATTAATTTATAGTGAATAATTATTAAATTTGAAATGAGATATTGTATTATTTCATATGCTTGTTATCTAACCATGATGAAATGTAAGTATGAAATTGGATTGAAAGACCAATAAGGAGAAATGCAGGGTCAACTACAGCCATACTATGACTTATGATGAATTGACGAAAAAAGACCATGGTTGGACCATGGCGATATGAGTGTCAGTGTAAGACCATGTCAGGGACATGGCACCGACACCAAGATGTGCTGGCCAGTGTAAGACCATGTATAGGACATGGCATCAACCTCGACGAGTAATTTAGTGTAAGACCATGTCTGGGACATAGCATTGGCTTGGATAGGTGTCATTTTAAGCACATGTCTGGGACATTGCATCAGCATGAACAGAGGAGAGCCAGTGTAAGACCATGTTTGGGACATGGCATCGGCCTCGGTATGAGATAAAGTTAGTGTAAAACCATGGCTGTGACATGGAATCAGCTCAATATGTGTGCTAGTGTAAGACCATGTTTGGGACATGGCATCAGCGTTGATATGAGAGCTAGTGTAAGACCATGTCTGGGACATGGTATCAGGCTCGTTACATGTTAGTGTAAGACCATGTCTAGGACATGGCATCAGTAGACAACCTCACGAAAGACCATATCTAGGATGTGACAATGGTACCATACATACGTGATTCCCGATACATTCGATGGCATTCGAAATGACTCAACGGGTAAGACAGGCATTGTGAATTTTATAATTGGTTTTATAAATGAGATGTGAAAGATTTATAATTTATGAAATTTATTAATAATAACCTGTGATAACATGTTGTTATTGATGTGTAGGTGAATATATGGACAAGGTCAAGAAGACAATGAAAATGTAATCGAATTACGTGAGATAGATATGTGTGAAATTCATGTGAATATCAAGTGGTAGTAACTTAAAGGCATACAATAAATCAATATTGTAAATATGAGAAAGGTCATGGTTTGACATGCGAGATAATGTTTTCAGCTTAAGAAATTGATCAAAGAATTAAATATGAAATATTCATATCTTTATGCATAAGTAATGGTAAGTGATTTCCTAAGTATGCAATTGTTTCATACAATAATTGAAATGAATAAGCTTTCAAAAGTCTTGGTAAACCTTATAAGGGAGTAAATGATTGGACGGTGAGACCATATAAACTTTTTATGCTTGTATAATTACTCAAAATGAATTTGGTAGCTAACATAAATGAAAAGATCGTATGAGCTTATTGAGCTTTATAGCTTACCTCGTTTATTCTCTCATGTTGTAGGATTTTGGAAGTCTTCTCAGGTTAGAAGGTGATGGAGATTTCAAAGCACACTATCTTGTCATGGTTTGGTACTTAAAGCTTTGTAAATTTTAGTTTTATGGCATGTATAGGCTAGTTGTCATGTTAAGTGTAAAGTGAGTTTAACCAAGGTTGCTTTAGTGTTCAATGCATGTTTAGCCATTAATTTGGCTTATTAATTACGTAAAGATATTGTATGGTTAAAGAAGCATTTGAATGATGTATTGAGGTATTAATTATGAATGTTTAGGATGTATGCATATGTTGGGAAGGTAGCTTTGTAATGTTGTGTAGGATGGTACAAGAAAGGGTGGCAAATAGGCTTGGTAAATAGCTTTGTTTTTGTCCACACGGGTAGACACGCGAGTGTGTGTCTAGGCCGTGTGTGACACACGGTCCACCCCATAGGCGTGTGGCTCGATTGTGTGTCCCCTACACCTTAAGTTGGCCAAGTCAGTATCACACACGGGCTAGGCACACGGGCGTGTCCGTTGGCCGTGTAGCCCTTAAGGGATGATGACATCAGAAACATAATGCTAAGGTTTTTGCACATCGGCTGCGCCATAGGCGTGTCATGGCCATGTGAGAGACATGGGCCAAGGACACGGGCATGCTCCAGGCCGTGTGGAAACCACTGTAGGTTAATGATGGAAAAGTAATTCATTCAGGTAAGGGACACAGGCGTGTTCCAATATACCTAGGCCATGTAAGTTACACAGGCCACCAACCACACGGGCGTGTTGCCCATCTACATGAGTGTGTGCCCTGTTTTTAAAGGCTTCTCTTAAAAGTTTTCTAAGTGTTCAAATTAGTCCTGAACTATGTCCTTATGTGTAATTTAAGTCTCATAGGTTCATAGAAGGGACTTTAAGCTAATGTTTAAAAGTTTTAAATTGGAACGAAGATCTGATAACTCAGGAATGAAAGTATGTATGTGTCTGAGTTGGTAATGCCTCGTACCTTGTTCCGACGTCGGATATGGTTAAGGGTGTTAGCTAATGGGGGGATTATTTTGCAAAGTGGTTAAGAGTTTAGGGTTTTCCCATGAGAGCAATTGTGTTGATTGTTAAAATTTTAAGGAAGAAAATGAATCTTAGTTGCTTAGTAAACAACTTTTGTGAAAGGGTTTTCAAGAAAACACCCTAAAATGGGCCTTTCTATAAAGGTCAGAAAATAGATGGAAATTATGTGAAATAATTGGAATTTTGAGATGCTATAAGAGTAATAAAGGTTCGGCTTGACTAAAGAGAGGAAGAAATTTGATTAAAATCGTATTACGAACCTAGGGGCAAAATCATAATTTTGGGAAAGATTAGGGGTGAAACTATAAATTTCCCAAAGTATGTTTTATGGGCAACTAGGGATGATTCTAAAATATAGCTAAGCTTGCGATGTGATTAATTTCATGAATTCACACTTTTATGTGATAGGGACTAAATTGTAAGAATGTGAAACATTAGGGCAAAAGTGTAAAATTGCCCTAATGTGAATTTTGGACTAACTTGTATAAATTGATGACTAAATAAGTAAAATTTGTTGTTATATAAATTGGGGAAAACAAGATTTGGATAGAAGATGAGGGAAAAATAAAGGATTGAAATTAGCCAACTTCATTCATTATTGCAACGAATGAGGTAAGTTCATGTGATTAATTTACAGTGAATAATTATTAAATTTGAAATGAGATATTGTATTATTTCATATGCTTGTTATCTAACCATGATGAAATGTAAGTATGAAAATGGATTGAAAGACCAATAAGGAGAACTGCAGGGTCAAGTACAACCGTACTATGACTTATGATGAATTGGCGAAAAATGACCATGATTGGACATGGCGATATGAGTGTCAGTGTAAGACCATGTCTGGGACATGGCATCGACACCAAGATGTGCTGGCCAGTGTAAGACCATGTACAGGACATGGCATCAGCCTCGACGAGCAATTTAGTGTAAGACCATGTCTTGGACATAGCATCGGCTTGGATATGTGTCATTTTAAGCACATGTCTGGGACATTGCATCAACACAGAAAGAGGAAAGCCAGTGTAAGACCATGTCTGGGACATGGCATCGGCCTCGGTATGAGAGAGAGTTAGTGTAAAACCATGGCTGTGACATGGAATTAGCTTGATATGTGCGCTAGTATAAGACCATGTTTGGGACATGGCATCAGCATTGATACAAGAGCTAGTATAAGACCATGTCTGGGACATGACATCAGGCTCGTTATGTGTCAGTGTAAGACCATGTCTAGGACATAGCATCAGTAGACAACCTCACGTAAGACCATATCTAGGATGTGACAGTGGTACCATACATACGTGATTCCCAATGCATTCGATGGCATTCCGAATGACTCAACGGGTAAGACAGGCATTGTGAATTTTATAATTGGTTTTATAAATGAGATGTGAAAGATTTATAATTTATAAAATTTATGAATAATGACCTGTGATAACGTGTTGTTATTGATGTGTAAGTGAATAAATGGACAAGGCCAAGAAGACAATGAAAATGTAATCGAATTAAGTGAGGCAGATATGTATGAAATTCATGTGAATATCAAGTGGTAGTAACTTAAAGGCATATAATAAATCAATATTGTAAATATGAGAAAGGTCATGGTTTGACATGCAAGATAATGTTTTCAGCTTATGAAATTGATCAAAGAATCGAATATGAAATATTTCATATCCTTATGCATAAGTAATGGTAAGTGATTTCCTAAGTATGCAATCGTTTCATACAATAATTGAAATGAATAAGCTTTCAAAAGTCATGGTAAACCCTATAAGGGAGTAAATGATTAAACAGTGAGACCATATAAACTTTTTATGCTTGTATAATTACTCAAAATGAATTTGATAGCTGACATAAATTAAAAGATCATATGAGCTTATTGAGTTTTATAGCTTACCTCGTTTATTCTCTCATGTTGTAGGATTTTGGAAGTCTTCGCGGGTTGGAAGGTGATGGAGATTTGAAAACACACTATCTCGTCATGGTTTGGTACTTAAAGCTTTGTAAATTTTAGTTATATGGCATGTATAGGCTAGTTGTCATGTTAAGTGTAAAGTGAGTTTAACCAAGGCTGCTTTAGTGTTCAACGCATGTTTAGCCATGAATTTGGCTTATTAATTACGTAAAGATATTGTATGGTTAAAGAAGCATTTGAATGAGGTATTGAGGTATTGATTATGAATGTTTAGGATGTATGCATATGTTAGGAATGCAGCTTTGTAATGTTGTGTAGGATGGTACAAGAAAGGGTGGCAAATAGGCTTGGTAAATAGCCTTGTTTTCTTCCACACGGGTAGACACACGAGTGTGTGTCTAGGCCGTGTGTGACACACGGTCTGCCCCATGGGCGTGAGGCTCGACCGTGGTCCCCTACGCCTTAAGTTGGCCAAGTTAGTATCGCACACGGGCTGGGCACACGGGTGTGTGCTTTGGCCATGTGGCCCTTTAGGGATGATGATGTTAGAAATAGAATACCAAGGTTTTTGCACACGGGCTACGCCACAGGTGTGTCATGGCAATGTGAGAGACACGGGCTAGGGACACGGGCGTGCGCCAAGCCATGTGAAAACCCCTGTAATTTGATGATGGAAATGTAATTCACACGGGTAGGGGACACGAGCGTGTCCTAATATACCTAGGCCGTGTAAGTTACACCGGCCACCAACACGGCCATGGTAGCAAGCCACACGGGCGTGTTGCCCTTCCACATGGGCAAGTTGCCCATCTACACAGGCGTGTATCCTGTTTGCAAAAGCTTCTCTTAAAAGTTTTCTAAGTGTTCAAATTAGTCCCAAACTATGTCCTTATGTGTAATTTGAGCCTCATAGGTTCATATAAGGGGTTTCAAGCTAATGTTTAAAAATTTTTAAATTTGAATGAAGATCTAATAACTCAGGAATGAAAGTGGGTATGTGTTTGAGTTAGGTAATGCCTCGTACCCTATTCTGGCGTCAGATATGGGTAAGGGGTGTTACAGCATTGGCACGGATAGAGGAGAACCAGTGTATGACCATGTCTGGGACATGGCATCGGCCTCGATATATGAGAGTCAGTGTAAGACCATGTCCGGGACATGGCATTGACTTGACATGTGAGCCAGTGTAAGACCATGTCTGGGACATGCCATCGGCTTAATACCCTATGTTTGAGGCTTATTGAATATCCTTTCGTATTCTAAATGGTTCAACGAGAAATTTAAAGTTTGTGCCAAGAATGAGAAATATTATGATGATATTGTGAATGGTATAGGCACCTACATGAAATGTATGAGATATGAGCTCAACTTATATTGTATGATTAGTAAGAGATGAAAATGAGTAAGTCGTGCTTATAACTATTTGTGGTTCATGTGCAATTTATGATATGTTGTGATTATGTGGATGCATGGTAAAATGTTGTTATTTAATTACCTACAACTTACTAAGCTTTGTGCTTATTCCCTTTCTTTCCATTTCCTTCTAGTACCACGTAATTAGCTTGTGTGTAACACCCCAAACCCAGCCAGAAGTTATGGCCAGATCTGGTGTGTCACATGGACAATTGATTACGCCTCTATCTTCTTTAAATAATTGTTATCTTGGTTTTAGCAAAACTATATTACCCTTGTTGTAATTAAGAAACTTGTTTAGTTTATAAAAACCCTATCCACTACCAATTAAAGTTTACTTTTAAAAGATCTTATCGTTGAGTCATCATAATTAGGTTACCCATTTGTCATGTAAAGTATGTTTTGAAAACGTTTGTTAAGTTTGAAATAAAAATCCATACAGACTAGTCTATTTTTTTAATAAATAAAAATAAAAGAAATACCAAAATAAAACTACGAGCGGCCTTATTACAACTTGAAAACCCAAATTAAAAGAAGAAATAAATTATACTAAAATAAAATTCAGAGAAAGATTGAATCACGTGGCCACCTCGAATCCCTCACAGCTCCAAGTCCTCTATGGTTGGGGATCTCCTACAAAGATGAAGAAAGGAGGGTGAGTTTGTGAAAACTCAGTGTGTAAGCTAACCCAACAAGTATCAGAGATCAGTTCAAGCACAGACTGGACCGAAGCCCTATTTAGATACTGTTTAAACTGGGCCTTGGCCCTATTCAGAAAATAGTGTGGCCCTTAGGCCCATTACAGAAACAGATCAGATTATAGTATTATATGCAAGTATGCAAAGCCCAAGCCCAATCTAGCCCTACACACCACCCGTACCATCCCTACAGACCATGTGGGGAATAACTCAACCCACCCAGCCCTACACACCACAGTCGCAGCAGAGCTGCTTAAACAGATATCATGGCCAAGCCACCAGAACAGTAATACGAGGTAGAGCCTCTAAGCAGAATATATGGCATTGCCACTTTTAGCACTTCCTCCGTAATAATATCCCAACGCATGCAAATCAGAATATACATGTCATGGCATACAGAATATCATATATGGTAGCATGCAAATCAGCCAACTTTACTCTAGGGGTAAAATGGTCTTTTAGTACCTAAGGGTAAAATAGTAATTTTCACCCTTTAGGGGTATTTTAGTAATTTTGCTAGGTTTTAGGGTTTTATGCTTATTACAGTCTACTAACAGATCCAACATTGCCCGACCGACTCAATTAGCCTATTTCATTAATATAGAGTCATCGGGCCCTAAAACCCCTAATGGGCCCGACGGAGCCCACAAGCTACTGTGGCCCACTAAGTCCAAGTTTTACACATATTTTAGCAAATCTAATATCCAGATTACCAGAATATACTTACCGCATGATTTCACCCATATGGGTCCGTAAGCCCATTGGGCCTAAATTTGGCCCACCGAGGCCCAAAACCACCCGAATGCATGAAAACGCGCACAACAGTCTTCCCGTTCGTAAATACCAACTTCACTATTTCAAACTGACCCACGAGTGCTCGCACGCTCGCAAGCCCTTGAAATTTCGGTATTTCGGCATTTCGACTTTTGCCGATCTAGTCTACTAGAGGGTGTCGAGTACACATGGTTGCGAAATATGCTGAAATCCCTCGAACGATTAACCTACAACCGTTTTAACCATACGTCAACTATAATCCAATTGAACAATTAATACCATCTTAACATACCTATTTGGCCAACATTAGAGCATCACCAACACTTATCTTTGCCAAATCTAGCTACTAGATCTAGATCTAGATCGTCTTGATATCGTTAACCACTCTAGCCTCCACAAGATCCACCTTACGAAAAGCCATAAAACTCTATTAGTATCAAAAGAGCCCAACATCTAAACCCATAGAAGGATCTAGACCGATTAGTACAAAGGGTTCGGGGGTTTTGGCTTTTCCCTTAACCCAAAAGCAAGAGAAAATTGAAGTTCTTACCCAAGAGTTTGCTCGATCCAAAGGCTACCACTGAAGTCGGCTTCCACTAGACCAAACCTCGATCTCTAATGGATCTACCCAAAACCCGAAGATGGAGAAGATTTCTAAGGTATTCGGCTAAAGGGTAAATGTTTGCAAATAGATAAGAGGGTTCGACTATTAGGGAGTGCAAGAGAAAAATAATAAAGAAATAGAGAAGAGAAGAACAAGAGGTTCGGCTAGAGGAGAAGAAAAAGAATGGAGAGGTTCGGCTAAGAAGAAATCGGTACAAAGACTAAATATTTCAGGATTTCGGCTTTTGAGAAGTCGGCTAAGTGAGGTTCCAAGTGAGTCGATTCAGGTAATGAAGCAAAGAAGAAAGAGGAGAAGAAGAGAGTAGATTTGGATTTGAGAAGAAAAAAGAAGAAAAGGCTTAGTGCTTTGAATAAATCGGCACAAAAAGGGTTTATCACTTTCGGCTTTTAGCTTTTAGATTAGAAGGAGAGAAAGACAAAGAAAGAGTAAAGAGCCCTAAAACGTACTATTATTATTCAACAAAAAGAAAGTGACCAAAATTGCCAAATCTCGAAGACTAACCACTAAATAAATCGGCACATACAGCCCCAAATGCCGAAAATACAACCTCCTAAGAACCCGACCCGAATATGCACTTCCAACCCTACAATTGGCCAACTCAAGCTTCCAATTCAAAATTCCTAAATTTTATCCCCTTATCACTCCTTGATCCAATCCCCTGAGCACTTTAAACTCCCTCCTTTAGAATTTCACTTGGAGTCCACTACTTACCATGCACAAGCATAAAAATAAACAAAACTTGCTCATCTAGAGATTTGAACCTCAGTTCCCTCACAAGCCTCCACACGCCACCCCCTTAAGCTCTAAGTGGCGCCACCTTGCCACTTTACCACAGGTCTTCTTGTGTCTTAACCCTTAATATTAATTTAAAAGCCCAACCAGCTTAGGTCCATTCTCTCCTAAGGCCAAAAATAAAAAATTTGCTAGACCTTAGGCTTAACCCTAGGCCTCTTAAAGGTCCACTAAACACTCCCAAGACATCAACAACACACATCAAGCCAAGTAAAAATTAAATCCAAACAGAAATTCAAAAACCCAAACAAAATTGGGGCTTTACATCATGGATCAAAGAATGTCAGAGGCATCAATCAATCTATCAACTGAAGCACTTTGTATAACTAGTTTTAATATTATGAGTAATGGCATGTATAGGGACTTAATCTTTTGTTAAGTGTCATATGCCTATGGAGCCAAATGTGTTGGTTTGTCGTAGAATTGACTCATTTTGTATAAGGCCATGGACAATGGCTAATATTCATTATTGATATATGCAAATCATGTTGCTTTTCATAAATGTGCAAAATAGCATGGATTAGCAAGTGCACTAGGGGTAGTAGCATTAATGTATGGTTGGATTGGTCATGTGTTGATGTCTAATTGTGGTTGTTTAGTTTTGTATTTATGCCATGTTATGTATTGGTAAGATTGGTATGTGTTTGATCATGTTTCAGGGTGGCAAAAGGCTTGGTTGATAGCCTTGTATTATCTACACGGGTAGACACACGGGCATGTGTCTAGGCAGTGTGTGACACACGGTCTACCCCATGGACGTGTGACCAGGTCGTGTGTCACGTGCACCTTAAGTTGACAAAATTAAATGCCCAGTAGTAACCACACGGGCTGAGACACAGTCGTGTATCTCAACCGTGTGGAAGGCATGGCTTAGCACATGGGAGTGTGTCATGGCCGTGTGACCTTAAATGTTTGTTGATGTCGGAAACAGAATGTTAAGGTTTTCATACACGGGCTAAGACACGGACGTGTCATAGCCGTGTGAGAGACACAGGCATGTGTTAGGCCGTGTGAAAACCCCTGTAGGTTTGATGTTAAAAAATAAATCCACACGGGCATGAGACACAAGCGTGTCCCTAAATGCTTAGGATGTGTGAGCCACACAGGCTTTTTAACACGGCCATGTTCAGAGGTCACATGGGCGTGTGCCCTATTCTCAATGAAATTTTATAATGATTATTTCAGTGCTCGGTTTAGTCTCGAATTTTTTATAAAGCGTGTTTTGGGCCTCGTAGGCTCATGTCAAGGACTTTAAAATAAAGTTTAAAAAGTTTCAAATTGGAACAGAATTTGTTGACTCGAGAAAGTATGCTTGTATGTGTTTTGGTAAGGTAACGCCTTGTACCTTGTCCCGGTGTCAGATATGGGTAAGGTTTGTTACATTGATTGTTTCTTCTTCTAGATCAACCCTAAGTTTAGGATTTACAGATCCTTCAGCTGGTCTAGGATTGCCCGGTTCCTTATCAGATTCTTCTTCTTCAGTTTCTGAAAATGAATTAGCTTCAGTTTCAATTTCATTTATTGACTCTTCAATATCTGGCTTACTTGGCTTTCATTCCTTCCTCTAACTCAGCTCATGCACCTTCTCTACTAACCTTTCAAGATCATGATTTGTAATGCACCCTTGAGCATATTGCCCTTCAAATTTGCTTGTGTTTTAACACGGGCCTTTAAGTGAAGTGAAGTGATTAATGACGGGAAATAAGCACTTCCCATTTTCTTTTTAGCACAATCATGAATCTCCTTGAGAATAATTTTCCCAACATTAATGGACTTTTCTGTTAAGATTATATATAACAAGAGCATCTGTTCCATCGAGATGGTGGAACTGTGTGAGATAGGCATAAAACTGTAGCGAACGAAATAAAACCATACCTTTGCTATTGGTTTTAGGCATTCCCTTTGGGAAGAATAGCTCCCATACTTTCTTATAATCTATTAGGATCCCAGATTTGTCACAACATCAAGCACTTATTGGAGAAAATCCCAATTGATATTTTTCATCATAGGGTAGTACTCATCTTCTTCAACATCAGGTAAGTTAAACAAATCATTGATGGACTTAGAAGTAAGAGGTACCTTTTTCTTTCGAACCATGACCTCAGTAGGATCTTGTGTAGTCAAAATCGCATAGTACTCTCGAACTAGTTTATCATCAAGAAGTGAACGAGCATCACAAAATTGTTCCCACTTGAGAGCATTGATTATCTTTCTAATCGGCACAAGGACAACCATCAAATCATTACTTTTCAAGTTAAAACCTTTTTCCGGCATTATCAGTTGATGCTTGAAAATTGAATCAAATCTCTCTTTCACTTCTTCATTGATCAAAATCAGGTTTTCAGGAGTAGTCTTTCACGATCTAGTTCTAGACATGGTATCTTTTCTTAAAAATTCAGCAAAGTGTCGGTAAAAGGGGGAAAAGAGAAATTCGTAAGGTGGGTGGGATTTGCTACAACAAACACCTTGCGACGGCAAGGAGGGTGTGGCGACGATGACGTGTGATAGCAACGGCGGTGTGCGATGGCAATAGGTGATTTCGGAAAACAAAAGGAAGAGAACTAGGGGTTTATTTCAGGATCTGAGGCTAACGGCACAATAAGGAGATTTAGGGATTTTTAAGGCTTAGCGAATTGCTTTGAGGGGTACGAAATATAGTAGAACGAAGAAGGGTTTATATAGGGAAAAATTAGGGCAACATGTAGCAAAAATTTAGCTACATTAGGGTTACTTGGGCAGCAAGTAATGGAAGTGGCGGCACTAGGTATAGAATTTCCCCCTCCTTTTTGCTATCTTGGGCCTCAAACTCATACTGTATTTACAGACTTACTCAAAAAAACTGATTAGTACTTGGGCCAAATTTTGACCCTCTTTATCAACATAAAAATTTAAAATTAAAAAAAAACAAATTAAACTTAAAAAAATTTAAATCTTAATTAGAAAATTTCTTCTTTAACAAATTACATTAAATTAATTCCCAGGAAAGGTTGGAGGGGTCATAGTGGTCCCGCTTAAGATCAAATCTCCTTAGAAAGAATTAATTAAATGTAGTAAATTAAGAAAATAAGTTCTAACTATTTATTTATTTACAAAATGAGTTCATGAAAAATCAAGGGTCTGTTAATTTGAACAAGGATTCAACTCACTCAACTGCACCATCCCAATAGTGTTTGAGACGTTGACCATTAACCTTAAACATATATAATTCAACAGCTCCATAAGGATACACTCAGTAGATGGTATAGGGTCCTTTCCATCAAGATTTGAGCTTCCCAGGAAATAACTTCAACCTCGAATTAAACAACAAAACCTTCTAACCTTCTTTAAACTCGTGAGGTTGTATATGCCTATCATGCCATCTTTTGGATCTTTCTTTACACATTTTGGCATTCTCATAGGAAAACAACCTCAGCTCTTCCAACTCATCAAGTTGTAACATCTTTCTCTCACCAGCTTGCTTAAGATCAAAGTTCAACTGCCTCAAAGCCCAGTGAGCTCTATTTTCCAACTCTAATAGGAAATGACATGCCTTCCCGAAAACTAATCGATAAGGAGTCCTTCCTAATGGTGTCTTAAATGTTGTTCGATAGGCCCATAATACATCATCGAGCCTTCGAGACCAATCTTTCTTGCTAGGGCATACTACCTTTTTAAGGATACCTTTGATTTCTCGATTCACTATTTCAACTTGCCCATTGGACTCGGGGTGATAAGTAGTAGCAATCTCTTGCTTCACATCATATTTGTCAAGCAACCACTTAAGCCATTTGTTCATAAAGTGAGAACCTTCATCACTAATAATAGTTCTTGGTGTCCTAAATCGTGTAAACACATGCTTCTGTAGGAATCATATGACTACCTTAGCATCATTTGTAAGGTATGCTTTAGCTTCAACCCACTTGGATTGAATACATAGTCCACAGTAACTAAGATGTATTTGTTCCCATACGAAGAAGGAAACAGGCCTAAAAAGTCAATACCCCATACGCCGAATAATTCAATCTCTAAAATGTTTGTTAAGGGCATCTCATTCCTCTATAATATATTTTCGGTCCTTTGGCATTTATCACAGTTCTTCACATAAGCATAAGCATCTTTAAATAGCATAGGCCAAAAGAAACTTGCTTGCAAAATCTTTGCTATAGTATGTGAACCACCAAAGTGTCCCCCACTTGGAGATGAACGGCAATGATACAAGATCTCAGCAATCTCACTTTTAGCTACACACTTTCAGATTATATTATTTGCACAATGTTTAAACAAAAATGGATCCTCCAAAAAATAATACCAACTATCATAAAGGAATTTCTTCCTTTGTTGGTATGTCATTTCTCGAGGCATTATTCCACAGGCAAGATAATTGACAAAACCAGCAAGCCAAGGTGTTTCATGAATTTGACTTACCTCAAATAAGTGTTCATCTGGGAAGTTCTCCTTGACAGGCATACATGATCGAGTTGCCTCATCTTGTTCCAACCTTGACAGATGATTAGCTACTTGATTTTCAACACCTTTTCTGTCTTGGATTTCAAGGTCAAATTCTTGGAGTAAAAGTATCCAACGAATTAGCCTGGATTTCGCATCTTTCTTCGTGAGCAAGTATTTAATGGCCGCATGGTCAGTAAATACCGTAACTTTGGCACCTATAAGATATGAGCAGAATTTGTCAAAAGTAAAAACTATATCAAATAGTTCCTTTGTAGTTACTGTATAATTGAGTTGGGCTCCCATCAAAGTTTTACTTGCATAGTAAATAGGGTGAAACACTTTGTTTCATCTTTGACCCATCACAACTCCAACAGCATAATCACTTGCATCGTACATCAACTCAAAAAGTGAGTTCCAATTGGGTGTAACGATTATTGAGGCTAAGGCTAACCCATTTTTTAGATCTTCAAAAGCTTCCAAACATGCTTTGTTGAAGTCAAACATTGTATCTTTCTCTAACAACAAACACGTCAGTTTAGAAATTTTTGAGAAACCTTTGATAAACCTTTGGTAAAAACAGACATGACCTAAGAAACTTTTGACTCCTTTTATAGTAATTAGGGCTAGTAATCTTTCAATTAAGTCCACCTTTACTTCATTGACTTCAATCCCTCTCTTTCAAATTTTATGCCCTAAGACAATCCCTTCCTTAACCATAAAATGACATTTTCCTAGTTAAGGACAAGATTTGTCTCTTCGCATCTCTTCAGTGCCTTAGCTAAATTGCTCAAACAATTATCATGCGAGTTACCAAAAATAGAGAAATCATCCATGAAAACTTTAACAAAATTTTCAATCATATCAGTGAATATTGCCACCATGTATCATTGAAATGTTCTAGGTGCATTGCATAAACCAAAAGGCATTCGCCTAAAAGCAAATGTACTGTACAGATAAGTAAAGGTTGTTCTATGTTGGTCTTCCGGAGCTACAACTATTTGGTTATATCCTAAATAACTATCTAAAAAATAATAGAATTCATTACCTGCTAGTCTATCTAGCATTTGATCCATAAAAGGCAACGAAAAATGGTCCTTCTAAGTAGCTTTATTCAACTTTTTGTAGTCAACACAAATTCTCCAACCAGTAATAGTTCTTGTTGGAATCAACTCATTATGCTCATTGTAACAGCTTAATTTAGGGCCATGTTAGAATAGTGGTTTTGGGACCACAAATCTGAAGTAGGAAAATTTATTGTGATATTATTTTGAGGTCTATAGTGTGATTAAATGCATGTGTGAAAATTTCATTATGAGATTTTATTGATAGAGGGTCCAATTTAATTATTAGGACTAAATTGCAAAAAGCGTAAATTATGAGTTCTAGAAGCTTTGAGTGTTTATTTGTTATGATTTTTAAATTAGAAGTCCTTATTTAGTAATTAGACCATTATAATCGATAATTTATGTTTATATGCTTTAATATTGCATGAATTGTGTAACTGGCCCTTTAGATATAATCGTTAAAGTATTCGACAACGTTACAGTGAGTGAGAAATCCCGGTTGAACCTTAGGAATAGAATAGGATACGAGTGACATGTCACTAGGACCTTAAGTGTGATTATGTGATTGTGTGATTCTGGGTACTGGTCCTATATATCCTACTAGTGGCTAGATACTCCGACATGTGTTGCGGATATCTATCAGCTTGTGTGAACAGCACTGGGTAGCTACGTCCCGACCATCAGCTTGTGTGAGCAGACCCGTAACTAGCTCGAGAACAGGCATATATTTGAAATGTGATAAGAGGTAGCTTTGGCTGCATATATGTGGCACGTATGTGCAAGCCTTCTGAGTATCCGTTAATATTTCGAGTGTTTAATGGGAAATAACAAAGATAAGAAAATATGTGCTTGTGTGATAATATTGTACAGGTGTGTACATGAAATTCATAAGTATGAATGCTATAAGTGATAAATTTCTGGTAAGGCTGTGATTGAGTAAGTTATTGCTATGTGGATTTAATGATGAGTAACTTATCTTTCACTCCAAGAATTGCATGTTAATTTGCATGGTTAAGATGTTTATTATTTGCATATAAACTTACTAAGCTATTTAGCTTACTCCCTTTTTCTTTTCCCTTGTCTTATAGTGTCACCAAGCTAGCTCGAAATTGGGACTTGTCAGAGGCTCGCATCACACTATTAGAAGCATTATTTGGGTATTTGATAATTGTGCTATTTTTGAAAGTATGGCATGTATATGGAGTTGGTCATTTTGTTATGTGTCATATTTGATTTGGCCAAACATGTTGGCTTATTTTCATGAATGTTCATTTTGTATATGGCCATTAAAAGTTGGCTTATATGGGTCTCATTTATGATAAAATGATGTTGTCTTTCATGAATGTGGATGTTGCATGTTTGAATAGATGAGTATGTGATGTGTTGCTTGATGGTTGTGACACATAAATGTTAAGTTTATGTCTTAGTTGAGGATGTTAGATTGCTAAATTATGTTATGCTATATGTAGTTGAAATTGGTATAAGTGTGATTGAGTTTTAGGGTGGAAAATGGCTTGGAAAATGGCTGAATTCCATGTTGATGTTAATAACTGTTTGAGATTTCAAGATCGGATTTGCGTTCCAAGGATTTCTGAGTTGATTCAGATGATTTTGAGTGAAGCACACTGTAGTAAATTCTCTGTACATCTAGGAAGCACAAAAATGGATAATGACTAGAAACAACTATACTGGTGGTCGGGAATGAAAAGAAACATCTCTGATTTTGTTTTGAAATGCTTAGTATGTCAACAAGTCAAAGTCAAACATTAGGTGCCATCCGATTTATTACAACCGATTATGATACTAGAGTGGAAATGGGGTCAAGTGACAATAGATTTTGTTTCTGGTTTACCTTTAGCTCCTCTAAAGAAAGATTCGATCTGGGTTGTAGTTGACAGATTAATGAAATCAGCTTATTTTATTCCAATACGATCCGATTATTCACTTGAAAGGTTGGCAGAGTTTTATATTTTCGATATTATGAGATTGCACGGGGTGCCATTGTCTATTGTGTTGGATCGAGATTCGAGATTCACTTTGCGATTTTGGAAGAAATTGCATGAGGCTTTAGGTACGAAATTACATTTTAGTACTGCTTTTCACCCTCAAACGGATGGTCAATCCGAGCGAATCATTTAGATACTTGAGGATATGTTAAGATGTTGCATTCTTGAGTTTGAAGGTACGTGGGAACAATATTTGCCATTGATTGAATTTGCTTATAATAATAGTTTTCAATCGAGCATTAAAATGGCACCGTAAGAAGCTTTGTATGGTAGAAAATGTTATACTCCGTTATATTGGTCTGAGCTTAGTGAAAACAACATACACGGGGTTGATTTGATTAAAGAGACTAAGCAGAAAGTGAGAATAATCCAAGATAGTTTGAAAGCAGCTTCTGATCGTTAGAAGTCATACGCGGATTCGAGACGTAAAGATATCGAATTTGAGATTGGTGACAAGGTGTTCTTAAAAGTTTCATCGTGGAAGAAAGTGTTTAGATTCGGTAAAAAGCGAAAATTGAGTCCGAGGTTTATTGGACCGTATGAAATCATCAAAAGAATTGGGCCGGTTGTTTATAGATTACTTCTGCCACCTGAGCTAGAAAAGATCCACAACGTATTTCACGTATCGATGCTCCGAAGGTATAGAGCTAACCCTTCACATGTTATTTCTCTGTCTGAAATAGAAATCTGATCTGATGTGACATATGAAGAAGAGTCGATCCATATTTTAGCTCGTGAGATGAAAGAATCGAGAAATAAGAAAATTTCTTTAGTGAAAGTTATGTGGCATCGACACGGTGTATAAGAGGCTACATAGGAGCCCGAAGATGTAATGAGGCAACAATTTCCAAATCTGTTTAACAGTAAGATTTACAGGGACGAAAATTCCTAAGGGGGAGAGCTGTAATAGCCTGGTTTAGACCCTAGTCGGAATAGTGGTTTCGGGACCATTGAATATTTAAGTGGTCATAAATGACCTTAATACATGTGTTTTATAAATTAATAAATGATGGATAAAATGGTAAATTGATTATTATTATTATATGTTATAATATATCAAAACATGAATGTGGCCATTTTATCATGCATTTTGCCGAAATTAGAAACAAAAAGAAAATGTTTTTGGTGTTTGTTCATTCGGCACTTAGAATCAAGAATTAAGATATGCATTTTAGTTTGTTTTCGATAATTTCTACGTTTTCGTAATCGCTGCTTCGTAAACTACCAAGCCCATGTTTCAATTTCTGTTTTTGTTGAATATTTCATGAGATGCCATTATTGATGTCATGAGTTTTGTGATGTTTTTGGATGAATTATTAAAGCTTGATAGTTGATTTATAAGTTTTGTATTTGAGTTTTTTTGATGAATTTTAGCTATGTAGGCTAAATTGAGAAAATGAGAATTTTGGAGGACTAACTTGTGAAATAAGTGAAATGCATGGGCTCATATGAACTAGAGGAATATTAGGCCAAGCTTTGATAAAATGAAATTTTGCATATTTGTGATTTTTGTGAAATAGGGACTAAAATGTTTAAATGTGAAATTATAGGGTATAAAGCATAAAATGCCCTAATTATATGTTTTTGGATTGAATTGAATGATTTGATGAATAAATGGCTGAATTTGAATTTTTATAGATCAAGAACTAAAGAAAATAGAATTAGATCGGGGAAAGTCAAAAGTGGTTGATTAGCCGATTTCGTTGATTTATTCATGTTTTTATACAATTGAATTGTGATAAATGATTATGGAAGTTGAATGTATGGAATTTGAGAAAGTTTCGAGTACGTGATGACATCTGAAAAGCCCCGTCTAAACCATAGGAATAGCTAGGATACATATGTCATGACATAGGATCCAATATGTGTTTTCGTGTAAGACCACGTCTGGGACGTTGGCATTGATATGAGATTAACGTGTAAGACTATGTCTGGGACATCAGCATCGTATTAATTCGAGTAAGACCCTGTCTGGGACAGTGGCATCGATATCCGATTACATGTAAGACCACGTCTGGGACGTCGGCATTGTATGAGTTTTCTGATCTATCTGTGTATTTAATATCGATGCCGATAGCCCAGCTATGGTCTTACTCGAAAACTTATATCGATGCCATGTCTCAAACACGGTCTTACACAAAATCTCGTACCGACACCATGTCCCAGACATGGTCTTACACGTACTACCATACCAATGTCATATCCCAAATATGGTCTTACACGAGAACACATCTCGATAGCTTCAATGTTATGACCCTTGTATCCTGTAATGTTCCGAAGGTTTGTACCGACCTTCCACACTTATCGAATTATCTTCTATCTCATCCATGCACTTAAACTCATCCACATAGTTAATTGCACAAATTCAAGCAATAATTAAACATTTTACATAATATAACGATGTATTATTTACATATAAACTTACCTCGGTACAAAAATAGCTAATATTTGCGATTTAGTCCACAATCTTGGTCTTTCCTCAATCTAGGTCAGAAACTCATCTTTCTTGATCTATAATAGCAAATTTAGCTCATTTAATAATCAAATTATTCAAGTCGATCTAAAAATCACATTATGGAAAATTTACATTTTTGCCCCTAACTTTTCACTTATTTACACTTTAGTCCTTATGCTCGTAAAATGAAATGTATTCATTTTCTTTGTTACCAAAGCCTAGTTGAACCTATATCATGCTTATAACAGCCCACATTTTCTTTCAAATCAAATTTTCACAACTTATTTTACAACTTTTGCAACTAGGTCCTTTTCGACCTTTTCACCAAAAATCACTTAGAAAAGTCGTTTATCACACATCTAACACTCATATTCTACCATTAGACATCAAAATACATGTATGTCTAGCATGGGTAGAATTTTAAACATGAACCCTACTTCAAAATAATGGTAGAAATAAGTAAATAAGGTGATAACGACTTTAAAAATGTAAAGAGCATTAAAAACGGGGCTAGGATGCACTTACTATCAAGCTTAGAAGTTGAAGAAAACCCTAGCTATGGAGACTTGTGAATTTCAACCAAGGAGAGAAGATGGACATCAAGTTTGACTTGATTTTTCCCTTTTTATTCTTTTATTAACCAATAACTAAAATACCCCTAAAGCCTTTCTTTAAAATTTTGTCCCTTTTATGTCCATTTTTGTCCATCATGATATATAATGGTCTAGTTACTAAAAAGGGTCCTCAAATTTACAAATTCATTACAATTAAGCACCCAATGCTTCTAGAACACATATTTTGCACTTTTTGCAATTTAGTCCTAGTAGTCAAATTGGATGCTCTATTGATAAAATTTTGGAATGAAACTTTCGCATATGCTTTCAATCATACTATAAACCTTAAAATTTTATCACAATAAATTTTTCTACTTCAGATTCGTGGTCCCGAAACCACTGTTCTGACTTGGTCCTAAATCGGGCTATTACAACCCGACTCGAGCTAAACTAATACTGGTGCTTCTATTCACAGTGCTTTCAATTGATCAAAACTCTGTTGACATTTCTCAGACCACTCAAACTTCACATCTTTCTACAATAACCGTGTCATCGGTGTAGCTATTATCGAGAATCCTTTTACAAATCTTCGGTAATAGAAGCTAATCCCATAAAACTTTTGACTTCGGATACGTTTCTTGGCGACTTCCAGTCAATAATTGCTAAAATCTTACTCGGATCAACTCTGATACCTTCCACTGAAACAATGTGTCCCAAAAATCCAACTGCTCGGAGCCAAAACTCACATTTACTGAATTTAGCATACAATTGTTTATCTCTCAATGTTTGCAACACAATTCTCAAATGCTCAGCATGCTCTGACTCATCTCAGGAATAGATCAGAATATTGTCAATGAATACAACAAAAAATTTGTCTAAATATGGTCTGAAAATTCTGTTCATCAAGTCCATAAATACTGCAGAGGCATTAGTTAACCCAAATGCCATAACAAGAAATTCATAGTGTCCATGCTTGGTTTTGAATGCAGTTTTCAGCACATCTGAATATTTCACTCTTAACTAATAATAACCAGATCGTAAATCAATATTAGAAAATACTATTACTCCTTTCAACTGATCAAATAAATCAGCAATTATCTGTAGAGGATACTTGTTCTTGATCGTAACTTTATTAAGCTGTCAATAATCGATACACAAACTCATTGATCCATCTTTCTTCTTTACGAGCAAAACTGGCGTACCCCATGGTGAAAAACTAGGTCGTGCAAAACCTCTATCTGTTAACTCTTGCAGCTGAGCTTTCAACTCTTTCAATTCTGTAGGAGCCATTCTATATAGATCTATCGATATCGATGATGTCCCTAGTACTAATTCAATAGCAAACTCAACTTCCCTGACTGGTGGTAACCTAGGTAACTCTTCTGGAAACACATCTAGATATTCACAAACAACTGGTACTGATTCAATCTTCAATTCAAACACTTTTGTATCCAGTACATATGCAAGATAAGCATTAAACCCTTTCTCACATATTTATGAGCTAGCATAGACGATATCACAATAGGCAATCCACTCAAATAATCAGATTCAATATGAAGGATTTCATCATTCTGACATTTCAACTCAATAGTCTTTCGTCTACAATTTACAACAGCATCACGCAGAGTCAACCAATCCAAACCCAGAATAACGTTGAATTCATCAAACGGTAAAAGCATCAAATCAGTTAGAAAATAGTAACCCCGTGTCATCAAAGGACAATTCTTACAAACTTTATCAACTAGGACATACTGACCTAAAGGGTTCGATACTTTAACCACAAATTCAGTGGACTCAAAAGGTAAACTCTTACTAGACACTAGATTCATACAGACATATGAATGAGTTGATCCAGGATCAATCAAAGCAACTACATTAGTAGTGTCATAAAGAGAAAAAGTACCGGTGATAACGTATGGTGCTGATGCATCCTCACGAGCTCGAATAGCATAAGCTCTGGCTAGCACTTGAGCATCGGATTTTACAGCAAAATCCTTTCTTGTACCTCTGCTACCACTCACATTTCTAGTATTTCGGGGTGGTCTCCCTCTTGATATTGTATTACTCAGTCGAGCAGTCTAAAATTTATCTTTCTCAGATAACTCAGGACAATCCCGAATGAAACTGTAACACCCCAAACTCAGCCCAGACGTTACGGCCGAATCTGGCAGTGTCACATTGAAGGTGACTCGTATAAATTGAATACATTGGAAGACTAAAAAAGCAATCATTCGTTCATGGTTCAGATAAGGGTTTAATTCCAAGCTAGCTTCGTTAGAGAAATATTTTAGTTAAAAACGAAACCCATTGAACATTTGCTCAATTAAAAGTTCAAGTGAGTTTAAATAAAAGTTTTGAGTTTGTAAATTGAAAACTCGAGTTTTCATATCTTGTTAAGTTACAGCGGAAGTTCATGTCTTATGAAAATGTTAAGTTATTTATGTTGACCTTAGTATGTCTTTTGATTTAGAAAGCATGTTTAAGTTTGGAAATAGAAATAAAAACCCAAATATAAAATCAACCGGAGATAAAAGGCCTTATTACAAGCCAATAATAAAAATTGAAGATAAAATAAAAGATACTACTAAAAATATTAGTCCATTTGCAGTGGGGCCACCTCCAAGTCCTCTCCTACGTCGAGCCGCCTACTGAGGGTTACCTGAAAAATTAAAAGAGGGAGTCAGTTTTTAAAACTCAGTGTGTACGACCCTCACCAAACAAATAACATGCAATAAATAATTTGGGCCTAACCCCTATTCGATAACAATGGCCTTTAGGCCTTAGCCCATGGTGGCCTCAGTTGGGCTTGAGCCCATTTCATATTAACAGTAGGTTTTTGAAAAATTAAAAGAGGGAGTGAGTTTTTGAAACTCAGTGTGTACGACCCTCACCAAACAAATAACATGCAATAAATAATTTGGGCCTAACCCCTTATTCGATAACAATGGCCTTTGGGCCTTAGCCCATGGTGGCCTCAGTTGGGCTTGAGCCCATTTCATATTAACAGTGGCCTTTGGGCCTTAGCCCACAATAGCCTCGGTTGGGCCCGAGCCCATATCACAAATATCAATATGAACATGCAATGCATATCAACCCCCATTCAACCGATACACCCCCTTCCAACCCTACATCCTGTAGGGAGATACTCGACCTACCCATCCTTATACACCCGTTGTAGCACTGGTTGCGGCACCACTCATTGTTGCAGCAGAGCTGCTAGTTATAATATCCGTTGTAGCACCAGTTGCAGCGCTACTTATCGTTGTAGTAGAGCTACTAATCATAACATGGCTTAAAAGCCTTCGTTAGATCCACAGTCGTCAAACGACCGTGTGATCCTCATATAACACTTCCTCTAATATAAACCCATCCCGCATGCAACATAATATTGAATGAATGCAACATAACATATATATGCAATACAAAATCAACCACAAATCATGTAGGGGCATTTTAGTCATTTTGCCCTTAGGGGCATATTAGTCATATTACTCTTAGGCATAACGGTCATGATTTTATCGTGGGCCTAGGTACACCTTCTGGCCCATTAACTAATTTCACAATTATTCTATGCGTTACAGTTATTCCATTAGAGTTGCAAATTTGTTAGGGCCCAAAAGCCCAATACGTAGCCCAAGCAGGGCTCACATACTCATACGGCCCATTAGGCCCAAATCTACCCTAAGTCACATAGTTAGCCTATCCGGCTCGTCAAAACCTACTAATCCATCCATCTTACTCTCAATCCATTTGACCCAGTCGACCAAAATGTGGCTCGAGTCCATGGAATCGCCCATGGAGCCTCTATCATCATATTGGTATCTCCACACGAGCATTCACACACTCGTGTGGTTGCCGGTGCCAACCTTTTGGCTTTTTGGCTTTTTGGCATTCTAGCTTTTCAGGATTTCGGCTTTTCCTAATTCGTCGTAAGTGCGGTGTATGTACACACTTGATTTATGAAGGCTTGTTACGAATCCTTAGCACTGCTCCTACAAAAGTCAAAGTCAACCATTAACCACTTGATCGATACCCTTATTCCTCTTTCCCAACCAAAAGCTGAAACTACAATAGTACTTACCTTAAACGATCTAGCTTACTAGATCTTTTCCAATCTATTCGCGATGATCGCTCCCTTTGGCTAGATCTGCATTACCAACATATAACTAATGAGATTTACAAAATATGTGGTAAAATCCACACTTAAGGATTTATCGAACACCAAGTAAGGCAAAGTGATGCCCCCTTACCTTGCTAACGAACCATACATGAATAATTAACACAAATTGTAATATCCCGAATTAGGGCCTAATCGGAATAGTGGTTTCGTGACCACAAATCCGAGGTAGAAATAATTATTTTATAATTATTTTGATGTTTATGATATGATTTTATGATGGTGTGAAAATTTCGTGAAGAAATTCCAAGCGTAAAGTGCTTAATTTGAAGTTAGGGATTAAATCGAATAAGTTGCAAAACTTGCATTCTAGAAGTTTTTAGTATGAAATTGCTTTGAAATATTAATTAGGAGGTCTTAAATGGTAATTAGACCAATTTTAAGTTCATGGACAAAATTAAGACATGGAAGGAATTTTTGAAAGTTTAGTAAGGAGGGGCATTTTGGTCATTTGGTTATTTAATGAAATAAAAAGGGAAAAATAACACAAAATTAGTTATCATCTTCCTTGGTTGCTGCCGAATTCTCCCTCTCTCCATAGCTAGGGTTTCTTCAACTTTCAAGCTTGATAGTAAGTGATTCCAAGCCCCGTTTTTAATGATTTTTACGTTTTTGAAATCCCGGTAGCTCGGTATAGCTTATGATAGCAATATTTTGAGCTAAAGTTCATATTTGGAAAAATACCCATAGGTGAAATTTGTGTATTTTGATGTTTTATGATAGAATATGAGGTTTTAAATTGTGTTACACAACTTGTGCTACTCGGTTTTAAGTAAAAACGAACAAAACGGCTTAATCGGTAAAAGTACATATTGTGCATAAGTATGTGTTATAGTGGGAATTTGAGCTTGCTAATAGCAAATAAATGATCAGCATGTCCTGAAACATAAGAATTTGAAATGAAATTTAATTTCCGAGCTTTGGGGCAAAAGTGTAAATATGCAAAAGTTTAGGGGCAAATTGTAATTTTGCCAAAATTTGAATTAAGGACTAATTTGAAAATGTGAGTATTAAACAAGCTAAATGTGTTATTTTAGATCAAGAAAGACATGGAATCGACCTCAATCGAGGAAAAGAAAAGATTGCGGACTAAATTGCAAAATCTTTGTATTTTGGTACCAAGGTAAGTTCATGTGTAAATAATGTAATATAATTGTTATTTTTAAGTTAATTGATGTTATTTATATGATATGCTGATTTTTATCATGAAATATATGCTATGTGGTTATTTTTGAACAATATGCAAATTATATGTGCTACTTGTTAAATATAAATGGCTACCGAGTATTGGTTTCGGTATTCTGTGGAAGACGGCAAGGATGTGTGATTGAGGAAAATCCCGTTTGAACCTTGGGAATGGATTAGGATACAAGTGACATGTCACTAGGATGGTTGGGCATCCGAGCTCGTTGAGTTGAGTCCGAGTTCACTTATGGATGCGAATATCCGAACTCGTTGAGTTGAGTCCGAGTTCATGAGATGTAACTAGGCATCCGAGCTCGTTGAGTTGAGTCCGAGTTCACTTATGGATGCGAACGCCTGAACTCGTTGAGTTGAGTCCGAGTTCGCTTATGGGCGGGTTACATAATTGATTGATTACATATATAGCACTTATGTGCAAATGATCCGTGTACCCGAGTTGTATTCCAATGTGTTCAATGGGTAAAATTCAAGTGAAATGGGAAGGCACTCAAGATGTAAGTGACAATTCGGTAATGTTGAGAAATGGCCATATTGGACAGGTATGTACTTAACCCTCGGGTTGAAACTCGACACAACAACAAAAATGTGGTAAGATGAAGTATGATGATTAGAATTGTGACATATGTTTTGGTGATGCTATGCTAATGTTGTTTGGCATAATGACTTTGTTATGTTACTTGTTATTTGCATGTGAACTTACTAAGCATTTATGCTTACTCCCTCCTTTTCATTCATTGTAGTTTTGGACAAGCCGGCTCGAGAATCGGGATAGGTCGAAGGCTCGATCACACTATCTGAAGGACTTTTTGGTAAATGGCTTGTAAAACTTAGTATGGCATGTATAGCAATATACCTACTTTGTGTAAATAATCTTGTGATATGGTGGTGGTTTGGTTGAGGAAATGCTTGATAATGATGAGTCATTGAAATGGCTAATATAGATTATGTTTGATTTCATGGAAGGATAATAGGTTATCTAGTACATGAAAGCTTTTATGAAAATGAAATTAACCATAAAACAGAACATTGCAGCAACACTGACGTGAGTTTGAAAATTTACTAAAAATCATAGAAATCCAATTTGGTGATGGATTAATTATGAAATTGAAGCTTATTATGTCTACTTTCAAATGGAAGAAACGAAATAGTTGAAGGGATTATATTTTATAAGATATTTGAGTTTTAGTGAGACAGGGCCAGAACGATTTCTTGATCCCCTGTTCTAACTTTGAAAATTCACTATAAATTGTACAAAAATAGTTAAGAGGTGTACTTTATATGTACAGAATCCTGAGTTAGTATAGTTTCAAGATAAGGAAACGTCATAATCATATGAATTTTTTACGGAGAGAAAAGTGGTTCGTAGTAAACAGAGGTCAGTGCAGTCAAGTCCTGAAACAGGGGTAACTTTAACTAATAAACTGTACAAATCGGCCCAACCAAAAATTCTAGAAAAAAATTAGTGAATAGATATATGTGTCTAGATTCAGAGAAAATTTACGGATCTTGATTTCAAGTTTTGTAACTCGAGATATGATTTTTTTAACGATCATGATGCAGAGATTCTGCATATTCCGAAAATTAAAATAAACGATGTAAAGTTGGTTTAATGATAAATTAAGTTTAGTAACACCTCAAACTCGACTCCGGCGACGGTCTCGGGCGTGGGAACGTTACAAAAATGGTCCCTTACCTTAATCGAAACCTTAAAGTGGGGAGTTGCCTACTAAACCCTTGCCCTCTACCTATACCTAGAGCAAACCACTTACACCTGATCTTGGCAAAAGAAAAGAAGCGGGGAATTGAGAAGTAATTTCGACAAACAGAGAGTTGGAATATGTGTCTATGTGCTAGTCGACAAGATGAGAAGAAAAGAATGGATCAGCCAATGTGGTAGAAATAATCGGTCAATCCCTTAAAGAAATGGAAAGGACCGATTAAGGAAGATCGAAGGTAGTATTTGGCTTTTGAATAGAAAGAAGAGAAGAACTAAATAAAAAGAAGAGAGTGCAATCAGCTTGAGAAAAGGGTTGAGGTATTCGACTTGATGAAGCAAAGAAGAGTGAAAGAATCAAGAAGGGAAGGAGTAGAAATATTCAGCTATGGAATGAAAAAGGGTGGAAAGAAGGTGATACGAGAACAAAAAGGATGAACAAAAGGTCACCTTTGATGCAATTTCAGCAATATTTCCAAACCAAAAAGAGAGCTTCAGTTTTGGAAAAATAGTATACTCTAAACATCAAAAATTTAAGTGTGAATTCGGAAATAGCTTTTTCCCAAAACCTAAAATCAGCTCCTACTCAGCCCCTAGCCGAATTTGTCTTCACAATTACCACACTAGCTCCAACTCTCCCACACCTCTCATTTCCTAAACTTTCTCCTCTTATCGTGCCTTAATTTACTCTTCAACACTCATTCAAATTTGAAGACCAATTCAAACCTCTTCCATGAAGAGTTTAAATCCACTTCCACCACCTACACGGCACAAGTGCAAAATAATATCCCTTTATTGCATTAAGCCACACTCGAACCTTAGACCTCCCTACTCTGCATGAAACGCCTCTCCCCAGCTCCCAGTGTGGCGCCACTTGCCACTAGACCATTAGGTTTTTTGTGTCATAATTTAACCCCATTTATTTAAGAGGTATATCCCTTAAAGCCGGGTTCTATTAACACAAAAATAAACATATTTCCTATACTAAATTTGAACTTAGGATTTCATAGAAACTCTTTAATACTTCAAAACCAACACCTTAATAATGCTAATTATGCAACAAAACTACATCATACCAAATTATAAACTTCAGGATTTTTGGGGCATTACAGAAATGCTCTCATGAACCACATCTGAAATAGGCTTTAGTATTTATCCAACACTCTCTAAAATGTCGTCTACCACACTGTTGACACTCATGTTTGTTGGCTTTGACACTACCAACAGTCGATACCGAAGTGGCTTGAGCTTTCAGACTTATGTGTTGCTTCTCACGATCTCAATCTAAATACCCCTTGAAGTTGTTGAATGGTTTTAAGAATCCCTTGATTTTTTTGACGATGAATAATATGATTTACCCGTTGACCTCTTTCTAAAATCTTTGGCCTCAGAATCGGTTTCTCTTTTCTTTGCTAAGCTCTTCAGCTTTGTATGCTCTATCAACTCACACAACAAACTCTTTCAATTTGAGTATCTCGATAAGAGCTTGATATCTTCATTTAATCCGTCTTCGAATTGTTTGCACATAATCTCTTCAGTGAGCATACTTGCTTAGTCTAACGAATTCTCTTTCATATTCAGATACGGTCATACGACCATATTTCAACTCTAAGAATTCCTTGTGCTTTTGATCTAGAAATTGTTGACTTATATATTTCTTTCTGAATTCAGTTTGAAAGAATTCTCATGTAACCCGGTCTCTCGGCACTATAGATATTAAAGTACTCCACCACTGATATGCAACATCTTTCAAAAGAGATACGGTGCATTTAACACATTTTGCTGGCGTACAATACAACTTATCAAAGACTCGAATTGTATTCCCAAGCCAAAACCCGGCTCTCTCAAGATCATCATCAACTGTAACTCTAAACTCTTCAGCCCTATACTTTCAAATTTTATCAACAGGAAGCTGATTCATTCGCAAAGGTTCCAAAACTTGAGGATCTTTAGGAATCAGTTGGGGAAAAGTTGGGGGAGGAGGTTGTTGAGCAGCCAGATTCGTTCAGACATACTCAGAAACCACTCATTCATCATCTAGAAGAAGGCTTTTTTTGCCTCTCCTTCATGACCCTCAAATACGAGTTTCAATCCAGATGACACTACTGTGTGAACGGAGGCTGGTGCATTACTTTCAACATCATTGGAGTCAAATAAATTGGAAACCATTACTATACGAAAACATGATTTAAAAATTGTCAAGAGATATCACACTATCACAGGTTAAATATGGCATGTATAGCTAGACTCACATACGCTATGTTAGTCATAGAATCGACAAACCGTAGCTCTGATACCAATCAAATGTAGCACCCCTATCTCGTATCCGTTTCTAAAATAGGGTTATAGAGCATTACCAGACTTATCACATAAAAAACCATACATTTCATGTCCACAATTCATATCTAAACATAAATTATTCACATACATTCATATAGTCCCTAACACGAGCCCTACAGGCCCAGAACAAGCATTAAATGAAATTCAAGACTAAATCGAGAACTTATAGAAATTTTGGGAAAACATTGAAAATTTTTACATATAGGTGACACATGTCCGTGTGGCCAGGCTCTGTGTTTCACACGGGCAAAAGACACGCCGGTGTCATAGGATGTATGGACATTCAAAATGGGATCACATGGCCATGTCCCAGCCCATGTCCGACCTCGTGGAACTCACTAGCTTGCTTTCATTAAAAACTATAGGAAACACACGGTTATGTCACCTGACCGTGTGTCACACACGGCTGAACACATGCCAGTCTCTCTGCCCGTGTGGACAAAAATAGGCTATTTTCTAAGCCACATTTCTCATCCAATTTTCGTGCCAATGTACATATTTCAATAGTATATAACCACATCAAAAAATATGCATTCAAACAACCCAAAATCAAACCTAAAACATGCAATTTCAATACCATTAAACCAATTACTATCAAGCATCACAATTGACCATTATAAAACATGCAATTATCATCTTTAAAAGCTACCTAAATAGTCATATGCATATATGCACCTTAATGATCAAAACATAATATGTATACCACTTCACGAATTCATTTAATAGATATCAAACTACCAATTCACCAATAAGGTAATTTCCAAGGCAACCGTCAAGCATACTGAAGGCAATTATAAATCATACAAGATAAGGCCAACTACTCATATATATACATGCTAAAACATGTACCAAATTAAGCCAAATCACATGGCTAATTACATATCAAAACATATAGGCTTTCATTAGCCAAAATGACCTATACATGCCATATAACCAAAATACATTAAGTCCAAAAGTACCAAAACAATTGTTGTATAATGTGATGAGATCTCCGATGATTTCCAATCCGAGCGAGCTTTCGAATCACTATAAAACATGGAAAAGAAAACAATGTAAGCTATGAAGCTTAGTAAGCTCGTATGGCTAATAAGTATAACTTACTATTCATTCACAATTTAAAGAAGCATAAGTAAACATAGATAAAATTTCAATCAATCCAAGAGTAGCTCATTATCTCACCCATAGTAGTCATGTATGAATACATCCACTACAACTAACTTGTCGTACTTCTCCCGAGTACCTGAATTGATCCATATCATCTCTTATAACCTCGTACCATCATATTTGCCTATTGAAGCATTTGGAATAATATCAGATACTCATGTATCTTGCATGCCATACATGTTTGAAACCATCTTTATCACGTATCTCATATAAATGCCCACTCTCAAGCCATCACTGGGTCTACTCACACAAGCTAGCGATTAAGACGTAGCTACACGGTGCTGCTCACACAAGCTTTCGAGCAACCGCAACACATGCTAAAAAACTCAGCCACCGATAGGACATACAAGACCAGCACCCAAAACACATAAAACACGGTAACCTCTAATGACATGTCATTTGTATTCTATCTATTCCTAAGGCTCAACCGGGATCCATACTTTGTCGATGCCTCATTGAGAATTTTCATAGTGTCATATTATCACAAATACATTATTTAAGCATTCAAACACATGTAACATAATGCTTATTAAACATATGAACTTACCTCAAATTCAAATGATAAAAAATAACCTTTAGTCCAAAACTTTATCTTTTCCTCGATCTAGATCCGTACGTTGCTTTTCTTGATCTATATAATCAAATTTAACCATTTTAAACATTATTCTATTCAATTTAATCAAAATTTCATATTATGGTAAAATAACCTTTTACCCCTAAACTTTTGACTTCTTTACAATTTAGTCCTTATCTCATAAAAATGCAAATTCATGCAATTCAACATTCACCCATGTTGGCCGAATTTTATCCATGCTTATTACAGCCCATATTTTTCATTTATTTACACATTTCACCATGGATTTTACACATTTCTCAATTTAATCCCTATTTGACACTTTCACTAAAAATCACTTTACAAAACTTGTTTAACTATCCCTAAACTTTCATTTTTCATTCATCAAACATCAAAAATGACCAACACACATTCATGGAAAAACTCTAAACTTTTAACAATGTTACAAATTAGTCCCCCAATTAGTTAGATTAAGCTACAACGATACGAAAAACATAAAAATCATTAAAAATGAGGCTCAGAATCACTTACATGCATACACTCAAGCTAGCTGAACCTCAAAGCCTTAACAATGGCTATTTCATTCTCAATTTTCGATGGAGGAAGAAGATGAATGAAATAAAATGCTTTTGTTTTATTAATTTTAACCTTAATTACCTATTTACCTTTATACCCTTTAAAAACTTTAATAATTTCCACAAAACCAAACTCATAAATGTCTACTAACTCACAAATGGTCTAATTATCACATAAGGACCTCCAATTTAAAGTGTCATAGCTATTAGACACCTTTAGCTAATAGAGCACAACTTTTACACTTTGTGCAATTTTGTCCTTTTTCACAAATTAAGTACTCAAATGGTAAATTTTTAATGAAATTTTCATGCAATCCTACTATCATGCTGTAAATCTCAAAATAAGATTAATATAAATATTTTGATCTTGGATTTGTGGTTCCGAAACCACTGTTCCGATTTCACTGAAAATGGGTTGTTACATTCTTGGTACGTGGCTGGATGAAGATGGATTTTTTTGAGTTATGTTAAGTTGGCGTATAGTGTATGCCTAAAGGATAAGTAAGTTGGCATTTGAGTCTTTCTGTGTTCTGTATACGCCAGTGGGTGTACTCTACGTAATTTGTGTATAATCTCTAGAAGGGTTTGTTAATGTACTAAGTAATGTATTGTATGATTTATTTTCTTTGAAACTCACTATGTTCAAACGAACTTACTCTGTTGTTCCTTTTTCCTTCTTAGGGTTGCTAATAGAAGGAAGATTTTGTTCAAGGACTACGCTAGAATGTTGTTACGATTGTGAGTTGACTATTTTATGTTTGTATCATGCATGTCTTATGAGGTGGAACATAATTGTATTTTAAAAAGGAATTGTATAAAAAACTTTTTTATTGAGACTTTGTTTTGATGAAACTTTTATGAAGTACTAATATTTGGTTTAATTTAATACAATTTGTTTACAAAGTTACCATATTTGAACTTATACGCCATATGACTTTTTTATTATTTTTAAATTGATGATACTTCTTTCACCTTAGTAAAATCATAGCTAAAATATGTTTTATATCTATAACTTTGTAATAATTATTCAAAGCTTCCATAGAATTATTTCAAAGTTAGTTTCGTTTCATGTAGTGACACGCTATACTCGAATCCTATTATAGGGTCAGGGTTTGGCGTGTTATAGACCCAGTGGCCTATTGAATCCTCCATTAAATAAGCTTCTATCATAAAGAGTCCATACATTTGCCTTTGGTCGCTAGTTATTCCTTCTACTCTTTACAATTCATATTAAAGTGTCCTTTCTTACCGCAAAAGAAGCATTTAGACTTATATAAGTTTCTAGGCTTTCTGGTTCTCTTCCTTTCCACTTGTGGTGGCCAAGAGACCATAGTCTTGCCTTTCTAAGCATGATTTCCTTTCCCTTTTGAGAAAGAAGCGATAGCTATGTTTGCTTCTACTCTCTCGAATTAGTTGATCGTCATTCAACATCAACTCATAGGATTGTAAGTCTTTTATGAGCCGTGCAAGAATTAGGTTTTTTTGCCATGGTTATATGCAGCCCAAAAGCCATCAAAATCCTTGGATAAGCTCTTGAACACCATCTCAATTTGACTATTTTTGTCTGGATTAACCTTATTGTCTATGGCCTCGGCAAAGTAGCCCATAAAAGTGATCATATGGTCTTTGACTGAAGTGTCGAGCTTTTGCTGGGCATTCATTAAACTAGTTATAGCAGACTATCGAGCCAAGGTAGCTTGGCCTCCGAACATGTCTTCCAGCTTATCTAGAATTGCTTTAGCAGTCTTACAGCTCTCTAGTTGCTTATACAGAGTGTTGCTCATGCTTGTCAGCATATAGAAATGAACTATCTCATCAGGCTCTTCCCAATGTTTTCTAGACTCAGCTTGAGTTGCTAGAGGGCACTTAGTATCAAGAACTATTTTAAGTTTCTCACAGCTCAAAATAATTATCAGGTTCTTTTTCCATTCCTTATAGTTATTTCCATCCAGGTTGTTTTTAGTGAGTATGTTCAATAAGATAGTTGGTGCCATTTTCGAACTAAAAATAAAACATTTATATGTTAATATCTTTGTATTAAGCAAATGTTTGAAAAACGTTTTGCAACATTACAATATGCATTAAGACGATACATGTGTCTTACATTAAACCATGAAAACATTTGTAAGCCCTTGCAACAATAATTCTCACACCCATTGAATCAAGCCATGTAACACCCCTTACCCGGGTTCGATGCTAGAACTGAGTACGAGGCATTATCGAACAATATTACAACCAAACATACAAAGTCAAGCCATAAAATTTCGTTCCAAATTAAAATTTTTCATAATATATCATACAATCCTTAAAATGGGCCTACGGGGCCCAAAACATAATTTGGGAGTGGTCCGGGACCAAGCCGAGAACTTAGAAAAATTTTTGGAAATTTAGGTCAAAAATAGGGCACACGCCCGTGTGAGATAGGGACATGCCCGTGTGGGCAGGCCGTGCGGTCACACACGCCCATGTCCCCAACTTGTGTTGAATTATTGGAAAATTATTTTTCACTTCGAACCTACAGGGGTTTTCACACAGCCGAGCACATGCCCGTGTCCTTCACACATACTCAACACGCCCGTGCTCTCCTCATGTGAAAAACTGGGGTATTCTATTTATGACGTCAACATGCAATTTTGGTCACACGGCCACGGGACACACCTGTGTGACCAGGCCGTGTGATGTCCATATTCTCCGAAAATTTCTTGCAAAGTTTACATGCCCTACACACATGGCCGTGGTGGTTGGCCGGGTGGTCCTAAGTTAGGCTAATTTCCAAGCCATCCTTTGCCCCAAAACACATACAGACTTTACCATTTTTGAAACCACATACCTTACACATTTTTAGACATCTAAATAACCTCATTTAACCATCAATCATCCATTTCAACTTATCCACACACAAACTCACCAAGCATTCCATGTATTCCCTCATGAGAGTCTATAAATAAACCAATATCATCATTGGCCAAATCACATGGCCTTAATTACAAAATGACTTATCAAAAGACAATTGCCACAATATAGCCAAACAACATGACACTTACAACACCGCTAAGTCCCTATACATGCCATAGTCCAAAAGAGTACATATTACAATAGCAAAAGAATGTTGTGGATAGTGTGGGTGATCCTCCGACGTTTCCCGATGTAACACCTTAAACCCAGCCTAAAAGTTAGGCCTGAGTCCGGTGTGTTACATTGAAGTGTTTTTAGAAAAATGTGCTTTCATTGAAAACCCTTCTTAAAGAAATTTTAAAGAAATCACCATTACATCTATCTTTGATTAATCAGGTTATGAAAATAGTTTACTTTGGAAAAACATATTTGTTGCGGAAGCTTGTTTGAATTCACAGTTGTTGTGGAAATGTGGTTTTTGGAAAACAGAAATCATTTTGTAAAACGTGCCTTAAAGCTAGAAAAATAATAATATGCAGATAAATAATCCCATAACTTAAGAAAATTATAAAGCGGCATTATTACAAACCCAAAAATAAAACCATAAATAAAATAGTAAAAATGAAAGCAATGTAAAAGCAAAGTGTGGCTGCCTCCAAGTCCCACGTAGCACCGAATCACCTATGCCTCGGGATTACATGTACAGTAAAATAAAAGGGTGAGTATACGAATACTCAGTGTGTAACGCCTTATAAAAATAGATAACCAGATATCCAGTAAGATGAAATAGAATGGGCCCAAGCCCATAACAGAATCAGTGATAGGTGGGCCTTAGCCCAATTCAGTAACAATGACAGGTGCATAAATGCAAATGGAAAACTAACCCAGTCCAACCAACACACCTCCCGTACCAACCAACACACCATGTGGGGAATAAATCAATCCATCTAGCCAAAAACACCAAGCTTAGCACTGGTTGTAGCACTAAGTTAACAGGATGGCTTAAAGCCATAACAAGATGGCACAGGGCCATAGGTAGGAAGGCCATGAGCCTTAGACAGGATGGAAATAAGCCATAACACTTCCACCATCACTATGACCCCATTCCCCATGCAGTGCAACATATTAAATGACATGCTATCAAGATACAGATATCTCACACAAAGCATTTCATAATATATAAATTTAATCAGAACATACAGAGTCAAAATAGTCATTTTACCCCTAGAGGGTATTTTGGTCAATTACCCTTTAGGGGCATTTTCGTCATTTGTTAGTGTGGTCCTTCGATAGTGAAGGCCTATCAGTAAGCCCATGGTTGTCTAGCGACACATGCAGCCAAACAGTCCAGAATTCAATTTCGGCCTAAAGCCCATTTAGCGAGCCCACGAGCCCATTGGGCCCATTGGGACCATTTCGGCCAACTCATGAAATCGCTCATGAAAATTGTTTACCGATGTAGGGCCACAATCTGCGGCCTTAATCACTCACATGAGCGTTCACACGCCCATATGATCAATTTTATAAAAGTGTGATAACACACCTGTTTGCAATACGCAAGATTAATCCCTTCGAACCGAACCTAAAAGTCCAACCAAAATCCTGTTAGCCAATCACCATCTAGGGTCAACCTCTTACCACACTAATCAAATATACACCACCTCACCTTGTGCACACGATTACTTTGAGAATTCCCCAAATTTATCTACTACAATCAATCGTACTCCTTGATCGAATACTGAAACAATCTTACATCTTATTAGTCACAAACAACTATAAGAACAAGACTTTAAATCTAAAAAATCATTGAACATTCGGCCAAATATTACTTACCTCAAAATCAATCGTTTGCTGAATAAAATATCTTCTAATCACAACCGAACATAATACAGTGTTGTCACTTAGATGGAAAAATTGATCATGTACGAGAATACGAAAATTCTTAGCATCGGTTCACATGATTTAATAACTTACCCAAGATTAGAAGGCGTCCTTGAAGAAAAAGAGTCAAAGTTTGACTCTAGCCAAGGCCCTAGATTTGGCCTACACCTATATAGAATAACAGAAAAAGAAAAGATAAAGACAAAGGTACAATCAGCCATTATTGAAACTAAAAGGAAGTAGTGATAACAAGTAGGAATATTCGGCCCTCAATAAAGAGAAAAACGATAATGATAAAAGGAGATGGGAGCACATACCAAAATCTACCCTTTCACCCTACGAAATTAAGATGATTCGGCTAAAGAAAAGACAAGAAAAGATAGAAGGAAGTTGTCGGCTATGACACTAGATATGAAACAAATTGTGAACGGCTAAATAGCAAAAGAGAAGAGTGAGTGATCCAAAGGTGTATTCGGCTTAAGCAAAGTCAAGGAGAAGGGAGAGCAAATGCAAGCTTGTGTTAGTCATTGCTAAGACACAAATGGAAGGTAATCTCTTTCGCACAAATGCCGAATCAAGCTAGCCTAAGCACCAAATTTAGGCAACAAAATCGCCTTTGACTGAAGGGACCAATAAGTCCCACATTCGGCCAATTCTTTCCTCAAATAAGCCCTTAAATTCTCGCATGAAATCAACTAGAAAATCATCCAAAATTTTAAAAAAATTAAAAAGGGTAAGAAGAAAACATTCCCACCGCTTGGTTCAAACATTGACAGCAGCCTTTGACCACTTGACCAGGTCTTCACACACAAGCAGCAAAAATTAACCTCATTTATGTGAGAGGGAGCTCGAACTCCAGACCTCGCCACCGACAATGCGCCTCACCATACCATGCTTGCCACTGCACCGTTACCTCTCTTACACTATAATACGATCACGACTAATTATAAACCTTACCTGCTGGAGTCACGGTTATGTAAAAGAGTTAAAGCAAAAACTTCACCTCCTAGAGGACTCGAACATGCGCTCTCTTGCTTCCATAGCACGCTCATCGCCACTGAACCAATTCAACTTCCATGTCAATAACCCCACGCAATAATTGATAAGCCTTCCTTTCCCTATGCCCCTAAAAAAAGTAGCATTTTTTTCCTAAGCAGACTCGAACCTGCTCCCTTCCAAATACCCAGCACAGCGTTCGCCACCTCTTTCACCACTCCTTTTGTGTCAAAAATCTCTCCCATTTAATTATAAGGTTTAAACGCCTGCTACCCTATCCTTATGTGAAAATTTAAAAGAATTGAGGTTAGGCCAGGATTCGATCCTCGGACAGCCTATAAGCTACTAGCGCCTCTAGCCACCAAACCACCTGCTTCTTTATGCTAATTTTTAACCAAAACTATTTATAAACCCTTCCTCGTAACGCCACTTCCACTTAGTTATAAAAACTAAAATTTTCCTTAAAGTCCCTTTTTAAACCCGAGACTTCTCCGATATCTCTATGTACTCCAAATCACTTAATTAACAATCCAAACATGAAATTACAAATATTTTCTTGACCATAAAAATTTGAATTTCTCCGATTCACGAAGCCCGTTTCTCCTAAGCCCAAAATTCGGGATGTTACACCCAATCTCTGAGCTGGCTTGACTAATCTATAGAAAAATGAAAAAGAGAAAGGGTTTAAGCTTAAAGAAGCTTAGTAAGTCTATATGCAAATAATTAACATCATACCAACTCTCTTAATCACAAAAAATCATATCATCCCATATCAACTTACCACCTAACCTTACCAATACCATATACATACCAAACACATCATTTACATAAACCCTAGTTCACATGCACCAATGCACACATATAAACTCGCCCACATTTCACTAGCTTATAAATACACCTACACTTTCACATCACATAACCACACAAATCTCTTTTAGTATCATTTCCCGTTGAACCCTTTGGAATAACATTCGATACCCGGTGGTTTCAACATATAGCTCCACCAACACATAATCTGACTCTCGTGTACACATGGTGAACTCTCATTATCACCCATGTGACCTAGCCATTAAATCCTGTAGCTCACGTGTCTACATGGTGTCAACACTTAGAACCACACATGCGACCTAGCTACATAAACATAGCTCTCGTGTCTACATGATGTACCCTCATAACATACGTGCAACCTAGCTATTTTAAAACCCGTAGCTCTTGTGTACACATGGTATACACCTAGTATTACGCATGTGACCTAGCCACTTATGAAATTATCATCTCATAGCTCTCTTGTACACATGGTATACACACCGTATAACACATGTGACCTAGCTACCACATAGTATCTCATAGCTCTCTTGTACACATGGTGTCCTACCCTCGGAAACACACATGTGACCTAGCTACACATTATTCGTATCTTTCATTTTTTCGAAGGTTCAATCCAGTACATCGAATTTCCATAATTCACCAAATCATAGAAGTTATCCAACATTATTCATATCATACAAAAAATTATATTTATGGAATAATAATCGATGAAAAACTTACATATAAAATTACCTTGATAACAAAATGTGATAATTTTCAATTTAGTCCAAAACCTTACCCTTGCCTCGGTCAAGGTCAATTCCTCGATCTTCACGATTATGAGCTTGAGAAGTGAAAGAAACCCTAGGTATGGTTGCTTAAAGAATTCGGCCAAGGGGGAGAAGATGGATGGACACCATTTTTGGCCTTATTTTCCTGTTTTATTTCTTTTATTAACTAATGATCAAAATGTCATTCATTAAAAACCTTTAGTATTTGTCCAAACAAGGTTAAAATGGCTTAATTACCATATAAGGACCTCTAATTTAAAATATCAATTCAATCAAGTACCTTTATGGATCAAAACCCATATTTTTCACCTATTGCAATTTAGTCCAACCTATCAAATTGGACATGCAAATAATAAAATTCATGCACCAAAATTTCACATAATTATTTAAACATCCAATAAGCATCAAAACTCAATCAAAAAAATATTTTAGACTTCAGATTCATGGTTTCGAAACCCCTATTTCCTTTAGCCCCTAATTCGGGCTGTCACAAGCCATCTTAGAGTGATCATGATCAACTAATAAGAACATGAATTTCCATCCAATCAGTACATGAACCTAATTCCTTAGGCATTCACACCAACTAATAATCGTGTAACGTTTGGCCAACATTTTAACTTAAGCATAGCTCCTTGGGGAGTTACTTAACTAGATGATCTTGAGCGTATAACCATTAACTCAACACCTATCACATCATGCACCACAAATGAGTCCTCTTGGGACAATTTCATTGAGTAACATGATATAACTAGTTGTCATCTTTGAAGATAGAATTTCTTAATGTATCGTATGATAATATCTACCATAGGGGTCAGTCCAACTATCATATGATCATAATAAAATTATGCTTACTTTTAGGAAGTCTCCTCAATAAAATCCGTATGAAAACTTCTACCTTGGAGCAGGTCCATTTCATGGCATTGCAAGAGACCATTGATGGAGGCCATAGGTTTTGTTTAGGGACCTTTTCTCATTCGATATTTTAAAAAACATACAAGGTTTTTATAATTTTTGATTTCAATACTGTATGATCAATATATGCATGACAAGTACATCTGGCATTCTTTCCTAAACTATATGGCATGCTTATCTTATATATGCATTGTAACACCCCTATCCCGTAACCGTCACCGGAATAGGACGAGGCGTTACCAGAAATTAGAAAACCGATCAAAATAGTAAAATTCTGAGCATTTTCTTGAATAAAAGATCATTTATAAACATTAATTCTAAACACAAACAAAGACCAAATTTAAATCTTATAAATATAAACTCCTTAAAGGTGCCATATTCACATGGCATTAACGAATACAATTTCAAATTATCAATCACTTTAGTCTATTCTATACATGCCATACCAGTTCCAAAACATAACAGCATCGACATGATAGATAGTGATAGTGTGGCGAGTTGCTGACAATCCCTGAGCAAATGACCAGAATCAACAATCTATAAACAGAGAAATGAAACAACAGAGTAAGCTTTCGTAAGCTTAGTAAGTCTTAAGCAATTTAAACCATTGAACTCAAATATAACCAATTTATTTATTTGATTCACATATAACATTTCATTTCATTCGCGGTTTAATCCCTTCTTGGCCGAATATGCATATTCACTAATAAGCTTATATACTTTTATTGTCTCTTTTAAATTTCGAAAATATATAGCCATAGGCATTTATATACCTCAATGTCAACTTCAATTCAATCAATGCACCATTTCATATCTATAGTTACCCTCATCGGTTAAATCAAACTGGTATATCTTACAATATCCTATAAAAAATTTTCCCATAACCGAATACACACATATTCATATGACATTTTCATATATGCTTTTCATTTTACAAACATGAAAGTGTTTAACACAAACTTGACCAACTCAATTGATAAAATCGATCTTATGAATTCTCATATAACCTCTTTCTAGGTATACTGCCTTTTTGGCCGAATATACACAACTACATAATGTACATATAACATATTGATTTTTTTTCCTGCATCTAATCTTATCTAATCATAGGTGAATCGGATATCTTCACATAACACCACACATTATTCGAATGTACCATTATTATACATATATACAATCTTATAACTTACTCACATAAACATCACATTATACACTTTTGGTTTAATTCAAATCAAGCTCACGTGTAAGTTCATGATACATACCTGGCCAACTAAATGTACTGAACATCTCTAATTGTTGATTTACTACTAAGTCACATAGTCTTAAACCTTGCACAAATCACATTTAACAATGTCAAGAGATATCACCATTTGGTCAAAAAGTTCAAACCCCATGTATGCACATTTAATTTATCTATTGCATCCAAACTTAAGAGCATATACTTTTCCGCATCTAAAAGCTTCATTGCTACTTCTAATTTTGTAACACCCTGATTTTTGGGATTTTTTGGGTTTGTGAATTTTAGTGAAGTTTTAAAATTTTGGTGTTCTGAAGGTTGAAAATGTATGTACATGTGTTAGTGGGCCTTTAGAAGGCCCAAGCTTAAGTTAAAACCCGGTAAAATATTAAGTTGGATTTTCAAGTGAAAGGGGACTTGGTTAAGTGGGCCTTTAAGAAAAACCGTGTAAAATATGTCACAAAGGGAGCCTTGGTAGAGTGGCAAGGTGGCGCCACTAAGCTCCTAAAAAAGTGGCGCCTAAGTGGGTATTCAAGGACAAGGGTTCGAGTTGCATGGTAAGCGTAGTGTTCTTTTTAATTTTTAAGCATGTGTCGGGCATGTGACTATTTTAAATAGGAATTTCGGCAAGGGCTTTTAGGGACTTGGGCCGATTACTCAAGTGTGATATTAGGGTTATATCTTTTTCTATTTTCTGTCATAAGAATTAGGGTTAGCCACCTTAGGAATTATTTCTCTCTTCTACTGTCAGAAAAGCTGAAAATTGCCTCCCTAGGAAGCTCATAGCCGAATTCTTTCTCTCCACCTCTACCATTACTTTTCTTCACTTTTCTTCTTCCTCTTTGATTCATTCCTTAGCCGAAATCCCCTCATTCCCTCATTCATCTTCTCTTTTGATCACACCCTCCATAAAATCACCATAATCAATTTCCTTAAAAAGCTGAAATCCCGAAAAGAACTAACCTTTGTGCCGAATTTCCTAAGCCAAGATTCCTCAACTTTCTTTCGTTCTTTTGGCCAAATCTCACTCCTTCTACACTCTAAATCCCTGTCGACAACACCTATACTAAACTCCCCACACCGAATCATCTTCTTCCTTACCTTTCTAAAAGCCGAAATCACCATTAGTTTAGGGAGATAGCCGAAAATTTCAGATCTCAGAGATAAGGGTTCTACAAATGTTTAAGGGTTAAATCTACTTCAGATCTGAGTTAGAGGCAAGGTAAAAGCAATGGTAAGTGGTTATCAACTCAGATCTTTAAGATATTTCATACTTTGGAAAAGCCGAAAGTCCCTAAAGTTAGGGAGGTTGTCGATTTAGTCTATTAGTGATTTAAAGTAGTATTTTGGTTCTTTTTGGATTGTAGTTAGCAAGGAAGGTGATCAAGCAAGGAGTGGAAGGCATCGGTATCATCAGATCTAGATCTAGTGCATCTAAATCGACAGAGGTAAGTTTTCATGGCCATTAAGGGTGTAGCCGAATGTGGTAAGGGATTTTGGTTGTAGTTTTTCATAGATCTACTGATTAATCGTTTAGATAATGGATTGTAGGAACGGGCGAATAGGAAATCTCGTCAGTGGAACTGCAAAACAGGTGTGTGTTTCGAACACCCTTCAATGCTTAAATCGGCAAAAGTCGAAAAGCCGAAATGCTGAAATTCTGGCATTTTAAGAGCTTGTGAGCGTGCGAACGCTCTCAAGTTGGTAGGAGAAGGTTGGTTTTGGAATCGGCACTGTCAGGCGGGCTGACCGCGAAATTTTGGGCGCTACGGTAAGTTGGGCCTCGGTGGACCGAATATGGGCCCAATGGGCAATTTGGGCCCAGTTGGGTAAAAATAGGTTTAAAGGAAATAATATGGATTGCAGGCGTAAAAACTGTTAAAACAAGATAATGGATTGGAAATTAAGGCTTAAATGGGCCTAATGGGCTAAAATGGCATGGTAGAGCCCATTAGGGGTTTTAAGGCCTAAGTGCTAAAACTGATAAACTGAATTAAATGAGTTTCTGTAACAACCACTGTAATAGTAGAGGCTGTAAAAATAATAAAAACTGTAATAAGAGAACAAAATTACTGGAATACCCTTAGGGTGAGAAATTACTGATTTACCCCTAAGTATAAAATTACCATTATACCCCTAGGGCTAAAATCGACTGTACTGTTTGACATGACTGTTTCTGTTACTGCATATCATGATGTATGTATGTCTGATGCATGGGTTGGGTTTTATATTGGAGAAAGTGTGAGTGGCACTGCCACGTTACTGAAAGGGGATATGCCTCGTACTGTTTCTGAAAGGGGCTTTGCCTCGTATACTGTTTATTTGAGCAGCCATGCTGCGACTGTGGTGTGTGGGCTGGGTGGGTCGAGTTATTCCCCACATGGTGTGTTGGCTGGTACGGGTGGTGTGTAGCGGTTGGTGGGTTGAGTAGTCTCCCCAATTGGGTTGCATTCATACCGTTATACTGTATTGTACTGTGATAGGCCTATGGGCCAAACTATTATCTGAATTGGGCTTCGGCCCAATATCTGTTATAGGGCTTTGGCTCAGTATCTGTAATCTGAATAGGGCTTCGGCCCAGTATCTGACTGAGACTGGTTAGGGATCAAGCCTAGTGGGCTCGAGCCGATGTGGGCTTTGGATGGGTTCTGCACACACTGAGTTTTCCCAAACTCACTCTTCTCTTTCCATCCTTGCAGGTGAGCCCTAGATCGTGACTTGGTTGCTGGGAGGGATTCAGAGTGGCCACGAGGACTGAGCACGGTTTAAAAAAGTTTTACTACTTTATATTTCTAATTATCGGTTTCTACTTTTAAATTTGTTAATGGGTTGTAATAAGGCCACTATGACTGTTTTTATTTGGGATTTTCAACTGTTTTATTTCAACCACAACTACACACCATTTTTCGAAAATTTAACAAATGTTTTCTCAACCGACTTGACAATACAAATGGCTAAGTAGGATAATAAGGTTAAAATGAATCGCTTATCAAATGGAATGGAGATTAAGTTGAATAATTATTAAAACGAGAATTTCCAAAAATCAAGCATTGCTTTTCAAAACTCACCATCGGACTTAGTAAATAGGGCGGCGTAGGATAGTCTAGGTGATGTAGCACACTAGACATGGCCATAACATTTGGGCCGGGTTTGGGGTGTTACATTTAGTGGTATCAGAGCCAGGTTGCAACAACTCGACTGTGGATCGGGTCCAAAAAGGGTTTTCAAAAATTTTTTTAGAGTCCAGAAGGGTATTTTTGGAAAATCAGATTTTCAGAAAATTTTTTGTTTTAAAAAGGCTTTTTTTTCCTTCAAATTGTAGTTTTAAACAAGTTGTTTTGAAACATTGATTTTTAAGAGGCCTCAAACTGTTTGATCTGATAAATCGGAAAGTGGCACACTGAATCCATGGCACCAAGTTGTAAGTATTTTCTGCCTTAACTTCTGTACTGTACTGAAAATAAAACTGTGGATAGTACTGAGCCTTGGATGTGATACTATAGGTGAGGTAGTATTAAGGCTATAAAACTGAGACTGTAGAGTAAACTAAACCCTAGGAAACTGAGACAGTAGCTAGGCTACGATCGCACGAACACAACTCTGAAATTTTATCTGTTCATAAGATATTCTGTAATAAACAACTGAAACATTAACTGATGTCATAAAATTCGTAAATCAGATAATCGATATGAGTACAAGAGCTGCTCGTGGACGAGGCTATGGATGAGGCCGAGTTAGTGCTCAAGCTGGATCATCATCTTCTGAGCATATGCCAGCAGGAGAGGCACGACCACCGGTTGAGGATAATGGGCTGTACGATCAGGCCGCAGGGGACGACGCTCTGTCCCAAGCCATGCTGAGAGTTCTGGAAAGGGTGGTTGGAGCCAATGTTGGGGCCATGAATAGGGGGTCCATTTCTGAGCGACTTCAGGCCAATGGAGCGGAAGTTTTTAGGGGCATATCTGGAGTGGCCCCGAATGTAGCTAAGTACTGGCTGGAAGCCACAGAGCAAATTATGGATGACTTGGACTACTCAGTGGAGCAGAAGTTAAAAGGAGCAGTATCGTTGCTGAGAGACGAGGCGTATCAATGGTGGATCACCGTGAGAGAGGGTACCCCAGCTGAGAGGGTAACCTGGGAATCGTTCAAGCAGTCTTTCAAGCCGAAATATGTTGGGGCTAGTTATGTGGACACACGAAGGAAAGAATTTCTGAACCTGACCCAGGGTAGTAAGACTGTGGCTGAATATGAGGCAAAATTTTTGCGACTAAGCCAGTATGCTAGCGGTATTGTTTCCACCGAATATGAGCGCAGTGTTCGATTTGAGGATAGCCTCAAAGATGAGCTGAGAGTTTTGATAGCGCCGCAGAAGGAGTGCGACTTTGCTGCAATGGTGGAGAATGCTAAGATAGCCGAGGAAGTGAAGCAAGCTGAAAGGCAGAATCGCGATAGGGATCGCAACCGTTTTAAGAGAAATTCTGGAACATCAGGAGCTGCAAACCGGAATTTTAAGAGGGCTAGAGTAGAAGAATCAGTGTGAGCTGTGCCGGTGAATGTTGTTAGACCACAGGCTTGTGGAGACTGTGGCAGAGTTCATCGAGGAGAATGCTGGAAACGTAGTGGAGCTTGTTTTCGTTGTGGGTCTAAGGATCATCAGGTTAAGGACTGCCTACAGAAGCCAGCTCAGGCTCAAGCTGTTGATCAGAGGGTTGCTCAGCCTGCGCGAGGAGGACTGCCACCGCCAAGGGGTCGTGGTCAAAGTAGAGGAGGCAATGGTTATGGACATGGTCGTGGAGCACCTGGCAGGGGTGCTGGTAATGCTGAGGCTCGTCAGCCAGCCTTAGTGTATACTGCTCGTCGTCGCGAGGAGGGTAATGCACCTGATGTTATAACTAGTACGTTCTTAATATCTCATACACCATATACTGCTTTAATTGATGTGGGTTCGACGCATTCATATGTTGCTTGTGAAATTTCTGGGTCGTTGGGTATGCATTCTGAGGAAACTGTAAGTGGGGTCGCAGTAGTTAGTCCTTTAGGTCACTCTGTTAAAGTAGACAAACTATTTAGGGAAGTGCCTTTAGAGACTCAGGGTTGGATCTTTACTGGAGATTTAATGGAGCTACCTTTTGGAGAATTCGACTTGATTTTGGGCATGGACTGGTTAACCAAGCACAAGGCAACGCTGGATTGTGCGGCCAAAAAAAATGGTATTGAGAACAACCGAAGGCGAGGAGGTGATGGTTATTGGTGAACGTAGGGACTATTTGTCCAATGTGGTTTCTGCCTTAAGGGCTGAAAGGTTGATGCGCAAAGGTTGTGAAGCATACTTGGCGTTCGTGAGTCAAACTGAACCCGAAGGGGTGACAATGGAGACAGTGAGGACTGTTAATGAATTTCAAAATGTATTTCCTGAGGAGCTTCCTGGATTACCTCCTAACCGAAAAGTGGAATTTGGGATCGATCTGTTGCCTGGAACAGCTCCAGTGTCCATTGCGCCTTACAGAATAGCACCAAAGGAGTTAGGGGAATTGAAAGCCCAGATTCAAGAGTTGTTAGATAGAGGCTTCATTAGACTGAGTGTGTCTCCGTGGGGAGCACCGGTGCTGTTCGTGAAAAAGAAGGATGGAACGATGCGTATGTGCATCGATTATCGCCGGTTGAACAAACTGACGATAAAGAACAAGTACCCTCTGCCGAGAATAGACGATTTGTTCAACCAGCTTCAAGGAGCTTCTGGGTTTTCCAAGATCGACCTTCGATCTGGATATCATCAGTTAAGGGTAAAGGAGGTGGATGTGCATAAAACGGCATTTAGAACTCGCTATGCTCACTACAAGTTTTTGGTTATGCCATTTGGATTGACAAATGCACCAGCAACTTTTACGAATTTAATGAACCGAGTATTTCAGCCGTACTTGGATCGTTTCGTGGTCATCTTTATTGACGATATATTGGTGTATTCGGAAATAGAGGAGAAGCATGACGAGCATCTTCGAATTGTTCTGCAAGTTTTGAGGGAAAAGCAGCTGTATGCAAAATTTAGCAAGTGCAAATTCTAGCTTCGAGAAGTGACTTTTCTGGGTCATGTTGTTTCTGCTGAGGGGATTAGGGTAGATCCTCGCAAGATTGAGGCAGTCTTGAACTAGAAGCCGCCAAGGTCTGTATTAGAAATTCGTAGTTTTCTGGGTTTGGCAGGCTATTATAGAAGGTTTGTTGAGGGGTTTTCTATCATCGCAGCTCCGTTAACGAAATTGTTAAGGAAGGGAGTGGCCTTTAATTGGACTAAGAGGCAGCAAGAAGCTTTTGACAACCTGAAAAAGGTGTTGACTGAGGCGCCAGTGTTGATTCAGCCAGAATCTGGGAAGGACTTTACGGTTTATAGCGATGCTTCGCATGTGGGATTAGGTTGTGTACTGATGCAAGAGGGTAAGGTGGTTGCTTATGCTTCGCGACAGCTTAAGCCTCACGAGGCGAATTAACCTACACATGATTTGGAGTTGGCAGCGGTGGTATTTACATTGAAAATCTGGGGACACTACCTTTATAGGGAAAAGTGTATTATATACACTGACCATAAAAGTCTCAAATATCTGTTAACTCAGAAGGAGTTGAATCTTAGGCAACGGAGATGGATAGAGTTGCTTAAGGACTATGACTGTTCGATTGAATACCACCCTGGCAAGGCTAATATAGTGGCTGACGCACTGAGTCGAAGGACTGTTGCTGAGTTAAAGGCCATGGTTGCTCGTTTGAGTTTGTATGATGATGGGAGCTTGCTAGCAGAGTTGCAAGTAAGACCAACTTGGACTGAGAGAATCAAAGAGTTACAGTTGAAGGATGATTCGTTGATTCCTCGATTTCAGCAAGTCAAGAATGGTGAGAGTGAGGATTTTAGACTGAATTCTGATGGGGTTCTTTATTTTCGTGGGAGAATTTGCGTTCCTAAGAACTCTGATTTAAGGCAGTTGATTTTGGGTGAGGCTCATGGTGGACCTTGTGCTATGCACCCTGGAGGTAATAAGTTGTATAAAGACTTGTGAGAGGTTTATTGGTGGCCTGGACTTAAGCGAGAGGTGACTGAGTTCGTTAGGAAATGTTTGACGTGTTAGCAAGTTAAAGCTGAGCACCAATTGCCTTTTGGATTGTTGCAGCCAGTGAAGATTCCGCAGTGGAAATGGGAAAGAGTAACGATAGATTTTGTGAGTGGGTTGCCTTTGACATCTTCGAAGAAAGACTCTGTATGGGTAATCGTGGATAGGTTGACAAAGTCTGCTCATTTTGTACCGATCAGAACCGATTACTCACTGCAGAAGTTGGCCAAATTGTATGTAGCAGAAATTGTGCATTTGCATGGGGTGCCAGTTTCGATAATTTCTGATCGAGACCCTAGATTTACATCTCGATTCTGGAAGAAGTTGCATGAGGCGTTAGATACGCGATTGGACTTTAGTACTGCATTTCACCCTCAGACAGATGGTCAGTCTGAGAGGGTTATTCAAGTGTTGGAGGGCATGTTGAGAGGATGTGTGATTGACTTCTGTGGTAGTTAGGAAGACTATTTGCCATTGGCGGAATTTGCATACAACAACAGCTATCAAGCGAGTATTCAGATGGCTCCATATGAGGCACTTTATGGGCGGAGGTGCCGTACTCCTACGTGTTAGACAGAGTTAGGAGAACATGAAGTGCTTGGACCAGAGTTAGTGGCAGATACTGAAAGTAAGGTTAAGCTGATTCGAGATCGGTTAAAAGAGGCGTCTGATCGGTAGAAGTCATATGCCGACCTTAAGCGTAAGGAAATTGAATTCACTGTTGGAGATATGGTGTTCCTAAAGGTGTCGCCGTGGAAGAAGATCTTGAGATTCGGTAGAAAGGGCAAGCTAAGTCCGCGGTTTATTGGGCCTTATAGGATTCTCAAGCGGATTGGGCCAGTAGCATATCAGTTGGAGTTGCCACCAGAGTTGGATCGTATCCATGACGTTTTTCACGTGTCTATGCTAAGACGGTATCGGTCGGACCCTTCGCATATTGTACCAGTAGAGGAGATTGCAGTAAATACCGATTTGACCTTTGAGGAGGAACCTGTGGAGATCTTAGATCGTGAAGCCAAAGTCTTAAGGAGGAAGTCTGTTCCATTGGTAAAGGTGCTATGGCGTAATCATGGTAGAGAAGAAGCTACTTGGGAGCCAGAGGAGACTATGTGTCAACAATACCCTCAGTTATTTGGATCAGGTAAATTTCGAAGCCAAAATTTCTTTAAGCGGGTGAGTTACAACGCCCTGATTTTTGGGATTTTTCAGGTTTTGTGAATTTTAGTGAAGTTTTAAAATTTTGGTGTTCTGAAGGTTGAAAATGTATGTACATGTGTTAGTGGGCCTTTAGAAGGCCCAAGATTAAGTTAAAACCCGGTAAAATATTAAGTTAGATTTTCAAGTGAAAGGGGACTTGGTTAAGTCGGCCTTTAAGAAAAACCGTGTAAAATATGTCAGAAAGGGAGCCTTAGTAGAGTGGCAAGGTGGCGCCACTAAGCTCCTAAAAAAGTGGCGCCTAAGTGGGTATTCAAGGACAAGTGGTCGAATTGCATGGTAAGCGTAGTGTTCTTTTTAATTTTTAAGCATGTGTCGGGCATGTGACTATTTTAAATAGGAATTTCGGCAAGGGCTTTTAGGGACTTGGGCCGATTACTCAAGTGTGATATTAGGGTTATATCTTTTTCTATTTTCTGTCATAAGAATTAGGGTTAGCCACCTTAGGAATTATTTCTCTCTTATACTGTCAGAAAAGTCGAAAATTGCCTCCCTAGGAAGCTCATAGCCGAATTCTTTCTCTCCACCTCTACCATTACTTTTCTTCACTTTTCTTCTTCCGCTTTGATTCATTCCTTAGCCGAAACCCCTTCATTCCCTCATTCATCTTCTCTTTTGATCACACCCTCCATAAAATCACCATAATCAATTTCCTTAAAAAGCTGAAATCCCGAAAAGAACTCACCTTTGTGCCGAATTTCCTAAGCCAAGATTCCTCAACTTTCTTTCGTTCTTTTGGCCAAATCTCACTCCTTCTACACTCTAAATCCCTGTCGACAACACCTATACTAAACTCCTCACACCGAATCATCTTCTTCCTTACCTTTCTAAAAGCCGAAATCACCATTAGTTTAGGGAGATAGCCGAAAATTTCAGATCTCAGAGATAAGGGCTCTACAAACGTTTAAGGGTTAGATCTACTTCAGATCTGAGTTAGAGGCAAGGTAAAAGCAGTGGTAAGTGGTTATCAACTCAGATCTTTAAGATATTTCATACTTTGGAAAAGCCGAAAGTCTCTAAAGTTAGGGAGGTTGTTGATTTAGTCTATTAGTGATTTAAAGTAGTATTTTGGTTCTTTTTGGATGTTAGTTAGCAAGGAAGGTGATCAAGCAAGGAGTGGAAGACATCGGTATCATCAGATCTAGATCTAGTGCATCTAAATTGACAGAGGTAAGTTTTCATGGCCATTAAAGGTGTGGCCGAATGTGGTAAGTGATTTTGGTTGTAGTTTTTCATAGATCTACTGATTAATCGCTTAGATAATGGATTGTAGGAACGGGCGCATAGGAAATCTCATTAGTGGAACTACGAAAGAGGTGTGTGTTTCGAACACCCTTCAATGCTTAAATCGGCAAAAGTCGAAAAGCCGAAATGCTGAAATTCTGGCATTTCGAGAGCTTGTGAGCGTGCGAATGCTCTCAAGTTGGTAGGAGAAGGTTGGCTTTGGAATCAGCACTGTCAGGCAGGCTGACTGCGGAATTTTGGGCGCTACGGTAAGTTGGGCCTCGGTGGGCTGAATATGGGCCCAATGGGCAATTTGGGCCCAGTTAGGTAAAAATAGGTTTAAAGGCAATAATATGGATTGCAGGCATAAAAACTATTAAAACAAGATAATGGATTGGAAATTAAGGCTTAAATGGGCCTAATAGGCTAAAATGGAATGGTAGAGCCCATTAGGGGTTTTAGGGCCTAAGTGCTAAAACTGATAAACTGAATTAAATGAGTTTCTGTAACAACCACTGTAATAGTAGAGGCTGTAAAAATAATAAAAACTGTAATAAGAGAACAAAATTACTGGAATACCCTTAGGGTGAGAAATTACTGATTTACCCCTAAGTATAAAATTACCATTATACCCCTAGGGCTAAAATTGACTGTACTGTTTGACATGACTGTTTCTGTTACTGCATATCATGATGTATGTATGTCTGATGCATGGGTTGGGTTTTATATTGGTGGAAGTGTGAGCGGCACTGCCACGTTACTGAAAGGGGCTATGCCTCGTACTATTTCTGAAAGGGGCTTTGCCTCGTATACTGTTTATTTGAGCAGCCATGCTGCGACTGTGGTGTGTGGGCTGGGTGGGTCGAGTTATTCCCCACATGGTGTGTTGGCTGGTACGGGTGGTGTGTAGCGGTTGGTGGGTTGAGTAGTCTCCCCAATTGGGTTGCATTCATACTGTTATACTGTACTGTACTGTGATGGGCCTATGGGCCAAACTGTTATCTGAATAGGGCTTCGGCCCAGTATCTGACTGAGACTAGTTAGGGCTCAGGCCCAGTGGGTTCGAGCCGATGTGGGCTTTGGATGGGTTCTGCACACACTGAGTTTTCCCAAACTCACACTTCTCTTTCCATCCTTGCAGGTGAGCCCTAGATCGTGACTTGGTTGCTGGGAGGGATTCAGAGTGGCCACGAGGACTGAGCACGGTTTAAAAAAGTTTTACTACTTTATATTTCTAATTATCGGTTTCTACTTTTAAATTTGTTAATGGACTGTAATAAGGCCACTATGACTGTTTTTATTTGGGGTTTTCAACTGTTTTATTTCAACCACAACTACACACCATTTTTCGAAAATTTAACAAATGTTTTCTCAACCAACCTGACAATACAAATGGCTAAGTAGGATAATAAGGTTAAAATGAATCGCTTATCAAATGGAATGGAGATTAAGTTGAATAATTATTAAAACGGGAATTTCCAAAAATCAAGCATTGCTTTTCAAAACTCACCATCGGACTTAGTAAATAGGGCGGCGTAGGATAGTCTAGGTGATGTAGCACATCAGACATGGCCATAACGTCTGGGCCGGGTTCGAGGTGTTACAAATTTAATCAGTCAATCTAAAACATAACACTATAATCACATTCAATTTCCATGTTTAGAATCACATTTTCATGTTATAAGCTTTCATGAACAATTTCATAGAGTCAATACTCATTTAGCATAACATCAAACCATTTCATAATTGATTCCCAAAGCACATTCATAATTCAACCAAAGTCGAATTCACATAGCAAGTAACTATCACGTACCATATACTTAACCTTTGTACACTTACAAATTCCATAATTACCATTTAAACCAACTCAATCTTTCAATGCTCCTAACCACTTATTCATATGCACTCGTTTCGTGCACATACATGAATATATATATATATATATATATTTAGAAACTTAGTTCTTTAATTCATAATCACATCAATATTTTCAAATAATTTAACATGACAAGTATTAAATTTCCGTATAGGTACATAAAGAACCAAACATATTCCTTATCCCATATACATTAAATGACCGAATACGATCCATACCTTGTATTTGCACATCTTGCTGAATACAACTCAACTTGATAGATTCTCAAGTAACTAGTTAAATCATTATCTTAAAGGTATGCAAATAGTTTTCAGTTTGAAATAATTCAACGGGACTTAGCCATAACCTGCTAGGTTTAAAACCCGAATCCAGTCACCAGCACAAAGCCTACGTGACTTTAAGCCTGGATATAGGACCAGCACTAAGCCAGCGGGATTTAACCCAGATATATATTATCGAGTGCCAAACATATTTATTCACTTGTTAACTCATTTCACATATCATATCACATTGGTAATCCAATCACTGCATTCGAATATAAGCACAAAAAGTACACCATCAGCATAACTTTCGGTTCAGTATTCATACACAAGAACGCACAACCATTTCACTATCCCAGCTTAACTCCTAATAACTAGTTGGTTACATGCCATATACTCAATTTATTTATCACACGATCTCATTTAAGTAGAGACAATAGGTTACAATTCATCTACATACTTATCATGACATCAACAATTTTATAATAAATGTAATTACTCCAAAACTTACCTCCACTGTTGTCGAACTATCATGGATATGTTATTCCCCGAATTTAGCTTTCCCTTTATCCGAATTTGGCTCTTGAGCTTGGATCAACAAAATTTAAACTATTTTAATCACCTTGTTATATCATTAAAACAACAAGGTTAATTTCTCAATAAAACTCATACATACGGCAACACTTCAAATACATCTGCACACATTCGATATTTCATTAAAACCATCACAAATACATTTACCTATACATCACCATGTCACCTTATATACATATACTAGCTATGTGGTCAATTTACCGATGGCCTATGCATATAACTAATTACACCTTTAATAATATCCACAAAGCCGATTATCCACATGACTACCTTAGCATATTATTAGTTAACTTCTTATCCAAATTTGCCATAAAGGAAATTAACTCATAAACCCTCAAGTGCATAAGCATTTGCATCCAAAGGACACTTTAAATACATGTTATGAAAATAACCGAATGCACATATATTTATACTAAGACATCATATACTTCAAAACCAACTATCAAGGCATAAAGCCGAACCTTCAAAATCAATTATCAATACACGTTCAAACATACCTTCCCACAAATATACAAGTTCACCACTAAGTTTTATCCTTATATAAGAACATTATTCATATTAGATAGCATATAAAATCTCAATCGAACATATAGGTAATTAAATTCAAGTCAAAACAATTTCTCTTCCTACTATCACATATACGGAAAACTCAATTCCTTATATCCCACATGCATTCAAAATCAATTATTCCTTAACTTTAGACTCATTCGATCATTATTACATTCAATTTAAAACCATGCATCGATAATGATTTCATTCGGCCATTATATTAAACAAATTCATCAATTAACTAATGCTCCAAATTTCATACGTATAAACAATTGTCTGAACATACATATATCACAAACAACAACATCATTTCCTCTACTTATTAGCATTCATACGGCCATCTTGTACCTTTAATCACTTAAATAATCAACAATTTCTCAATTAATATCTTAAATTTATATTTGGCATCTAAACTCACCTGGGCACTATTACCGATTGCTTCCTATCATTAATTTACTCCTTCCATCATCTCAAGTTACAAATACACACGTAATTCATTAATGAAGGGGTTATTAGGCAAGCTTATAAATATAGATTGATAATTTAAAACACAACACCACTAAGCCATTATTTAGGTTCTTATACGGCAAGGACAATTTAACAAGCCCTAAATTCAAATTATAACAATATATTTACAACATGTAGAGCATTTTAACAACTCTCCATCTTAGATACATTTACTATGACCGAATGCTTACTATTAACAATTTACCCTCACAAGCATGAATTTCTCAATCAAGCTTACAAGCTCATAAGCACATAAATTTTCCATTACCAAGTCCATCTAACCTTCATTCATCCATTTCAAACATCACATTTAAAATTCACATCCTTCCACTCATAACTGAACATTCAAAACACCCAATGACAAAGTTTCAATTCGTGGGTTTAGAAGAGAACTAAGATAAGAGTTCAAACGCATCAAACTAAAATCAAATTAGCAAGATTTTACCTTGGATTATTAGGCCTTCCCTTGACCGAAACTACAAAGCTCCTCTTCCCCTATTATTTTCTTTACATTCGGCTAGTTGAGAAAGAAAAACACCCACTTTGTTTTTATCGCCATGTTCTTATTATAATAATCCTTATGTCACATATAAAATCATTTATTAATATTTCTTTAATAATAAAAATGCATAATATGTCATTCATACTCATCATTGCCGTCTACTACCAAGAAAAGGGAATGTTTGACATGCAAGTCCCTCATGCTTTAAACCATACAACTTTTGGCCCTACAAATTAACCTATGACATTTTTAAGATTTTTTTCACATAAGTCCCTTTTAGTTAATTTCACATCCAAATGAAAAAATTCAATAAATCAAAATTTCACACATGCAATTACACATATAATAGACATGAAATTTAACACTCAATTATTTTTTTACTCGGTTTTATGGTCCAAAACCACTTTCCAACTAGGGTCAAATTAGGGATGTCGCAAGTCTCCCCCTCTTTAGGGATTTTCGTCCTAGAAAATCTTACCAGTGAATATGGCAGGATAACATCCTCTTATTAAATTATGTCCATATAAACATTAGCTCATCAATAACAATTGTAATTCATTATGCTTTCACATCGATCTATAAAATCACTTTCTTATCTTAAAACAAATACATAAACATTTCTACAAGTATACACATACATCTCATTTTCTTGATTTCATAAGCAATAATCACTTAATTGAATTTATACTTGCATTTCAAACACATATAAATCACATTTAACATGTATAATACATAACATCAACTCACATATTCATAACCCACATTTTCATTCATGAATAAGCTATAACCTGGCCGAAAGTATACATATTCTCAAACATCCCAATGAATATCCATTATAACTTTATCACATCTCAATATTCAACTGAACTTATTTCCAAAAGAAAAGTCAACTTCCTCGTACCTGAACATTTAGTTCATTTAGCACATTCAATCATAGTTAACGTTACCTGTATACAGTCGAATAGGCATAAGCCTAATATAATACACTGGCATGAGATTTATTTTAGCGCATAACTCGTATATCCCAATATTATTAGATTCATCAAAAATTCTTACAGACTTTCGAATGTCGAAACATAATCGAAATAATTTCTTGAACAAGATTAACAAAATAGTGCCCATTCAGCAATAGCACATATAACTTCATATACCGAAAATCTCATAGACTAAATCCATAACACATTTTCAACCAAGCACTTAAGTGTACATGTAACATAAATCCATTCCTTAACAACATATCCACCATTTTTTCACGTATCCACTTATAACAAAATTACAGCCGAAACAATAATCAATCGTCAATTTATATCTATTAATCCCCAATTGAAACTCAAATACCGAATATCAGTATCTAATTAAAATTCAACATCTAACTTCAATTCTACTTCCTAACATTTGTCAATTTAAAGAGCGTCATACTTGTCTGAGTATGTCGTTTAGTTAAAGCCATAGTGCAACCATGGTCTTACATGTTATCACATATCGAGTCGATGCCATATCCTAGACATGGTCTTACACAACATCGCAAATCAATGCCTTCGTCCTAGACGAGGTCTTACACGAATCTTCACACACTTAGTGCCTATTGACCGATCTCGCACACATAGTGCTCGGTTGAAGAACTCGCACACACAGTGCCTTAATTACCGATTTCGCACACATAGTGCTCGGTTAAAGGAATTTGCCACACAGTGCCTCTAATCATTCGCACACATAGTGCCCATATTCATTCGTTATTACACATTGAAATCACTTAACCAAGTCTATAAAACATCATATATGTACACTTTAAACGTATTCTTTCATTTAACTTTGAATTCATATAGTAATGAACACTTAAACCTTGCTCGAATCACCGGCATTAAGCCTACTAGGCACGAAGACCCGAATACACATCACCGGCACGAAGCATGCTAGGTACGAAGGCCGAATACACATCACCGGCACGAAGCCTGCTAGGCACGAAGGCCCGAATACACGTCACCGGCACGAAGCCTGCTAGGCACGAAGGCCCGAATACACGTCACCGGCACCAAGCCTGCTAGGCCCAAATACACATCACCGGCACGAAGCCTGCTAGGCACGAAGGCCCAAATACACGTCATCGGCACTAAGCCTGCTAGGCACGAAGGCCTAAATACACGTCACCGACACGAAGCCTGCTAGGCACGAAGGCCCGAATACACATCACCGAGTTTCATACATATTTATTCACATTTTAATACATTTTATATAGCATATCATATTTGTAATTCACTTACTTCGTTTCAATATATACATATCATATACACCTTGACATTATATCATAGATATCATTTACATGTAGGGTTATTCCGAATACATTATTTTCTCTTCAAAGTTCTCATTCACATATTTAAAACATAACATCATATTTAACATTAACAAAGCATAAACTACACAGCAATTCCATCTCTAATAGATGACATATATATATATATATATATATATATTTCGCCCATTTACATAAAATCCTGAACCAAAATATAACTTCTCATGCATACAATATACATTACTATTATCCTAATATACTTTTCCATATTTATTTCAAAACACATTCAGCAAAAATTACTGTGCATTTCAACACTTCAAATGTATATCATACTTCTATTCATACCTTTCTCAATTTTGACACATCATAAGCACGTTTCAATCCTCTCAATACCATCTGCTACAGCTTGATTGGGATTGGAATTCATTATAATACGAAAAACACATTTTAACTGTCAAAAATCGTCACACTATCATTTTATCACTTTATGGCATGTATAGCTAGACTCACACGTGCTACGTTAGTCCTAGAATCGACTAAACTGTAGCTCTGATACCAATAAAATGTAACACTCCTATCTCGTAACTGTAGCCGGAATAGGACGAGGCGTTACCGAAAATTAGAAAACTGATCAAAATAGTAAAATTTTGAACATTTTCTTAAATAAAAGATCATTTACAAACATTAATGCTAAACACAAACAAAGACCAAATTTAAATCTTATAAAAATAAACTCCTTAAAGGTGCCATATTCACATGGTGTTAACGAATACAATTTCAAATTATCAATCACTTTAGTCTATTCTATACATGCCATACTAGTTCCAAAACATAACAGCACCGACACGATAAATAGTGATAGTGTGGCGAGTTGCTGACGATCCCCGAGCAAATGACCAGAATCAACAATCTATAAACAGAGAAATGTAACAACAGAGTAAGCTTTCGTAAGCTTAGTAAGTCTTAAGCAATTTAAACCATTGAACTCAAATATAACCAATTTATTTATTTGATTCACATATAACATTTCATTTCATTCACGGTTTAATCCCTTCTTGGCCGAACATGTATATTCACTTATAAGCTTATATACTTTTATTGTCTCTTTTAAATTTCAAAAATATATAGCCATAGGCATTTATATACCTCAATGTCAACTTCAATTCAATCAACGCACCATTTCATATCTATAGTTACCCTCATCGGTTAGTGGTATATCTCGCAATATCCTATAATTTTTTTCCCAAAACCGAATACACACATATTCATATGACATTTTCATATATGCTTTTCATTTTACAAACATGAAAGTGTTTAACACAAACCTGACCAACTCAATTGATAAAATCGATCTTACGAATTCTCATATAACCTCTTTCTAGGTATACTGCCTTTTTGGCCGAATATACACAACTACATAATACATATAACAGATTGATTTTTTTTCCTGAATCTGCTCTCATCTAATCATAGGTGAATCCGATATCTTCACATAACACCACACATTATTCGAATGTACCATTATTATACATATATACAATCTTATAACTTACTCACATAAACATCACATTATACACTTTTGGTTTAATTCAAATCAAGCTCACGTGTAAGTTTATGATACATACCTGGCCAACTTAATGTACTGAACATCTCTAATTGTTGCTTTACTACTAAGTCACATAGTCTTAAACCTTGCACAAATCACATTTAACAATGTTAAGAGATATCACCATTCGGTCAAAAAGTTCAAACCCCATGTATGCACATTTAATTTATCTATTGCATCCAAACTTAAGAGCATATACTCTTCCGCATCTAAAAGCTTCATTGCTACTTCTAATTTAATCAGTCAATCTAAAACATAACACTATAATCACATTCGATTTCCATGTTTAGAATCACATTTTCATGTTATAAGCTTTCATGAACAATTTCATAGAGTCAATACTTATTTAGCATAACATCAAACCATTTCATAATTGATTCCTAAAGCACATCCATAATTCAACCGAAGTCAAATTCACATAGCAAGTAAGTATCACGTACCATATACTTAACCTTTGTACACTTACAAATTCCACAATTACCATTTAAACCAACTCAATCTTTCAATGCTCCTAACCACTTATTCATATGCACTCATTTCGTGCACATACATGAATATATATATATATATTTAGAAACTTAGTTCTTTAATTCATAATCACATCAATATTTTCAAATAATTTAACATGACAAGTATTAAATTTCCGTATAGGTACATAAAGAACCAAACATATTCCTTATCCCATATACATAAAATGACCGAATACAATCCATACCTTGTATTTGAACATCTTGCCGAATACAACTCAACTTGATAGATTCTCATGTAGCTAGTTAAATCATTATCTTAAAGGTACGCAAATAGTCTTCGGTTTGAAATAATTCAACGGCACTTAGCCATAACCTGTTAGGTTTAAAACCCGAATCTAGTTACCAGCACAAAGCCTACGTGACTTTAAGCCTGGATATAGTACCAGCACTAAGCCAGCAGGATTTAACCCGGATATATATTATCGACTGCCAAACATATTTACTCACTTGTTAACTCATTTCACATATCATATCACATTGGTAATCCAATTACTGCATTCGAATATAAGCATAAAAAGTACACCTTCAGCATAACTTTCGGTTCAATATTCATACACAAGAACGCACAACCATTTCACTATCCCAGCTTAACTCCTAATAACCATTTGGTTACATGCCATATACTCAATTTATTTATCACACGATCTCATTTAAGTAGAGACAATAGGTTACAATTCATCTATCATACTTATCATGACATCAACAAATTTATAATAAATGTAATTACTCAAAACTTACCTCCATGTTGTCGAACTATCATGGATATGTTATTCCCCGAATTTAGCTTTCCCTTTATCCGAATTTGGCTCTTGAGCTTGGATCAACAAAATTTAAACTATTTTAATCACATTGTTATATCATTAAAACAACAAGGTTAATTTCTCAATGAAACTCATACATTCCGCAACACTTCAAATACATCTGCACACATTCAGTATTTCATTAAAACCATCACAAATACATTTACCTATACATCATCATGTCACCTTATATACATATACTAGCTATGTGGTCAATTTACCGATGACCTATGCATATAACTAGTTACATCTTTAATAATATCCACAAAGCCGATTATCCACATGACTACCTTAGCATATTATTAGTTAACTTCTTATCCAAATTTGCCATAAAGGAAATTAACTCATAAACCCTCAAGTGCATAAGCATTTGCATCCAAAGGACACTTTAAATACATGTTATGAAAATAACCGAATGCACATATATTTATCCCAAGACATCATATACTTCAAAACCAACTATCAAGGCATAAAGCCGAACCTTCAAAATCAATTATCAATACACGTTCAAACATACCTTCCCACAAATATACAAGTTCACCACTAAGTTTTATCCTTATATAAGAACATTATTCATATTAGATAGCATATAAAATCTCAATCGAACATATAGGTAATTAAATTTAAGTCAAAACAATTTCTCTTCCTACTATCACATATACGGCAAACTCAATTCCTTATATCCCACATGCATTCAAAATCAATTATTCCTTAACTTTAGACTCATTCGATCATTATTACATTCTATTTAAAACCATGCATCAATAATGATTTCATTCGGCCATTATATTGAACAAATTCATCAATTAACTAATGCTCCAAATTTCATACGCATAAACAATTGTCTGAACATTCATATATCACAAACAACAACATCATTTCCTCTACTTATTAGCATTCATACGGCCATCTTGTACCTTCAATCACTTAAATAATCAACAATTTCTCAATTAATATCTTAAATTTATATTTGGCATCTAAACTCACCTGGGCACTATTACCGATTGCTTCCTATCATTAATTTACTCCCTCTATCATCTCAAGTTACAAATACACACGTAATTCATTAATGAAGGGGTTATTAGGCAAGCTTATAAATATAGATTAATAATTTAAAACACAACACCACTAAGCCATTATTTAGGTTCCTATACGGCAAGGACAATTTAACAAGCCTTAAATTCAAATTATAACAATATATTTACAACATTTAGAGCATTTTAACAACTCTCCATCTTAGATACATTTACTATGACCGAATGCTTACTATTAACAATTTACCCTCACAAGCATGAATTTCTCAATCAAGCTTACATGCTCATAAGCACATAAATTTTCCATTACCAAGTCCATCTCACCTTCATTCATCCATTTCAAACATCACATTTAAAATTCACATCCTTCCACTCATAACCGAACATTCAAAACACCCAATTACAAAGTTTCAGTTCATGGGTTTAGAAGAGAACTAAGATAAGAGTTCAAACACATCAAACTAAAATCAAATTAGCAAGATTTTACCTTGGATTTTTAGGCCTTCCCTTGACCGAAACTACAAAGCTCCTCTTCCCTTATTATTTTCTTTACATTCAGCTAGTTGAGAAAGAAAAACACCCACTTTGTTTTTATCACCATGTTCTTATTATAATAATCCTTATGTCACATTATAAAATCATTTATTAAATTTCTTTAATAATAAAAATGCATAATATGTCATTCATACTCATCATTGCCGTCCACTACCAAGAAAAGGGAATGTTTGACATGCAAGTCCCTCATGCTTTAAACCATACAACTTTTGGCCCTACAAATTAACCTATGACATTTTCAAGATTTTTTTCACATAAGTCCCTTTTAGTTAATTTCACAACCAAATGATAAAATTCAATAAATCAAAATTCACACATGCAATTACACATATAATAGACATGAAATTTAACACTCAATTATTTTTTTTACTCGGTTTTGTGGTCCCAAAACCACTTTTCGACTAGGGTCAAATTAGGGATGTCACATGCATGACATGTTATGGCAATTTTATAATATTTACATTCATTTATTCACAAGGGTCAATCAAACAATTTGGACTCTCCATAGTTCTTCTTTTAAAGGAAAAACAAAAGAAGTGAATATGAACTGTGCACCAGGTAGGTTCCCAAGAAAGGGACGTGAGTCGTATTTGACTACTTAAAAACCAAGCCTTTCATTGCCAGATCCAATCCTAGACATGCACCTTCTTATTACCACACTTCTCATAGTAATCGAAAAAAACTAAAGAAGTGAATGGAACAATACAACATATGTATTTTCTCATTACCACACTTCTTATCTTTAATAGGTCAACTGTGGATCATCTCATACATATATATCATAATTATATCAAAAATTATTATTAAACAGATATATAAAGATATGGGTAAGAAAGAAATGTTAGCCAAGGTTTCTAGAGTTTTATTTCTAGAAAGTAAATGAAAAAGAAAAAATTACAAAGTTTTTCATCACAAGACATTCTTTGTATGCTCTACTACCATTGTAACACCCCTTACCCATGTTCAACGCCGGAAAGGATACGAGGCATTACCAGACATAAAATAAGCAACCATACAAAACCGGGCCACAAAATTTCACTCAATTTAAAACTATTTATACACATGCATATTGTCCCTTATACGGGCCTACGAGACCCAAAACATATATTGGGAGTGGTTCGGGTCTAAACGGAGAACTTTGGAACACTTAGAAAATTTTCATGCTTGGGAAGGGCACACGCCCGTGCGGCTTGGGACACGCCCGTGTCCTTCACCCGTGTAACTCTCTGTTTATGATGTCATCAACAAATAAGGGTCACACGGCCAAGTCAGACACTCGTGTACTAGGCCGTGTCCCCCACACTGCTGAAACACACGACCGTGTCTCTACTCGTGTAGCTACGAAATTAGTTAATTTCCCAACCATTTGTCTCCCTCATTTGCACATACTTAAACATAACTTCAAAAGTGTATTTCATGACATAAATAAACTACCAATATATCAACAATTCAGCCTTAGACTTGTCATTTAACAACTAGTGTACCTATTCACACTTAGTCACATCCAATATGCATCATCAACATCTTTTATCCATGCATAAATATATCTAACTATCATACCATACCATTGAGCCAAACTTAGCCATTAGACATCAAGACTACTAGCACATTCAACCATTAAGCATTTAGGACATAACCCACAACTCATCATGTATCATGCGAACACAACTCACATCACAAGACATTGCCATGTAAATAATATATATATAAATAGTCTTACAACCAATTAGCCAATATAAACCAAGTTACATGGCTACACATAAATCAAACCTTTAACCATTACAAGCCAATGCATTTGGCCAAAACATAATAACTCATTCAAAAAATGACTGAGTCCCTATACATGCCATAAACTTAAAATTCTTGAAAACATTGATACCAATCAACAGCTTGATAGTGTGATAGAATCTCTGACGATCTATAACCCAAGCTAGTATCTATGACACTATAGAAAAAGGAAAGGAAGGGGGTAAGCTACATAGCTTAGTAAGTTGGTATGTAAGTAAAAGTAATTTATTAACATACTTTTACCCATCCTCATAATATGTTCTCAAGATAATACAATCATAATTGCACATAGTTCCACTATTTACTCATGTTTATCTCATGCTGTCTACTCGAGTTATAGTCACTAAATTATTTATATCTTGAGCTACGGAACTCCAAATTAAGATCTGTTAATTTTCCCTAAAACTAAACTCACATATCTCCTTACCATAAAATTTCCAGAATTTTTGGTTTATTCAATAAGTATAGTTTATTCTTTAAATTCATCCATGTTCTGCTGTTTGACAGTTTTGACCCTTCTTCACTAAAAATTAATTATCTCCTAGTACAAGATTTGGATGATGTTCCCGTTTGTTTCTCTTGAAAATAGACTCATTTAGTATTTTAAAAATATAAATTTTAACCCTTAATTATTTTTATAAAATTTTTAATGATTTTCCAAAATCAGAATAGGAGATTCCAAAATCATTCTGACCCTATCTCACAAAAGTTCAAATATCTCATAATATAAAATTATTTTGCTTACACTGTTTCTTTTATGTGAAAATAGACTCAATAAGATTTAATTTCATATCTTATTCAACCTCTAATTCGATTTCCACCATTTTTGGTGATTTTTCAAAGTCACACAATTGCTGATGTCCAAAACTGTTTTATTGCTTATTTTACTCTTTTATGTTTTCTTTGTATTAACTTTCATAGTAACACTTAGTCCAAAATAACCTTACCAAAGTTCAATCACATATCGAGCACATTGCTCATAAGTTTACACACACATACCGGCACTTATGCATTGGAATATTAATGGATACATCGGGATATTTCACATAGTGCCACCCTTGTAGCCAATGCTACATCATTTCACAAAGTTTCACATAGGCTCGTTCTTGAGCTAATCACATTTACGGGTTTGCTCACACAAGCTGACGGTCAAATGTAGCTACTCAGTGCTGCTCATACAAGCTGTCAGGTATCCGCGACACATGCTGGACTACCTAGCCACTGGTAAGACGTACGGACTAGCACCTAGATCACTTATCTCACTTAGCACAATGCCATGGACTTATTTCACTTAGATTCCATGCACTTATTTCACTTAGATACCATGGACTTATTTCACTTAGATTTTCACATAGATCCCTAGTGAACATGTCACTCGTATCCATTTTTATTCCTAAGGTTCAACGGGAAGATTTCTCACTTGTCGATATTTTGTCAATTACATTCAATATTCAGGCACAATTCATAAAACATATCAAAATATGAAAACATAAATAAAACCAATGCATTATTTACATACAAACTTACCTCGATACTAAAAATGGTGAAAAGGACATAATCGTCAAATACTTGTTTTTCCCTCGTTCTAGGCCCGAATTTCATTTTTTTCTTGATCTATAATATCAAATAGCTCACTTATTAGTCACATTATTCAATATGACCCAAAAATCATATTATGGAAAAATTATGTTTTTGCCCCTAAAGTTTGACATATTTACATTTTTACCCCTAAGCTCGAAAAATGAAATTTATTCAATTTCTTTAACATACAAGCCTAGCCAAACCATTTTCATAACTATAACAGAACCCAATTTCCATTAAAACACTTTTTTACTACACATTTTATAACTTTTACAAATTAGTCCTTTTTGACATTTTCATCTAAAATCACTTAGTAAAAGTCGTTTCTCTAACCATAAACATGCATTTTCTACCATTATACACAAAAATACACGCATATTCATCATGGGTCAAAACCCTAGACTTTAACCATATCTCAAATTAATGGTAGAAATAGATAAATCTTGTTACGAGGATTTCAAAAAAGTAAAAATCATTAAAACGGGGCTAGAACGGACTTATAATCAAGCTTGGCCTTGAGAAATTCGGCCATGGGGTTGAAGATGGACAAAAATTGACTTTTAATTTTGTTTATTTAATCATTTAATCACTAAATGACCAAAATGCCCCTAACTTCAAAATATTCTATTTCACCTATTTCATGTCCATTTTTGTTCAAAAAATTAAACAATGGTCTAATTATCATTTAAGGACCTCCAATTTAAAATTTCATAGCAATTTACACCTCTAACTTCTAGAACTCAAGTTTTATACTTTTTACAATTTAGTCCTTTGACTAAATTAGTGCCCAAACGTCAAAATTTTCGAACGAGATTTTTGCAAAATCATTCCTTGAAATTGTAGACCATAAAAATATAATAAAAATAATTTTTCCTCGTCGAATTTGTGGTCCCGAAACCACTATTTCGACAAGGCCCAAAATCGGGCTATTACAACTCTCCCCTCTTTAGGGATTTTCGTCCCCGAAAATCCTACTAGAAGAAATTGCTTTCAACTCTCATGAATCACTTTCACTCATTTCCTAGAATCATAAATCATGTCAACCTATATATCTCTTTCTAATCACCCTTGAACTTTAACACATAGTATCGGAGCATATCGTCAAAGTTTTGAATTACTCTCTCAGACTTACCACCGATTTACAGGTGTATTACCGTGATAAGATGCAACTGTGTATTCATAGTTTCTTGTAGCTCTTTCCATAATTGGGATATAGCCCTCGGATCTCAATCTGAAATAATGGGGACTGGTACTCTATGAGAGCCAACAATCTCAAAAACATATAACTCGGCCAATCTACTAAATGAGAAACCCGATCACCAAAACATCTATTTCGAATAACTGCACATTTTAATTACTACTAGAACTAACCAACAAGCTACTACTGAGCCTCGGATGAAAATTTCCTACATAAGCTCTGAATTCATCATTCGTTAACACATTTATGAGATTTTCAATCTTGCAATGAAAACATCGCTTTAGCTTTTAATCCAGCTAAAATCAGATCATCATCAATTAAGATCAATCATGTAATCCACTCACAAAGTAAACAAAGATTTTTCCATTCAGCATCTGTAACTATATCTGCTTTCCTAGAGATTAATCAATAACTACTCACGATCTTTCAATAGCTCAAGTCTTTAACATTATCTTAACTTCAGATCTTTCAATGTCATTCGATACTTTGATTCTTGAGATCAGAGAACATGTGACACCTTTCGTCGAATAACCGATATCACCGAATTCTCAATACAGACATAATGTGACCAATTCTAATTCATTGGTCGAATAGTTCTTTTTAAGGTGACATTAACCGTATGAAAACATGAACCATCACTCTACATTCTAGTAATAAAACACATTCCAATCCGTTCCATAGTGCATCACTGAATTCAAACTGAGCTCAGAACCAAAGCTTCGGTTAATAATATCTTCAACTATTTCAACTTGCTAACATGCACAGACCATCCAAATTTTTATAAATGTGACAACCATATCATTCAAAACAGCTTTAACTCATAATAACATCATCATATTAGAACAAATCTAATAGGTATATCTCGGTATCATACTCTCTAGAATATCAATCCCTCAGTCAGACTGTCCATCGATATACTTGTGAATGCACAAAACTTATTACCATAACTGAAGATACTTTAACTACATGTAACTCAAATCACATTTCAACTGACCAGCTCACTCTGATAAAAATAACCAAGTCGATTTTGACTATCAAATAATAATATTACAAAATGCTCCTTTCTGGATTTCTCTAATTTTCGTGTAAGGAATTGATATCGGCAAAGGTATAAGTGGTGAAATCGCAAGCTCCAATTTGTATGATGGATTTCTTTTCTCAAGTAAGTAATTAAAGTCAATGCATTCAATCGGGATATCCTTGAGACTTTGTGCTAATGCGATTGTAAAGGTCTTTGATTAGCATGATAAAAAAATTTTGAACGATTGTGTGTTTGAATTGTTTTAATAGCATGAAGAAAGAAGCATTTTGTTATAATATTATGTGATAGTCAAAATAGACTTGGTTATTTTTATCAGAGTAATTATCCTGATTTCGACTATCAAATAATATACATGCATTTTCTACCATTAAACACAAAAATACACACATATTCATCATGGGTCAAAACCCTAGACTTTAACCATATCTCAAATTAGTGGTAGAAATATATAAATCTTGTTACGAGGATTTCAAAAATGTAAAAATCATTAAAAACGGGGCTAGAACGGACTTACAATCGGGCTTGGAAGCTTGAAAAACCCTAGCCATGGTTTCCCTTTTGAGAAATTTGGCCATGGTGTTGAAGATGGACAAAATTGGCTTTTAATTTTGTTTATTTAATCATTTAATCACTAAATAACCAAAATGCCCCTAACTTAAAAATATTCTATTTCACCTATTTCATGTCCATTTTTTCCAACAAATTAAACAATGGTCTAATTAACTTTTAAGGACCTCCAATTTAAAATTTCATAGCAGTTTGACACCTTTAGCTTCTAGAACTCAAGTTTTGCACTTTTTACAATTTAGTCTTTTTGACTAAATTAAGTGCCCAAACGTCAAAATTTTCGAACGAGATTTTTGCAAAATCATTCCGTGAAATTTTAGACCATAAAAATATGATAAAAATAATTTTTTCCTCGTCGAATTTGTAGTCCCGAAACCACTATTCTGACTAGGCCCAAAATCGGGTTGTTACAGCCATTACTCCATCTTCTCCTTATCATGGACTCCTTTTTGGAAAAATTACATTTATTTCCTATGTTTGTTTCCGACTTGCAAGATTTCTAAAAATAAAAAATAATCTTACGTGGAGATGATAGTCCATGGTCTATTTCCTAAGAATCACAACCTTGGCAAAAAATAATAGTTATATAACAAATATATAATCTTGCATTCATTCACATACATTCCCCTAAACATGTGAATAATTACAAGAATGCCACATCTTATCAAATATTAATCAAACAAGATGAATAGAGAGATGCAGTCTCGATTTACACTATGAATATAGCATAACCTAGATCTGATACTAATTGTTCAAAAAAATCCGATTTGAAAACGGTTTTCTTACACAGCTAAAAATTAAAATTTTAAAAAACAACCTGGTTTGTTACATTTATAACATTAAACCTTGAACCAAAATCATACATGTGTTTTCGAAAAAGCAAATCATTAAGTTGTTAGGCTTTCAACCAAATGATCTTCTCTGTTATTCTTAAACCATCAACTGCTTCGAATGTGGGCTCGAACCAATTAAATCAAAACACAGAACTAGAAAAAATTTTCCTTTCTTTTTCGGTGAAAACGAAAATTCTCTCTTCTTTAATAGAAACCAGTAGAATTGTTATTCTGGAAAAATTTATTTCATAGTTGAGAACAAACTTTCTTTATTTTTTTATAGAGTAACAATCTCTCAAAATTGTGTAAATAGCTTTACCAGTGTCATCTATTATAGGTGGAGAAAGTAGAACCCTTGTTGAGTTGTAGTGGTTTATTTCAAATAGAAAAAAAACTTCCTACTTAGAGTAGGAGGGGGCGGACGGCACACCCTAGTATTCCTACTAGGGTTGTCACCCCCTTCATGTTACATGAGGGTTTTGGGCCTTTTTCACATCGAGTCCAATTACGAGTACTTCTTGGGCCTTTTTGACCCAATACTTTATAATGTGATTCAACCCGATTCAGCTTTTCTATTTCCCAAAATAACAATATTTATAAATAAAACAAATTTTTTCATCTCTATTTTACCCCCAACAAAATTTTGAAAACATTAACCTTGGTAAAATTTTGACAGTTTTTACATAGTAAAATTTTGAGAAAATATGTTCAATATTTCACAACTCAACATGTTCACCATGATCGAATGGTTTATTTTCATTTTTGGACTTCAAAATAGTCCAAAAACATAAACTCATTCTTCCAATCATTTTTTAAGTAATTCATATAGGATTGCAAATTTCTATTTTCATGTACATTTCCATTTCCAGTTTTAGAAACCTACATTCATTTTTAAATGATTCAATTTCTCCATTTAAGACAAAACCCTAATCATTCCTAATGTTTCTCATTTCTCTTTTTCTATTCATTCTATTCATTTCTATTCAAACACGCAATTCATTCCTGGTTTCAACGAGCTAGGTGAGGGACCAATTGGACATATGTAGTTTAGGCTCAAATGATTTATGGTCACGATGTTCCCCTACTAAAACCATGACATTAAACTCTTGAATCCTAGGTCGCAACTCACCTCGGTTGCAATTGTGATGCCATGCTTCTGCCCTCAGTCTCGCGACATGGCTTTTTCATGGTTGTGACGTCACTATTGTATTTTGCAATTCTCACATTTTAGTCCCTTATTTATCACGTATGTTTCTTAAGAGCTTTCTTAAGCTTGCTTATAACTTGAATTTGATTAAATAATGTATTTTAATTAAGTTTTGGAACCCAGTGGCTTGAATAACTTGTTTGTTAGATACATAAATGAAATTGTAGTTGTTTTGTCAATGAATGTGGTATCTTACATTTGAGATCCGACGATTGAGTCGAGTGTGGTGTGTTACATACATAATATATAAAAATAACTTAATATATAGGCTATTTTACAAATATAACCCCAAAAAATTTGATATTTACAAAAATGACCCAGTTTTAAAAACAATCACCAAAATAACCTGAAATGAACAGTAGAATGGGGTTTTGGGAACCCAATGGCTGGCACTACCTAGTATTTTTGCCCCATGATTGCCTGATGATTGTGTCAGGCTTTAAAAAATTAATTTTTTGGCCTTTGGGAACCCAATGGTCGGCACCAGGGTATTTTTCTAAAATCGTATCATACTAGTATATAAAAATACCAGTATTTGAGAAAGAATTGGGTGTTGGCCATGTAATGGCCGGCACCATAAATGTAAAAAAATCTTTTTTTTGGGTGCTGGCCATGTAATAGTCAGCACTAGGTACCTTTTTCGTGTCTTAATGCAGTTTTTTTACTTTGGTACACTGATGGCCAACACCAGAGATGTAAAAAAAATTGGGTGCTGGCCAGTAGATGGCCGGCATCTGAGACGAAAAAAAAATTTTGGTGCTGGCCAGTAGTTGGCTAGCACCAGAGATGAAAAAAAAAATTTTGGGTGTTGGTCAATAGATGGTCGACATCAGAGATGTAAAAAAAATTTTTTTTGGGTGTTGGCCAGTAGATGGCTGGCACCAGGTACTTTTTTCGTGTCCTAATGCAATTTGTTTTTACTTTGGTACACTGATGACTGGTACTACAGATGTAAAACAAAAAATGGTTTTTTGGGACTGGCACTAAACCTTATATATATATATAGTGGGTGGTTCGGGTTTTGACAGTGTAAATGGATAAGAAGATAATATTTTGAGAGAGGCAATAAAATAAGAGTGTTTTGTAGTATATTGTAACGCCCTGAATTTGGGCCTAGAAGTATTGAGCTTTGAGCAAGGGAACTATTAGGAGATTGCACATAAAATTTTAGTTATGCAAGAAAGTGACAAAAATGAGTGTCTGCTTCAGTGGTTAAGTGATTTAGGAGTGTTTGGGAGTGTCTAAGAAGTCTTGGGTTCAAACCTAGGCTTTAGCAAAAAAAAATTTTATTGAGTAAACCCCTAGCTTTGGGCCCATAGCCTTATAATTAAATTTGGGTAAACCATGACGCAATGAGCTTAGTGGTAAATTGGTAAGTGGCGTGTAGAGTGTGTATGGGGTCTGAGGTTCGAAGCTTGGAGATGCACAAAGGAGTATTTATTTTGCTCTTTGCCGTAGGAGAAGCAGAAGTTGACTGAAATACTACTGAATGGAATTTGAATTAGTCATGGAGAAACTTGAAGAGATATTTGAGGAGGAAAATTTGGATGGAGAAGTTTGAATGAAATTCAAATAACTTGGTGGCCAAATTTTAGGAAAAAATCAAGGAAATGTGAGGGGAGTGGGAGAGTTGTGCCGTATAAGGACTTTGGGCACTCTTGAATTCGACTTTTGAGTGTATCTTTCGGGATTGGCTTTTATTGGTATTTCCATTTTTGGTTACCTCTCCTTTTCGTTTCTGTTCTTTGAAGACCATTTTTGTGCAAGGGTGTTGGTCATAATTTGGTTCGGTTGGGGGGAACATATTGGGGTTTTTATTTCTTTTCTTTTCAGGCCCCTTTTACTATTTCTTTTTGAACGAACACACCAACACTTCTTCCTCTCTTTTCTTTTCAGCTTTCTACAGGTTTGAGAATTGACTTTCTTTCCTTTCCTCAATCAATCCTCCTCTTATTCGATTGTTCCTAACACCTTCCCCTCCCAACATTTTCGGTTTTGGCTTTCTTGACCGATTAGTTTACTTTTAATTTCTTTTCACAATTGGCTATTCTTGGGTCGAACACCTTAACTACTCTCATCTTCTTTTCTTTCCTATTCTCTACTCTCTCTCTAATCCTTCCCTTTCCACTTGGTGGGCTAGCCGAATATTGGTTGATCAATCCTCCTTCTCAGTTCCTTGTATGCTGCTTCGTTGTCTACAATCTAGTTTGTCTTTGTTGGTAAGTGGATTGAGGTTTTTGTATAAGGACTTAGATTATTATTAGATAGGCGGTATTGAACAATAAGCATAGATTATGTTTTACTTCAAATATGGGTTTATTAAGATGGTGATTTTTGGTGTAGGTGGCGATCAGAATTGATTGGCGCATCTCCTAGGAATCAGGGGTACACTTACGACTGTTCTTCAGATAAGATGACTATGGTCAATTTGGGAACGCCATTAAGTTTCAATTAAAACATGAGCGTTGTAACTGATTAGATGTGATGTTGATTTAATTCAGGAATAGGAATTTTCGAAGCATGGTTCACTTCTGCAATCAAGTGTGTACTCACACTGCTTTAACCATAGAACAACAAAAGCCGAAAAGCCGAAAAGCTAAAACGCCAAAACTATGGCAACGGATGTCGCACGGGCGTGCGAACGCACGTGTGGTGATTCGAGCCCATGAAACGTGGGCATATGATTGTAGAGGCAACCATGAGTGATCTCATGGCCGTAGGGCCACGTTGGGTCGAATGGGACCATATCGGCCCATAGGCCCCACACAGGTAAATCTCGCGGACATGAGGGAAATATTGGACCTAGCTGTGTTGTTCACATGGCTAGGGTCATTTCTAGGCTTAGCGGGCCATAAGAGCGTGTGGACCCCACTTGGGCCACATAATAGGCTTTGGGCCCAATTGTAGTGTTTTGACTGTTAAGGTTGCACGAGTCGCCCAAAACGACTGTGGGCTTTCTGATGGGTCGGTAAGTGTACCTAAACCCCAATTTGGAAAAATGATCGAAATACCCCCATAATATAAAATGACCAATATACCCTGTAGGGTAAAATGACCGATATACCCTCATAGGGTAAAATGATCGATATACCCTCATAGGGTAAAATGATCGGTATACCACCATAGGGTAAAATGACTGATATACCCCTATAGGGTAAAATGACCGATATAGCCATAGGGCAACATGATCGATATACCCCCATAGGGTAAAATGACCGATATACCCCCATAGGGTAAAATGACTGATATACCCCAATAGGGTAAAATGATGGATATACCCCCATAGGGTAAAATGACCAATATACCCCCATAGGGTAAAATGACTGATATGCCCCTATAAAGTAAAGTGATTGTTTTGCCCTTACTTTGTGTATTACTGTATTTGAGCATGCCATGTTGTATGTATGTTGCATCCATGCATGATATTATGATACTACTCATCACATGTTACATGGGGATAGGATTATTATAATTGGAGAAAGTGTACTGATTTGTTAAGGTCGCACGGGTTGCACGAGGCGACTATTGTGGACCTACCAATGCCTTTATGCCATTCATATTACTGATGGTTTTGTGCTGTGCATATTACCGATGGCTTTGTGCCATGCATATTACCAATGGCTTTGTGCCATGCATATTACCGAAGGCTTTATGCCATGCATATTACCGAAGGCTTTGTGTCGCTCATATCACTAATGGCTTTGTGCCATTCATATTACTGATAAGGTCGCACAGGTCACCCAAGACGACTGCGGACTTACTAATGGCTTTGTGCCATTCATATTACTGATAAGGTCACACGGGTCGCACAAGACAACTGTGGACCTACTAATGGCTTTAAGCCACTTATATTACTGGCAACTTTGCCACAATACTGGTTAGTGCCACAACCGGTGCTAACATTAGAGTGTAGGGATAGGTGGGTCGATTTATTCCCCACAGGAGTGCAGGGTTGGACAAGAGATGGTGTGCAGGGTTGGTTGGGATTATGTGCATCATGCATTCTGATTTCTGATACTTTATGGGCTAAGGCCCAATTGATACTGTTATAGACTAAGGCCCACATTGATACTGTACTGTAATGGACTAAGGCCCACGCTGATACTGTTTTGAAAAGGGCTCTGGCCTAGACTGTTATTGCATACTGTGTGTTGACTGTTTGATAAGGGATTACATATTGAGTTTTCGTAAACTCACCTTTTTATTTAACTGTACAGGTAATCCCCAATTGTAGGCAGGTCGGTGCTATGAGGGACTCGATGGAGGTGGCCACACGATCACATATATTTTATTTCTGATTTTATTTACTCTTAAATTTCGATTTGGGTATTTATTTTATGTAATAAGGCCTCTTTAAATTTTTAACATTTAAATTGGGATCTTTGCTTGCTTGATATAAACTGCTAGTTGTAGGAAAAGCAGATTTTTAAAAAGATGAGTGCTTTTCAAAACACCACTCTTACGTAAAATATTTTTAAAGCTTCCACTATTAAATGTGTTTTTACAATGTGTAATGGTTTTTAAGATAAACAGTTTTTAACTGGTAACCTACGTTTTGAAAATGAACATCACCTTTCAATTCAGTGAAAGATGAACAAATGGGTCATTACGTAAAGAGTTTTTTTTAGTACTGTAACAAACCATAATGAATGACAAATTCAATAAAGAGGTCCAATACCAATGAGTTTTTCAAAGAGATCATGTTTACGAAAAACACTCCAATGTGACACCGCTAGATTCGGCCATAACGTCTAGGTCAGGTTTGGTGTGTTACATATATCATCAAATGAGTTTTTTGTAGTGGCTTGTAGATGGGAGTTTTTTGCAGTGTACAACTGAATTTTGGGGTTGAATTATATACTATCATGTTTTAACAGAGTTGAATTATATACTGTCATGTCCACCCTAAAGGTTATGCTATTAAGGGTTGGATGACTTTCTGCGTCATAGATGGCTAATCGAGATGTCTAACACAGATGGGCATTATTTATGGTGCAATAGCGTTTATTCTGCAACTTATAAGTGAGATACTGATGCACAGATTTGAAAAACACTTATCTGTTATAGAGTGTGACCAGATTTAAGGTGGTGATGGTGGAGAATGATCAGAAGTGGTTGAAGCTGCCGAACTAGGCTATGGTTGGAACCAGTTCGTACAGTCTCCATGCAAAGGTATCTCAAGGGACAATTGAAGAAGAAAGGGTCTAGAGCTTTTAGAAAGGTTCCGGGTGGTGTGATGAAGGCCTAGATGCTTCACATTAGGGCTCAAGATCGGGGTTCAAAGTAGAATCGATTTTAGTGTTCCCGAATGGTGGAACTCGATTACGGAGTGGTCGTGCATCCTTGGGTTGCCATTGTGAAGATTCTGGTTGCTTATCTCTTTGGATCAGCAAATAATGACCTTGGAATAAAAATGGCTTCTCGTGTATCATATACCATTATGCATACTCGTGCGTAGAAGAGAACCCTCCCTCTAAGACATACAAGGGAGGGTGCCTCAAATGTCGATCATTCCATAAAAAGATATACAGTTCATGTTTTTGCGCCCAATTTAAATCTTCCCAACCCTAACCTTTTTTGTCCATTTCATGGACTTTCGTGATGTCGACAAGAGGGTTCAGGATAGGTTGTGCACAACCGAACTACCTCAATACCCGACTTTCATCATGCTACTCCACCATATGGAAATTAATCAACGGTACATTTAACATGAACAGTTGTTGCTGCTTGATAGCCCATGATGGTATGAGCGTCGTGATCTCTTCCTCAGCATATGACATCTATAAAAACTGCATAATATAGACAACATGTTATTATTTAATATTTTCTTGTGCAATTATTGTATTTAAAAAATAAAGATTCAGAATCGTATTTTACGCCATCCCCAGAATGAGTCTCTATCATCATACAGTACATAGGTATAGTGAATGATCGTCCGATTCCCGATATAATTGCCCATCTAAAAAATAGAATAAATTATCAGATTTTTTTTCATTCAAAAAATTTGTATACTATACGATTGAAAAATAGATGGCAAAATTGAACTATATAATTACCTATTAACGAGTGGTCACACATACGGCTGGTGGCTTAATGATTCCAAAAATGGCATTTAGTATAATGCCCAAGACTACAGTAGAAGGTAACAACAACCCATTGTTTTCATAGACAGCTTTGACGCTCGACAAAGCTCATGGTATAAGCATGCCAACACTATAGGGCCCCAACTAAATCTTCCGGCAAGCTCGAGATCCTCTAATAAGGGGAGATACATTATTGATACTTTTTTTTATTGATGTCTGGCAATAGTATCCCACCTATAAGTTGCAGAATGAACGTTCTTGTAGTGTAGATAATTTCCATTTGCGTTGGACTACTCGAAAGATGCTGGAAGTTTTCTTTTAACTAAGTAAATTTAATATAGGTTAATCGTCCTTCCACGTTATTGGGGGAACTCTTCCAAGTAAGCACACGCAAGTGCCCCACGAATCAAGTAATTTTTCCAAGCCTGGTCACTGCTTCACTGTTTATATACGGCCCTAATTGGACTGCTACGTCTTGCAGTGTAATAGTTACCTCCCCATAGGGGAGGTGGAACGTATGTGTCTCCGGGCGCCATCTTTCAACTAAGGCCGATATTAAATTGGCCCGTAGCTCAGATATCTGAATGTACGCAGTTACCCCAAAACCCGCGACATTCAAATACGAAAAAACTCTTGGATCGAGAAAATAATAAGGATCATGCAATCGGGGTCTTACAATTCGATAGAGAGCCTACATTTATAGTAAATATAGATTGTTATATTTCTCATTAAAAAAAGAATTTAAATGATTATTTAAAATTAAACGAAACATTTTTCTTCTCGTTTACCTTATTCACATTTTTAGTAATGTGGTTGTTGTCATTTAAAAGATTATTACGATTAAGATCCATGGAGTGATCGATGGTAGTCAATGGTGGTTGACGATGAACAACGATTGTCAGATGTGTTAGGAGGTGATTGTTGGTGGTCGGCGATTATGGGTTGAAGTTGCCAATTTATAATGGGGACCATAGTGGTTGAGCAGGGGCAAATTTTTTAAAAAAAATTGTGTGAAATAGGGACTATAGCTGGCCATTGGAAAGCCAATTTGGCCTTGGGCAGTAATGCAGGCCTAACATAGTCATAGGCCTTATCATGTCATGTCAAGTTTTTTTTTTTTTTCATTTCTATTTGAATTTCAAATTTCAAATTGCATTTACATTTCAATTCATTTAAATTTATATTTTCCATTTTAATTTATTTATTTATCATTTCAATTTTTTCATTTCTTTTTTTATTTTTATTTCTAAAGTAAAACTTTTTAAACTTTATCTTAAAATCCCTAATATAGGCCTATGAGGCCCAAAACAGACATTGAAAGTGGGTCGGGACTAAATCGAGAACTTTGAGACACTTAGAAAATTTTTCTTCAAAACAGGACACACGTCCGTGTGGAGAGGCGACATGTAACACCCTATCCCGTAACCGTCGCTGGAATATATAAGAGGTATTACCGGACTTGTAACTAATATCAGAACATTATATTATCAAACATATAACATATATCATTTTAATCATATAGTTTTCAAACATTCATAATCAAATCATGCTTAAATCAAACATATAAAGCTCTGGTAATACAATAGGGACTAATTCGATAACATATAAAAGATATAGAAAAACTTAAGAAAATTTTCGAAATAGGGTCACACGGTGATGTGCCCAGGCCGTGTGCCTCACACGGTCACCAGACACGCCCATGTGTCCAGGTCATGTGAAAATAGAGCATACATACTGACTTGATCACTCGATCGCCAGACACACATGTGTGTCCAGCCCGTGTGTCATCCTGACTTGGCCACACGGTTACCAGACACGCCCATGTGCTATACTGTCCAATCTATTCAAGATGCAAGGGTTACACGGCTGAGACACATGCCCGTGTGCTCAGGCCGTGTGACACAAAATGGGCTTGGTTTAAGCCACATTTCCCCCTCATTTCACTTGTACCTACAAGCACCAAATTGCACCAATTTCATATACCAAATGAAGAACAATTTCAGCCAAAGTAAAACACATTTAGACTATTTCTAAACAATCAAATCACAACCAATTAAAACACCAACATATACCAACTTCCATGCCAAATTGCTTCATCAATTCATATATCAAAATGAGTCAATTCACTACCTGTAACACCCCAAACCTGTAATGCCCTCTTACCCGAGACCGTCGCCGGAGTCGAGCTTGAGGTGTTACTAAACTTATTTCATCACTTTTTAAATTTTAAATCAACTAATTAAATTTTCGTAGCAAGCTGTCTTTCTGCGTCATGGTCGCTTAAAAAATCATATCTCGAGTTACAAAATATGAAATCAAGATCCATAAATTTTCCCTAAAACTAGACTCATATATATATCTAGTAATTTTTTTTTTAGAATTTTTGGTAGAGCCAATTAGTACAGTTTATTAGTTAAAGTTACCCCTATTTCAGAACTCGACTGCACTGACCTCTGCTTACTACGAACCACTTTTCTCTCTGTAAAAAATACATATGACTATACCGTTTATTTCTATTAAAACTAGACTCAATAAGGATTCTGAAAATATAAAGTACACCTCCTAATTATTTTTGTACAATTTGTGGTGAATTTCCAAAATTGGAACAGGGGATTCAGAAATCGCTCTGGCCCTGTTTCACTAAAACTAAAATATCTCATAACATATAACTCCTTTACCTGTTTCGCTTTTTCCATATGAAAGTAGACACATTAAGCTTAAATTTCATATTTAATTCATCACCTAGTTCGGTTTCTACTATTTTTAGTGATTTTTCAAACTCACGTCACTGCTGTTACAACATTCTGTTTTATGACAAATTTTCACTTTTCTATGGAAATTCATGAACTATTAACACTTTGAACATACATGGCCTCATACATGATCTAAATTAACCATTCCAAGGACTAATCATTATCAGGCATTTTCTCAACCAAACCACAACCATATCGCAAGATTAATTACACAAAACAAGTATATTGCTATACATGCCATATTTGAGTTATACAAGCCATTTTACCAAAATAGTTCTTCGGATAGTGTGAACGAGCCTTTGACCTATCCCGATTCCTGAGCCGGCTTGTCCAAAACTACAATGAATGAAAAGGAGGGAGTAAGCATAAATGCTTAGTAAGTTCACATGCAAATAACAAGTAACATAACAAAGCAATTCTTCCAAACAACACTAGCATGGTATCACCAAAACATATATCACATTTGTAATCATCAATTGTCATCTTACCACATTATGGTTGTTGTATCAAGTTTCAACCCGAGGGTTAAGTACATACCTGTCCAAAGTATCCATTTCACAACACTTATCAAAATGATACTTGCCTCTTGAGTGTTCTTCCATTTCGCTAGAATTTTACCCGTTGAACACATCGGAATATAACTCGGATACATGGATAATTTGCACATAAGTGCAACATATGTAATCAAGTAACCATGTAACCCGCCCATAAGCAAACTCAGACTCAACTCAACGAGCTCGGGCGTTCGCATCCATAAGTGAACTCTGACTCAACTCAATGAGCTCGGATGCCTAGTTACATCTCACGAACTCGGACTCAACTCAACGAGTTTGGACATTCGCATCCATAAGTGAACTCGGACTCAACTCAACGAGTTCGGATGCCCAACCATCCTAGACATATCACTTGTATCCTAATCTATTCCCAAGGTTCAAACGGGATTTTCCTCAATCACACATTTCCCAGTCGTTCTCCTCGGAATATCGGAACCAAGACGTTGCTTGCATCTCATACTTATCAATTTAATCACATACTTTTCATACAAATACATAATATTTCACAAAGCATAATATTCATAATAATAAGTATCATATCATATAAATAGCATCAAATCACTTAAAATAGCAATTATGTTACATTATTTACACATGAACTTACCTTGATACCAAAATATCAACAATTGAGCCTATTCCTCGTAAACTTTGTTTTTCCCTCGGTCACGACTTGAATCTCGTTTCTCTTGATCTAAAATAACATATTTAGCTTATTTAATACTCACATTTATCAAAACGGTCCTTGACCCCAACTTTACCAAAATTACAAATTTACCCCTAAACTTTTGCATATTTATGCTTTTGCCCAAAGCTCGGAAATTAAATTTTATTTCAAATTCTTATGTTTTAGGATATGCTGATCATTTATTTACCATTAGCAAGCTCAAATTCAAACTACAACATGCACTTATGAACAATTAGTATTTTTACTGATTAAGCCGTTCTACTCGTTTTTACTCAAAACCAAATAGCTCAAGTTGTCTAACATAATCCGAAACCTCATATTCTATCATAAAACATCAAAATACACAAATTTCACCTATGGGTATTTTTCCAAATATGAACCCTAACTCAAAATATTGCTAACATAAGCTTTATCGAGCTACTGGGATCACAAAAATATAAAAATCATTAAAAACGGGGTTTGGATGCACTTACTATGAAGCTTGAAAGTTGAAGAAACCCTAGCTATGGTGGAGAGCAAAATTGGGCAGCAACCAAATGAAGAAGATGTAACACCCCCACGCCCGAGACCGTCGCCGGAGTCGAGCTTGAGGTGTTACCGAACATAATTTGTCATTTAAACAACTTTACATCATTTATTTTGACTTTCGGAATAAGTAGTTTTTCTGCATCATGGTCGCTAAAAAAATCATATCTTGAGTTACGAAACTCAAAATCAAGATCCGTAAATTTTACCTGAATCTAGACTCACATATCTATCTACTAATTTTTTTCTAAAATTTTTGGTTTGGCCAATTAGTACAGTTTATTAGTTAAAGTTACCCCTCTTTCAGGACTTGACTGCACTGACCTCTACTTACTACGAACCACTTTTCTCCATGTAAAAAATTCATATAACTATACCATTTATTTCTCTTAAAATTAGATTCAATAAGGATTCTGAGCATATAAATTAAACCTCCTAATTATTTTTCTACAATTTATAGTGAATTTTCAAAGTTAGAACAGGGGATCCAGAAATTGCTCTGGCCCTGTTTCACTAAAACTCAAATATCTTATAACATATAACTCCTTTACCTATTTCGCTTTTTCCATTTGAAGGTAGACACAATAAGCTTCAATTTCATAGTTAATTCTTCACCTAATTCGTTTTCTACTATTTTTGGTGATTTTTCAAACTCACGTCGTTGTTGCTGTAGTGTTCTGTTTTATGGCAAGTTTCATCTTTTTATGAATTCTCATGAACTATATAACATATTAAACTCACAAGGCATCTAACATTATCTAGGCTAGCCATACCAATTACTAAGCATTATCAAGCATTTTCTCAACCAAACCACAACCATATCACAAGATTATTTACACAAAACAAGTATATTGCTATACATGCCATACATCAAAACATACAAACCAATATACCAATTCTTCCTCGGAAAGTGTGAGCGTTTCTTCGACCTTCCCGATATCCAAGTTGGCTCACTAAAAACTACAATGAATGAAAAGGAGGGAGTAAGCATAAATGCTTAGTAAGTTCACATGCAAATAACAAGTAACATAACAAAGCAATTATATCAACAACAATAGCATGATATCACCAAGATACAAACCACATTTCTAGCTATCGTGTATCATCTTACCACCTTATTTCTGTTATATCAAGTTTCAACCCGAAGGTTAAGTACATACCTGTCCAAATTGTCCATTTCACAACACTTACCAAAATATCATTTTCATCTTGAGTATTCTTCCATTCCGCTAGGATTTTACCCGTTGAACACATCGGAATATAACTCGGATACACGGATCATTTGCACATAAGTGCCACATATGTAATCAATCAATCATGTAACCCACCTATAAGCGAACTCGGACTCAACTCAACAAGCTCGGGCGTTCGCATCCATAAGTGAACTCAGACTCAACTCAACGAGCTCGGATGCCTAGTTACATCTCACGAACTCGGACTCAACTCAACGAGTTTGGACATTTGCATCCATAAGTGAACTCAGACTCAACTCAACGAGTTCGGATGCCCAACCATCCTAGTGACATGTCACTTGTATCCTAATCTATTCCTAAGGTTCAAACGGGATTTTCCTCAATCACATATCCTTGCCGTCTTCCGCAGAATACCGAAACCAATACTTGGTAGCAATTTATATTTAACAAGTAGCACACATAATTTGCATATTATTCGATAATAACCACAAAGCATATATTTCATGATAAAAATCAGCATATCATATACATAACATCAATTAACTTAAAAATAACAATTATGTTACATTATTTACACATGAACTTACCTCGGTACAAAATATAGCAATTTTGCAATTTAGTCCAAAATCTTTTCTTTTCCTCGATCAAGGTTGATTCCACGTCTTTCTTGATCTAAAATAAGACATTTAGCTTATTTAATACTCTCATTATCAAAATAGTCCTAAATTCAAATTTTGACAAACTTACAATTTTGCCCCTAAACTTTTGCATATTTACACTTTTGCCCCAAAGTTCGGAAATTAAATTTTATCACAAATTCTTATGTTTTAGGACATGCTGATCATTTATTTACCATTAGCAAGCTCAAATTCCCACTAAAACACATACTTATGAACAATATGTACTTTTACCGATTAAGCCGTTTTACTCGTTTTTACTTAAAACCGAGTAGCACAAGTTGTCTAACATAATTTAAAACCTCATATTCTATCATAAAACATCAAAATACACAAATTTCACCTATAGGTATTTTTCCAAATATGAACCCTAACTTAAATTATTGCTAACATAAGCTTTATCGAGTTACCGGGACTACGAAAACGTAAAGAACATTAAAAACGGGGCTTGGAATCACTTACTATGAAGCTTGGAAGCTTGAAACAGACCCTAGCTATGGAGAACCCTTGAAATTTCGTGGTAATGAAGAAGATGACCAATTTTGTGTTATTTTTCCCTTTTTATTTCATGTTAATATCCAAAAGACCAAAATGCCCCTCCTTACTAAACTTTCAAAAATTCCATCCATGTCCAAATTTTGTCCATGAACTTAAAATTGGTCAAATTGCTATTTAAGACCTCCTAATTAATATTCCAAAGCAATTTCATACTAGAAACTTCTAGAATGCAAGTTTTGCAACTTATTCGATTTAGTCCCTAATTTCAAATTAAGCACTTTACGCTTAGAATTTCTTCACGAAATTTTCACACCATCATAAAATCATATCATAAACATCAAAATAATTATAAAATAATTATTTCTAGCTCGGATTTGTGGTCACGAAACCACTATTCCGATTAGGCCCTAATTCGGGATATTACAGAAGATGATCAATTTTGTGTTATTTTTCCCATTTTATTCCATTTAATATCCAAATGACCAAAATGCCCTTCCTTACTAAACTTTCAAAAATTCCACCCATGTCTAATTTTTGTCCATAAACTTAGAAATTGGTCAAATTTCTATTTAAGACCTCCTAATTAATATTCCAAGTCAATTTCATACTAAAAACTTCTAGAATGTAAATTTTGCAACTTATTCGATTTAGTCCCTAATTTCAAATTAAGCACTTTATGCATGGAATTTCTTCACGAAATTTTCACATAATCATGCCATCATATCATGAACCTCAAAATAATTATAAAATAATTATTTCTATCTCGGGTTGTAGTCATGAAACCACTATTCCGATTAGGCCCTAATTCGGGATATTACAAAACCTGGCCTAGACGTTATGGTCGAATCTGGCGGTGTCACATTGGAGTGTTTTTCGAAAACTTGTTCTTGCTGATAAAATCTCGTTTGAAGGTTAAGGCCTCTTTGTTAATTCCTAAATCTTCTTAGTCAGTTATTAACCATTTTAAATCGTCATTACTTTTAAAACATTTTTTGTTGCGAAAGCTTAAAAATTGTGTTGCGAAAACATGATGTTTTGAAAACAGTTAATGTTTTGGAAAACCATGCTCTACTTCTAACAGATATAAATCATAATAAATAAAACTGTAAATTAAAAGCTAGAAAATCTGAGAGGCCTTATTACATAAAAATACCTACACCAAAGCTGTTGAAAATAAAAAGTCAAATGTAAAGTGGATGCAGTTGTGTGGCCACCCTCGAGTCCCTCGTAGCACCGATCCACCTAACGCTGGGGATTACCTACACAGTTAAAAGCGGGGTGAGTTTACAAAAACTTAGTGTGTAATCCCCTAATATGAAAACAGTCAGTCAAATATACAGAACACAGAAGCAGTCTGGGCCTGAGCCCATTATAGAAATAGAGTCAGAATCAGAATACAGGTGGGCCTAAACCCAATACAGTATCAATATCAGTTGTCCTCAGCTCACATCAATAATAGTTGGGCCTTAGCCCTTAACAGTGTCAAAATCACGTGGGCCCTAGCCCAAAACAGTATCAGTATTCAGTATGAATAATGCATGATGCATGTTATCCCAACCAACCCTGCACTTGCCTCCTGTCCAACCCTACACTTACTATGGGGAATAAATTACCCACCCATCCTTACACTTACAGAGTTAGCACCAGTTGCGACACTAACTAGAATCGCAGCAAAGCTACTAGTAATAGAATGTATGACAAAGCCACCAGTACAGTATTTTTCCTCCTCAACAGTATCCCAATCCCATTCAAAATGTCATGTTATAAAATAATACATGTATGCAACATGTTATGCCAACAAGAATAGTTAACTCATAGCACAAAACAGTCATTTACCCCCGAGAGGTAAAATGGTCATTTTACACTTTAGGGTTATTTTGGTCATTCTACCTACTTTGAGATCTAGGTACACTTACAGACCCATCAGGAGGTCCACAGTCACCTCAAGCGACTTATGTACCCTATATGGTGTATAAGGGCCCAAGCCCACTATCTGGCTCAAGTAGGCCCACACGCTCGTGTGGCCCATTAGCCCAGATTTAGCCACGGCTATACGAACTACATAACCCAGTCCAGTCTTTACCACATAACATGGACATTATTCGTATGGGGCCTACGAGCCCATTGGGCCTACACGGCCCATACGACCCAAGCCCATGAAAATGCTCATGGTGGCCTCTACAGTCTTGTGCCCACGTTCGTGGGCTCGGTTTTACACACGAGTGTTCGCACGCCCATGTGACCTCAAAGCCCAACATTCCTGCTTTTTGGCTTTTTGGCTTTTTGACTTTTGTCGATCTACAGACAAATCAATGTGAAATACACACCTGATGCGATATTAGTTAATCCTCGTACCGAACACTCCTATTCCTGAGGGAAAAATTAATAAAACATGCGATTGGTTAATAGCTCACGGTACAAAAGAGATCTAACAAAGTTCTAAATTGATCCCAATCTGCTTACCAAATATCCTAAGTAATCACACCATTGGTCCTTAGAAAATGTGCAACACAATCCTGTCTACCGCCAACAACGACAAAAAAAATTGTTATTGTAGTGCACAAGAGTCGCAAAATGGGAATTAACCTAAAAGAGTAACAAGAAGAAAAAGCAATCGGTATGTAAAGAAAGAAATCAATAGATAATACTTTGGTAAGGAAAACCGGGAGGGAACAAAAGAAGTACAACAAAGGATCACCTAATGTCTGTATTCAACCGACGAAAAGCACTTGAGGGAGAGAAAGGAAAGAACCAAACACCCGAACACCAAAGATCAAAGAGCACTTGTCGAAACTGAAGTAAAATAGAAAAGGTGTAATGGGGGGTTCGACTAATGTAACAAAGTAGAATAGAAATAGAATAGAGATGAGAGAAAAATGAAGATGTTCGACCAAGGTTATCAAAACAAAAGAGAAGAAGTTTGAGGCAAACAGAGAGGAGTAGTATAAGGTTATTGAATACCAAAAGCAAAATGGAGAGACAGGAGGAATGTTAACAAAAAGAGATGAAAGAAGAGAAGAGAGAGTATATTCGGCTAGGAGAAGAAGGAAACAACCGAAATGTTGGATGGAAAGGAAAAGTTGAGGGCAATCAGTAACAGGGTAAACCAAAAGGAAGAATCGTGAGGAGAGCATAAAATGCAACACAAAAAGAAAATACTCAAATTGTTGCTAACTATTTTTCGGCTTCAGAACAAAGAGTAAGTAGAAATGCCATTTTGCAAAAATCTCGAAATGGATAACCAATCTCCCAATACAAAGCCAAATTCCTGAATGACTACAGTTCAAATTCGGCACAGCTCTCTTCGTCACCTTAACCTCCCTTGATTTTCTCCCCAACCTCCTCCTAAAAATTTCCTTTATCTCCTCCTTGATTTGCTCCTAATATCACTCCTAAACCAAGTCAAACCTCACTCAGCAGAGTTCGAATCCACCTCAAATACTAGCTGTCCCAAGTAGCAAAATAAATACTCCTCATATGACTATAACAACAGTCGAACCCCAGACCACATGCATACCCACACGCCACTCACCACATTTACTAGTAGGCTCCTTTGTGTCAAATTTTAACCACAAATATTTAAAAGGCTTACTTTCAAGTACTAAGGGTTTTAATCACTTAAAACAAAAATTTTGCTAAAGCCCAAGGTTGAACCCAAGACCTCTCCAACACTTCTTAGGGCCTTTAACCACTGAAGCAAGCCTTTATTTATGTCACTTCTTGCACAATGAATATTTATGTACTGTCTTCCAATCGCTTCCCATGCTCAAGGCATATTTCTTCTAAGCCCAAAATTTGGGGCATTACACTACCTATTTCAATCATGAAACTTACCCTTCCATTCTTGCCATATCATACCAAATTGATAACACACTTATAACCATATTCATGTTCATTCAAAACAAAGCCAATTATACCATAACCAACATTACAAAGCATTCATATAATATCATTTACTTCTAACTTATCAAATGCCATCAACATTCATCAATTTATAATATGCAAGCATATCATATAAAGCTTTCATATTAAGCTTACCATTTCCAATTCAAGCCATATCACATAGCTTGCTCAAGTACCAAATTTCTCATCGAAACATTAGCATATATGACTATATAATTCAACCCTTAAACTAGCCTATACATGCCACATACTAAATCTCAAACTTTTATTTATCGATGCGATAACTGGATAGTGTGATGAGGTGTCCTACGACTTCCAACCCGAGCAAGTCTCCGAAACTCTAAAAACAAAGGAAAAACACATCAAGTAAGCTTTAGAAAGCTTAGTAAGTCATAAGCAAATAAATCATATCAGTGATATTTACAATTCAACTTAAGTAAACCAAATTTAGCAAATCTCGACCCCATATATATATATATATATATATTCGTTATAATCATAAATTCATATGATCATATTAAGTAACTTTACTTACTTATTTTCTCGATAAACATATAAATCTTACACATACCTGATTGAATTATCTCATTTGTTCATAATTCATTTGTACATGAGTAAATCTTAATATCATGTAACTTACAACTCAAATATTTCATTCATGCTTACCTTTTTATACTTACATTTCATATGTCTTTCTTTCGTTCCTAAATCAAATACATATTCATAAAATCATTCAACATCAATATGTTCATCCATTCATAAAGATGAAACCTATCATATAACATTCATGTAACATTAAATTCATCTCTTAGTTCATATAAACAAAGTATCATTGCATTAATACAAATCATATACCTCATGTATCATGTCATCCATATAATTCATCTACTCATATAACATATATTCCATGTAAATGGTAATTCATGTAACATATATCCATGTAAATCCTGTAATTCATATAACTTGTAAAACATGTAAATCATGTATTTCATGTTGTTTATAATCTTTGTAAATCATATAATTCATATAGCATATATCCATGTAATTCATATAGCTCATGTACCATATAATCTTTATAAATCATATTGGTATAATACCCGTTGAACCTTCAGAAACATCGAGGGATACTCGGGTGATGCACAGTAAGTGTATATTCAGTAATCCATCAACTCATCATGTATGCTCTTTCGAGCCATGTACAGTATGCTCCTCTTGGTCCGATATCGGTAAGCTCCGTAGAGTTGAAACGATAAGCCCCGAGGGACTAAAACGGTAAGATCGAAGGCTAAATGGTAAGCCCAAAGGCTTAACATGTAAGCCCATGAGTTGTGGTGAGTCCGCAACAAATGCAGGAGCTCAACCAAATGGTAGCCCTAGTGACATGTCACTTGTATCCTACGACTTTCTACGCTTCAAACGGTACTCGGTATTTAATCAGAGTATTTAACCAATAGACAATTCAATTTTAACATCTCATTTATACATTCATATGAATATTCAATTCAGCAAATTTCAAATATACACATATATAAACAAATTCGATTTAAACTTTCAAATGCTCAATTTAGTTTGGCCACATATATATATATATTCATTTATAAATAATTTAGAAAAATATAAGTATTTCATATATATATATATATATATATATATATACATTTCAATTTAACATCATTTATTTTACTTATGTACTTACCTCGTACGGACACGAACGGACCGAAACGACTATTTAATAATTTTTGACTTTCCCCGATCCAGATCCAAATTCCGCTTTTGGCCAATCTAATTAATAACAAAATTAACTTGTTTATTCAACATTTCATTCAATTTCATCCAAGAATACATAATTTGGGCATTTTTCACTTTAGCCCCTAACATTTTACATTTTTACAATTTAGTCCCTATTTCAAAATAACACAAAAATACTCAAATTTCACTAAACCCAAGTATAGCCAAATTCTGCCTTAGTCCCTAGCAGCCTATTAATTCAATTTATTTCATATTTTGACCTCTAAATTTACAAATTTTTTAATTTAGTCCGTAATATAGATTTTTACCACAAATCACTTAATTAAACATATTAATCTAACAACATATTTTTATTTTCCATCATCAAACAACAAAAACCACAAGCTATCATCAATGGCAATTCATGAATATATCATCAAATTCAAAAATTAAAGCATGGGTTTACTAGTATTCAAAGCAACGATCTCAAAAACGTAAAAATCAATAAAAACCGAGCAAAATCTACTCACCTATTAGATCATGCAACTGCTGAATATGAAAAGCTTCAATGGCTTCATCTTCTTCTTAAGTTTCGGTGCAAAAAGGATGATAAAATTCGCTACCAAGTGCAAAAAGGATGATAAAATCCACTACCAATTTGTTTTGTTTAATAATAATAACCATAATAAACATTTTACAATTTTAACCTTAATAAACAAATAATAAAATCATGTAATATATGTCCACCACCATCCATGCATTCAATTAATGGCTAAATTTCATTATGAGGACCTCCATTAACAAAGCCATAGCCATTTGAGTCATTTTACTAATAAAACTCATATTTTTTGCTTTACGTGATTTAGTCCTTTTTAGCGAATTAAACGTTTAATCGGTAGAATTTCTTTACGAAACTTTCACATGGTAATTCTATCATGCTGTAAAACTTATTAAAATAATAAAATAAGTATTTTGACTCAGTTAAGTGGTCCTAAAACCACCTGTTCCGATCAGACTCAAAATTGGGCTGTTACATGACACGCCTGTGTGATCCCATAACATGGCCGTGTTGAAAGCCCGTGTAACTTACACGGCCTAGGCATTTAGGGACACGCCCGTGTACCATGCCCGTGTAGATTTAATTCTAACATCGAACCTATAGGGGTTTTAACATAGCCTAGCACATGTCCGTGTCCCTAGCCCGTGTCCCGGGCCCGTGTCCCGTACACGACCATGACACGCCCATTTCTTAGCCCGTGTGTGAAAACCTTGACATTTTGTTTTTAACATCAGCAACAATTTAAGGTCATACAGCCAAGGCACAAGCCCGTGTGCTAGGTCGTCTCGTGAATTTTAATTTCACATTTAAGGTGCATACTTCACACGGCTCGGGCACATGCCCATGTCTTATGGCCGTATCTCTCACACAGTGGAGACACAAGGCCGTGTCTCAACCCGTGTGGTTACTACTGGGCATTCTGACTTAGCCAACTTAAGGTGCAGGGAACACAAGGCCTGACCACACGCCCATGGGGCGAACTGTGTGTCACACCCGGCCTAGACCAACGCCCGTGTGTCTGCCTGTGTAGACAATATAAGGCTATTTACCAAGCCATATTGCTACCCTTACTTGCATCAACCTAAACCTCATCAAGTAAGACCAATTCACACATAATCACATGACCAATTTAGCCACACGTCAAAGCCATTGCACTTCATGCACAAGCAACCCTTATCACATACTTAAACAACCCAATTATTCACTTATCCATTCATGCCTTAACACACCATGTGTTCAACTATACCGAATAACACATTCATGAAGACCTTCTCATATGCATAAATCAATATTTCAATATTAGCCATCATTCATGGCCTTATATAAAATGACTAATTCCGTATCAAGCCAACACATTTGGCCAAATTTAATAATGACACAAAACACAAAAAGACTAAGTCCCTATACATGCCATTTTTCAAATGATAAAAATAGCTATAACAAGTGCTTCTATTGATAGGGTGATCGATGCCTCCGACGTCTGTTGATCTACGAGCTAACTAGACGGCACTATAAGAAAAGGGAAAAGAAAAGGATGTAAGTATAAAACTTAGTAAGTTGCATGTAAATAATTAACAACAGATTGACCATGCAATAACATACTCACAACATATCATAATTTGCAAATAATACATTAATGGTTATAAGCATAACTTGCTCATTTCCATCCCTTACTAATCATACAACATAAGTTAAGCTCACAACTCATGCATTTCATGTAGGTACCTGTACCACTCACAACATAGTCATGATTTCTCTCATTTTTAACATAAACTATGAATTTCTTGATGAACCATTTGGAATACTAAAGGATAATTTATAAGCCTCAAACATAGGATAAGGTGCCGATCCCATGTCCCAAACATGGTCTTACACTGGCTCACACATCAAGTCGATGTCATGTCCCAGATATGGTCTTACACTGACACATATCAAAGCCGATGCCATGTCCCAGACATGGTCTTAGATTGGCTCACATGTCGAGGCAGATGCCATGTCCCAAACATGGTCTTACACTAGCACTCGTATCAATGCCGATGTCATGCCCCAGACATGGTCTTACACTGGCTTCCACATAATCCAAATGTCATGGCATGGATATCCGATCTATTCCTAAGGTTCAACCAGGATTCTACCACATCAAATCTCATCATGCATATTCATAAACACATTTCAAACAGTTTATACAATACCAATTATTCAATGCACAATAACAATAAAGTTGTATTATTTACACACAACTTACCTCGGTATACAAAATATGGGCGACTAATCAATTTAATCCACTAGCTTGGCTTTCCCCCGGTCAAGGTCTAGATTTCATATTTCTTAATCTAAAATAAATAAATTCACTCACTTAATCACCATATTAACTAAGATATTCCACAATTCATAATTTGGCAAAATAACTGTTTTGCCCCTAAACTTTCACAAAATTATAATTTTACCCTTAAGTTTGTAAATCGATTTTCATCAAATTTCCTTATTAATCAAGCCTAGCCAAATTCTTTTTATACTAGAAGCAGCCCACAATTCCCACTATCTCACACATTTACCACATAATTTATAACTTATACAAAATGGTCCCTATTTAGGGTTTTCATGAAAACTACTTCACAAATGTTGTTTATTTAACAACCAAGATTCATTTTCTTCCATAAAAATCCAGAAAACAACATAAATGCTCTCATAGAAAACCCTAAACTCTCAACCATTTTGCAAAATAGTCCCCCCAAAGTACAAAAATGATCAAGAGAATTCATCAAAATCACTTACTTATGAGGGAACTTAATGGCTGAGTTTTAAAGCTTCCAAAATCCTCCCCTTGGATGATATTTTCGGTGAAGAAGAAGAAAGTAAAAAGATGAAGCCTTTTGTTTTATTTTAATTTATTTCTAGTCAAAACAAGTCACCAAGCTTCACCTAATTTTGACTTTTTGATTTTTTTGTCTCTAAGGCCAGCCATCACCATAAAATAGGCCTATTTGCCCATTAAAGACCTCCACGTTATGATTCATAGCTATTTGACACTATTTGCTAGTGAAATAAAACTTTTGTCCTTTATGCGATTTAGTCCTTTTTCGCAATTTAGCCCACAATCGCTTAAATTAATTCACCAAAATTTTCATGCACTCATATAATCATGCTATAACACATAAAATAATATTAAAAATAATTTTCTTGACCTTAGATTTTTTGTCTCAAACCACTATTCTGACTAGGCCTAAAATTGGGTTATTACATCCCATGTAACCCTTTCTTTCAAAACCACGGATACTAGTGTCTTCCACCAGTGATATACAGAGTCCCTCAACAAAGATATAGCACACTTTAAACATTCTTCGGGAGTGGAACAAAGTTCATCAAATACCCGAATAGAATTTTCAAGCCAAAACTCTGCTTTCTCAGGATCATCATTTATATTAGCCTGAACTCTTCAGCCCCTTGCTTTCAGATCTTATCAACTGGAGGCTTATTCAATCTTACCAAATCAACACCTTGAGGAGCTACGGGGACCAGTTGGGGAATAGGAGGGGGTGGCGGAGGTTGAGCATTCAGATTTGCACAAACAAATTCTGTATATCGATTATTCATCATATGGATAAAGGCTTTCTGTGCCTCATCTCCCTGACCAAGTGTCTCAGGTCTACTCTAAGCTGGCGCGATCCCTTGCATAGGAGCCAACGCATTACTTTCTACGTCATCAACTACAGCTCGGTTAGAATCCATTTACTATATAAAAACACAGTTTAAAATTGTTAGGAGTCATCACACTATCACAGTACATTTATGGCATGAACAGTTAGACTCTTACACATGCTATGTTAGCCTGAGAAATGACTAAAGCATGTTCTGATACCACTAAAATGTAATACCCCTTACCCATATTCGACACCAGAATAAGGTACGAGGCATTACCAGAACATAAACACATGCAATCGTACAAAACCAATACATAAAATTTTTTATCCAAACTTAAACATTTCAATTTTCATCATCAAGTCCATAAAATGAACCTACGAGGCCCAAAACATACTTTGGAAGTGGTTAGAAACTAAACCGAGAACTTTGGAAAACATTAAAAAATTTCTTGAAAATAGAGGCACACGCCCATGTCAAAGGCCATGTCCTTCACACTCATTCACCCAAATCATACATCTCATAAATTGCATCATCATAAATATATAACCTGAACAATACTAGCCAACATCAATGGCCTTATACAAAATGAACTGCTAAATATTGAAGGCCAACATTTGAGGCCAAACCAATTATGACACATACAAATGACCAAGTCCCCTATACATGCCATAATTCAAAATATTGATTTCAAAATACCAAAATGAATGTTGATAGTGTGGATGAATATCCGACGATCTCCGAATTCCCAAGCTGGCTTGGTGACACTATAAGACAAGAGAAAGAAAAGAGAGAAAGCATATAGCTTAGTAAGTAGGTATGTAAATAATAAATAATTTATTAACATGCTTTTAACAATCCTCATAATATGTTCTCAAGATAATACAATAATAATTACACAAAATTCCACTATTCACTTATGTTCATATCAAGTTGTCTACGAAAGTCATAGTTATTAAATTATTTATATCTTAAGCTACGGAACTCCAAATTAAGATCCGTTAATTTTTTCTGAAACTAGACTCACATATCTCCTTGCCATAAAATTTCCAGAATTTTTAGTTTAGCCAATAAGTATAGTTTATTCTTTAAAATCATCTCTATTCTGTTGTCTAATAGTTCCAACCATTCTTCACTAAAAATAAATTATCTCTTCGTACACGATTCAGATGATATTCCTGTTTGTTTCTCTTGAAAATAGACTCGTTCAGGATCTTAAAAATATAAATTCTAACCCATAATTATTTTTATACAATTTTTAATGATTTTCCAAATTCAGAATAGGGCATTCTAAAATCATTCTGACCCTATCTCACAAAAATTCAAATATCTCATAATATGAAATTCTGTTTCTTACACCGTTTCTTTTATGTGAAAATAGACTCAATAAGATTAAATTTAATATCTTATTCAACCTATAATTTGATTTCCACCATTTTTGATGATTTTTCAAAGTCACACAACTACTGCTATCCAAAACTATTTTATTGCTAATTTTACTCTTTTATGTTTTCTTTGTATTAACTTTCATAGTAACACTTACTCCATAATAACCTTACCAAAGTTCGATCACATATCGAGCACATTGCTCATAAGTTTACACACACATACCTGCACTTATTCATCACATAGTCATATTCATTTACACTTAGTCATTTTCCATTGAACACATCGAAATATTAATGCATACATCGAGATATTTCACATAGTGCCACCCTTGTAGCCAAAGCTACATCATTTCACAAAGTTTCACATAGGCTCGTTCTCAAGCTAATCATATTTACGGGTCTACTTACACAAACTGACGATCAAACGTAGCTACTCAGTGCTGCACATACAAGTTGTCAGGTATCCGCAACACATGCTAGACTACCCAGCCACTGGTAGGACGTACGGACTAGCACCCGGATCACTTATCTCACTTAGCACAATGCCATGGACTAATTTCACTTAGATGCCATGGAATTATTTCACTTAAATGCTGTGGACTCTTAGATTTTCACATAGATTTTCACAAAGATCCCTAATTAACATATCACTCGTATCCATTTTTATTCCTAAGGTTCAACCGGGAAATTTCTCACTTGTCAATATTTTGTCAATTACATTCAATATTCAGCCACAATTCATAAAATATATCAAAATATGAAAACATAAATAAAACCGATGCATTATCTACATACAAACTTATCTAGGTCTAAAATATCAAATTTTGCGTTTTAGTCCAAAACCTTTTCCTTCTCCCGGTCAAGGTTGATTCCACGTCTTTCTTGATCTATAATAACACATTTGTCTTATTAGATGCTCACATTATTAAAATTAACCTAAAAACATCCTATGGAAAAAAATATAAATTTTCCCCTAAAGTTTTACATAATTACGAAATTGCCCCTAGGCTCGTAAAATGAAAGTACTCATTTTTCTCAAATCCTAAGCCTAGTTGATTCATATCCCCTCTTATAATAGCCCACATTTTTCACTAAATTACATTTTCTACACATATTTTACAACTCTTACAAATAAGTCTTTTTTATGCAATTTCATCAAAAATCACCTAGTGAAAGTTGTTTATCACACCCCAAACTTTTATATTCTTCCATAAAACATCAAAACACATGCATGTCATCCATGGTAAATTTTTAAACACAAACCCTAGATCAAAATAATGGTAGAAATAGCTAAACCCAGCTACGAGGATCTCAAAAATGTAAAGAACATTAAAAACGGGGCTAAGATGCACTTACTATTGAGCTTGAAGATGAACAAAACTCTAGCTATGGTGTTCTTGCAAGTTTTGGCCAAGGGTTGAAGAAGATGAACAAATTTTGGCTTTGTTTTCCCATTTTATTCTTTTATTTACCAAATGACCAAAATGCCCTTTATTAAAAACTATGGTATTTTATCCCTCCTTGGGTATTTTTGTCTAAACTAAAGTATAATGGTCTAATTACTATCTAAGGACTTCTAATTTCAAACCTCATTACAAACAAGTACTTTCATGAACTAGAACACACATTTTTCACCTATTGTAATTTAGTCTTAATTATCAAATTGGACACCCAATCGATAAAATTTCATAACGAAAATTTCACACAGTCATTCAATCACACAGTAAACATTAAAACTTAATTGTAATAAATTTTTCTACTTTAGATTTGTGGTTTCGAAACCATTATTCCATTTAGGCCTTAAATCAGGCTGTTACATGATCGGTTGTGTCCGGATGTTCAACACACAGTGCTCAGTTTGGGTTCACCCATCTCCTTGACATCCATGTCATTTCAAATTCATGTCAATTGTGGTCGACCTTTAGGATGTCTACGAAGACTACGGCCAGGCACTATCTCAAAAGCAGGTGGTGGAACTTCCCAGTTTGAGACATTAGGCTTTAGAGGAAATTCGTTCTCTCATATACACAATGTGTATTACAACGTGTAGATTTCGTCTATGAATTGTTCAACATTTAAGTTTACTCTCGCACACGTTGCATAAATATGCACACATGGATATCGAAGAGTTTGAAATATCCTATACTCGCATCGCCTGTTTCACAAATCAACTGTGTACGACCTAAGTAGAAGACCCGAACAACGGCTGATGTACTCTTGAACTCAGAAAGCCTCTAAGTCGCACGAATACAATTCTACGTTCATTGTTTGTGCCCTTCGACTATTTACAGCCATGGCCTTTCGAGCACCCTCAATGTACACGTGCCCGGCCTCGATCTGCTTAGCTTGTCTCAACCCCATCCTAGGTATCAATGTGGCCAACCTCTAGAATGTTGCCGAGAAAATAGCAGAAATCGGTAGATGACGTGTGCATCTCAATACAGAGTTGACCGCCTCTACCAAGTTGGTCGTCATCTGCCCATACTGAAACCCTTCATCGTAACTTTGAGTTCATTGCCAGTTTTCTATGTTACCCAACCATGTTCAAAGATCTGTTGGTAAAGATGATATCTGATATCCAAGCCTTGCAAACCTCTACCTGAATCTTTGCGGTTCTAATTCATGAGCTACATATTTAATTTGAAATCAAAATTTTACACGCTGAAATATTTTGAATAGTAATTCTTGCAATAAATACAAACAAATTTTTTTACCCATGTTCACGAGTTCTTTTTTTTCAATCTTTATTCTTATAATCTCTATGGAAGTTTGCTACGATGTGTCGGATGCAATAAATAGACCTCCACGGAACCATCAATTGTCTTATCGCAACAAGTAATCCTTTTGATTTATCTGATATAAGGCAAATGTTGTCTTCTCTGACAACGTGCCTTCACATTTTTCTAAGGAAAAATTACCAAGACTCGAAGCACTCACACTCCACAATGGCGAAAGCAATCAAAAGTACATTTTGGTTGCCGTCTTATGCAACAACAATCAGGAGTAGTTGCGTGTATTTGTCATACAACCATGTCCCGTCCACCTACACCATCGACTTGCAGTGAAGGAAGGCCCTAACACACGGCTCGAACATCTAAAACAATTGGTGAAAAACTTTTTTCCCCGATTGAATCTCCCTTTTTGCGCTTTTATACTGTAGTGTTTGCAAATTAGCCACTATCCTGAACACATACTCCTGCATCCCGACTATACACCCTTGAAGCTCATTGTATGACACATCCCAGTCACTATACAACTCTCACATCGTCATTTGCTTTGCCCACCATGCCTTTCGATACGACACTTTATACTTGAATTGAGCTTGCATGTCCGCAATAAGGACCGACACTTGAATGGTGGACGACTCTTTCACCAAAGGGCTGATATAGTTGCATATAGTTTTTACATCTAACTTTCTATGATCTTGCGACATACGAGCAGATGTGCATGTGTGTCGACATTCTAGTTTCCTTATCATCCATATCTATGTCCGCTGCATTAACACAGCTTGAACACGCTAGTTACAACCACTTGATGCTTTCCAACATTTTCCTACGTACAAAGACTAAGTCAACTTCGTTACTTTATAATCCACACCTAACTTCAAGCTAAGTTGTTTTATAGTATGTAAATAGTCTTTTTTGTTATCAAATTATTGTCCTACAAACAACTCTTCATCACCGAATTCATCACCAAGTAGGTGACCCGACACAATGTTTGCATATTCCGAGAACTCGCATACAAGAGCCGCATCAAAATCCACGTCGGTCATGAAAGACCCTGGATTATTTCTTATAACTATATCAGGGCCCGTGTTCCCGTCGAATTAGAGTTTGCATTTTCACCCTCTACCGGCCCTTCCTCGCCTATGTCTTTAGGGATGCCATCCAAATCGGGGTCATTGAAATCATCGTTGGGATCACGGTGTGACTGATCATCATTATCAAACCTTTCATCACCATCTTCTATGGTGAACAACACTTTTAGACGGATCTGTAGATGAGTACACGAGTTTGGGATGTTATACAAACATCCACCAGTGTTTGGATTTTCAGAAGTTGCCATTGACCGTCCAAAACCCGACTGATCTTCCCAGGAGACGTTAAGATCAAAATCAATTCCAGAGCACTGGCTTTCTAGAATTACAACTTGAATGGGATCCGATTTCGTTATCTTCGTAAACAACTCAACCGGGCTAGGATTTTCTATCTCAGGGGGGAAATAAAGTGCTATCATTGTCACTAAATTATCATCATCTTGAAGCTCCATTTCTAAGAACTTGAACGAATCAGTTGACATCGGAAATTTGTAAAACAGTCTCAACATTTGCTTTCTGCAACGGGTTGTTATCTTTGTACTGATTTTTCATTTTAAATCTGCCAGCGAAACACGCTTGTTGAATCTCATTCCTATTTTATTCCGAGTTTGAAATACACAGCCTTCTTCAGTTTTATTTATCATTTCTCCATCGAAATGAACATAAACAAACAAAATTTGGGAACTCATCTTAAAAAATTTATACTTCTTTCTCAACAAAGAAAAAACTTCTATTTTTAATCTATATTTTCAACTAATAAAGCAAAGAAAAAGCAAAAAAAAAAAAAAAAAAAAAAAAAAAAACCTCAAATGGAAGATAAAACACCTCTATATATATGATAAATTTGGTGCTGGCCATCTACTGCCTAGCACAAAATTTTTTTCAATGTCACTAGTGCCGGTCATCAGTGTCCCAAAGTCAAAAAAATGTGTTGAGGACCGAAAAAAGTACTTAGTGCCAGCCATCTATTGGCCAGCACTCAAAAAAAAAATTTTTTTTTACATCTCTCGTGCTACCATCAATGTACCAAAGTAAAAAAAATTGCATTGAGACACGAAAAAAGTACTTGGTGTCGACCATCTACTGGCCAGCACCCAAATAATTTTTTTTTCCATCTTTAGTGCTGGCCATCTACTGGCCAACAACAAAAATTTTTTTTTTTTCATCTCTGGTGCTGGCCATTTACTAGCAAAAAAAAATTTTTGTTTTCATTTCTGGTGCCGGCCATCTACTGGCTAGCACCCAAAATTTTTTTCACCTCTACTGACCCAATAAGATTTTTTTTTTACATCTACAAGGCCAGCACACAAATTTTTTTTCTTTTACATATCTGGTGCCAACCATTAATGTACCAAAGTAAAAAAAATTACACTGGGACACGAAAAATGTACCTGGTTCCGACCATTGCATGGTCAACACTCAAAATTTTTTTCAAATACTGGTATTTTTGTATACCAATATGATACGATTTTAGAAAAAAATACCCTAGTGCTGGCCGTTGGGTTCCCAAAGGCCAAAAAATTAATTTTTTAAAGCCTGACATAACCATCAAGCAGTCATGGGACAAAAATATCGGGTATTGCTGGCCATTGGGTTCCCAAAACCCCATTCTACTATGCATTTCAAGTTATTGTGGTGATTGTTTTAAAACCTAGGTCATTTTTGTAAATATCAAAACTTTTTGGGTTATATTGGTAAAATAGCCTAATATATAAGAATAATATAATATAAAATTTTACAAACTTAAAAATGGGTCGGGTCGAGCTTGAGCCTTGAATGTTGAAGCTCAAGTTCAACCCATATTTTAAACAAGCCTAATTTGTTTGTCGAAGCCCATTTTCGAATATAATATTTTTGCTTGAACCCTCCCAAATTTCGAGTAGGCCTTCGAGCTTGGGCAAGTAACCTGACCCATGAACAGGTTTAATGAAATACAAACCCATGCCAATTATATTGGTAAAACCTTAAATTACTACCCAATCAAAGCCTTAATTTGATTTTTTTTGTACTATTGATTTAATGTATAAGTTAATCTAAATTGGTGTCATTTTTTAAAGTTTAATTTCGTATATATTCCATCTATTATTATTATTATTATTATTATTATTATTATTATTATTATTGGAGGTGGAGTATGAGAGTGTGTGGGATCACTTGGGGTTGTACAATAAAATACTTTTGTCACTATGGCAAAAGATTATCAAAAGTTTCATTATTTATGATATATTATTTTTAAATATATATTTATGTTTTAAGTATATAATTTTCATACATATATTCATGTGATAAAATTTTTAATATATTATAAATAATGATTACTTATGTTGTATATTATAAATAATAAATAATGTTTACTTATGTTAATTGTATAAAATTAAAATATTTTATTAAAATTAACTAAACGTTAATGTTCAGTGCACGTATATAACTTATTATTATATTCGATGTATTAAAATATCGAGACGAGATGAAATGATTAAAGGTTTAAAACTTTTGCCAAAAACACATGTTTTTTGTTTTTTTTTTTGTTTTGGAAGCCAAAAACACCTATGTTTAAAATTACTTAAAATATTCACGTCATGCCCTTCATCAATATATAATATGGTTAACTTTCAACGCCAAAAACATTAAGCTAATCCCATTTTGCTTCTGGCCAAAAAGAGAAAAAAAAAAACTCCACATCAACAATGGCAGTTGAAACCAGCTCTGCAACTCCATCTCCAATCAAAACAGTGGTGGTTTTGGTTCAAGAGAACCGTTCCTTTGACCACATGTTAGGCTGGTTCAAAACTATAAACCCAGAAATCGACGGTGTCACAGGCTCCGAATCCAACCCCATTTCCACCTCCGACCCCAACTCCACCCAAATCACCTTCAAGGACACCGCCGGCTACGTTGATCCCGACCCCGACCACTCTTTCCAAGCCATATACGAACAAGTATCCGGAAAAACGTGGGATACCAACAACCCGGATCCGAACCCGGAGATAAAAATGAACGGTTTTGTACAAAATGCTGAACGTACAAGTCCGGGGCTGTCGGAGACTGTAATGAATGGGTTTAAACCGGAGGCTGTGGCGGTGTTTAAGCAGTTAGTGACGGAGTTCGCAGTGTGTGATCGGTGGTTTGCGTCGTTGCCGGCGTCGACGCAGCCTAACAGGCTTTACGTACACTCAGCGACATCGCACGGTGCCATGAGCAACAACACACAACAGCTGATCGAAGGATTTCCTCAAAAAACTATATTTGAATCATTGGAAGAGAATGGATATAGCTTTGGGATTTATTATCAATCTTTTCCATCTACGCTTTTTTACAGGTAATAATTTTAACTTTGCTCTTCTGGAATTCTTAATTTTTATTCTATAGAATTACGGTATTAATTTTATTTTTTAAATATTATTTCCTTTAATGATATTAATTTATATTTATTTAATATCAATCTTAATGTGAATTAATTTCTGCACGTATATACTTTTTTCAAACTTTTGATATTCACATCAGCTCACAAAAGTTTTCCATTATTGAGATCGAGGTTAGATTTTGGTTTTCTATTGTTTTCCCTTCCCTTCCATTTATATAATATATTTTCTAAAATTTTACTTATGTGGCCTTCCTTTCCTCACTCCTTTAACTATAATACAAAATAAATAAATTCTACTATTAATCTGTACATATTTTTTTTTTTATAAAAGTTGTGAAAATAATCTTTATATTTTAATTTGGTCATTTGTAGTTTCTGTATATTTTAAAATTTAAAATTTTAGTAGTTACTAAATAATAATTACTAAATTCATTAAGTTCTAATTCTAAAATCTAATGCAACAAGCATATTATTATATATTTAATGTCATATTAATTTGATATGTTTACATATTACTCACTAAAATTTAAGTTAATAGATAAACAATTATCATTTATGTCAAGATTAAATTTTCAAAATTCGAAAGTATAAGGATTTAAAATGACCAATTGGAGAATATGGACTAAATCTACTACTAAACTCATAATACAAGATTAGTAATAAAATTTAATCAAATATATTTAACTGCTACTATTTAAGTTAGAATTAAAATTTCAAAATTCAAAGACTAAAGGGATAAAAATTGATATATTCAAAAAGGATCGAGACTAAAATTGATCAAATTAAAATATAGAGATTAAAATCATAATTTTATAAAATACAAGGATTAATAAAAAAAACACATTTTAAAGAAATATCTTTTTTATAAGAGTAGTAGAGATGTCCAAAATCAAAATAAACGAGATTAATTGAATTTTTTTTACACTAGGTTGATGGTATCCTTCTTCTAAATTATATGTAAATTATTTATTTAAGTAAAATTAGAGTCATCTAACTTCTGAATCATGATAGGCTGGCCATGGTCTATTATTTAAAGTCAATTACTTTAGCTGCATAATAAGATATGTTTAGAATTTAATTATTTCGTTCACCCCCATCCAAAACCACAAGAATCCAATAATGTCGAAAGGGTCCCATTCCCATGTAATTGAAAATTTAAAAATATAATAAACCACTTTAAAAAACAATAAAGCTCATACACAATAAGCTCATACACTATTCACTTTTTTAATATTAAAATTAATTAAATATCATATTGCTGTACACCTTTTTATATACTTACAAAAAAAAATTATAACTAAAGATTTTTTAATAATAAGGAGTGGAGAATAATATTATTTAAAATTGAATTCAAACTTTCTATTTATAATATAATACTTTTGCTATTAAATTAAGAGATCATCTACACTTATTATCTCTTATATCATAATTTTTATTGTTTTAAGATTAAATTTTGAAATTGACAAGTTCCATCAATCCATCTTCAAGAACCCTTTTTTACCATATTTCTATGACTGACAAATTGTTTATTTATCCAATCAATTGTTTCAAAAAGAAATTTTCTTATGTTTGATTGGGATTTATTTACATATATTTGGCTAATTTTGTCTTGGCAAAATTATTTTTTCCCTCAACCTATAAATTTGAAAATATTATATATTTAAGCACGTTAAAATCAGAACCTCTAAGTTGGTTTTCATTTTTTTTTCTCCCAATTAGATAACTATGGTAGTCGGTAGATGTGAACACTTTTTCTCTCGTTCATATTGTTATCTTTGGAGATGATATATTTAAAAAAAAATGCTAGCATATAAATTGAATACCCAACTACCATATCATACTATTATATAAAAGGAAGCCTTCCTTCCTTGACACTGACTTCTTAATGGTTAATTTTCAATTTCAGTCCTTGATTTTTTTATATAAAATGATTAAATTTTAATTCCGCTCTTTATATAATATTAAAATTTAAGATTTGATCTTTATATTTAAATATTTTATATAATTTAGTACTTCAATGTTTATAATATCATTAGTTAATTTAAATAATTTATTTTAATTAAAATACCAATGTAATTTTAAAGAATTATTAACATTATTAAAATATTAATGTTTATATTGTAATGCTATTTTTTATTACATGATTATCGAGTAAGTTTTTTTTTTTTTTTTTTTTAGATTGTCATACAAACAAATTTATTAGAAAAATTTAATGATGTCAATAACTGGACCTAATTTTTAAATTCAAAAAATAAAAAATAAATAAATTAAAAATTAAATTCTAAATATAAACTTAAAACATAAAATAACTTTAAAATTTTAACTATTTAATCCAAAATAATTAACACTAAATATTCATAAAACAATTTCAATAATTAAGAGATTAAAATACACATCATTTCAAATATAATGAATTAAAAATATTTTTTTCCTTTTTCCTAGTGCGAAGGTAAGAATAGCTAACGAAAGGCAATAAACAGGGACCAATCAAAATCATGACACCCTTCGCGTTTCAATATCATTAAAAACATCGTGATTACTGCTGAATTCTTTAATATTATTTCCTAGAGTATGAGTATGACCTTTTAGATATATACAAGTTTTTTTCTCCAAAACCATATCATATTCAAAATTTAATATTTTACATTTAGTTTAATGATTTGTGTTTGTTTTAGGTAAAATTATTTTTGTTTCTTTCTAATAAGATTCCTTGACTTCTGGGTGCCAATTTTTAGATCTACATTACACGTAACGTGTTCCAAGAAGAAATTTTTGTATTTTCAATCAAACTTTCAACTAATTCATCTATAAATTACACGTCAAGTAAAATTAAAAGTTAGTGTTTATCTATAATTACTATTCTTTTAAATGTTTAATTGTGTTGGTATGGCTTATTATTTATCGTTTTAATTTATTTAAAGTATTATTAAAAATACTTTTTTATAAAATAATTAATATTATTGTAAAATTTTAAAAAATGCTCACATATTATAATATTTGAATTCCCATTGTTTATACAAAATAATCAAAACCTCGTTTGTTTTTCATATTAATTTTTTATAAATATATTTCTTAGATAATATATTTTTGGGAGTGTCAAGGGTAAAGCCAAAAATTTTGGGATTGAAATTGAACTATATATTTCTCTGAGCTAAAATGTAATTTAACCATTATATTAGCTTATATCATTATAATAGTTAGAAAATTTAAATAAAAAATTTATCATTTTGAGAGAAAATTATAATTTTACCTTGTATTAACTTATAATTTTATTGATTTAGAGAGATTTAAAGAGCAATTTTCCATTTAGAGGGAGGGGGAGAGAGAGCATATCCCATACCCATCCTTTAATGGGTGTGCCATAATCTAGTACGGTTGATTAAATTGGTGTCATAAGTGAATTTTACATCAATTTAAACAAAAAAATTACCTAAAAATATTTTTTTAACAAAGTAATGAATATTGATATAATTGTATTTTTATCTTTTACTATTTTTATATAAAATATTTAAATAAATCAACTAAAAAACTAAATATCTAATGATTGAACATGAAAATGATGAGGGTCTGATTGTAAATATTTTACATTTTACCTATAATTTAATTGTTAAATAAATCATTTATAAATATATATTTACATAATCTAGTATATATAATCGATGATGATATATATCTTTGGTAGATAGTTGTTAAGTCCCTGTACTCCATGTGTTTGGAATTTTTTTTAGTTTAAATTTTTTTATTTTTAAATGATATATTTATAAATTATTATTTTTGAACAATCTCATTTTGACACAATGTTTAGAAGTACCCATAACTTTTCCTCAACTCATAAATAGGAAGATAATGTGTTTCAACATACTCAAACTCACGTCCTCTTGCATTAACAACAATGTCTATACTAATCGAGCTAAGAGTCAATGCAATTATTCAACATTTTTATTGGATATATCTAAGGGAAAATGTTTATTTTATTTTATTTCAACTTTTATTAATTTTTTTTTAATCTCAAACATTTACAGATAAAAAAATTAAAAAAGAAAACTTAATAACAAATAAAATTAATCACTTAGATTCGGTGGATTGGAGAAAAAAAAATCCCAAATCCATCTACAAATGAAAGAAAAAGAGACGTAAATAAATCTAATTATTCTTACAAAGATCATCCAATAGAAGAAATGTACTAATATGAATTAATTGATGCTGACAATATGGTTTCATTAATTAATATCAGGAAGCTTAGGCACTTGAAATATGTGGACAATTTCCATCAATACGATCTAAGCTTCAAGCGTCACTGTAAGGATGGGAAGCTACCAAATTATGTGGTGATTGAGCCCAGATACTTTGACATTTTAACAGCTGCTGCAAACGACGACCACCCTTCCCATGACGTCTCAGAGGGCCAGAAGCTTGTGAAGGAAATCTATGAAGCGCTCAGATCAAGTCCTCAATGGAATGAAATCTTGTTCCTGGTCATATATGATGAACATGGTGGTTTCTATGACCATGTTCCGACACCAACCGGAGTCCCTAGCCCCGATGATATTGTCGGTCCTGAGCCTTATAACTTCAAGTTTGATCGTCTTGGTTGCAGGGTTCCTGCCATTATGGTTTCCCCTTGGATTGAGCCTGGAACAGGTAAGTCCGGATGCAAGATTATGTATATGTTGCTTATAACCTAGCTTACTCAGACTGGTTTGGATAAAAATGTGGCTGACATTGAGTATGCTGAATTCAGTGTTGCATAGGCCATCAGGGCCAGATCCTACATCAGAGTTCGAGCATTCCTCCATTGCAGCAACACTTAAGAAGATTTTCAATCTCAAAGAATTTCTAACAAAGCGTGATGCGTGGGCTGGTTCCTTTGATATTGTTGTCAATCGAAGCACCCCAAGAACAGACTGTCCAGGTAAATTCAACTATCTAAACACCCTACAGTTATTTTTTTTTCGCAGTAAAGTGATTGAAAGCTATAATAATAATTATTGCATACAAATGTAGAAAAACTGGCAGAGCCAGTGAAAATGAGAGACACTGATGCAAAAGAAACAGCAAAACTAAGCGATTTTCAAGAAGAGCTAGTGCAAGCAGCAGCAGCATTGAAAGGAGATCCATTCAATCTTGTCGAAAACATGACCGTCTCATCTGGTCTCAAGTACGTTGAAGATGCCTTCAAAAAATTCTATGATGACGGCCAGAAAGCTAAGGAAATCAATGAAGTTGAAGATACTGTTTCAGCTGATGCATCAACTAGGAGGACAACAGCTTCCAAAACTTTCATGCAGAAAGTTTTCTCCTGTTTGGTTTGTGATCGTTGATCTACAAAAACATGATCACAATTATCTGCCACACTTCCATCAATCCTTTTTTTCCCTATATGTTTGCAATTTGAAGAGATTTGGGGTTTGAAAAGTTAGCATGCGTAGCTACTTTGACGAGACAAGTTTGTGAAAATCGTGTCATGTTACCGCATTTTAAATTTGATTTACTTTCTTTTTTCGCATTATGACGTGGCTATTCTTCTTCTTCTTCTTCTTCTTGTTATTATAAATTATGTGTATGAAAATTATGTATTAAAATGCATACAATAAATAATTAAACGTATAGTTTGAAATTAATTAATAATATAATATATATATATATATATATATATATAAAATACTAAAATGAAATAAAAAGTATTAAAGTGTGAGTAAAATGTAAATTAAACATGTAAATACATCATATTAAAAACACTAAATACACTACAATTGTTGATTATGGTGTTTTCATTGATCTTGAATTAGTGTCTAATAATTAACTAATAACACAAACTCAATCAACAACATTATCAATACATACAATTAATAGAGGTAATAAAGTATGCATAATACAATGAAAATTTAAAAATTATATTAAAATAAAATTTTGGTTTAGTAGTAAGTTTATAATTATTTATTGATGTAAATAGCATAGGTTCAAATCCTATCACATGCAACATCTCGAGGTTACAACGCCAAAGCTGCTCGCTTGATTCCTTCCTTCAGTTAAGTCCTTGAAAGTGCCTTAGCCATACATTAAGCTCAATTGCACATATAATTGATATTTTTATTGAAAATAACATAGGAAATAAATAAAAACTGCAATTAACGTAAATTTTAATCTAAATGTGAAAAATGATAAAAGACACAAAACATCGCTTAGAATTAAGCTCTTTAAGTATGAAAAGAGCTTAATTTGTCATATCGAAATATGAGGTACCAAGTTACTTGATCACTTTTGCAGGGGAACTTGTGGGTTGGCAATGTAGATTGCAGAAATGTATTGCTTTATCCACTATAGAGTTTGAGTTTATTATAACTATCGAAGCGTGCAATGAGTTATTTTAGAAGAAGCAATTTGTGCAAGAACTCAACTTTGCTCAAGAGGTATGAGAATTTTGACAAAAGGTTAGCTTTGCTCAAGAAATGAAAATGTGACAAAAAAGACTAAATTGTAGAATTTGAAAAGTTTGAGGACTAAAGTGTAAATTTGACTAAAAAGAGAATTTGAACTATTATTGATTTTTTTTGGTATGAGAATAAGTTGGAATATGCTTTGGAATGAGGAAAATCAATTTTGGGACCAAACTGGAAAGATTTGAAAGCACAAGCACTAAATCGTAAATTTCTCATTTTATTAGGAAATGGGTAAAATTGTAATTTTCACCATTCATGGATTTATATTGAAGGTGAATTGTGATATTTGGAATAGATAAGTGCTTATTGTTGTGAAGAAAATGGGCTTAGAGGCAAAAAAAAGGGTAAAATGATAATTTTCCCATACAAGGGCATTTTAATCATTTATCAAGAATTATACATTGGAAATATTATTTTTTGTGTGATATTTTATATATGGAATTATTTTGAACCATTGAATGTGATTTTTGTGAAGAGATTGAATATGAATCATACAATTTAACAGGGTTTGACCAAACTATGATTTGAGACTTTTAAATGGATAAAATAAAGGGAAAAAGAGAGAAAAATACCATCTTCCTTCCGGCAAGCTGTTGTGACCTTCCCTCTTCCTAGTGGTTCTCATTTCTTCTCCATTTTTCTTTGCTTTTCTCTTCAAATCTCTTAAAAACCCAACAACCAAACCTTAAGTTTTGTTGAAATCACTTGGAAAATCATATTCTAAACGTATTTCCACAATCAATCTTTTCTTAAGAGAGAAAATAAAGCTAGAGTGAAAAAGCTTCAAAAAGGAAGAAATAGTGCTTTTCATCTCTCTTAACTTGATTTTTGAGATTAGTTACATGGAAAGGCTTGGATAGATTATGTGTAAATATTTTTGTGTATAAAAATGTGAAAATGTTGAGAAATGGAATCTCAAGCTTACATTTGGGTGAATTCAAGAATATGGAAGCTTGATTTTGTGTTTATGGGCATCCAAAAGGTAAGTACCTTGGATATCCATACTTCTCTTATGCTTTAAGTTTGGAAAAATTATATTATTATGAACATTTAAATAAGTTGATTATGTAATAGCTCCATTTTTAGTGGTACCGAAAAAAGCAATTTCAGAACCCCATTTCCATAAATCGGATCTGTAAATATTAAATTAAAATATTTCCAGAGTTAGTATAATAGAATATTAAAGTTTATTCCTTCAATTTTTTCTAGCAATTTCTTAATTAAGGTACAAAGACTAAATTGTAAAAGTTTTATCACTATAAATTTTTAATTGGTCAAAGAATTAAGGATTTAAATTGCAATTAACCAAAGATCCAAAATGGTAATCAAACCAGTTTTCTATTATGGTTAGTGGATGGTGATGATTTCTCCATTAACTAAGTTTAATTATTAGTTTTTTGTTAATTAAGTATAATTAAATTAATTAAACCTAATTAACTAATCCCTAATCCAACTATATATGATAAAATAAAGAATTAAAAAGGCCATTTTTTATTCATCTTCTCCATCGAACAAAGAAAGAAATAAAAACCTTAAGGAAGCTTCAAACATTTGACCCTAATTTGTAACCTCAATTAAGTCACTTTTCTTGTAAGTTTTATGTTTTTAAGGTCTTGAGAGCTTGATTTAACTAGCCCATGTACCAATTTGTAAAATTTTTGAAGTTTTGGGAAGTTTCCATTGATGATGTCTTAAAGAAATTAGTGTTAAATTAATAAATTTTATGCTTAGAAGTGAAAAGGACTAGATTGTAATGTTTAATTGTTAGTTTTGTTCAAAAGGATTAAAGTGAAAAAATTACAAAATTAATGTGAAATTTCTTTAATAATAGATAGTAGGGGGTCTATATGGATGCAATTGAGATCAATTCTGAAATCAAAGCTCAAATTTGAAAGATATTGTTATTTTGGTTTCGAGGACTGAATTAAATAAAATGGCAAACTTAATGGGGCATTCAAAAAGTGGAATTAAATAGGTTCATGCATATCATGGAATGATATAAAAATATTTGGTATTAGTGAATTGTCTAAAGTAATTGTTTAGATTAAGAATTGAATCAAACCGAAGATAATTGGTGAAAAACCATAATTGTCGATTAGTCTTTGAGGATTTGATTTACTTGTTGTTTTGACTAAGTAAGTTCATATGGCATTTATAACTTAGATTGAATGCATTTGAATTATATATATATATTTGATTGTAAATTGAATTGGTACAAAAATGTGAGATTTGGAGTAAATTGTAAAGTAATGTTAAATTATGTAATAGATGTCCGTTTAAACTTAGTAGAGGTTAGGATATGATTGGTATGCCAATAAGGTCTTATGCGCGATTGTGTTGGATATGTGTTTGTATAGAGGTTGCCACAGGTTAAACCAAGATCCAACATTTGTTGCAGATCATCGAGTTTTATTCATCTATACGAAGACCTTAGTGTGGTGGAGGGATGTATTAGCATGTGAATATGCATATGATGCCTACAGGCTTTGCACTTTGGTCCGCTAGTGTGGTGTAGGCACCTGTGTATCTGAGTCCATTTACTAGGGTTCATCGAGCAAAACAATTTATATGAAATGAGAAACTAAAATGACACGAAATGAATTTGATGATCAAATAAAGGAATATTGAATGATTTGAGTATAAAGCCTTTGATATATATATATATATATATATATATATGTGTGTGTGTGTGTGTGTGTGATTATATCGCTCTTGAATTGAATGAGATTTAAGCTTGTTACCTATTATATCATAAATTTATATGTTAAATATGTAACATCCTAAATTGGGGCCTAGTCAGAATAGTAGTTTCGAGACCACAAATTCGAAGTAGAAATATTTGTTTTATGATTGTTTTGAGGTCTATGACATGTTTGCATGATTGTGTGAAAGTTTCATGAAGAAAGTTTGTGAATAAGTGCCCAATTTAACTTTTAGAACTAAATTGCAAAAGTTGTAAAATATGAGATTCTAGAAGCATTAGGGTACTTAATTGAAATGCATATGTAAATTAGAGGTCCTTATTTAGTAAATAGACTATTTTATGTCATATTAGACAAAAATGGACATGGAAGGGAAAAATCTCAAAAAGGGTTAAAAGGGCATTTTGATCATTTGGTTAATTAATTGATAAAAAGGGAAAAAGAAGTCAAAAATTGTGTCCATCTTCTAAAAGTAGCTGCCGAATTTCACAAGCCCTTCATAGCTAGGGTTTTGTCATTTTCAAGCTCGATAGTAAGTGCATCCTAGCCCCGTTTTTAATGCTCATTGCATTTTTAAAGTTGTCATCAACCAATTTAGCTATTTTTACCATTATTTTGAGCTAGGGTTCATGTTCAAAATTTTAAACATGTGTGACATGCATGTATTTTGATGTTTAATGAAGGAATATGAAAGTTTGATGTGTGATAAACATTTTTTACTAAGTGATTTTTCATGAAAACATCTAAAAAGGACCTTTTTGTAAAAGTTGTAAAATGAGTAGTAAAAGTTTGATTTGAAAGAAAATGTGGGTTGTTATGAGCATGTGTTAGGTTCGGCTAGGCTTGGGTAACAAAGAAAATGAATACATTTCATTTTACAAGCTTAGGGACTAATTTGTAAATATGTGAAAGTTTAGGGGTAAAATTATAATTGTGCCAAAGTAAGATTTATGGACTGATTTGAACAATGTGATTAACTAATAAGTGAAATTTGCTATTTTAGATCAAAAGGAAATAGGTCCGAACCTAAACTGAGGGAAGAACACAGTTGAGGATTAAATTGAATAGTTAGTCGTATTTTGTTACCGAGGTAAGTTTGTGGGTAAATAATGCAACATTACTTCACTTTGTATTTAAGGCTTTAATTTTTACATGATATGTATTATTGTTTTTATAAATTTTGGTTTACAATGAATCGATGACGATGCAACGAGGTTTAAAGTTTCGAAATCCCGATTGAACCTTAGGAATAGAAAAGATACAAATGTCATGACATTAGGGTTATGAGTGATCCCATGTAAGACCATGTCTTGGACATGGCATTGGCATCGATATGTGATCCCATGTAAGACCATGTCTGGGACATGGCATTGGCATCAATATGAGATCCCGTATAAGACCATATCTGAGATATGGCATCGGCATCTATATGTGATCCCATGTAAGACCATGTCTGGGACATGGCGTTGGCATCCTACCATGTATATGAGATTTCTCGAGTATCCATTAGTATTCCAAGTGGTTCAGCGTGTAATCCAAAGAGTTTGCCAAAGAAAAGACAAGATATGTTCATGTTGAAAGGGTACAAGAATGTACATAAAGCTTATAACTATTAAGTTTATGTATCGATGAATCTCGGTAAGAACTGAATGAATAAATCATGACTATGAGTTCTATGGTATATTATGAAATGTAAACGAGTAAAGATGTATCCATGATATTTTTAATGACATTTGTGATAAGTTATAAATATGTTATGTGTATGATATTGCATGATTAATGTTGTTATTTATTTACATACAAACTTACTAAGCTTTATGCTTACTCCCCTTTCTTTTCCATTTTCTTATAGTATCGCCAAGCTAGCTCGAGGATCGAAGGATGTCGGAGCTCGATTCATATTATCAAATTAATCTTTTGGGTATAGTGAATTCTAGCATTTTAAGTATGACATGTATAGAGACTTGGTCTTTTTGTTATGTGTCATATTGGTTTAGCCAAATGTGTCGATTCAAAATGATACTTGATTCATTTTGTATAAGGCTGTTTGAAATTGGCTAATATTGATTTTAAGTAAAATTACATGATGATGCATTCCATAGATGTGGCAATTTGCATGTTTAAGCTGCTAAGTATGTGATATATAGGCTTGTTAGGTCACCCTAATTAAGCAAAATAGAATGTCCAATAGTATACACACGGGTAGAGATACAATTGTGTGTCCCAGCCGTGTGAAGGACACGGCCTTAGGACATTAGCGTGTGCCCAGGCCTTGTGAAGTCTACACCTAAAATATAGCCTAAGGACACGGACGTGTGCTTGGGCAGTGTAACTTTATTGTTGCTGATGACGTCATAAACATAAAGTTACACAGGTTGAGGACACGGGCATGTCCTAAGCCACATGAGCGTGTGTGACCACATGGCCTACTCACACGGGCGTGTGACTCTCCAAAACAAGAAAATTTTCTAAGTTTTCTAAAAGATCCGGAAGTTCTTGGTTCAGTCCCGAACCAACTCTAATATATGTTTTGGGCCTCGTAAGCCCATAATAGGACAATAAGTGTATGTATGAAAAGTTTTAAATTTGAATGTAAATTTTATGGCTAAAAATGTACGTTTGATTATGTTTAAGTCTGGTAATGCCTCGTACCTCGTCTCGGTGTCAGATACGGGTAAGGGGTGTTATATTTAGTGGTATCAGAGCTACGGTTTATTCGATTCTCGGACTAACCTAGTGTGTGTACGAGTCTAGCTATACATGTCGTAAATGAATTATGATAGTGTGACGACTCCTGACCTTTTTAAATAATGTTTTCATATGGTAATAGATCCCGATCAAACTATGGCTGATGAAGTCAAAAGTAATGCACCGTCTCCTACTCAAGGGGCAGTGCCATCTAATAGTAGGCCCCCTATAGTTAGTCAAGGAGAAGGAGGCAGAGAAGGCTTTCTCCATATGATGAATGTATGGTATACGAAGTTCTTTTGAATGAACCCGAACGTTCAACCACCTCCACCCCTATCTATTCCTCAGTCTAACCCTATAGCTCCTCAAGGTATGGACTTCATGAGATTGAATAGACCTCTAATTGATAAGATCCGAAAACAAAGAGCCGAGGAATTCCAAGCTAATAAAGATGATGACCCAGAAAGAGCATAATTCTTGCTTGAAAATACTATTCGGGTATTTGATGAGTTGTCCTACACACTAGAGGAGTGTATGAAATGTGTTGTGTCCCTCTCAAGAGACTCGGCTTATTAGTGGTGGAACACCCTTATGTCGGTTGTATCGAGGGAGAGGATAACTTGGGAATTTTTCCAGGAAGAATTTCGTAAGAAGTATATTAGCCAGATGTTTATAGATTAGAAGAGAAAGGAATTTCTTGAATTGAAGCAAGGTTGAATGAGTGTAACTGAGTACTAGCGTGAATTTGTGAGACTTAACAAATACGCTTGAGAGTGTGTATTTACTGAAGCCATTATGTGTAAGAGGTTTGAGGATGGGTTACGAGCACATCCAATTATTTTCGGCATTCTTGAACTGAAAGAATTTATGGTGCTTGTGGAGAGAGCTTGTAGGGCCGAAGAGTTGGCTAAAGAGAAAAGAAAGGCTGAATGGGAGTCTCGTGACTCAAAGAAGAGATAGATGGGTAAATCGTTTTAGTCATCATCTAAGAAATTGAAAGAGTTTAAGACCTAATCGAGTGCTTCAGTAGGGTTTTCAAACAGAAACCAAGGGAAACAATATTCGAGTCATAAAGCTCAGACCACTTCGATAGCGAGTGTAGGTAATGCTCGGCCTAGGCGATTGAGTGTTTACTATGCGGTAGATGTCACTTTGGAGAGTACCGAGCAAATGATGGAGCTTGTTTCAAGTGTGGTTCCCAAGATCATTTTATTAGAGAGTGCCCTGAAATGGTTGAAAAAGAGAAATTTCAGAGTGTGAGATCCGGTAATACAACCCCTAGAGGAAGATTATAGAGAAATACGGGAAGCGGAGCAAGTAGGAAGAATGTATCTAGAGATCCAACTGTAAGACCTGAGGGTAGAGCTCCTGCAAGGACATATGCCATTCGCGCTCGTAAAGAGGCTTCATCTCCTGATGTGATTACGAGTACTTTTTCTCTTTTTGATTCTTTTGTTGTTGCTTTGATTGATCCAGGATCAACCTATTCGTATGTTTGTATGAAATTGGTATCTAGTATGAGTATGCCTATTGAGTTACAGAATTTGTAATAAAAGTGTTAAACCCTCTAGGCAAATATGTGTTAGTTGACAAAATATGTAAAAATTTCCCTTTGATGATTAGATGTCACTGTTTTCTGGGTAATCTAATGCTATTTTCGTTTGATGAATTTGATGTAATTCTTGGTATGAATTGGTTAACTGCTCATGATGTGATAGTAAATTGTGGGAAAAAAATTATCGAACTGAAATTTGAAAATGGGGATATTCTTCAGGTTGAACCAGGTGAATAGGATAAATTACCTATAGTGATTTCTTCTATGTTTTTCAGAAATGTATAAGAAAGGGTTGTGAAGCTGATCTTGCCTTTGTACTGAATACAACAAAGTCTGAGTTGAAAATTGAATCAGTACTGGTAGTGTGTGAGTATCCAGATGTGTTTCCCGAAGAGTTGCCCGGATTGCCTCCAATTAGGGAAGTTGAATTTGGTATCGATTTGATCCCTGGTACTACACCTATTTCTATTGCCCTTTACAAAATGACCCTAATTGAATTAAAAGAGTTGAAAGTCCAGTTACAAGAGTTAACCGATAAAGGTTTTGCGAGACCTAGTTATTCTCCGTGAGGAGCACCAGTGCTATTTGTGAAAAAGAAAGATGGATCTATGAGGCTTTGCATCGACTATCGGCAGCTTAATAAGGTAACCATAAATAACAAGTATCCCTTGCCAAGGATCGATGATTTGTTTGATCAATTAAAAGGAGCCACGGTGTTTTCAAAGATAGACTTAAGGTCTGGATACTACCAGTTGAGAGTTAAAAACTCAGGTGTGCCGAAAACTGCATTTCGGACGAGGTATGGTCATTATGAATTTCTTGTCATGCCTTTTGGTTTAACGAATGCTACTGCTGTGTTTATGGATTTAATGAACAGTATTTTCTGATCGTACTTGGACAAGTTTATTGTTGTTTTTATTGATGATATACTAATTTATTCTCGTGATGAGACTGAGCATGCCAAGCACTTGGGAACGATTTTGCAAACTTTGAGAGACAAGCAGTTGTATGCTAAGTTTAGTAAAAGTGAATTTTGGCTTAGAGAAGTTGGATTTTTGGGCCATATTGTTTCAGGTGATGGTATTAGAGTTTACCCGAGTAAGATTTCAACCATTATGGAATGGAAACCACCGAAGAATGTGTCAGAGGTTAAAAGCTTTCTGGGCTTAACGGCTATTACAAACAATTTGTTAAAGGGTTTTCCATGATTGCTACTCCAGTGATGAGGCTATTACAAAAAGATGTCAAGATGTCAAGTTTGAGTGGACAGAAAAGTGCCAGCAGAGTTTTGAGAAACTAAAGGCATTGTTGACTGAAGCACCAGTTTTAGTATAACCTGAATCAGGAAAATAATTTGTGGTTTATATTGATGCATCCTTGAATGTATTGGGTTGTGTACTTATACAAGAAGACAAGGTAATAGCTTATGCTGTAACGCCCTAATTTTCGGGTTTTTCTTAGATTGATCCTTATCTGATAAAATGTTTAAATGTTAGTATTTGGGTGTGTAATGCATGTTTGGAGTATGATAATGGGCCTATGGAAGGCCCATGTGTTGGTTAAAGGCTCGGCAAAATTTTGTGTTTTGACTTAGGAGATAGGGGACCATTGAAAGTAAGGGTCTTAAGAAATTGTGTGCTAAATATAGCACAAATGGGTCAATGGTAATGTGGCAAGGGAGACACCACTAGGCTCCTTTTAAGGTGGCGCCTAAGTGTGCTTGGAGATCCAAGGTTCAAGCTGCAGAGGTTGCAAGGTGGTGTTTTATTTTTGAGCTTGAGCAGGTAAGAGTTTGAAGTAGAATTGAACTCTGCTTGGAGGAGATTTGAATTGGTCAAGGGAGCAAATTGTGGAGGAAGTTGAGGAGAAAATCAAGGAACTTCGAATTTTGAAAAGGAGTAGCCGATTTTGGGACTTTGCAAGTGCCATTCGGCTAAGGAGTTGGTGTTGGAGATTTCGGCAATTAGGGGCTTAGTATGCCGATTCTTCTTAAGGCTCTTTTAGAGTGACTTTTGCCGATTTCTTTTAGGTGGTAAGGCACCCTTCTTTTGTCGATTTGTACTTAGCAATAGGCTTCTCATTTGATCACCTTGTTTTTATTTTTGTTACTGCCTTAGGAGCCGAATTCCATTACTTCTAAACCCCTAGTGCCGCACACTTATTTGACCGAAGTTCAACCTTGCAAAGCCGATTGTCACTCTTCTCTAACCTTCATCTTTTATCTTCCTTCCCTCATTCTATTTTCTTTCGACAACCGTACCTCTTCCTTTCACTCACACTTATTTCTTCACCATTGTAAACCAAAAGACTGCCCTCCATTGCCGATTCTCCTATTGACCGAAACCCCTATGCACTTTGTCGGTTTTCGTTAGTATCATACCTTTCTTCTTCTTCTATTGCTATCTTCCATAGCCGAACCCACTTTACTTGTATCCCCTCCCCTCTTCTCTTCAGAAACCAACCGAATAGATACTTGTTGTGGCCGAATCTCAGTTGTCCTTGTTAAGCCGAAAACCTTCAGTAGGGGTCGAATCTCAAACCCACTCTTTTCTCTTGCGGGGTTCGTGGAAGGAGTAGTGGTGAATCAAGATTATACTCGTATCTAAGACCTTTCTTGGGCCGATATCATTGTGGTAAGTACCCTTTTTCGTTAATCATTCATATTCAAGGCATAAGAAGCCAAAACCCTTTGGGGTAGGTTAACGTTAGTGACTAAGGGCCTTATGGCTTTTCTCTTTGGTTTATATACGTTAGTGTGGACAGGAGACGTGCAGCAAAGGAGGCTATTGTAGGTTAACGTGGTTGGACATTTCGATCTAGTCCATAACCGAAAAGGGTAAGATTCTAATGACTTAGGCCATTTAGGCCGATTATGGTAAGGGGTTATAGCTCTTTGGTTATCGATTATTAGACTGAAAGTTAGCGTTCGATTGTAGGTTCTTCGTACGTGGATTTCTTCAACAGTTTCGATAGTAACAGGTGTGTAACTAATCCCAATTCTTAGACTGAAAACGGTAAAAGCCGAAAAGGCTATATAGTGACCGACATCTGGTGTAAGCGACCAAAAATGCATTCGTCTGATATTTGGGAGTAACCATTTACTCCATTAGGCTTAACTATGAGTTTGGTGCTGGAGGAATTGCAGAAGGTGCAATTCTGAACGTTTCGGTAAGTTGGGCTACAATGGGCCAAGATGGGCCCAAGGGGCTTCCGAGCCCAAAATCGATAAAGTGACTATTATAGGCTTTCTGGTGACACGGTTAGTAAAAGCATGGTCAAGTTGGTAAGCTAAACCTAAAAATTAGACTTAACAGGTTTAGGATGATAATGGGCTCAGTAAGGCCCATTAGAGGTTTAGGCTAAAAAGGGCAAAAGTGGAAATTAAGCTTAAAAGGGACTTCTGTGAATATCTATGGACTAATAACCAATTGAACATGCATAAAATCTCAGGAAATATGAAAAAGGACTATAGTACCCTTAGGTGGAAAAAATTACCAAAATACCCCTAGGTGTAAAAAAGACTATTATACCCCTAGGGTCAATTCTGTATGAAATGTATGATTTTATGTATCTGCATGAGTTACCATTTAATGTGAGCATATCTGATGCATGAGATGCTATATGATGCATGCTAGTATGTATATATCTGTTGCATGGGGTATGGGTTTATGATGGAGGAAGCGTTCTGGCAGCCTCGCTGCAATCTGGTGACTTTGTCACATTATTATCTGGCAGCCTAGCTGCAAATCTGGTGGCCTCGCCACAATATCTGTATCTGGTGACCTCGTCACAATATCTGGCAGCCTCGCTGCAAATTATATCTGGCAGCCTCGCTGCAAATATCTATGGTGTGTAGCGGTTGGGTGGGTCGAGTAGTCTCCCCACATGGTGTAAGGCTGGTACGGGGGTGTTATGGATGGATTTGGGTTGGGTTTCTGTTTGCATATTATATCTGATCTGAATCTGTTATGGGCCTATGGGCTTAACCTGATTTCCGTAATGGGCCAAAGCCCAACTAATCTGATTCTGAGGCTTGATCTGTTTTGGCCTATGGTTGAGATAATGTTGCACACTGAGTTGTCAAACTCACCCTTTATTTCATCTCTGCAGGTAACCCTCAACCATAGTGGGCTTGGAGCTGGGAGAGATTCGGAGTGGCCACAACATTTGCAAGTGTGGGTTTTCATATTATTTTTAGTGATTTAATTTTGCTATAATTTTTGGGTTTTATTGTAATAAGGCCGCTGTTTAAATTTTCTTTATGGGTTTTATTTTCTTTAACGGTTTAAATCGTATTTGGTTGAAACTGCTAGTATAGGCTGCGCGGGTTTTCAAATTCTTAAGAATGTTTTCACAACTCAACAAGTTTTAGAAATTTGGACAACTTAAAAAGAGTAACAAACCGACTTTCTCACAAGCTTACTGCTTTACTGAAAATCACACTTAAATCACACAAAAGGCCGTAGACTTAGTTTTAGGTTCATGTGGCACACCAGATCTAGTCATAACGTGTAGACCGGGTTTGGGGTGTTATATTTAGTGGTATCAAAGCTAAGTTGCAACAACTCGGCTGTGGATTGGGTCTAAAAATGGAAGTTTTCAAACAATTAAAGCAAAGATTTTCGAAAGGTCATGTTTTCAACAATTGTTTTCAAAATTTATTGGAACCTGTTTTGATGAACTTCGTTTGTATATAAATAATTTATTTTCAAAGAAAAAATTTTGTTTTTCTAAGTAATCTTTCTAAAAGAGTGGCACACCGAATCTCCGGCCCAAGCCTGTAAGTTTTCTAAACTTTTCTGATGTTTCTGAAAATTCTGATTATATGCCTGACTAAAGACTCTATTATGATACTTTAGCTAGGGCATTACTGAAACTGTAGAGACTCTGATAGGTAAACTGAGACTGTAGCTAGGCTACCGCGAAAGAAGATAAACTCTGAAACTCTATTTATTCATAAGACATCTGTAATAAACACTGAAATATTAATCTAACTCATAAAATTTCTAAAACAGAAAGTGCGAAATAAGTACGCGAGCAGCTTGTGGTAGGGGCCGTGGACGTGGCCGAGGTAGTGCACGAGCTGAAACTTCATCTTCGGGTCATGCGCCAGCGGCTGATATACCGATACCACCGACAACAGAGGTGGAGTCCTATGATCGAGGTGTTGGGGACGACGCCGTATCGCAAGCGATGCTTCGAGTTCTGGAAAGGGTTGCTGGGGCAAGTACCAGAAATGGATTTCGGGGATCCATTTCTGAGCGACTCCGAGCTAATGGGGCGGAATTCTTTAGGGGCGTGTCTGGTGTAGCCCCGAATGTGGCCGAGTACTGGTTGGAGGCCACAGAGCGGATTATAGATGATCTGGATTGCTCTATGGAGCAAAAGCTGAAAGGAGCCGTGTCGTTGCTGAGAGATGAAGCTTATCAGTGGTGGCTTACGGTGAGAGATAGAACTTCAGATGGTAAGGTAACATGGGAGCTGTTTAAGAAAGCCTTTAAAGGAAAATATGTTGGGGCTAGCTATGTGGACGCCCGTAGGAAGGAGTTCTTAAATTTGGTTCAGGAAAGTAGGACAGTATCTGAGTACGAGGCTGAATTTCTGAGGCTGAGCCGATATGCTTCTGGGATAGTTGCTACTGAATATGAGCGTAGCGTGCGTTTCGAAGATGGTCTGAGAGATGAACTAAGGGTACTGATTGCTCTGCAGAGAGAGCGTAACTTTGCTGCTTTGGTTGAGAAAGCTAAGATAGCGGAGGAAGTAAAGCGTACCGAGAGACAGAATCGCGAAAAGGATAGAAACCGCTTTCGGAGGGATTCTGGACCATCAGGTGGGGCTAATAGGAATGTTAAGAGGGCAAGAGTGGCAGAACCAGTGCGAGTGGTGCCAATGAATGCTGTCAGACCGCAGGGTTGTAGGAGTTGTGGTAAGATACATATGGGCAAGTGTCGGAAACGTTCTGGAGCCTGTTTTCGATGTGGGTCGATGGAGCATAGGATTAAGGACTGTCCCGAAGAACCGGATCAAGGACAGGTTATGGCTCAAAGGGTTGCTCAACCAGTGAGGGGTGGACCACCAGCTCCAAGGGGTCGTGGACAAGGTAGAGGCGGAAATGGTAATGGTCGAGGACGAGGAGCACTTGGCAGGGGTGCTGGTTTCGCTGAGGCTCGTCAGCCAGCGCTAGTTTATGCAGCTCGTCGCCGAGAGGAGGGTGATGCTCCTGACGTCATAACTGGTACGTTTTTGATTTCTAGTATGCCATACACTGTGTTGATAGATGTTGGATCTACCCATTCTTATGTTGCATGTGCCATGTCTGGGTCGCTGGGAGTGCGTTCTGAGGAGACAGTGAGTGGGGTATCTGTATTAAGTCCTTTGGGTCACTCGGTTAGGGTAGACAAACTGTATAGAGACGTGCCTATAGAGACTCAAGGAAAAATCTTTTCTAGAGACTTGATGGAGCTACCTTTCGGAGAATTTGATCTCATCTTGGGAATGGATTGGCTTGTAAAGCATAGGGCTACTTTGGATTGTGCTGCAAAACGAATGAGGCTAAAGACTGCAGAGGATGAAGAAGTTATGGTGATAGGTGAACGTAGAGATTATTTATCCAATATGGTGTCAGCATTGAGAGCTGAGAAGTGGATTCGTAAGGGATGTGCGGCTTATTTGGCATTCGTAGGTCAAGTAGAAACTGAAGAACTAACTGTGGATCAAGTTAGAACCGTTAAAGATTTTCAAGATGTGTTTCTAGAAGAGCTTCCAGGTTTGCCTCCTAATCGAGAGGTTGAATTTGGGATCGATTTGTTGCCTGGTACGGCACCAGTGTCCATTGCACCGTATAGGATGGCACCAAAGGAGTTGGTGGAGTTGAAAGCGCAGATTCAAGAACTGTTGGATAGAGGCTTCATTAGGCCAAGTGTGTCTCCATGAGGAGCACCAGTGCTATTTGTTAAGAAGAAAGATGGGTCAATGCGAATGTGCATCGATTATCGGCAGTTGAACAAATTGACGATTAAGAATAAGTACCCGTTGCCAAGAATCGATGATCTGTTCGACCAGCTTAGAGGAGCTTTAGTATTCTCCAAGATTGACCTTCGATCTGGGTACCATCAGTTAAGGGTGAAAGAAGTGGATATTCACAAGACAGCATTTAGAACTCGCTATGGTCACTATGAATTCTTGGTTATGCCATTTGGGTTGACCAATGCACCTGCAGGTTTTATGGATCTGATGAATCGTGTGTTCCAACCATACTTGGATCGATTCGTGGTCGTCTTTATCGACGATATTTTGGTCTATTCTGAATCTGAGGGGAAACATGATGAGCATCTCCGTATTGTACTGCAAGTGTTAAGGGAAAAGGAGCTTTATGCGAAATTTAGTAAGTGTGAGTTCTGGTTAAGAGAAGTAACTTTCTTGGGGCATGTTGTATCAGCTGAGGGTATTAAGGTGGACCCTCGGAAGATTGAAGCAATTCTGGAGTGGAAACCACCGAGGTCAGTGGCAGAAATTTGAAGTTTTCTGGGACTAGCTGGGTACTACAGAAGGTTTGTAGAAGGATTTTCTGTGATGGCAGCGCCATTGACAAAACTCATAAGGAAAGGAATACCATTTATTTGGACCTAGCAGCAGCAAGAAGCTTTTGAGAAACTAAAGAAGGTTCTGACTGAGGCACCTGTATTAATTCAACCAGAGTCTGGAAAAGATTTTACCGTGTACAGTGATGCATCACATGTTGGGTTGGGCTGTGTGTTGATGCAAGAGGGTAAAGTGGTTGCTTATGCTTCGCGACAGCTTAAACCTCATGAAGTGAACTACCCTACCCATGATCTGGAGTTGGCAGCAGTAATCATCGCACTTAAGATCTGGCGACATTATCTGTATGGAAAGAGGTGTATTATATACACAGACCATAAGAGTCTTAAGTACTTGTTGACTCAGAAGGAGCTGAATCTTAGGCAACGGAGATGGATCGAGTTGCTTAAGGATTATGATTGTGCGATTGAGTATCATCCAGGCAAAGCTAATGTGGTGGCTGATGCCCTAAGTCATAGAACTGTATCTGATCTGAGAGCTATGTTTGCTCGTTTGAGTCTGTATGATGATGGTAGTCTATTAGCAGAATTGCAAGTAAGACCGACCTGGGTGGATGAGATTAAGGAGAAGCAGTCGAAGGATAAGTCGCTGGTTTCTCGATTTCAGTAGGTTAAGGATGGGAGTACTTCTGAGTTTGGACTTAACAGTGAGGGTGTTCTATGTTTCCACGGTAGAATTTGTATGCCTAAGGATTCCAATTTGAGGCAAGCAATTCTGAGTGAAGCTCATAAAGGACGGTGTGCTATGCATCCTGGAGGTAATAAGATGTATCATGACTTAAAGGAGTTGTATTGGTGGCCTGGACTGAAGCGAGAGGTAACGGAATTTGTTGGGAAGTGTCTGACTTATCAGCAAGTGAAAGCTGAACATCAGTTACCTTCTAGACTTCTACAACCAGTGAAGGTACCACTCTGGAAGTGGGAAAGGGTGACCATGGACTTCGTAAGTGGATTGCCCTTAACGCCGTCAAAGAAGGACTCGATTTGGGTGATTGTAGACAGGTTGACTAAATCTGCTCATTTCATCCCTGTACGTACTGATTATTCGCTTTAGAAGTTAGCCAAGTTGTATGTGGCAGAGATTGTGCGACTGCATGGGGTGCCAGTGTCTATCATTTCTGATCGAGATCCTAGATTCACATCTCGGTTCTGGCAGAAGTTGCATGAGGCGTTGGGAACGCGGCTGAATTTTAGCACAGCCTTCCATCCTCAGACTGATGGTCAGTCAGAAAGGGTTATTCAGATTCTGGAAGATATGTTAAGGGGTTGTGTTATCGACTTTCGAGGCAGTTGGGAGGATTATCTACCGTTGGCAGAGTTCGCGTATAATAACAGTTATCAGGCTAGCATCCGTATGGCACCTTATGAGGCACTGTATGGGCGTAAGTGTCTTTCACCTAGTTGTTGGACCGAATTGGGCGAGCGGCAAGTTCTTGGACCTGAGTTGGTAGCAGAGACTGAAGAGAAGGTCAAAGTAATAAGGGATCGATTAAAAAAGGCATCTGATCGACAGAAGTCTTACGCAGATTTGAAGCATAAGTAGATTGAGTATTTAGTGGGTGACTTGGTCTTTCTAAAGGTTTCGCCTTGGAAGAAGATACTAAGATTTGGTAAGAAAGGAAAGCTAAGTCCGCGGTTTATTGGGCCTTATCGGGTTCTTAAGCGAATAGGTCCGGTGGCGTATCAGTTGGAATTATCTCCAGAGTTAAATAGAATCCATGATGTGTTCCACGTATCCATGTTAAGACGATATCGTTCTGACCCTACCCATATTCTACCAGTTGCAGAAGTGGAGGTACAGCCTGATTTGACTTTCGAAGAAGAGCCGGTGCAGATTCTGGATCGAGACGTGAAGGTTCTAAGAAGAAAATCAGTTCCGTTGGTAAAGGTACTTTGGCGTAACCATGGCAGAGAGGAAGCTACTTGGGAACCAGAGGAGGCAATGCGTCAGCAATATCCTCATTTGTTTGGATAAGGTAAATTTCGAGGACGAAATTTCTTTAAGGAGGGTAGAGTTGTAACGCCCTAATTTTCGGGTTTTTCTTAGATTGATCCTTATTTGATAAAATGTTTAAATGTTAGTATTTGGGTGTGTAATGCATGTTTGGAGTATGATAATGGGCCTATGGAAGGCCCATGTGTTGGTTAAAGGCTCGGCAAAATTTTGTGTTTTGACTTAGGAGATAGGGGACCATTGAAAGTAAGGGTCTTAAGAAATTGTGTGCGAAATATAGCACAAATGGGTCAATGGTAAAGTGGCAAGGGAGACGCCACTAGGCTCCTTAAAAGGTGGCGCCTAAGTGTGCTTGGAGATCCAAGGTTCAAGCTGCAGAGGTTGCAAGGTGGTGTTTTATTTTTGAGCTTGAGCAGGTAAGAGTTTGAAGCAGAATTGAACTCTGCTTGGAGGAGATTTGAATTGGTCAAGGGAGCAAATTGTGGAGGAGGTTGAGGAGCAAATCAAGGAACTTCGAATTTTGAAAAGGAGTAGCCGATTTTGGGACTTTGCAAGTGCCATTCGGCTAGGGAGTTGGTGTTGGAGATTTCGACAATTAGGGGCTTAGTATGCTGATTCTTCTTAAGGCTCTTTTAGAGTGACTTTTGCCGATTTCTTTTAGGTGGTAAGGCGCCCTTCTTTTGTCGATTTGTACTTAGCAATAGGCTTCTTATTTGATCACCTTGTTTTTATTTTTGTTACTGCCTTAGGAGCCGAATTCCATTACTTCTAAACCCCTAGTGCCGCACACTTATTTGACCGAAGTTCAACCTTGCAAAGCCGATTGTCACTCTTCTCTAACCTTCATCTTTTATCTTCCTTCCCTCATTCTATTTTCTTTTGACAACCGTACCTCTTCCTTTCACTCACACTTATTTCTTCACCATTGTAAACGAAAAGACTGCCCTCTATTGCCGATTCTCCTATTGACCGAAACCCCTATGCACTTTGTCGGTTTTCGTTAGTATCATACCTTTCTTCTTCTTCTATTGCTATCTTCCATAGCCGAACCCACTTTACTTGTATCCCCTCCCCTCTTCTCTTCAGAAACCAACCGAATAGATACTTGTTGTGGCCGAATCTCAGTTGTCCTTGTTAAGCCGAAAACCTTCAGTAGGGGTCGAATCTCAAACCCACTCTTTTCTCTTGCGGGGTTCGTGGAAGGAGTAGTGGTGAATCAAGATTATACTCGTATCTAAGACCTTTCTTAGGCCGATATCATTGTGGTAAGTACCCTTTTTCGTTAATCAGTCATATTCAAGGCATAAGAAGCCGAAACCCTTTGGGGTAGGTTAACGTTAGTGACTAAGGGCCTTATGGCTTTTCTCTTTGGTTTATATACGTTAGTGTGGACAGGAGACGTGCAGCAAAGGAGGCTATTGTAGGTTAACGCGGTTGGACATTTCGATCTAGTCCATAACCGAAAAGGGTAAGATTCTAATGACTTAGGCCATTTAGGCCGATTATGGTAAGGGGTTATAGCTCTGTGGTTATCGATTATTAGACTGAAAGTTAGCGTTCGATTGTAGGTTCTTCGTACGTGGATTTCTTCAACAGTTTCGACAGTAACAGGTGTGTAACTAATCCCAATTCTTAGACTGAAAATGGTAAAAGCCGAAAAGGCTATATAGTGACCGACATCTGGTGTAAGCGACCAAAAATGCATTCGTCTGATATTTGGGAGTAACCATTTACTTCATTAGGCTTAACTATGAGTTCGGTGCTAGAGGAATTGCAGAAGGTGCAATTCTGAACGTTTCGGTAAGTTGGGCTACAATGGGCCAAGGTGGGCCCAAGGGGCTTCCGAGCCCAAAATCGATAAAGTGACTATTATAGGCTTTCTGGTGACACGGTTAGTAAAAGCATGGTCAAGTTGGTAAGCTAAACCTAAAAATTAGACTTAACAGGTTTGAGATGATAATGGGCTCAGTAAGGCCCATTAGGGGTTTAGGCTAAAAAGGGCAAAAGTGGAAATTAAGCTTAAAAGGGACTTCTGTGAATATCTATGGACTAATAACCAATTGAACATGCATAAAATCTCAGGAAATATGAAAAAGGACTATAGTACCCTTAGGTGGGAAAAATTACCAAAATACCCCTAGGTGTAAAAAAGACTATTATACCCCTAGGGTCAATTCTGTATGAAATGTATGATTTTATGTATCTGCATGAGTTACCATTTAATGTGAGCATATCTGATGCATGAGATGCTATATGATGCATGCTAGTATGTATATATCTGTTGCATGGGGTATGGGTTTATGATGGAGGAAGCGTTCTGGCAGCCTCGCTGCAATCTGGTGACTTTGTCACATTATTATCTGGCAGCCTAGCTGCAAATCTGGTGGCCTCGCCACAACATCTGTATCTGGTGACCTCGTCACAATATCTGGCAGCCTCGCTGGAAATTATATCTGGCAGCCTCGCTGCAAATATCTGTGGTGTGTAGCGGTTGGGTGGGTCTAGTAGTCTCCCCACATGGTGTAAGGCTGGTACGGGGGTGTTATGGATGGATTTGGGTTGGGTTTCTGTTTGCATATTATATCTGATCTGAATCTGTTATGGGCCTATGGGCTTAACCTGATTTCCGTAATGGGCCAAAGCCCAACTAATCTGATTCTGAGGCTTGATCTGTTTTGGCCTATGGTTGAGATAATGTTGCACACTGAGTTGTCAAACTCACCCCTTATTTCATCTCTGCAGGTAACCCTCAACCATAGTGGGCTTGGAGCTGGGAGAGATTCGGAGTGGCCACAACATTTGCAAGTGTGGGTTTTCATATTATTTTTAGTGATTTAATTTTGCTATAATTTTTGGGTTTTATTGTAATAAGGCCGCTGTTTAAATTTTCTTAAAGGGTTTTATTTTCTTTAACGGTTTAAATCGTATTTGGTTGAAACTGCTAGTATAGGCTGCGCGGGTTTTCAAATTCTTAAGAATGTTTTCACAACTCAACAAGTTTTAGAAATTTGGACAACTTAAAAAGAGTAACAAACCGACTTTCTCACAAGCTTACTGCTTTACTGAAAATCACACTTAAATCACACAAAAGGCTGTAGACTTAGTTTTAGGTTCATGTGACACACCAAATCTAGTCATAACGTCTAGACCGGGTTTGGGGTGTTACATATGCCTTGAGATAAATAAGCTGCATGAGAAGAGTTATCCTACCCACGATTTTGAGTTAGCCGCCATTGTGTTTACATTGAAGATCTGGAGACACCATTTGTATGGTGAGAATTGCCGGGTATTCAATAACCATAAAAGTCTAAAGTATTTGATGACTCAAAAGGATTTAAACCTACGACAATGGAGGTGGCTTGAACTATTAAAAGATTATGACCTAGTGATTGACTACCACCTGGGAAAGGCGAATGTGGTCGCCGATGCATTGAGTAGGAAATCCTTGTTTGCATTGAGAGCTATGAATACTCAGTTAACTTTATCTGATGATGGTTCTATTCTAGAAGAGTTGAGAGTGGTTTCGAGACCACAAATTCAAAGTAGAAATATTTGTTTTATAATTGTTTTGAGGTCCATGACATGTTTGCATGATTATGTGAAAGTTTCATGAAGAAAGTTTGTGAATAAGTGCCCAATTTAACTTTTAGGACTAAATTGCAAAAGTTGTAAAATATGAGATTCTAGAAGCATTAGGGTACTTAATTGAAATGCATGTGTAAATTAGAGGTCCTTATTTAGTAAATAGACCATTTTATGTCATCATGGACAAAAATGGACATGGAAGGGAAAATCTCAAAAAAGGGTTAAAATGGTATTTTTGTCATTTGGTTAATTAATTAATAAAAAGGGAAAAAGAAGTAAAAAATTGTGTCCATCTTTTCCAAGTAGCTGTCAAATTTCACAAGCCCTCTATAGCTAAGGTTTTTTCATTTTCAACCTCAATAGTAAGTGCATCCTAGCCCCGTTTTTAATGCTTATTGCATTTTTGAGGTTGTCATCAATTGATTTAGCTATTTTTACCATTATTTTGAGCTAGGATTCATGTTTAAAAATTTACCCATGTGTAACATGTATGTATTTTGATGTTTAATGAAGGAATATGAAAGTTTGATGTGTGATAAACATCTTTTACTAAGTGATTTTTCATGAAAACACCAAAAAAGGATCTTTTTGTAAAAGTTGTAAAATGAGTAGTAAAAGTTTGATTTGAAGGAAAATGTGGGTTGTTCTGAGCATGTGTTAGGTTTGGTTAAGCTTGGGTAACAAAGAAAACGAATACATTTCATTTGACGAGCCTAGGGACTAATTTGTAAATATGTGAAAGTTTAAGGGTAAAATTGTAATTTTGCCAAAGTATGATTTATGGACTAATTTGAACAATGTGATAAAATAATAAGTGAAATTTGCTATTTTAGATCAAGAGGAAAGAGGTCCGAACCTAAATCGAGGGAAGAACAAAGTTGAGGACTAAATCGAATAGTTAGTCGTATTTTGTTATCGAGGTAAGTTTGTGGGTAAATAATGCAACATTGCTTCACTTTGTATTTAAGGCTTTAATTTTTACATGATATGTATAATTGTTTTATAAATTTTGGTTTACAATGACTCGATGATGATGTAACAATGTTTAAAGTTTTGAAATCCCGATTGAACCTTAGGAATAGATAGGATACAAATGTCATGACATTAGGGTTACGTGTGATCCCATGTAAGACCATGTCTGGGACATGGCATTGGCATCTATATGTGATCCCATGTAAGACCATATCTAGGACATGGTAGTGGCATTAATATGAGATCCCGTATAAGACCATATCTGGGATATGGCATCGGCATCGATATGTGATCCCATGTAAGACCATGTCTGGAACATGGTGTTGGCATCCTACCATGTATATGAGATTTTTCGAGTATCCTTTAGTATTCCAAGTGGTTCAACTGGTAATCCAAAGAGTATGCCAAAGAAAAGACAAGATATGTTCATGTTGAAAGGGTACAGGTATGTACATGAAGCTCATAACTATTGAGTTTATGTATTGATGAATCTCAGTAAGAAGTGAATGAATAAATCATGACTATGAGTTCTATGGTATATTGAAATGTACATGAGTAAAGATGTATCCATGATATTTTTAATGACATTTGTGATAAGTTATATGTTATGTGTATGATATTACATGATTAATTACACGGGTAGACGCACGGGCGTGTGTCTAGGCCGTGTATGACACACGGTCAGCCCCATGGGTGTGTTGATAGGCTATGTGTTCCCTGCACCCTAATTAAGCAAAACAGAATGCCCAGTACTAAACACACGGGCAGAGACATAGCAGTGTGTCTCAGCCGTTTGAAGGACACAGCCTCAGGACATGGGCGTGTGCCTAGGCCGTGTAGAGTCTGCACCTAATTTTAGGAATTTAATTCACCGCACGGCCTAAGGACACGGGTGTGTCCTTGGTCGTGTGACCTTATTTTTGCTGATGACATCATAAATAGAGAGTTACACGGGTTGAGGACATGGGTGTGTCCTAAGCCACACGAGCGTGTGTGACCACACGGTCTACCCACATGGTTGTGTGACTCTCCAACACATGAAAATTTTCTAAGTTTCCTAAAAGATTTGAAAGTTCTCGGTTCAGTCCCGAACCAACCCTAATGTATGTTTTGGGCCTCATTAGCCCATAATAGGGATGATAAGTGTATGTATGAAAAGTTTTAAATTTTAACATAAATTTTAGGCCTCAGAAATGCAGTTTGATTATGCTTAAGTCCGGTAATGCCTCGTACCTTGTCTCGGTGTCGAATATGGGTAAGGGGTGTTACAAAATACTTGCGATATTACATGTTTAGATTTTATGCTAAAACTCACCTTGTTGATGCTGTGACTTGCCATGTCCAGCTAAACTATGCTCAAGTTATGTTGGCTTTTTCTATTTATTTGAAAGTTAAGGTAAGTTTTGTTTAATGCTTATGAATTTACTAAGTATCGTATATGATTATCCCGTTGTTTTCCCTTTCCTTTAGAGATTGTCACCTTGCGAAACGTGTTAAGCTGAATTGTTCGAAGCTCACACTAGCCTATCACCGATTTGGTAGCTTTTGAAAATTTTGAGTCATAGTTTGTGTCATATATATAGTTGTCATGTTACTTACTTAAATGTATAAAAGTCTTGTTAAATTGAACATGTAAATGATTTTGGTATATGTTGAATTTGAATGATGTACATTGTTAATGACTTGGTTAATACTTGACTAAGTAATGTTGGATACTTTGGTAAGTTAAAACATGAACCTAATAGTTAGTATGTGAATTACAAATGCAAGATTTGGAATTCCTTGGTACCTAGTTGAAAAGGTATAACTTGTTGATATGCTTAAGTTACATATTATTGAATGGTATGTTTGGTTCATGGATTATGTCATAAAAGTGTTGGCAAATGAATGGTGTATGTATTGAAAGTGAAATGACATATTTTGATTGATCTGGTATAAGTAAAAATAAGCATTTGAATGTATTGAAATGTTAAAGTTTAGTTGATGAAAATGTATTGAATGGTGAGGATGAGGGCATATTTATAGTAGAGATGCCTCTAACGTCCCATGCTAAAAATAGCATGGGAATCCCTTCAAAATCTCCCTTGTGTGGCCAACCTTGATTAGTGGGTGTGGGAAGGTTGAATTTTCTATTTTTGGAAGATACCATCCTTGATTCTCTCTATTGGTGGTTGTTGTCCCTTGAAAGGAGGAGGAAAAGTTTTCTTGATTCAAGGAATGATTCTTTTGGATCATTTTATTCTTTTGGATCATTTTACCCTTGGGTGGATGGTTGGGGTCCTCTAGGTTGAATTGCCTTGTTGAAGCCCAAGGAAGCTGGACTGAAATGCCTTAAAAAGGTGTAAATTTCATATTAAGTACTCAGAATATAAAAAATTCTGAATTTAGCATAAAATTGATTAAATGGACACTCTTCCATAGTAGAATTTAATATAACAAAAATTATAAAAAAAACTATAAACAATGTTATCAATTACTTAGAATTTGCATAAATTAAATACGAAAAAGTGTTGAAAATAAGTATCACATCCCCAAGTTTAATTCATTGCTTGTCCCGAGTAATGTCCTTTGAACAAATGCTAAAACATATAAATTCAACCCCCTCCAGCATAATTAATTCTCTATTTTGGCCATGCTATGCTCAAAAATAAAAATTGCACACTTGTAACTTAAGTACATGTATCATCCAGTTCCTGTCAAGTATTAAAGTGCTAACAAAGTTCATGAATTGAATGCCTTCTCCCCATGATTGTGCACTAAGTTCTTCCCCATCAATTTTTGTTTCTTTCGATTAAGCTAAGCAACAATCCTAAGGGTTAAATTATGTCTTCATATGTTGAACTTAGTAATTCCACTCCACTAATGTAGCATGAATAAAATTTTAAACTAATAGGTATTTAACAAGGTTGTAATGGGGCTTGGTTCAAGGCATGGAAACATATAGTTATTTTTAAGCTATACAACCTCAAATCCAGCTTACTTCGAGCCTCTACAATTTCCCCCTAAAGTACCCAACTCTTCTCTTTTTCTCACTTTTGGAAGTGTAACGACCTAAAAGTCAATGGTGTTAGAATGTGTTGTTTTGGAACCCCGTTTCTGTAATTTGGACCCATAAATAGCTTTAATAAATATTTAGTGCTTAATTAGGGTAATTTTGTTGGTCAGGTAATTTTATCGAATTAGTGCTTAATTAGGGTATAGGGATTAAATCGTAAAAGTGTCAAAAGTTCAATTGTTAGTAAATCAAAATGTAGAACATGACAAAGGAAATCATAAGGAAATTAAACCATTTATTTAATAGTAGTGCACAGTAACAACGAGTTTGATGGTTAAAAATGTTATAAAATTTTAATTTAAAATAAATAAAAAATTTACTAAAACATAAGTAATAAAACATAGATAGTGAAAATAAAAGAACAAAACATTTTCATCTTTTTTCATGCAACCGAAACCAAGGGGAGGAGAAGAAAGAGGTTCGGACATGGAGTTTGAAGTTTTCAAGCTTCAATTTGGTTAGTTCAATTTAGTCTTTTTCTCATAATATTTATATAAATATTTTCGAAATCTCGAGAGCTTAAGATATGTAACATCTTGCCTGGCGAAGCCTTAGTGTTCAAATATTATATATAGATGTAAGGCATATATAGTAAGTCTAGAGTAGGAAGGTATTAAGTTTGACTAACTATAAGAAATCCTTGAGTACGCCTTTGAATGAAGTTTGCATTAGGCGAGCTTGGTGGTTTGGCGGACTGATCAATCGTAATTTGGTGTAGTAGATTAAATTAGGTTTCGCACTTGAGGAGCCTAAATACAAACATTTTTATTATGTTTTAGTTAAGATTTTAGAATTCCATTTACATTAAATAAAAAGTGTAATTTGAGCCTTTTATTGACCTTAGGGGCTAAATCTGGCCTAAGGGTGAGCTAATATACTTTGTGAGTGTGAAAGAGACCATTAGAGAGGAGTACCAACTCTATACTGGTTGTTGTGCTGCAACGTGGGGAGTTTGATGTCACAACATAGGGAGTAGAGCACAAGAATCCCAAGACTACCTTCAATGTCATGACACAATAAGGGATGTCACAACACACCCTTGAAGCTACCCTGAGTACGAGCATACTGCCTTCGATGTCACGACACATGTACTAAAGTGTCAAGACATCAGTCCTGTATAATAAATACTTACGAGTTGGGGGAGTTTTGGTCTGCACTATCAATGTTTAATATGAGAGTGTTAGCTAACCTAGGGTTGAGGAAGGCGACAACCCTAAATCTATAAATAGGCTCATTTAACACTTGTTATATACTACTTTTCATACTTTATAATTTCCTTTGTAATTCCAGTTTCAGTTTTTTTTTCCTTTTTCTTAAGCTTTAGGTTATTTTTAGTTTTGCTATTTGCATTTTTCGAGAGATCTAATTTTTTGAAGTTGATCAACTCTTTGTGGATTTTGTGCTTCAATCAATAAAATTTAGGATTCTTTTAAACCTTCATCTATTGATTTGTTATTAATGTTTATCTTTCACATCAAATTTACTATGTTTTTGAGATCCATGAGGAACTAATCCTCTTATAGGAATTAGCAAGTGGAGGTATGATTAATTGATTGTTGTGCGGGGTTTTCTTAGTAGATCAATTGTTCAGGAAAGAAAGAACTTAAACCCTAGGCTTGACAATGCTAGAAAGCCACTTAGGTAGGAATTAACCCAAAATTGGTATGACCTATCCATGAACACCTTCGCCCCGAACCAGTCTAGATTGTGAAGTCGAGAGATAAGTAGTTCTTGCTGACTCGTTATTCTAATGGAAGATCGAGAGATCCTACTAGGGTAAAGACTAGTTGATTGAACAGGGAACCTAAAGCAATAGTTAGTTACGATTACCAAAGCGAGCTAATCATCCATGCTTATATCTGATTCAATTTCTATATCATATTTCCCAAAGTCTTTCCCTTTATATTATTTTATTCTTTACTTATAAAAGTACCAAAAATATTTCTTTATGTTATTTGTAATATAATTTATTTAAAGTACTAATTAGCTTTATTTGTGCTTAGGTTAGGATTAATTTAGTGCTCATCTCCCTTGGATATGATCCTCAGAGTAGTCACCTAATTCGTTGTAACTTTATTATAACCTAACCCGTATTACTTACTCTAGACGTTGGTACCTCTGGAGGCGATCAAGTTGTTGGCACCATTGTCGGAAGGTAATGCCACTAGATGATTTTAATTATTGCATTCTAATAGAATGATTAGGAAAACTTTAAATTATGGATACAATTTTATTTTCTTATTGTTGCTAACATCTTTTATTCTCTTTTTGGTTTAGTGTATGACTCGTAGTAGGGGAACACCTATAGAGCCAGCTACCGATCCAGAAAGAATAATTTGTAGGAATCATCGACAACAACAACAATAGTAGCAACGACTGATATAAAACCAATTGCCTACTATAGGTAGTTTACCACCGCGAGTTAACCTATTGTTCAACGAAATTAACAATAATAACACAGAAGACCTATTAGCACCACCACAGCTACCCGAAAATATATATATGGCACATAACAAAAGAGCCCTAAGGGATATTGCTACCAAGTCTGGAGATGGTTCAAGGAAGTATAACAACGCCAACCATCACGACTAATAAATTTGATATCAAACCAATAATGATCAAGATGATCTAGAACAATTTGCAACTTAAAGGCACAATTACCAATGACCCAAATTAGCATTTAAAATGGTTCCTTCAACTTTATGATACTTTTAAATATAGCAGGGTCACTAATGGCACTATTCATCTTCGATTGTTCCCCTTCTCCTTAATAGATAACACTTTCTCTTGGTTAGATTCACAGGCACCAAGATTTATCATGACGTGGGATGAACTTGTCAGAAAATTTTTACAAAAGTTTTTCCCTATCAGAAAAACAGTCCAACTAAGGAGGGAGATCACAACTTTTAAAAAATTAGAAGGGAAAGTTTTCATGAAGCTTGGTAGCATTTTAAAGCGCTAATTCAAAGATGCCCATACCATAGATTACCTAAGTGACTATGACTGCAAATGTTCTATATGGGTTGGATGCACATTGTAACACCTCTAACCCGTATACGTCGTCAGAACAGGGATACAGAGTATTACTTGAGCTTACAGTACAAATAAATAGAATTTTGAACATTTTACAACATATCAATATTCATATAAAAAACCAATAAAAATCTTTCATATTGTCTCATATATGAGCCCTCGAGGCCCAAAATAAGCATTAGAAACAAGTTGGGACTAAATTAGAAACTCAGAGAATTTTTTGGAAAATATTGAAAAATTTCAAAGTTGCAGGGGTCAGACGATCATGCAACCAAGCCATGTGACTCACATGTCTAAGAGACCCGTTCGTGTCTTAGGCGTTGTAGGCATTTGAATTAAGGACACACGGCCATGTCCCAGCATGTGTCCGTGCCTGTGTAACTCACTGACTTGGTCACACGCCCAAGCTACATACCCGTGTGCTAAGCTGTGTACCCTTCGAAGTAACCTCACATGCCCGCATGCTAGGTCATGTGCTAGGCCGTGTAATAGCCTGACTTGCTACCTTTTGAAAGCTACAAGGACACATGGCCGTGTCACTTGGCCGTGTGTCACACACGACTGAGACACACGTCTGTGTGGATGAAAATAGGCCATTTTACAAGCCATATTTCTCACCCAATTTGGCATAAACCTACACTCAACATTATGCATATAAGCAAGCCATAATAAGGTACTAACCATGCATTTTCTAGCCTTATACAAAAGGTATGATCACATACAATTGATATGCCCTTAGGCACCTCAAATGACAATTTATTAACATGACTAATCATGTGTTCAATATAACCAATTGATCAACTAACATATATGCATATTTACACTAAAACTTACCATGTAGATCATTTAACAAAGCATACCATTTGGTACCAAAACTCCATTTTAAAACTAGCATCAAAAGACCATATAAATCATTTCCACCAAAACTCCAATTTACCACACTTACATCCTATCACAAAGCACATATTCAATATGCATATTCATTCCACAATATTCATCTTCCATAATTCAGCCTGTAACAACCCTTTTTCGATAAAAATCAGAATAGTGGTTTCGAGACCACAAATATAATTCTGGAAAGAAAATTTATTTTAAAATTTTATTATGATCTACAGTATGATACTAATGTCATAGGAAAATTTCGTAAAGAAATTTTACCTATTACATGCTTATTTTGATAATGGACCAAATTGCACAAAGTGTAAAAGTAGAGTTCTAATAACTAAAGGGATTAAATAGCTATAGAACTTTAAAGTAGAGGTCCTTATATGGTAATTAGACCATTAAAGAAAAGTTAGTAGATATTTTTGGATGATTCATCCATGGAAATTTAGAAAAAGAAAAGGATTAAATTGGAAAAGAGAAAAAAATTAAAGGATGATAAATAAGTAAATAAGAAATAATATCATTATAGCATCATCTTCATCCCAAAAATTCTATGGAAACCCTAGGAGAGAGAAAGGAAATTTTCTTGGCTTAATTAGGTATGTTTTCTTGTCTCATTTTTAATAATTTTTATATTTTTGAGATTGGAATAAATCAATCTATCTATTTTGGGGATTAATTTACAAAGTTATCAAAGTATCAAAGTTTTTCCATCGATGAATATGTTGAAATTTTAAAATTTATGATAGAAAATAAAAGGTTGTTAATTAATAAATAATTTTACTAAAGTGAATTTTCATGAAATGTTGATCTAAGGACTAAATTGTCAAAGGTGAAATCTATGGAAAAATTCTAATTTTCATGAAACACATGGAAATGTTACATGTAAAATTCGGTTAGGCTTGGAATAAGGATTAAATTGCAGGAAATTCATTTTTCGAGCTTAGGGATAAAATCGTCATTAATTAAAAGTTTATGGGCAAAATGGTAATTTTGCGTAAGATGTGAATTGGACTGAATTGAGTATGAAATGTATTAAATTGATGTTAAATTTACTCGTAGAGATTTGGATAGACCAAATTCAAAGTTAGAACGAATAAGAGAGAAATATCGGATTAGTAGATTATACATAGACGAACAATTGTCGAGGTAAGTTCATGTAACTTAATTATGTAATTATATGTCTAAATGATTTATACATGAATTGTAGAATTGCCATGTATGTGAAATTGATTGAATTTCTAATGAATTTGTATATGTAAATTTATAATTGTAATAAATATAAGAAATGATCACATATTCAACAAATACTTGAAAAATGTTAAGTCCCGTTTGAATAAATGAAATTCGATGGATACGTGATTTTTCTGTATTGATTATAGTCATGCATATGTTGTGAACATTATAGTTAGGACGAACATCTTGTTAAAAGCCCTCTTGAGCATTCCTGTTCCTGTTATATAGTTCCTACGAGCATCCTGATTGATAGTGATTCTGCATGCGTTACGCACTATTGTAGCTCTTTGTGAGTGTCCTGTTTACTGATCGGTTATGATTTTGCATGTGTTGCAGACACAAATGTAGCTCCTCATGAGCGTTCTGACATGGCTTGCTTAAAATCCCTGATATATGCCTATCCGAAGCTCCTGTTACATGGCTCTTTGTGAGCATTCCTGATAGGCTCTTCATGAGCTTCTCAGTTAAAAGTTCTTTGTGAACTTCCTATTTATGGCTCTTACGAGCATTCCTGATTTAGCCCAAATAAACTTCCTGTTACATGGCTTAAGAGAGAACTTCCTGATTATGTACTCTGATGAGTACCCCTGGTTATGAATTGACAGATTTTAGTATTGTACACTTCAAGTGTACTACCAGTGTATCCATCGTTATTTCAAATAAATTCAATGGGCAAAATTCTGACATGAGAAAATATGAATATGAAATGAATTATTACAAGTATCTATCAAAAGTACATGAAAATGATGATATATGATATATGAAAATATGAGATGATGATACATGGACATGGAATTTGATTGATGAATATGTTGATTTGCAAATATAAAATATAGAATTGTACATCTTGAGTGTACTACCTGTGTGACATTGATGTCTCAAATGATTAAATGAGCAAAATTCTGACATGAAATAATCTGAACTCGAGATGAATTAATATGAAAATGTATCTAAAATACATGAAAATGAGTTATATGAATACATGATGTGAAATGTATATGTACATGGAAATTTAAATATTGTTGAGCCCATACATGTTTCTTGATATTTGTATGAAATTTATGACTAACAAAGATGATAAGGTTATGTGTTAGGGCTCGCGAAAAAATTGATTGAATGTGCCTTGTATGTTTTTCTTGAATATAAATGAATGGTAAGTTAATTAGCATGTTATATGAACTTATTATGCTTACTCTGTTTTACTTTTCCATGTTCATAGAAATTTGGAAGCTTGTTGGACTGGAAGCTTGGCGAAGATCACTCACACTATCCATCAACCCATTTAGGTATATACGGAAAATTAAATAAGGTTATAATGGCATGTATAGGTTGATTAGTCAATGTTGGTTTGTAAATGTTCTGGATATTGCTAGCCATTGGAATGGCTTGTGTTGAACATGTTTTGATATGTATAAATGAGGCTATAACATGTTTGATGGGTGCTTAAATGGTTGATTAATAGATATCAAGTTAACATTTATGATAAACATGCATATAAGTGAATTTGATAAGTTAAGTAAGTTTGTATATTTATTTACAAGACTAGGTAGATGTGAAAATGTATAATCACTTGAGGTGTCTAAAGGCACATTAGTTAAAAGTGAAATTATGACATGTTTAAGACATGATTTTGGTATGTTTAAGAGCCTTGATATAGGTTGGAAATGTGTTTAAGTGTTAAAATGGATAGAAAGACAAGTTTGGGTGAGGAATAGGGCTTGGCAATAGCCTTGTTCCATTCACATGGGCAGAGACACGGGCATGTGTCTCAGCCATATGTGACACACGGCCTAGCATATGGGCGTGTATTTTGGCTGTGTGTCCCCTGCATCTTAAAATTGAGAATAGAATGCTTAAAATTAACCATACGGCATGGCACACGGGCATGTGACCCTTTCACTTAAATAAAATGTAAAACAAATAGTTACACGGGCTAAGAACACAGGCGTGTGCCCTACCTCATAAGCCACACTACCTAGGACATGGGCATGTCACTCAATGGCCTGACCACACGGGCATGTGACCCCTGAACCTAGGGAAAATTTTAAAATTTTGTGAAAAATTCTCTGAGTTCTTGATTTAGTCTCGACTTGTTTCTAATGCTTAAATTGGGCTTCGATGGTCCAATCAATGGACAATATGATTAGTTTTAGATATAAATAGTAAATGACATGAATTATCTGTATTTGTTCTATAAATTTTGGTAATGCTCCGTAATCCTGTTCCAGCGACGGATACGATTTAGGGGTGTTACACAGCAATACCAAGTTATTCATTAACCATTAAAGAGAAAATATGTACCTACCATATACTAGACTTATACTATCATCAAAGTGCCAAAACATTAGCCAAACAAATGGCCAAATTATCAACAAAGCATATAGGCCAAACATTGGCCAAAATAGCCTATACATGCCATTATAACCAAACTTAAACCAACCGAAAGTACCGAGTGAGCCGATGGATAGTGTGATATAGCTCTGACAAGTTTCCAACTCGAACGAGCTTCCAATTCACTAAAAACACAGAAACTACACAGAGTAAGCATTTAAGCTTAGTAAGTTCGAATAACATAGAATTTAACTTACCATTTAAGCACATATTAGGTCAGTAAACAATACATATCCCAACACAACTTGGCCAAGTGCCTAAGCACCTATTCACCAATATGTTAGCCATGTAAAATCACATATAAACCAAATCATGGATGAGCTCAACAAATAATCAAATTTCCATATACATGTATCATCCATTTCATTTAACTATATATCATGTAATAACCTTTCCATGTATTTCATGTATATACATGTACTAGTTCGTATCGAACTCATATCATCTCGTAACAGAACATTGCCCGTTGAACCATTTAAAATATCGTTGGATACTTGGGATTGCTTACACATAGAGTGCTAAACTATAATCCATCAATTCTTATACATGTATGCTTATACGAGCTATGAATCGGTATACTCTTATGAGTTGTAAATCGATAAGCTCATACGAGCTAAGAATCGGTAAGCTTGCATGAGCTGCAAATTGATAAGCTCATACGAGCTGTGGTGTGTCTGCAACACATGCAAGACCACAACCAAATCGGTAACCCTAATGACATGTCATGTATCCTATGAATTCCTAAGGTTCAAATGGGACTCAGTAATCGACATACGTTATAACAGCTTGAATTAGGGCCTAAACAAAATGGTGGTTTCGAGACCATGAATCTGATATAGAAAAATTTATTCTGATTAAGTTTTAAGGTTTATTGTGTGATTGAATGCATGAGTGAAAATTTTAGTAAATGAATTTTACCAATAAAGTGCCCGATTGAGTAGTAGGACTAAATTGTAAAAGTTTCAAAATATGTGTTCTAGAAGCTTTTAGTGTGAAATTGAAATGAAATTATAAATTAAAGGTCTTTATTTAGCAATTAGACCATTTTTGGGCATGATGGACAAAAATGCCCATGGAAGGAAAATTTGCAAAGAAGGCCATTAAAGGCATTTTGGTCATCTGGATATTAAATGAAATAAAAAGGGAAAATAAGTCAAAATTGGTGTCCATGTTCCTCATGTATGGCCGAATGTCCCTTCCTCCATAGCTAGGGTTTTGTTTCATCTTTTCAAGCTCCAAGTAAGTGATTCCTAGCCCCGTTTTTCATGTTCTTTATATTTTTGAGATCCTCATACCTTGACCTAGCTTTCTATACCACTATTTTAAGCTAGGGTTCATTTTTAAAATTTACCCATGTGTGACATGAAAGCATTTTTATGTTTATTGGTAGAAAATGAAAGCTTGAAGTGTAGTAAACAACTTTTGCTAGGTGATTTTTCATGAAAATGCATTTAGGGACTAAAATGCAAAAGTTGTAAAATATGTGCATAAATTGTGAAACATCAAAAATTTAGGCTGCTATAGGGAGAAATATGTTCGGCTAGGCTTGGGAATGTAGAAAAATTGATACATTTCATTTTACGAGCCTAGGGACTAAATTGTAAAAATTGACAAAGTTAGGGGTAAAATGGTAAAATTTACCATAGGATAATTGTGTCCAATTGAGTAATGTGTGTATTGAATGGGTTAAATTTGATATTATAGATCAAGAATGACTGAAAATGACCTTGACTAAGGAAAAGGCAAGGTGTCGGACTAAATCGAAAAAGATTAGCATATTTGTACCGAAGTAAGTCCTATATGTAAATAATGAGTTATTTTTAATCATTATGTTTAATTAGTTTAATTATTTTGAAATTCTGAAATTTTATATCGAAATATTGATTATGAAATGTGATAAACCAATAAGTAAAGAAAAGTCCGGTTGAACCTTAGGAATCATTAGGATACGAGTGACATGTCACTTGGAAACCATCAACCGTTATTGATTGTTTATGTGATTCTGAGTGTTGGTCTAGTTCGACTACCAGTGGCTAGGTAATCTTGCATTTGTTGCGGATACCTGTCAGCTTGTGTGAGCATCACTGAGTAGAATTAATTACACCGTCAGGTTGTGTGAGCAGATCCGATAATAACTCATTATTGAGCCTTATGTGATAAGTGGTAGCTTCAACTACATTATGTGTGTGGCACTTGTGCCTTATTTCCATGTACCCTTTAGTATTCCATGAGGTTCATGAGGCTATCCGAACTAATATGACACAATGTGAATGCATGCAAAAAGATTTAACCATATGTTTAAGATTGTGTATGTGCAGGTTATGTGAAAACTATTATGTGTGCTAAGTGTTTAATGTATGTAATGAATCATGTGGTAAGATCCCATGTGTAAGTGATAACTCTCAAGCTTAATTGTATGATTGGAAATCTTAATTCCATTATCTATGTCTGTTTAGTTTAATCGCTCATTTCTTTTATATATGGACTTACTAAGCTTTATAGCATACCCCTTTTTTTTTCCCTTCCCTTATAGGTTTGTCAAGCTAATCCGAGGTTCGGTGATCAATGGGGTTCTATCAACACTATCAACGATTGTTTTGGTATTTTGATTTTAAACCTTGAAAATTATGGCATGTATAGGTGGTCCATTGATTTTAGTTATAAGACAAGGTTCTTTTAGGTCCATTTGTTGGTAGAGTTATTTTGTTACTTTGGCCATTTAAGATGAGCCATAATGGTTAAGTTATGTTATATTAAAGTGTTGTAATCTCTTATGCTATAAATTACATTTTAGGTGTATAATGTCCATGGACATGTATGCTTATGTGTAGTTGGTAAAATGAAGTGTGTGGATGCTGAAATGTGGTTGTTTGAATGTGTTTTCGTGTTATATTGTGTATTGGCAAAAATTGGTTTGTGTTGGTTTGTGTTTCAGGGTGGCAATTGGCTTGGAAAATAGCCTATAATTGTCCACACGGGTAGACACACGACCAGCCCACAGGCGTATTGATAGGCCGTGTGTCCCCTGCACATGAAATTATAGGAATTAAATGTTTTGTAGTAAATACACGGGTTGGCAACACGGCTGTAACAACTCTTACCCGTGTTCAATGCCGGAACAGGGTATGAGGCATCACTAGATTTTTACACTTACAAATACATAAAACCGGCTATAAAATTTCTTTTAGCTTAGAATCTAATTACATTCTTATCATATATACATTAATTCATTTACTAACATGTAGGCATACTTGTTCATGTATTGTATCATTATGACTCATAACATAGCTACTATTAGTCATATCACATGGTCTTATACAACAATAAAATTTCCATTAATTTAGGCCAACATTCTAGTCCTTATACATGCCATAAACTTATAAATATTTCAGAATATTTTAATACTAACCTCAGCCTGATAGTGTGATAGTATCTCCTGCGACCTCCAACTTGAGCTAGCATCTGAAACTCTATAAGAAAAAGGAAGGGAAGAGAGTAAGCATTATAGCTTAGTAAGTAAATATATAAATAATAATCAATTTGTTACAAGCTTTTATAAAGCTTCATAACATGTTCTCACAATGGTATAATTACAAATACACATAGTCCCACCGTTTACTTAAGCCCTTTTCAAGCTATTTATTCGAGTAATAGTCACTAAATTATTTTTATCCAAAGCTACGGAACTCCAAATTAAGATATGTTAATTTTCAAAGAAACTAGGCTCATATATATTCTTACCATTAAAATTTTAGAATTTTTGGTTTGGCCAATTAGTACATTTTATTCATTGAAGTCTCCCCTGTTTCACGGTTTAGGAGTTCTGACCACTCTTCACTGAAATTTAATTATCTTTTGCTACAGAATTAAAATGAGGTTCTTGTTTATTTCTTCTGAAAATATACTCATTAAGGAGTATAACCATGTAAATTATGCTCCATAATTACTTTTTTAAAATTTTTAATGGTTTTTCCAAGTCAGAACAGGGGATTACAAAGTCATTCTGAACCAGTCTCACAAAAATTTAAATAACTCAAAATACAAAATTCCTTTGCTTGCTCTGTTTCTTTTATATGAAAATAGACCCAATAAGATTTAATTACATATCTAATTCAGCTTATAATTAAATTTCTATCATTTTTGGTGATTTTTCAAAGTCACTCCTCTACTGTTGTTTTAAACTGTTTGTCCCAAATTTCACTTCTTTCAATAAAATTCCTTATTATCAACTTGCAAAATAACACTTTTCCATATTTATCTTATCAAAATTCAATCACTTATCTAACTCATGGTTCAAAACCCATATATTCATATCCCAGTACTTATTTCCACATTTTTCACACAAATTTTCATTTAACAAACTTATTTCTCTCGATGAACATTTCGGAATGTAACAATACCCGGTGGTTTTAACACATAGCTCCACCTTCTGTAATTGATTCCCAATTTCGTGGTATACGCACATATCACCACACTATTGGGCTAACATATGTAATTGTGGCATACACACTTAGCACCACTTTTCGAATCAACGTGTATAACCGTGGCATATCCACATAGCACCACGTTACATGTATAACCGTGGCATATCCACTTAGCACCACGTTAATAAATCAACATGTGTAACCGTGGCATATCCACTTAGCATTACGTTACACATATAATCGTGGTATATCCACTTTGCACCACGTTTTCCATTCTGAAGGTTTAACCGAGATTTCCTCATTTAATCCCAATTTATCAACCATAATTCACAGTTTATAATCAATAGTTGTACAATACTTAAACCTATTTCACATATCATACAATAATAAAATATCATAACATAATAAAAGCAATACATTATTTACATATAAACTTACCTCGGTGCAAAATATGGAAATTTTGCAATTTAGTCCACAATCTTTTCCTTTTTCGATCAAGGTCGATTCCACGTCTTTCTCGATAATCAAGCTTGGAAGCTTGAAAAACCCTAGCCATGGTTTCTCCATGCTATACTCGACGTTGAGGAAGAAGATGAGCAAAATTTGGCTTTTAATTTGATTTTTAATTCATTTAATCACTAAATGACCAAAATGCCCCTAACTTAAAAATATTCCTTTTTTCACCCATTTCATGTCCATTTTTGTTAAATAAATTAACCAATGGTCTAATTACCATTTAAGGACCTCCAATTTAAAATTTCATAACAATTGGACACCTCTAACATGTAGAACTCAACTTTTGCACTGTTTACAAGTTAGTCCTTTTGACTAAATTGAGTGCCCAAACGTCGAAATTTTCGTACGAAATTTTTACAAAATAATTCAATAAAAAAGTAAACCATAAAAATATAAATAAAAAATATTTCAATTAAACACCTTTACCTTCTAGAATGCACATTTTACTACTTTTGTAATTTAGTCCAATTTATCAAATTGGACACACAAACAATAAAATTTTGTAACGAAAAATTCAAAAAATATTGAAAACACAAAATAAATTTTAAAACTCAATAGGAACAAATATTTTTACCTTAGATTTGTGGTTTCGTAACCACTAGCCCTGTGTTGGGCTATTACAACGATCGTGTGTCCCGACTGTGTGATAGACGGGGCCTAGCCATAGGCATGTGGCTTGGCCGTGCGATGAAGATTTCGCGATGATTTCATAAATAGAATGCCCCAGTTTTTCACACGGGGTGAGGACACGGGCTTGTTGAGGCCGTGTGAAGGACACGAGCTAGAGACACGGGCATGTGCTCGGCCGTGTGAAAACCCTTGTAGGTTCGAAATGAAAATTAATGCCGCATGGGCTAGGGACATGGGCGTGTGTGACCACATGGCCTGCCCACATGGGCGTGTCCCTGTCCCACACGGGCATGTGCCCTATTTAAGTAAAATTTTTCTAAGTGATTGAAAAGTTCCGGTTTGGTTCCGAATCGTAACCAATGAGTCTTTTGGGCCTCTTAAGCCCATAATAAGAGGGTTTTGAATATGATTGAAAAATTTTTAAATAATGGAATTTGTGAGTCGGGATTAAGTGATCCTATGTTCCTATGTCCGGCAATGCCTCGTACTCAGTCTCGGCATCAGACTTGGGTGAGGGGTGTTACATATGTCGTCGGATATGCGATCAGTATTTATATATGGAAATTATACGAATCACACACATATAATTGAATTAAAACATATAAATCCTCAATTTAATTACCCGTACTTACCTCGATGAGTATACGTAGATACGGAGGCAATTAATCTGAGATTTTCTCTTTGCCTCGATCTAACTCCATATGAGGTTGACTAGATCAATTGAGCATTTAAAGTTGCCAAACTCTAGCTTCCAAAAATGGCTTTTCTTTCTTTGATATTCAGTTCAAAAAGAATAGAGGAAGATGACAATTTGTTTGGTTTTATTGATTATGACTTTAATCACTTAATTACCTAATTAACCTTTAAAGTTAAACCAAATTTCAAAATTGCCAAGCCAATATCTCTCACTAACTCATTTATGAACTAATTACCATATAAGGACCTCCACTTTAAAGTTCTATAGCTGTGTAATACCATTAGTTATTAGAACTCAACTTTTGCACTTTACTTGATTTAGTCCTTTTTATCAAATTGAGCTTGTAAATGGTAAAATTTCTTAACGAAATTTTTATACGGTATTTCTATCATGTTGTAGACCATTAAATAATAAAATAAAATTTTTTGACTTTAGATTTATGGTCCTGAAACCACTATTTCAATTTCACTAAAAATATGCTATTACAACTCTCCCATAAAGGGATTTTTGTCCCCGAAAATCTTACCAAAAAAGAGGTTCGGATATTGATTTCTCATAGCTTCCTTGGGTTCCCAGGTAGCTTCTTCTATTCTATGTCACTGCCACAGAACTTTTACTAAAGCTATGTTCTTGTTTCTTAATTCTTTCACCCCTCGTTCCAAAACTATGACCGGTTCTTCATTGTACGACATATCAGGCTGGATCTCAACATCTGTCGGGGAAATAACATGTGAAGGGTCAATTGGTATAGTCGTAACATATACATGTGAAAGACATTATGAATCTTTTCTAGTTCGATGGTAAAGCTAATTGATACGCAACAGGTTTGATTCTTTCAGTAATCTCATACAGCCCGATAAATCACAGACTCAACTTCCCTTTGTGACTGAATCGAAGAACTTTCTTCTAAGACGATACTTTCAAGAATACTCTATCGTCGACTTGGAACTCTATGTCTTTACGTTTAAGATCCGGATATGATTTCTAACAATCTAAAGCTATTTCCAAACTATCTCGGATCACTTTCACTTCTTCTTCAGTCTCCCAAACCAAATCAACCCTGTGTATCTTTTTCTCACTGAGCTCGATCTAGTATAATGGAGTTCAACACCTATGACCATATAGAGCCTCGTACGGTGCCATCTTTATGCTTGATTGAAAACTGTTGTTATACACAATTGAACCAACAGTAAATATTTTTCCTAGTTACCTTCAAACTCTAATACACAACAATGAAGCATATCTTCAAGAATTTGAGTCACATGCTTGGACTGACCATCGGTCTGAGGGTGAAATACAATGCTAAAATGCAACAGTATACCAAGAGCTTCCTGTAACTTTCTCCAGAATCGCGATGTAAACTACGGATCTCTATCTGAAATAATGGAGACTAGTATTCTATGTAATCTAACAATTTCTGAAACATATAACTCATCTAACTTGTCAAGGGAGTATTCTGTACATATTGGAATAAAATGTAAAAATTTTTTCAAACGATTTATGATAATTAGATGACATCATTCTTTCTCGATGACAAGGGTAAACCTGAAATGAAATCCATAGTAACTCTATCCTATTTTCACTCTAGTATCATCACTGACTGTAATAGTCCTGAAGGTACCTGATGTTCAGCTTTAACTTGCTGACATACCAAACATCTCGATACAAAATAAAAAATCTTGCGTTTCATTCCCGACCCCCAATACATCTGTCTCAAGTCACTGTACATTTTATTTCTTCCTGGATGAACAGACAGGCTACCACTATGAGCTTTGTGTAGGATTCTCTGAATGAGTGTTGGACTCTTTGGTACACAAACTCTACCTCTAAACAATAAACAATCATCATGTCCCATCTGAAATTCTGAATCAAAAATTGACTCACACTGTGCCCATTTTGCTAACAAATCGTCATCACACTTTTGAGCTTCACAAATCTGTTGTAAAAACATCGATTTAGCTTTCAACCCAGTTAAGACCGGACCATCGCCAGATAATGTCAATCGTGTATTCAATGTTCGCAGAGCAAACAAGGACTTTTTACTCAAAGCATCAACAACTGCGTTTGCTTTTCCTGGATGATAATCAATGACCAACTCATAATCTTTTAACAGCTCAAGCCATCTACGCTGTCTCAGATTCAAATCTTTCTACGACACCAGATACTTCAAACTATTGTGATCGGTAAATATATGACATTTTTCATCGAACAAATGGTGTCGCCAAATTTTTAATGCAAACACAATAGCTGCTAACTCTAAGTCATGTGTTAAATATTTTTTTTCGTGCAGCTTTAATTGTTTGGAAGCATAAGCTATTACTTTGCTTTTCTGCATCAAAACACAGCCTAAACCATTTAAATATGCATCACTAAAAATAATAAATTCTTTACCCAATTCAGTCTGAACCAAAACTAGTGCTTCGGTCAATAGTGCTTTCAATTAGTTAAAACTTTGCTAACATCTATCAGACCATTGAAACTTCACATCTTTTTGTAATAGCCACTTCATCGGTGTAGCTATCATTGAAAACCCTTTGACGAATCTTCGGTAATAACCAGCTAATCCCAGAAAACTTCTAACTTTAGATATGTTTCTCGGTGGCTTCCAGTCAACAACTGTAAAATTTTACTCAGATCAACTCTAATGCCTTCAGCTGATACTATGTGTCCTAGAAAATTGACTTTTCGGAGCCAAAACTTGCATTGGCTAAATTTAGTAAACAGTTGTTTATCTCACAAAGTTTGCAAAACAATTCTCAAATGCTCAGCATGCTCGAACTCGTCTTGAGAATAGATCAGAATGTCGTCAATAAGTACCACCACAAATTTGTCTAAATACGGTCTAAAGATTCTGCTCATCAAATCCATAAATACTGCAGGTGCATTAGTTAAACCAAAAGACATCACAAGAAATTCGTAATGTCCTTCCCTAGTTTTGAATATAGTTTTCAACACATCAGAATCTTTCACTCGTAGCTGATAATAACCAGAATGAAATTAATTTTTGAGAATACTATGGCGCCTTTCAACTGATTTAACAGGTCATCAATACGAGCCAATGGATATTTGTTCTTGATTGTAACTTTGTTGAGCTGGTAGTAATCTATACACAATCTCATCATCTGTCCTTTTTCTTAACAAATAGAGCTAGTGATCCCCAAGGTGAAAAGCTGGGTTGAGCAAAACCCCTATCTATCAACTCTTACAGTTGTGTTTTCAACTCTTTCAATTTGGTAGGAGCCATTCTGTAAGGTGCTATCGATATGGGTGTTGTTCTTGGTATAAGTGCATTAGTTAAACCAAAAGACATCACAAGAAATTCGTAATGTCCTTCCCTAGTTTTGAATATAGTTTTCAACACATCAGAATCTTTCACTCGTAGCTGATAATAACCAGAATGAAATTAATTTTTGAGAATACTATGGCGCCTTTCAACTGATTTAACAGGTCATCAATACGAGCCAATGGATATTTGTTCTTGATTGTAACTTTGTTGAGCTGGTAGTAATCTATACACAATCTCATCATCTGTCCTTTTTCTTAACAAATAGAGCTAGTGATCCCCAAGGTGAAAAGCTGGGTTGAGCAAAACCCCTATCTATCAACTCTTACAGTTGTGTTTTCAACTCTTTCAATTTGGTAGGAGCCATTCTGTAAGGTGCTATCGATATGGGTGTTGTTCTTGGTATAAGTTCTATAGCAAACTCAAACTCTTTGATTGGTGGTAATCTAGGTAACTCCTCTGGAAACACATCGAAATACTCACAAACCACTTGCATTGATTCAAGCTTCGATTCAGACACTTTAGTATCCAATACATAAGCAAGAGAAGCATTGCAACCTTTTCTCACATGTTCCTGCGCTGACATAGTTGATATAACAATAGGCAACACACTTGGATTATTTAATTTAATACGAAGTGTCTCACCATTTTGACATTTTAATACAATAAGCTTTCATCTAAAATTTACAACAGCGTTGTGTATAGTTAGCCAATCGATGCCCAAAATCACATCAAATTCATCAAACAGTAATAACATCAAATCAGCTAAAAAATTGTAACCCCGTGTCATTAAATGATAGTTCTTGCAAACTTTATCAACTAGCATATATTGACTTAAGGGGTTCGATACTTTAACCACGGATTCAGTGGAATCAATAGGTAAATTCTTACTAGATACTAAATTCATGCAAACATAAGAATGGGTTAATCCCAGATCAATTAAAGAAGTAACATTAGTATCATAAATAGAGAAGGTATCGGTAATAACATCTGGTGCATAAGTATCCTCGCATTTGCAAATAGTATAAGCCCTACCTGGTGCTCGTGCCTTGGATCTCATAGCAAAGTTTTTCGTCACATCATGGCTACCACTCACATTTTCAGGATGATGAGGTGGTTTACCTCTCACAGCAGTATTGCTCGGCCCCGTGGTTTAAACTTTCCCTTTCTCAGATTTGTCTGGTCATTTTATAAGATAGTGGTCTAAGGAACCACATTTGGAACACGATCCATTCTTCACTTGACACTCATCATAATGTGGTCTGTTACAGTGCTTACACTCAGGTCTTTTAACACCACTAACCCGTATTTGTCGCTGAAATAGGGTTACAGAGCATTACCAAACTTATAATACATATACCCATACATTTATCACTTTCAAATAAACATCATTCATAATAATCCATATCGTCCCTATTACGAGCCTGTGAGGCCCAAAACATGCTTTAGAAGTGGTTCGGGACTAAACCGATAAATCAGAAGACCTTGAGGAAACTTAGAAAAATCTTCTCGAAATAAGGGACACACGCCCGTGTGATCAGACTGTGTGTCTCACATGGCCACAAGACATGCCCATGTCACAGGCCGTGTGGACATTCAAAATGGGAGCATATGGCAGTGTCCTACCCCATGTAACTCTCTGACTTGGGTCACATGGCTGACCACGCACCCGTGTGTTTAGCCCATGTGCCCTTCGAAATGGCCACACATGTTTGTGTGCCAAGCCGTGTGCTAGGCCATGCCAAACCTGTAAGGTATACTGACTTATGCCACACGGCCAAGTCACACGCCCGTGTGTGAGGCCGTGTGGAGCATACTAACTTGATTTCAATTGCAACACTAGAGGACAAACGATCGTGTACCATGACCATGTGTCACACACGACTAAGACACACCCGTGTCTCTACTCTTGTGGACAAAAATAGGCTATTTACCAAGCCATTTTGCCACCAAAATTTGTATACACCTACACCAAACCAAATGGCTCCAATTCATGATACAAATAAGCATTCAACCGACATTAACCAAGCATGATTCATACCATTTCTATACTAACTAATACAAGACACACAATTATCTCAATTTGCCATTTCATTTCATGCCTAACTTTACTTACACAAATTATAAACATAATCATCTTAATTTTATGCATCAATCTACCTATTTTACAAACAAACCAATTTCAACTTTCAACCATATATGCAACATCTCGAATTAGGGCCTAGTTAGAATAGTGGTTTCAAGACCACAAATCCAAAGTAGAAATATTTGTTTTATGACTATATTGAGGTCCATGACATGTTTTCATGATTGTGTGAATGTTTCATGAAGAAATTTTGTGAATAAGTGCCCAATTTGACTTTTAGGACAAAATTGCACAAATTACGAAATATGAGATTCTACAAGCTTTGGGGTATTTAATTGAAATGCATGTGTAAATTAGAGGTCCTTATTTAGTAAATAGACCATTTTATGTCATAATGGACAAAAATGGACATGGAAGGAAAATTTTCAAGGAAGGATTAAAAAGGGCATTTTTGTCATTTAATTATTAAATTAATAAAAAAGTAAAAAAAGTCAAAATTTGCTCATCTTTTTCATGTGTGTGCCAAATTTTACAAGCCTCCATAGCTAGGGTTTCATCACTTTTCAAGCTTCATAGTAAGTACATCCTAGCCCCGTTTTTAATGCTCTTTACATTTCTGAAACCCTCGTAACCTGATTTACCTATTTCTAGCCATATTTTGAGCTAGGGTTCATGTTAAAAAATTTTACTATGTGTGACATGCATGTATTTTGATGTTTAATGAAGGAATATGAAAGTTTGATGTGTGATAAACATCTTTTACTAAGTGACTTTTCATAAAAACACCTAAAAATGACCTTTTTGTAAAAGTTGTAAAATGAGTTGTAAAAGTTTGATTTGAAGGAAAATGTGGGTTTTTATGAGCATGTATTAGGTTCGGCTAGTCTTGGGTAATAAACAAAATGAATACATTTCATTTTACGAGCCTAGGGACTAATTTATAAATATGTTAAAATTTAGGGGCAAAATTGTAATTTTGCCAAAGTATGATTTATGGACTAATTTGAACAATGTGATAATTAAAAAAGTGAAATCTTCTATTATAGATCAAGAGAAACAGAGTCTAGACCTAGACTAGGGAAAGAACAAACTTTTAGACTAAAATGAATAACTAGTCACATTTTGGTACCAAGGTAAGTTTGTAGGTAAATAATGTAACATTATGTTATTATGTGTTTAATGCATTAATTTTTACATGATATGTATAATTGTTTTATGAATTTTGGTTTACAATGATCGATGATGATGTAACAAGGTTTAAAGTTTTTAAATCCCTGTTGAACCTTAGTAATAGATAGGATACAAATGTCATGACATTAAGGTTATGTGTGATCCCATGTAAGACCATGTTTGGGACATGGCATTGGCATTGATATTTGATCCCATGTAAGACCATGTTTGGGACATGGCATTGGTATTGATATTTGATCCCATGTAAGAACATGTCTGGGACATGGCATTGGCATTGATATTTGATCCCATGTAAGACCGTGTCTGGGACATGGCATTGGCATAGTTTTAAGATTTCGTGCAAGACCATGTCTGGGACATGGCTTCGATATGAGATTTCGTATAAGACCATATATGGGATATGGCATTGGAATTGATTTGTGATCCCATAGAAGACCATATCCGGGATATGGCATTGTCATCCTACCATGTGTACAAGATTTCCTGAGTATCCTTAGTATTCCAAGTGGTTCTATGGGTAATTCAAGAGTATGTCAGTGAAATGACAAGGTATGAGCTTGTTGAAAAGGTACAGGTATGTACACGATACTCATAATTCTTGAGTTATGCATCGATAAGGCCTCGATAGGAAGTGAATGAAGGAAATCATGAGTTTTGTGGTATATTATGTAAAGAACATGATCGAAGATGTATTCTTGATAATTGATGACATTGTATCAAGTTATATTTATGTTATGCGTATGATATTGCATGATTAGTGTTGTTAATTATTTACATGCAAACTTACTAAGCTTTATGCTTATTCCCCTTTCTTTTCCATTTCCTTATAGTATCGCCAAGCTAGCTCAGCGATCGAAGGATGTCGGAGGCCCGATCACACTATCACTATCAATTGGAATATTTGGGTCTAGCTAGCCTTTTATTTTGAGTATGTCATGTATAGGGATTTGGTCTTTTTGTTATAGGTCGTATTGGTTAGCCAAATGTGTTGGCTTTGATGACACTTAATTCATTTTGTATAGGGCCAATTGATATTGGCTAATGTTGATTACAAGTATTATGGCATGTGGATGTGTAACACCCCGAACCCAGCCCAGACGTTATGGCCATGTCTGGTGTGCTACATTACCTAGACTATCCTACGCCGCCCTATTTACTAAGTCTGATGGTGAGTGTTGAAAAGCAATGCTTGACTTTTTTTTGGAAATTCCCGTTTTAATAACTACTCAACTTAATCTCTATTTCATTTGTTAAGCGATTCACTTTAACCTTATTATCTTACTTAGTCTTTTATAATAACAGGTTGGTTAATAAAACATTTGTTTAATTTTTGAAAACAATGTGTAATTGTGGATGAAATAAAATAGTTGAAAGTCCCAAATAAAAACAGATATAGTGGCCTTATTACAACCCATAACAAAATAAAACCAATTATAAAAGTAATTAAATTAATAAACCAATTAAAATACGAGTTCAGTCTTCGTGGCCACTCTAAATCCCTCCCAGCAACCAAGTCACAATCTAGGGCTCACCTGCAAGGATGGAAAGAGAAGGGTGAGTTTGGGAAACTCAGTGTGTGCAGAACCCATCCAAAGCCCACATCGGCTCGAGCCCACTGGGCCTGAGCCCTAACCAGTCTCAGTCACATACTGGGCCGAAGCCCTATTGGGATTACAGATACTGGGCCAAAGCCCTATAACAGATACTGGGCCGAAACCCTATTTATATAATAGTTTGGCCCATAGGCCCATCACAGTACAGTACAGTATAACAGTATGAATGCAACCCAATTGGGGAGACTACTCAACCCACCAACTGCTACACACCACCCGTACCAGCCAACACACTATGTGGGGAATAACTCGACCCACCCAGCCCACACACCACAGTCGTAGCATGGCTGCTCAAATAAACAGTATACGAGGCAAAGCCCCTTTTAGAAACAGTACAAGGCATAGCCCCTTTCAGTAACGTGGTAGTGCCACTCACACTTCCTCCAATATAAACCCAACCCATGCATCAGACATACATACATCATGATATGCAGTAACAGAAACAGTCATGTCAAATAGTACAGTCGATTTTAGCCCTAGGGGTATAATGGTAATTTTATACTTAGGGGTAAATCAGTAATTTCTCACCCTAAGGGTATTTCAGTAATGTTGTTCTCTTATTATAGTTTTTATTATTATTACAGCCTCTATTATTACAGTGGTTGTTATAGAAACTCATTTAATTCAGTTTATCAGTTTTAGCACTTAGGCCCTAAAACCCTTAATAGGCTCTACCATGCCATTTTAGCCCATTAGGCCCATTTAAGCCTTAATTTCCAATCCATTATCTTGTTTTAATAGTTTTTACACCTGTAATCCATATTATTGCCTTTAAACCTATTTTTACCCAACTGGGCCCAAATTGCCCATTGGGCCCATATTCGGCCCACCGAGGCCCAACTTACCGTAGCGCCCAAAATTTCACGGTCAGCCCGTTTGACAGTGCCAATTCCAAAACCAACCTTCTCCTACCAACTTGAGAGCGTTCGCACGCTCACAAGCTCTCGAAATGCCAGAATTTTGGCATTTCGGCTTTTCGGCTTTTGTCGATTTAAGCATTGAAGGGTGTTCGAAACACACACCTGTTTTGCAGTTTAACCGACGAGATCTCCTATGCGACAGTTCTTACAACCCAACATCTAATCAATTAATCAATAGATCTACGAAAAACCAAAGCCACAATCCCTTACCACATTCGGCCACACCCTTAATGGCCATGAAAACTTACCTCTGACGATTTAGGTGCACTAGATCTAGATCTGGTGATACCGATGCCTTCAACTCCTTGCTTGATCACCTTCCTCGCTAACTATCACTCAAAAAGAATAAAAATACCACTTTGAATTACTAAAAGTCCAAATCGACAATCTCCCTAACTTTAGGGACTTTTGGCGTTTCCAAAACATGAAATAATATACAGATCTGAGGTATTAAGCACTTACCAACGATTTCTCTTCGATTCCTATGCAGATCTGATGTAAATCTGACCCTTAAACGTCAGTAGAACCCTTATCTCTGAGATCTGCAAATTCGGCTATCTCCCTAAAACTATGGTGATTTCGGCTTTTCAACTAGAGAAGAAGATGGCGATTTGGGCTATGAGTTTGAGTGATGGTGTCGACAATGATGTGGCTTAAGGGGATGTAGTAATCGGCCACAACAGGTGAAAGGAACAGGGGTAATTTGGCTTAGAAAGATTCGGCAAAAGAAAGCAGTTTTCGAGATTTTTGGCACTTTGAGCAATCGGCTATGGTTCATTTTGAGAGGGATGGAAGCAAAAGAAAGAGTGGATCTGAGTAAGGAGGGTATTTGGCTAGGGAAGAGATCAAAGAGGAAAAAGAAAAGTGAAAAAGAATAATGGTAGAGGTGAAGAAGAAGAAATCGGCTAGAAGCTTTCTAGGGAGGCAAGTTTTGGCTTTTCTGACAGTAAAAGAGAAGATTATACCTATGTGGCTAGCCCTAATTCTTATGACAGAAAATAGAAAAAGATAAAACCCTAATAATCTCTCTAAAGCAATCGGCCCAAGTCCCTAAAGCCCTTGTCGAAATTCACTTAAGTTAGTCACATGCTCGGCATATGCTTAAAAATTAAAAAGAACACTACGCTTACCTTGCAGCTCGAACCCTTGTCCTTGAATACCCACTTAGGCGCCACTTTTTTAGGAGCTTAGTGGCGCCACCTTGCCACTCTACCAAGGCTCCCTTTGTGACATATTTTACACGGTTTTTCTTAAAGGCCCACTTAACCAAGTCCCCTTTCACTTGAAAATCCAACTTAATATTTTACCGAGTTTTAACTTAAGCTTGGGCCTTCTAGAGGCCCACTAACACATGTACATACATTTTCAACCTTCAGAACACCAAAAATTTTAATATTTCACTAAAATTCACAAAACCTGAAAAATTTCGAAAATCAGGGCGTTACAGGATGTATTTTGTGGATGTGGTAAATTGCATGGTGTGAGTTGTTGAGTGTGTGATTGGTTAAGTATGCTAGAAATGTAGTGAGAATGATGTGATGATGTCTTAGTTGTAGACATGTTGGGTTCTTAAATATGCCATGAATTATACCAATGCTTTGGTGCTTGTGTGTTTATGTTTTAGGGCGGCAATTGGCTTGGTAAATAGCCTATATATTGTCCACACGGGTAGACACACAGACGTGTGACTAGGCCGTGAGTGACACACGGTCAGCCCCTTGGGTGTGTGTCTAGGCAGTGTGTACCCTGCACCTCAATTTAGAAGAAACAAAATGCTCAGTATGGAGCACATGAGTAGTGACACAGGTGTGTATCTCGGCCATGTGACGGCCATGGCCTGGAACACGGGCATGTACTAGGCCATGTGAAAACTATTTTAGCTTCGAAATAAAAAGTAATTCAACACGGGCTAAGCACACGGGCGTGTTTCTCAACCATGTCGTCAGCACGGCCTTGGGCACGGGCGTGTGCCAAGGGCATGTGAAGTCTGCACCTAATTTATGAGAATTTAATTCGTCAAACGGCCTAGCACACGGGCGTGTGGCTTGGCCATGTGGTTTCATTTAGTTGATGACGTCATAAACAAAGAGTTACATGGGGTATGGACACACACGGCCTACTTGTAACATTTTCCTATTAGGGCTTAATTGTAAAAGTTGATAAATATGAGTTCTAGATGTTAAAGAATTTAATTGAAGAGCATAGTTAAAGTAGAGGTCCTTAATAAAATTATACCATTAGGTTTTCATGGACAAAAATAGACATGGTTAGTAAGTAAGGTATTTAAGGGCATTTTGGTAAAATGCCTTAATTAATGAATAAAGACAAAATAACATGAAAAAAAAAAAAGCTATCATCTTCTTCATTTTTTCTCCAAGGCTGAATGTAGCAAGGAACACCATGGCTAGGGTTTGTTCATCTTCCAAGCTTCATAGTAAGTCCGTTCTAGCCCCAATTTTAATGTTCTTTACGTTTTTGGAGTCCCGGTAACTTGATTTAACTTATTCTAGCAATAATTTAACCTAAGGTTCATATTTGGAAAAATACCCATAGGTGAAATGTGTTTATTTTGATGTTTTGTGATAGACTATGAGGTTTTAAATTATGTTAAACAACTTGTGCTACTCGATTTTAAGTGAAAACGAGTAAAACAACATAATCAGTAAAAATACCTAATGCTCATAAGTACATGTTAGAGTGAGAATTTGATGTTGCCATAGGGGAAAATGATCAGCATGTCCTAAAACATAAGAATTAGGGAAAAATTTTAATTTCCGAGCTTTGGGGCAAAAGTGTAAATATGCAAAAGTTTAGGGGCAAAATCATAATTTTGTCAAAGTTAGAGTTAAGGACTGTTTTAATAAATGTGAGTATTAAATAAGCTAAATTTGCTAATTATAGATCAAGAAGAATAAAATTTGGAGATAGATCGAGGAATGAAAAAGGTAGAAGATTAAGTTGTCGAGTTGATCGCATTTTTGCACCGAGGTAAGTTTACGATAAATAAATGCAATATTTCAATATTTTATATTAATGTTGTTAATTTCCAGCATATATACATTTATTTCATGAGAATATTCCAAGTTGAATCAAAGATGAGATAATAGAGAAAAAGTATCAGAATGCCCCGTTTGAACCTTAGGGATGTATGGTATTTTGGGTTGAGACAGTTGAGGAACATCCCATGTAAGTCCATATTAGACATATGGCATTGGCAGGTTGAGACAGTTGAGGAACATCCCATGTAAGTCCATATTAGACATCCATATTAGACATATGGCATTGGCAGGTTGAGACAGTTGAGGAACATCCCATGTAAGTCCATATGAGATATATGGCTTTGGTAGGACAGAGAACATCCCATGTAAGTCCATATCAGATATATGGCTTTGGCAGGATAGGGAACATCCCATGTAAGACCATACATAGAGCATGGCATTGGCAGGCTATTATCAGGCAGGAAAACCCAAGTACCCTTAGTATTCCAAACGGTTCATCGGGCTAATATATAGGCTATGTTACAAGAAAGTCCAAGTAAAGGAATGATAAACAGGAAAGTTAAAGAGTAAGTGGAGAAGTAAGATAAAGATTTTTTTGTTAATGGTGTAATATGAGTATATTTATATTTGGTGAATGTTGTCATTTATTTATTTGTAAACTTACTAAGCATTGTAGCTTACTCCTTTTCTTTTCTCTCTTTTATAGTGTAGCCAAGCCAATTCGGGGATCAAAGGACGTCGGTGTTCGTCTCACACTATCAAAGGCTATCTCGGTATTTTGTAGTTTGAAATGTTTTGAGTTATGGCATGTATAGGGACTTGGTCATTTGGTGTGTATGTCTTTATGATATGATTTAAGTATGGTATGTGAATGCTTGATGATGATTAGTTACTGAAATGACTAATTAAGAACATGTTTTGATGTTATGTATGCCTAAATGATAATTTATGCAAAGAAATGATGAAGGAGGAAAAGTTTGTCATGAAACAATTTTGTAACAGCAGTAGTGACGTAAATTTGAAAAATCACTAAAAATTGTAGAAATGGAATTAAATGGTAAATGAGATATAGAATTAAAGATTATTGAGTCTATTTTCCTAGGAAAGAAACAGGGTAAGCAAAGAAAGTCTATATTTTGAGATATTTAAATTTATGTGAGACTGGTTCAGAGAGACTCTGTTATCCCCTATTCTGATTTTAGAAATTCACTAAAAATTATACAAAAGAAAGAAGCGCAAACACCATATGAAAACTGTACTAAGAGATAATTAATTCTTAGTGAGGAGAGGTCAGAACAGTTGGACTGCGAGATAAGGGAACATTTAACTAATAAACTATACTAATTGGCCACGCTAAAAATTCTGGAAAAATTATGATAAGAAGATATATGAGTCTAGTTTTAGGGAAAATTTACAGATTTAAATTTTGAGTTTTGTAACTCAATTTATAATTAATTTGGTGACTGTTACAGGTGGACAGTTTTATTATGAATAGTGCAAATGAATTGTTATGAATTGCGTAAGTAATCGGAAAATTTTTAATGCTCTCGGTTTGGTCCCGAACCGTTTCAATTGTTTGTTTTAGGGCCTCGAGGGCCCTTTTTAAGGATATATTGGATGAATGTCAGAGAATTAATTTTAAAAGTAAATTTTGATGCCCCGAATTAGTAATATAAGTCTAGTAACGTCTCGTGCTTGACTCTAGTGACGGTCTAGGGTAAGGGGTGTTACACTACCCACACGGGCGTGTGACCCCTGTTTTGATGAAAAATTTTCTAAGTTTGTCAAAAGTTTCTGGTTTAGTCTCGAACCACTCCCAAAGTATGTTTTGAGTCTCATAGCTCACTTAAGGGACGATGCGCATGTGTTTGAATGATTTTTAAAGATGAATGAAATTTTATGGCCCAGTTTTACATGCACATTACGTTTAAGTCTGGTAACGCCTCGAACCCTGTCCTAGCGTCGGATACGGGTAAGGGGTGTTACATTTAGTGGTATCAGAGCTACGGTTTTGTCCATTCTCAGACTGCGTAGTATGTGTAAGAGTCTAGCTATATATGCCATACATATATTATGATAGTGTGACAACTCGTGATGATTTTAAAATGTGCTTTCATATAGTAAATAGATCCCGACAGAGCAGTGGCAGATGATGTAGAAAGTAACGCACTAGCTTTCGCTTAAGGGACAGTGCTTGCTGATAATGAGGATAGACATGTGACTGTGAGTCAGGGAGGAGAGGCTCGAGAAGCCTTCTTCCAGATGATGAATGAGTGGTTCTCAGAGTTCTTTCAAACAAACCCGACCGCTTAACTACAAGCTCCACCCCCTTCAAACCCTCAGCCTATCCCTATAGCTCCCTAAGTTGTGGAAATAGTAAGAAGGGAAAAGCCTCCAGTTGACAGAATTTGGAAACAAGGAGCCGAGGAATTTTGTGCTAATAAAAATGATGACCTAGAAAGAGCAGAATTCTGGCTTGAAAATACCATCTAGGTATTCGATAAGTTGTCCTGCACACCAAAGAATTGTATGAAATGTGTTATGTCCCTCTTGAGAGGCTCGGCTTATCAGTGGCGGAACACCTTTGTGTCGGTTGTACCGAGGGAGAGAGTTAATTGGGAATTTTTTTAAGAAGAGTTTCGTAAAAAATACATTAGTCAAAGGTTTATTGACAAGAAGAGAAAATAATTTCTTAAATTAATGCAAGGCCGAATGACTGTAATTGAGTACGAGTGTGAGTTTGTGAGACTTAGCAAATACACTGGAGAGTGTGTATCTACTGAGGCTATTATGTGTAAGAGGTTTGAAGATGAGTTAAATGAGGACATTCGATTATTTGTTGACATCTTTGAACTAAAAGAATTTGTGGTGCTCGTAAAGAGAGCTTGCAAGGCGGAGGTGTTAGACAAAGAGAAAAGAAAAGCTAAAGTTGAGTCTCATGATTCGAGAAAGAGACAATTGAGTAAGCCATTTTAGTCTATATCTAAGAGATCGAAAGAGTTCACCACTTGATCAGATGCTTCAGGTGGCATTTCAAATAGAAATAGAGGTAAATAGCACTTGGTTTCTAAAGCTCAGACCATTTTAATTGTGAGTGTTGTTAATGCTAGACCAAATAGGCTGAAATGTTCACAGTGTGGCAGACGTCACCTCGGTGAGTGCTGAGTGAATGATAGGACTTGTTTCAAGTGTGGTTCACCAAATCATTTTATTTGTGAATGTCTTGAGATGATTGAGAAAGATAGAAATCAAAGTGTGAGATCGAATAATGCTCCCTCTAGAGGTAGACCACAGAGAAATTTGGGAAATGGAGCAAGTAGCAAGAGTGCACCTAGAGAGTCAGCTGTGAGGTCTGAGGGTAAAGCACCTACAAGAACTTATGCCATTCGTGCTCGCGAAGAAGCTGCATCCCCTAATGTGATTACGGGTACTTTTTCTCTCTATGATACTTCTGTTGTTGCCTTTATTGATCTGGGATCTACTTATTCGTATGTTTGTATGAAACTGGTATCTAGTATGAATATGCCTATTGAGTCTATAGAATTTGGGATTAAAGTGTTATACCCTCTAGGTAAGTATGTATTAGTTGACAAAGTATGTAAGAATTGCCCTTTGATGATTAGAGGTCACTGTTTTTTGGCTAATCTTATATTATTGCCGTTTGATGAATTTGATATAATTCTTGGTATGGATTGGTTAACTGCTCATGAAGTAATAGTAGATTGTGGAAAGATTTATTGAACTGAAATGTGAAAATGAGAATATTCTCTAGGTTGAACCAGGTGAATGGGATAACTTGCCTGTAGTGATTTCTTCTATGACTGCTCAGAAATGTATAAGAAAGGGTTATGAAACTTATCTTGCCTTTGTATTGAATACAAAAGAGTCTGAGTTGAAAATTGAATCAGTGCCGGTAGTATGTGAGTATCCAAATGTGTTTTCAGAAGAGTTACCCGGATTGCCTCTTATTAGAGAAGTAGAATTTGGTATTGATTTGATTCCTAGTACAACACCTATTTCGATTGCCCTGTATAGGATGGCTTTGATGAAATTAAAGGAACTGAAAGTTCAATTGTAGGAATTAACGGATAAAGGTTTTGCGGGACTTAGTTTTTCTTCGTGGGGTGCACTAATATTATTTGTGAAAAAGAAAGACGGCTCTATGAGGCTTTGCATAGATTACCGACAACTCAATAAGGTAACCATAAAAGAACAAATATCCTTTGCCAAGGATCGATGATTTGTTTGATCAATTTAAGGGAGCCACGATATTTCCAAAGATAGACTTAAGGTCTGGTTACTACTAGATAAGAGTTAAAGACTTGGATGTGGCAAAAACTGCATTTCGGACGAGGTATGGTCATTATGAATTTCTTGTCATGCCTTTTGGTTTAACGAATGCTCCTACTGTGTTTATGAATTTAATGAACCGTATTTTCTGACCGTACTTGGACAAATTGGTTGTTGTTTTGATAGGTGATATTTTGATTTATTCTCGTGATGAGACTGAACATACTGAACACTCGAAAATGGTTTTACAAACTTTGAGAGACAAACAGTTATATGCCAAGTTTAGTAAGAGTGAATTTTGGCTTAGAGAAGTTGGATTTTTTAGGCATATTGTTTCGAGTGACGGCATTAGAGTGGACCCGAGTAAAATTTTAGCTATTGTTGAATGGAAACCTCTGAAGAATGTGTCAGAAGTTAAAAGCTTTCTAGGCTTAGTTGGTTATTACAGACGACTTGTTAAAGGGTTTTCCATGATTGCTACTCCAATGACGAGGCTAATACAAAAAGATGTAAAGTTTGAGTGGACAGAAAAGTGTCAATAGAGCTTTGAAAAACTAAAGGCATTGTTGACTGAAGCTCCAGTTTTAGTACAACCTTAACTGGGAAAAGAATTTGTGGTTTATAGTGATGCATCCTTGAATGGATTGGGTTGTGTACTTATGCAAGAAGGCAAGGTAATAGCTTATGCCTTAAGACAGCTGAAACCACATGAGAAGAACTATCTAACACATGATTTAGAGTTGGTCGCCATTGTGTTTGCATTGAGGATTTGGAGACACCATTTGTATGGTGAGAAATGTTGGGTATTCACTCACCATAAAAGTCTAAAGTACTTGATGACTCAAAAGGATTTGAACCTACGGCAACAGAGGTGGTAAGAGTTGATAAAAGATTATGAGTTGGTGATTAACTATCATCCAGGAAAGGCGAATGTGTTTGCCGATGCATTGAGTAGAAAATCTTTGTTTGCATTGACAGCTATGAATACTTAGTTAACTGTATCTGATGATGGTTCTATTTTGGCAGAGTTGAGAGCTAGACTGATATTTCTCCAAGAGATTTGTGAAGCTCAGAAAAGTGACAGTGTTTTACAAGCCAAGCAAGTTCAGTGTGAGTCGCGCATTGAATCAGATTTTTGGATTGATTCTGATGGTTGCTTGATGTTCTAAGATAGGATTTGTGTTCCTAAGAATGCTGAGTTGATTCAAAAGATTTTGAATGAGGTACATAGTGGTTTCTTGTCTATTCATCCTGGTAGTACGAAAATGTATAATGACTAGAAGAAATTATATTGGTGGCCGAGTATAAAGAGAGATATTTTCGAGTTTGTATCGAGATGTTTGATTTGTCAACAAGTGAAAACTGAACACCAAGCACCTTCTGGTTTACTTTAGCCTATTATGGTTCCCGAGTGGAAATGAGACCGTATTACTATGGATTTTGTGACAGGATTGCCTTTGACGCCGAGTAAGAAAGATGTTTACGGGTTGTGGTTGATATGCTTACGGAATCGACTCATTTTATACCGGTACGTACTGACTACTCACTTGATAAGCTAGCCGAATTGTATATTTCAAAAATTTTGAGACTTCACAGAATACCTTTGTCAATCATTTCGGATAGAGATTCGAGGTTTACTTCGAGGTTTTGAAAAAAGTTGCAAAAGGCTTTGGGTACAAAGCTAAACTTTAGTACCGCTTTCCATCCGTAGACTGATGTTCAGTCGAAGAGAGTAATTCAGATACTTGAAGACATGCTCTGATGTTGTGTACTGGAATTCCAAGGTAGTAGGGAAAAGTATTTGCCGTTGGTAGAATTTGCCTACAGCAACAGTTTTCAGTCAAGTTTGAAAATGGCACCTTATGAGGCATTGTATGTGCGTAAGTGCCGAACACCCTTGTATTGGACCGAACTCAGAAAGAATCAGATTCACAGAGTTGATTTGGTCTAATAAACTGAAGAAAAGGTAAAGGTAATTCATGATGTTTTAAAGCCGCCTCGGATAGACAGAAATCCTATGCCGATCTAAAACGAAAAGAGATTGAGTTTCAAGTCGGTGATAAGGTATTCTTGAAAGTATCTCCATAGAAGAAAGTTCTCAGATTTGGCCAAAAAGGCAAGTTGAGTCCGTGCTTTATTGGACCATATGAGGTTACCGAAAGGGTAGGACCGGTAGCATATCGATTGGCTTTGCCATCTGAGTGGGAAAGGATTCACTACGTGTTTCATGTGTCTATGTTACGAAGATACCGGACAGTTCCTTCACATGTAATTTCACCTGATTCGACCGGATATGACTTATGGCGAAGAACTAGTTAAGATTTTAACTTGGGAGGTCAAAAAATTGAGAAACCAGAGGATTTCCCTTGTCGAAGTGTTATAACAAAGACATGGGGTTGAAAAGGCTACTTGGAAGCCTAAGGAGTCCATGAGAAAATAGTACCCAAACCTTTTCACCGATAAGATTTTTGGGGACAAAAATCCCTAAATGAGGGAGAGTTGTAACATCCCGAATTAGGGCCTAGTCAGAATAGTGGTTTGAAGACCACAAATCCAAAGTAGAAATATTTTTTTATGATTATATTAGGTCCATGACATGTTTGCACGATTGTGTGAAAGTTTCATGAAGAAATTTTTTGAATAAGTACCCAACTTGACTTTTAGGACTACATTGCAAAAATTGCCAAATATGAGATTCTACAAGCTTTGGGGTATTTAATTGAAATGCATGTGTAAATTATAGGTCATTATTTAGTAAATAGACCATTTTATGTCATAATTGACAAAAATGGACATGGAAGGAAAAATTTCAAGGAAGGATTAAAAAGAGCATTTTGGTCATTTAGTTATTAAATTAGTAAAAAGGGAAAAAGAAGTCAAAATTTGCTTATCTTTTTCATGTGTGTGCCAAATTTTACAAGCCTCCATAGCTAGGGTTTCATCACTTTTCAAGCTTCATAGTAAGTACATCCTAGCCCCGTTTTTAATGCTCTTTACATTTTTGAAACCCTCGTAACCCGATTTACCTATTTCTAGCCATATTTTGAGCTAGGGTTCATGTTAAAAATTTTACCATGTGTGACATGTATGTATTTTGATGTTTAATGAAGGAATATGATAGTTTGATGTGTGATAAACATCTTTTACTAAGTGATTTTTCATGAAAACACCTAAAAAGGACCTTTTTGTAAAAGTTGTAAAGTGAGTAGCAAAAGTTTTGTTTGAAGGAAAATGTGGGTTTTTATGAGCATGTATTAGGTTCGGCTAGGCTTGGGTAACAAAGAAAATGAATACATTTCATTTTACGAGCCTAGGGACTAATTTATAAATATGTTAAAGTTTAGGGGCAAAATTGTAATTTTACCAAAGTATGATTTATGGGATAAATTGAACAATGTGATAATTAAACAAGTGAAATTTGCTATTATAGATCAAGAGAAATAGAGTCCAGACCTATAGCGGGGAAAGAACAAGCTTTTGGACTAAATTGAATAACTAGTCACATTTTGGTACTGAGGTAAGTTTGTGGGTAAATAATGCAACATTATGGTATTATGTGTTTAATGCTTTAATTTTTACATGATATGTATAATTCTTTTATGAATTTTGGTTTACAATGACTCGATGATGACGTAAAAATGTTTAAAGTTCTGAAATATTGGTTGAACCTTAGGAATAGATAAGATACAAATGTCATGACATTAGAGTTATGTGTGATCCCATGTAAGACCATGTCTAGGACATGGCATTGGCATCGATATATGATCACATATAAGACCATGTCTGGGACATGACATTGGCATCGTTATGAGATTTCGTGTAAGACCATGTCTGGGACATGGCTTCGATATGAGATCCCGTATAAGACCATATTTGGGATATGGCATCGGCATCGATTTTTGATCCCATATAAGACCATATCTGGGATATGGCATTGGCATCCTACCATGTCTACAAGATTTCCTAAGTATCCTTAGTATACCAAGTGGTTCAATGGGTAATTCAAGAGTGTGTCAGTGAAATGACAAGGTATGAACATGTTGAAAGGACAGGTATGTACACGATACTCATAATTCTTGAGTTATGCATCGATAATGCCTCCATAAGAAGTGAATGAAGGAAATCATGAGTTTTATGGTACATTATGTAAAGAACATGATCGAAGATGTATTCATGATAATTGATGACATTATATCAAGTTATATTTATGTTATGCGTATGATATTGCATGATTAGTGTTGTTAATTATTTACATGCAAACTTACTAAGCTTTATGCTTACTCCCCTTTCCTTTCCATTTTCTTGTAGTATCGCCAAGCTAGCTTGGGGATCGAAGGACGTCGGAGGCCCGATCACACTATCACTATCAATAGGAATATTTGGGTATAGCTAGCCTGTTATTGTGAGTATGGCATGTATAGGGACTTGGTCATTTTGTTATAGGTCATATTGGTTAGCCAAATATGTTGGCTTTGATGACACTTAATTCATTTTGTATAAGGCCAATTGATATTGGCTAATGTTGATTACAAGTATTATGGCATATGGATGTATTTCATGGATGTGGTAAATTGCATGGTTTGAGTTGTTGAGTGTGTGATTGGTTAAGTATACTAGAAATGTAGTGAGAATGATGTGATAATGTCTTAGTTGTGGACATGTTGGTTGCTTAACTGTTCCATGAATTATACCAATGCTTTGGTGCTTGTGTGTTTATATTTCAGTGTGGCAATTGGCTTGGTAAATAGACTATATATTGTCACTCGGGTAGACACACGGGCGTGTGACTAGGCCGTGTGTGACACACGGTCAACCCCTTGGGCGTGTGTCTAGGTAGTGTGTCCCCTGCACCTTAATTTGTAAGAAACAAAATGGTTATTATGGAGCACACGGGCAAAGACACGGGCGTGTATCTCGATCATGTGAAGGCCACGGCCTGGAACACAGGAGTGTACTAGGCTGTGTGAAAACTATTTTAGCTTCGAAATGAAAAATAATTCAAAACGGACTGAGCACACGGGTTTGCTTTTCTACCGTGTAGACGGCACGACCTTGGGCACGGGCGTGTGCCAAGGGCATGTGAAGTCTGCACCTAATTTACAAGAATTTAATTCATCACATAGCCAAGGGCCTAGCACACGGGCGTGTGGCTTGGTCGTGTGGTTTCATTTAGTTGATGACGTCATAAACTTAGAGTTACACGGGGTATGGACACGGGAGTGTGTGACCACACGACCTACCCACACGGGCGTGTTCTATATCCACACGGGCGTGTGACCACTATTCTGATGAAAAATTTTCTAATTTTTTTCCAAAGTTTTCAGTTTAGTCCCAAACCACTCCCAAAGTATGTTTTGAGTCTCGTAAGCTCACTTAAGGGACGACGAGCGTGTGTTTGAATATTTTTAAAGATGAATGAAATTTTATGGCCGGGTTTTGCATGGATGTTACGTTTAAGTCTGATAACGCCTCGAACCCTATCCCAGCATCGGATACGGGTAAGGGGTATTACAATATAGCCATCCAAATCCAATCCACAACCAAGCATTTCCAAAACAATTATGCATCACATAACAGCATGACCATTTGCATAAATTTTTACACAACTAAAACAACCAAAATAAGCCAACTTACATGGCTATATACCAAATAAAAAACTTATCAATTACAAGCCAATTCAAATGGCTAAAATCCATAACTAACATATATCAAAATGACCACATAGCCTATACATGCTATTTTACCATAAACACAAGTTCAAAAGTACCAAAGTAGAAGATCAATAGTGTGATGGAGTCTCTGACGATCCTCGAATCTGAGCTAGCCTTGAAATCAATATAAAATATGGAAAATAAAACAAAGTAAGTTTTATCGCTTAGTAAGCTCGTATGCATAAAATAGCACATACCAAATATACATAACTTCTACATATAACAAGTTATAACATAGCTCATACCAATTCACGAACCTTTATTTGTTGTTCACAAGATTTAAACATGAAGATCTCAAATTTCTTTCATTCATTGCTCACACAGTTCGTGTACATACTTGTACCATCTCATAAGAATCTCGTATTTATTCTTCTCTTTGATATACCCATTAAACCATTCGAAATACTAAAGGATACTTGGGAATACATCGCACCTAAGTACCACATACATAGCCGAAGCTATCTCAATCTCATATCACATATATGCTCACTGTTGAGCTATCACATGGTCTGCTCACACAAGCTGTCAGTCAAGGCGTAGCTACATTGTGCTGCTCACACAAGCTGTTAGGTACCGCAACACATGTCGGAAACCTAGCCATTGGTAGGACGTACGAGACCAACACCCTAATCACATCATCACGGTAATCCCTAATGTCATGACATTTGTATCCTAATTATTCCTAGGGTTTAAATGGGATTTTCACACAGTCAAATCATCATCGAACATATCCGCAAAGTCATATATAGATTATACAATATTAAAGCATATAAAATACAATTATATCAAAGCTCATTAATATATTAACTTACCTCGAATGCAAAAACAATGAAATGAGTCGATTAATCTGAAACTTTGTTCTTTCCCCGATCTAAGTCCGAATTTCTCTTTTCTTGATCTATATGTAACCAAAATTAACTTATTCAATTATCACTCTTTTCAATATAGTCCAAAATACATATTAAACCAATTTTACACATTTTCCCCTAATATTTCACATTTTTACAATTTAGTCCTTATTTCATAAAATCACAAATTCATGAGATTCTTACTCAACCCATGCTTGCAGAATTATAATTAGGTCCTTAACAATTAATCCTATTTTTGCATTTTCATTAAAAATCAATTAACAAAACTTGTTAATGTATGATCAAACATTCATAATCTATCATTAATCATCAAAGAACATATGTATTAACCAATGGCAACATTCATATACTCTAACAGTTTTGAAATCAAAGGTACGAACTAGCTAGATTGAGCTGCAACAAACTCAAAAATATAGAAATCACTAAAAAATGAGTCAAAACACTTAGCAATCAAGCATCCAATTGACTGAACCCTAGCAAGCTTTGAAGAACATTTCTCTATTCTATTTTTGGTGGAAGAATTGAAGAAAAAAGATGATAGCTTTGTTGTTTTATTATTTTACTTATTTATTTTACTATAGTACCTTATTAACCTTAATGATAAACCATTATAATCATTTAAACTATGTATATAAATGTCCACTAACCTTAACAAGGGTATAATTATAGCATAAGGACCTCCACTATTTAATTTCATAGCCATTTAATACTTCAAGCTATTAGAACATCATTTTTACGCTTTACGTAATTTAGTCCTTTTTATCGAATTGAGCATTTAAACGATAAGATTTCTTCACAGAAATTTCACACAATCATGCTATCATGCTATAAACATTTAAATAATAATTAAATAGATTTTCTAACCTTGGATTTGTGGTTCCAAAATTACTGTTTTGATTTGACTAAAAAATGGACTATTATAGGTCTGGCATCTCTAACACTACCCACACTCGCTACAAATATAGCCTGAGGTTTTGGACTGGAGCGTCGGGTACCTCTGTCTCTACTACAATAACCCACAGAAGCTGTAGAATGATTGTGATGTTGTTTTAATTTCTTTGATACTGCTGATAGGACATCCTAATCGATCTTTTTCTCGAGTCTCTAGCTTCAAAATCAACACGTCTTTTCTCTTTACTTAGCTCTTTGGCTTTATGTGCTCAATCAACCAATACAAAAAATTCTTTTAGCTTATGAATTCCAACTAAAAGCTTTATGTCTTTATTTAACCCTTCTTCAAATTTTTTACACATGGCAGTTTCAGTCAGAATACACTCTAGGGCATATTTGCTCAGTCTAATAAATTCCCACTCATACTCTGACACAATCGTGCAGTCCTATTTAAGCTCTAGAAATTCTTTATGTTTCTAATCTAGAAACCTCTGACTAATATATTTCTTTCAAAACTCAGTATGGAAAAATTCCTAGGGGATCCGCTCTATTTGCACACCAGAAATCAACATGTTTTACCACTGGTAAGCCGAATCTTTCAATAATGATACTACATATTTAACGCACTTGGCCAGTGAACCCTAATTGTATTCTCTAACTAGAATTCAGCTCTCTCAGGATCATCTTCAGCAGTAGCTCAGAATTCTTTAGCCCTATACTTACGAATCTTATCAACAAGTGGCTTACTAACTCAGGTTGGTTCTATACTTTGAGGAATAACGGGAACCGGTTGGGGAACAAGAGGGGGTGGAGGTTGTTGAGCAGTCAGGTTTGTCCGTACAAACTCGATGAACCATTCACTCATCATTTGGAAGAAGGCTTCCTTAGCCTCTCCTCCCCGACCCTCAGATACAGGCCTCGCACCACTCGAAGCTACTTTGTGAACAAAGGCTTGAGCGTTGCTCTCTACTTCATCGAAATCAACTCGATTGTATGTCATTGCTATAAGAAAACATATTTTAAAACGGTTAGGAGATATCACACTATCACAAGTTATACAATGGCATGTATAGCTAGACTCGTACACACTATGTTCAGTACAAGAATCGACTAAACCTGTAATAGCTCTTTTTTAGTGGTGTCGAAAATAGTGGTTTCAAGGCCACCAAATTCGACGAGTAAGTTTTTAAATATTATATTTAATATTTACGAGTTAATTGTGACTTTGAAAAGGTTTTTGATATAGTGATTTTTGTTTTATAAGAAATTTATTAAGTTCAAGTGGTTTTAGAAAATGAGGTATCAGGACCTTGTTTCTATAAACTGAGCTGTAAATATTTTTATAAATATTTACAAAGTTTCATTAAAGTGGTATTAAATTTTCGTTGAAAAATTTTAACATTTCGATAGTTAATTAATTAAAAAGGACTAATTTGTAAAAGATGTAAAACCTACTTGCTATTGAATTTTAATGATTTAATGGATTACTTAGTGGAAGTAGGTGGACTTATATGACAATTATACCATGATGAATTATTTTAGTCAGTCAATGCTTGTTTTTAGGATAAGTATGTGTTATTTTTATTAATTAAAATAATAATGTATTAAAAACTTTAAAATAAATAAAACAAAAAGTAAGAAAAACATTTTATACTTATCATCTTCTCCAAACCACCAAAACACCATGGCAAGCAGAACCAAGGTTTGGCCATGCTTCAATTCATGCATGGTAAGCCATCTTTCACCCGTTTCTTTTAATTTTTTATGTTTTTGAGATTGTTGTAATTAGGTCCAGCTAACATGTACCTTCAATTTTGAAACTGTTAAAGCTTTTGGATGTTTCCATTGATGAATCTTGTGATATTTGATGTTAAATGATGAATTTAAAATATTAGTTGGCATTTAAAAGTATTTTGTTAAGTGAATTTTGATGAATTTATCGATTAGGGACTAAATTTTTAAATTAGTAAAAGTACAAGGATTTGATTAAAATTTTTATAAATATGGGCTGTATTGGGAGCTATGAACCTTCAGCTAAGCTCAGTTTTGGGTAAAAATGGTTAATTTTTATGTTTTGGGCTCAGGGGCTAAATTGAATAAAAATAAAAATTTGGGGGCAATTTTCTAAAAATGTCAAAAATGACTAAATTGCAAGAAATGAATTGTTTTATTGTCTAAATTAATAAATTGAATGAAGTTATTAATTTACATTAAGATCGGGTGGAAAATCGAGAAAATGAAAAATTACCAAAATGCCCCTAAATCTCGGTATTTTTGCGATTTAGATAGGTAAGTTCGTATGAACTATATTCTGTATAATTTTGATTAAATTTAATGTTAATATGTGATTATATTATGATTAAATCAATATATATATGTTAGAATGCAATTTATTGTGTTATGAAATTACGTAAATCCAAAGACGTACGACTATTATCGAGTCCCGTTTGAACCTTACGAATTCATAGGATACAAATGACATGTAGTTAGGGTTACCGATTCTCAGCTTGCGAGAGAGCTTACTGATGACATGTCATAGGATACAAATGACATGTCGTTTAAACCTTTGGCTAATGTTGGCTTATATGTGTTTTGTTAAGATTAGCCACTTATTTGGCTTGTGTTTTGGTATTTTGGTATGTGCATAATTTGCCTTATAATGTTGATGTGTGGAATGATTTGTGGTTAAATGATGAAAGGTAAAATAGTAGTTTAATATGCATATAAGGTATGTTTTATAACTTGGTGTGATTTGGTACTATGTTATAGTAAGTGTATATGTATTTGATGCTATTGAATAAGTGGTACAATTGGTACCAAATGGTAAGTTTTGGTGAATGATTTGCATGTTGTGTATTAATGCAATCATATATAAAAGTTGGTTGATTACTTGGCTACATAGATTACATGGTTAAACATGTTTATGATTGTCATTTGAGGTGCATAAGAGCATATTGGTTGTATGTGGATATACTACATGTTTAAGGCTTGATTTTTCTTGTTTTGGATGCCATAATATGGCTTGTTTATATGCACAATGTTAAGTGTAGGTGGATGCCATATAAGGTGAGAAATATGGCCTGTAAAATAGCTTATTTTCATCCACACGGGCAAAGACACGGGCGTGTGTCTCAGTCGTGTGTGACATACGGCCAGGTGACACAGCCGTGTGTCCCCTATAGCTTGTAAAGGTTTGCAAGTCAGTATGTTCACACCGCCAAGCACATGGGCGTGTGGCTTGGCCGTGTGACCCAAGTTAGTATACTCATATAGGCACGGGCATGGACTGAGACACGACTGTGTGTCCCTATTTTGAATGCCCACACGGCCTAAGACACGAGCGTGTATCTTGGTCGTGTGAGTCACACCTGGCCACACGGCCGTGTGACCCCTATAGTTTTCAAAATTTTAGGTGTCTCTGAAAAATTCTCTAAGTTTCTAGTTTAGTCCTGATTTGTTTCTAATGTGTATTTTGGGCCTCGAGGGCTCATATAAGGGATAAAATGTACAATTTTGATTGGTTTTTGACATGAATGCTATATGATATAAAATGTTTGCATTTTCTGTCTATTTAATTTGGAAACTTTGGTAATGCTCTGTAACCCTGTTTTGGGGACGGATTCGGGTTAGGGGTGTTACAAAACCTGGCTGATATTAATAAATGTAACACCCCTAACTAGTATCCGTTGCCAAAACAGGATTACGAAGTGTTATCAAAGTTTACAGTACAAACAAATAGAATTTCAAACATTTCATAACATATCAATACTCATATAAAAAACCAATCAAAATCGTTCATATTCTCCCATATACGAGCCTTCGAGGCCCAAAATAAGCATTAGAAACAAGTCGGGACTTATAGAAATTTTTAAAAAATAATGAAAAATTTCAAAGCTGCAAGGGTCACATGGCCTTGTGGCCACCGTGTGACTCACATGGACAAGAGACATGCCTCTGTCTTAGCCTGTGTTGGCAATCAAATTAGGGACACACGGTCCGGTCCCAGCCAGTGTCCATGCTCGTGTAACTCACTGACTTGGTCACACGGCCAAGCGACATGCTCATGTGCTAGGCTGTGTACCCTTGGAAGTAACCTCACACTTCCGTTTCCTAGGCTGAGTGCTAGGCCCTGTAACAGCTTGACTTACAACCCTTTAAAAGCTACAGGGGACACATGGCCATGTCATCTGGTCGTGTGCCACACACGACTGAGACACACTCCCGTGTGGATGAAAATAAGCCATTTTACAAGCCATATTTCTCATCCAATTTGGCATAAACCTACACTCAACATTATGCCATAATAAGGTACTAAACCATGCATTTCCCAAACTTATACAAAAGGTATGATCACATACAACTAATATGCCCTTAGGCACCTCAAATGACAATTTATAAACATGACTAATCATATGTTCAATATAACCAATTGATCGACTAACATATATACATATTTACACCAAAACTTACCGTGTAGATCATTTAACAAAACATACCATTTGGTACCAAAATTCCATTCTAAAACTAGCATAAAATGACCATATAAATCATTTCCACCAAAACACCAATTTACCATAATTGCATCCTATCACAAAGCACATATTCAATATGCATATGCATTCCACAGTATTCATCTTCCATAATTCAACCATACCAAGTTATTCATCAACCATTAGAGATCTTCCATAATTCAACCATACCAAGTTATTCATCAACCATTAGAGAGTAAATATTTACATACCATATACTAGACTTATACTATCATCAAAGTGCCAAAACATTATTCGAACAAATGGCCAAATTATCAACAAAACATTTAGGCCAACATTAGCAAAAATAACCTATACATGCCATTATAACCAAACTTAAACCAACCGAAAGTACCAAATGAGCCAATGGATAGTATGATATAGCTCCCACAAGCTTCCAACCTATACGAGCTTTTGATTCACTAAAAACACAAATAATACACAATGTAAGCATTTAAGCTTAGTAAGTTCGAATAACATAGAATTTAACTTACCATTTAAGCACATATTAGGTAAGTAAACAATACATATCCCAACATAACTTGGACAAGTGCCTAAGCACATATTCACCAACATGTTAGCCATGTAAAATCACATATAAACCAAATCATGGATGAGCTCAACAAATAATCAAATTTCCATATACATGTATCATCTATTTCATTTAACTATATATCATGCAATAACCTTTCCATGTATTTCATGTATATACCTGTAATAGTTGGTATCGAGCTCATATCATCTCATAAAAGAACATTGCCCGTTGAACCATTTAGAATATCGTTGGATACTCAGGATAGCTCACACATAGTGTGCTAAACTATAATCCATCAATTCCTATGCATGTATGCTCATACAAGCTATGAATCGGTATGCCCTCACAAGCTGTAAATCAGTAAGCTCATACGAGCTAAGAATCGATAAGCTCTCATGAGTTGCAAATCGATAAGCTTATATGAGCTGTGGTGTGTTTGCAACACATGTAGGACCTCAACCAAATAGGTAACCCTAATGAATGTCATTTGTATCCTACGAATTCCTAAAGTTCAAACAAGACTCGGTAATCGACATATGTCATTAGATATGCGATTGGTATATATACATGGAAATTATACAAATCACACACATATAATTCAATTAAAACATATAAATACTCAATTTAATTACATGAACTTACCTCGATGAGTATATATAGATACGGAGGCGATTAATTTGAGATTTTCTCTTTGCCTCGATCTAACTCCATACAAGGCCTACTGGATCAATTTAGCATTCAAAGTTGCCAAACCCCAAGCTTTCAAAAATGGCTTTTCTTTCTTTGATATTCAGTTGAAAAAGAATGGAAGAAGATGACAATTTGTTTGGTTTTATTTATTATGACTATAATTACTTAATTACATAATTAACCTTTAAAATTAAACCAAATTTCAAAATTGCCATGCCAATATCTTCCACTAGCTCATTTATGAACTATTTACCATATAAAGAGCTTCACTTTAAAGTTCTATAGCTATTTAATACCTTTAGCTATTAGAACTTAACTTTTGCACTTTATGTGATTTAGTCTTTTTTATCAAATTGAGCTTGTAAACGGTAAAATTTCTTAATGTAATTTTTGTACAGTATTTCTATCATCCTTTAGACCATAAAATAATAGTAAAATAAAATTTTTGACTTCGGATTTGTGGTCCTAAAACCATTGTTTCGATTTCACTGAAAACAGGTTGTTACTCACGCATAATTAAGACTAGATGGAGTCGTAGGATGAGCCCTAATGAACAAGACTTACAATGATGCATATGAATTAATAGAGAATATGGCAATGAATTCCTACTAGTGGCTAACTGAATGCTACACCTATAACCAGAAGCCATCTACGATTAAAGTTGTCCAAGAGGATTGTAGATACCAAGAAATTGTGGACATGCTCAATTTTATAGAGTCTTCAACTAGTGTGTCACCTATGTATGGAGGAGGTAAACCTCTCTTCCATTATATCAATAATCCCACTGAGGACGTGAGCTATGTTGGGAATAGGTGGAAATCCTTATTCAAACACTTATAATCTCAGATGGAGAGATCACTCGAACCGAGATGGGGTAGAAATCAAGGAGGAAGTAATAACTCTAACCAGGTTAAGAATGCTAATTATTAACCTCCTTACTTGTAGAAGCCTTAGGACCGAGCCAAACCGAATGACCATACCGTATGCGGTCAATGCTTGGATCGAATTGAGGGGAAAATCAGTTAATGAGGAACAGACGTGAAATAGGTGCAATCTGAGTGCACCAACACTACGCGGCCTCCAATTAGATATATTTATATCTGATTCATCCCTTCATTCATTCTTAACCATCTCGTTAGAACTTAACTAGCACAGTAACTAAACAAACTTGGCGTACTATAGCTTTAATGATGCCTATATTACCCAAAAACCCTCAATACTCATACCAATCTCTTCTTCTTTACATCTCCATACATTTAGAGAACATCCTTACTTGATACTCTAACATCAACTATATGCCCAATGTATACGCTAAAAGCATCAATTGGGAAGATAGGACTGTGCCACTCCGATTGCTTTTGGTTTATATGCCAAACTCAGAACCCGCAAAAATTGTGTGTTACAACTCTCCCCCACCTTAGAAATTTCGTCCCCAAAATTAATATAATCTTGGCGAATTCATTTACTCAAATAATTACTAGCTTCTCATTTGACGCATCACCAGGAGCCTATTCTTGCTCAGAATACCAATAGGTTAGCCCACTTACTAAAACTTATCGGTTACACAAGAATTTCAAATTTTTACAACTTACACTATTATAAATGTCACCATCACATTGGAGAACTTAAATAGTCATCTATTAGTTGACTTCTCCCATAAGATTACCTCTATTTATATCCATCGTTTCAATAACCCCTTTTTTTTCACTTTGCTGCAACATCTAAATCCATAATTTCTTATCATCTCAATTTGTTCTTTAGTTTCTTCGTCTTCATCTACTCAAAGCTAATAATCATTCTTTCTTTATTTTCTTTTTCTTACACTTATCACGAAAATGGTTTGAATGACAACTTGAGGAAGGGGCCGAAGCCATTCTAGACAAAATGTTACCCTGACCAATCCCATTCCTTTGGACCTTTAGGTCCCGAGAATACCCCACTGAGTGTATGGTCATAGTCGATCATTTGTAGCACCACCGAGGATGAGATGGATTGGTATTTAGGAGTCCGAGGTATACTAAATCCAAACTTAGGTTACTCTAACTTCCTAAACACGCGTCAATTGTTATGGCTGAATTTGAAAAACTACATTGGTTCCTGGAATGGTCTAGAATTTTCTGCGTAGTTTTCAAACATACTTTTTAAACCATTTGCGTAAATCATTTCAAGACTAGTGATATCAAGAATTTTAGAAATCGATTATTTCGATATTTTAAAATTTGTAAGAGTTTGGTTGCTATTCAAAAACTTTCATAATTTTAATCATATTTCAAAATCATTCATTTATTAATTCAAAAACTAAAGAACTTGGCTGTTCATCATTATTTAGGAAAAACATGTTAACTTCATAAATCAAATGTATTTAAAAATCTCATTTGTAAACATTAGTAATTTTGAAAACTAAATCTAATTTATTAAAAACTCGTTTCTCAGAATTGCAACGGGAAATGTAATATTGACAGATTTTTATAAAGATTACAATGAATTTTTTTTTCTAAAATCGTATTTTGTTAAAAATCAATATTTCATGTAAATTCAATAAAAAATCAATAGAAAATTTAAAACCTCAAATACTAAGTCGTATTTTTAGTCTAAAACTTATTTTCATTGTCCCAGCAAAAAAGATTGATTTTGTCAAGTTTTAATAAAAACCAATATCTCATGCATAATCTTATCAAATACTATTTTAAGCAGTTTTTAAAACTTAACGCCATGCAAATTAGAATAAATATACTAAAAGTAATGTCCAATGCCACAATCTAAGTCAAACTTAAAACAGTCTAAAAGTGACAAAATAAAAAAATAGACTTGAAGTACTTTGATTTAAAAACAACTCTGAGAAGCTCCTCTAAATGTCATCATCGAATCCTAAACTTGCGAAAAATTTGAAAGGACAAAAAAATGAAGGGGGTGAGCTATAAAGCCCAACATGAGACTTAAATCAAGTATTAAAAAGGAATTTACTGTACAAATCAAAATATTATAGAGAATTTATATAGTTTAATTCCACAGAGTCTTAACTTAGGTAATAGTTAGTAATTAAACATACATTTCATAAAAATAATAGAATTTTATATCAAAACAATTTCACAAGTAGCAGTGTGCATAAGGATGTCAATGCAAAGCTGCTCAAAAATTGGTGCCAGTTTTTCAGAAAATGTTCCTACTCAACTTCGCTACAAACCATAAAAGAGTTCTCCTAGAACTCATTCATCCATTAACACACTAATATTGTGGACAGGCCACTAGATAAGGCAGACAAGTTACCAGATACATATAATTGTGGACAAGCCACTACAAATTACAGATAACCAAAAATCATGGTTAAACCACCAGAATATGCAGATCATTAAACTGCTAGAATCTTCCTCCGTTTAATATCATCCAAACCTCATGCATGTGATATGTCTTACAGAAAATAGAATTTTCAATGGGCAAGCTTAACATGTGAATCATATTTATTTTACAAAACCGTTCTGTAGGCATGCTTAACATGCAAATCATATTTCAATTACAGTAATAGTGGCATGATTTATATTTCATGCAAATTAGATAATGTCATTATATAACATATCATGAGTATTGGAATGTAAACATAATTTCACATTTAACATTAAATCACACAAACACAATCATACTATCATAGAATAACCAGTTCAGAATCATTTACTTGAAAATCACCCATTTAACAAATTTAGCATCCCTTTTCGAATACAGTATATTCACATTAATTCACATTACTTAATAGAGAATGAATTATTAATAGGTGTATACTTTATTTAAAAATGAATCATATGTATATTTGATATTAAGTTAAACCCACACCTAATCTAAGTAAATCCAATGCAAAAACTCCTAACGCCTACTTCTAGATTGAATTAGATCTATATCAGATCTAAACACAAAATGAATAATCCACGATTAAAACACCATTAATAAATATTTGATAAATGGTTAGGCTTTGGTTTCTATGGCAATACTTACTTTTGTGATATTTTAATCAGAGATATGAATAACTTTCGAAATTACTATCATTCCAAAACAATCGTATTTGGTCCATTGTCATCAAAATAATATAAAGAGATTAGTTTTGAAAAAAGTGCGATGACACAATAGGTACGACCGACCATGAGAAATGGATGAGAGAAGAGTTGTTGATATATATTCAATGTTAATCCTTACTTATGCTTATGCCAGCCAAAACTATGTTGATTCAATCTTGTCTAGAGAGGAGGATTGCTTGTTACATAATAAATCAAAGAAATAGATGATATAATGATAAAAATATAACAACATGGTTTTATCAATAAGAAGAAAGAAAAAGAAGGAGAGTGGTGGCCACGGTGGTGGTTCGACGGTGGTGCGGTGGTGGTCTTGTGGTGGTGTCATTAACTAATGGTGGTGGAAAGTAGTGGTCTCAAAAAGAATAAATAAAAATGAATTAAAATATGGAGGAGAACAACCAAATAAAAGGAAGGCACAATGTGGCTCAAAGGAGGAGAAATGAAAGGAAAGAGAGTTTTTGCCAAAATGAACAACAAAAATGTGAGCATAGCCTTTAAGGGTTGGAAAACTACCTAATGAACACTTTACATTTTTGGAAGGAAAGGAGACAAAGTGAGTAGAAAGGGGGAAGGAAAAGATGAAATAAAATAATGAATGTGGATAGTTTCATGTACATGAATATGGATAGTTTCATGTACTAGGGGTGGCATACATTAGTTCAAAGGCAAGTGAGGAAAATAGGGAGAAAAAAAGGAAAGAAGGTAACACATGGAGTGAAAAGGGGGATTAGAATCTCCTTTGTATGGTAACTTGTAGGAACGACAAGGATGGGTTTGACCAAGCTGTTACTACCAAATATTAAAAAAAACAAAGATAAGGAGATTCAAACTTTGGCCACTTGAGAAACTTCTACACAACTCCTTACTACTTAACCACTAGGCCAATTCACTTACTTGTTATCACTACTGTAACACCCCAAACCAGGCTTAGAAGTTAGGCTCGAACCTGGCATGTCACATTGAAGTGTTTTTCAAAAACCTTGCTTTCATTGAAAACCCTTATTTAAAACTTGTTGCCATTTAAAGCTTGTGTAAAATCTCGAATTTCGTATGCATATTTTTAAAATGTGGTTTATTAAAAGATGTTCTCTTGTAAAACATTATTACCTTTAAAACCTTAATTGTTACGGAAGCCTAATTTAGAATAGTTGCAGAAAAGTGATATTTTGAAAAATAGTTATTATTTTGGAAAAATCGTGTCTGACTTCTAGCAATTATAAAATAATAAATAAAATCCCAAATGTAAAAACCAAAAAGTTTAAAAGGCCTTATTACAAACCAAACCGGAATAAAATACTTAAAAGTAAATCAAGACAAAGTATAAGCAATGTGTGGCCTTCTCCGAGACCCTCGTAGCATCGATCCTCCTAAAGCTAGGGATTACCTGCACAGTTATTAAACGGGGTGAGTTTTTTGAAAACTCAGTGTGTAATCCCCTACTATATAAAACAAATAGTCAGTCATACAAAAGAATTAAAAGTCTGGGCCCTAGCCCTACTACAGATCCAATATCAATCAGGCCTTAGCCCACTATAATAGACAGTACCAGATGGGCCTTAGCCCATTACAGAATTAGAATCAGGTGGGCCTAAGCCCAAAACAAAATCAGTAACAGTATAATACAGATATGCAGAACAGACTGGGCCGAAGCCTTATACAGAACAGATCAGTCTGGGCCTTAGCCCTATACAGAACAATGTGGGCCAAGCCCATAGCAGAATCAGAACAATATGCTAATGTTATCCCAACCCAGTCCAGCCATCACACCACCCGTACCAACCTAACACACCATGTGGGGAATAACTCGACCCACCTAGCCCTACACACCAATGACGCAGCCATGCTGCTAATAACAGATAACGTGGCGAAGCCACCAGAATCAGAATACGTGGCAAAGCCACTAGCATAGAACTTCCTCCAAATCGATGTCTCAACACAATATGTCGTGTATGCTATGCTCAATCATCACACATTTATACAGAATGGCCATGTTTAATATCAGTCATTCAAACACATATTAAAACATATCAATCACACAACCACGATCATGTCAGTCAAATCACTGTCATACGAACACAGTCAAATCCATCAAATACACAGTCCAAGTCACTCACTTGCCCACAAAGGCAAAACAATCATTTAAAACCCAAGAGGCAAAATGGTAATTTTACCCCACAGGGGTATCTCAGTAATTCTACCCTACAGGGGTGTTTCGATAATTCTACCCTATAGGGGCATTTCGATAATTCTACTCTACAAGGGTATTTCGGTAATTTTACCCTATAAGGGTATTTCGGTAATTCTATCCCATAGGGGTATTTCGGCAATTTTGCAACCCAAGGGTATTTTCGTAATTTGTAAACTGGGGTATTTCTGTAATTTTGTGAACTGAGGGTAAAACGATAATTTTACAATTTAGGGGTAAAACGATAATTTTATAAATTAAGGGTAAAATAGTACTTTTACAAATCGAGGGTATTTTTATAATTTTGCAAACCGAGGCTATTTCTGTAATTTTACAAATCGAGAGTAAATCGATAATTTGCAAATCGGGGGTATTACAGTAATTCTACCCTATAAGGATATTTCGGTAATTTTATCAATCCCTCAGAAAGTCTACATTAGCCTCGGGTGACTCAAGTATTCTAAACAATGATAACATTGCGAATGGGCCTAAGACCCGTTCTCGGCCTAGGTGGGCCCACACGCTCGTGTGGCCCTTTAGCCCAAAACTAGCCACAGATATGAGATTCACCTAGTCTAGTCCAATATTTACTAAACAATCATACAATTTGCCCGATTGAGCCTATGGGCCCATTGGGCCCACATGGCCCATTTCGGCATTCCGGTATTTGCCGTTCTACAGCTAAAGTAGGGTGAAATACACACCTAATAGATATCTGAAGTTAATCCACACTCTGAACGCTGCTATGCCCAGATGCCAACAATAATCGCACCCTTGACTCCTCAGGGGTGTGTGTCGATCAACTATGGTCACCACTATCGTGACCCAACGGCATACAGATCAATGAATGATCCAACGCCTAACCCAAACGAACACGCCACAACGTGAAAGGGATAAGCCAAGAAAGGTATGCTCATGGTTTTCTCACTCTCCTCATGGTTTGCTCTATTTAAAGCCAGCTTCTCCCCTATTCTCATGTTAGCTTCCCGAGGTGGGATTTTCCATCAATCATCCAAAACCAACTTATTAGCAAAATAACCAACCCTTGCGTGCAAAGGGATTCGAACCAAAGTCCTCTCGATAGCTCTGTCAAGCCACCAGCACTCAGACACAAGCTCCTTTGTGTCATAAGTCCAACACATTTAACTTTAAAGCCCACCTACTCGCTTCCAGATTTATTTAAAAAAAAAACCAAAATAAATTGTAAGAGCCAAGACTTGAACCTTAGACCCCTTGCTTCCCTTATGGCGTCACTTCCTTGCCACTATACCATATCTCCTTTTGTGTCATGCTTTCACAAAAAATATTCTTAAAGTCTACCCACTAACGCTAAGGCCCCCATAAAAGAAAAACATAATTTTTTTCTAAGGTCTAGGTTTGAATCCAGGACTTCTCCAACACTCCTAAACACTCCCAAACCTCTTAGCCAACATACCAACATGCCATTCAGCGTACATGGGCCTGAATACATGGGCCTAAGGCCCATTACGTAACCTAAGTGGGGCCCACATGCTCGCATGACCCGCAAATCCAGATTTGCCCACAACCACATGTATGACACAATCGGCCCACTAATTCCCACAAGTCCAATTACAGCCACCCATGTAGGGTCCATAAGCCTATTGGGCCCACACGGCCCACTCTTCTAGGCCCAATTTCAGAGCGTTACAATTCTACCCCCTTAAAGAAATTTCGTCCTCAAAATTTCCAACTAACAGGGTAGTCGTGTAACAACTACCCCTTTACGCTACCGCTACGCACTCTGATCCCAGTAACTTTAACACATATCTATAACATCCACCTACCATGGCAGATAGGTTAAAATATCAATATCCAGAACGTCACATCCAAACATTTCCAAACACACAGAATAAATACCAAATCTAAATATCGTCTAATAACTAAAGAATCAAAATATTTCAATTGCTTAACAGACAAAAATATTTAGAAACTTACGAATTCAGCACCGGAGACTCAGTGTGCCACACAATAAATCCTTCAGGCTTACTTCAATATTAGTTGTAAACAACTTGAAAATCTAAAAACTAAGCCCATTTCCACAGCTCGAGCTCTGATACCACTAAATGTAACACCTCAACCCGGCCTAGAAGTTAGGCCCGAACCTGGCGTGTCACATTGAAGTGTTTTTCGAAAACCTTGTTTTTATTGAAAATCCTTCTTATTTAAAACTTGTTGCCATTTAAAGCTTGTGTAAAATCTCGAATTTCATATTCATATTTTTAAAACGTGGTTTATTAAAAGACGTTCTCTTGTAAAACGTTATTACCTTTAAAACCTTAATTGTTACGGAAGCCTAATTTAGAACAGTTGCAGAAACGTGATATTTTGAAAAATAGTTGGTTTTTTTGAAAAACAGTGTCCGACTTCTAGCAATTATAAAACAATAAATAAAATCCCAAATGTAAAAACCAGAAAGTTTAAAAGGCCTTATTACAAACCAAACCGGAAGAGCATAAGCAATGTGTGGCCTTCTCCGAGTCCCTGGCAGCATCGATCCTCCTGAAGTTAGGGATTACCTGCATAGTTATTAACTGGGGTTAGTTTTATGAAAACTCAGTGTAATCCCCAACTATATAAAATGAACAGTCAGTCATACAAAAGAATTAAAAGTCTGGGCCCCAACCCTACTACAGTTCTAGTATCAATCGGGCTTAGTCCACTATAATAGACAGTACCAGATAGGCCTTAGCCCATTACAGAATCAGAAACATTATCAAAATTAGAATCAAAATCAGAATTAGAATCAGGTGGGCCTAAGCCCAAAACAGAATCAGTAACAGTATAATATAGATATGCAGAACAGACTGGGCCGAAGCCTTATACAGAACATATCAGTCTAGGCCTTAGCCCTATACAAAACAGTATGGGCCGAGCCCATAGTAGAATCAGAACAATATGCGAATGTAATCCCAACCCAGTCCAGCCATCACACCACCTGTACCAACTCAACACACCATGTGGAGAATAACTCGACCCACCCAGCCCTACACACCAATGACGCAACCATGCTGCTAATAATAATAACGTCGCGAAGCCACCAAAATCAAAATACGTGGCAAAGCCACTAGCACAGAACTTCCTCCAAATTGATGTCCCGACCCAATATGTCGTGTATGCTATGTCAATCATTACACATGTATGCAGAATGGCCATGTTGAATATCTGTCAATTAAACACATATTAAAACATATCAATCACACAACCACGATCACGTCAGTCAAATCACTGTCAAACGAACACAGTCAAATCCATCAAACACACAGTCCAAGTCAGTCACTTGCCCACAAGGGCAAAACAGTCATTTAACACCCTAGGGGCAAAATGGTAATTTTACCCCATAGGGGCATCTCGGGAATTCTACCCTACAGGGGTATTTCGATAATTCTACACTACAGTGGTATTTCGGTGATTCTACCCTATAGGGGTATTTCAGTAATTTACCCCATAGGGGTATTTCGACAATTTTGCAACCCAGAGGTATTTTTGTAATTTGTAAACTGGGGTATTTCTATAATTTTACAATTCAGGGGTAAAATGGTAATCTTTCAATTTAGGGGTAAAACAGTAATTTTACAAATCAGGGGTAAAACAATACTTTTACAAATCGGGGGTATTTTTGTAATTTTACAAAACGAGAGTAATTCAGAAATTTACAAATCGGGGTTATTACAGTAATTCTACCCTATAAGGATATTTCGGTAATTTTATCAATCCCTTAAAAAGTCTACAGTCGCCTCGGGTGGCTCAAGTATTCTAAATAGAGATAAAGTTGTGAATGGGCCTAAGGCTTGTTCTCGGACCAAGTGGGCCTATACGCTTGTGTGGCCCTTTAGCCCAAAACTAGCCACAGATATGAGATTCACCTAGTCTAGTCCAATATTTACTACATAATCATACAATTTGCCTGATTGGGCCTACGGGCCCATTGGGCCCACATGGCCCATTTTGATATTCCGGTATTTGCCGTTCTATAGCTAAAGTAGGGTAAAGTACACACCTGATAAGTATCTGAAGTTAATCCACACTTTGAATGCTGCTATGCCCAGAAGCCAACAATAATCACACCCTTGACTCCTCAGGGGTGTGTGTCGATCAACTACGTTCACCACCACCGTAACCCAATGGCATACAGATCAACGAATGATCCAACGCCTAACCCAAATAAACATGCCACAACATGAAAGGGATAAGCCAAGAAAGGTATGCTTACTCTCCTCATGGTTTGCTCTATTTAAAGCCAGCTTTTCGCCTATTCTAATGTTAGCTTCCCGATGTGGGATTCTCCATCAATCATCCAAAACCAACTTATTAGCAAAATAACTAACCCTTGCGTGCAAAGGGATTCGAACCAAAGTCCTCTCGATAGCTCTGTCAAGCTACCACCACTCGGACACAAGCTCCTTTGTGTCATAAGTCCAATACATTTAACTTTCAAGCCCACCTACTCACTTCTAGATTTATTTAAAAGAAAAGCCAAAATAAATTGTAATAGCCAAGACTTGAGCCTTAGACCCCTTGCTTCCCTTATGGCATCACTTCCTTGCCACTAGACCACATCTTCCTTTTGTGTTATGCTTTCACAAAAAAATATTATTAAAGTTTACCCACTAACGCCAAGGCCCCCATAAAAGAAAAACATAATTTTTTTCTAAGGTCCAGGTTTGAACCTAGGACTTCTCCAACACTCCAAACACTCCCAAATCTCTTAGCCAACATACCAACATGCCATTCAGCATACATGGGCCCAGGGCCCATTATGCAACCCAAGTGGGGCCCACATGCTCGTATGACTCGCTAAGCCAGATTTTCCCACGCCACATGTACGACACAGTTGGCCCACTAATTCCCGCAAGTCCAAAGACAACCACCCATGTGGGATTTACAAGCCCATTGGGCCCACACAGCCCACTCTTCCTGGCCCAATTTCGGGGCGTTACAACTACTACATCTTTTATTTAAAAACATGGTGTGACATTTACTAAGGTTTGAAGCAAAACTTGCACCAATTAGAAAATAATATGGGGGAAAGGATTCGAAATCATGTCTTCAAGGACAGCTCCACTATTACTAAATCACTAGACTTGATACTTATATATTGTTAAATGAGCCAAAGTAAACTTAAAAAATATTTTGGGTGTGAACACTCTCGGCTCATGAACCCAATTTCTACTAACCTAGTTTTTGGGATATGACACACTTTCTATCTGCCCGAGCAATATCGTTTAAGTGATAATGTCATAGTTTTTGTTTTACGATTGATTCTATTAGAGGCCAGATTCTATTTGTCATTGAATCATTTCTTCTTTGTCGTTTTAAATGAGTATCGTATTGCACCAAGGTAGTTATCTAGTCTATCTTGGTGGATCCTGGTGGCTTGCTATATCAACTATTGTATGCAAAATGAACCACCTCAGTGGGGTATTTTTCATATGTTCTAACAATTGAAGGTGATCAGACAAGGCATTTCTCTTGGCAATGCCCATTTCAGTGTACGTTTAGGGTGTGAGCCCATGATACAGAATATCATTTCTAACACTCATCAATGAAAAGACAAATACGTAAGAGTTATTTGTAAACTCAAGTTTGGTTTTGGTTTTCCAATAAGATGGTCTCTTCCCAAGAATAGTACTTGCACTCAGTGTCAGCCAGTGGATTCCGAGCATACTAATATATAGTATAAAAGGTTAAATAAGGATGCATACTTGACTTGGTGGAACTCATTTTAGTTAGAAACATATTCCAATACTGTCTTCAGGAATTTAACCTAAATGATTATTAGTCAAATGATTCGATTAAGTGGTTTGACGGTCTTAAGGTGACATATGCTTTCGAAACGTGGCCGTATAATTCAGATGGTGACTTAGCAAACATCTTGCTAGGGAACAAAAGAGAGTCACCTTCTATTTTTATAGCATTTGTGACCTTTCTCCATAAAATTGGAATCTTATTACTGACCCTGTTACAGCTTTTGCTTCTACTTCCAATCGGGTTAATTTTCCTATTGATGGTGCATGTTCGTCATTTCATTCCAATTCTCAAGATATGGACATTTTGTCTATCCTTAAGGGAGCTCGTACCCAAGGAAAGACCACTTCTATTTCATATAGTAAGATGACAGAAAGGAAAATGAAGAAGTGGATTAAAGCATAAAAGAGTACTTAAGAGTTTAAAAGCGATGAGTGCCCTCCATTGCTACTCATAATTTGCCCGAGTTTCAAGTGCCCATAGAAGAGTATAATAATTCCTTTTTCTAGATGATGAATGATATGTTTACTACATATATGAGAGTCAATTCTAGTGCTCAACAACCTCTACCATCTCATCCTTATTGTCATATATAACATAATATTCACCAGATTTTTATTGATAAAGTTCAAAAATACAAGGCCGGAGAGTTTAACGGTAATGTGGGTGATGATTTAGCCAGAGCCGAGTATTGGTTAGACCATACATAAAGAGTTTCGAATGAAATGTTGTGTCCTTTCGAAGATTGTCTGAGATGTGTCATGTCACTGTTAAAAGATGAGGCTTTCTATTGGTGGTCGACATTGATTGTAGTTGTACCTAAAGAACGGGTTAACTGAGAATTCTTTAAAACTAAATTTTGCAAGAAATACATTAGTAAATGATTCCTTGATAAGAAGATAAATGAAATTTCGAGTTGAAATAGGAAAATAAATCAGTCGTTGAATATGAGAGCGAGTTTGTTCAAATAAGTTAATATGCCCATGAGATTGTATCCACTGAGAAAGAAATGTGTATTCGCTTTGAAGATGGTTTAAATGATGAGATCAATCTGTTAGTTGGTGTGATAGAAATTAGGGAGTTTGTGATTTTGGCTGACAGAGCTAAGAAAATAGAGGAAGTATACAATCATAGAAGTAGAATGAGACAAAAGCTTATGACTTCAATAAATACAATTCAACCAAAACATTTTTTGCACCTCTATAGAAGAAAATGAAAGAATCGAGTAGCCATTTTTTAGTGTCATCAGGGCTTTCTGGTAGAGATCAAATGTAACAGAATATTATGAGTACACTAACACCTTCAGTAGCCAGTGCTGGCAGCGTCTTAAATGGAAAATAGACCTGAATGTAACTATTGTGGTCGAAATCACTCTGGAATGGGTAGATTAAAATACAGGTCCTGTTTGGTTTGTGGATCTCACGATCATTTTATGAAAGATTGTTGATTGCTTTCGGACGTGCTAACGTCCAGAGTGTGATACTACAATAAAATAAAGAGATATGAGGCAGTATTCGCAAGTATACGAGTCGAGTTGTAATATAGATTTTACAATGAAATAGGTGATGAGTACTCCGAGGATTGAACCCGAGGGAGGTAATTACTAAATTAATCTTAACCTAAATAATTAAAGATCTAATTAATACTTTAAGTCAGTTATAGGTTAAAAGTAAAATAAGAAATATGTTTAAAATTTTTAAAATAATAAACTAAAATGAAAAAAAACTTGAATTAAAATTGTAAAAGATAGAGATAGATAAAGTGAATCAAATATAATGATGGGTTATTAGCACACTTCAGCAATCTCAATTAACTATCGTGTCAAGTTCTTCATCAATCAACTAGTCGCTACTCTAGTAGGAACTTCTGATCTTCCACCAACATAACGAGTCAGGAAGAACTACTTATCTTTTGACCTCACAGTCTAAACTGGTTTGGGGTTAAGGCATTCACAAATGATCAATACCAATTTTAGGTTAATTCCCACCTTGATAACTTCCCAAGGTTGTTAGGCCTAAGGTTTGTTCCATATTCTCCCTTTCCTAAAAAATTGATCTGTTGAATTACCCTACAAAACATTTAGAAGATCATGTTTCCACTCACTAATCCCCCATAGAAAGATTAGTTTCTCATGGCTTTCACAAACAACATGGAGTAGATATAACAATTAATTATAATGAACTAATAGTAGAGAGTTTAAGAAAATCCTAATTAATATTGGTAATGAATACGAAGCCACAAGAGTTGATTTCCTTTACAACTCAGATCTCTTACAAGGAAATAAATAAAAAAAGAAACGAAAGTCTGAAAACCTAAGAAAACAAAATTAAACCTAAAGAGAAAGTCTAAACTAATGGAATGGTGCCTTTAATATGTGCCAGAGAGGTTTATTTATAGCCTTCAGGCAGTCCTCATCCTTAGCCCTAGGGTAGTTGACGTTCTCGAGCTTTAAATTTCAATTGTGCATACCAAAATACCCTTGCTTTGTGTTTAATTCTCGTCACAGAGTCAATGTCATGACACATCAAGACCTATGTCGCGACATAGCAACCAACATGTCCCTTTTGTAGCCATCTTTTGGGGGTATGTCACAATACTCTCAGCTTGTGTCACAACATTGAAGGCAGTTTCTCACTTTCTCTATTCTGCTTTCTATGTTACAACACTGGATCCCCTATTTTGCGACATAGCATCCGGTATTGCCCTAGAATGCCTTCTAATGATCTCCTACACACTCACAAAGTATGTTAGCTCTCTCTTAGGCCTTATTCGACCCTTAGGATTAATAAAAGACTTGATGTACACATTTAATTGAATGTAAATAAAACTAAAGAAACTAAACTAAAACATAACAAAAATGCTTGTGGTCAAACTCCTTAAATGTGACAAGTAGTTTAATCTGCTACATTGAATTATGGCAGATCAAACTCCCCACACTTAAGTAATTGCTTGTCATCAAGTAACATAAACAAAGATGAAAAATGAAAAATGAAGACCCTTGAGAAGGTATGGTACAAGTATCGATTCCGTAGCATATAACTTAGGCATTTCACATTTACTTATAATTACATCATGATGAGTAATTGACTTATCAATATACAAGTATTAAGGTTCTCACCTATAGGAACTCATCAGCAAATCATACAAGTATTTTGATTATTCGAGTAGGCTATAAATGGTTGTCTATGTGAGTATTTAGTATGATGTCCATTCATGTATAAGAATATTTCAGTCACATAGGGCTTTTTGGCTTGTAACATTCTAAGGCTTAGGATAGGTACAGAATTCAAAAATAGTAAGCATGTAAGGACCAAAAATAGGTCTAGTAGTTTCGGGTAAGTTTCGAGTAAGCATGTAACCTATTGGAGAGGCCTTTTAGATCCGTGTAGTTCATAATTTTTTCAATTTTTTGTTATTAATGATAGCTTGTAAAATGTATTTTTATCTCTGTTTAAGATCCACAACGAGGAGAGGTTATTGTTAATCAGAATCGAGGTCCAAACACAACTACGTGATACACTTTGGCTTGAGAAGCAAAATGTGAAGGTGGGTGGTTTTTAAAGGCAATTGGTAAACATGTCTATTTACATTCTAAATTGAGGTTTTGAATTGTGTTTCTAATGATTCAATTGTATCTTAAATGGTTTAGATTATTAAAATTGATTTTAATTTTATATAAGCATATTTGTAAATGATTTATGGAAATTGTGAATTGTGTGTTTGGTATGATTGATTTGGATTGTATTGAATAATAATTGTAGCAATGATTACTATATATTAGAGCACTTGATGATGGTTTAATGGTTGGTTTTAGATCCATGGACAAAGACACTTGTTGTGCATATCTATGTTTATACTAAAATTGCTAAGTGACATGATTTAAATTGAATTTTTATATCATGAATTAAGTGCTTAAATATAAGTTTTTATGCCCTATATGATTGGTTATATTAGCAACATTGCATGGTGGATCCATTGGATATAGACGACATGCCATAGGATTAATGAGTACTCACCACTATATGTGTTATTTGTGAGCATATGGCTTTAGGAGTATTGATTTTGTTGGAGTGGATAAGGGAGTGTTGAGCCTTTTTCTCCACTCAATTACTAGCGATTTCGAGGTGATATAAGGGAGTGGTGGCTATGCCTCACTCAACTAGAGTATTGTATTTGGTATTTAGGAGATTGAAGATCCATTTATCCAATGCATGATCATAAGTTTATAACTTTCCACGGATGTCATTTGCCAATATAAGCGTTTTTTTAATGAAATTATGTTTCCATATGCCATAATAAATGTGATTTTTACTCGTGGAATAACATATTGAATTATGATATTATGATGTTGCATTATTGCTTGAAATTTCAATCAACTGAATGCTATAATTGAGCATGAAAATATAATTGAAACTATGATTCTGTAACACCCCAATTTTTTCGGGTTTTCAAATCTTGCTTGACTTTATCTTTGCGTATCTTGATATGTTGAAGTAGTGAATTAAATGTGTTTAGTGGGCCTTTAAGAGGCCTAGGGTTAAGCCTAAGGTTTGGGAAAATTTCTATTTTTGGCCTTAGGTGAAAGTGGATTGGAGCTAAGTGGGCTTTTAAATTAAAGTTGGGGTTTTAAGACACAACAAAACCTGTGGTAAAGTGGCAAGGTAGCGTCACTTAGAGCTCAAGGAGTTAGCGTGTAGAGGTTTGTAAGGGAGCTAAGGATCGAATCCCTTGAGAAGCAAAGTTTTTATTTTATTGCAGGTGCTTAGTAAGAGGTGGACACCAAGTTAAATTCTGAAGAAAGGAGTTTGAAGTGTTCATGGGATTGGATTAAGGAGTGATAAGGGGAGAAAATTTAGGGATTGAGTATGAAGGGAGAGTCGGCCGAATGAGGGACTGTTTGTTGTGCAAATTTGGCTAGGGGATAAGGGCTAGCATTTTGGCATTTGTTGTATGTGTGTGCCGATTTCTTTTAGCAATCTTTCGGGATTTCGTAAGGGTGGTCAGTTTCTTTGTGTCGAATAGGTATAGTTCATTTGAGGGCTCTTTATTCTTTCTTTTTCTTTCTCCCTGTTGGTTCTTTAAGCCAAAAACTGAAAGTGGTAAGCTTTCTTTGTGCTGACTTGTTCAAGGGACTGAACCCTTTCTCATCCCTTCTTCTTAAAGCTGAAACCTATACTCCATGTCTTCTTTTCTTCTTCTTCATCAATTGGCATAGATTTCCCTAGGTTCTCTTGCCCGATTGCTTCCAAAAGCTGAAACCAGAACCATTTAGACTATTGCTAGCCGATTTTTCTTTGATCGAACCTCCTTGTCTCTATTCTTACAAAAGCTGAAACCCTCAAGCCTTACATCTTTCTGTCAACCATCTCCTCTCTTTTCATAAACTTCTCTTCTTCTTCCACCTTTTCTTTCAAAACTGAAACCTCCATACTCTCTAGTGTGTTTTTTTTCGAAAGCCGAATCCCATAGATCTCTGCTCTTCTTGCATTCTGACTAGATCTATAATAGATCTGGACTAGGCTAGTGATTGGAGGCTCTCTTCTATCAAGACGAGCAGGTGAACCTTTGGGTAAGTGGTCTCCTTTCTTAATATCTTCTTTCTAGTGATTGGTGAAGAGTCAAAATCCCTAATCATTTTCACTTGTCGGCCTTCCTCTTTGGTAACCGATTTAGAGTTTTCTTGCTGTTTGCTAGTGATTCCGTAGCCAAACTTAGGGGTTGATCTCGTGAAGGGTGTGGGTGAGCAAGTGATAGTACTAAGGCCCTATTGAAATTCTGTAGTTATGGCAAGACTGAGACTGTAGAGGACTGAGACAGTAGGAAAACTGGAAACTTTAGAAGACTGAGACTGTAGCTAGGCTACGATTCTGCGAAAATAGAACTCTAAAATACTATCTCTTCATAAAACATCTGTAGTAAATACTGAAATATTGAACTAATTCATAAAATTCGTAATCAAATAGTATGATATGAGTACGAGGGCAACACGTGAAAGAGGCCGTGGTCGTGGCCAAGGAAATGCTCAAGCTAGGTCTTCATCTTTAGGACATATGCCAGTTGAGGAGGCACGAGCGCTGCCGACAACTGAGACTAGGTCTTATGATCGGGCCGCAGGGGACGATGCTTTGTCCCAGGCAATGTTACGGGTTCTGAAAAGGGTTGCTGGAGCGAGCACGGGAAAGTGAATTGAGGATCGATTTCTGAACGACTCCGAGCTAATGGAGCAAAAATTTTCAAGGGTATATCTAGTGTAGCCCCGAATGTGGCTGAATATTGGTTGGGGGCCACGGAGCAGATCATAGACGACCTGGACTACTTAGTGGAGCAGAAAATGAAATAGGCAGTCTCTTTGCTGCGTGACGAGGCTTACCAGTGGTGGATCACTATGAGGGATGGTACCTCAACTGAACAGGTAACTTGGGAGTTGTTTAAGACGGCCTTCAAATGGAAGTACATCGGGGCGAGCTATGTGGATGCTCAAAGGAAGGAATTCCTGAATCTGACTCAGGGCAGTAGGACCGTCGCGGAATATGAAGCTGAATTTCTAAGGTTAAGCCAGTATGCTAGTGGCATAGTTGCTACGGAGTATGAACGTAGCATGCGATACGAGGATGGCCTCAGGGATGAGTTAAGAGTGCTAATTGCTCCGCAGAGGGAGTGTGATTTTGCTGCTCTAGTGGAAAAAGCTAAGATTGCTGGGGAGGTGAAACACACAGAGCGCCAGAACTGTAAAAAAGACCTGAATCGATTCAGGAAGGAATCAGGACCCTCGGGTGCCGCGAGTAGGATTGTTAAAAGGGCTAGAGTGGACGAGCCTGTCTAAGCAGTTCCGATGAATATGGTTAGATCGCAAGCTTGTGCAGATTGTGGAAAGGTACATCTAGGTGAATGTTGGAAGCGTACTAGAGCATGTTTCTAGTGTGGGTCCAAAGATCATAACGTCAAGGATTGTCCTTAGAGGCCGTCTCAGATGCAAACTGCTGAACCAAGGGTTGTTCAGCCAGTGAGAGGTGGACAACAACCACCAAGAGGCCGTAGTCAGGCTAGGGGCGGTAATAGAAATGGACGTGGACGTAGGGCACCGGGCAGGGGTGCTGGAAATGCTGAGGCTTGTCAGCTAGCATTGGTTTATGCTGCTCATCGCTGAGAGGAGGGTGACACACCTGACGTCATAACCAGTACGTTTTTAGTTTATAGCACACTATACACTGCTCTTATTGACATTGGATCTACCCATTCGTATGTTGCTTGTGATGTGTCTAGGACGTTAGGTATGCAACCTGAGGAAACTGTGAGTGGGGTATCTGTGATAAGTCCACTGGGTCATTCAGTTAGGGTAGACAAACTTTTTAAGAATGTACTTTTAGAGACACAAGGTAGGATTTTCTCTGCGGACTTGATGGAGTTGCCATTTGGAGAGTTCGACCTCATCTTAGGTATGGATTGGCTTGCTAAGCATAGGGCGACTTTGGATTGCGCTGCCAAGTGGATGGTGTTAAAGACCATGGAGGATGAGGAGGTAACAGTTATAGGGGAGCGAAGAGATTACTTGTCTAATGTTATCTCAGCTTTAAGAGCTGAGAAACTGATTCGCAAGGGTTGCGAGGCATTTTTGGCATATGTGAGTCAATCTGATTCTGAGGGTTTAACTGTAGGAGAAGTTAGAACCGTCAAGGAGTTTTAGGATTTTTTTCTGGATGAGCTCCCAGGGTTGCCTCCGAACCGTGAAGTCAAATTTGGAATTGACTTATTGCCTGGAACGGCTCCGGTGTCCATTGCACCTTATAGGATGGCACCGAAGGAGTTAATGGAGTTGAAAGCACAAATTCAAGAGCTTCTGGACCGAGGTTTTATTAGACCAAGTGTGTCTCCATGGGGAACACCGGTACTATTTGCTAAAAAGAAGGATAGGATGATGCATATGTGCATCGATTATCGTCAGTTGAAAAAACTGACTATTAAGAACAAGTACCCTCTACCAAGGATTGACGACCTATTTGACCAACTAAGAGGAGCTTTGGTATTTTCCAAGATCGATCTTCGATCTAGATATCATCAATTAAGGGTCAAAGAGGTGGATATTCATAAGACAAAATTCAGGACTCGGTATGGTCATTACGAGTTTCTGGTAATGCCATTTGGATTGACGAATGCACCAGCGGCCTTCATGTATCTAATGAACCAGGTATTTTAACCCTACTTAGACCAATTCGTGGTCGTCTTCATAGACGATATTCTGGTGTATTCAAAAATTAAGGAGAAACATGATGAGCATCTCCGGATTGTTCTGCAAGTGTTGAGAGAGAAACGACTGTATGCAAAATTCAGCAAGTGTGAATTTTGGTTGCGACAAGTGACATTCTTGGGTCATGTTGTTTCTGCTGAGGGGATTAGGGTGAATCCTTAAAAAATCAAGGTAATTTTGGAATGGAAGCCACCGAGATCTATGTCAGAAATTTGGCATTTTCTGGGTTTGGCAGGGTACTACAGGATGTTTGTGGAAGGATTTTCTTTGATTGCAGCATCGTTGACAAAACTTTTGAGAAAAGGAGTACTGTTTGTCTGGACTGAGAAACAACATGAGGCTTTCGAGAAATTGAAGAAAGTTTTGTCTGAGGTGCCCGTATTGACTCTGTCAGAGTCTGGGAAAGATTTCACTGTGTATAGTAATGCATCGCATGTTGGATTGGGATGTGTGCTGATGCAGGAAGGTAAAGTGGTTGCTTATGCATCGTGACAGCTTAAGCCTCACGAAGTAAACTACCCTATGCATGATCTAGAATTGGCAGCAGTAATTTTTGCGTTAAAAATCTGGAGGCACTATTTGTATGGAGAAAAATGTATTATATACACGGATGATAAGAGCCTCAAGTATCAGTTGACTCAGAAGGAGTTAAACCTTAGGCAACGAAGATGGATAGAGTTGCTTAAGGATTAAGACTGTTTTATTCAGCACCACCCAGGCAAAGCTATTGAGGTAGTTGATGCACTGAGTCGAAGAGCTGTAACTGAGCTGAGACCGATGTTTGCTCGTCTTAGTCTGTATGATGATGGTAGCTTGTTAGCTGAACTGCAGGTAAGACCGACTTAGTTGGAGCAAATTAAGGAGAAGCAATTATTGGATGAGTAATTGGCTCCTCGGTTTTGACCGGTTGAAGAGGGTGGAACTTCTGATTTTGGTTTGAATAATGAAGGGATTTTGTGTTTCCGTGGAAGAGTTTGTGTCCCAAAGGACTCTAGTTTGAGGCAGTCTATGCTGCAAGAGGCTCATGGCGGTCTTTGTGCCATGCATCCTGGTGGGAATAAGATGTATCAGGATTTACGGGAATTGTATTAGTGGCTTGGACTTAAGCGAGAAGTAACAGAGTTTGTGGGTAAGTGTCTGACATGCCAATAGGTGAAAGCTGAGCATCAACTGCCTTCTAGACTTCTGCAATCGGTGAAGATTCCACTTTGGAAATGGGAGAGGGTAACCATGGGCTTTGTGAGTGAGCTACCCAAGATGCCTACTAAGAAAGACGCGGTTTGGGTGATTGTGGATAAGCTAACCAAATCTGCTCATTTTATACTCTTCCGAACCGACTACTCACTTCAAAAATTGGCCAAGTTGTATGTAACAGAGATAGTGCGACTTCATGGAGTGCCAGTTTCGATTATTTCTAATCGAGACCCTAGGTTTACATCTCGATTCTAGTAGAAGTTGCATGAGGCGTTGGGTACACGCTAGACTTCAGCACTGCTTTTCACCCCCAGACGGATGGATAGTCGGAAAGGGTGATACAAGTTCTAGAAGACATGTTGAGAGGATGTGTTATTGATTTTCGGGGTAGCTGGGAGGATTACTTGCCATTAGCAGAGTTTGCATACAATAATAGTTACCAGGCGAGTATTAGAATGGCACCGTATGAGGCGCTATATGGTCGTAGGTGTCGTACGCCTATCTGTTGGACAGAACTGGGAGAACGTCAGGTTCTTGGGCCGGAGTTAGTAGCAGATATAGAAGATAAGGTCAAGGTGATTAGGGATAGGTTAAAAGAGGCATCTGATAGGTAGAAATCTTATGCCGACTTGAAGCGTAGGGAAATTGAATACTCTGTGGGAGATTTAGTTTTCTTGAAGGTTTCGCCTTGGAAGAAGATTTTTAAGGTTCGGAAAGAATGGTAAGTTGAGTCCGTGGTTTATCGGGACTTATCTAGTTCTTAAGCGGGTGGGTCTAGTATCATATCAGCTGGAATTACCTCCGGAGTTAGATCGGATTCATGATGTCTTTCATGTCTCTATGTTAAGGCGATATCGGTTTGATCCTTCCCATATTGTACCTGTTGAGGAAATTGAAGTTAAAGCTGATTTGACTTTTGAGGAAGAGCCTGTACAGATTTTGAACCATGACGTGAATATGTTAAGAAAGAAATCAGTTCTTTTGGTAAAAGTGCTTTGGCATAATCACGACGGAGAAGAAGCGACGTGGGAGCCAGAGGAGGCGATACGTCAACAATACCCTCACCTGTTTGGACCAGGTAATTTTGAGGCTGAAATTTCTTTAAGGGGGTAGAGTTGTAACGCCCTAATTTTTTCGAGTTTTCAAATTTTGCTTGAATTTATCTTTGCATGTCTTGATATACTAAAGTAGTGAATTAAGTGTGTTTAGTGGGCCTTTAAGAGGCCTAGGGTTAAGCCTAAGGTCTGGCAAAATTTCTATTTTTGGCCTTAGGTGAAAGTGGATTGGATCCAAGTGGGCTTTTAAATTAAAGTTGAGGTTTTAAGACACAACAAAACCTGTGGTAAAGTGGCAAGGTAGAGTCACTTAGAGCTCAAGGAGTTGGCGTGTAGAGGTTTGTGAGAGAGCTAAGGATCGAATCCCTTGAGGAGCAAAGTTTTTATTTTATTGCAGGTGCTTAGTAAGAGGTGGACTCCAAGTTAAATTCTGAAGGAAGGAGTTTGAAGTGTTCATGGGATTGGATTAAGGAGTGATAAGTGGAGAAAATTTAGGGATTGAGTATGAATGGAGAGTTGGCCAAAAGAGGGACTGTTTGTTGTGCAAATTCGGCTAAGGGGTAAGGGCTAGCATTTTCAGCATTTGTTGTATGTGTGTGCTGATTTCTTTTAGCAATCTTTCGGGATTTCGCAAGTGTGGTCAGTTTCTTTGTGCCGAATAGGTATAATTCATTTGAAGGCTCTTTATTCTTTCTTTTTCCTTCTCCCTGTTGGTTCTTTAAGCCGAAAAACGAAAGTAGAAAGCTTTCTTTGTGCCGACTTGTTCAAGGGACCGAACGCTTTCTCATCCCTTCTTCTTAACTCTGAAACCTATACTCTATATCTTCTTTTCTTCTTCTTCATCAATTGGCATCGGTTTCCCTAGGTTCTCTTTGCTAATTGCTTCCAAAAGTCGAAACCCGAACCATTTGGACTATTGCTAGCAAATTTCTTCTTTGATCGAACCCTCCTTGTCTCTATTCTTACAAAAGCCAAAACCCTTAAGCCTCTCATCTCTCTATCGACCATCTCCTCTCTTTTCATAAACTTCTCTTCTTCTTCCACCTTTTCTTTCAAAATTGAAACCTCCATACTCTCTAGTGTTTTTTTTTTCGAAAGCCGAATCCCCTAGATCTCTCCTCGTCTTGCATTTTGACTAGATCTATAATAGATCTGGACTAGGCTAGTAATTGGAGGCTCTCTTCTGTCAAGACAAGCAGGTGAACCTTTGGGTAAGTGGTCTCCTTTCTTAATCACTTCTTTCTAGGGATTGACGTAGAGTCGAAATCCCTAATCTTTTTCACTTGTTGGCCTTCCTCTTTGGTAATCGATTTAGAGTTTTCTTGTTGTCTACTAGTGATTTCGTAGCCGAACTTAGGGGTTGATCTCGTGAAGGGTGTGGGTGAGCAAGTGATTGCAAGGTGATCTAGATCTACTTGTTAGATCTTGGCCAAGGTAAGTGTTTATTGAATTATTTGGTTATGGCCGAATGTATAGGGGGTAAGTGTTGATAGTTGTAATCGGAATAACATAGTGGGTAAACTGATGTAGGTTGTTTGCTCGCGGGATCTCGACGTAGTTCGTAAACAGGTATGTAACGACACCCTCTAGTAGATTAGATCGGCAAAAGCCGAAAAGACTGAAATGCCAAAAAGCCGGCATTTCATGGACTTACAAGCGTACGAACGCTCGTGGGTCAATCCGAAATCACGGATCTAGATTAATGGAGGTAAGGGCTACTGTGCTCGTTTTCGTGCACTTAGGTGATTTTGGGCCTCGATGGGCCAGAATTAGGCCCAATGGGCTTATGGGCCCATATGGGTAAAAGTATTCGGTAAGTGTTTTCTAGTAAATTGGATGTTAATCCTGCGATAATATGTGTAAAATCTAACTGAGCGGGCCATAATAGCGTGTGGGCTCCCTAGGCCCATTAGGGTTTTAGGGCCGATAGCAATGAATGAACAAATGTGCTATTTGAGTCGCTCGGAGTGATGTTAGATCTGTTAGAAGGTTGTATTAAGCATGAGACTTAGAGACATAGCAAAATTACCAAAATACCCCTGAAGGGTGAAAATTACCGTTTTACCCTTAGATGCTAAATGACTATTTTACCCCTAAAAGTAGTTGACTGAGTTGCATGTTACTGTATTTGATATTCTGTATGCCATGACAGGTAATATTCTTATTTGCATGGGGTTGGTTTATTAATTCGGAGGAAGTGCTAAAAGTGGCAATGCCACGTAATTTGCTTAGAGGCTCTGCCTCGTATTACTGTTCTGGTGGCTTGGCCACAATTTCTGTAATAGCAGCACTGCTGCGACTGTAGTGTGGAGGGCTGGGTGGGTTGAGTTAATCCCCACATGGTGTGTAGGGCTGGTACGGGTGGTGTGTAGGGCTGGATTGGGCTTGGGCTTTGCATACATGCATATATATACACTGATCTGTTTCTGTAATGGGCCAAAGGCCCACTCTGTATCTAAAAAGGGCCAAGGCCCAGTTAAATCTGTATCTGAATAGGGCTTCGGCCCAGATTGAGCTTGGACTGGTCTATGACACTGGTTGGGTTTCTTTACACACTGAGTTTTCACAAACTCACCCTCTTTTTTCAATCCATGCAGGTAACCCCCAACCATAAAGGACTTGGAGCTGTGAGGGATTCGGAGTGGCCACGTGATTTACTTTTTGGTTTATAGTTTTCTAAATTTATGTTATTAATGCTTTATTTTAATTTCAGTTTTAAGTTGTAATAAGGTCGCTCGGGTATTTTGTTTTGGGTTTTTAATTATTATTTGCTTTCTTTACGATACACTAGTTTGCATGGGCTTTTCAAATCTAATCAAACATTTTTTAAAACTTGCCATACGTGACGAATGGATAGCTTAACAACGACAACACAACAACAATTCTCTCGAAAGTGAACTTTATTCGGTAATAATTATGGTTTTTAAACTAAAGATGATTCTTATTTACAAGTCTTAAACACGGTTCAACTACAAACACCATAACGTTTTATTAAATGAACAACAAAGTTTAAGTCAAGTGTCCGTGTGACACACTAGATATGGCCATAACGTCTGGGCCGGGTTTGGGGTGTTATAGATTCATATACTCAAAATTGATGCATGATTTTCCTTGGTTTAAGTATGGCTTTGGTGTGATTTAATTATTGAATTTATGGCCACTCATTGAGCTTTTTCAACTCACACCCTCATAGCTTTCTGCGGAGTTTTTTTATTTTCGGCTTTGGGGAGTTGAGGAGCAAGGGCAAGGTTGGTCCAAGTTTAAGGCTATTTGGTAGTATAGACTAAGGACTCTTCTTTAGAAACATTAGAGGGTATTGTGGCACTCAATTTGGGATAATTTGATATACTTAATGGACATTTGAGATTTTTATTTGGGTTTTAATTTTAAGATGTTATACTTATTTTTTTAATGATTGATTTTATGGTTAAATGTTGAGTGGATTATGGAATGTTGCTAAGTGATATCATGATGGTTGAAAACATGGTGGTTGAAGCATTATTTTTTTACTAATGGCCCTAATCGAAAAAGTGGTTTCGGAACCACAAAACCGAGTCAAAAAAATTTTAAAATATTATTTTCTGTGTTTATACTATGTGAAGTATCTGTGTGAAAATTTGGTGTTTTAATTTTGTCATTTGGATGTCAAATTATTAAATAAGGACTTGTGTGCATAAAAGAAAAATTAGGTGGCTTATGTGTGAGTGCCGAATTATGGATGTTCTTTTAATAGGAAGGATTTAATATGCAAATAGCCCTAAATGAAATAGTGGCCGGCCATTGCATGCATGAAATCATTCTTATTTCCATTAGTTAATTAATTTGTGAGATCATTTAGTAAGAAAAATATATAATAATAATAAGAGATAGTGGGTGATAAAAACAAAGTGTTTGCTCATTCTTTTCCCCATTGTCGAAACTAAAAGAACAAAATAAAGAAGAAAAGCTAGGGCATTCGGTCATCTCTTAGCTTGGATTAATGTATGAATTTCATGTAAATTTCTTTAAATTTTGTGAATGTAAGTTAGTTGTTAAGCTCTTGACGTAGCCCATGAGTTAATTTTTAAGTTGGTGGCAAATGATGCATTCGGCCATGGATGTTTTTGTGTTATTTAAATGGTGTTTTGATACTTTGTAAGAAGGGATGAAAATGTTTCATTCGGCCATGGTTAATAAGGCATGAGACCTTGAGTGTTGTTGTTTTAAAATGAAAGATAAACCATGAGCTTGATAATTTTTGATAATTTTGACTTAAATGATCACTTAGTATTCAGCTATTGAAATGGTTAAAAAGGGTTGTAAAGAAATTATATCATGGCCGAATGTAGTCTTGAATAAGTGAATTTTTGAAGTACTAAGTTGATAAAAGTGGAAGTGCCGAATGTGAAAACGTGTTAAAGAAACTTGTTCAAATGTTTATTTATTTGATATTCGGCTTTGGAAGATCTAGGTATAAAAATGGTTGGTGTCTTGATGTCTTAAACGGTGATGGATGTAAGATGAGTTTGAACTTACTAAATTGATGTATGTGAGTTAAATGACAAATGGTAGTTGACTAAGGTGATTAATATGTATCTTATATCTTATATATATGTTCAAATGATTCTTCATAAGAAGAAATAAGTAAGTTGTGTGGCATAAATATGTTAAGGAATAAATTAGTTAAATGCATTTGAGTTGGATAAAGATGAAGTTGTCGTATGTATGTGTTTCATTGAGAGAATTATCTTTGTTGTTTATAGTGTTTAATATGTGGTGGTAAGGAGCCGAATTGTTAATTTAGTTAATTTGTGAGTACAATAGTAAAGGGGAGCAAATTCGGCATATGTACAATTAGTATATAGCATGGTGTTAAATATTTATCGAATTTTGGATTTAGTTAGAAATATGTATAATAAAGGTGACTATGTTAAATTTCGCATATGTGATATATTTGTATGAAAATATTTTTGATTAAATAATTAAACAAGTTGATTTGTCTAATTTAGCTCAAGATCAAAGAGAACCAAATTCGGATTGGGGGAAGGCGAAAATAGTCGAATAGCCGATCCATAGTGTTCAACAACATTCAAGGTAAGTTTTAAGTAATTAAACATGCCTTGTATCTTGAATAATTGATGCTAATTGTATGAATGTTCATAACCGAATGTGAAAGTTGAGATGAAAGAAATATATATAGAAATGTTTTATGGTCTAATGGTAAGCATGAAATAAAAGTAAGAGCTTAATATATGTGCTAAGGCTGAATGGCTAATTTGTGTAATAAAGATGAGACTTTGAGATATACTAAGGCCGAATGGTAAGTGTGAAATGTAACTAGTTGATTGCTATGTGCAATGCTCAAATGATGCATTAATTTTCATGATATGTTTATATCTTGTGGGAATTAGAAGTATATGTTCTAAGGCATGTGAAATTTAATGTATTTGGCTATTGTGCTGTAACATTCGGGTCTATGACCTAGCAAGCTATAAGCTGGTGTTTATTATTGGGCTTCTAGCCTAGCAAGCGTAAATGCCGGTGAATGAGTATCGGACCTAAAGGTCTAGCAGGCTTATGCCAGTGATAAGTTCGGGTTTATACCCAGCAGGCAAATTGCCAGTGAAATAATAAAAGTCTAAGATTATAAGATTGTCCAGGTACGTATAAATCATTTGTGCATATGAGGATAATGTGAATTGAATTATGAAGGTGAAATGAAAAGTATATGAGAAGTGGTTGTGAATATATATATATTCGGTTATGGTGGAATTATATGCATGGAAGTATATGTTGTATCTGTGATTACGATCATTGAAATTATATGTGGATGTGGTACCTTAAATTTACTCTATTAAGTTGAATCAAAGAATGACATTGAAGTATTTAGATGATGTGATTATGCGAATTCGAATTTTAAAAGAATTGATAAGTCAATGAAAATTTGTACAATGTGGCTATGTATATTCGACCAATTGATGATACATTTAGATTATGTTATATGCGATTAATGTCCTTAAATAAGTTAATTTGTTTAAATTACTTAAGACTTACTAAGCTTAATTGCTTACTGTGAATATTTGTGTTCTATTCTATTTTTTTTAGATCTTGGTTGGAAGCTATGAGCTCAAGATTTCAAGTCCAAAGTCATCCACACTATCGTCACTATTTTGATACTTTTAAAAGTCAATATTTTGAAAGATGGCATGTATAGGTCTAGCTCTCTTTTGAAGCAAGATATAATTTGTAAATATTCTAGCCATGCGAAAATGGCTTGTTTAATTTCCTAAATATGAATGTATGGTTCGATGAACTCATGTGGCTGATCATTTTGAAATTATTCGTTGTTGTTAATTTGGTTGTGTTTATAAGTATTAACGAATGGATTCACAAGTCTAGGATGGACTATTATTTGGCTATGGTGTTAAGAATTTACCAAATAAATAGTATTAATTCTGCATGATATGCAATCGGCATTTAGCATATTAGTTCAATCAGGTGTAAGTATATAGTATATTGGTTAGGCTTTGTTATGTTTAGTATAGAATTAGATTTAGATTAGATGTAATGCCCATTTAGAATATGCATACATACATTCGGCTAAGACCATGAGATGTTATAATCTGTAAAGTGACTTTGGTTTAAAAATTCGTTCATGGTATGAATAAGTCACATAAGCAAACTTTATATTCGAAAATTTTATGCAACTTGATTTTTGATGCTTTTCTTTTAGTCAGTAGCCATTTCGAATTAGATGTTTTAATATGATTAGGGAATGTATGATTGAAAGATCAAAGTAATTACATTTTTATGCATGTTTGATAATGAGTGACTAGTCTAATCTATCTTCTGATAAGTAATACCTTGTAACTCTATTCCAGCGACGAATGAGGGTTATAGGGTGTTACACAGGATCATTTAGTTTTAAATGGTAAATGACTAAAATACCCTTAGGGTTATGGTTCACAAATTACTTCCGCAATAAGATTAGACAGTTATTAGTTAAAATTGAGGTGTTATAAGGTTGAGGTATGTTTTTAGGTAATTTTGTGCTAGAGAGTCACTTCAGTGGCTAATGTGTTACTTTGGATTTGGGTCGGTCCATTCTAATCGAGTTTGGGGTGTCACAAAGTATCAAAAGGTTACAAACATGAAAATAGTTTGACACATTGTATAGATCCCTATTCTCCACCTTAATGACCCTTTTCTCACCCACTGCTTTATTTCTCCTTTTCTCACCTTCCTTGTCTCTCCATATATCGAAATTCATAGCATGACATAGAAACTATGGCTAGCCTTACGAGATTTTGTGCACTAATGAAAGAGTTTTTCTTACGAGTTTTTGTGCACTAATGAAAGAGTTTTTCTTTCTTTTGTGACTTTGTAACTTTCTCTTTTTCATTACATCTCACTAATGAATGCTTTTTCACTTAGTTTAAGACATTTTCTACTCATACCAATCTTCTCTTTGGAATTTTCTTTTGATTCACTCATTTGGGCAAACTTCTAGTTCCTATATCACACCAATCTTTCCTAATTCACTCTAGTTTTACAAACTCCATCGTGATGTATCTACTTGACCCTCAATACATATGGTTAGACGCCTATAATCGTGCGATACAAGACCAAAGAAAAAGGGCATATGCAAATTAACATTTTCAGGCTCAGGGTTTGTGCTATGGTTCATCAAGAAGTGTCAAAAGGCTCAAAATTGGTACTAAAGGTGAAGTATAAATAGGATAGCTTTTTGGCGCTTGGATGTGTTGCAAACAATTCCTTAAGTCATCCTTAAATGTCTCTAATTGCATAAATTTAATCAACCGAACAAACACAAATTCAATAATTTATCATTCATACCAGCATGCTCATTTCCTTATATTTTCTATATAACTTTGTACAAATGATATCCAAGTACCTATCTAAAATGTAACATATAGAACTTTAGTAATCTAATAATAATAATTTAAAATATCCTATCATCATGCCGAACTTATTCATAAACACAAGCAACCTATGTACATGCTTCTAACGAATCACTTGTATTTCTACAAGCTTAAGCACGTCAAAAAACAAGAAAAATTAAAGAGTGTAAAAATAAGAATAAAATTTTCTATGTTACCCCCCACACTTTGTTGACACGTTGTCCTCAATGTGTAGCTTATCAAAGGATAAGGAAAGAAGTTACTCGATTGATCGTAATTTCTTGAACTCCTATTGGTGGGTGCTTCCTCTTTTGATTATTGAAAGTTCAAATTTTTTTGTGTCTCCTTCGAGTCGGGTTCCTACATAGAAAAATGAAACAAAATGCAACAAAACTAAAAGAAAATATACTTATTAATCCTACTCTTATAAAGTCTAAATTAAAATTATGCAAAATTAATAGAAGTCTTTTAAATAAAAAAAAATTGATCAATCCTCCTCCTCATCGTCTATTGGAAACACAAAAATATACACACTTTGTCATGCCCTTTTTAACTCAAATTCATGCAAATTCGGTAAAATTCTTGTTGAAAAAGATATAATTATTATAAAATAACTATTTTGTACTTAAATTATTAACATAATGAATTTTAATTAATTTTATAAGTAATTTTGATTATTTTCGATAGATTTGCACAAAGGGCGAAAAACGACTCGGCAGACACTGCTAAAAGTGCAAAACCGAGAAATAATATTGAAGCATCAAGGCGAATTAATTTTTCAGCCTAAGACGATCCAAATTATGTGTATTAATTCATAATATAATTAATTTTAATTTATATCCAATTAAATTTGGGTTAAATAATTATAATTAATTAATTATAAAAAGTGACCCAGTTAGTTGAACTGAGAAAACTGAACCGACCAAGTATTGGGCAGCCCAAAACCGTCCCACATGCTGACCCAATCAGCTTGATTGGCTGATTAATTAGCTTGCAAAATAGCCCTTGAAGACTTTGTCAAATTGGAAACAGACCCCTCCACTATTTGTGTCTTTATAGATTTGCCCCTTCCTTAATATAGCAAGTTTGAAAACTTCAAACTTGCCACATGTGTGGTCAGCCAAGCGATGACTCTTTGGCTACTATTTTGGCTATTTTTTGCAGCCCTCTCAACCTATAAAACCCCCGTGGCTACTCATTTGAAACACACCACAACTCTCTCATCTCTTATCTTCTCTCTCAATTTTCTCTCTTCATTTCCCATCCATTTTTCTTTATCCTCTTGTTGATTTCACCTCTTGAAAAAGAGTCATTAATCCACCACTTGGAGCAGCATTCAAGTGTTCATAGCAGCCTCGATTCAACAAGAACAAGTGGAGAAGGAAGAGTGGAGCAAAGCAGTCAAGCCAGGGAGAAACACCGGATTTGATTCTTGTTCCCTATCCTTTTAATTTTTGTTGTTGTTATGATGAACATGTCTATGATTATTTGTGATGTTGAAATGTTTAATTTAATTTATATGGATTAAATTTAATATGTGTTAGGTTGATTGCATTTCATCTACTTAAATTACTAAAATTGTGTTTGTGTTGTTATAGGCCTCGGTAAGATGTTTGATTAAGTAAAATCATAAGTTATTCTTGCATTACAATTGTAAGGTAACTAATGAATTAATTATTTAAACGGATTGAAATTGTAACTAATTGACACGATACTTAATCAGTGCATGTTTAATCTTTTAAAGTAGTTGAGGGTTAAATTAGCAACGGTATCTAGCGATACATTTGCCTTGCATAGCTTGCAAGATTATTGTGATTTTTCAAGGTAGAAATATATTGTTACCTCACGTAGTCTTTTATGTGCTTATGAGATTGAATTAATTATTTGAATTGGCATAGAGATATGTATAAGAGATTATTTTAATTTCATAAGTATGTATGTGCATTAACACATTTGCTTATTAAAATTTGTTTAATTGGTTGAATTGACATAAAGATATAGTCAAGAGATAAATGGATTTTTGTAGGTAAGTATGTTCATAAGTTAGCAAATTATCGAGTTGTCGTGAATTTATTCGTAACAACATAAAGCTTAATAATTCTAAGTTAAGAAATGTAATTAATCTAACACAATTATGTCATCTTGATTAAAATCATATTTTGAAATCGTGCATTGAAACTTTATTTTATTTTATTTTATTGACTTTACTTACTTAAAAATATTAGTTTTAATTATCTCCTTAATCAAAATATTTTTCTTCACCAAAGTGTTTTAAATTTCATTCATAAATCATTCTTTTCACAGTCACTTGACATTTACCTGTCACTTTATTACTTGTTGCGATTGTGTACACTTGCACATTTCTGTCGTTCCATCCATCTCCTCATCCTCCTCTTCTTCTCCTTCCTCTTCGCTTTCCTGTGTTTCTTCATCCTGTTCCATATTTGTCAGACTAAACATATCAGATGTATTAATTGGGGACTCGTATGTTATTTTGCCTCACAAACTATTGAAAAATTGGTCCTGATCCTTGCATCCACTGAATCATCCAATCTAACTTTGGATGATTGTCCTCACCAAAATCTTGTTGAGCTTGTGCCAACCTTTGTGATGAGGTAGGTGTAGCTATCGTTTCTTGTTGTCACTTGTTCCCATCTTTGATCTGTTTGACCCGTAACTCGATGTATTGCTGGAACAAGGTGTCTCCAATAATGCTTCGCGATGGTTTCAATGACTGTTCAGTTGATGTCATAGGTACACCTACCAATGATTTTTCAGTTGATGTCATAGGTACACCTACCTTTTTGCATAAAACCATCACTAGACAAGGAAAGAATACTCCCACCTTATGGCTACTAATGCATCTTCTCATGTTCTGGTGGATCCATTTTCCAACACACACTTGCTTTTTCTGCAAAATAGCATAAAGTAAAACTGCTCTAAATGTATTAACATTAAAAACATTTAAAGCAGGTACAATTCGTGTGCAAATGAACTGAATCCACATCTTAGCCTTAGAGAACATAATGGCTTGATGAAAATATTCTAAGATATTAGTACCTACGTAATACTTCCATTCATCCCTTCCTTCAGTTAAAATGTTTATAGCACTATCCATATCTATGTATCTAAAATATTTTAAGTCAATTTCATCGATGAAAACATTTTTTTATAAAATTCAAAAATTATTCGAGGGGTTACTCTTACCTCTTTCCCTCGCACAAGTACTATATCTCATATATGTCCCTTGATATTTCTAGACTCATGGTCTTGTAAAGATGCATAGAATTCTTAAACAACAGGGACCATAGCATTATCCTTTGGGATCATCTAAAAATGAACCCATCAATAATATCTAACCAAAGGTCATATTTCTTTACATAAAATCATCGATGGATCAAATCCCCTCTTTTGAATAAATGTTTTTCCTTGAAGTTCATTAAATTTTTTTTTCATCTTTTTTAGTTGGAAAGGTAGAGGGATTTTTGAACCATTGATGGCTCCATTTCCATTTTTCGCCTAACTTTTCTAGGAGGCATAATGTTTTAATCATAAAAAATTGCTAAATAATTAATTCAAGGGGATAGTAAAAAGTTTGAGCTTAGGAACCCTTAACCTCGAATGTATAGTTGAGGTTCGTTTGAATTATTTACTTGCCCATGATGTCTCCATTCCTTATTGCACCAAATTTGTGAAAGGGAATTTGGGAAATCAAAGGTTTAGGGTTTAAGGTATGTTGATAGATTTGAGAGAGTTTGAGGAAATAAGGGTTAATTGGTGTTTTAATTAGTAGTAGATATAGCTTTGGGGTTATAAAATTTGGGTTTTAAGGGTTAAAAATTGGGTAAAGTTAGTGTTTAAGCTACTAGATTGCGCAGTGGATCTGGTCAACCCTGCAAAAATTTACAATGATGTCACCACACAGGGGTTCCATGTCACGACATCCCTAGCAAGCTACCAATTTCGTGACACAAGGGTTCCATGTCGCAACACATCCACTAGTTTGGAGATTCATAGGGACTGTCTTCGATGTCATGACTCTCTAGTGCAATGTCACGACAATGACTCCAATTCGGTCCAAAATTCCTTCTCAAAGATGTTTCGGTCTAAAATAATAAAAGTTAGAATATAAAGTATGGGGTTAGTTAAATATAGGCATAACTGCAAAAAATACCCTCAACGTTTGGGGGCTTTTGGTTTTGTGCCCTTGACCATTTTATTTTTTGATTGGCACCCTCAACATTACAAATTTTTAAGAAATCAGCCCAGTTTTAACGATTAATGTGAGTTGACTAACCGTTAATCAAACTGTAGGTCAACATAATAGCCCATGTGGCATGCCACATAAGCACACGATGTCATAGATGATGTCATCTATTTAACAAAATTTTTTCTCTCATTTTCTCTCATGCCAAATACCATTTTTCTTCTTCAAAACATATGGTTGGCTCATTTCATCCACAAGAATCTCCATTACCATGATTATAATTATGCTTTTGTGCAATTTTTGTAAACCCACACCACACTTTCAACCTAAAATCATTGTTTTCCCCCACTGTCGGCTGCCATTTTTTCTGTCATTTTCTCTCTTGCCAAACACCATTTTCCTTCTTCAAAACATATAGTTGGCTCATTTCATCTACAAAAATCTCCATTACCATGATTATAATCATGCTTTTGTGTAATTTTTGTAAACCCGCACCATACTTTCAACTTAAAATCATTGTTTTTTCCCCCACTGTCGACTGCCATTTTTTTCTCTCATTTTCTCTCTTGCTAAACACCAATTTTCTTGTTCAAAACACAACATCTGGTTACTTCTGTAATTTTTGGTTCAAGCAAAGCTAAACCTTATTCAACATTCATATGTAAGCTTCTTTTTTTTTCTCTTTAATTCATTTACTGTCATCAAAATCTATTTAGTTTTTATTACTAGGTTTTCAAAAACAAATTATTTAGTGTTCAAATTTTGTTGGTTTATTTTGAGTTCTGATTAGTTTTTGAAATTGGGTTTTTAAAAATGAGGAAACCCACAAAAGGGTTAGATATGAACACATAGTCAATCGGTCAAAACCTGATAAAAAATGTAACACCCCAAACCCGGCCCGGACATTATGACCAGATCTGGTGTGTCATATGAACGATTTATTTATTTACAACCAGATACTTTTACAAATCGTTATGTTATTTCTTGGAAATCCATGACTAGTAGCTTGTAGTTATTGAGTAAAATTAGATTAAAAACTGTTTTATTTATCATGAAGTGTTTATACCAAAATCCCATTTGTTGTCGTTATTATTATTAAGTCATCCAACCATTACATAAGGCCTGTTTGAAAATGTTTGCGACTAATTTTGAAAACTAGCATATCCTAGTCTACCGCTTTAAAGCAAATAATAGTGTAACCCAAAACCAAACACCCAAGTGGCCTTATTACAAAGTAAATATGAAATTAAAATAAAACTAATTTAAAACAAAGTTAAAACCAGAAGCTTAAACCATGTGGCCACCCCGAGTTCCTCACAGCTCCAAATCCTCTATGGTTGGGGGTTACCTGCATAGGTGAAATTAATAGGGTGAGTTTGTGAAAACTCAGCGTGTAAATTTTAACCCAACCAATAACAGAGATCAGACATGCAGATCAGTCTGGGCCGAAGCCCTATTCGGATACAAATCAATCTGGGCCTTGGCCCCATTTAGAAACAGAGTGGGCCGTGGGCCCATTATAGATACAGCCCATCACACCACCCGTACCAGCCCATCACACCATGTTGGGAATAACTCAACCCACCCAGCCCTACACACCACAGACGCAGCAGAGCTGCTAATACAGAGATCGTGGTAGAGCTACCAGAATAGAATTATGAGGCGGAGCCTCTAAACAGAATACATGGCAATGCCAATATATAGAAGTTCCTCCAAATCCAAACCCAACCCCATGCAGACCAGAGTACTACATATCATATGCATACAGATGATCAGATATAGATATAGTCATACACAAATCATTCAACCTATTTTTAGGGGTAAAACAGTCTTTTGGCAATTAGCGGTAAAATGGTAAATCTACCCACCGGGGTGGTCATATCACTAAGCCATGATGTTTCAACACCTAATACGACCTTCTAGTAGGTCTAACGTCACTTCGAGCGACTCAGAGAGTCCATATAGTCACATAATAAATTCGGGCCCAAAACCCCTAATGGGCACGAGGGAGCCCACACGCTCGTGTGGCCCGCTCAGTTTAAGCTTATGCATATTATCATAGATTTAACATCTAACATACTGGAAAACACTTACCGCAAATTTTACGCATACGGGTCGGTAGGCCCATTGGGCCCATTTTAGCCCATCGAGGCCCAGAACAGCCTACATCCACGAAAACGCGCATAGCAGTCCTTATAGTCCAACACCCATGATTTGTGGTTTCAGTTCGGCCCACGAGCATTCGCAAGCTCGCCAGACCTCGAAATGTCGGCATTTCGACATTTCAGCTTTTCGGCTTTTGCCGATCTATGCTACTAGAGGGTGTCATTACACACCTGTTTAGGATTAGCGTCGGACGATCCCGCGAACGATTAATCTACAATAGTTTAACCACAACGTTAAACCTTAATCTGATTGAAAACCAACACCACCTAAACTTAAACTTATTCGGCCAACACTAACAAACCACCCATCACTTACCTTTGCTGAAGTCTAGCCACAACACTAGACTGCTTTGCTATTCTTATCTACTAACCACCTTTCACGAGACTCACCTTCACGAAAAGCCACGAAACACAAGCAGTCATAAAAGAGAAAGCTTAAGTCGGCCCTCAAGGAAAGGATCCAAGCCGATTAGTACACAAGAAAATAAGGGTTTCGGCTTTTCATCAACCGCTTAAAAGGAGGAAAAGAAGGAATAGAATACTTACCCATGAGTTTGCTTGATTGACTTGATAAAAGAAAGAACCACCGATCACTAGCCTAAGCCTAGATCTATTGTAGATCTTACCGAAATACAAAGGAGGAGAAAAGATCCAAGGAGTTCGGCTATTTGCGAAGTCACAAATTCGGCTAAAATAAAATGAAACCAAGTAGCAAGGTAGAGAGTATACGAGAAAAGAAAGTAAAGATAAAAAATGGAGAAGAAAGGGATGCGGGTTTCGGCTAGAAGGATAAAGAAGTATGAAACAGAGGTGCAAGATTAAGCTAAGGAGAATAAAAGGAAAATCAATGAGGATTCGGCCAAATCAAGTTTGAGAGACTAAGGTAAGATTCAGTTAGCCATAAAAGAAAAGAAGAAGAAAGGGGAGGTTTAGGAGTCGACTAGAGCAAGCATTTGGTGAAAGACAAGGCAAGAATCACAACCCGAGGAAACCACAAAAGAAATCAGTACCTACTATACCAACCTACCGAAATGCAAAAAGCAACAAAATCTCGAAAGAATACCCAAAAAGAATTCAGCACGCACACACCCTCCCTATTTGCCAAAATGCACTACCCCTTACTACAGTAGCCAAATTTGCACTCCAAACAATCCCACAATCGACCATCCCTTTCTTCCAATCTCATCCCTAAATTTTCTCCTTGAAAATCTCCCCTTATCACTCCCCAATCCAATCCCATGAGCAACACAAACACCTTCCCTCAGAATTTAACTTGGAGTCCACCTCTTACCTTGTCCAAGTAGCAAAATTAGAATACTTTACCAACAAGGGGATTCAAACATGGGCTCCCTCACAAGCTACAACACGCCACCCCCTTGCATTTTAAGTGGCGTCCCTCTACCACTTTACCACAAGCTTTCTTGTGTCACAAATCCACAACATTAATTTAAAAGCCCTATATGCTAACACCCAGATTTTCCTAAAGCAAAACTTAAGATTTTACCCGGGCTTAGGCTTTAGCCCAGGCTTTCCAAAGGCCCACTAAACACACCCAAATCATTACTTCAGCACATCAAGCCATGCAAAAATAAATTTAGGCTAAAATTCAAAAACCCTAAAATTTGGGGCGTTACAAAAAAAATCCATGGCTGGAATCAACAGTTAGAGGGGAAGATAGAAAGCGGGAAGAAGAAAAAAAATGGAAACAAAATGAAAAAAGAAGGTTATATAGATGACATCATATATGACTTCAAGCACTTATGTGGCATGCCACATAGGCTACTATGTTGACCTACAATTTGATTAACGGTCAACTCACGTTGACCATTAAAGGTGGGCTGATTTCTAAAAAAATCGTACCATTAGGGGTGTCAACCAAAAAATAAAAAGGTTAAGGGCACAAAACCAAAAGCCCCCAAACGTTGAGGGTTTTTTTTTTTTACTATTATTCCTTAAATATACAACAATTTACAAATCATGCATCAATTCACATATTTTAAGTTATACTACCAAATTTATCTAGAAATATTGCTATTTCACCTGTGGATGATTTCTTTATTCTATCAGTATTAATCCATCGACCGTCCTGCCACTCCATATTTGCCCACTTGTCCCGTTCTTTGAACCTGTTTATTCTTTCAGCATTCATAATAGAAAGTATTTGTAACACCCCTTACCCGGGTTCGATGCTTGAACTGAGTACAAGACATTACCAGACAATATCACAACCAATCATACAAAGTCTAGCCATAAAACTTTGTTCCAAATTTAAAAATTTTTCATATTCTATCATAAAATCCATATAATGGGCCTATGGGGCCCAAAACATAGTTCAGAAGTGGTCCGGGACCAAATCGAGAACTTAGAAAAATTTTGGAAATTTAAGTCAAAAACAGGGCACATGCCTGTGTGAGATAGGGACATGCCCGTGTGAGATAGGGACACACCCGTATGGGCAGTCTGTATGGTCAAATACATCCGTGTCCCAAACCCATGTTGAATTATTGGAAAATTATTTTTCATTTTGAACCTACAGGGGTTTTCATACGGCCGAGCACATGCTCGTGTCTTTGGCCCGTGTCCTTCACACGGCATCAACATCCTCGTGCCCTCACCCCGTGTGAATAATTGGGGTATTCTGTTTATAACATCAGCATGCAATTTCGATCACACGGCCACGGGACACGCCCGTGTGACCAGGCCGTGTGATGTCCTTATTCTCCAAAAATTTCATGCAAGGTTCACACACCTTACACACATGGCCGTGGTGGCCAACTGTGTGTCCCTAAGTTAGGCTATTTTCCAAGCCATCCTTTGCCCCAAAACACATATAAACTTTACCATTTTTAAAACCACATACCATACACATTTTTAGGCATCTGAATGACTTCATTTAACCATCAATCATCCATTTCAACTTATCCACACACAAACACACCAAATATTCCATGAATTACCTCATAAGGATCTATAAATAAACCAATATCATCATTGGCCAAATCACATGACCTTAAATACAAAATGACTTACCAAAAGACAATTGCCAGAATATAGCCAAACCAACATGACACTTACAACACCACTAAGTCCCTATACATGCAATAGTTTCAAAAGAATTCATATTACAATACCAAAAGAATGTTATGGATAGTGTGGGTGATCCTCCTACGCTTCCAAATCTCTGAGCTAGCTTGACTAATCTATAAAACAAGGAAAAAGAAAAAGGAGTAAGCTTTAAGAAGCTTAGTAAGCCTATATGCAAATAATTAACATCATACTAACTCTCTTAATCACCAAAAGTCATATCGTCACATATCAGCTTACCACATAACCTTACCAATATCATATACATACCAAACACATCATTTCATAAACCTAAGGTCACATGCACCCATGCACACATGTACACTCGCCCACATTTTCACTAGCTCATAAGTACTCCTGCACTTACACACCACATAACCACGCAAATCTCTTTAAGTAAGCTTTCCCGTTGAACCCTTCAGAATAACATTCGATACCCGGTGGTTTCAGCACATAGCTTTACCAACACATAATCCAGCTAGCTCTACCAACACATAATCTAGCTCTCGTGTACACATGGTGAACTCTTAGTATCACCCATGTGACCAAGCCATTAAATCTAGTAGCTCTCGTGTCTACATGGTGTCTAACACTAGGAATCACACATGTGACCTAGCTACATATAACATAGCTCTCGTGTCTACAAGATGTACCCTCGGTAATATACATGTGGCCTACCTATTTTAAACCCGTAGCTCTCGTGTACACATGGTTTACAACCAGTATTACACATGTGACCGAGCTACTTATGAAATCATTATCTCGTACCTCTCTTGTACACATGGTATACACACTGTATTACACATGTGACCTAGCTACCACATAGTATCTCATAGCTCTCTTGTACACATGGTGTCCTATCCTTGGAACCACACATGTGACCTAGCTACACATTATCCGTATTTTTCGTTTTTCCAAAGGTTTAATTAGGAACACTAAATTTCCATAACTCACCAAATCATAGAAGTTATCCAACATTTTCCATAACATACAATAAATTTTTATTATGAAATTAAAATCGATGTATTACTTACATATAAACTTACCTTGACAACAAAAAGTAATAATTTGCAATTTAGTCTGAAACCTTGCCCTTGCCTCGATCAAGGTCGATTCCTCGATCTTCACAATCTATAGCGACACATTTAGCTCATTTAATCACTACATTACTCAAAACAGCCCAAAATCTTCCTATAGCAAATTTTGCAATTTGACCCCTAACTTTCTAAATTTTACACTTTAGTCCCTAGGCTCGGTTTATGATTTTCATTCAATTATCATGCATTTCAAGCCTAGCTGAATCACTTTTCCTCTTATAACAGCCCTAATTTCCATCATTTCACAATTTATGCACATAATATTTCACCTTTTACAATTAGGTCATTTTTTACAATTTTCACCAAAAATCACCTAGTAGAAGTTGTTCATCACACTTTAAACTTCATATTCTACTACTAGCCATCAAAATACATGCATGTCATTCATGGGTAAAATTTTAAACATCACCCTAGCTTGAAATAGTGGTAGAAATAGCTAGAGCAAATTACGAGGATTTTAAAAGTACGAAGAACATTAAAAACGGGGCTTGAAATCACTTACTATGAGCTTGAGAAGTTGACAAAACCCTAGCTATGGTTTCGCTTCAAATTTGGCATAAAGGGAAGAAGATGGACAAAATTTTTGACTTATTTTTCCTTTTTATTTCTTTTATTAACTAATGACCAAAATGCCCTACATTAAAAACCTTTGATATTCCATCCTTCCTTGGGCATTTTTGTCCAAGCAAAGTTAAAATGGCCTAATTACCATGTAAGGACCTCTAATTTAAAATTCCAATGCAATCAAGTACCTCTATGGATTAAAACCCATATTTTTCACCTATTGCAATTCAGTCCAACCTATCAAATTGGACATGCAAATAATAAAATTCATGCACCAAAATTTCACATAATTATTCGAACACCCAATAAACATCAAACTCAATTGAAAAAATATTTTAGACTTCGAATTCATGGTTTCGAAACCACTATTCTGTTTAGCCCCTAATTCGAGCTATCACAACATTCCCCTTGACTCAAGAACGTTAGAGATGAATATTTTTTTGTAATGCTCACCTAATATCCTCCACTCTTCATCATTCGGTTGATAACCACATTTGAAGATTTCAGTCTCACCATTAATTTTCACAGTTAACTATTTTTTCTCTAAATCAATGGTGAATCTAGAAGTGGCCAGGAAAGGTCTTCCTAGTAAGATTGATATCTCCTGATCTTCCTCAAAATCAAGTACTACAAAATCTGTTGGAACAATAAAACTTTGCACCTTAACTAACACATCTTCTAGTACTCCCTTTAGATGCACCGATGACCTATCAGCTAATTTTAATGTTATTTGAGTTGTTTTAAGATTCCCTAACCAGAGTTTTTCAAAAATTGATAAGGGCATGAAATTGATACTAGCTCCTAAATCACTTAGAACTCTACTAAAATGAATGCTCCCTTTTTCTATGGGAATAGTAATGCTTCCCAGGTCTTTCAACTTCCGAGGTACTTGTCTTAAAATAATCACACTACAGGAAACACTTAAATTAACTTGTTCTCCTAGCTTGATTTTCTTACACCTTGCCATCATCTCCTTTAAAAATTTAACATATTTGGGAACCTTCTCTATTAGCTCAATTAAAGGTAGGTTAACATTTAAGGTTTTAAATAAATTCAGAGAACTTACAGATTCATCCTCATCCCGCTTTTGTCTTTCTTCTAATCTTGATGGAAATGGGACTTTTGTGATTTTAGCATCTTTAGATGTCTCTTTTCTTATCTTACTTGTTGGTGTATTCTTCTCTTCTGGTTTAGGTCCGTCTTCTAATCATCAGTTTCATCCATAATTACATCCAAATTAGGTATTTCTAGGCTACTCAGTACCTTGCCTGATCTGAGTGTTACAGCTTTCACATACTCTTTACCTTCCCTCCGTGGATTATCTCTCGTGTTACTGGGAGTGCTTAAGCCAATTTGTCTTTTGATATTGCCCATCATGCTCATCAATTGGCTTTTTGATCCTCGAGCTTAGTCAATCTAAAAGCCATGCAAGCCTTTTTCACACAGTAGCCCAAAATGGTGATTTCATGGTCTCTCTTTTTGACCGTGTTGACTAAAGTTGCATTGTCAGACTCCAAAATAAGCTTTGCCACTTTCAACATTGAAGCCAAATTTAAACCTTCAACCAAAGCTTCAAGCTCCGCCCAAATCGTGTCCAAGTATTTATTCACATAACCATAACGACCCCCGAGAACAAATCCTTCATGGTCTCTGGCGATAGCCCCGTACCCGACATTTCCATTCAAAACCAAAGCGTCAACATTGATTTTAACAAAACCATTTGGAGGTTTTGTCTAGCTTTTACGTACCAGGGTTGGGGGAGAATAGGAGGGTCGACTAGGTTGAAAATTCTAAACTCTTTGCTGAGGGTCTACGCTCTTTCCTACACCATCATAGCCGTATCATCCTTCCCCTGAAATACCATCTTGTTCTATCATTCCAGCAGTTCCAAAGAAGAGTAAAAAAGTCGGCAACAACTTTTTTGTCAAGCTCACGAAGGACGTCTTCCAACTAGTCAATGCACCGCTCATATCTACCATCAAGCAGCCTATTATTTAGCCCACCGATCATGAGGATCTTATGAACCTTTGGGCACTCTTTCATGACATGGTTAAGTATTTCATCACCGTTTTTGCATCTTGGATAGTTTGTCGAGAAATTGTGACGGATGCAGGCAATATTGTCGTAAGTAGGCAAAATATTATGGCCTATTCTCTAGCTGAAAACTTAGATCTTCAGGAGCATTTTCATTTCCAAATTATTCTCCAGAATAATCTATGAGGACCGAAACCAATTCTCCTAAGAGATAACCATGAATAAGCAGATTTTGACTTATATAAACCATGAGGGTTTTGAATCCATGTTCTGCTATCATTTATCCCATTATAGAAGATGGGTAAATTAAAAATATAATCCCCCAGAGTTTTGCCATATAATTTAATAATCCTTTCCTTTTTCCACTACCTATTATAACACCCCTTACCTGTGTTCGACGTCAGATCAGGGTATGAGGCGTTACCGGAACATACACATGCAATCGTACCAAATCAAAACATAAATTTTACATCGGAATTAAAATTTTCAATTTCCATCACTAAGTCCTTGATATGGACCTATGAGGCCTAGAACATACTATGGAAGTGGTTAAATTCTTGTCGAAAAATAATTAGTTTCTATAAAATTTATGTACTTTTTCATACCCATATTTACTTAAATTCATACAAATCTGGTTAAATTCTTGTCGAAAAATAATTAATTTCTATAAAATAATTAACTTGTGCTTAAAATATGAACATGATGAATTTTAATTAATTTTATAGTTAGTTTTGATTATTTTTGATTATTTTTGACAGATTTGCACAAAGGGCGAAAAATGGCCCGATAGACATTGCTAGAAGAACAAAACCGAGAAGCAATTTGAAATATCAAGGTGAATTAATTTCGAGCCTAAGACGATCCAATTATGTGTATTAATTCATAATATAATTAATTTTAACTTATCCTCAATTTAATTTGGGCTAAATAAATTATTATTAATTAATTATGGAAAAAGTGGTTCAGTTGAACCGAACTGGTTGAACCGAACAAAGTGAACCGAACCAACCACAAATTGGGTAGCCTGGAACTGTCCATATGCTGACCCAAATCAGCTTTTTAGCTGATTATGTAACACCCTGAATTTGAGCCTAGAAGAATTGGACTTTGAGTCGGGATTCGAATAGAAGAAATCTGAATAAGTGAGAAGTTTTAAATATTATCGTTTAAGGAAAATTTTTGAATTAAATTACTATTAGGGAATTTATCTATATTTATTATTACTGATATTTATGAAAATTATATATTATTATTACTGTTGCTATTGATAAAATATTTCTGTTATTATTACTAATGTTTTAAAATTTTAATGAAGATTAAATTATTATTATTATAGGATAAAAATATATTTATAAAATTATTATTATTATTATTATTATTTTTAAAAATATATATATAATATTTGGTGTTTAAATTTAGTTTTTAAATAAATTTGGAAGTAGTTATACTGTGGGAAAAATTTTGGGTTCAATCCAAAATTCTAGAAAGAAATTAGTTTTTGCTTCATGGAGGGAATCTGGGCATAAGGCTTATAATTAGTTGGGCAAGATTTAGCATAAAAGGAAAGCTTGGCCCAGTGGTTAGGGCGCTACGCAATAGGTTGGAGGGCTGGAGTTCGACTCCCAGCGTGCGCAAAAGGTATGTTATATTTTTTAAGTGAACGGGGTTGTGTTAAAATACCTTAAAAGGAGTTGTTGGTGGACTATGCCACAAAAGGGCTTGTGGCGCACCGGCAGCGGAGCATTAGGAGTCCCAGGCTAGCACGGGTTCGAGTCCAGGTAGGCGCATGTTTTGTTTTATTTTTAATGGACCCAGGACTACGGCAGGTAAGCTTTAAGAATTATTATATCAGAGAAGAACGCGCGTCCCAGTGGCCAGCAGCGTGTTGGGCAACCTGCAGGTCCCAGGTTCGAGTAGCGTTGCGCGCGAGAGGAGCCCTTTTTGCTGCGCACGAGTTGGAGGTGCCGTGCTGGACTGGGGCGCTCCCAAGCGGCGTACCGAAGCTGGTCAGTCGGTGGATGCTGCTGCCTACTGAGCGGTTAGGAGTTTGGATGAAATTCAAACATGGGATTGGGCCAAGAATTAAGGAGTAATTAAAGGAATAGAATTCTAGGAAGAATTCTTTTTATTTATGCTAAATATATCATTCGGCTATAAGCATTGGTGCCGATTGGAACTTGGAATTTTAGCCTTTTAGGAATTGCTTTCTTCTTCGATTGGTTTTGAGTATTTTTTTTATTTGTTGTGCTAGCCGATTGTTTTTCTTTTAATTCTTCTTCAATTGGTTCTTGTTTTTCTTTTGCTCATCTTTTCTTTGCCAAGCCCTCAACTTCTATTCTTAACTTTTCTTTTTAATTTTCTTTTCATTAGAGCCGATTATGGGGTCCCTTTCTTATAATCAAATCACAACTTACATCCCTTTTACTCGTTCAAATACTTCTTCTTCCTTACTCATAAATACTAAAAATCGAGATCTCCATATTTTAGTGATTCGGAAATTAATATTTAGATCTATTTTCTACGCACGTTTAAGTTGGATTCGCAACGGATCTGGGGTAGAAAGGTATTTGGAACGTTCTTCAACGAGTAGATCTCTTGGTAAGTATTCGAACCTTCTTTCCATTCGTATCTTGAGATTTAAGAAAAGCCGAAACCCCTTAGTGCTTAGGAGGCTGTTGATTAGGGCAAGAGGCTCTGTTGGACTTATTATTTGAATTGTTTTGTGCTAGTGCGAATTAAAGGTTACCGATCGAAGGTTTGGATCATTGGAGCGACTAGATCTAGATCTAGTAGTTAAAGATCGACAAGGAGAAATTGCATAGGAGATCTCATCGGTATAATCATAAATCAGGTGTGTGCTTCGAACCCCTTCATTGTTCAAATCGGCAAAAGCCGAAAAGCTGAAATGCCAAAGTTCTGGCATTTCGAGGGCTTGTGAGCATGCGAATGCTCTCAAGTTGGTAGGGAAAAGTTGGATTTGGAACCGGCACTAGTAGGAGAGTTTGCCGCGAAATTTTGGGCACTTTGGTAAGTTGGGCCTCGGTGGGCCGAATATAGGCCCAATGGGCTTTTGGGCCCATTTGGGATAAGAATAGGTTTAAAGGTAATAATATGGACTATAGTCGTAAAAACTGTTAAAAAGAGTAATGGATTAAAGATTAAGACTTAAATGGGCTTAACGGGCTAATTGACATGGTAGGGCCCATTAGAGGTTTTGGGCCCAATAACTTGGAATTGCTAAAATGGGCTGGAAATACTGTTTAAACGCTTGGAAATTGTTGATAATTGTTAATGAGCATGAAATGTAACACCCTGAACCCGGCCCAGACGTTATGGCCATGTCCGATGTGCTATATCACCTAGACTATCCTACGCCGCCCTATTTACTAAGTCCGATGGTGAGTTTTGAAAAGCAATGCTTGATTTTTGGAAATTCCCGTTTTAATAATTATTCAACTTAATCTCTATTCCATTTGATAAGCGATTCATTTTAACCTTATTATCCTACTTAGCCATTTGTATTGTCAGGTTGGTTAAGAAAACATCTGTTAAATTTTTGAAAAATGGTGTGTAGTTGTGGTTGAAATAAAACAGTTGAAAATCCCAAATAAAAACAGTTATAGTGGCCTTATTACAACCTATTAACAAATTTAAAAGTAGAAACTTATAATTAGAAATATAAAGTAGTAAAACTTATTTAAACCGTGCTCAGTCCTCGTGGCCACTCTGAATCCCTCCCAGCAACCAAGTCACGATCTAGGGCTCACCTGCAAGGATGGAAAAGAAAAGGGTGAGTTTGGGAAACTCAGTGTGTGCAGAACCCATCCAAAGCCCACATCGGCTGGAGCCCACTAGGCCTGAGCCCTAACCAGTCTCAGTCAGTTTTGGGCCGAAGCCCTATTTAGAATACAGATACTGGGCCAAAGCCCTATAACAGATACTGGGCCGAAGCCCTATTCAGATAGTAGTTTGGCCCATAGGCCCATAACAGTACAGTACAGTATAACAGTATGAATGCAACCCAATTGGGGAGACTACTCAACCCACCAACCGCTACACACCACCTGTACCAGCCAACACATCATGTGGGGAATAACTCGACCCACCCAGCCCATACACCATAGTCGCAGCATGGCTACTCAAATAAACAGTATACGAGGCAAAGCCCCTTTCAGAAACAGTACGAGGCATAGCCCCTTTCAGTAACGTGGCAGTGCCACTCACACTTCCTCCAATATAAACCCAACCCATGCATCAGACATACATACATCATGATATGCAGTAACAGAAACAGTCATGTCAAATAGTACAGTCGATTTTAGCCCTAGGGGTATAATGGTAATTTTATACTTAGGGGTAAATCAGTAATTTCTCACCCTAAGGGTATTTCAGTAATTTTTTTCTCTTATTACAGTTTTTATTATTATTACAGCCTCTACTATTACAGTGGTTGTTACAGAAACTTATTTAATTTAGTTTATCAGTTCTAGTCCTTAGGCCCTAAAACCCCTAATGGGCTCTACCATGCCATTTTAGCCCATTAGGCCCATTTAAGCCTTAATTTCCAATCCATTATCTTGTTTTAACAGTTTTTATGCCTGTAATCCATATTATTGCCTTTAAACCTATTTTTACCCAAATGGGCCCAAATTGCCCATTGGGCCTATATTCGGCCCACCGAGGCCCAACTTACTGTAGCGCCCAAAATTCTGCGGTCAGCCCGCCTGACAGTGCCGATTCCAAAACCAACCTTCTCCCACCAACTTGAGAGCGTTCGCACGCTCACAAGCTCTCGAAATGCTGAAATTTCGACATTTCGACTTTTCAGCTTTTGCCGATTTGAGCATTGAAGGGTGTTCGAAACACACACCTGATTTGCAGTTCCACTGATGATATTTCCTATGCGCCCGTTCCTATAACCCATTATCTAAGTGATTAATCAGTAGATCTATGAAAAACTACAACCAAAATCCCTTACCACATTCGGCCACACCCTTAATGGCCATGAAAACTTACCTCTATCGATTTTAGATGCACTAGATCTAGATCTGATGATACCGATGCCTTCCACTCCTTGCTTGATCACCTTCCTTGCTAACTAACATCCAAAAAGAACCAAAATACTACTTTAAATCACTAATAGACTAAATCGATAACCTCCCTAACTTTAGGGACTTTCGGCTTTTCCAAAGTATGAAATATCTTAAAGATCTGAGTTGGTAACCACTTACCACTGCTTTTACCTTGACTCTAACTCAGATCTGAAGTAGATCTAACCCTTAAATGTTAGTAGAACCCTTATCTCTGAGATCTGCAAATTTGGCTATCTCCCTAAAACTATGGTGATTTCGGCTTTTCACCAAGTGAAGAAGATGACGATTTGGACTACGGGTTTGAGTGATGGTGTCGACAATGATGTGGCTCAAGGGGATGTAGTAATCAGCCACAACAGGTGAAAGGAACAGGGGTAATTCGGCTCAAGTAGGTTTCGGGATTCTGGCACTTTGAACAACCGGCTATGGGTGTTTTTGAGAGGGATAAGAGCAAAAGAAAGAGTGGATCTGAGTAAGAAGGGTGTTCGGCTAGGGAAGAGATCAAAGAGGAAAAAGAAAAGTGAAGAAAATAATGGTAGAGGTGAAGAAGAAGAAATCGGCTAGAAGCTTTCTAGGGAGGCAAGTTTCGACTTTTCTGACAATAAAAGAGAAGATTATACCTATGGTGGCTAGCCCTAATTCTTATGACAGAAAATAGAAAAAGATATAACCCTAATATCAAACTTGAGTAACCGGCCCAAGTCCCTAAAAGCCCTTGCCGAAATTCATACTTAAATTAGTCACATGCCCGGCACATGCTTAAAAATTAAAAAGAACACTACGCTTACCTTGCAACTCGAACCCTTGTCCTTGAATACCCACTTAGGCGCCACTTTTTTAGGAGCTTAGTGGCGCCACCTTGCCACTCTACCAAGGCTCCCTTTGTTACATATTTTACACGGTTTTTCTTAAAGGCCCACTTAACCAAGTCCCCTTTCACTTGAAAATCCAACTTAATATTTTACCGGGTTTTAACTTAAGCTTGGGCCTTCTAAAGGCCCACTAACACATGTACATACATTTCCAACCTTCAGAACACCAAAATTTTAAAACTTCACTAAAATTCACAAAACCCGAAAAATCCCAAAAATCAGGGCGTTACATGAAAACCCTAATAGTTGATAAAATTACTGAATTACCCTTCAATGTGAAAATTACTATTTTACCCCTAGGCAAAAATGACTATTGTACTCTAGGGTGTTATTTTGATTGAAATGCATGTGACATTATTATTGTACATGATATGCCATGATATGTTCATTTTATGCATGGGTTGGGATTTATATGAATAGAGGAAGTGCTAAAGGGCTTTGCCCCAGTTTACCGAAAAAGGGCTTTGCCCCAGTTTACTGAAAAGGGCTTTGCCCCAGTTTAACGAAAAGGGCTTTACCCCAGTTACCGAAAGAGGCTAGGCCTCATGTTATATAATAAAGCAGCTATGCTGCCAGTGGAGAGTAGCGGCGGGGTGGGTTGAGTAGCATCCCCACATGGTGTGTTGGCTGGTATGGGTGGAGAGTAGCGGATGGTGGGTTGAGTAGTCTCCCCAAATGGGCTTTGCATACATGCATTGATGTTTACATGTGTTATTGAAATGGGCCTATGGGCCCTACTATTTACAGAAAAGGCTTCGGCCCAGTAATATGATTTATGAAAAAAGCTTCGGCCCAGTAACCGTTACATGAAAGGCTTCGGCCCAGTATGCTCGTATTGATTTGGGCTCTGAAAGGGCTTTGCTGCACACTGAGTTTTCCAAACTCATCTCTTTTCCTTCCATCCTTGTAGATGAGCCTTAGTTGGTGGACTTGGAGCTGGGAGGGATTCAGAGTGGCCACATGGACTGGACTGTTGGATTTTAATTAAGTTATCTATTTCAATTTAAATTTAATTAGTTATTTTGGTTTTGGGTTGTAAAAAGGCCTTTTTAATTATTTTTATTTTGGGTTTTTATTCTTTACTTATTTAAATTGATTTTAGCTTACGTAGGATATTATTTAAATCGAGTTGAAAATAAATGATTTTAAGACGGTTTTTTTTATAAAAGTTACTTGTTTTCAGAATAGCATGATAACCAAGCAAAGCTTCTGCAAAATTAAATGTTTTCGTAAATAAATATTTCAGATGGTTAAAGTGTGGCAATGGTCGTGTGCATGTCTAGGAGTGGATCAAGAAGAGCTTGGTACTTAAGCAGTCTGTTCGACTCACCTCCTCTTTTCTGGAATCCTACCGGGTGCATAGCTTCCATTCACTTTAAGTCATCACAAAGAAGGTCTAACTTTCCGGTACTTAAACTGTCTTTCAACCTAACATGTTTTCGTAACTATAAAGGTTTTCAAGCTTTCAAAATTTTCAATTAGATTTTACAAAGTTGTTATGTTTTGTTTTTTTTTACAATGAAATCACGTTTTTGGAATAATAAACAAACACAAAGCTAAGGTTTTATACAAGCTTAACGGTAAGAGTTTTTTTTAAAACATTAAGAAGTGTTTTCAATGAAAACACGGTTTTCGAAAAACACTTCAATGTGACACATTAGACTTGGCCGTAACGTCTGGGCCGGGTTTGGGGTGTTACAGATTAAATAAGCTTGCAAAGAGGCCCTTGAAGAACTTTCAAGTTGCATTCAAACCCCTCCAAAATATATGGCTTTATAGATTTACCCTAAGCCTAAAATAGCAAAGTTGAAACTGTCAACCTTGCCACATGTGTGGCTGGCCAAGGGAGGGCTCTTTGGCTGATAATTTTTACTATTTTTAGCTACCACATTCAACTATAAAAGGCCCCATTTTTTAATCACTCAAAGCATCCCTCATTCACCTCTCATTATCTCACAACTCTCCTCTCCTCTCTCACTTTTCCTCTCCATTTTCCATTCATTTCCCCTTATTCTTGTGTCGATTTCTTTTCTTGGAAAAGAGGTTTTTCTTCAGCCATTTTGGAGCAGCAATTGAGTGTTTGTAGAAGCCTTGATCAGCGGAGACAACAAAGGACAAAGAACAGAGCAACCTAGTTAAGCCACAGAAAAACATCGGATTTGCTTATTGTTCCCTATCTCTTTAAATTTTGTTGTTTTAATGATGAACATATCTATGAATATTTATGCTGTTGGAATGGTTAATTTAATCAGCTTAGCTTGAATTTAATTTGTGTTGGATTGATTGCATTTTGTCCTCTTAAATTATTAAAACTGTGTTTATGTTGTTATAGGCCTCGATAAATTGCTTGATTAAGTAAAATCATGCCTAAGTTATTCTTGCATTATAATTGTTAAATAACTAATAAATTAATTATTTAAACAGATTGAAATTGTAATTAATGGACACAGTACTTAATTAGTGCATGTTTATTCTTCTAAGGTAGCTGAAGATTAAATTAGCATTGTATTTGGTGATACATATGCCTTGCATAACTTGCAAGATTATTGTGATTAAATTGTTTCAAGGTAAGGGAATCTTGTTACCTCACATCGTCCTTTATGTGCTTATTAGATTAATTAATCATTCGAATTGACATAGAAATATGTGAGAGATTATTTAGTTTAATAAGTATGTATGTGCATTAACATGTTTACCTTTTTAAATCTGTTTAATCGATTGAAATGGCATAGAAATATGTACAAGAGATGAATGGATTTTTGGTAGGTAAATATGTTCATAAGTTATCAAATTACCAAGTTGCCGTGAATTTATTCGTAACAGTATAAACATGAGTCTAATAATTCTAAGGTAAAGAAGTGTAATTAATCCAACACAATTATGTCATCTTGATTAAATCTTTTTGAAATCGTGCATTAGAACTCTTTGTTTTATTTTACTTAGTTTTTAACGCTTAATTTTTAATTGTTTTTCTAAAACCAAAATATTTTTCATCACCAAAGTGTTTTACAATTAATTTCATAAATAATTCTTTTTACAATCCCTGTGGGTACGATAACTCGACATTTACTTGTCACTTTATTACTTGTTGCGATTGTGTACACTTGCACATTTCCGTCGTTCCACATACGCCCGTGTCCAAGGCTATGTCCTTTACACAATCATTCATGTAACACCCCTATCCCGTAACCGTCGCCGGAATAGGTAAGGGGCATTACCATACTTGAAACACAGTTCGGAACGATAAAATTTTAAACTTTTATCAAACATCATCTCAATTCAATAATATCAATTATTGATAGTCAAAACATGCTTTAAACAGGCATATAAAACTCTAAGAATACAATAGGGATCAATTTGATAACATATAAAAGATATAGGAAAACTTAAGAAAATTTTCGAAATAAGGTCACACGGCTGTATGCCAAGGCCGTGTGCCTCACACGGTCATTAAATATGCCCATATGTCCAGGCCGCATGCCCTACACGGCCAATAGACACACCCGTGTGTCTAAGCCGTGTAACTCTTTGTCCATTTTAACTAAGGTGCAGGGCTCACACGGTTGATACACACGCCCATGTGCTCTAGCTGTGTGGCACGAAGGCTTGGTTTAAGCCACATTTCACACCCAAATTTGCCATGTACCTACAAGAATCAATTACATAACATCTATATGCATAAACAGGCAACCAATTCAGCCAATTCAAGTAATATAATAGACCATTTCATAACACAAACATATACTGACTTTCATGTGTCCATTTCATACCAAGTACATATATTTCATATCTCATTTTCATTCATTTCATACCTAACAAAATCATACCAATTCAAGCATGAAACTTACCAATCCAACTTTATCAAAAGCCAACATCATTCATCACTTTACCACGTTAGAGATATATCATATGAAACTTTAATATCAAACCAACCATTGCTAACTGAAGCCATATCTCATAGCTTGGACAAGTACCAAACTTGTACCAAAATCAACCACATAAGTAGCCATATAGTTCAACCTATAAACTAGCCTATACATGCCACATTACCACATTTTAAAGAGTTCAAAAATACCAATTGTCTCCTAGATAGTGTGGTGAAATCTTCGATGACTTCCAACCCGAGCGAGCATTTGAATCACTGTAAAATACAGAGAATAAACTGAGTAAGCTAACAAGCTTAGTAAGCTCGTATAATTAATAGTACTATCTATGTTTTAACAATTATTTCACCATTTAAATAAACATGAGTACATATAAACCAACTTTACCAAATTCAATATATCTTATAATCTACCAAATATCACTTACGTGTCAGAGTCCTTATAAATACCTGTATTAATCTGTATCATTGCTTATAACCTCATCTTTATCATCATTTTCCTAATGAAACATTTTGCGAAAATATCATATACTTGGTATCTCGCACTTTACGTGCCATATATGTGGTTTCACCACCTGTTTCTCGTATTAAAAGTATCATTCATTCCATATCTCAATAAATTAATACCACAATACACATATATCAATAATAACAGCAATTCATCCGTTCACAAGAATGAAACCAAACATGTAATATTTATGTAATACCTAATTCATCTCTATAATCCATATAAATCATGTAACATTTTATCTTTATAATTCATCTTATTCATGTAACATCTTATCCTTTTAATCCATGTAACTCATATAACTCATATAACATATAATCCATGTAAATCATGTAATTTGTATAACATATATTCATGTAAATCATATAGTTCTTGTAGCATATATCATTCATATAACATTCCAATACATGTATTATATCACATATCATTTCTCACTTATAAAACTCATGTAAACCATGTAATGTTTCATTTATGCATTTCATACAACTCATCTAATAATTCATCTTATAGCACATATATTCTTATACCATATATATCATGTAAATCATATAAGTTCATGTATCATATACCATGTAATCATATACTTCTTGTAACATATAATCCTGGTATCTTGTAATTCATATAACATATAATTCATATACATCTTGTATCTTTTGTAACATGTACTCATACATTTCATATCGTATAATGCCTGTTGAACCTTTGGAAACATCGAGGGATACTCGGGTGATACACACTAAGTGTATATATATTTGTAATTCGTCAATTCATCATATATGCTCTTTCAAGCCATGTACAGTATGCTCCTCCTAAGCCAGTAATCGGTAAGCTCTAACGAGCTAAACGGTAAGCTCCGTAGAGCTAAAACGGTAAGCCCAGAGGTTGAACGATAAGCCCGAAGGCTGAACGGCAAGCTCATAAGAGCTGTGGTGAGCCGCAACAAATGCAGGAGCTCGACCAAAACAGTAACCCTAGTAACATGTCACTTGTATCCTACAACTTTCTACGGTTCAAACGGGATTCGGTATTTAGTCAAAGCATTTAACCAATAGGCAATTCGAAATAACATCTCATTTATATAATTCATATAAATCGTGTCACCTTTTGCTCATGTAATTCATATAACTTTTGCAACATGTACTTCTTATAATACATATCCATCTCATTTACAAGCACATATCATATAACTTATAACACTTTTCCATACTATATCATGTAATTCGATGGCAGCAACATATTGATAGAGCCAATATTTTTAGTAAATTATTCATTCCTCATGCATATACATTCAATTTAAACAATTACAGTAGCTAATAGTTTGATTCTAACTATATGAACTTACCTCGTATTAGCTCGTATAGTCGTCGTCTACCCGTCTACCTTTTGTTTCCCCCGATCAAGTCCTGGTATTGTTTATTTTGATCTATATGAATTCAAATTAATCCATTTATTCACCAAATCATTCAATTCTATTTACAAAATAGCCCTTATAATTCTATACTTTGACACTTTAGTCCTTAATACATAAATATGCAAAATACACCAAATTTTCATATACCCATTCATAGCCGGACATTCATGGATACCATACAAGACCATATTTTCAATTATTTCTCATTTCTAACCATAAAATTTCTATCTTTTTCAATTTAATCCCTAATTCACATTTTCATCAAAAATCACATTATAAAACTTGTATATCTTTAAACAACCATCAATAATCTTGCAAGAAATATCAAAATACACATGTATTAAACAATGACACATTTGAAAAACATCACCAATTTCAAAAATTGAGGTACGAGCTAGTTATATCAAGATACAATCAAAAACACAAAAATCATTAAAAATCGAGTAAAAACTGTACCTTAATTGTAATCAAAAGCTTGGCCGAATGTAAAACCAAAGAAAATAGCTTTTCTCTCTTTTCCAATCGGTGGAATATGAATGAGAAAATGATCCTAACTTGTTTGTCTTTTAATTAATATATCATAATAAACATTTTTCCAAAACTAACCTTATAAAACCAATTAAAAATCATATAAAATATGGACATAAATGTCCAGTATCATTTAAAATGTTCTATTTACCATTTAAGGCCTCTATATTCAAAAGCCAAAGTCAAATAAGTCATTTAACTTATAGAACACCTATATTTTGCTTTATGCGATTTAGTCCTTTTAACCGAATTAATTATTTAAGCGGTAAAATTTCTTTACAAAATTTTCGTACAGTAATTCTATCATGTTGAAAAACTTATTAAAATAATAAAAATAAATATTTTGACTCAGTTAAGCGGTCCCGAAACCACCTGTTTCGATCAGGCTCAGAAACGGGCTGTTACAATTCACATGCCACATTTTCCATACTTAATCCTTACATACTCATTCAACCAAATCATGCATCTCACAAAATGCATCATCATAACATATAACTTAACTAATATTAGCCTACATTGATGGCCTTATACAAAATGAGCTATCAAATATTAAAGGCCAACATTTTAGGCCAAATCAATTATGACAAAAAACAAAATAACCAATTCCTCTATACATGCCATAATTTTAAATATTGATTTCAAAATACCAAAAGATTGATGATAGTGTGGATGAATCTCCGACGATCTCCGTATCCTGAGCTAGCTTGGTGACATTATAAAACAAGGGAACAGAGAGGGGAGTAAGCATATAGCTTGGTAATTAGGTATGTAAATAATAAACAAATTATTAACATGTTTTTATAAAACCTCAAAATATATTTTCAAAATAATACAATCATAACTACACATGAATCCACTATTTACTCAAGTTCAAAATAAGCTGTCTATTCAAGTCATAGTCACTAAATTATTTTTATCTGGAGCTACGGAACTCCAAATTAAGATCTGCTAATTTTCCTTGAAACTAGACTCACACATATTCATACCATAAAATTTTCATAATTTTTGGTTTAGCCAATAAGTACAGTTTATTCTATAAATTCTCCCCTATTTTGCTATTTGATAGTTCTAACCCCTCTTCACTAAAAATTAATTATCTCCACGTACAAGATTTGGATGATGTTCTGGTTTGTTTCTATTGTAGATAGACTCATTAAGGATTTTAATCATATAAATTATAACCCATAATTATTTTTGTACAATTTTTAATGATTTTCCCAAGTCAAAACATGGGATTCTGAAATCATTCTAACCCTGTCTCACTAAAACTCAAATATCTCATAATATGAAATTCTTTTGCTTACTATATTTCTTTTATGTGACAATAGACTCAATAATATTTAATTTCATATCTCATTCAACCTCTAATTCAATTTTCACCATTTTTGGTGATTTTTCAAAATCACACAACTGCTGCTCTCCAAAACTATTTTATTGCAAATTTCACTCTTTCATGAAACATCATAACAATATGCTCAACATTCAATAACAAAATTCAACTTGCATGCATGATACAAGACTTTATCACTTCACTTACTCCTTTGCAACCTTACCACATTTCGATCTCATACTGAGCATTGCTTATGTGTATACACATACAAATACCTGCACTTAACCATTATATGATCACATTCATTTTCACTTAGTTATTTTCCCATTGAACTCATTGGAATATTAACAGATACACAATGGTTCTGTACATAGCACCATCCTTATGATCAATGCTATCCAGTACACATAGTAGCCTGCACTTAGTACTACACATGTGACCAATATTATCGGGTACACATAGTAGCCTGCACTTAGTACTACACATGTGACCAATACCATCCGATACACATAGTAGCCTGCACTTAGTACTACACATGTGACCAATACCATCTGATACACATAGTAGCCTGCACATAGTACTACATATGAGTTCTCATGACATGCCCTTCGTATGATTTTCTATTCTGAAAGTTCATCCGGGAATTTCTCACTTTGTCAATTTCAACCATAGTCAATCACAATTCACCATTTTACATCAAATAGTCATTCAATATCCAACTACATCTCATATAATATGACAAAATATTATAACATAAATAAAAACGATGTATTATTTACATACAAACTTACCTCGGTGCAAAATATGACAAATTTGCAATTTAGTCCACAGTCTTTTCTTTTCCCCGATCAAGGTCAATTTCTCTTCTTTCTTGATCTATAATAACATATTTAACTCATTTAATACTCGTATTATTCAATTTAGTCCAAAAATCATACAATGGCAAAATTACATTTTTCCTCTAAAGTTTCACATATTTACAATTTTGTCCTTGGGCTCATAAAATGAAAAGCACTTATTTTTCTCAAATCCTAAGCCTAGTCGATTCATATTCCCTCTTATAGTAGCCCACAATTTTCACTAAATCACATTTTTTACACATAATTTTATAACTTTTTTCAAATAGGTCCTTTTATGCAATTGCATAAAAAATCACCTAGTAAAAATTGTTTATCACACTCCAAACTTTCATATTCTACCATAAAACATCAAAACACATGCATGTCATCCATGGGTAAATTTAAACACAAACCCTAGCTCAAAATAATGGTGGAAATAGCTAAATCGAGCTACGAGGATCTCAAAAATGTAAAGAACATTAAAAATGGGCTAGGATGCACTTACTATTGAGCTTGAAAGTTGGAAAAACCCTAGCTATAGAGAACATGTAATATTCGGCCAAGGTTGATGAAGATGAACACAATTTTGGCCTTATTTTTAATTCTTTTATTAACCAAATGACCAAAATGCCCTTCACTTAAAAACCTTTGGTAGTTTATCCTTCCTTGGCTATTTTTGTCCAAACTAAAGTATAATGGTCTAATTACTATCTAAGGACCTCCACATTAAAAACCCATTACAAAAAAGTACCTTTATGAACTAAAAAAAACATTTTTCACCTATTGCAATTTAGTCCTAATCATCAAATTAGACACCCAATAGATAAAATTTCGTAACGAAAATTTCACACAGTCATTCAATCACACAATAAATATTAAAACTTAATCGCAATAAATTTTTCTATTTTGGATTTGTGGTTTCAAAACCACTATTCTGTTTAGGCCCTAAATTGGCTGTTACACCTATAATTGTGGTCCCAAAAGTATTTGACTTTTCTTTCTTCATTTGTTAATAATGACCGACAAAAAGAATCCCCACTAAGACCCTCGATACCCCATTGATCCCTTTCAATGTCTATAGTGTTGCCATCCCCAACCTACCACAGAAAGCCATCCTTGAGAGCTTCGATCGCCTTAGCAATACTAGCCCAAGTAAAAGATAATTTGTCATAGTATTTAGACCTAAACACATCACCCTCCAGGAAATATTTCGCACTCAGCACCTTAAAACATATCTTGAAGTTTAAAAGCCTCCAAACTTGTCTACCAAGGTGGGCAATATTAAACAAATGCAAATCTCGAAACCTGATACCTCTCATGCCTTTCGGGTAACACAAATGCTCCCAAGCCATCATAGCCCAACCTCGAGTATTCTCATTGTTCATCCACCATATCCTAAATATTTTTTAGTGTAAGTCCTCCATGATTCCTTTTGGGGCAAGAAATACAGAAAATGTATAGGTCAGAATAGACTGAATAATTGCTTTTATGAAAATCTCTTTTCCTCCATAAGAAAGTAGCCGCTTTGACCATCTATTGATCCTGTAAGCACAATGATTAATGATATTAGCAAAAGCAAATGATTTCTTTCTACTTATAGGCAAAGGTTGTAACAACCCAATTTTAGGCCTAGTCGGAACAGTGGTTTCGAGAGCACAAATCTGACGTAAGAAAATTTATTTTTATTATGTTTTTATGGTTTACAATTTCATGGAATGATTTCAAAAAAATCTCGTTCGAAAATTTTGACGTTTGGGCACTCAATTTGGTCAAAAGGACTACATTGTAAAGAGTGTAAAAGTTGAGTTCTATATGCTAGAGGTGCCCAATTGTTATTAGTTTATAAATTGGAGGTTGTTAGATGGTAATTAGACCATTGAATAAATTTTTGAACAAAAATGGACATGAAATAGGTGAAATAGAATATTTTTAAGTTAGGGGCATTTTGGTCCTTTAGTAATTAAATGACTTAATAGACAAAATAAAAGCCCAAAAATTTGTCCATCTTTCTCCTTGGCCGCAAATTTCAAGAGGAAGCCATCGCCATGGTTTTTCAAGCTTCCAAGCTCGATTGTAAGTCTGTTCTAGCCCCGTTTTTAATGATTTTCACGTTTTTGAAATCCTTGTAACATGATCTACCTATTTCTACCATTTATTTAAGATATGATGAAGGTCTAGGTTTTGGCCCATGTTATAAATTTTTGGACTATGATGATTAATGGTAGCTTATGCATGTTTATGGTTAGAGAAATGACTTTTACTAAGTGATTTTTGGCGAAAACGTCCAAAAGGACTAATTTGTAAAAGTTATAAAATTTGTCATAAGAGTGTGATTTAGTGGAAATTGTGGGCTGTTATAGTGATGAAAATGGTTCAACTAGGCTTGTATGTTAAAGAAATTGAATAAATTTCATTTTACGAGCCTAGGGGTAAAATTGTAAATATGTAAAAGTTTAAGGGCAAAAATATAATTTTGTTATAATATGATTCTTGGGTCACATTGAATAATGTGACTAATAAGTGAGCTAAATGTGATATTGTAGATCATAGAAGATGAGGTTCAGAACTAGAACGAGGGAAAAACGAGTATTCGTCGGTTAAGTCCTTTTTCACCATTTTGGTGTCTAGGTAAGTTCATGTGTAAATAATGTAACTTTATATTATGCAGTTAAAAATTGATATTGCATGAATTTTTTAGTTATTGTTATGAATACGTTCGATGAGATTCGATGTGGTAAATTTCCCGGTTGAACCTTAGGAATAAATATGATACAAATGTCATGGCATTAGGGTTATTGAGATCCTGTGTAAGACCATGTCTTGGACATGGCGTTGGTATGAGATTTCATGTAAGACTACATTTGGGACTTGGCTTCAAAATGATACTTCGTATAAGACCATATCTGGGATATGGCATCGATATGAGATATCGTGTAAGACCATAGCTGGGTTATCGACATCGATATGTGATCCCATGCAAGACCATATCTGGGATATGGCATTGGTACCATACTATGTGTATGAGATTTCCCGAGTATCCTTTAGTATTCTAAGTGGTTCAATGGGTAATTCAAAGATTATGTCAAAGATGTGAAAAGATACAACTGTGTTACGAGTTCGTACAGGTATGTACGTAAAGTCTATAAGCATTGGCTCTATAATATTATGAGTTCATGATCACTATGAAAGTGACCTTAATTTAATCTTGTGAATAAGTATTTATGTTGATGGTGTGTAAATTCATGGTAAATTCAGTTGAGAACCATGTGATAGACTTTTGAAGGCATATCAAATTGAGAGATAAGATGTTTAGTTCACTTGATTTGTGATTCATGGGATGTGTGTGGAAAATGAAAGATTTGCATAATTGCTTATTAAAAATGGTTATGAAAGTATGTGAAGTTAAGAGTTTAAATTATTGAAAGATGTTAAGCTTCGGTCTTGAAAATATGAATACGCATAATTAATGTGCATGTTACTACGAGGCTTGGAATGATTTGTTAATGATTATTATGGTATGTTATATTGGAGAGATTACAATCGTTTGGCAAATGTTAAGATTTATTAAATTATACTTATAAATTGAAGGGGGTAAGCATTGTGATCCAGTAAGTTATGCCTAAGAAGATTTAATGACGTTTATGTTGTGTTATATTATGTTTATTGTATGACAAATGTATGACTATTGTTGCTTATTATTTGCGTATGAACTTACTAAGCTTTGTAGCTTACTCCCCTTTCTTTCCCATATCTTATAGGATGGTACGCTAGCTCGGGTTGGAGATCACTGGAGATGCTATCACACTATCAAGCTATCATGTTGGGTAAATGAATGTAAACCTTTGAGTCTATGGCATGTATAGGGACTTAGTCATTTGTGTATGTGTTATTTTGATATGGCCAAGTGAATTGGCTTGTAATGATTAAGGATTTGATTGGTGTATATCCACATAAGTTGGCTTATATGAGCTAATTGGGTTGTAAACCTATTTATATGTGTATGCATGAGTTAATGCCTTGATGTTGAGTGAATGTCATGTTCAAGCCATGTTTGAGGATGTTTGATTGCCAATTAGTGCCATGCTATTTGCTAATGAAATGTATTGTGTGTGTGTGTGAAGTTATGGGTGGCAAATAGCTTGGAAAATAGTCTTAGAGTTGTACACACGGGTAGACACACGGGCATGTGTCTAGGCCGTGTACGACACATGGTCAGCCCCATAGGCGTGTTGATAGGCCGTGTGTCCCCTACACCCTCATTTTTGCAAAATAGAATGTCCAGTAGTAAACACACGAATAGAGACATGACTGTGTGTCTCAGCCATGTGAAAGACACAGCCTTAGGACATGGACGTGTGCCTAGGTCGTGTGAAGTCTACACATTAAATGTGAAAATTAAATTCGCCACAAGGCCTAGCACACGGGCGTGTGACTTGCCCATGTGACCATAAACGAGTGATGATGTCATAAACAGAGAGTTACACGGGTGGAGGACACGGGCATGTCTCGAGCCACACGGGCATGTGTGACCACATAACTTACCCACACGAACGTGTGACTCTCCAAAACGTGAAAATTTTCTAAGTGTTTTAAAAGTTTTGAATGTTCTCGATTTAGACCCTAACCACCTCCAATGTATGTTTAGGGTCTCATAGGCCCTTAAAAGGGATGATATGCTTGTGTATGAATATTCTAAATTGAATGAAATTTTATGGCTCGGAAATGTACGTTTGCTTATGTTTAAGGGTGAGTTTAGATGGGCGGTGCATTTACCTATGGTTAGTGTAAAAACAGCGGTGGCGGTGAGATTAGATACTGTAGCAACGCTGTAGCCTGAGACAAAAAGTAGGCTAAATGCACCGCAATGCACCCAATCGCCCATCCAAACCCACCCTAAGTCTGGGAATGCCTCGTACCATGTTCCGACATGGACACAGGTAAGGGGTGTTACAAAGGTAACTCAAGATAATTATCGAGGTTGTCAACCATCCGCATCCCGAGCATGGAGCAAAAAAGATGCCTTTGAGGCAATAGAGTTTTCAGACTAAACATAATCATGGATTTATCATTATTAATTTTTTAGCCCAAAACACAAGTAAACTTCGTTATAATATTGACAATTTCTTCCATATCCTTTTTTTGTTACGAATAAAAAGAAGTGCGTCATCAGCAAAAAATAGGTGATTAATATGCGGTCCATTGATGCTAGCCCGAATTCCTTTTAACATATTATAGCTTGAATTAACAATTTAGAGAAAGCTTCTATGCAAAAGAGAAAAAGATAGGGAGAGAGAGGATCCCCTTATCTAAGGCCCTTTTCCGGCACAAAAGTTTCAGAAAGGGTTGAGTTGCATTTGACTATGTAACGGGCCAAATGAACGCAACTCATTATTTTAGTCACCCAAGCCTTTGTATAGCCCAATCTTTTCATCACCTCTTCGATGAAGTTCCACTCAACCTTATCATATGCTTTGCTCATGTCAAGCTTGATCACAAAGCCTTTATTTGGACTGTTTTAGCACTTTAAAGGTAATGGACCAACTTGTGAACGATCAATATGTTGTCATGAATCATTCGTCCAAGAACAAATGCACTTTGATTTTGGCTAATGCACTTCGAGAGTATCTTTCAGCCGATTTGCAAGAACTTTAGCAATGATTTTATAGACCACCATACAAAGACTAATAGGATGGAAATTAGTCATATCAATAGGCTCTTTAATTTTAGGAATAAGGACAACGATTGTCTCATTGAGACAATCCACACTTCTATCACTCCTAAGAACTTCATGACACGGCTTTATAATATCATCCCCCACCATGTCCCAATTTTCTTTGTAGAAATTTCCCAATAGACCATCAACGCCCAGAGCTAGGGTCTATTTGCTTGAAGGCCTTCTTAATTTCATGATCTGTGAACTCCATATTCAATCTGTCATTCATCTCTCCTGAAACACAATCATCAATATAGTCAAGATTTAACATTTTATTTGTATGTAAAGTTGACCCAAACAAATTTTGAAAATACTCCCCGGCAACCTCACAAATACCTTTGGTATTATCCCTCTAGTAGCCATCCATATCTTTTAACCTTTCAATTTTATTCTTCTTTTTTCTACTTGTAGCCCTCACATGGAAAATCCTTGTATTTCTATCACCCTCTTTTAGCCAATAACTCTCGATCTTTGTACCCAGTACTTCTCTTTTTTGTCCAGCAACTTCCCAAGCTTTAACTTCATGGCTTTAAGTCTGTTACCATCGTATGCTCTATGAGGACTATCAATGAGCCTATTAATATTTGATTTAAGTGCATCAATCTATTTCCTCATCATCTTGTATTTGTTATACTACCACACTCTAAGGTCATGTCCCACCTTCTCAATCTTACCAATAATATCCTCCGTACCATCCTTCCATGCCTTTTTAATGATATTTTTTGCTTCCTCCTCTTTAGCCCAATAGACTTCATATCTAAAATTAAGCCTAGGATCCCTTGGCCCATCTCTTGGCTTTTGGCCCTTGGTGTCTAACATAATAGCATCATGGTTAGAATTTGACTGGCGAATAACCTTGGTCTTAATGAAAGGGAAACTTGCCACATCACTCGCTGAGATCAAAAAGCGATCAAGTCTTTCTTTGACCATTATGTTGCCCTTCCAATTATTAACCCAAGTAAACCACCCATTGTCTGTTTTGAAGTCGACCAATGATAGTTCATTAACAACCACATGGAAGTCGTCTATCAGGGCCTACGGTTCCTCCTACCACCTTATTTTTCTGAGCTATCAAGTATAGTGCTGAAATTGCCTCCAATAATCCATTTTTCCTTAATTGAGCTGTAACACCCCAAACCCGGCCTGGACGTTACGATCGAATCTAGCTGTGTCACATTAGAGTGTCTTTTTAAAACTCATTCTTGTTGATAAAAGCATGTCCGAAGGTTAAGGCCTCTTTGTTAATTCTCAAATCAACCCGCTTGAGGTGTTTCTCGAAAACGTGATTCCGTTTGAAAATTCATTTTATATATAAAAAAACCTTACTACAACTTTATCGGGTATTCGTTAATCACATTCACATGTTGCTGCACTTAAAAACGATGTTTGTTGCGGAAGCTTCAAAACCGTATTGCGAAAACGTGACGTTTTGAAAACAGTTAATGTTCTGGAAAATCGCGCTCTATTTCCAACAAGTATAAATCATAATATATAAAATTCCAAAATAACAGTAAAAAATTAAAGAGGCCTTATTACAAAAATAAATAAACCCAAATTGAAACTACTGTACATCAAAGTCGAATGTGAAAATAGATGCAGCTGTGTGGCCACCCTCCAGTCCCTCGTAGCACCGATTCACTTAACACTGGGGATTACATGTACAATTAAAAGCGGGGTGAGTTTACGAAAACTCAGTGTGTAATCCCCTAATATAAAAATAGTCAGTTAAAAATACAAAATATAGAAATAGTCTGGGCTTGAGCCCAATATAGCAGACAGTATCAGATGGGCCTTAGCCTATTATAGTAACAATATCAAGTGGGCCTTAGCCTGTTACAGATTCAAAAACAAAATACATGTGGGACTTAGCCCAATACAGTAATAGAATCAGCATGAATAATGTATGATGCATATACCCCCATCCAACCCAGCACTTGCCTCCATCCAACCCTGCACTTACTGTGGGGATAAAATCGACCCACCCAACCAACACACCAAGAGTTAGCACCGATTGCAACACTAACTAGAATCGCAGCAAAGTTGCCAGATAAATAAGTGGCTTTAAGCCATCAAAAATGGCACAAGGCCTTCAGATATGGCACAAAGCCTTTATTAACGGCACAAAGCCTATAATAATGGCACAAAGCCTTCAATAACATGGACAGCACTAAGCCGTTGGTAAAATGAACGGCACTAAACAATCGATAGTATGAACAGAACAAAGCCATCGGTCGATCCACAGTCGTCTCATGCGACCCGTGCAACCTTAACAGATCAGTACAAATATACGATTTTAAGCCTTCGGTGGGTCCACAGTCGTCTCGTGCGACCCGTACGACCCTAACAGATCAATACTTCCTCCATAACAATAACCCAACCCATGCAGCATGCCGTACGTGTATGCAAAACACATAAATATCACATAACATACTCAATCAATCAAACATCATATAAGGCATAATAGTCATTCTACCCTACAGGGGTATTACGGTCATTTTACTCTACAGGGGTATTACGATCATTTTACCATACAGGGCTATTACGGTCATTTTACCCTACAAGAGTATTACGATCATTTTACCCTCCAAGGGTAATTCGGTCATTTTACCCTTCAGGGGTAATTTGGTCATTTTACCCTCTAGAGGTAATTCGGTCATTTTACCCTTCAGGGGTAATTTAATCATTTTACTCTCTAGGGCAATTCGGTTATTTTACCCTCCAAAGGTAATTCGGTCATTTTCATCAGAATGTGTCTAGACTTACCTACCAGCCCATCAGAAGTTCTATAGTCGCCTCGAGTGACTTATGTAACCCCGACATGCAAATCAGTGCAATAGGCCCAAGGCCCATTTTCAAGCCCAAGTGGGCCCACACGCTCGAGTAGGCATTTAACCCAGATTAAGCTATTGCTTTGCAAACTACATAACCCAATCCAATATTTACCACATAACGTGGACATTATTCGTGTGGGGCCCACAAGCCCATTGGGCCCACACGGCCCATAACGGCCTAAGCCCATGAGAACTCTCATGGCGGCCTCTCCAGTCTAACGCCCATGCTTGTGGGCTCAGTTCAACACATGAGCATTCGCACGCCGATGTGACCTCAAAGCCCAATCCTTCGGCTTTTCAGCTTTTCCCGATCTACAGTCTATTCAGTGTGTGCGTACACACTCTTTTGGTTTTTCAGCTGATTATCAGATACAGGGTATTGTTACACACCTATTTGCAAAACTTATGAAAAGCCTTCAAGCACCAACCTACATTCAACACAAGGCTTTTCATTAGCCAAATATCATCAAGGTTAATCATCCACCTACTAACCCTTAATCCCCAAAAGTAACATCATTACTTGCCTTACTAGACAACCGAGATTTATCTCTCTTATGCCCCTGACTACAATCGTCTACTGCCTCCTTGACGAAAATCTGTAATACGAACAGAAACTATTAGATACTATGCCTACCCAAAGGTTGATCATACCCAAATTCGTAGAAACCAATCAATCCCCATATTATGGAAGGTAGTATTCGGCCACAGCAAATTATTTAAACCATTAAACTCTGGTTAACACCCAATAATTGATAAAGATAGGTTACCTCTGATCCAACAAGAATAGAAACACATTGAACGCTCTCGTAGCTCTTGAGAATCCCTTTCACAACTTGAGAGACTCTAAAAACCGATGAGCACTATACCCAAAGGAAGAGAACAAGAAACAGCTATAAGGGAAGAATAAAGAAGAAGCTTTCGGTTTTAAATCATGAAAAGAAGAGAGGTGACTTGCAAAAATGAGTAAGAGTCGAAAGCACTAACGATTACTAAATAATAGCTGTCAAGCCGAACAGAACTAAGGAGATGAGGAGGATAAAAATCAGTTAAGTACCAATGTCTAAATGTAATGAAAAGGAAGAGAGGAGAAGAAAAAGCATATACGGCTATACAAGATGTTTAAGGAAGAGAAAGAGCAAAGATATTTGGCCACTAGAAATTTGGTTCTCACCACTAGAAGAAAATAGAAAAAGGAAAATAAAGGGGCGAGGGAAGTTGGATTATTCGGCTAAGGTGAGAAAGCCAAGACTCAAAATAAAAGAACTACCTTCAATTTTGAAAGCTAGAAAAGATACTTAAGAGACCTTAAAAGGCACTTCGGCACCAAGTCAAGAAATCATAAAAGAATAAAACCCGAAAATCCCCAAGATGCTCCTAATCGTCGAAACCAAAAGTATCATTTACAAGGCTGAACCTATGAGTTTTCCCTTAGCAAATCTGGCACACACCCACTCATCCTCAAATTCCCCTTTTTCCTCTTAAAATCCCTCTATCATCTTCTACATGATTTTCTCCCCTATCCTCTCATTGACCAATTCAAATTCCAACCACCTTATGACCAATTCAGCCCCAGAGTCTCAGTCTAACTCCACCTCCTACACACCAGAAGCAACAAAATAAATACTCCAATGCGCAACCCAAGACATGAACCTCAGACCTCCAACAAGTACCACACGCCACATGCCACTACACCATAACTCTTCATGTATCATGTTTTAAACACAATAATTTATAGGGCTTACAAGCTGGAGTCAGGGTTCCTTCAAGCAAAAATAAGAATTTTTGCAAAAGCCAAGGCATGAACCCCTGACTTCTCAAACACTCCCAAACACTCCTAAATCACTTAGCCACTGAAGCAGACATTCATTTATGTTATTTTCTTGCACAATTAAATACTTATATACAGCTTCCTTACGGATCCATACTCAAGGCCCATTTCTTTTTAGGCCCAAATTCAGGGTGTTACATGAGCTTCCTACCCTCTTTAGCATATCCCACGAGCTCTTTCTATTGTTAGGATCAGTATTCCCATAAAACCCAATGAACCGAATGGGATTGTCAGTTTTAAGGTGAATCAGAGAGTCAATGTGGTTATAAGAATAGCTTTTGATGTCAACCTTTGTACCTCCTTCCACATCATAACGATACCTTCACTTTTACCACTAGCATTTACTGCCAGGCACCCCTCCATCCTGCACTTGCTTCGAGTATAAGAAAATTTATTATTCTTCACTTTAGTTTCACATAGAAAAACAACCTTAGGGTCATTGAGGGCATTTTGGTTGTAAACAACTTTAAAATCCAAAAACTAAGCCCATTTTCTAGCCTGAGTTTTACAACTTGACTCTGATACCACTAAATGTAACACCCCAAACCTGGCCTAGAAGTTAGGCCCAAATCTGGCATGTCACATGGAAGTGTTCTTTGAAAACCATGTTTCCATTGAAAACCCTTTTTATTTAAAACTTGAGTAAAAACTTAGTTTGTGTTCGTTGAATTTCAAAACGTGGTATATTGAAATGTTAATCACTTTTAAAAAAAAAACGTTATTAATCTCGTTGAAAATCTCTTTTAGGTGCAGAAGCTAATTTGAAGTAAATAAGTTTAAAAATATGATTTTGAAAACATTAATTGGTTTGAAAACTCGTTTTATCCTAATCTAGCAATTCAAAAGCAATAAATCAAACCCAATTATAAGTTAAAAATCCTCAAATGGCTTATTATAAGAATTTAAAACCCAAATATAAGACATAAAATAAACAAAGTCTTAAAGCAGAGTATTAGCATTCGTGTGGCCACCTCCGAGTCCCTCGCAGCTCCAAACCGCCTAATGCTGGGGATTACCTGCACAGTTAAAAACGAGGTAAGTTTATGAAAACTCAGTGTGTAATCCCCTTACTAGAGTAACAGTAATATACAAAAATAGAAACAGAAATAGTCTGGGCCAGAGCCCTTTAACAGTAACGAGACAGTGCAGTTTAGGGTATACGTTGGCCCAAGCCCACTACAATAACATTTGGGTCACAGCCCATAACAGAATCAATTGGGCCTAGCCCAAACAGATAATAGAGCAAATGGGCCTAAGCCCAATACAGTGACAGATCTCATAAACAGATATGCAACAGTGTGGGTATGCATCCCAACCCAATCCAACTAGCACACCTTGTGGGGATTAAATCGACCCAACCAACCAACACACCAATAACGCAGCAAGGCTGATAATAACAGAAAACGTGGCGGAGCCACCAGAACTAGAATACGTGGCAAAGCCACTAGCAAGAACTTCCTCCAAAGTAAGCCTAACCCCATGCAGAATGTCGTGTATGTCATGCTCAAACATCACCCATGTATGCATAATGGCCATGCTCAGTAACAGTCATTTAAACATATATTAAAACATATCTATCATGCAACCACGGTCACGTCTGTCAAAACACTATCATACGATCACATTCCAATCAGTCAAGTTCATAGTCCAAGTCAGTCACTTGCCCACAAAGGGCAAAACAGTCATTCTATACTCTAGGGCAAAACGGTCATTTTGACAGTCAGGGGTAAAATAGTAATTCTACCCTACAGGGGTATTTCAGTAATTCTACCCTATAGGGGTATTTCAGTAATTCTACGCTACAGGGGTATTTCGATAATTCTACCCTACAAGGGTATTTCGATAATTCTACCCTACAGGGGTATTTCAGTAATTCTACCCTATAAGGGTATTTCGGTAATTTTACAACTTGATGGTATTTCGGTAATTTTACCAATCGAGAGTATTTCGGTAATTTTATAAATCAAGGTCATTTCGATAATTTTATAAGTCAATGGCATTTTGGTAATTTATAAATCGAGGGTATTTCGGTAATTTCACAAATCAATGGCATTCGGTAATTTCACAAATCGAGGTCTTCACGACCCTAGAGAAGGTCCACTGTCACCTCGAGCAACTTAAAGTAACCTAACAGACATAACGGTGCAAATGGCCTAAGGCCCATTACCCGGTCCAAGTGGGCCCACGCATTTGTGTGGCCCGTTCAGTCCAAAATCAGATACGGCTATGTGCACATCATAGACCGGTTCATTATTAGTCACTTACTGCAGTTTTCATCCGTGTGGGGCCCATGAGCCTGTTGGGCCCACACGGCCCTTTTCACCAAATCGAGGTCCAAAACACCTAAGTCATGTGCGCGACATGACAATTCTATCTATTTACAACTTAATAATGAGGTTTAAACCAATGGGCCCACATGCCCATTGAGCCCTCTCGGCCCATCGAGACCCAGAACGGCCCATGCCATGTGCGCAACATGACGAGCCTCCCTATTTTCCATTTGACAGTTGGATTTGCACTCACGGCCCCTACGGCCCCATTGGGCCCATTGAGGCCCATTTCGGCCCATGTTGCCCACTACGACCGAAGTCCATGCATTCGCTTATGGTGGCCTTTCTTATCGTACGCTCACGCTCCGTGAGCTCAGTTCACCACACGCGCGATCGCACGCTCGTGTGGCATTATTCACTGGTAATTCGGCTTTCCGGCATAATACCGATCAACAGTCAAATCAGGGGGTAAAGAAAACACTTTCGGCTTTTTATCCAATTATCAAATATGACACTAATACACACACTTTTGGCTTATGCCGATCCATAGAAACAAGATATACAGTTAAACACCTTGTTGCAAAATAGGAGCACGGCTAATGAACCCAAAGCCTTAGCAAACAAAAATCGCTTTAAGATCGTTGGAAACAAACAATGGATGCCTCACTTTGATTTTTAGAACAACGAATGATCTATTAAGATAAAACCAATAAAAGATAAAACTCAAACCCCCCAATTAGACTACAATAAGACAAAGAGACACTAGGCCCCAATCCAAAAAGAGTATAGTTGTTACCTTAATAAGAGAGCAAGAGAAGAAGATTCCGATCGCTCTTAAAATCCAAGCGAATTCCACGAATAATACAACAACCCGAATACAAAATACCATGGTCAAAGAAAAGAAAAGTAAGAATCGGCATCTAGGGAACAAAGGATAAACGAATCGAAACACACAGAAACAATGAAGACTTACCAATCGATGCTTAGCCAACGCCAACGTGATTGAGTGAAAGAGAGGGATGAGCTGAATCTAAAAGAAAAAGAAGAAGAAAAAGATAAGGTAAAAGTCGGCCAAGACTAAGGTGTACAAGAGAAAAGGTTGTGGTTAAATGAGAGAAGGGAAGAATGAGTATTCAGCTAATAAAGAGAACTTCGATAGGACAAAGAGGGAAAGAAAAGAAAGGAAATTCGGCTAGAAGAAAGGAGACCTCAGAAGAAGAATGGACAGGGTTCGGCCAAAAGTGTAGTTAAGAAGAGGAGAAAAGAAAAATTCTAAAAGAAGAAATTACCACAATTTTGACACTTGCAAACTTTCGATTTTCGGCAAAGTGACCAAATGAGAGTTGAAGATTACTAACCCAAGAAAAACATCTGAATGATCAAAACAAAACACAGCAAAATGAAAATGCCAAAACTCAAAAGAGAAAAAAAAAACACTTAATGACCCTCTACTAACTCAACACCTACACTCCCACCAATTGCCGAAAATGCTTAATTTAAGACACACTAGCCGAATTTGCACATGCACATACCACTTTCGGCTACAACTCTCCCAAGCTTCAAATCCCTTGATTCACTCCAACTCCCCAATTTCAAATTTACCTAACAACCTTGACCAGTTAAAATTTCCTCCTTTTACCAAGTCCACAACCTCCCTGTAGAGTTCTAAGCCAACACTAACTCTTGCCTCCTCATGAACAAAATAAATAATCCCAATTGCATTACTTGAGATTCGAACATTTTCCCTCACATAAGCCTAATATGCCGCTTGCCACCAAGCCACCTTGCCATCCCACTCCTTGTGACATAAAACACACACAAATAGTTATAAAGCCTACCTACTATCGTCCAGCTTCCTAAAAAAGAAAAAATTAAATAACTTTACAAACACCAAAGCTTGAACCCCAGACCACCTCTATATACTTAACGCCTCATTGCCAGTAAACCACATGCTTCCTTGTGTCATACTTCAACCAAACATCTTTATAAGGCCTTCCAACTAACGCCAAGGTCCTCTAAAGGGACAAACTAAAAATTTTGCTAGAGCCCTGGTTCGAGCCTAAAAATTCTCCAATACTCCCAAACACTCCTAATTACTTAACCAATACACCAAACACACAATTGTGGTATTTCTATACATAACAAAATATTATAGTCCATCACCAAGGCCCAGTACTTCTAGGACCAAAATCAGGGGCGTTACAGATTTGATGAATTGTGGTTGAGGTGCCTTTTGGCATATTGGTTGTATGGATAACTAGTGTACTGATTTAGTCAAATTTAGGCATTTTTAGGTATGTTTCAAGGCTTCAATGTATGTGCAAATGACTTATAGGATCATGCTTGATTAGGGTGAAAGAAACGGCTTGAATTTGGCCTATTTCTTGTCCACACGGCCAAAAGAAATAGGCGTATGTCTTAGCTGTGTGTGACATACGGCCATATGACATGAGCGTGTGTCCCCTATAGGTTTCGAAGGGTTGCAAGTTAGGCTGTTACACGACCTAGCACACAGCCTGGCACACGATTGTGTGAGGCTATTTCAATAGTCACACGGCCTAACACACGGACGTGTAGCTTGGCCATGTTGACCAAGTCAGAGAGTTACACGGGTACAGACATAGGCTGGGACACGGCCGTGTGCCCTTATTTCTAATACTACACAACCTAAGAGACGGATGTGTGTCTCATCCGTATGAGGCACACCGCCTGCAATGTGAATTTTTCCAACTTCTTCCTTAAGGTTTCATATGTTTTTGAATTAGTCCCGAATCATTTCTTAAGTGTTTCTAAGGCTTGGAGGGCTCGATTAAGGGACGATATGCATGTGTTTGAATGGATTTTTCTATTATTTATGAATTGTTTGGAAATTAATGATTTTAAGTTACGTTTTTATAGTAATGTTTCGTAACCCTTTTTCTCGATAAAGGATACGAGTTAGAGGGTGCCACACAATGTTTTTGTTGAGTTGGTATACTCAAACTACACCTACTTGACATCTTTTCTCATTTACATCTCTTCCTCAATTCTGTTTAGATGTTGACCACATGTAGTATGGTCACTTAGGTTGGTTCTGTCCTTGGGTTTCTGCAAATAATGAGGTTGGTAATTAGTATTTTTAACTTGGTTTGAATTGTTACTTCCTCATTTGTTTCCTCCCCATCTCAAGTTTGATTGATCTTTCCAACCGAGATTAGATGTATTTGAATAAGGGTTTCCACCCTTAAACCCTTATTCCCAATGTAATTCACATCCTTGGTAGGATTGTTGATATAATGGAAAAGTGGCTTGTCTCCTCCATACATAGAAGGTATAGAAGCCAATTCAATATGGTTTAATCTATCCACTATTTGCTGATACTTATCATCCTCTTGAATAGCTTTGACCGTAGCGGTTTTTCGACTATATGTGAAATGTTTAGTTGGCCACTGACAAGATTTTAATGCTTTATTTTTAATAATTTCGTACGCATCTTCGTACATTTTATTCATAAGGGCTTCTCCTATTGCTCTATCTAGTCTAGATCGTGTGTTTATGTTGAACCTGTTGTAAAATAACTACAGTCGAATCCACTCAGGAAATCCGTGGTGCGGATATTTTTTAATCAACATTTTGAAGCATTTCCATGCCTTATAGAGACTTTCTCCACTATCTATCTAAAGACAACAATCTCTCTTCTTAGCCGAACTGCTTTGCTAATTGGGAAGAAATTTTGTAAGAACTTTCTAGCAAGTTCATCCCATGTTGTGATAGATCCTGGTTCCTGTAAGTCTAACCAAAGAAAGGCATTAGCAATCAAAGAAAAGGGGAATAATCTAAGACGAATAGCATCATCAGTGACCCCATTATACTTAAAAGTATCACAGAGTTGGAGAAACCATTTCAAATACTGATTAGGGTCTTCTATCATAGTGCCCTTAAACGGTAGATTATTTTTGATCATTTGTATCATTGTTGACTTGATCTTGAAATTATTAGTTGTAATTGTTGGCCTTGCTATACTTTCCTAAACCATGTCTAAGCTTGGTAAGGCATAGTCTCTTAAAGTCATCTCATTCTATAACACTCCAAACCCAGACTAGACGTTATGGTCGAATCTGGCGGTGTCACATTGGAGTGTGAAATGTAAAACTCGTTGTCATTGGAAACCTCAAAATCAGGTAATTAATTTGTGATTAAATGGTGACTCCAAAACGAGTTGTTCATTTTCAAAAAGTTATTTACTTTTAAAAACGAGGTTTATTATCCAAAACCATTTACTTATCAAATCGCTATTAATTTCAAAACAACCTTTTATCGTGGAAGCTTTTTAGAACAGTTACGTATTTACGATTATTTTGTAAAAACATTATTTCTTTTTAAAAATCAAGTCCTAATACTAACAGTTATAACCAAACCAAATTAAAATCACAAAATTAAAAAATAAAAACTAAAGAGGCCTTATTACAAGAAAAAAACCAAATACCGAAATCATAAATTTTATAAAGTACTAAAAATTCTAATTTATTGAGTAGAGTGGCCACCGCTGAGTCCTCTGATGCATTGATTCACCTAAGGTTAGGGATTTCCTGTACAGTAAAAAAAGGGGAGAGTTTACGAAAACTTAGTGTGTAATTCCCTAAATATACAAACAGACAAAATGCAATAGAACACACTGGGCCTAAGCCCTTTCACAGTAACAGTATCAATTGGGCCTTAGCCCATAACAGTATCAGTTGGGCCTTAGCCCATAGCAGTATCAGTTGGGCTTTAGCCCACAACAGTATCAGTTAGGCTTTAACCCATAACAGTATCAGAAATCAGAATGCATGATGCATATAATCCCAGCCAACCCTGCACACCATCTCTTGTCCAACCCTACACTCTTGTAGGGAATAAATTGACCCACCCATCCCTACACTCCAGTGTTAGCACCGATTGCGACACTAACCAGTATTGCAGCAAGCTGCCAGTAATATAAGTGGCTTAAACCCATCATTAGGTCCATAGTCGTCTTGTGCAAACCGTGCGACCTTATCAGCCCACAGTAGTTTTGTACGACCCGTACGACTTTATTAATACAGTACACTTCCTCCAAAATAATAATCCCATCCCCATGCAGCATGTCATGCATCAAATCATAATATCATACATGGATGCAACATACATACGACGTGGCATGCTCAAATACAGTCATATACAAAATAAGGGCAAAACAATCATTTGCCACAAAGGGGTATAACAGTAATTGTATTTATAGGGTCATATCAGTCATTTTACCTATGGGGGTATATCCGTTATTTTACCCTATGAGGGTATATCAATCATTTTACCCTATGGGGGTATATCGGTCATTTTACCCTATAGGGGTATTTCGGTCATTTTACCCTATGAGGGTATTTCGGTCATTTTACCCTATAAGGGTATTTCGGTCATTTTATCCTATGGGGGTATATCAGCCATTTTACCTTATAAGTCAAAATAGTGCAAATGGGCCCAAGGCCCATTATGCGGCCCAAGTGGCCCAAAACGGCCTAAGACCATAAGATTGCTCAAGGTGGCCTTTACGGTCAAACGCCCATGTTTCGTGGGCTCAGTTACCACACGAGCGACCGCACGCCCATGTGGCCTCATACGTCATATTTTCTAGCTTTTCGCCGTTTTACGGTTACGACTTTGGCTCCGTTTGTTTGCAGGTAAAATATTTTCTGGAAAATGATTTCTGGAAAATGATTTCCTGGAAAATGGTTTCTTGAAAATGATTTACTTTTCTGGTGTTTGGATGAATCTGTGTAAAATATTTTCTGTTGTTTGGCAAATTTCCTGAAAATATTTTCCTGAAAAGCTGTTTTATAATAAAAATTTATATATTTAAAGAATTTATTATCTTTTTTTTGTTTGATTGAGTTTATTTTATATATATGTATATATATATTAATACATTTATATTTTAAATTGTTTTTAACATGTATTGCAATGATTTATTTATAAATAAATAAATCATTTTAAATATATAATAATACTCAATTATTATAAATTAATAATATTATCCAAATGCATAATTAGTATTACACTACATGATAACAACAACATTATCCAAGTGCATAACTAATATTACACCACATGATAACTAATATTACACCACATTATCAATATCTTCAACCTTGAGAAAATTTTTGAAGCCAAATTTTTCTATGCTTCTTACTTTTAACTAAAAAAGCTTTTGTCTCAGATTCATGACTCACTAAATAATCAAACACAGAACAAAGGAAGTCATCATCAAATCCTTCTACCTCCATTGACATCACTTCTTTGTAAAGATGTGGTGTCTTATCCGCAGTAAATTGTTTCAAAGCATTAGCAATTTCGCCAAGTTGTTCACTCACAAGTTTAATTTGTTCATCTTCGACACTTTCTTGAGCCTTTTTTCTTTTACGTTTGGATGTGCCAGATGAAGATACATTTGTTCTTACCTCTTCAGTCGCTTCATTCTCGCAGTCTATAGGCACTGAACCTATGTTATCATCATCCAAATCTATGTCAGCAAATGTTCAGGCAAAACTCCCTGTTGCCATATCTTTGCCAACAACCAAAGCCATTTCATCATAATGATCAATGCTTTTATTCAAAAATGGTTCATACTTCTTGTGTGCCTGTTGGATATTATATAAAATTAGAATAACAAGTAAAAAAAAAATTGAAATATACTTAACATATACATACATATATTACCATTACTGCTGCATCATATGTCGCTCTATCACATGTGATCATTTTCATGTTATCATCCTATCCAAAACCACTTTCAGCTCGAATTGTACATATAATCTGCCACTGTTTCTTTACAGTCCTCAAATGATTTTCCACATGTTTTGCATCGCATTGGACTTGAAATTTTTCAGAAATAGCTTCGACAACTCGATTAATAGAAGCTACTTTGTAAGTATTAGAAGGCTTCTTTCTTTTCTGGGCCTCCTCAGCTAAAATTTCAAGAAAAAGATGTTCCATCGATTTTGTCCACCTGAATTGCTTGGAGGTTCCTTCTTGGTTGCCCTTACCCATTCTACATTAATAATTGTCATTGTCAATTATTTCAATATCCAACAAGTTTAAAACATAATAAATTCAATATCTAACAAGCTTGAAACATAATCAATATCTAACAAAATCAAGACATAATAATTTTAGAATCCAACAAACATATTAAACTAAAATTTCAGAAACCAACATTAACAAAAAAAAAAATTTTAATAAAACATACATAATATAGAAACTACAACCCTAAGCCCTAAACCTACATAATATTTCTAGCCATATAATCAGTCCACATAGTTTGTGCAATTTCATCTCTCTTAGCAGACCATTCTCTTGCTTCTTCTCTTTCTTCTCGCTCCGTAAGAGTTGATATTATCAAATCAGACTCAGGCTCCTCGTATAATCCTTGATTAAGAAAATCACTAGGATCAACTCCCATGATATGATTATGAATGATGCAACAAGCCAAAACTATATCTACTTGAGTTTGAAAAATCCAAAATGGTTCAGCATCTAATACACGAAACCGTTTCTTCAAAATCCCAAAAACACGTTCAATAGTGATTCGCAATGATGAATGACGAAGATTAAAGAGCTCCTTTTCATTTTCAGGCCCCTGAGCACTAAACTCTTTTAAATGATATCGAACACCACGATATGGGGTAATATATCCATTACGGATGCCATATCCAGCATCAGCAAGATAATATTTACCTACAATTTGACAAACATAATTATTACTAATAAATTATGAGCTTAGTAGAACTATTTGGTATTTAATGTTTTGTAATTCTTACCTTCCGGAATTTTTAATCCTCTTGGGCGTGAAAATGCATCACTTAAAATACGAGAATCATGTGCACTACCTTCCCAACCAGCTAGAACATAGGAAAATTTCAAATCAAATGTAATGGCAGCCAATACATTTTGTGTCGTCCCCCCTTTACGGCTGCGAAATCTTCCTTGAATGTTATGTGGAACGGATGCACGAACATGAGTTCCATCTAATGCTCCAATACAATCTTTAAAATAAGGATAAAACCTTGGATTGTTTCTGATTTCACTAGGAGTTGACTCATCAGGTAATCTAATAACTAGCTTATACAATTTCAAAACAGCTCTCAATACAACCCTAAAGTAACGGTGAATTGTCTCAGTTGATCTATAATATCTAGATCTTATCACTCGAAACCTTACATTATGACCAATTATATGTAAAAATATAACTACTTGCTCACTAATATTCACCGATTTAGTTGATTGTAACAAATTATTTCTACTAAGAATATCACACAAATTAAAAAATGCAACCGGTCTCATCCTTATCATATCAATACAATGCCGGTCACCACTATATAAAATACTATTAATATAATTTTCTCTTTCACAATCTCAATTCACACGAGGGTGAGAAGTAATTTCCTTCCTAGTTTTTAATTTTTTTATCCAGAGAGCCCCAAAAGCTAAAACTGAAGCCACGACTCCGACAATTGCATTTTGATGTTGATTACGATCCATCTACACAAAATAATATCACACAAATATTTGATCACTATAAAAAATACATAAACTTTTCATAAGGGCACATATATGACAAAAGTTATCTTGTCTAAAGTGCATACATACATATATATATATATATATAAGTTTCTCAAGCAATGACTCAAGCAATGCCTAAAGTTACCATGACTAAAAAGAATAGAGTTAACTAACCAAACCCAACATAAATAATAACAAAAAAAGGCATAATTCAAGACATATTTATCATAATCTGTAGTACCCAATGGAACAAATTTTGCATCCTACACATATTTGTGATTATTATATTTTATTTTCCAATTAGTGAAAATTTTTAAATATTATAGAATAAATATATATTTTTAAAAAATTAAGAAAACTGATAAATAAACGATTTTATTCAATTTGGTTATATACAATATTCAATTGAACTTGATCTCTATTCTTAATAATAAGACTACATGCGTACATATGTATGTATGTTTTTTAAAGATCAATTTAAGCTACCAATAGTTGTTAGATTATGGCACAATTATAATGGCAGTGGAAAAAAACCCAATGGACAAACAATGGCACCTACTTGGAACCTTTACTATAATATATATATATATATATATATATATATGGTTTCATTTTTTGTTTCTGCTATTAACAAAATGAGATTGACAATAGTTTTCAAATGAGACCATTACAAGTTAATTTTGTGATGATAACAATAGTAGACCAAAAGACAATTGAACTACCGATTGCTTAAGGCAAAAAACTGCACACTTTTATATGACTTTTTTTTTAATCATAAATCATATTTTAAATGATAAATCTAGTAAGCATATTCAGACACTGCCAATAACCATAAACTTAAAAAATAAAATATATATTATTTGACTTATTGTTTTTTTTTTTTTTTTGCTAGTACAACAACTATGAAAGCTGCATAAAAACAAAGTAATCAGCAGGTACAAAATGACCCATCCTAAAAACATAAACATAGACAGATCGCAACAAACAGAACCTTAAAATCCCAAATTACACCTATCTGTTGAACAAACCTCAAACCAGACAAAAATCTAATTCCCATAAGTCACTCTAGGTGATTGTTTCCATGCTATTCCAAGTTCTCACTTTAAAGCTTCCAATCTTTGTAGCTTTGAATGCAATGACCATCATAAGATACCTTAAAAATACCTCTTTGTTATTCAAAATTTGTAGCTTAAACAGTTACAAATGATTAAAAGTAGTAAGTAAAGTTCGTCCTCAATAATTATCAATTTAGACAAAATGACAAAAGAAAAAATAGAGATGAAAAAATAAAGAAAACCACTGCTACTTTTAACAGCCGTTTTAGTCATATAACTTGCAAAGGCATACTGCCTAAACACAAATAAACTCAGAAATAAACTGAATACTGCCTTGTGTTTCTTGTGTAATAGTCTAAATTTTAAGCTATTTATCAACTGTTTTTTTTCCTGCAGATCAAAATGGAATTAGTCTATATATCACTAAAGGATATTTATCTTGTAAAGACTATTAGTTGATGTCCCTCGTTAGATTTTGTACTATGTTGTTAGCTTTGGAACGGCCATAGAATCATTTGAACTTGATTTGTAGATTCCATAAAAATGAATTTACTGCCTTTCCTAAAATAATCATATAACGTTTTGAAAATTTAAAGATTTCCAAATTGGAATTTTAGAATTTCAAGCACCTGGAATAGGATATATGTAACCTGTATTTTTTTATATCCTTTAAAATTCTATACTCCATGAAGTCTTAAGCATGTGGAGGGGTTGTACCATCCACACCTTATTAGGATTTTTTAGTGGAAGCTTGCTGGGTATTTTTCCTTAAGAGTAAGCTCCTCTGAATTGAGCTCTCTTTCCCTCTGCTAGTTTGTCAAGATCGTTAATCAGCATCTCTAAGTTCATCACTATGGCATTAATGTTTCCACAAATGTCTTTGTTTCATGATTTAAGGAGTTTTTTTTTTTTTTTGACAACTTCCAAGTGATAATCAACTAACCTCATTTAACTTAAACAAATGGAGATAAGCATATATAATTTTAAACTGTTTAAAATCCAGAAATAGAAAATCCAGTCAATAACCTTCAATTCAATGTTTTAAACTGTCACATGAAAAAAAAAAGCAGATTGCAGAGATGGGGTAAGTGGGTATTAGCAGAAAAGGGAAAAACAAGAAGCCTAAGCGTGAGGTTTTTGGTGTTTTTGTCTAAACCCTTAAATGCTCCTGTCCTCTGTATATTTGCTTAAATAACGTTTTTACACTTTCAATTAAAGATGAAGAATGGAAGAAGAAGAGGAGAAAAGTTACCTGGATGAGAAGATGAAGAACGACGCAAGGATGATACCGGTTGTATGCGAAAGAGAAAGCACCTAACACCGAAAAGCTACCATTAGAAGAGATTATGCGAAAGGAAAAATGAAAGAAGAAGAACAGAAGAAGAAGAACAGAAGTAAAAGTAGAAAATACCTTGATGGATGAAGAAGAAGGAAGATGAACGGCGCAAGGGAAAGTGAGAGTTTAGAAAATGACTTACGGAAAAAAAAATCCGTAAGACATTTTACATAAAAAGCATCCCATTTTACTGTGTTTCTGAAAACGTTTTACTTATGTAAAATATTTTCATGTAACCAAACAACGTAAAATTAGGAAAACATTTTCTGAAAAATGTTTTCATGGTTACCAAACACAGCCTTTGTGATTACACACCAATTTACAAAATGCACACACGATCCTTTGAGCACTCCAAACCTAAGTACATTCACAAATAATCGATTATTCGCATGCCAACTGAAACAATAACAACCTTAATTGACATACTCAGTCACTTAATCCACAACCTCCTACCTTGCTTGAACCACCGAGGTCCTACATGCCTTAACCGTAAAAAAAGAACAACCACCCGCCCTACTTTTACAACCTGCATACCAGCCAAACTCCTATCAACCATTATTAAAAAAAATTAATTGAACTAAACCGAACAAAGGGTAAGCACATACTTAACACAACCCAATAACTCTATACCAATACGCTTACCGACCACGTAAGGAAGGGAACTAATCGAGATTCGGCAATAACTAAAAGAAAGAGAAGGGTGAAAACAGAAGGGACTCAGCCAAGAGAAACCATTGTGAGAAACGATTGTCTATAACACAGCAAGCGTAGAAGAACCCAAACCCATAATCGGCACAAAAGGAGGAAGAGATGCTTTGTTATGTAAGAGGCCAAAATTGAAAGGAACAATGATCTCAACTGAACACACACTCTACAAAAATTCAGCAAAAGAGGAAGGGCAAAAGGAATGATAGACTCCCAAGAAAAGAACCAAAAAGAAATAAACCCGATTTGCAAAAGAGAGCACAAAACAAAGAGAAACAAAGAAATACAAAAGAAATCACTAGAGTAAATTCAGCTAAGAGGGAAAAGTTTTTAGAAAAAATTTAAAAAGAAAACAAAAAGAAGCTAAAGCCAAAATTTTGAGTAGCCACACTTCCAATTCGGCACAACTCTCCACTAAACTCAAACTCCTTCTTTTTCTCCCCAAAATCCTCAAGCGATAACCCACTTATCCTAATCCCCCACAACCAAAAGTCCCCTTAAAATCCTCTCAAATATTCACCATTATCCCCTCAATGACCAAAACGAACACTCAGTCAAACTCTTTAGTATTTTGGCTGGATTAAAATACCAACACGGCACAAGCAACAATAATAAAATACTCCACTACGCTCACTAAAATTTGAACCTTAGTCCTCAAGCACACTCTACACGTCACTTAACAATTGACCACTAAGCTCCTTGTGTCAGGGTTTACCCAAATTTAATTATAAGCCTATTGGCCCAAAGCTAGAGGTTACCCAAATAAAAATAATTTTTTCCCAAGCTACAAATTAAACCCAAGACTTCTCAGATACTCCTAGAGCATAAAACCACTGAACCAGACAGTTAGTTGCGTTACTTTCTCGCTCGACTAAAAATTTATGTACAGTCTCCTAACTGTTTCCTTACTCGAGGCCCAATACTTCTAGGCCCAAATTCAAGGCATTACAATTCACCCCTCCTTAAAGAAATTTCGTCCTCGAAATTTTCAACTATCAGAATAGTCGCACCACACAGACTTCACCACCATGCTCCCGCTGCGCACTCTGATTCCAAATTAGGTATATGGCCAGACGATGATGACCCAAGTTGAGCACCTCTACGACTCTACCATGGCCTCCTATACCTTGCCTGTGTGTACCTCTTATGCTCATTGACCATCGAATTGCATTTTATCTTATTAATAGTTTTATGCATCAAATTACAGTTCCAGTGTTTATTAATAGATATCTTATGGAAAAGCAGTATCAGTATTTAAGAGTTTATTTTCACAGAACAGAGTCTTACTACAGTTTTGGGTTACCCTAAACAAAATATTTCAATACAGTCTACTACCTCTAGTAATCTAAGTATTTAAACAAATAGAAGTTTCAGAGGACTTAAAAAATCGGTGCTGGAGACTCAGTGTACCACACGTTCATCACAACATTTCATAACCTTTCAAATCTTTTAAAAGTAGTACTTAAATATTTCAACTTCATAAAGCCCAATCCACAGCCGAGTTTTGTAACTTAGCTCTAATACCACTAAATGTAACACCCAAAACCTGGCCTAAACATTACGGCCGAATCTGGCGGTGTCATATTGAAATGTGAAACGTAAAACTCGTCATCATTGGAAACCTCAAAATCAGGTAATCAATTTGTGATTAAGCGGTGACTCCAAAACGGGTGAGTTTACGAAAACTCAGTGTGTAATTCTCCAAATATACAAACAGACAAAATGCAATAGAACACACTGGGCCTAAGCCCTTTCACAGTAACAGTATCAATTGGGCCTTAGCCCATAACAGTATCAGTTGGGACTTAGCCCATAAGAGTATCAGTTGGGCTTTAGCCTATAACAGTATCAGTTGGGCTTTCGCCAACAACAGTATCAGAAATCAGAATGCATGATGCATATAATCCCAGCCAACTCTGCACACCATCTTCTGTCCAACCCTACACTCCTGTGGGGAATAAATCGACCCACCAATCCCAACACTCCAATGTTAGCACCGGTTGCGGCACTAACCAGTATTGCAGTAAGTTGCGAGTAATATAAGTGCCTTAAAGCCATCAGTAGGTCTACAGTCGTCTTCTGCGACTCGTGCGACCTTATCAGTCCACAGTTGTCTTATGTGACCCATGCGACTTTATCAATATAGTACACTTCCTCCAAAATAATAATCCCATCCCCATGCAACATGTCATGCATCGAATCATAATATCATACATGGATGCAACATACAAACGACGTGGCATGCTCAAATGCAGTCATATACAAAATAAAGGCAAAACAATCATTTGCCACAAAGGGGAATAATAGTCATTTTACTTATAGGGGCATATCAGTCATTTTACCTTATGGGGGTATATCCGTCATTTTACCCTATGGGGGTATATCGGTCATTTTACCCTATGGGGTATTTCAGTCATTTTACCCTATGGGGGTATTTCGGTCATTTTACCCTATGGGGGTAAATCGATCATTTAACCTTATAAGTCAAAACAATACAAATGCGCCCAAGGCCCATTATGCGGCCCAAGTGGCCCAAAATGGCCTAAACCTATGAAATCACTCACGGTGGCCTTAACGATCAAACGCCCATGTTTTGTGGGCTCAGATTACCACAGGAGCGATTGCACGCTCGTGTGGCCTCATACGTCATATTTTTCGGCTTCTCGCCATTTGACGGTTAAGACAGTGTGATTACACACCTGTTTACGAAACGTACACACGGTCCTTTAAGCACTCCAAACCTAAGTACATTTACAAATAATGGATTAGTTGCATGCTAACCAAAACTAAAACAACCTTAATCGACATACTCAGTCACTTAATCCACAACCTTATACCTTGCTTGAACCACCGAGGTCCTACACGCCTTAACTGTCAAAAAGAACAACCACCTGTCCCACTATTACACCTGCATACTAGCCAAACTCCTATCAGTCATTATTCAAAAAAAATTAATTGAACTAAACCGAACAAAGGGTAAGCACATACTCAACACAACCCAATAACTCTATACCAATACACTTACTGACCATGTAAGGAAGGGAACCAATCGAGATTCGGCAATAAGTAAAACAAAGAAAAGGGTGAAAATAGAAGGGACTCGGCCAAGAGAAACCATTGTGAGAAATGCTTGTTTACAACACAGTAAGGGTAGAAGAACCCAAACCCGTAATCGGCACAGAAGGAGGAAGAGATGCTTTGCTATGTAAGAGGCCAAAACCGAAAGGAAAAATGATCTCAACCGAACACCCTCTCTACAAAAATTCAACAAAAGGAACGATAGACTCCCAAGCAGAGAACCAAAAAGGAATAAACCCCATTTGCAAAAGAGAGCACAAGACGAAGAGAAATAATGAAATGCAAAAGAAACCACTAAAGTAAATCCGGCTAAGAGGGAAAAGTTTTCAAAAAAATTCAAAAAGAAAATAAAAAGAAGCGAAAGCTGAAATTTTAAGTAGCCACACTTCCAATTTGTCACAACTCTCCACTAAACTCCAACTCCTTCTCTTTCTCCCCAAAATCCTCAACCGATAACCCATTTATCCCAATCCCCCACAACTAAAAATCCCCTTAAAATCCTCCAAAATATTCACCTTTATCCCCTCAACAATCGAAACCAACACTTAGTCAAACTCTTCAATATTTTGGCTAGATTAAAACACCAACATGGCACAAGCAACAAAAATAAAACACTTCACTGCACTCACCAGGATTTGAACCTCAGTCCTCAAGCACACTCTACACGCCACTTACCAATTGACCATTAAGCTTCTTGTGTCATGGTTTACCCAAATTTAATTATAAGCCTATTGGCCCAAAGCTAGAGGTTTACCCAAATAAAAACAAAATTTTTCCCAAGCTACAGATTGAACCCAAGACTTATCAGACACTCCCAGAGCACAAAACCACTGAATTAGGCAGTCAGTTGTGTTACTTTCTCGCTCGACTATAAAATTATATACAGCCTCCTAACTGTTCCCTTGCTCAAGGCCCAATACTTCTAGGCCCAAATTCAGGGCGTTACATATTCTGAGCCATCTGCACATTTGTAGGTAACTATGGTGTTGGTGGGTCTCCTAGGACATTATCATCAACGTCGCGAAAGAATGTATTGTTACATGGTATGTTAACTACAGTTGATGGTGGTGGATCTTGCATTTGCTGCTGCTACCGTTATTGGTGATTTCTTTAGATTATTTTTTCTTTTAGATTATTTTTTCTAGATCTATGGCTACTACAATAGGTGTGCCTCTACAGCGAGTCATACACCAAACCCAAAATGAAAAGATTAGTAATACTAAAATAAAATAAAATCATATCTATAACTGAGAAATTTCCTAATTATTCTTTTAATATTGAAAATTAAAATCAATCTAGTGACATTGCCTCCCCGACAATGGCGCCAACAACTTGACTGCATCTAAACGTACTAACGTCCAGAGTGTGAATACTACAATACAATAGAGAATTATGAGGTGATATCTGCAAGTATAAGGGTCGCGTTGTAATATAGATTTTACAACAAAGAGGTGAGTACTCCAAGGATGGTACCGAAGGGAGGCTAGTACTAAATTAATGTTAACCTAAATAATTAAAGATCTAATTAACACTTTCAGTCAGTTATAGTACGAAAGTAAAATAAGAAATATGTTTAAAATTTGTAAATGAAAAAAAAACAACGAATTAAAATTGTAAGAGATAGAGATGAATAAAGCGAATCAAATCCGAGGATAGGTGATTAGCTCGCTTCAACAATCTAAATCAACTGTTGTCTCGGGTTCTTCCATAATCAACTAGTCACTACCTTAGCAAGATCTTCTAATCTTCTACCAACATAACGAGTTCGCAAGAACTACTTATTTTTTGACATCACAATCCAAATTGGTTTGGGGTCAAGGTGTTTGCGAATGGGCAATACCAATTTTGGGTTAATTCCCACATTGATAACTTCCCAATGTTGTTAGGCCTAGGGTTTGTTTCATGTTCTCCCTTTCCCAAACAGTTGATTCATTGAATTACCCTACAAAACATTTAAAAGATCATGCTTCCACTCGTTAATCCCCCACAAAAGGATTAGTTCTTCATGGCTTTCATAAACAACATAGAGTAGATATAACAATTAATCATAATGAATAAATAGTAGAGAATTCCTAATTAATATTGATAATGAATACGAATCCACAAAAGTAGATCTCCTTTACAACTCAGATCTCTTGAAAGAAAATAAAGAACAAAAGAAACAAAACTCTGAAAACCTAAGAAAATGAAATTAAACCTAAAGAGAAATTCTAAGCTAATGGAAAGGTGCATACAATGTCTGCCAGATATGTCTATTTATAGCCTTCAGGTTGTCGTCTAGGGTAGTTGACGTTCCTGAGCTTTAAAGTTTGATTGTGTAGACTAAAACACCCCTACTTCATGTTTAATTCTTGTCACGGAGTCAATGTTGTGACACACTAGGACTTGTACCGCGACGTAGCAACCAGCATGTCCTTCTGTAGCCATTTTCAAGGGTATTTAGTGACACTTTTAGTCTATGTCGCGACATTGAAGGTAGTTTCTCACTTTCTCTACTATGCTTTCTATGTTGCGACATAGCATCAAATAATGCTTTCTAATGGTCTCTTGCATACTCACAAAGTATGTTAGCTATCCCTTAGGCCTTATTCGGCCCTTACGGTTAGTAAAAGACTCGATGTGCACATTCTATTGAATGTAAACAAAACTAAAGAAACTGAATTAAAATATAATGAAAACACTTGTATTCAAACTCCTTAAATGTGAAAACTAGTTTAATCTACTACAATGAATTACGATAGATCAATTGCCTGAATCAAGCTAAATTGAATAGAGATCAGAATGTAGAACAAGTTGTTACTTCCACTAGAGGTAGAAGACTGGGAAATAGTAGCACCGTTGGAGTCAGTAGAAATGGGACCAAAGATACAATAGTTCAATCTAAAACTTGAGCTCCCGCCAAAACTTATGCGATTCGTGCACATGAGGAGACCTTAGCTTCTAATGTTATTGATGGTATCTTTCTATCTTTGATATTATTGTGTATGCATTAATTGATCCTGGGTCGAAACACTTATATGTACACTATGTTAGTAATGGAAAAGAGTTTATTGGTTGTGTCAATCGGATATGTTGTTAAAGTAACGAACCTTATAGGCCAAAGAGTCATAGTCGATTAGGTTAGCAAATAATACCCACTAAAATTTTAGCATTATGACTTCTATGTTGATTAGATATTACTGCCTTTTAATGAATTTGTCGTCATTTTGGGAATGCATTGGCTGATTGTTCACTATGTTGTAATGAATTGTTGACAGAAATGAATTGATTTAAGATGTTAGAACGGGAAATTGATTTCAATTAAATCTACTAAGTTTGATTTTTTTGAATACGATTTTTACGATATCCATACAGAAATTGGTCTAATAAGGTTGTAACACATTTTTAGCTTATATCCTGGATTCTAGAATAGTAGAAATGAAAGTCGATCAAGTACCGATAGTTTGTGATTTTACATATGTATTTCTTGAAGAATTATCGTGTTTACCTTTGGAGCAAAAAGTCGAGTTTGTTATATAATTAGTGTTAGGGATTTCTCCGGTTCTGATTGCTCCGTACATAATGGCACTAGAAAAATTAAAAGAATTAAAAGCTCAGTTGCAAGTATTGATAGACAAAGGTTTTATTCAATCGAGTGTATCACCCTAGGGCACACTTGTTCTATTTGTGAAAAAGAAAGATAAGTCGATGAAAAAGAAGATTAAGTTTAGCAATGTATAAATAGTGATAAGAGTGTAGACAGTGGAAGAACAAGTTTAGCATTGCATGGCATGAATCATTATTCGATTGTATAATATTCTAGTATGATATGATTGTTTGTGACTCGCCCTGTATATTATATTGTTAATGGCTAGTATATATATGTATAATTATAATTGATTAATTGTGTGACATGTTAGTAATTCCCATGAGCCAAATCTAACAACGAAAAGGGGTTAGGGGTGTTACATTTAGTGGTATTAGAGCTACAGGTTTAGTCAACTCTTAAACTAAATCGAGCTCAGAATTGAGTCTAGAGGTAATGCCAAAGTTGAGTTGAGTTGAGTCGGGATTTGGATGCTGATTATAATTGTTTTTATTTTATAGTTAAAAGATGGCAAATGAATCAGATAATGAAGTGGAATAAGAGTTATACTTTAGTGATGAGCATAGTGATGATTATGAGGCAACGAAGTTGGTAACTTCGAATGTTAACCAAACTAATGCTCAACAACCTAATGTTAAGTGAGATGATAATGATGGAGTAGATAATTCACATTTACTTAGAGCTATCACTGATGCACTTCAGCATGTTGCGAGAACTACGTCTGCTACAGCGCCTGCACCTACCATTCGACAGGCTCCAGTAAAAAAACTGTAAAGATATGGTGCGATTGAGTTTTTTGGGTTGAAATGGGTCAATCCCTGAATAGCAAAAGTTTGGATTGAATCCACTAAATGCGTTTTGCAATAACTTGAATGCAACTGATGTGAAAGCGTAATTTGTGTTGTTTCTCTACTATAAGAAGAAGCATATATATGGTGGCAGTCAATAACACGCCACGTACCTATTGAACAGGCCAATTGGGAATTCTTTCAAAAGGAATTTCAAAAGAAATATGTCGGAGAATTGTACATTGAAGAGAGAAGGCAAGAGTTTTTACTGTTAAAGTAGAGTGGGATGTCAGTGGCAATTATAAACTGGAGTTCGTACGACTTAGTAACTACGCTACTAAATTTATATCATATGAAACTGAAAGTTGTAAACACTTTTTATGTAGGCTAAGTGATGAACTACGGGTACAGGTAGTATCACATCGAAGTACAGAATTTGTCGATCTAGTTGAACGGGCAAGGATAGTAGAACAAGCCTTTGGACTTGATAAAAAGGCTTACGTGGCTCACACCACTGGGAAGCGGTTTGGAGCTACTAGCTAGCATCCACAACCAAAACGAACTAAGGAATTTTGCGGTGGTTGGAAATTGACTTTTAAGTTTGATAGATCTGATAGAAACTGTGATCGACAACTGACTATGTCCACGGGTAGTGTGCGAGGTCTGTCTAGGGATACTGATATCCCAAATTGTGAACATTGTGGGAAAAAGTACTGTGGTGAATGTTGGAAGCTAAATCAGGCTTGTTTTCACTATGGATCTATAGAGAATTTTCCTCAAGAGTGTCCGAAGAAAGAGAATGCTACTCATGTTTCTTCTCAAAGGTCTGTCCCTGCATCTAGAAGCCGTGGAACAAGTCGCAGTGGTTCTTTTACTAAAGGTGGTGCTAAAAATGGAAGCGATATTGTTACTCACCAAGCAGAGGCCAGAACGCCAGCACAAGGTTATGTAGTACAGACACGTGAGGATGGTGATGCTATTGATGTTATGGTAAGTATCTTTTTATTGCATTCAGAACATATTTATGCTTTGATAGACCTGGGATCTTCACACTCATATGTTAATGCTAAATTGGTAATCTTCCTTGTTGATTTATTGATAACGCCATTTGGCGACTTTGATTTGATATTGGGAATGTATTGGCTTACTAAGCACGGAGTGATTCCAGACTATCGTTAAAAGTATTTGTGGTTCAGAGTAAAGACGGTAACATAATTGAAGTGAATGGTGTTCGAATGAGTGGGTCAACTTGTATCATTTCAACGATTTGAGCTAATAAACATCTCAATCAAGGCTGTGTAGCTTTTCTAGCCTATGTTATCAACTCGAATTGTGGTGCTAGTCAAAACAGTAAGATTCGTATCATTTGTGAATTCTCTAATGTTTTTCACGAGAATTACCGAGTTTACCACCAGATGGAGAGGTTGAATTTGCAATTAAAATGTTTCCTAGTACGACTTTGGTGTCAATGTCCTCTTATCATTCGGCACTCACAGAGTTGAAAGAATTGAAGGTGCAATCGCAAGATTTGCTGGATCGCGGTTTTATACACCCTAGTATATTGCCTTGGGGAGCTCTAATGTTATTTTTTAGAAAAAAAGATAGCTCGATACAACTCTGTATAGACTATCGACAATTGAATAAGTTGATGATTAAGAATCTATACCCCCTACCTCGTATCAATGACTTGTTTGATTAACTAAATGGAGCTTCTATCTTCTCTAAGATCAAATTGAGATCTGGTTACTATCAGTTGAAAGTAAAAGATAGTGACGTACCTAAGATGGCGTTTCATACGCGTTATGGCCACTATGAACTTTTGGTAATGCCTTTTGGGCTGACTAATGCTCCAGCAGCATTCATGAATCTCATGAACCGCATTTTCCAACTATATTTGGACCAATTTATGGTAGTTTTCATTGATGACATCATGATCTAATCAAAATCCAAATCCGAGCATAAGTAACACTTCAAAATTATTTTGCAAGTGTTATAAGAGAAATAGTTATATGGAAAGCTTAGCAAATGTGAATTCTAGTTATTAGTGGTAGTGTTTTTGGGACATGTTATTTCGATAGATGGAGTTAGAGTTGACTCAAAAAAGATTAAAGCCATTGTTCAGTGGAAAGCACCAAGAAATGTGTCAGAAGGTCACAGTTTTCTTGATTTCGCTGGCTATTATAGAAGATTCGTAAATGGATTTTCGAAGATAGCTTTACCAATGACAAAGTTTTTGCATAAAAACATTCAATTAATTTAGGGTAATAAATGTCAATAGAGTTTCGAGAAATTAAAATAGATGTTGACTGAGGCACCATTTTTAACTCTACTTGAATCGAGAAAAGATTTTGTGATCTACAGTGATGCCTCGTTGAGTAGCCTTGGTTATGTCTTGATACAAGATAGAAATGTGATTGTGTATGTGCCTTGTCAACTAAAAATGCATGAATGTAACTATCAAACGAACGACGTAGAGTTAGCCACTGTGGTCTTTACTCTAAAGATTTGGAGACACTATCTGTACGGTAAAAAGTGTCACATCTATACCATCAAAAAAGTCTTAAATACCTCCTATCACAAAAGGAGTTGAATTTGAGACAACGATGCTAGGTCGAGCTTATAAAAGATTATGATTGTGTTATTGATTATCATCCTGGTAAAGTTAACATCATAGCTAACGTGTTGAGTAGGAAAATAGCTTTTGAGTTGCGAGCGATGTTTGCCCAACTTAGTATCAGTGATTATGGGAGCTTGATGGCTGAGTTGAAGGTCAAGTCAATGTTGTTTGATCAGATTAAAGTAGCACAGTTAGATGATGTCAAATCAGTGAAGAAAAGAGATACAGTTCAAAATGGCGTACTAGAAAGTTTTAGTATTGATTATTGTGATTGTTTCAGATTTCAAAATTGAATATGTGTTCCAAATGTTGCAAAATTAAAAGAGTTGATACTTCATGAAGCTCATGATAGTCCTTTTTCTTTGTATCCTAGAAGAATGTAAATGTATCGCAACCTACGAGAAGTGTATTGGTGGCTAGGAATGAAAAAAGATGTAGTTGAGATCGTAGCTAAATGCTTAACTTGTCAATGAGTTAAGGCAAAACATCAAGTTCCCACATGATTACTTTAGCCCATTTCTTTTCCTTAATGGAAATGGGAGCGTATCACGATATATTTTGTAATAGGATTACCATTATCTCTGAGCAAGAAAAATGTTGTTTGGGTGATTGTTAATCCACTTACAAAATTGGCTCATTTTATTGCAGTCAAGATTGATTGGTCACTTTAAAAACTTGTAGAAGTTTACATTCAGGAAATTCTGAGATTGCATGGTGTTCCTATGTCGATTATCTCTTATCGAGATTCGTGATTCACTTCGAGATTTTAGAAACAATTGCATGTATCTCTTGGTACGAGGCTCAATTTCAACACAGCCTTTCACCCGTAGACAAACGGACAATCTAAACGTGCTATTCAGATTTTGGAAGATATGCTTCGCACTTGGGTACTCGATTTTGAATCAGGTTGAGAACGTTATCTACCTTTGGCCGAATTCGTACATAACAATAGTTTCCAATCGAGTATTCAAATGGCTCCATACGAAGCTTTATATGGTCGTAAGTGTCAAACACATGTTTGTTGGATGGAATTGTGTGAAAGAAAAGTTGTTGGACTGGAATTGATTCAAGAAACAGAAAACATTATTAAGATAATCCAAGATAGATTGAAAATAGCTTTTGATAGACAGAAATCGTATGCAGACTTGAAAGGTAGAGATATTGAGTTTGTTGTTGGTGACAAGGTGTTTCTAAAAGTGTCACCTTGGAAGAAGGTTCTGTACTTGGTAGAAAAGGGAAACTGAGTCCTCATTTTGTTAGACCATATGAAATCACTAAAAGAGTGGGACTAGTTGCCTATCGATTAGCTTTGCCTATAGAATTGCAAAAAATGCATGACGATTTTCACGTCTCGATGCTTAGAAGGTATAGATTGGATCCGTCTTATGTTATTTCAATGGAAGACATTGAGATTCAACATGACTTATCTTATGAAGAAGAAGCAGTTGAGATTTTGGCTTGCGAGGTGAAAGAGTTGTGTAACAAATGAGCTCTGTTAGTAAAAGTTCTATGGCGTAAAACCGAAGAGACAATGAGATCTCAATATCCCCACCTCTTTTTTAGGTAAATTTTGAGGACGAAATTTAATTAGTAGGGGAGAATTGTAACGACCGATAGTCAAAAGTGTCAGAAAGTGTATTCCTAAGACTCCGTAACCATAAACTGGACCCTTAAATATTTTTATTAAATATTTACGAGGCTAGCTTAGTAGCTAATTAATTTTTGGATAGTGAATTTCGTGAAATTGGGAGTTATTAAGGTACAGGGACTAAATTGCATAAGGGTTAAAAGTTGAATTATAAATTTAAATAAACTTAAGGGGCTAAAGTAGCATTTATGCCACTTAATTAATGCTTATAAATAAGTGGTCAGCCATGAGCTAAGTAAAATGCATGTATATATATATTATATATGTGTGTGTTACCATTAATGAGTGTATATATATTATAATAATTGTTATAATAATAAAAACAAAAGAAAAAGAAGATTCATTCTCTGTTACATGCAATTAGAAAAGAAAGAAAAAGAAAAGAAGAAGACTCACGCACAGCTAAGGGTTTAAAAGTTCAAGCTCAAATTGGTTAGTGCAACTCAGTCCCTACACTTGTAATTTTTATATTTTTGGAAGCCTGGTACTTAAGGCTACCTGGCCCATATGGTAATTGAGTTGCTTAGTGCCCAAGTAAGAAGAAAATGGTAAACTTGAGTTTTAAGGTACTTTTGGGTGCACATGGCCAGGCCACATGGGAGTGTGACCCCTAAAATCAAAATTTTTGTAATTATTTCCTAAACTTACAGAATTGTTTCAAATTAGTCATTGCCTATTTTTAAACTACTTTTAAGGTCCCATAGACTCGAAATAAGGGTTTTAAGAGTAATTTTTACTCTGTATTAGGGTGGATTAGCATACCTAAATTAAGTGCATTCCACTAAATAATTGAAGATAAATTAAAAAGATAAATGTAGACGGAGTATGGACCAATACTCTAATACTAATAATTGGAATAGTCTTGTATACATCCAAATTCTGACATTCAAGAAGGGATAAATAGTGATAAGAGTGTAGACAGTGGAAGATTAAGTTTAGCAATGTATAAATAGTGATAACAGTGTAGACAGTGGAAGACCAAGTTTAGCATTGCATAGCATGAATCATTATTCGATTGCATAATATTCTAGTATGATATGATTTGATTGTTTGTGACCTGCCACTGTATATTATATTGTTAATGGCTAGTATATATATTTTTAATTATGATTGATTAATTGTGTGATGTGTTAATAATGCCCGTGACCCTAATCTGAAGATGCAGAGGGGTTAGGGGTGTTACACCACTAATTTTAGTATTGATTGTGATAAAAGTGTATATTTTCGAAATCAAATATATGTGTTGAACAATTTTGAGATTATACGAGACATCTTTGTCACGCCCTACATTTTATTTATTTTAATTCATTAGTTTATGTCATAAGGAATTAAATGACCTACTGATTTAGTGGGTGAAGTGTTTCCAAAAGATCCAATGTTCAAACCCCCACTATCTCACTTTTTATTTAATTTTTTTTGACAATTCAAGTAGGTTAAACCCCCCATGTGCCATCCCCTCAATAGCCAAATAGAGAAGATTTCTTTCACTTTTTGCTTGATCCACATGCCTTTTACGTTTCCTTTTTCACTCCTTTAATCCCTCCATGTTCTACTTTTCACTCCCTTTGTCTCCAAAACTACCTTTTCTCCCCTTTTGACTACCTTGGATGGCCATGCACCTAGACACTCTTCTATTTTTTATTTTTTTCTCATCTTTGCTCTCCTCCTCTCCCTTCCTGCTTCTTGCTCATCCCATTTCTCTTTTTTTTTTTATTTTCACCACCTAAACCATATTTTCTTCCAATTTCTTCTTCACTCCACCACCTCTAAAAGCCATCAAACCACCACCTTACCATCACAACAGACACAACTCTACCACATCACCTTTGTTGACCACCACCAAAATTCTATGTTCTTCTTTTTTTCTCCTCCTTTACTCGTAATAGATTATTTTAAACACTAAATTCTAATATTTTAATCATAAAAGGGATTATGTCACTTCCTAATTCTAATTCGTTTATTTTATATTTTGTTATTTTCTATCTAGTTATGAATCCTTCTCCTTAATCGGTTCTTCATGGAAAGTTGTTGAGCCCTATTCATTCAAAATTATGTAAGTATTATGTAAGTATGGAAGATCCTCTATTTTCCATATTCTCTTGTATGTTTATATGTTCGATTAGGCTAATTCTAACGTTTCAGTTTATTAGATATTATGAAGTGATATTTGAAAATCCTGGATCTGTACATTATTTTTGGAATAGTGCGATTGGGCAATTGAATACATAAGTATTTCACTTAATCATAATAATTTGGGTTATTCACTACAATTACTTGTTCTAATATGGTATGAAATTGTTTAACCTTAAGGATTCAAAATTCGAACTTGTAACGCCCTAAAATTTTAGTGTTCTGAATTTGTGCATAAACTAAAGTTTTCAAGTTTGAGAGTGTTAAAGTGATGTTTTGGGTGTGTTTAGGGGGCCTTTAAAAGGATTGGGTTAAAGCCTAACCCCTGACAAAATTTTAATTTTTGCCTCAAGAGAATCTGGACGTTGGTAGGTAAGGCTTATAAATTAATGGTGTGGTTTTTTAACACAAAAAGCCTTGTGTTGGAGTGGCAAGTGGCACCACATATAGGGCTTGGTGGTGGTGTGATTTAGCATGTAGGAGAGCTGAGGTTTGAGTCTCTTTGCAAGCAGGTTGTACCTATTTTGCTAGTTCGAGTTGGCAAGTGGTGGAATTGGGCACAAACTCTTCAGGTTGGTTGTGAGATGAGGATGATTTGGTCTTGTAGATTTGAATTAAATTCAAATTGAGAAGTGGAGTTAATCTTGGTGCAAATCAAGGAGAAAATCAAGTGATTGAGTTTGGAGGAAGGTGTTAGCCAGATTAGGGGGCATGAAAGGAGAAATCGACTTAGAGCTTTTGCAGAGTGTACAATTACGGCATTTTTGGGGAAATAGGTGCTGAATTCTTCCTTGGTGTTTTGGGGTTTTAGCACTTTTTGCAATTTCGTGGTAGTGCTAGTGACCACTTAGGCTTTTGTTCTCTAGAAACCGAATTTGCATAGTTCTTTTCTCTCTAGTATCGATTTTGCCAATTGTTGAATTCTACTTTTACAGTTCCTCTCCTTTTCCTTTATCTTGCTTGGCCGAATGCTATTATTCATTTTCCCCTTCATTTGTACCTTTGATTTATCATTCTCTACTTTAATCTCTTCTCTAGTTGAATCTTGTTCATCTCTTCTTCTTCGTCCATTTTTTTCGCCCTTCTAAACCGAATTACTGAATCCTCCCCATGTTTCCTCTAAATGCTGAACCCCCAAATCTTTTTTCTCTCTGCCGCCACTTCCTCTACTTCTGGCTGAATTCTGCTTTCTCATCTTCTCTTCTTTGACTTATTATTCACCATTCGGCCGAACCCAACTATTCTTCCTCACCATATGAACTTTCGATTGTACCTTCATAGCCGAACTCCACTTTTTTTCTTTAACGATTCTTAAGTGCTTTCTTCTCCATTTGATTGGCATATTCTCTCTGGGGTTCGATCTTAAGCCGAACATCATCGTGGGTAAAAACCTCTCTACTTAGGGCTAGTAGTGGAGTAGGTTTGTTGGTTCTCCTTCCTTCTAGTGCGTTAAGTGGTAAGCAATTGGTTAACTCACCTTTTTGTATACGATTAGTCTTTGAGTGCTAAGGATCAACTTTTGAATCTTTTCTTGCCAATAATCCATTAGGGTTATACGGTGGATCGATTCATTCTTTTAGGGTTCAACAAGTAGGGGTATTGGTTCAAGCAAAGTGTGGTAAGTAGCTATGGATTTCTAAGGCGTTTTCAATATTTAGATCTAGATTTATCACGATATGACTAATGATGAATCACGGGAAACTGCAGGTACTGTAATCAGGGCGTAGTGCGACGATAATATCAATCCAGGTGTGTAACTACACCCACTAATAACATAGATCGGTAAAAATCGAAAAGCAAAAATGCCAAAATATCGACATTTCAAGGTCTTACGAGCGTGCGAACGCTTGTGGGCTGATCCGAACCCACAAACTGTGGGCGATAGACTGTGAAGGCCGTGGTGCGCGTTTTCGTGCACTTGGGTCGTTATGGGCCTCGATGGGCCGAAATGGGCCAATAGGCCTATGGAAATATGAGTAAATTGTGCGGTAGATGGCTATTGGTATGCTAGATGTTGAGATTGCGATGATGTATGGAAAATTAGACAGAATGGGCCACACAAGTGTGTGGGCTCGCCAGGGCCTATTAGGGTTTTGGCCCCATATACACTGTTTGACCTTACAAACCTTCTGCGTTGCTCAGAGTGACATTAGACCTACTAGAAGGTCATATTAAGTGCTGAGACACTGTAATTTAGTAAAATTACCAGAATACCCTTAATGGGTAAAATTACCATTTTACCCTTGACTGCCCAAATGACTATTTTACCCTTAGATATAGGTTGTTGATATGTGTATGGTCGTATCTATATCTGTTTGTCTGTATGCATGCCTTATGTAGTTTTGTCAGTTTGCATGGGGTAGGGTTTGATATTGGAGGCAGATCTATATAGTAGCTCTGCCACGTGATTCTGTATAGTGGCTTCGCCACGTAATTTGTATTAAGTGGCACTACCATGATATCTGCTATTAGCAGCTTGGCTACGTATTAGTGTGTAGGCTGAGTGGGTTGAGTTATTCCTCACATGGTGTGATGGGCTGGTACGGGTGGTGTGCGAGTTGGACTGGGTTTGGGTTGCATACTGTTCTATTATGTATCTGTGATGGGCTTGGGTCCACTCTATTTCTGAATAGGGCTTCGGCCCAGTTTGGTATGTTGGTCTAATCTATGATATTGGTTGGGGATAGTTATACACTGAGTTCATAATCTCACCATTTTTATTTTACACATGCAAGTATCCGCCAACCATAGAGGATTTAGAGCTTCGAGGGACTCGGGGTGGCCACATAGTTCTGCTTTTGTTTTTATTTTTTTATGATTAATATTTATTTTGGGTTTCGGTTATGTGATAAGGCCTCCATGAATTTTTATTTGGTTTAATTTTTTGCATTTAGACTAATGTAACATTACAATTGGGAAGTATAAACTTTGGGTTTTCAAAATTAAACAGAAACGTTTTCAAGTAAGCAAACATCACAAATAAGGCTATAATCTCTTTTAAAATATTTTTTTTCAAAGTTATAAAAATGGTTTTAACCTGAAATTGTCCAACATTCCAAATCTAAACGAGGTTTTTGAAACAAAGGAGAACTTTTTAATCATATCTTCCATTTCTGTTATCTTCCATGTGACACGTCAGATCTAGCCATAATGTCCAGGCCGAGTTTGAGGTGTTACATTTAGTGGTATTAGAGCCAGGTTGCAACAACTCGGCTGTAGTATGGGTCTTAAAAGCTTTCTTAAAAATGGATTAGAAAGATTTAAAACGTTTTCAAAACTTTCTTAAAAAAGGAGTTTTTAAATTCTATTTTCAAAAGCCCACACTTTGGAAAGTTTTCAAAAGAAGTTTGTTTAAACAATTTTTTAGGAAAACTTGGAACCATTCTACATATTGTTACTGAAAGGCGTGGCATACCGAGTCTCCAGTACCAAATCTGTAAGTCTTTACTGTTATATTATACTGTATTAAACTATGATATTGAGACACTACTGTAGGTAGTACTAAGACTCGACTAAAACTCTATAGTTAGGAGGAACTGAGACTGTAGGAAACAGAGACAATAGGAAAAATTGAAACCTCTAGAAAACTAAAAATTGTAGCTAGATTTCGATGCTACGGAAATAAAGCTCTAAATTACTGTCTTTTCATAAAACATCTATAATAAATACTAATATTATGAACTAATGCATAAAATTCGTAAATCAGATAATTTGATATGAGCGCAAGAGCTGCACGTGGAAGAGGGGCTCAAGGCCGTGGTAGTGGCCGAGGTAGTGCTCGAACTGGATCTTCAACATCAGGACATATGCCCGCTAAGAAGGCACCGTCATCCCCCAGTGACAAAGACGGGGTCTCACGATAGAGTAGTAGGGGATGATGCCTTGTCCCAGGCTATGCTTCGTGTTTTGGAGAGAGTAGCTGGAGCAAGTACTAGAATGGTGAACAGGGGGTCGATTTCTGAGAGGCTCCGGGCTAATGGAGTAGAGATTTTTAGGGGCGTATCTGGCGTAGTCCCGAATGTGGCCAAGTACTGGCTAGAGTCCACAGAGCAGATCATGGATGACTTGGGATCTTTTCAAGACAGCCTTCAAAGAAAAGTAAGTCGGGGCGAGTTATGTGGACGCCCGAAGGAAGGAATTCTTGAATCTGACTCAGGGGAACAAGTCTGTAGCAGAGTACGAAGCGGAGTTTTTAAGGTTAAGCCAATATGCCAGTGGAATCGTTGCCACAGAATACGAGCGTAGTGTGCGTTTCGAGGATGGTCTCAAAGATGAACTGCAGGTGCTGATTGCTCTACAAAGGAAGCGTGACTTCACAGCTCTGGTTGAAAAATCTAAGATAGCTGAGGACGTGAAGCGCTCAGAGTGCCAAAATCGAGAGAAGGATAGGAACAAATTCATGAGGGATTTCAGGCCCTCGGGTGCTGTAGGGAGACCGGTTAAGAGAGCTAGAGTTGATGAGCTTGTCTGAGCAGCTCCGGTTACTATGGTTAGACCGCAGGCTTGTGCGGATTGTGGGAAAGTGCATCAAGGTAAATGTTGGAGGCATTTTGGGGCATGCTTCCGATGTGGGTCCAAGGATCACTAAGTTAGAGATTGTCCATAGAGGCTGGCACAGTTGCAAGCTATTGAACAGAGGAATGCTCAACCGGGGAGAGGTGGTTAGCAGCCACCGAGAGGCTGTGGTCAGGCCAGGGGTGGAAATGAACGCGGATGTGAAGCACCGGGTAGAGGTGCTAGAAATACTGAGGTACGACAGCCAGCTTTGGTCTATGCTGCTCGTCACCAAGAGGATGGTAATGCATCTAACATCATAACGGGTAGGTTTCTGATTCATAGCATGCCTTACCTTACTTTGATTGATATTGGGTCTACACACTAATATGTTGCATGCAATGTGTCTAAGATGTTGGGTGTGCAATCTGAGAATATTGTGAGTGGGGTATCTGTAATTAGTCCACTGGGTCACTTGGTTAGGGTAGACAAACTCTTTAGAGATGTGCCCTTAGAAGTACAAGGTAGAACTTTTTCTGCAGGCCTAATGGAATTACCATTCGGGGAATTTGATCTTATCCTGGGCATGGACTGGCTCGTTAAGCATCGAGCGAACTTGGATTGTAATGTGAAATGAATGGTATTAAAGACTTCAGAGGATGAGGAGGTAGCTATAATAGGGGAGCGTAGAGACTATTAGTCTAATGTTATCTCGGCATTAAGAGCCGAAAAGCTAGTTCGCAAGGGTTGCAAGGCGTTTTTGGCATATGTGAGTAAATCTGATTCTGTGGGTCCTTCCGTTGGCCAGATTAGGACTGTTAAGGGATTTCAGGATGTTTTTCTAGATGAGCTTCCTGGGTTGCCTTCGAACCGTGAAGTTGAATTTGGAATAGATCTGTTGCCTGGAACAGCTCTAGTGTCCATCGCCCCTTATAGGATGGCACCGAAGGAGCTTGTAGAGTTGAAGGCGCAAATCTAAGAACTTTTAGATCAAGGTTTTATTCGACCAAGTGTGTCTCTATGGGGAGCACCGGTGTTGTTCGTCAAGAAGAAATATGGAACAATGTGCATGTGTATTCACTATCGTCAGTTGAACAAACTGACAATTAAGAACAAGTACCTTCTGCCTAGGATCGATGATCTATTTGATCAACTTAGAGGAGCTTCAGTATTCTTCAAGATCAACCTTCGATCTGGATATCATCAACTAAGAGTTAAGGAGGCTGATATCTATAAGACAGTATTCAGGACTCGATACGATCACTACGAGTTTCTAGTAATGCTGTTTGGACTTACGAATGCACCGACGGCCTTTATGGATCTCATGAACTGAGTATTTCAACCTTACTTGGATCAGTTCATAGTCGTCTTTATAAATGATATCCTAGTGTACTCGGAACTTGAGGAGGATCACAATGAGCATCTCTAAACTATTTTGCAAATTTTGAGTGAGAAGCAGCTGTATGCAAAATTCAGCAAGTACAAATTTTAGCTGCGGGAAGTGACATTTTTGGGCCACGTGGTGTCTGTTAAGGGGATCAGGGTGGATCCTCAAAAAATTGAAGCTGTTTTGGGTTGGAAACCACCGAGGACTGTATCAGAAATTCAAAGTTTTCTGGGTCTGGTAGGGTATTATAGAAGGTTTGTGGAAGGATTTTCTATAATTGCTGCACCGTTGACCAAGTTATTGAGGAAAGAGGTACCTTTTAGTTAGATTGATAAGCAGCAAGATAGTTTTGAGAGGTTAAAGAAAGCTCTGACTGAAGCCCCTGTTTTAATATAGCTTGAGTCTAGGAAGGATTTTAGGTGTACAGTGATGCATCGCACATTGGATTGAGTTGTGTGCTGATGCAGCAAGGTAAAGTGGTTGTTTACGCATCACGACAACTCAAGCCTCATGAGACGAACTATCCTACTCATGATTTAGAGTTAGCGGTAGTGTTATTCACGCTCAAAATTTGGAGGCACAACTTGTACGGGGAGAAGTGTATTATTTACACAGACCATAAGAGCCTTAAATACCTCCTTACTCAAAATGAGTTGAACCTTAGGCAACGAAGATGGATAGATTTGCTTAAGGATTATGACTGTTCAATTTAGTACCACACTGGGAAAGCTAATCTGGTAATAGATGCTCTAAGCCGTAGGGTTGTATCCAACCTGAAAGCGATGTTCACTCGTCTCAGTCTGTATGACGATTGCGGTCTATTAGCTAAACTGCAAGTAAGACCGACCTGGATTGAGCAAATTAGGGAAAAGCAGTTATTAGACAAAACATTGGTTTCTCGGTTTTGTCAAGTAAAGAATGGTGAGACTTCTAAATTTGGTTTGAACAGTAAAGAGGTTTTATGTTTTCGATGGAGAGTTTGCATTCCAAGGGACTCTGATCTGAGGCAGTCAATACTGCAAGAGGCGCATGGCAGCACTTAAGCTATGCACTCTAGAGGAAATAAGTTATATCGGGACTTACGGGAACTGCATTGGTGGTCAGGGCTGAAGCGCGAGGTAACAGAGTTCGTGGGTAAGTGTCTGACATGCCAGCAAGTTAAAGCTAAGCATCAGCTACCTTCTGGGCTTCTGCAGCCAGTTAAAATTCCACTTTGGAAGTGGGAAAGGGTTACCATAGACTTTGTGAGCGAGCTACCTTTTATGCCTTCTAAGAAGGACTCGATTTGGGTGATTATGGATAGGCTGATTAAATCTGCTCACTTTATACCGGTTCGAACTGATTATTCCCTTCAGAAGTTGGCTAAGTTGTATGTGGTTGAGATAGTGCGACTTCATGGGGTGCCAATTTCAATCATTTCTAACAGAGACCCTAGGTTTACGTCTCGATTCTAGAAGAAGTTGCATGAGGCATTGGGTACACGGTTAGATTTTAGCACTGCTTTTCACCCTCAGACGGATAGACAGTCGGAAAGGGTGATCCAAGTACTGAAAGATATGTTAAGAGGGTGTATTATTGATTTTTGAGGTAGCTGGGAGGAGTACTTGCCATTAGTAGAATTTGCATATAACGACAGTTATCAGGCGAGTATTCAGATGGCGCCATATGAGGCATTGTATGGTCAAAGGTGTCGGACACCTACGTGTTGGACTGAACTGGGGGAGTGTCAGGTTTTGGGGCCAGAGTTGGTGGCAGATTCTAAGAATAAGGTTAAGCTGATTAGGGATGGGTTAAAGGAAGCGTCTGATAGGCAGAAATCCTATGTCGATTTAAGGCATAATGAGATTGAGTATGCAGTGGGAGATTTGGTATTTCTGAAGGTCTCGCCTTGGAAAAATATCTTAAGATTTGGACAAAAGGTAAACTGAGCCCTCGATTTATTGGTCCTTGTCAAGTTCTGAAACAGGTAGGTCCCATGGCATATCAACTTGAACTGCCTACTGAATTAGATCAGATTCACAATATAACACCCTAAACCCGGCCCAGATGTTACGGCCAAGTCTGGTGTGTCACATTGAAGTGTTTTTTTAAAACCATGTTTTCATTGAAAACCCTTCTCAGTGTTTAGAAACTTCTACCGTTAAACTTGTATAAAACCTCAGCTTGTGTTTGTTTCTTCTTCAAAACGTGGTTCATTAACATAATCATTCCCTTTTCAAACATTGTTAATAACTCTGTAAAATTTTATGGAAAATTGTGAAAGCTTGTAAACCTTTGTAGGTTGCGGAAAATATGTTATTTTTAAAACAGTTTAAGTATTGGAAAATCAGACCTTCTGCGTTCTGGTTTTAAGTAAATTATTCATTTATTTAATCGTTTTATTTTTAATTTGGGTTTGTAATAAGGCCGCTCTAATTATTTAATTTGTCTTTAGCTTAAGTATGATATTGTTTAAATCGTTTTGAAATCGAATAGCTCTAAGGCACTTTTATAAAAGTTACTTGTTTTCAAAATATCACGATAACAGAGCGAAGCATCCGCAATGTAAACATTTTCATAAATAATTATTTTAAATAGACTTAAACCTAATTTGTTGTTCGTGGACTAGTCATAAGGTTAAAGTGTGGCAATGGATGTGTGCATGTCTAAGATTGGATCCAGGAAGAGCTTGGTACTTAAGCAATCTAATTGACTCACCTCCTCTTTTCTGGAATCCTACCTGGCGCATAGTATCCATTCACTTTAAGCCACAACGAAGAAGGTCTGATTTTCCAATACTTAAACTATTTTAAAAATAATATGTTTTCCGCAACCTACAAAGGTTTACAAGCTTTCACAATTTTCAATAAAATTTTACAGAGTTATTAACAATGTTTGAAAAGGGAATGATTATTTTAATAAACCACATTTTGAAAAAGAAACAAACACAAGCTGAGGTTTTATACAAGTTTAACGGTATAAGTTTCTGAACACTAAGAAGGGTTTTCAATGAAAACATGGTTTTCGAAAAACACTTCAATGTGACACACCAGACTTGGCGTAACGTCTGGGCCAGATTTGGAGTGTTACATTTAGTGGCATCAGAGCCCGGTTGCAACAACTCAGCTCTGGATAGTGTCCAAAAAGTTTTTCTAAAATTTTTAAATTTTAGGCCCAAGAAGGGTATTTTTGGAAATTAGTTTCTAGAAAATTTGGAAAACTCTATTTAAACTTATCCTATTTTCGAATACACTTATTAGAGGTTTTACTTTAAAAGTTTTGTTAAAAATTGGGCTTTCTGAAATCTGGTATCTGAAGAAGTGGCACATTGAATCCCCAGTACCAAGTCTATAAGTATTTCTGTTTCTTATATTGAACTGTACTAAAATAGTACTGAGACTTTACTATGATACTGTAGATAGGGTAGTACTGAAACTGTAGAGATTGAGACAGTAGGAAAAAACTATAAACCCTAAAAGATTAAGACTGTAGCTAGGCTATGATTCTGTAAAAACAAAAACTTTAAAATACTATCTCTGCATAAGACATATGAATAAATAGTAAAATTTTTGAGATCTTTGTAGTTATTTGATATGTGTATTGGTAATGTAGAGTATTGATATGGATTCTGAAGGTAAGCAAAGTTTGCCAACTTCGGGTAGCGGTAACTTGGAGCTTGGTACTGAGGCACTGGCCGAGTTAGTAAGGAAAGTGGTAGAAGAAGTATTGGATACCAAAGTTAAGGAGATTAGGGAAACGCTTCAAGCAGGGTGCTTGGAGTGTAAGAAGAGGAAGGATCCTAGTTCTCAGAGGATAGAGCCTCGTTCTGTGAAACATGTTAAGACATGACCAAATTTTTCGACCTGCAAGAACTGCAACAGGCGTTATCTGGGTGAATGCCATAGGAAGAAAGGAGCGTGCCCTAGATGCGGGTCTAAGGAGCATCGGGCTCAGGATTGCCCAGGTTATTTTAGCTAGGTGTGTGTTGTTTGGATACGAATTGTGAGCGTACTGATAAATGTTTATTTACTTCGGTGATTAGATGTTTTGGGTTGTATTAGAAATTATTTAGATCAGACAGCGCAGCGGTAGCATAGTAAAGCAGTTGATGCATGACTATTTTATTATTTAGAAATTTCAAGGATGAAATTTGTTTTTAGGAGGGGTGAACTATAACACCCTGAATTTGGGCCTAGAAGTATTGGGCTTGAGTCAGGGCTCGGGTAGAAGACTGCCCTAATTATTTGGATGTTTTAAATTCTTATGGAAAAAAATTATTATTATTATTATTATTAGTTTCATGTTTGGGTTAGTGAATTTAGAGGTGCTTATGGTACGGGAAAAGTCTTGGGCTAGGCCTAGGGGTTTAGAAAAAAAAATTCTTAAATTTTGCCTCTTAAGGAAATCTGGGCATAAGGCCTTAAAAATAAATTGGGCTAAAACTGGCCATAAAGAAACGCCTGGCTCAGTGGTTAGGCACGCTAGGCAGCAGGAAAAGGGCTAAGGTTTGATTCCTAGCATGCGCAAAATGTTTGTTTTTTTTTAGTAGTCTGGTCATGCTAAAATAGGGGCTAAAAGGAGTTACGAATGAAATATGCCACAGAAGAGCATTCGGTCCAATGGCTTGAGGCGCTAGGTTGATGGGGGAGGTACTGGGTTCAAGGCGCAGCGTGCGGGAGATGTTTTGTTTTTTTGAAATGAACTGGTTGCGTTAAATAGGGGTTAAAATGACTTGCCAACATAATTTAGCACAAAGAGCGCCTGTGGCGCAGTGGCAGCAGCGTGCTAGGATGGCCGAGAGGACGTGGGCTCGATCCCAAGGGAAGGTGAAATTTTGGCATTTATTTTTAAATGGCCGTGACGGAAGCATGTAAGCCTTATATTTAACTAGAACTGTATTATAGTAAAGAAGAAGCTGCAGCACAATGGCCAGCAGCGTTGGAAGGTACCTGGAGGTCTCGGGTTCAAGCTGCTATGCACGCAATGGACTCCTTTTTGCTGCGTGCGTAGGGAAAGAGTTGGAGTCTGGTTGAAACTCTCCTAGCAGCGTGCTGAACCGGTCAAGCGATGGATAAGATGGCTGCTAATCAGTGAAGGGATTTGGATGAAATCCAAATCCATTTGTAGCTAAAATCAAGGAGCAAATCATGGAATTTGAGTGTGAAAAGGGCATTGTGCCGTGGGTATCAATTCGGTTATAAGCATTAAGTGCCAAAATAGCTATGAAAATTATTTTAGTTTTTATGGGCTGTTTTTCTTTTTTCTTAGGTTTTTTTCATTATTTCTTTTCCCCTATTCTTGGTATTCAAAAACCAAAATCCCGAAAAGTTTAATTCTTGTGCCAATTTGTTCAAAGAACCAAACCATCATCTTATTTTTCTCTATTTTTTCCAAAAGCTGAATCTGCCATTCTCTCTTCTTCTCTTCTTTTCTCTTATCTTCTTTCACTTTAGTTATTACAAAAACCAAACCTCTAATATCTCATCTCTTCATCTACCGATTGTTTCTTCACTTGTGAACTTCTCTTCACCTATTCTTCTTTTAAACCGCAATAGCCATATTCTAGGATAGATCCAAAAGCCGAAATCATTTAGATCTACTCTTTACTTGTGATTGGGGTTAGATTTACAATGGATCTAGGATAGAAAGGTATTTGGAAATGTTCTTCAACAAGTAGATCTCTTGGTAAGTATTCGAAACCTTCTTTCCATTCGTATCTTATGGTTTAAGAAAAGCCGAAAACCCCTATATACATAGGGTGGCTGTCGACTAAGGCTAAAAGGGTTTTTGGTGTGTTATTATTAGGTTTGTTTGTACTAGTGAGGATTAAAGGCTGCCGATCGAGGAGTGTGTGAAAAGCTTGGATCAGCGGAGCGACTAGATCTAGATCTAGTCATAGTTCAGCAACGGTAGGTACTTGAGGGCCATGTAGGATGTTGGCCGAATATGGTTTTAATGGTTACATTAAGTTATCGTTGATTCATAAGATTAATAAGTTAGTGACTGATTGTAGGATAATCGCGTGGGAGATCTCGTTGGGGAATATTGCAAAATAGGTGTGTATCGAACACCCTCTTGTAGTCTAAATCGGCAAAAGTCGAAAAGCCAAAATGCTGAAATTCCGGCATTTCGTGGGCTAGCGAGCGTGCGAACGCTCGTGGGTCAGTTGGAAGCGGTAGATCTGTAATCGAAGTCAATAAGGTTGGTGAGTGCGTAATTTCGTGCACTTCGATAAGCTTGGGCCTCAATGGGCTGAGTGTGGGCCCAATGGGATTACGGGCCCATATGGGTAAATAGACAATAAATGTGTACAGATAGATTGTAGGTCCAAAACTGCTAAAACTAGTAAACCGATCATAAAACTTGGACTAAATGGGCTTCACTAGCTAATAGACACTGTAGGGCCCATTAGGGGTTTCAGGGCCCAATGTTTGTAAACTGCTAAAACGAGCTAAATAAGCTACTGAGATAAAAGTTAGACTATTATTGATTAAAATGTGCAAGAAACCCTAAGAACTGGCTTAATTACTGGAATACCCCTTATGAGTGAAAAATTACTATTTTACCCCTATGTGCAAAATGACCGATATACCCCTAGGGCTAAATTCGACTAAAATGCATGCTTTACTGTTTCTGTTCACTGTATGCCATGACATGATTATCTATTGCATGGGATTGGGATTATTGATGGAGGAAGTGCAAGTGGCATTGCCACATTTTCTGAAAGAGGCTTTGCCTCGTACTGATATTTGAAAAGGGCTTTGCCCATTCTGTTTTCTGAAAGAGGCTTTGCCTCGTTTTTCTGTTAGTGGCTTGGCCACATTATCTGATTATGTAGCTATGCTACCACTATGGAGTGTAGCGGTTGGGTGGGTTGAGTAGTTTCCCCACAAGGTGTGTAGGGCTGGTACGGGTAGAGTGTAGCGGATGGATTTAGGATAGGCTTTGGGCCTTGCATACATGCATAATTTCTGTCTGTTATTGTTATGGACCTATGGGCCACACTGTATCTGGATAGGGCTCTGACCCAGTTATTACTGAGACTGGTTAGGGCTTAGGCCCAGTGGACTTGAGCTGATTTGGGCTCTGGATGGGCTTTCTTTACACACTGAGTTTTCCAAACTCACCCATTTTCTTCTATCCATGTAGGTGAGCCCTAGGCTAGTGGACTTGGAGCAGGAAGGGATTCAGAGTGGCCAGATGGACGACGATTCCGATTTTATTAAGTTAATTATTTAATTATTTATTTTAATTGTTTCTATTTTTAATTTGGGTTTGTAATAAGGCCGCTCTAATTATTTAATTTGTCTTTAGCTTAAGTATGATATTGTTTAAATCATTTTGAAATCGGATAGCTCTAAGGCACTTTTATAAAAGTTACTTGTTTTCAAAATATCATGATAACAAAGCAAAGCATTCGCAATGTAAACGTTTTCATAAATAATTATTTTAAATAGACTTAAACCTAATTTGTTGTTCGTGGACTAGTCATAAGGTTAAAGTGTGGCAATGGATGTGTGCATGTCTAGGATTGGATCCAGGGAGAGCTTGGTACTTAAGCAGTCTAATTGACTCACCTCCTCTTTTCTGGAATCCTACCTGGTGCATAGTATCTATTCACTTTAAGCCATAACGAAGAAGGTCTGATTTTCCAATACTTAAACTGTTTTAAAAATAACATGTTTTCTGCAACCTACAAAGATTTAAAAGCTTTAACAATTTTCCATAAAATTTTACAGAGTTATTAACAATGTTTGAAAAGGGAATAATTATTTTAATGAACCACGTTTTGAAAAAGAAACAAACACAAGCTGAGGTTTTATACAAGTTTAACGGTAGAAGTTTCTAAACACTAAGAAGGGTTTTCAATGAAAACATGGTTTTCGAAAAACACTTCAATGTGACACACCAGACTTGGCGTAACGTTGAGTCCGCGGTTTATTGGGCCATATCGGGTTCTTAAATGAGTAGGGCCAGTGGCGTATCAGTTGGAGTTGCCATCAGAGTTAGATCGAATCCATGACGTCTTTCATGTTTCCATGCTAAGATGGTATCGATTGGATCCTTCACATATCGTACCAGTGGAGGAGATTGAGGTAAAAATCGATTTGACCTTTGAGGAGGAGCCTATGCAAATTCTGGACCGAGAAGTCAAAATATTGAGGAAGAAATCAGTACCGTTGGTGAAAGTACTTTGGCGCAATAATGGCAAAGAAGAGGTTACTTAGGAGCCCGAAGAGACGATGCGTCAACAATACCCTCAACTATTTGGATCAAGTAAATTTCGAGGCCAAAATTTCTTTAAGGGGGTAAAGTTGTAACGCCCTGATTTTTGGGATTTTTCGGGTTTTTGCGATTTTTGGTAAAATCTTGAAATTTTGGGTATTTGGTTACTGAAATTATGTTAAGGATGTTAGTGGGCCTTTAGGAGGCCCAAGCCTAAGTTAAAACCCAGCAGAAATATCAACTTTGGTTTTTAAGTGAAAGGGACTTGGTTAAGTGGGCCTTTAAGAAAAAGTTAGTAAACTGAGACACAAAGAGGGCTTTGGTAAGGTGGCAAGGTGGCGCCACTAAGTTCCTAAAAAAGTGGCATGTGGACTGGGTTTAAGGGCCAGAGTTCGAGTCACAAGGTAAGTAGATGATACTTTTATTTTTGGGCATGTGTCGGGCATGTGGTGGGACTTAAGTAGAATTCGACTAGGGCCTCGGAGAGGCTATGCCGTTTGCTTAGGTAGTCATTAGGGTTAGTTTTTATTTCTTTTTCTGTCTTGGTGAATTAGGGTTAGCCACCTAGAGTTTTCACCCTTGATCTATTCTCCCTTTTAGTGTGCCAAAAAGCCGAAAACGCAAGTAAGCTCTCCTTTGTGCCGAATTCTCCCTTCTCTTCTGCTCTCTTCCATTCTTTTCTTTTTCTTTTCTTCTTTAGCCAAAACCACCTCTCCTCCTCACTCATCTTTCATTTTCTTCTCTTCAAAAACTGAATCTGCCATTCTTTTCTTCTCAACCCATCAACTACTAAAAGCTGAAATCCCGAAAGGCTACTTCTTGTGCCAATTTCTTCTAGCCAAAATCCTCCTATCTTTTTCATCTCTTTTGGCCGATTTTCACACCCTCTAAACCCCAACCCCTGTTGGCAACACCACTTCAAAACCACCACACCAAACCATCTTCTTCTTCATAGTTCCAAAAGTTGAAAACATCATAGTTTTTAGGGTTTCATGCACATTTTAATCAGTAATAGTCTAACTTTTATCCCAGTAGCTTGTTTAGCCTATTTTAGCAGATTACAGTCACTGGGCCCTAAAACCTTAATGGGCCCTTCAGTGCCAATTAGCTACTTAAGCCCATTTAGTCCAAGTTTTACGATCGATTTACCAGTCTTAGCAGTTTTGGACCTACAGTCTATCAGAACATGTTTATCTCTTATTTTACCCATATGGGCCCATAAGCCCATTGGGCCCACATTCAGCCCATCGATGCCCAAACTTACTGAAGTGCACGAAATTACGCACTCAACCATCTTGCCCCTTACGATTACAGATCCAGTGATTTCCAACAAACTTGTGAGCGTTCGCATACTCACAAGCCCACGAAATGCCAGAATTCTGGCATTTCGGCTTTTCGGCTTTTGCCAATTTGAACTACAAGAGGGTGTTCGATACACACCTGATTTAAGATTAATACAGCAAGATCTCACACGTAATTTTTCCTTTTGCCGAGAACCGTAACTAGATCTAAATCTAGTCATCCCAAAAGCCTTAGCCTTTCACTGCTCCTTGATCTTTAGTCCACACTACACATAACAAACCGGTGATAACTAACGTAATACTCACTTACCACATTCAGCCAAAATAAAGCATTATTAATGACTTACCTTGCCGATCATAATATTAGATCTAGATCTAGATCTAGATCACTTCCACGTCCCTAGCCTTTATTTCTCCTTGCGAAATCCCCCCTTTTTGCAAACTAGAGCACATAAATCGATTAGAAAACTAGCATTACCTATCACCATAGTGGACAGCCTCCCTAAAGTATTTAGGGACTTTCAACTTTTTCTCGAATTATTAAATAATGAAAAATAAGATCCGAATACTTACCACCAAAGACGTACTTGTCAGAAGCGTTTCCAACACTTTTTCAATCTCAGATCCACTGTGAATCTAACTTATACGTGAGTAGAGAATAGATCTAAAAATTAATTCCCAATTCACTAAAAAATATATGGAGGTTCAGCTTTGAAAGAAGAGATGAAAGAAAAAGAAGAAATTGTGTAAGAAAAGTGAAGATGGTCGGCAAAGGAGAGGCTTGAGGTTTCGATTTTGCAAGGATGAAAATAAAAAAAACAAATGGAAATTGAAAAAAAATAACAATAGATGGATGGCCCCAACCAAGTCGGCTAAGCACTAAAAAATAATACCTCAAATCTTAAAGAAGAAGATAGCTCATAAAGGCCAAAATAATAAAAACAATCGGCACTTATATTCCTATAGCCGAATGAGTCTATTTCGGCACCAAAAAGTCCTTCCTTAAATCAAATTCCATCTTTTTCTCCATAAATTTTGCTACTACCAACTTTAAATTCCATCCAAACACCTCCCCACCGACTAGCAGCCCTTTATCCACCGCTTGCACCACTTCACAATGCTGCTAGGAGAGTTTCAATCCAGCACAACTCCTCTCCCCACGCGTACAGCAAAAAGGCAGTACTCCTGCGCGCACAGCAGCTCAAACCCGAGACCTCCAGGCACTCATATACACTGCTGGCCACTACGACGCGTCTTTGCTTTCAATATAATACGATCGCATTTAATTTTAAGGCTTATCCGCTAAAGCCTCTGCTGTTTTAAAAATAAAATCAAAATTTTGCCTGCACCTGGGTTCGAACTCGCACCTGCTCGGACCCCTTAGTACACTGCTGCCACTGTGCCACAGGCGCTCTTGTGGCATACACCCATCGCAACTTCTTTTAAGGCCTCTTTTAACGCAAGCTTGATTACTAAAAAAACAAACATTGCGTGCATCGTACCTTGAACCCAGGCCGCCTTCTTGCTTCCTAACGTGCTTAACCACTAGGCCAGGCACTTCCTTTGTGCCTAAACCTAGCCCAACTTATATATAAGCCCTATTGCCCAGATTCCCCTAAAGAAGCAAAAATCAATTTTTTGCTAGAGTCTTGGATCAAACCCAAGACTTTTCCCACACTATAAATCCTTCTTAACTTATTTAATTACTAAACTAAACACCAAATTAATCACAATAATTTTTTTTAATAATAATATTTAAAACATCTAAATTATTCAGGCCGTCTTCTATCCGGACTCAGACTCAAGGCCCAATACTTCTAGGCCCAAATTCAGGGTGTTACAATTCACCCCTCCTAAAAAAAATTTCGTCCTCGAAATTTCTAAATAATAAGGCAGTCGTGCATCAACTACTTCACTACGCTACCGCTGCGCACTCTGATCTAAACAATTTCTAGTACGACCCAGAACATCTAATCACCGAAGTAAGTAAGCATTTATCAAGCACGCATATCAAATAACTACAAATATCTTAATTCAAAAATTTTAGTATTTATTCAAATATTTTCTGCTAAGATAGTATTTCAAAGTTTTTGTTTTTACGGAATCATAGCTTAGCTACAGTCTCAATCTTTTAGGGTTTTTAGTTTTCCTATTGTCTCAGTCTCTACGGTTTCAGTATTACCCTAGCTACAGTGTCATAGTAAAGTCCCAGTACTATCTACAGTAATATTTCAATACAGTATAGGAAAAAGAAGTACTTACAGACTTGGTGCCAGGGATTCAGTGTGTCATTTCTTCAGATACCAGATTTCAGAAACTCGAAAAATCTTAAACCTTTTTAAATCAAACCTTAAAACATGTATATTTGAAGAAAATGAGTTTGAAAAGGGTTTCCTAAATTTCCCAAAAATACCCTTCTTTAGATTTTAAAATTTTTTAAAACTTTTTAGACCCGATCCACAGCTGAGTTGTTGCAACCGGGCTCTGATACCACTAAATGTAACACCTCAAACCTGGCCCAGACTTTACGGCCAAGTCCGGTGTGTCACATCACCTACAACTAACCATGTTACCTAGTTACTAATGTTAGGGTGAGCTTTGCAAAACTGTTATTAAAGTTTTAAGAGGAAATTTTTGGTTTATTGGTGAACGTCCTATTCTCTACAAATTGTTAAGAGGTTATTATAAAATTTACTTTGCAACTCAATTGGATCATGTGACTGGTTTTGAAAACGTTTGATTAACTTTTAGAAAAACTCGCGCAGCTATATTCGAAATAATTTAAGTAATGTAAAGATAAGTAATTAAAACCCAAAATAAAAATAAAAATAAAAATAAATAGAGCGGCCTTATTATAAACCCAAATTTAAAATAAAACGATTAAATAAAGGAATAATTTACTTAAAACCAGAACTCAGTCTTCGTGGCCACTCTGAATCCCTCCCAGCTCCAAGTCCATAGTCTAGGGCTCACCTGCAAGGATAGAGAAATAAGGGGTGAGTTTGGAAACTCAGTGTGTAAAGAAGCCCATCCAGAGCCTAAATCAGCTCAAGCCCACTAGGCCCAAGCCCTCTCTAGATACAGTAAACTGGGCTTTAGCCCTTTTTAGATAACAGTACGGCCCATAGGTCCATTTCAGTGGCAGAACAGATATTAATTATGAATGCAAGCCCATCACATGTGGGAAGACTACTCAACCCACCCAACCGCTACACTCCACCCATACCAGCCCTACACTCCATGTGAGGAATAACTCGACCCACCCAGCCCTACACTCAACAGTTGCAGCATAGTTGCTCAGATAACAGAAAAATGAGGCAAAGCCTCCAGTACGTGGTCAAGCCACTTTCAGAACTTCCTCCATCAATAACCCAGTCCCATGCAACAATATTCATGATATGGCATACAGTAAACAGAAACAGTAAATCATGCATTTCAGTCAAATTTGGCCCTAGGGGTATAACAGTCATTTTGCACTAGGGGTAAAATAGTAATTTCGCACCTATAAGGGGTATTTCAGTAATTATACCAGTTTTTAGGGTTTCATGCACATTTTAATCAGTAATAGTCTAACTTTTATCCCAGTAGCTTGTTTAGCCCATTTTAGCATATTACAGTCACTGGGCCCTAAAACCCTAATGGGCCCTTCAGTGCCAATTAGCTACTTAAGCCCATTTAGTCCAAGTTTTACGATCGATTTACCAGTCTTAGCAGTTTTGGACCTACAATCTATCAGAACATGTTTATCTCTTAATTTAGCCAGGTGGGCCCATAAGCCCATTGGGCCCACATTTAGCCCATCATGCCCAAACTTACCAAAATGCATGAAATTGCGCACTCAACCATCTTGCCACTTGCGATTACAGATCTAGTGATTTCCAACCGACTTGTGAGCGTGCCCACGAAATGCCAAAATTCTAACATTTCGGCTTTTCAGCTTTTGCCAATTTGAACTACAAGAGGGTGTTCGATACACACCTGATTTACGATTAATACAGCGAGATCTCACACGTAATTTTTCCTTTTGCCGAGAACCGTGACTAGATCTAAATCTAGTCGTCCAAAAAGCCCTAGCCTTTCACTGCTCCTTGATCTTCAGTCTACTCCATTGCGCGCACAGCAGCTTGAACCCGAGACCTCCAGGTACCCTCCAACGCTGCTGGCCACTACACCACAGCTTCTTCTTTACTACAATATGGTTCCAATTAAATATAAGGCTTACCTGCTTCCGTCACATCTATTTAAAAATAAATGCCAAAATTTCGCCTTCCCCTAGGATCGAACCCACGTCCTCTCGGCCATCCTAGTACGCTGCTGCCACTGCGCCACAGGCGCTCTTTGTGCTAAACTATGTTTGCAACTCCTTTTAACCCCTATTTAACGCAACCAGTTTATTTCAAAAAACAAAACATCTCGCACGCGCCGCACCTTGAACCTAGTACCTCCCCCATCAACCTAACGACTCAAGCCACTAGACCAAATGCTCTTTTGTGGCATATTCTATTCGCAACTCCTTTTAGCCCCTATTTTAGCGCAACCAGACTACTAAAAAAAACATTTTACGCATGCTGGGAATCAAACCCCAGCCCTCTTCCTGCTGCCTAGCGCGCCTAACCACTGGGCCAGGCATTTCTTTATGCCTAGTTTTAGCCCAATTTATTTTTAAGGCCTTATGCCCAGATTTCCTTAAGAGGCAAAATTTAAGAATTTTTTTCTAAACCCCTGGGCCTAGCCCAGGACTTTTCCTGTACCATAAGCACCTCCAAATTCGCTAACCCAAACATGAAACTAATAATAATAATATTTTTTTCCATAAGAATTTAAAACATCTAAATAATTCGAGCAGTCTTCTACCCGAGCGTAGACTCAAGCCCAATACTTCTAGGCCCAATTCAGGGTGTTACACACAATGTCTTTCATGTCTCCATGTTGAGGCGGTACCATTCTGATCCTTCACATATAGTACCAGTTAAGGAAATTGAGGTTAAGCCTGATTTGTCCTTCGAGGAGGAACCAGTACAAATTCAAGATCATGATGCCAAGGTATTAAGAAAGCAGTATGTTCCACTGGTTAAAGTAGTTTGGCGTAATCAGGGTAGAGAGGAAGCCACGTGGGAGCTGGAGGAGGTGATACACCAACAATACCCTCAATTATTCTGACCAGGTAAATTTCGAGGCCGAAATTTCTTTAAGGGGGATACTGTTGTAACACCCCAAAATTTTAGGGTTTTGAATTTGTGCATAAACTGAAGTTTTTGTGTGTGTGAGTGCTAAAATGATGTTTTGGGTGTGTTTAGGGGGCCAATGGAAGGCCTGGGTTAATGCCTAACCCCTGGCAAAATTTTAATTTTTGCTTCAAAGGAATTTAGACTGTAACACCCCTAAACCGTATCCATCTCTGGCACAGGTTTAAGAGGCATTACCGGACAATTCACAACTCATCATACACATATATCATTTTTACTCTAGTCTGCTAGTCTCAAATGTCACTCAATCTGTAAATAAGTAACTCAAAACTTAACTCCAAAATTTACTATTCATTTGGTAAAATTCAAGCTTACTGAATACATATTTACTTAATACTTGCATCATAACAATTAACAAATTAAACATAGTAGTAACAATTTCACATGGAACTATTTGCGCATTTTTAATAATATAAGATCAAATCATCAAGCTTTGCAAAATGTATAAAGACATACCAGTAAAACAATTGATTTAAGACTAACTTCACATTAGTAATATTTATAAACAAAAATGCTTATTAAACTATCCACGAGACCATATTATGATATTATAATGCATTAATTATTACAACTAAACTTCATAACCAAGTTTATGCAACTAAACTTCATAACTAAACATTATCCATAACTTGATAAACACTTTCATAACATTAAATTAGCCATTTTTGCATGGCTTTTACATACATAACAAAACATATTATTCAAAAGGTTATCCAGCCTATACATGCCATTTGTCAAGTTTAAAACATAAAATAACAAAGTAGTCAATAGTGTGACGAGATGCTGACGATACCAGAACTTTTAGCTGAAACTAAGATCTATAAAGCAAAGAGACATAAAACACAAAATAAGCTTCCATAAGCTTAGTAAGTCTTAAGCATATACACATTTCAAATGAAGGTTCAATTCATTTATGCACAAACTAAGAGGTATCATTCATAGAATATTTTAACTCCATTGAGAAAGCTTGACCGAATATATATATACTATCATCCTTATGATTCCATACTCACTTGAATAAGCCTTAATCTTATAGATTAATACTTAGTAAATTTTTTTTACTCAATATATATACACGTGTACACATCTTCAATCCAATAAACCAATCAACGTATGATCTCAATCATTAAAGATACACTTCAAATTGACATTTCCTCAAATGGCCGAACCTCATTTCATGCAAAACTTTTACTTCTAATATAACCCTTTGATTTATCAACTCACTTAATGTCATTTGAATATACAACCAACATATATCTATGTATCACATACTATCTAATTCATAACATAATACATGCGTACCTTATTACGAGATAATAATAATCTAATCCCGTATTTGAACTTCTACTCTTTTTTCAACTTGTTTATTTGCACAATGATTCCAAGCCACAAACATCACACTGGCACGTAGCCTACTAGGTATTAACCTGATTTTATTACAACAGCACATTTGCTTGCTAAGCTTTTAGCCTGAAACATCACACCGGCACTAAGCCTGCTAGGTTTATAACCTGAATCGTATCACTGGCATTATGCCTGCTAGGTTTATAACCTGAATCACATCACTGGCATTATACCTGCTAGGCTTTTTAGCCCGATTTATACAAAAATCCACTTCCTAGCTCAATACAAAATTTACACATATCATGAGTCATATACGGTCATTGTAATACACATCGAACATGATCATTTTTTTATTCAAAAATTCATTCAGCATTTCGTATCAATATATCTATTTTAATTCAAGCAATTTAGCCACATTCAATTCAACTCATTTGATCAAATACATATCCGACACTTAATAATAACATGCCTATTTAGAAAATTATATTCTAGCTACATTCGGCTCAATCCTTTTCTTTTTATACACACATTATACATTGTATTATCATTACACTCCATACCTCATTCATATTCGGCTACTATCAATAAACATAAGTAACCTTTCTCAATTCTTTATCTAATTTCGATAACTATATATAATTACATGGAAAACATAGCAACCATCATTCATCTTCACCATTCATATCTAGGCTTCTCAATTTAACTCAAATCAACTCACTTGTTAATTTAAACCCCATTTGGCATTGGCATGAATCAATTCTAGCTTTTCAAATTTAGTTCTTAGAATTAGTATTTATTCGATTTTAACATATATTTTAGCTTAAAGACTTACCTCGATAATTCTGTACGATTGTGTCGACTACTCGTCTATCTTTGTCTTTCCCCCATCCAAATTCTGGTTCTTTGAGTCTTGAGCTTAATAAAATAAAATAACCATTTATTGAATCAATTGCTTCACTAAACATTACTCCAAGATTATACATTATAAAAAAAAATGACCAACACAACTTAACTAATTTGCATATCAGCCCCTTTTGAGAAAAATCTAACTTTAACAATTCGGCCTTAACATCTTTAATAAGAGATTATTCAACATTTTACTAATTTACTCACTTATAACCATGGATTCATCAATTTCCCTTCTCAATCAAGACAAACAACCAAATTTAATTCAATTTCTTCTATTACCGAATGAACATGCTTCAACCAAATTCAAAATTTCAACATAGGCTATGCAAAGGACTTAGCAACTAGCCCAAAAACACAAAATTCATAGAAAACTAAGTAGAAATCATACCTTAATAGCTTGAACAAGATGACCGAATGAACCACTCTCTTTTTCTTTTCTTCTTAGTTTATTTCGGCAATTACAAGGAATATGTGTATGTTTCTTTTATTATTTATTAATTCATGCTTCAACATATTTTAACTTAATTTATAGTTGTTTGACTAATTTAACCTTACCATTAAAACTATACATATAATCATAAAGGACACGTTCGGCCATCTCTAAATAAAAAGAATTATTTGCAACTTAAGTACTCCTTACTAACAAGCCATTTATAAATTAGCCTTTAAAATTAGACTAACAAGTTTTCCCCTATACTAATTAGTCCTCTTTTCCTTTTATGCAAATAAGCCCTTATAGATAATTTAATATCCAAACAATGAAACCAAAACACGAAACTTTCACATATAGCAATTCACATAATAAAATCACAAAAAAATAATATTTTAATAATTTCTGACTCGGTTTCTTGGTTCCTAAACCACTATTCCAATTAGGGTCAAAATAGGGCTGTCACATGGACGTTGGTAGGTAGGGCTTATAAATTAATGGTGTGGTTTCTTAACACATAAAGCCTTGTGTTGGAGTGGCAAGTGGCACCACATGTAGGGCTTGGTGGTGGTGTGATTTAGCATGTGGGAGAGCTGAGGTTCGAGTCTCTTTGCAAGCAGGCTTTAACTATTTTGCTAGTTGGAGTCGGCAAGTAGTGGAATTGGGTGCAAACTCTTCAAGTTGGTTGTGAGATAAGGATGACTTGGTCTTGTAGATTTGAATTAAATTCAAATTGAGAAGTGGAGTTAACTTTGGAGCAAATCAAGGAGTAAAATAAGGGATTGAGTTTGGAGGAATGTGTTAACCGAATTAGGGGGCATGAAAGGAGAAATCGGCTTAGAGCTTTTGTAGGGTGTGCAATTATAGTATTTTTGGGTGTCAAATTCTTTCTTGGTGTTTTGGGGTTTTAGAACTGTTTGCAATTTCATGGTAGTGCTAATGACCACTTAGGCTTTTTCTCTCTAGAAACTGAATTTGCATAGTTCTTTTCTCTTCAGTATCGATTTTGCCAATTGCCGAATTCTACTTTTACACTTCCTCTCCTTTTCTTTTATCTTGCTTGGCCGAATCCTGTTATTCATTTCCCCCTTTCGTTTGTACCTTCGATTTATCATTCTCTACTCTAATCTCTTTTCTAGTTGAATCTTGTTCATCTCTTCTTCTTCGTCCATATTTCTTTCGCCCTTCTAAACTGAATTACCGAATCCTCCCAATCTTTTATCTAAAAGCCGAACCCCCAAATCTTCTTTCTCCCTGCCGCTACTTCCTCTCCTTCTGGCTAAATTCTGCTTTCTTATCTTCTCTTTTTTGACTTGTTATTTCACTATTCGGCCGAACCCTACTGTTTTTCCTTACCATATGAACTTTTGATTGTACCTTCATAGCCGAACTCCACTCTTTTTTCTTTAACGATTCTTAAGTACTTTCTTCTCCATTTGATTGGCGTATTCTCTCTAGGGTTTGATCTTAAGCCGAACTCGTTGTGGGCAAGAACCTTTCTACTTAGGGCGAGTAGTGCAGTAGGTTCATTGGTTCTCCTTCCTCCTAGTGCGTTAAGTGGTAAGCAATCGGTTAACTCACATTTTTGTATACGATTAGTCTTTGAGTGCTAAGGATCAACTTTTGAATCTTTTCTTGCCAATCATCCATCAGGGTTATACAGTGGATCGATTCATTCTTTTAGGGTTCAACAAGTAGGGGTATTGGTTCAAGCGAAGCGTGGTAAGTAGCTATGGATTTCTAAGGCTTTTTCAATATTTAGATCTAGATTTATCACGATATGACTAATAATGAATCATGGGAAACTGTAGGTACTGTAATCAGGGCGTAGTGTGACGACAATATCAATCCAGGTGTGTAAATACACCCACTAATAGCGTAGATCGGCAAAAGCCGAAAAGTTAAAATACCGAAATGCCGACATTTCGTGGTCTTACAGACGTGTGAACGCTTGTGGGCCGATCCAAACCCACAAACTGTAGGCGATAGGCTGTGAAGGCCATGGTGTGCGTTTTCGTGCAGTTGGATTGTTATGGGCCTCGATGGGCCGAAATGGGCCCAATGGGCCTACGAGCCCATATGGGTAAATTGTGCGGTAGGTGGCTATTAGTATGCTAGATGTTGAAATTTACGATGATGTATGGAAAATTGGACCAAATGGGCCACACGAGTGTGTGGGCTCGCCAGGGCCCATTAAGGGTTTTGGGCCCGTAGACACTGTTTGACCTTACAAACTTTCTGTGTCGCTCAGAGCGACGTTAGACCTGCTAAAAGGTTGTATTAGGTGCTGAGACACAGTAATTTAGTAAAATTACCAGAATACCCCTGAAGGGTAAAATTACCGTTTTACCCCTGACTGACAAATGACCGTTTTACCCTTAGATATAGGTTGTTGATATGTGTATGATCGTATCTGTATCTGTTTATCTATATGCATGTAATATCCCGAATTAGGGCCTAATCAGAATAGTGGTTTCGTGACCACAAATCTGAGATAGAAATAATTATTTTATAATTATTTTGAGGTTTATGATATGATTGCATGATTGTGTGAAAATTTCATGAATAAATTCTTGGCATAAAGTGCTTAATTTAAAATTAGGGACTAAATCGAATAAGTTGCAAAACTTGTATTCTAGAAGTTTCTAGTATGAAATTGCTTTGAAATATTAATTAGGAAGTCTTAAATGGCAATTTGACCAATTTTAAGTTCATGGACAGAATTTGGACATGGAAGGAATTTTTGAAAGTTTAGTAAGGAGGGGCATTTTGGTCATTTGGACATTAAATGAAATAAAAAGGGAAAAATAACACAAAATTGGTTATCATCTTCCTTAGTTGCTGCCGAATTCTCCCTCTCTCCATACCTAGGGTTTCTTCAACTTTCAAGCTTCATAATCAAGAAATACGTGGAATCAACCTTGATCGAGGAAAAGAAAAAATTGTGGACTAAATTGCAAAATTGCTATATTTTGTACCGAGGTAAGTTCATGTGTAAATAATGTAACATAATTGTTATTTTTAAGTTAATTGATGTTATTTATATGATATGCTAATTTTTATCATGAAGTATATGCTTTGTGGTTATTATTGAATAATATGCAAGTTATGTGTGCCACTTGTTAAATATAAATTGCTACCGAGTATTGGTTTCGGTATTCTGTGGAATACGGCAAGGATATGTGATTGAGGAAAATCCCGTTTGAACCTTAGGAATAGATTAGGATACAAGTGACATGTCACTAGGATGGTTGAGCATCCGAACTCGTTGAGTTGAGTCCGAGTTCACTTATGGATGCAAATGTTCGAACTCGTTGAGTTGAGTCCGAGTTCGTGAAATGTAAGTAGGCATCCGAGCTCGTTGAGTTGAGTCCAAGTTCACTTATGGATGCGAACGCCCGAGCTCGTTGAGTTGAGTCCGAGTTCGCTTATGGGCGGGTTACATGATCGCTTGATTATCTATGTGGCATTTATGTACAAATTATCCATGTATCCGAATTATATTCCGATGTGTTCAACGGGTAAAGTTTTAGCGAAATGGAAGAATGCGTGAGATGTGAATGATATTTTGGAAAGTGTTGTGAAATGGACACTTTGGACTGGTATGTACTTAACCCTCGGGTTGAAACTTGATACAACAACAATAATGTGGTAAGATGACAAATGATGATTAGCAATGTGATATATGTTTTGGTGATACCATGCTAGTGGTTTTTGGAAGAATTGTTTTGTTATGTTACTTGTTATTTGCATGTGAACTTACTAAGCATTCATGCTTACTCCCTCCTTTTCATTCATTGTAGTTTTGGACAAGCCGGCTCAAGAATCGGGATAGGTCGAAGGCTCGATCACACTATTCGAAGAACTTTTTGGTAAAATGGCTTGTATGACTTAAGTATGGCATGTATAGCAATGTTCTTATTTTGTGTAAATAATCTTGTGACATGGTTGTGGTTTGGTTGAGAAAATGCTTGATAATGATTAGTCATTGGAATGGCTAGCCTAGATCATGTTTGATGCCATATGAGGTTAATATGTTATTTAGATCATGAAATTTCATAAAATGATGAAATTGCCATAAAATAGAACATTACAGTAACAATAACGTGAGTTTGAAAAATCACTAAAAATAGTAGGAACCGAATTAGGTGATGAATTAAATATGAAATTGAATCTTATTGTATCTACTTTCATATGAAAGAAGCAAAACAGGTAAAGGAGTTATATGTGATGAGATATTTGAGTTTTAGTGAGACAGCGCCAGAGTGATTTCTGGATCCCCTGTTCCAACTTTAGAAATTCACCATAAATTGTACAAAAATAATTAGGAGGTTTATTTTATATTTACAGAATCCTTACTGAGTCTAGTTTTAATGGAAACAAATGATATAGTCATATTAATTTTTTACAGAGAGAAAAAGGGTTCGTAGTAAGTAGAGGTCAGTGCGGTCGAGTCCTGAAACAGGGTAATCTTTAACTAATAAACTGTACTAATTGGCTCAACCAAAAATTCTAGGAAAACAATTAGTAAATATATATATGAGTCTAGATTTAGGAAAAATTTATGGATCTTGATTTTGAGTTTCGTAACTCGAGATATGATTTTTTTAGCGACTATGACGCAGAAAAACTACTTATTTTGAAAATTAAAATAAATGATGTAAAGTTGATTTAATGATAAATTAAGTTTAGTAACACCTTGAGGTCGACTCCAGCGTCGGTCTCGGGCGTAGGGGCGTTACAATGCATGCCTTATGTAGTTCTTAGTTTGCATGGGGTAGGGTTTGATATCGGAAGAAGATCTGTATAGTGGCTCTGCCACGTGATTCTAGATAGTGGCTTCGCCACATAATCTGCATTAAGTGGCACTGCCACGATATTTTCTATTAGCAGCTTGGCTACATATTGGTGTGTGGGCTGGGTGGGTTGAGTTATTCCCCAAATGGTGTGATGGGCTGGTACGGGTGGTGTGCGGGTTGGACTGGGTTTGGGTTGCATAGTGTTCTGTTTTGTATCTGTGATGGGCTTGGGTCCACTCTGTTTCTGAATAGGGCTTCAGCCCAGTTTGGTTTGTTGGTCTGATCTATGATATTGGTTGGGGATAGTTATACACTGAGTTCGCAAACTCACCCTTTTTATTTTACACATGCAGGTAACCCCCAACCATAGAGGATTTGGAGTTACAAGGGACTCGAGGTGGCCACATACTTCTGCTTTCGTTTTTATTTTTTTATTATTAATATTTATTTTGGGTTTCGTTTATGTAATAAGGCCTCCATGGATTTTTATTTGGTTTAATTTTCTGCATTTAGACTAATTTAACATTACAATTGGTAAGTATAAACTTTGGGTTTTCAAAATTAAACACAAACATTTTCAAGTAATCGAACATCACAAATAAGGCTATCATCTCTTTTAAACGTTTTTTTTCAAAGTTATAAAAATGGTTTTAACCTGAAATCATCCAACATTCCAAGTCTAAACGAGGTTTTTAAAACAAGGGAGAACTTTTTAATCATATCGTCCGTTTTAGTTATCTTCCATGTGACACGTCAAATCTGGCCATAACGTCTAGGTCAGGTTTGGGGTATTACAGAACTATTCCTGTAACACCCCAAACCTGGCCCAGACGTTACGGCCAAGTCCGGCGTGTCACATCACCTAAACCCTACCATGTTACCTAATTACTATCATTAGGGTGAATTTGACAAAACTGATATTTGAAGTTTTTAAAGAAATCCCCGGTTAGTTCTTTATAAGCTTATTTTATTAAGACTTACTTGTCACTCATTTGCCTTGTGAGACGGGTTTTTAAAACGTTGGATAAATTTTAAAGAAAAACTCGCACGGCTATTTCCTAAATAATTTGAGTAATGCAAAAATAAAAAAAAATAAAAAAACCTATAATAAAAATAAATTAAGCGGCCTTATTACAAACCCAAATTGAATTAAATAATGAATGAAACGAATAATAAACCAAATAAAGTAAATAGTCTAATTAAACCAGTGTTTCTGTTCCCATGGCCACTCTAAATCTCTCTCAGCTCCAAGTCCACTGCCTAGGGCTCACCTGTAAGGATGGAAAGAAAAGGGGGTGAGTTTGATAAACTCAGTGTGTTAAAGAATCCCATCCAGAGCCCAAATTAGCTCAAGCCCGCTGGGCCTAAGCCCTTATCAGTCTCAGCATCAACTGGGCCGAAGCCTTTCCTATATCAGTTACTGGGCCTTAGCCTTTTTTTCAGATACTATATCACTGGGCTGAAGCCTTATACAGTAAACGGTATGGCCCACAGGCCCAATCCAACATCAAAATAGGTATGCATGCAAAAACCCATATCAATATGTGGGGAAGCTACTCAACCCACCCAATCGCTACTCTCCACCCGTACCAACCAAACTCTCTATGTGGGGAGAACTACTCAACCCACCCAACTGCTACTCTCCACGGTGGCAGCATAGCTGCATAATCATATAGTGTGGTCAAGCCACCAGTACGGTAATACGAGGCATTGCCTCTTTCGATAAACTAGGGCAAAGCCCCTTTTCGGTATTCGTGGCATTGCCACTTAGCACTTCCTCCAATCATATAACCCAACCCCATGCATTAAATAGTCATGTCATGGCACATAATGTATAGAAAATAATAAAACATGCAATCTCAATCAAACTTATCCCTAGGGGTATAACAGTCATTCTGTACCTAGAGGTAAAATAGTAATTTCTCACTTTTAAGAGTATTTTAGTAATTATTCCACTTTTTAGGGTTTCTATACCTATCTCAGTTATTAACAGTTCCATTTCCATTTCAGTAACTTACCTAACCCATTTTAACAGTCTTAAGCTATTGAGCCCTAAAACCCCTAATGGGCCCTATAATGTCTATTAGCATCTTAAGCCCATTTAGTCCAGATTTTACAATTATTTTACCAGTTTATGCAGTTTCGAACCTACAGTCTACCATAGTATGTCCATTGCTCATTTTTACCTATATGGGCCCGTAAGCCCATTGGGCCCCTATTCAGCCCATCGATGCCCATCTTACCGAAGTGCACGAAATTGCGCACTCAGCTGTCTTATCACTCTCGAACAACATATCCAACCATTTAATGAGTATTCACACACTTACATATCTACAAAGTGTCGACCTTTTGGTCATTTTCAGTCACTTTTCGGTAACTATGGACTTTGTCGATTTAGCCTATAGAGGGGGGTTCGATACACACCTATTTGACGATTCCACCGATAAGATCTCCTCCAACACGATCCTACATCCGATTAGACCACGTTAATATCTAAAACCAAATCAAGTACTTACCATTAATCCAATACACATATTCGGCCACCCTCCATAGTAGCCCCAAAACACTTACCTTTGTCGAAGTAGGGACTAGATCTAGATCTAGTCGTTCCCCCTTGTCCAAGTCTTCAACCAAGCGCCTCTAGAACACAATAACACCAAAAGAAACTGTTCATTAATGACTCTTAGAGCCCCATGCCCCAATCGACAGCCTCCCTAGATTTTAGGGACTTCCGCTTTTTCAAAATTGCAAAATACTTATAGATCTGAGTCGATAAGCACTTACCACAGATTCCCCTTCTGTTTCTACTCAGATCTGATGTAGATCTATCCCCTAAATGCTAGCAAAACCCGAATCTTTAAGATCTAAAGATTCGGCTGAGAGCTCCTAAGAAAGTGGCGTTTTCGACTTTTGACCGGCGAAGAAGGTGATGATTCGGGGTTATAGATTTAGGGTGATGTTGCCGACAAGGGTAGGGGTTTAAAAGATGCAAGAATCAGCCAACACAGATGGAAGGAATTGGGAGAATTCGGCTCAAAAGAAATTGACAGAAAAAGGCAGTTTTCGGCTTTCTGGCACTTTTGAACAATCGGCTATGGTGGTTTTGGAGATGAATGGGGTCGAAAGAGAGGATGGATTTGGGTATTAAGGGTGTTCGGCTAGAGAAGAAAGTAAAAGAGAAAGAAAACAATGGCAGAGGAGAAGAGATAAGAGAAATCAGCACAGAGGAATGGTACCTTGTATTTTCGGTCATTTTTGTGAAGTTGAGAAAAAATAACTTTCAGGTGGCTAACCCTAATTTATCTTGATAGAAAAATAATTAAGAAACTAGCCCTAATTACTAATAGATAAATTGGCCCAACCTCTCTAAGGCCCTAGCCGATTCTATCTAAGTGATCACATGCCCGACACATGCCTAAAATTAAAAATAACTACACGCTTACCTTGCAACTTGAACCCTGGACATTTTTCCTTCCCAGGCGCCACTTTTTTAGGAACTTAGTGGCGCCACCTTGCCACTTTACCAAGGCCCTATTTGTGTCATGTTTTATGAAGTTTTTCTTAAAAGCCCACTTAACCAAGTCCCATTTTTCTTAAAAATCCAAACTCAATATTTTACCAGGTTTCGACTTGGCTTGGGCCTTCTAAAGGCCCACCAACACTCTTAAACATAATTTCCTCAATCAAAACACCAAAATTTCAAAGTTTCACCAAAAATCACAAAATCGCAAAAAATCCCGAAAATTAGGGCGTTACACTTCCTTTAAAAGTTGGAAATAGATTTGTTAGCATCGAATTTACAAAAATAGGTATGGGGACCTACATTGTTCAAAATACATGATACTGTTTTTATTTGTAAAAATACAAAAGTATTAAATAATTATATAATAAAAATATCTAAAAAGTGAAATTGGGCAAATATGCAAGTATCCAAATGGATTGATAAAATTTGATATAAAGAAGAATTCTAAGTAAGTGATTTCGAAACTTCATATATGTGATGTTTTTTATGTGGTTATGTGATTTTTCTATTAAACATGATGATGTTTATTTTCCTGATACTCATGTTATGTGATATATGGCGATATTGGATATGCATGTGTTATAAACATGACACTGATTTATTGATATTTTGGTTCGAATGTTGAGCATGCCACTTTCTGATTCCAATTCGCATGTTAAACTTGCCACTGTGTTAAACCATAATAAGGTTTGATTCCCATGTAAAGCATGCCTATTGAAAATTCTATTCTATAAGCCATATCACATGCATGGTAAAATTGGGTCTAAAAGTTTTGAGGGTAATTTAAGGATCTTGGCTCAAAATGAGCTTGAAAATTTTCAAGTATGATAACCCAAAAATACATTCAACTCTAGCTTTTTGAAAGTTAAATCAAATTTTGAAAATGATGTAGAAAAGACCTTTAATTTTAAAATGTGGACTATTTTGAAAAAGGGGTTAAAATTAAGAGTACCATAAAGGTAAATAAGTTTAAAAATTGCCCTATTTCTTTCCCCCTACCTATAGGAAACTTATGAAAGTTTTTCCCCTCACCCTCTTTGTCGTCCTTTGCAATCCCAAGCACCATTCACCTATTTTGATCTCCCAAACTTCAATTCTTTTGGTTTCTATTAACTTTCAAGCATTAAACTTCCCTAGAATTCCAAAATAAGCAGCAAGAACACCATTAAATTCCCTTAACATTCAACTTGTGGGATTCTCGAATTTACTGTCAAATATTCATTTTCTCCCCAACTAAGGTAATATTTCAATTTCCTATTAGTTCCTAATGTAATCTAGCTATTTAAATCGAGTTTTAAGTTATTAAATCGAAGATTTTGTATAAGTGTATGAATTTGGGCATTAATGGTGGAATTTGGGATTTTGAATGAAATCGATGTTTCAATTTTTTTTCAACTTTTTTTTAAAGTGATTAGAAGGTTTTTAAACTCTCCTTAAAGTTTTGTTAAGATTTTAAGTTTTAATGTTTTCATTAAAAATGGCCATTGTACATTGAAATTTTGGAACCATGATTTTGAGTAGTTTTGTGTGGTATGAAGGTTAGGAATCATTCTTAGATAAATAATTACATGATTAGAATCAATTTTAGGTAGAGGGAATAAGTAAAGATTAAGATATTTGAGTTTTGAAATTGTAAGTCGAAAATTTCAATTCCAAAAGGAAGAAACCTCAGACATGCTTTTTTTATTATTTGGGTGTGTTTATAGCTGTAAATTAATTATGTTTTTTGTATGGTTAATTTCGGTGAAGATTTGAAACTATTGGAGCCTTCAACGAGTAAGGCAAAAGGAAAGGAAAAGCTAGCTTAGGCTTTCGACGGCTAGGCAAAAGCACGAACGGTGAGTGTTTGGAATCACTACTTGTAGACACGATTCATAGTATTAAATAGGAGCTTAGGAGTAGCCTAAACCCCTATCCTAAGTTTCAAGTGTAAATTTTCTTATTTCCCTCATTAACTTTGCGAGTTAAGTAATTATGGGATGTGGTTTGAGTATTATGATGTGTTAATGTGATACGAAATATATATTTGTGATGGCTATTGTGAATGTGTTAATTATGGGTGAGTTATACATGTTGAATGAAAATGACGATGTTGTGTTAATAAAGCGAATGTGCAGTAATAGTGTGCAAAAAGCAGTAAGAAAATGTGTTTTAATTATGGATACATTGGCCTTGTGACCTTTTCAGATTGTTGGATATAGTTGGCATGCCATAGGATTATGTAAGTACTCACCCTTCTGTGGTGATTTGGGCCATTGAGGCCCAGAACAATTTTGGAGAGATAAGGAAATGTAAGCTCAACTCCATTCACCAGGATTTGTTGGTGTGTTGTAGAGTGTTAGCTAAATGCTACGCTTTTGGGATATGTTTGACTTATCAAGTCATAGGTGTGTTGGAGATCCATGTATCGAATGTGTGGTGATAGAGCCCACTTTTATGTTTCATAGTTCAAGTGCCAATTTATCATTAAATGAAATATTATAAAATGTGATGTATGTCTAATTAGGTGATTATAAAGTTAAATGAGTTGAAAGTTGATACATGAATATTTTAGTATGTCACCATGGCTAAATATGTACATAAATGTGTTCTGGTTGCTTTCATTTAATATATGATATCATGTTTATTGGTAGTTTTCCAATCATCTACTAACCTTGTTTTTGCTCACACACTTCATTCTAAACCATCGCAGATAATTGGCATTATGATGTGAGCAGATCGAAATTCCAAAAAAGTGATCCAAGCTAGGCTTAATGTTTGAGTAGGTGACATTATTGCTATTATTTTTTAACTGAAGGAATAAGGCAATACAGTAGAGGTTTTGGTTGATTAATATTACATCTTAAATGGTTGTGTTAATTTTATACCTATAGGTTTGATAGTCGATGTTATTATATTTTATTGGTTTTACTTTGGTTTGAATTATTAATGTTGTTTTGAATTGCAAGCATGGTTGTATTTATGTGGAAAACTGAAGTATGGATGCATGTTGAAGTGGTATGTGATTGAATATGTTAAATGCCCTATTTTGTCATAATTTTTGTTGATTTATATAGAGGTATTGATAATCAAGGTTAAGTATCGATACCCCTATGCTGAAAGGAATGTGCAGGAAGTCAATAGCTTAAATTGGTATCGATATCCTTCTTCAAGTATCGATACTCGGGGTGAAAATATAGACACTTAATGAATTATATTGGTAAATTCTTGGGTTTTAAATTTTGCAGAGAAGCATAATGCTAAAAAGGTACTAATTTTCCTAATGGTATCGATACCAATCTTCATAAATGTTGATACTTGTGATTGAGCATCAATAATCTACACGCTTGTCTTTGGAAATTTATGATAAATGGTCTTTAAGCATGTTGTTAACTTGATACAAGGTCAATTAATGTATGTTTAGTAAGTTTTAATGTCACCTAGACTGTTTTAGACTTAAAACTCCTATAAATGAGTAAATGTGATGATGTTTGTATGCTAATGAGACGGTGTGTAATGTGTGATGTTATGACATGTGATGTGTTTATGTATATATACATTATAGTTAACATGACTTAGGATTGGTTGCTTGAAAATCAGTTTTTTCCTGATTATAGTGAGTATCTTCTAATGAACTTAGGGACTTTTTGTAACACCCCAAACCTGGCCTAGAAGTTAGGCCCAAATCTGGTGTGTCATACTGAAGTGTTTTTTGAAAACCTTGTTTCCATTGAAAACCCTTCTAAAGGAAATTTAAAACTTCCTACTATTTAAAACCACAGATTTCGTTTGTTTATTGTTAAAACGTGGTCTATTAAAGGTCATTCTCTTGTAAAATGTTATTACCTTAAAAACCTTAATTGTTGCGAAAGCTTAACTTAAAATAGTTGTTTTGCAGAAACGTAGTGTTGTTTTGAAAATAGTTAACATCTTTAGAAAACCGCGGTCGACCTTTAGTAGTTATGAATCAAAATAAGTAAAAACTTGAGAATGAAAAATCCAGAAACTTTAAGAGGCCTTATTACAACCCAAATCAAAAGTACTAAAAACAAATAATCAAATCCGGAAGCGTAAACAGTGTGTGACTATCTTCGAGTCCCTCGTAGCACTAATCCTTCTAATGTTGGGAATTACCTGCACAGATAATAAATGGGGTGAGTTTATGAAAACTCAGTGTGTAATCCCCTACTATAGAAAATGGGCAGTCAAACATACAAAAGAATTAAAAGTCTAGGCCCCAGCCATACTACAGTTCCAGTACAAATTGGGCCTTAACCCATTATAAAAGACCGTACCAGATGGGCCTTAGCCCATTACAGAATCAAAAACATTATCAGAATCAGAATCAGGTGGGCCTAAGCCCGATTCACTAGCGGTGGCCTTTAGGTTTCAATTGGGCCTGAGCCCATACCACAATATACGGTGGCCTTTGGGCCCTAGCCCATAGCGGCCTCGGTTGGGCCCGAGCCCATAACACATATAACAGTATGCTCATGCAATGCAAACAAATCCCCATACAACCTGTTCACCCCCTTTCAACCCTACACACCTGTAGGGAGATACTCAACCCACCCATCCTTATACACCCGTTGTAGCACCGATTATGGCACCACTCATCGTTACAGTAGAGCTGCTAATATCTGTTGTAGCACCGGTTACGGCACTACTCATCGTTACAGCAAAGCTGCTAATATCTGTTGTAGCACCTGTTGCGGCACTATTCATCATTGCAGTAGAGCTGCTCATGGCTTAAAAGCCTTCGTTGGATCCACAGTCATCAAGCGACCGTGCGACCCTCATGTACACTTCCTCCAATCATAATCCAGCTCATATGCAACATATAATCTCATGAATGCATCGTAATACACTTATGACATGCAAATCGTACATATATCATACAGGGGCATTTTAGTTACTATTATGAAAGTTACAAATTTACTGGGCCTAAAAGCCCGTTACATAGCCCAAAGTGGGCCTATACATTAATATGTATATCACATGGCATGCTTACGAAAGGTAGTCACATTCATAGCTTAAAACAGTTTCAAAGCAGTTACTTACCCTTGAGGGCATAATCGTAATTCTACTCTATACAGGGTATTTCGGTAATTCTACCCTACAGGGGTTTTTTGATAATTCTACCCTACAGGGGTATTTTTGTGATTTTGTAAACCGGGGGTAAAATGGTAATTTTACAAATCAAGGGTATGTTGGTCAATAGCTACTTACGGAGTCTCAGTACCTAATATGACTTCCTAAAAGGTCTTACGTCGCTTTGAGCTACACGAATAACCTATTTGGCCAAAACACTATTTATGGGCCCAAATCCCATTTTGGGCCCAAGTGGGCCCATATGCTCGTGTGGCCCATTTGGTCCAATTTCACATACAACATCACACACCTTATACTCTAGTCTAATAATAATCACTTACCAAGTATTTTACCTATATGGGCCCATATGCTCGTGTGGCCCATTCGGTCTAATTTCACATGCAACATCACACACCTTATACTCTTGTCTAATAATAATCACTTACCAAGTATTTTACCTATATGGGCTCGTAGACCCATTGGGCCAATTTTGGCCCATCGAGGCCCATAACAACCCAAGTGCACAGAAATGCACACGATAGCCTCGACGAAATTTTGCCCACTATTTGTAGGCTCAGTTCTGCCCACAAGCGTTCGCACGCTCGTAAGGCCTCGAATGCCAACGTTTCTACATTTCGGCATTTCAGCTTTTGCCGATCTATGTTGTGGCAGGGGTGTTGTTACACACCTGATAGGTATCTGAAGTTAATATGCGCTTTGAACGCTATTAAGCCCAGAAGCCAACAATAATTGCACCCTTGACTCCCAGAAGGTGCGTCGATCAACTACGGTCACCACCACCGTGACCCAATGGCATACAGATCAACGAATGATCCAACGCCTAACCCAAACGAACACGCCAAAATGCGAAAGGGATAAGACAAGAAAGGTATGCTTACTCTCCCCATGGTTTACTCTATTTAAAGCCAGCTTCTTCCCTATTCTCATGTTAGCTTCCCGATGTGGGATTTTCCATCAATCCTTCAAACCCAACTCATTAGCAAAATAACCAACCTTTGCGTGCAAAGGGATTCGAACCAAAGTCCTATCGATAGCCATGCCACGCCACCACCACTAGGACACAAGCTCCTTTGTGTCATAAGTCCAACACATTAACTTTAAAGCCCACTTACTAGCTTCCAGATTTATTTAAAAGAGAAACCAAAATAAATTGTAAGAGCCAAGACTTGAACCTTAGACCCCTTGCTTCCCCTACGGCGTCATTTACTTGCCATTAGACGATATCTCCTTTTGTGTTTTATTTTAGCCCCTTTTATTTATAAGCTATCCCACTTGAGCTCAGGGTTCCCTTAAGGCCAAAACCAAGATTTTTCCTATACCCAAGCTTAAAACCAGAACTTCATAAAACCCCCTAACATTCCAAAATCACTAACCCAACAATTCTAACTTGCAAATTGAGCCGATGTCCTACACTCAAGAATTTTAAACGCACCCAATCCCAGGGCCTAATTCTTCTAGTCCCAAAATTCAGGGCGTTACACTTTTGAAGCCAAATGCAGTCATATTGCCTCAGCATTATTAAATAAAGGATAGTAGGCACTTTAATGCTTAGGATTGCCAAGTAAGTCAGCACTGCTTTGTTTGCTTCATCGTGTTGTTGACTAGAAAGGTGAGTTTAAGTAAGAGTATGTAATAGAAAGTAAATAAATTAGGGGCACTCTGCTGTAATAATGGGTTGAGTAGCTAAGGAAGTAGTTGTTTGCTCCATCCATCTTCTAAGTCAAAAGCCTCAGCTTCAAGAGTGATTTTATTTAAATTGTGGCATAATTGAGTACTAAGTAATTCGGTGTATGCTCTATTGTGATTATCAAGTTAAAGAATTTTGTGACATAAATATAAATGGTTTATACATTTCAAGTATGCTTAGAGCAAGAGTAACTTGAGTTTAGGTAACAAATGAACTGAGTAAATTAGGAGGTATTTGCTATGGCCAGAAAACACATAGTACTTAGGAAATTTTGTTTTTAGAGAGCAATCTTCTGCACTACCTTTGTTAAATTGAACCTTTAAAACTCGAACAAGTTTTTAAGAAGATTACTAATAACTAATATATATATTGTTCTTTGAATAGATTGACAATACAAGATGGGTATATGCGTGGCAATATGTTTTCATTCATGCACTCATGCATATTTTGCTTGAGGACAAGAAATAACTCAGGTTTGGGGTTGTGATAACTCTTGAAAAGATTTATATTTCAAGCCTTTATACTTAACTAATTGCTTGTACTTGGTATGTTTAGTGTCATTTTAGGACATTTCATTAGTATTTTTATAATTACATTAAGAGCTTAGACTGTGTTTAAATGTTAGATACTTTTAAATTGCATGTGGAAGGGTTGTGTTTGGTGGTTTGGCAAGTGCAAGATGTGGAGAAAGAAATAAAGGAGTGAAGTATTGCCAGGGCAAAAGTTTGGACAATTTGCCAACATGAATGTTGTGGCAATTTTAGGAAGATGACAAAGTCAACACTCAATGCATACCAGTTTCATCCCAACACTACTTGTACCAAAAAATCTACCTAAAAAAGAGAAGAAGATATTGTAGGCTGTTGGAGTTACCCTAGGAAGAAAAGCTCATAAAAAGCCAAAAAGAATAAACTCTAAAGGGTGTGGAGATCTAGAGGGAACAATAGAGGGTAACGGCTAAGTAGAGACAAAAGGGGTAAACCGAAGTAAGTTCCTCTCAGCCACCATAGGGCACTATGCTGCTAGATTGTGGATTGACTCAGCGGCAACCATCTTTCTAAGTTCTTCCATTATTTCTTAATATGTTCTCCCATGAATTGATTTGATCGAAACAATGTTGGGTGTTATTTTGAACTTGAATTTTAATTGCCAACCCATGAGCTAAATCTCATAAGATTGGGATTACATGATGAAACTTGTATTTTCGTTAATGGTTGAACCATATATTTGATTTAATCTACTATTTCATTTAACTGTTTTTATTTCCCAACTGTATGCATACATTCTCTAGACATAGATGAGTGTGCAGCATGCCCATAAACTGAATCTAATTCTGAAAAGGTTAGATTAGTTGGACTGGAACTAAATGATACAAGCAGGTATTCGATCGAATACTTACAGCAAACTCTAGACATAGAGCAGCGTTTGTATAGAATGAAGACAAAATAGTGCAGGGTACCATGCTAAAGCATATAGAAACAGGCCAGTAACTTGAGATCTAGCTCTCAAAAGAAGTAAGTCACTTTAGGTCTCTTCTGAACAGTAGATTGAGTATGATTTTACTGAGGTATTACTGAAAGTAAAGGCAGATTCTTAGTAAGTAGACCCTTAATCCTTTACCACAGTATCTTTGCCATAGCATTCTTAGTTATTTATTTATTCGCTCGCAGATTATTTACGTAATTATTCTCGTAATTGCAATTGCATTTTTACTCTTGCTTTCCCTTAGCATTTTTCATTATTAGTCAATATACATTTTGCACACATCCTTACTGCTCTTATTTACCACTACATGCTTAACTTGGTTTTGCCATAACATTATTCATAATTCATTATAATAACTTGACCAATTTTATACCTAATCTAATCCCTATGTAGATAATCTCATTTATCACGTTATTACTTGATTCGACAAGTATATTTGCACAATTCACATACCATTTCACACGCAACAATTGTCGTTTTATAGGTTCGACATAATTTTGGGAATGAACTGGCTAAGGACCATAAAGCTAAGATTGATTTTGAACAGAATGAAGTTACACTACGAAGCAGCGAAGGCAAAAAAGTGGTTGTGGTCGGTGAGAAAGCATGGACTATGACTTGTAACGGCCCAATTTCAATTATATCGAAACAGTGGTTTCTAAACCACAAATCTGAGCTAAAAAGAAACTTTATTTTAATATTATTGCATGGTCTATAATATGATAGGAAAATTGCATGCAAATTTTGATAAGAAAATTTTGTTGATTATGTGATTAATTAGAGAAAGGACTAAATTGCATAGAATGTAGAAGTTGAAATCTAGTAGCTAAAAGGATTAAATAGCTATGGAATCTAAAATGAGAGGTCCTTATATGGTAATTAGACCATTAAGAAAAGTTAGTAGATATTTATGGATGAATCATCCATGGAAATTAAGAAAAAGAAAAGGACTAAGTTGGAAATTGGGGAAATTAAAAGATGATAATTAAACTAAAATGAGAACATCATCATTTTATCATCTTCTTCCCCAAATTTTCTATGGAAACCCTAGGAGAGAGGAAACGAACTTTCTTTTCTTAATTAGGTAAGTAATCAAGTCTAGTTTTTAGTAATTTTTATATTCTTGAGATTGGGATAGTGTAAACTATCTAATTTAGGGATTAATTTGAAAATATATCAAAGTATAAAGTTTATACCATCGGTGAATATGTTGAAAATTGGAAATTTATGGAAGAAAATGAAAGGTTGTTAGTAGATACACAACTTTTATAAAGTGAATTTTTATAATATTGAGATTTAGGGACTAAATTGTAAACTTGTATAATTCATGGAAAAATTTTGAATTTTTTGAAACATAAGTGCTGTAAATGATACATAGAAATTTCGGTTAGGCTTGGAATAGGATTGAGTTGTGAGGATTTCATTTTCCGAGCCTAGGGACATAATTGTCATTAATGAAAAGTTTAGGGGCAAAATGGTAATTTTTCCTAGAGTATAAATTAAATGCAATCGAATATGAATTAAATGAAATTGATGATAAAACTTATTTATATAGATCCGGACAACTCAAATTTGAAGTTAGACCGAGGAAAGGAAAAAGTCTCAGATTAGTAGATTTTATAAACGAACAAGCATCGAGGTAAGTTCATATAACTTATTTGCATAATAATATCATTCAATTGATTTGAATAAGTTGCATGAGGATTGAGTTGGCCAAAAGCATGTAAATTGATAAATATTTTGTATATTTTGTAAATATTGGATACGTGAATAAGTATGATAAAAGAAGGAAACTCGGATGGATACAAGGTTCTGTTACCCGAAATGATAGTGTCTTGCATGTGTTGCGGACATCTGAGGCTTGAAAGAGCTTAACCCCTCTCAAGCTTACTAATATGATGTTCTTGTGAGCTTACTGTTTATACTCTTCAGAGTATTCTGTTCATGTTCTTCAGAACATTCTGATTTGGTTGGGATCAACATTTATTGTAGACACAACCATGCTCTATGAGTGTTCTCGTTATAAGTTCTTCGTGAACTTTCTGTTAACGACTTTTCGAAGCTTACTGATAGTGCTCGCTTGAACCTACTATTGTCAAGCTATCCGAAGCTTTCTATTATGTGCTATCCGGTGTTTTATGTAAAGTACTCTTCGGAGCCACCTGATTCAAGTTCTTTGTGAACTTTCTGTTATCAAACCCGGACAAGCATTCTGTTACATGACTCTCCCAATATAAGTTCTTTGTGTGTAACGCCCCGAATTTTGGGCCTAGATGAATTAGGCCATGAACTTTAGGTCTTATAAATTTTTTTAAGTGAGTAAGGAAATGACATAAATGGCATGTTGGCTTTAAGGGTTTAATGAATTTGGAGTGTCTAAGGGTGTAACGCCTCGAAATTTGAGCCTAGAAGTATTGGGCCTTGAGCATGGGATCCGTTTGAAGGCGGCTCATAAAAGTTTATTTGTGCTTAAAAATATCACAATTGCATGTTTGGTGTGTTGTTTAAGTGATTTGGAGTGTTTGGGGATGTCTAAGAAGTCCTAGGTTCAAACCAGTACTCTAGCAAAAATTTTAGTTATTCCCTTAAGTGAGCTTGGCATTGGCTTGAAGGCCTTATCAATATTTAAGTTAAAATATGACACAAGGAAGCAAGTGGTCTGGTGGCAAGGTGGCGTTAGGAGTGTGCATGTAGTCTGGGGTTCAAGTCCTGGCGTTTGCTAAGTTTTGAATTTTTGCACTTTATGAAAGATTGATGCTAGCAAGTTGGACTTATGTTTAATTTTGAGTGTTACAAGGGGTGTTGGAGAAGTCTTGAGATCAAGTTGGGGGTATAGGAAAAATTTTGGTTTTAGCCTTAAGGGAACTTTGAGCTCAAATGGTATGCCTTTTAAATAAGTGAGACCAAAATAAGACACAAAAGAGTTGTGGTGTAGTGGCAATATGGCGCCACATGAGAGGTAAGGAGGTGGCATCACAGGGGGCAAGGAGGTCCAAGGTTCGAGTGTTGGCTTAGTTCACTGAGGGGAAATTATTTTGCATCTTTGGACAGCCAATGGTGGAGTTGAAGTTGAACTCTGAAGGGGAGAGTTTGAATTGGTCATATGATAAATTTAAGGAGAGGATTATAGAGCAAATCTTGGAGAAAATTAAGGAGATTGGGTGTGTTGAAGAGTTGGAGCCAAAAGGGGCCCTTAAGGGAGCATAGAATCAGCTTTGAAGGGGTTTAGGGAGTAGTACCGAATTCCTTCTTGATATTTCAACTTTTGTTTATTTTCTTTTGGGAGCCGTATTATTTTAGGGTCATTTGTGGGCTGAACGTTTTCCTTTTGGTCCTTTCTAGCTTTCTTTTTTTGAACTGAATTACCCTAGGCAAAATATAGATTGCACTTCCCTTGCCATTATCCATTTTCATCTTTTTCTTTTTCACAGTGATCTATTGCTCCCTCATTCTTCTTCTTCTTAATTCTTTTCTTTTGTAACACCCCAAACCCGGCCTGGACGTTACGGTCGAATCTGGCATGTCACATTGAAGTGTTTTTCGAAAACCTTGTTTTCATTGAAAACCTTTCTTATCTAAAAATTGTTTCCATTTAAACCTTGTTAAAATCTCGAATTTCATTTGCTTATTTTTCAAAAATGTGGTTTATTAGAACTATTCTCTTTGAAAATGTAATTACCTTTAAAACCCTATTTGTGGTTATAATTGAAAACTAAGTAAGTTGCAGAAGCTTATAAAAATTTGTAGTTTGCGGAAACGTGTTGATTTGAAAGCAGTTAATGTTTTGGAAAATCAAGTTCTACCTAAGCAGATATAAAACGTAATAACTAAACATCCCAAATTAAAATCCAAAAATTACGAGAGGCCTTATTAAAACCCAAACCAAAATACTTGAATGTAAATAATCAAAACTGAAAACATTAGCAGTGTGTGGCCTTTTCCGAGTCCCTCACAGCACCGATCCTCCTAAAGCTAGGGATTACCTGTACAGATAACAAACGGGGTGAGTCTATAAAAACTCAGTGTGTAATCCCCTACTATATAAAACGAGCAGTCATACATATAAAAGAATTAAAAGTCAAGGCCCCAGCCCTACTACAGTTCAAGTATCAATTGGGCCTTAGCCCATTATAACAACAGTACCAGATGGGCCTTAGCCCATTACAGAATCAAAAACATTATCAGCATCAGAATCAGAATTAGAATCAGAATCAGGTGGGCCTAAGCCCAAAATAGAATCAGTAACCGTATAATACAGATATGCAAAACAGACTGCGTCGAAGCCCTATACCGAATCAGAACAAAATGTGAATGCAATCCCAACCCAATCCAACCATCACACCACTCGTACCAACCCAACACACCATGTGGGGAATAACTCGACCCACCTAGCCCACACACCAATACGTAGCCAAGCTGCTAATAACAAATAATGTGGCAGAGCCACCAGAAATAGAGTACGTGGCAAAGCCACTAGCACCGAACTTCCTCCAAATCAAGCCCAACCCCATGCAAAATATCGTGTATGTCATGCTCATTCATCACACATGTATGCATAATGGCCATCCTTAATGACAGTCATTTAAACATATATTAAAAACATATCAATCACGCAACCACGGTCATGTCAGTCAAATTACTATCATATGATCACAGTCAAATACACAGTCCAAGTCAGACACTTGCCCACAAGGGCAAAACAATCATTTTACACCCTAGGGGTAAAACGGTCATTTTAACCCACAAGGTATCTCGGTAATTCTACCCTACAAAGGTATTTCAGAAATTCTTTCCTACAGGGGTATTTCTCTAATTTTACTAACCAGGGGTAAAACGGTAATTTTACAAATTAGGGGTAAAACGGTAATTTTACAAATTAGGGGTAAAACGGTAATTTTACAAATCAAAGGTAACACGGTAATTTTACAAATAAGGGGTAAAGTAGTAATTTTACAAATCAGGGGTAACACGGTAATTTTACAAATCAGGGGTCTTAACGACCCTACTGAAAGTCCATCGTCGCCTCAAGCGACTAACGTAACCTAAACCAACACAACGGTGCAATTGGGCCTAAGGCCCACTATCTGGCCCAAGTGGGCCTACACGCTCGTATTGCCTAATTATCCCAAGAATAACCTCAACTCTACGAACTATACGCTCCAAACCAATAGTAGCCATATAACATACCTTTCAACTGTGTGGGGCTTAGAGGCCCATGGGCCCGCACGGCCCAAAACGACCTAAGCCCATGAGAACGCTCATAGTGGCCTCAACCATCTTACGCCCATGTTCGTGGGCTCGAATCACCACACGTGCGATCGCACGCTCGTGTGACATCATTCATCGGGATATCGATTTTTCAACATAATGCCCATCAACAGCCTATTCAGTAAACAATACATACTTTCGGCCTTTCAGCCGATAATCAAGCATAGCATATAGATAGGCATAAGGTTACAACTTTTACGCCTACTACCGTTTATAAGGTACGGATACACACCTGATGCAATTGCAGTAAATCCTTAAGAGCCCAACCTATACAATCAATCATAAACTTGATTAATCACACAATCTCAAACACATAACCAGCTTTAATAGATTTCACCTCTTACCCTGATTATACGATATATAACTTAATCCTCTTAGATCGCTGGTTAAAGATCGATGTCACGTCCCGATCTACTAACTGCATACTGATAGCCCTTAATAGAAATCGTCGATTAAAGATGTGACTTAACCCAAAGATTACTCTAAAGAAATATAGGCATAATCAGCCTATGCCCAAAAAGAAGAAAGGTAACGCATTTACCTTAACCGGAATTTGAGAGGAAGAGGTCTTGATCGGTTCTACCACTTGTACTCTTTTATTCTATTGAAACCCCTAAAACCCACGATTGCCACATCAAAAAGAAGAACCAAGTACTACAGTCAGAGGGTATTCAGAGAAAAGCATTTGGCTTTTAGAGAATGAGACAAGAAGAACAGAGTTGCCAATATAAAGAAAGATTAAAGGGAGAAAAGAATACCTACTAATCGTCAAACACCTTTGCAGAACCCAACAAGAGGGCAGTGAATCGGTCTAATGAACAAAACTCAGGGTAACACAAAAATAATCAACAAGATAGCAATGGGGTATTTGGCCAAACAAGGGTAGAATATTTAAGAGAAAAGATGAATAGAAACACAAATAGAGAAACAAACAGAGAAAGTAGAACGGCACAGTAATAAAGTAATTGAGAGGAAGAGAATTAGAAAAGAGAGTTTAGAAGAGGAAATATGGGGGAGGGAATTCGGTCAATAATTGAAAATGAATTCGACACAAAAATGGCCAAAATGGTCATACCGTTTTAGCAAAAGAAATAAAGCCGAAATAAGAAGTCTTGAGAACAAAAGACGACAAAACAACCGAGCGAAGAAAAGATAAAACAAACCAAAACTTCGCATGGCCTGGTATATGAACTTACACTCCCCCAACAGTCCTAACACGCGTCCTACCATTATGCCACAAGCTCTCATGTGTCGTAAATCACTCCCAAATAATATAAGGTTTAAGAGCCAGCTTCCATGCCCACATATGCGAAATAAAAAATTTTGCCACAGCCAGGACTTGAACCCTGGACCACATGCTTGTTACTAACGCCCCTTGCCACCAGACCACCTACTTATATGCGCCAAATTTTAGCCCAAAATATTAATAAAGCCTTCCAGCTGACGCCTAATCCACTTAAGGGAAAAAAACAAAAATTTTCACTAAAGTCCTGGTTTGAACCTAGGACTTTTCAGACATCCCCAAGCACTCCAAACCACTTAACCAACAAACAAAACATGAAGTTGCGGATTCTTTTTCCACTAACAAAAATCCAAATTTCTCCGATACTCGAAGCCCATTTCTCCTAGACCCAAAATTTAGGGCGTTACATCTTTTCTTTGACCCTTCCATCTTTAAACCCCACCTCCTTCCTCAAAATACCTAAACTGAAATCTTCTTCTCTTTATTCCTTTTCTTCATTCATCATCTCTGAACGCAATGCTCCATCTCTAATCTGAACTTGCTCTTCTAAATCTCCTCTCTGTTTCTCAACTGCATAAAAGTCGAATACACTATTCTTGTTGGCCGAATGCCTTACTTTGTCTATTGAGGAGCGTTAGTCAACTGCTATACCTTCTTTTTCCCTATTCCTTTTCGTCTTCATCATCTACTATTCTTTTAAATGCAAACTTTGACTATTTGTCTAGAACGCTCGTTCTGGGAATCTCTTCTCTCTTTGCCGATTGTCACAGTTCACTCGAAGTGTAAGTAAAGGACAAGTGGCTAGTATTGGTTGACTACCTACTCCAAGTTTCGATCAAGATTAAGCGCTGTAACACAGATCTAGTCAAGTGAAGCGATTGAGTTAGGAGGATCTATTGGGCTGGATCGTTTGAGGTAGGTATTGGTGTGATTTTGGATCTTGTCTAGGGAGAAGAGGATATTGATATAGATCAAGTAATTAATTGTTAACCTTGAATATTGTAGGTGTGGTTCTAGGAATCCATAATGAGATTTTGTAAATCAGGTGTGTACACACACCTCATACACTATAGATCAGTAAAAGTCGAAATCTCGAAAAGCCGAAATGCCGAAATGCAGAAAGGTTGGCAACAGCAACCATACGAGCGCGTGAACGCTCATGTGGAAGGATTGATACAATGACAGAGGCCCGTGAGTAATCTCACAGACTTGAGCCGCTTCTTGGCCAAGTGGATCGAAATGGGCCATATGGGCCCGATTGGCTCGTGGGTCTGACGCAGGGAAAATTTATTGGACGGATAGAAAATAGCGAGCCGGTCATATTGTCTACATGGCCAACAGGCAGATTTAGGCTCAGTGGGCCACAGGAGAGTGTGGTCCCCACTTGGGCCACATATTGGGCTTTTGGGCCCTAGTGCAATATTGGTTGCTAAAAGTGGCATAAGTTGCGCTGAATGATTGTGGCCTTAGTAATGGGCCAATTTGTGTGTACTTAGGGCCATAGTGATAAATGACCATTATGCCCCTAAAGGGCAAAATGACTAAAATGCCCCTATATGCTATATGATTGATATTATATGCCATGTTATGATATGTTTGCATTCATGTGATATTATGCTGTATAGGGATGGGAACATTGTTGGAGGATGTGATCGAATTGTTATGGTCACACGGGTTGCCCGAGACAACTATGGACCTGGTCATACGGGTCGTCTGAGATGACTATGGACCTGATCATACAGGTTGCCCGAGGCAACTGTAGATCTATTTGGGTGAGGTCGCACGGGTCGCCCGAGACGACTGTGGACCCACCGAGGGCTTTAAGTCGATTATGTGATTGGCAGCTCTACTGCGATATTGTTAATGCCGTAACCGGTGCTACTTTGAGAGTGCAGGGATGGGTGGGACAATTAAATCCCCACAAAAGTGTAAGGTTGGAAAGGAAATGGAGTGCAAAGTTGGATGGGATATACGTGCATTGCATAGTTGATTTTGATTATGATATGGGCTCTGGCCCAACTGAGGCTATTATGGGCTAAAGCCTAGATGCCACTGTTATTGTAATGGGCTTAGGCCCAATTTGATTAATACGTATTATATGTTTGTTGAGGTTTGTACACACTGAGTTTTCGTAGACTCACCCCCTCTTTTTAATTTTTTTAGCTGATCATCAGTAGGCGGTTCAACGTATGGGAGGACTCGGAGGTGGCCACGCTATGGATAGTTGAATTGAGTACTTTATATTACTTTGCTTTAGCTACGTTTTCCATTATTTGGTTTTGATATAATAAGGCCTCTCCTTAAATTTCTAGATTTTAATTTGGGGTTTTAATTATTGTGGTTTATACTTGTTAAAGTAAAGCGCAGTTTTCCAATATGATAACTGTTTTTAAAACATTACGCTTCCGCAACTTTTTTGAAATGGTTTCACAACTCTATTCTTATTTTAACCTCGCGTTTTTGTAATTCAACTATCTTAAATTGAGCTTTAACAACAAAATAATAATGATTTAAGGAAATGACGTTTTGAACGGTTAGCAAATTTAAACAAAGAGGCTTTTCCTCTACTATCAAATTTTTGCCAACAAAGCAAGTTTTCGAAAAACACTTCAGTGTGACATGCCAGATTCAGCTTTAACTTTTGGGCCGGGTTTGGGGTGTTACATTTAGTTGTGTTAGAGCCTGGTTGTAAAACTCGGGCTGTGAATGGGCCTTGGTATTTGGGTTTTTAAATTTGTTTGCAAAAGAATTAAAATAGTTTGAAGGATTTTACTGTGTGGCACACTGAGTCTCCAACGCCAAGCCAAGTAAGTACTCTTAATACTGAAATTGTTCTAAACTGTTATACTACTAGAATTACTCTAGATAGGAAGACTACTAAGACTCTCTAGTTAGAGTAGAACTGAGACTTTAGGAAACTAAAATAGTAGTGGACGTACGACGCAAAAATAACTCTTAAACTACTACATCCATAAAATATTTGCTTAATTACTGAAATTATAAGCTAAATTTCATAAAATTTCTAATTCAGATAACATGCGAAGCTATAATGAGCACTAGAAGGGGTGTAAGAGGCCTCGATAGAGCCCGCGAGAGTGCTAGAGCTGAGTCTTCGTCATCGGGCCACTTACCTAACGTCGAGGCTAGGGCGGCACTAGCTTCACCGGTAACTGAGGCAGGGTCATATGATCGAGCAGCTGCGGATGGTGCATTGCCGTAAGTAATATTGAGGATTCTGGAAAGGGTCGTTGGGCCCACTAATGGTGCTATGGGCCGGGGGTCTGTTACGGAACGACTCTGGTTAAATGGAGTAGAAATCTTCAGGGGCATTGCTGGAGTAGCCCCTAGTGTGGCTGAATATTGGCTGGAGTTTACAGAGAGAATAATGGATGACCTCAACTGCACTCCTGAACAGAAAATGAAAGGTGTTGTATCACTGTTGCGAGATGAAGCCTACCAGTGGTGGCTTACTGTGAAAGAAGGTGCTCAACCGAATCAGTGGACTTGAGGGTTCCTCAAATCTGCATTCCAAGGGTGCAAGTTATGTGGATGCCCGAAGGAAAGAATTTCTGAATTTGGTTCAAGGGGATAGAGAATTTCTGAATTTGGTTCAAGGGGATAGACGGGTGGCTGAGTACGAGGCGAAATTTTTGCGACTTAGTTAGTATGCTCCCAGGATGGTAGCTACAGACTATGAGTGCTGTGTTCGATTTGAGGATGGCCTTAGGGATAGCCTTCAAGTTCTAATAGCTCCACAGAGGGAGCAGAACTTTGTTGCACTGTTGGATAAAGCAAAAGTTGCGGAAGAGGTGAAGCGCATTGAGCGTCAAAACTGGGAAAAGGAAAAGGGTGGAAACAAGAGAGATGTAGAGCCTTCCAAATCTACTCAGAGGCCTAAGAAGCAGGCCAGAGTAGATGGGCCAGCCAAAGTTGGGCCTGCTTTTGGCACCTTTGGGCTACCACCCTACGCTGATTGTGGAAGACACTATGTAGGTGAATGCTGGAGAAATATGGGAGCCTGTCAGAGTTGCGGATCGATGGGGCATCATATTAGAGAGTGTCCTCACAGGCTGGATCAGATACAAGCTACAGGTAGAGGTAATGTGCAGTCGTTGAGAGGTGGTCAGCAGCCACCAAGAGACCGTAGACAGACCAGGGGTGGAAACAGTTTGGGTCGTGGAGCACCAGGTAGAGGTGCTGATTATGTTGAGGCAAGATAGCCAACATTAGTTTATGCAGAACGCCACCAAGAGGTCAGAGACACTCCAAATGCGAATACTGGTATGTATCTTACATTGGTACTGAATATTTATTTTGGCTTTAGAGTTAGAGAGTACAGCAAAAGTGTGACATTGTAGTCTATGTTATGCGATCGTTAGTTAGTTGGAAATTTCGGGGACAAAATTTCTTTAAAGAATGGTGAACTATAACGCCCCGAATTTCGGGCCTAGATAAATTGGGTCATGAGCTTTGGGTCTCATAAAATTTTTTTTAAGTGAGCAAGGAAATGATACAAACGGCATGTTGGCTTTAAAGGTTTAATGAATTTAGAGTGTCTAGGGGTGTTGGAGAAGTCCTGGGATCAAGTTGGGGTATAGGAAAAATTTTGGTTTTAGCCTTAAGGGAACTTTGACCTCAAATGGTAAGCCTTTTAAATAAGTGAGACCAAAATAAGGCACAAAAGAGTTGTGGTGTAGTGGCAAGGTGGAGCCACATGAGAGGCAAGGAGGTGGTGTCACAGGGAGGCAAGGAGGTCTAGGGTTCGAGTGTTGGCTTAGTTCACTGAGGGGAAATTATTTTGCATCTTTGGACAACCAATGGTGGAGTTGAAGTTGAACTCTAAAGGGGAGAGTTTGAATTGGTCATATGAGAAATTTATGGAGGGGATTATGAAGCAAATCTTGGAGAAAATTAAGGAGATTGGGTGTGTTGAACAGTTGGAGCAGAAAGGGGACCTTAGAGGAGTATAAAATCAGCTTTGAAAGGGTTTAGGGAGTAGTTCCAAATTCCTTCTTAATATTTCGACTTTTGTGTATTTTCTTTTAGGAGCCTATTATTTTAGGGTCATTTGGGGGATAAACGTTTTCCTTTTGGTCGTTTCCAGCATTTTTTTAACCGAATTACCCTAGGCCAAATATAGATTTCACTTCTCTTACCGTTTTCCATTTTCATCTTTTTCTTTCTTACAGTAGTCGATATCTCCCTCATTCTTCTTCTCTTTATTCCTTTTCTTCATTTATCATCTTTGAACCCAACGCTCCATCTCTAATCTAAACTTGCTCTTCCAAATCTCTTCTCTGTTTTTCAACTGTATAAAAGTCGAATACACTATTCTTGTTGGTCGAATGTCTTACTTTGTCTATTGAGGAGCTTTAGTCGACTGCTATACCTTCCTTTTCCCTATTCTTTTTTGTCTTCATCATCTACTATTCTTTTAAATGCAAATCTTCGACTATTTGGCTAGAATACTCGTTCTGGGAATCTCTTCAAGTGGCTAGTATTGGTCGACTACCTACTCCAAGTTTCGATCAGGATTAAGCGATGTAACACAGATCTAGTCAAGTGGAGCAATCACGTTAAGAGTTAGGAAGGATCTATTGGGCTAGATCATTTGAGGTAGGTATTGGTGTGATGTTGGATCTTGTCTAGGGAGAAGAGGATATTGGTATAGATCAAGTAATTAATTGTTAACCTTGAATATTGTAGGTGTGGTGCTAGGAATCCATAACGAGATTTCGTAAATCAGGTGTGTACACACACCGCACACACTATAGATCGGCAAAAGCTGAAATCTCGAAAAGCCGAAAAGCCAAAATACCGAAATGTCAAAAGGTTGGCAACGACAACCACACGAGCACGCAAACACTCATGTGGAAATATCAATACGATGATAGAGGCCTCGTGAGTAATCTCACGGACTTGGGCCGCTTGTTGGCCAAGTGGGCCAAAATGGGCCATATTGGCCCGATGGGCCCGTGGGTCCGACTCAGGAAAAAATCATAGACAGATAGAAAATAACAAGCTGGTCATATTGTCCACATGGCCAAGGGGCAGATTTGGGCTTAGTGGGCCATAGGAGAGTGTGGTCCCCACTTGCGCTACATATTGGGCTTTTGGGCCCTAGTGCAATATTGGTTGCTGAAAGTGGCATAAGTTGCACTGAATGATTGTGGCCTTAGTAATAGGCCGATTTGTGTATACTTAGGGCCATAGTGATAAATGATCGTTATGCCCCTGAAGGGAAAAATGACTAAAATGCCCCTATATGCTATATGATTGATATTATATGCCACGTTATGATATGTTTGCATTCATGTGATATTATGCTACATACGAACGAGAACATTATTGGAGGAGGTGATTGAATTGTTATGGTCGCACGGGTCGCCCGAGACGACTGTGGATCTGATTGCACGGGTCGCCTGAGATAATTGTGGATCTATTCGAGTGAGGTCGCACAGGTCACCCGAGACGACTATGGACCCACCAAGGGCTTTAAGCTGATTATGTGATTGGCAGCTCTACTACGATATTGTTAGTGCCATAATCGGTGCTACTTTTAGAGTGTAGGGATGGGTGGGACGATTAAATCCCCAAGGAGTGTAGGGCTGGACGTGATATACATGCATTGCATACATTGATTTTGATTATGATATAGGCTCTGGCCCAACTGAGGCTATTATGGGCTAAGGCTAGATGCCACTGTTATTGTAATGGGCTTAGGCCCAATTTGATTAATGCGTATTATATGTTTGATGAGTGTTGTACACACTGAGTTTCCGTAGACTCACCCCCTCTTTTTAATTTTTTTAGATGATCCTTAGTAGGCGGTTTGACATATGGGAGGACTCGAGGGTGGCCACACTATGGATAGTTGAATTCAGTACTTTATATTACTTTGCTTTAGCTACGTTTTCTATTATTTGGTTTTGATGTAATAAGGCATCTCCTTAATTTTCTAGATTTTGATTTGGGGTTTTAATTATTGTGGTTTATACCTGTTAGAGTAGAGTGTAGTTTTCCAATATGATAATTGTTTTCAAAACATTACGCTTCCGTAACATTTTGAAATGGTTTCACAACTCTATTATTTTTTTATCCTCTTGTTTTCGTAATTCAACTATCTTAAATTGAGCTTTAACAACAAAATAATAATGATTTAAGGAAATGACATTTTGAATGGTTAGCAGAGTTAAATAATAAGGCTTTTTCTCTACTATCGAATTTTTGCCAACAAAGCAGGTTTTCGAAAAACACTTCAGTGTGACATGCCAGATTCGGCCGTAACGTCCAGGCCGGGTTTAGGGTGTTACATTGTGAACTTTCTGTTATCAAGCTCAAATATGCTTTCTATTTCATGCTCACCCAAGCATTTTGTTAAAGTGCTTGAGAGTAAGCTTTCTATTTAGTGCTAATAGAAGCACTTCTGATTAAGAGTTGACGGAATGATAGTATAGTTCACTATAAGTGTACCACCCTCGTATCCATCGAGATTTCAAATGAAGAAAAGAAGGAAATCATGATATGAAGTTAAGTAAATAAATCAAAGTGAGATCACTATGTGGTAGTACATGGAATATATGAGATTTTAAGAATTGATGAGCTCATCCTTATCATTGATAATTATATGAAATAAAGGACTAACATTTTGGTGAGGTTGTGCATGTTTTGGTTATGGCCAAATTACTTGGGTTGCATGTGCATGTTTATTTGATGAATAAATATGTGGTAAGTTGGTTTTAGTTATATAAGCTTACAAAGCACTATGTGCTTACTTCGTTCATTTTCTCTATTTTATAGTGCTCGGAAGCTCGTAAAGGTTGGAGACGGTTGAAGCAATATCACACTATCCTTCAGCTCAATTTGGGTATAAATAGTGAACTTATTTTTATATAATGGCATGTATAGGTTAAAGTAATGTGTATGACAAATCACTTTGATTATAGTTAGCCATTGGAATGGCTAATGCTTAGTACATTTTGATGTAAATATTTAATAGCTAAACTTGGTTGATATGTGTTGGAAAAATGGAAGGTAAGCTTTGACAAATACATGTAAGAATGTGATAAATTAATATGCAAATTCAGATATTTGGTTTGAATATATATATGCAAATTTTGGGGAAGGAAATGGATAAAAATGGGTGAGGAATAAGGCTTGGAAATAGCCTTATTTTGTCCACATGGGTAGGCACACGGGTGTGTGTGACACACAGCCTGGTACATAGGGGTGTAGCGTGGCTGTGTGTCCCCTGCATCCTAAAAATTGAGAAACAGAATGCTTAAAATTGAGCACACAGGCAGAGACACAGGCGTGTGTCTCAGCCACGTGAGGTACATGGCTTAGAACACGGGTGTGTCACTTGGCCGTGTGAAACCTGTACTTAATTTTCAAAAATTGAATTAACCACACGGCCTAGCACACGGGCGTGTGACTTGGCCGTGTGACTTCAATTTCTACATGAGGTGTAAGTTAGAGAGTTACACAAGTTGGGGACACGGGCATGTGAAACCACATGGCCTGACCACATGGGCGTGTGACTCCTTTATGTAAAGAAAATTTTAAATTTTGTGAAAAATTTACTGAGATTCTGATTTAGTCTTGATTCAGTTCTAATGTATGTTTTGGGCCTCGAGGGTCTGTATAAGGGACGTTATGACAAGTCCTGGGAAATGAATAGTAGTCAACTTGAGTTATCTGTAACTGTTCTGTAAACCCTAGTAATGCCTAGTAACCTTGTTTCAGCAACGGATATGGGTTAGAGGTGTTACATGACTAGTGTGATTTCAGCACTGAAGGTAGAAAAGATGTTGAGTAAGGGCTGCGAAGCCTATCTCACTTTTGTGATGGGATCATAGGACATGGTGAAAGGGGTTTGTAGGATGCAAAGTGTAAAGGATTTTCCTGATGTGTTTCCTAATAAGCTACCTAAATTACCTTCAGACCGCGAAGTGGAGTTCACCATTGATTTTTACCCTGGTAGATCGCCAATGTCCATTACACCATATCGCATGGCACCCAAGGAGTTGAAGATACAACTTTAGGAGCTGCTCGATAAAGGCTTCATTTGACTAAGGCTATTTGTGAAGAAAAAGGATGGTATCATGAGGATGTGTATCAACTATAGACAGTGTATAAGCTGATTGTCAAGAACAAGTACCTATTGCCAGGAATTGATGATTTATTTGACCAAATACAATGTGCCACTATGTTTTCAAAGATCAATATGCGATTTGGTTACTACCAACTCAAGGTGAAGGAGTCTGATATGTTAAAGACAACATTTCGAACAAGGTAAGGGCACTATGAGTTCTAGTGGTGCCCTTTGGATTGAAAAATGCACCTGCTGCTTTCATGGACCTAATGAACTGAGTGTTCCATGAATACTTGGATTGTTGTGCAGTGGTGTTTATTGACAATATTCTAGTGTATTTGCAAACTGAAGAAGAGTATGATACCCATCTACAAACTGTATTGTAAATTCTACAAGAGAAATAACTATTCATGAAGTTCAGCATGTAACGCCCTGAATTTTGGGCCTAGAAGAATTGGGCATTGGGCTTGGGTGCGTTTAAAATTCTTGAGAATAAGATATCGGCTCAATTTGCAAGTTAAAATTGTTGGGTTAGTGATTTTGGAATGTTAGAGGGTTTTATGAAGTTCTGGGTTCATGTTTGGGTATAGGAAAAATTTTGGTTTTGGCCTTAAGGGAACCCTGAGCTCAAGTGGGATAACTTATAAATAAAAGGGGCTAAAATAAGACACAAAAGGAGATGTGGTCTAGTGGCAAGGAAGTGACGCCATAGGGGAAGCAAGGGGTCCAAGGTTCAAGTCTTGGCTCTTACAATTTATTTTGGTTTCTCTTTTAAATAAATCTGAAAGTGAGTAGGTGGGCTTTAAAGTTAAATGTGTTGGACTTATGACACAAAGGAGCTTGTGTCCTAGTGGTGGTGGCGTGGCATGGCTATCGAGAGGACTTTGGTTCGAAACCCTTCGCACACAAAGGTTGATTATTTTGCTAATAAGTTGGTTTTGGAGGATTGATAGAGAATCCCACATCGGGAAACTAACATGAGAATAGACGAAAAGCTGGCTTTAAATAAAGCAAACCATAACGAGAGTAAGCATACCATTCTTGACTTATCCCTTTCGCGTTGTGGCGTGTTCGTTTGGGTTAGGCGTTGGATCATTCATTTATCTGTATGTCGTTGGGTCACGGTAGTGGTGTAACACCCCAAACCTGGCCCAGACGTTATGGCCGTATTTGGAAGTGTCGCATTGAAGTGTCTCGAAATCGTGTTTCACTAAAACTAGACTTGTTGTAAAAACCTCTTGTTCTTGAAGTTTTAAAGAAATCACTATTTCATCTATTTTCGGTTAATCAGGTTATGAAAGTAGATTACTTTGGAAAAACATAATGATTGCGGAAGCTTTATTTAAATTATCGTTTGTTGAAAAATTGTGGTTTTCGGAAAAACATATATCATTTAAAAAAAACACGCCCTAGAGCTAACATATCTTAAACAAGCAGAAATAAATAAACCCAATACTTAAGAAAATTAAATAACGGCCTTATTACAAACCCAAAATAAAAACCATAAGTAGATGAAAACCGAAAACAATATAAAAACAAAGTGTGGCCGTCTCCAAGTCAGCATAGCACCGAATCGCCTATACCTCGGTATTACCTGTACAGTAAAATAAAAGGGTGAGTATACGAATACTCAGTGTGTATCCCCGGCGATAACAATATAACATAATCAGTCTGGGTTAGAGCCCATTATAGTAGCATATCACAATCAGTGGGCCTAAGCCCATAACAGTAACAGCATAACATGCAATCAGAATCTTACCCAACCATCCGCTACACTCCATCTCCGTCTAACCCAACACTCCATGTGGGAATATAATCAACCCACCCAACCCTACACTCCACAGTGTAGTACCGATACGACACTATCGATAAAATGCAGCAGTGCTGCCAGAATATTAGGCTATAAGCCAACAGAATAATGCAGCGAAGCTGCCAAAACAGTACACTTCCTCCAAATACATATATCCCATCCCCCATGCAATGCAACATACTCAATGTCATGTAAGGTCATAATATAGAATATACACACATACATATATATATATCAGAGCATGCATAAACATTCATAACTCATATAGGGTCAAAATAGACATTTTACCCACGAAGGGTATTTTGGTCATTTCGCCCCTTAAGGGCATTTCAGTCATTTGTCAATGTGGTCCTTCGTATGTAAAGGCCTATCAGTAGGCCTATGGTTATCTAGCAACACATGCAACCAACCAGTCCAGAGATTTGAATAAGGCCTAAAACCTATCTAGCGAGCCCACGGTCCCATTGGGCCCATTCGGCCTGTTTTGGCCCAACTCATGAAATCACTCATGATAGTATTTTTCGACATAAGTGCTCGCACATGGGTGCTCGCACACCCTATGTGGCCAACGTTCGATTCGTCGACATTTCAGCATTTGAGACTTTGGCATTTCGCCATCGAATTTGATAGTGTGGTTAACACACCTGAATACGTGTTGTAAAAAACTCCTTCGTACTAATCCCTAGAAATCCAGCAATGCCAAATTAAAGAACTGCCACAAAGGCTAAACACCTTTTACCCTTAATCCAAAATTTACACCACCTCACCTTATGCGCACGAACGTTTTGGAAATTCCCAAATCTATCGACTACAATCAAAATTACTCCTTGATCATATAACTAAAACAATCATACATCTTATTAGCCACAAACAACTATAAGAACATGACTTTAAATCTCAAAAAAAATCATAGAACATTCGACCAAATACTACTTACCCCAAAATCAATCATTTACCGAATAAAATATCTCCTAATCACAATCGATCATAACACGGTGTTATCACTTAGATAGAAATAATTGATCACGTACGAGAATACGAAAATCTTAGCATAATCGGTACACGTGATTTAATAACTTACCCAAGATTAGAAGGCATCCTTAAAGAAAAGGAGTTAAAGTTCGGCTCTAGCCAAGGCCCCTAGATCTGGCCTACACTAATATATAACAAAGAAAAAGAAAAGATAAAGAAAAAATGTGCAATCAGCCATTATTGGAACTAAAAGGAGTAGTGATGACAAGTAGGGATATTCGGCCCTCATAAAAAAATGATCAGAAGAAAAGAGATGGGAGCACATACCGAAATCTACCTTTTCACCCTATGAACTCAAGATGATTCAGCTATAAAGAAGACAAGAAAAGATAGAAGGAAGAAAGTATCGGTCAACGAACTATAGGAAGGAATAATTGGTTTAAGAGTAGTCGACTATGACATTAGATATGAAACAAAGTGTAAACGGCTAAGGTAAAGGCAAAAGAGAAGAGTAAGTGACTAAAGGCGTATTCGGTTTTTGCAAAATCACAAGAATAGAAAAGGTGCTTGAAATGTAACACCCCAAACCCGGTCTAGATGTTATGACCAGATCTGGTGTGTCACATGATCCTACAACTAAACTTATGATCTTTTTGCTTGTTGTGACTGAGATGATATTTTACTAAAACGGCGAGTTTGAGAGAAACCAATTTGTTAATCCTTAACTTATCCATGTTTTAAACTTGTTGCGTTTGAAAACGTTGTTAATATTTTGAAAACCCGCATAGCCTATAACTAGCAGTTTCGATAAAATATGAATTAAACCTATTAATGAAGATAAACCAACAAGAGAATTTAAATAGCGGCCTTATTACAATTAAAAACCCAAAATAGCATAATGGATTACTTAAAATGAAACAAAAACCGGATTTGCAGATGTTGTGGCCACTCCGAATCTCTCGCAGCTCCAAGCCCACTATGGTTGAGGGTTACCTGCAGAGATGAAATAAAAAGGGGGTGAGTTTGATAACTCAGTGTGTAACATAATCTCAACCATAGGCCAAAACAGATCAAGCCTCAGAATCAGACATAATTGGGCCTTGGCCCATTACGGAAATCAGGTTAAGCCCATAGGCCCATAACAGGTACAGATCAGAAATAATATGCAAACAGAAACCCAACCCAAATCCATCCATAACACCCCCGTACCAACCTTACACCATGTGGGGAGACTACTCGACCCACCCAACCGCTACACACCATAGATATTTGCAGCGAGGCTGCCAGATATAATTTGCAACGAGGCTGCCAGATATTGTGACGAGGTCACCAGATACAGATATTATGGCGAAGCCACCAGAACAGATGTATATACGTGGCGATGCCACCAGATTGCAGCGAGGCTGCCAGAACAGATATATATGTGGCGAGGCCACCAGATTGTAGCGAGGCTGCCAGAACGCTTCCTCCATCATAAAAGCCCATACCCCATGCAACAGATATATGCATACTAGCAAGCAACCTATAGCATCTCATGCATCAGATATATTCATATTAAATGGTAACTCATGCAGATACATAAAATCATACATTTCATACAGAATTGACCCTAGGGGTATAATAGTCTTTTTACACCTAGGGGTATTTTGGTAAATTTCCATATTCAGGGGTATTTTAGTCCTTTATCATATTTTCAGAGGTTTTTATGCAAATTCAATAAATTAACAGTCCCTAAATAACCACAGAAGTCCATTTAGGCTAAGTTCCCAGTTTTACCCTTCTTAGCTTAAAACCCCTAATGGGCCTTACTAAGTCCAATATCGTCTCAAGCCCGTTAAGCCCAATTTTAGGTTTAGTTTACCAACTTAACCATGTTATTAATAACCATGTCACCAGAAAACCCTTAACAGCCACTTTATCGTTTTGGGCTCGGAAGCCCATTGGCCCACATTGGCCCATCAAAGCCCAACCCACCAAAACGTTCAGAATTGCACCTTCTGCAATTCCTTCACCACCGAATTCACGGTTAACCCCAACGGAGTAAACGATTACTCTTAATTATTACACGAGTGCGTTTCTGGTCACTTCCCACCAGTTGTCGGTCATTTTGGCCATTTCGGCTTTTACCACTTTAGTCTAAAAGTTGGGATTCGTTACACACCTGTTAGCTGTCGAAACGTTGACAAAATCCACGTATGAAGAGCCTACAATCGAACGCTAACTTTTAGTCTAATAATCGATAACCAAAGAGCCATAAACCCTTACCATAATCGGCCTATATGGCCTAAGTCATTAAAATCTTACCCTTTTCGGTTATGGACTGGATCTCAATGTCCAACTGCGTTAATCTACAATAGCCCCTTTGCTGCACGTCTCTTGTCCACACCAGCGCATATAAACCAAAGAGAAAAGCCATAAGGCCCTTAGTCTAGAAACGTTAGCCTCCCCCTAAGGGGTTTCGGCTTACAGCCTTAAATCCTGAAGAACTAGCGAAATAAGTCTCAAGGTACTTACCAATCTAACTACGATCTTCAACGGCTCCACTTGCCACCGCAAGAAGGGATAAAAGATGACTTAGAATTCAGCTAGCAAGAGAATGAGGGTATGGAGTCGGTTTATATGTAAAAAGAAGAGATAAGAGAAATGAGTAAAAGAAAGAGAAAAAGGAAGTAGTTCTCTGACAATTGAGGATTCGGTAAAAGAAGAGTAATCTTACGGTTTACAATGGTGAGGAAAGAAGTGTGGGTGGAAAAGGGAGAGGTACGGTTGTCAAAAGAAATTAGAATGGAAGAGCAGAAGATAGAAGGTTGAAGAAATTGAGAAGGAGGGAGGTGGCTTCAGTCTTGAAGAGAAATGGGGTGGAATGGAATCGGTATGAGGTGAAAAAACAAGGAAGAAGAACGAGAAAAGAAGAGAAACTAGGGAGTGCTTTCGGCAACTAGAGAATTCGGCAATAAGGCTTAGGGTAAGGGTAGTTTTCGGCTGTTAGGAGGAAAAGGAAGATTGAATAACAAAAGGAAAAAGGAGAAGACCCTAGTGATACATACAATCGGCTTAAGAACCTCTAAAAGACCCTAAATGAAATCGGCATAAAGACTCCCCCATGCCGATTGTACTATACCCAATATTGCTTACCGATTTGCCTCATAGAGAGTCCCTATTGCCGGCCACTTCTACTCAAATTCAAAAGTCCTTGATTTGCTCCTTGATTCACTCCTATGACCGATTCAAATCTCTCCCCAAGCAGAGTTTAACTTTGCTTCAAACTCTTACCCATTCAAACACAAAAATAAAACACCACCTTTGCAACCTCTGGAGCTTGAACCCTTGACCTCTAAGCTCACTTAGGCGCCACTTTTTAAGGAGCTTAGTGGCGCCTCCCTTGCCACTTTACCACTGAACAATTTGTGTCTTATTTCACCGATATTTTCTTATAACACCTATCTTCAAGAGACCCCTATCTCCTAAGTCAAAAATACAAAATTTTGCCGAGCTTCCAACCAACACATGGGCCTTCCATAGGCCCATTACCACACTCCAAACATGCATTACACACCCAAATACTAGAATTTAAATATTTTATCATATAAAGAAAAATCTAAGAGAAACCCGAAAATTAGGGCGTTACAACTCTACCCTCCTTAAAGAAATTTCGTCCTCGAAATTTACCTTATCCAAACAAATGGGGATATTACTGACGTATTGCCTCCTCTGGTTCCAAAGTAGCTTCCTCTCTGCCATGATTACGCCAAAGTACCTTTACCAATGGAACTGATTTTCTTCTTAGAACCTTTACGTCTCATTCTAGAATCTGCACAGGCTCTTCCTCGAAAGTCAAATCAGGCTGTACTTCCACTTCTGCAACTGATATGATATGAGTAGGGTCAGAACGATATCGTCTTAGCATGGATACGTGAAACACATCATGGATTCTATTTAACTCTGGAGGTAATTCCAACTGATACGCCACCGGACCTATTCGCTTAAGAACTCGATAAGGCCCAATAAACCACGAACTTAGCTTGCCTTTCTTACCAAATCTTAGTATCTTCTTCCAAGGCGAAACTTTCAAGAAGACCATGTCACCCACTGAGTACTCAATCTCCTTACGCTTCAAATCCGCGTAAGACTTCTGTCGATCAGATGCCTCTTGTAACCGATCCCTTATTATTTTGACCTTCTCTTCCGTCTCTGCTACCAACTCAGGTCCAAGAACTTGCCGCTCGCCCAGCTCAGTCCAATAGCTAGGTGAATGACACCTACGCCCATACAGTGCCTCATAAGGTGCCATACGAATGCTAGCCTGATAACTGTTATTATACGCAAACTCTGCTAAGGGTAGATAATCCTCCCAACTGCCTCGAAAATTGACAACACATCCCCTCAACATATCTTCCAGAATATGAATAACCCTTTCTGACTGACCATCAGTCTGAGGATGGAAGGCTGTGCTAAAATTCAGCCGCGTTCCCAACGCCTCATGCAACTTTTGCCAGAACCGAGATGTGAATCTAGGATCTCGATCAGAGATAATAGACACTGGCACCCCATGCAGTCGCACAATCTCTGCCACATACAACTTGGCTAACTTCTGAAGCGAATAATCAGTACGTACAGGGATGAAATGAGCAGATTTAGTCAACCTATCCACAATCACCCAAGTCGAGTCCTTCTTTGATGGCGTTAAGGGCAACCTACTTACAAAATCCATGGTCACCCTTTCCCACTTCCAGAGTGGTACCTTCACTGGTTGCAGAAGTCCAGAAGGTAACTGATGTTCAGCTTTCACTTGCTGACAAGTCAGACATTTCCCCACAAATTCTGTTACCTCTTGCTTCAGCCCAGGCCACCAATACAACTCCTTTAGGTCATGATACATCTTATTACCTCCTAGATGCATAGCACACAATCCTTTATAAGCTTCATTCAGAATTGCTTGCCTCAAATTGGAATCCTTAGGAATACAGATTCTACCATGGAAACATACAACTCCCTCACTGTTAAGTCCAAACTCAGAAGTACTCCCATCCTTAACCTGCTGAAATCGAGAAACCAGAGACTCATCCTTCGACTGCTTTTCCTTAATCTCATCCACCCAGGTCGGTCTTACTTGCAGTTCTGCTAACAAACTCCCGTCATCATACATACTCAAACGTGCAAACATCGCTCTCAGATCAGATACAGTTCTACGACTTAGGGCATCAGCCACCACATTAGCTTTGCCTGGATGATACTCAATCGCACAATCATAATCCTTAAGCAACTCAATCCACCTCCGTTGCCTCAGATTCAGCTCCTTCTGAGTTAGCAAGTACTTAAGACTCTTATGATCTGTGTATATAATACACCTTTCTCCATACAGATAATGCCTCCAAATCTTAAGGGCAAAGATTACTGCTGCCAACTCCAGATCATGGGTAGGGTAGTTCACTTCATGAGGTTTAAGCTGTTGCGATGCATAAGCAACCACTTTACCCTCTTGCATCAACACACAGCCCAACCCAACATGTGATGCATCACTGTACACGGTAAAATCTTTTCCAGACTCTAGTTGAATCAGTACAGGTGCCTCGGTCAGAACCTTCTTTAGTTTCTCAAAAGCTTCTTGCTGCTGCTCGGTCCAAATAAATGGCACTCCCTTCCTTACGAGTTTTGTCAATGGCGCTGCCATCACAGAAAATCCTTCTACAAACCTTCTATAGTATCCAGCTAAACCCAGAAAACTTCGAATTTCTGCCACTGACCTCGGTGGTTTCCACTCCAGAATTGCTTCAATCTTTCGAGGGTCTACCTTTATCCCCTCAGCAGATACAACATGGCCCAAGAAGGTTACCTCCCTCAACCAGAACTCACACTTACTGAATTTCGCAAAAAGCTCCTTTTCCCTTAACACTTGTAGCACAATACGGAGATGCTCATCATGTTTCTCCTCGGATTCAGAATAAACCAGAATATCGTCGATAAAGACGACCACGAATCGATCCAAGTATGGCTGGAACACTCGATTCATCAGATCCATAAATGCTGCAGGTGCATTGGTCAGCCCAAATGGTATAACCAAGAATTCATAGTGACCATAGCGAGTTCTGAATGCTGTTTTGTGTATATCCACCTCTTTTACCCTTAACTGATGGTATCCAAATCGAAGGTCAATCTTGGAGAATACTGAAGCTCCTCTAAGCTGGTCGAATAGATCATCGATTCTTGGCAACGGGTACTTATTCTTAATCGTCAGTTTGTTCAACTGCCGGTAATCGATGCACATTCGCATAGACCCATCTTTCTTCTTGACGAACAACACTGGTGCTCCCCACGGAGACACACTTGGCCTAATAAAGCCTCTATCTAACAGCTCTTGAATCTACGCTTTCAACTCCACCAACTCCTTCGGTGCCATCCTATAAGGTGCAATGGATACCGGTGCCGTACCGGGCAACAAGTCGATCCCAAACTCAACCTCCCGATCCGGAGGTAAACCTGGAAGCTCTTCTGGAAAAACATCTTGGAAATCCTTAACAGTTTTGACTTTGTCCACAGTCAATTCTTCAGTTTCTGCTTGACTAATGAATGCCACATAAGCCTCACATCCTTTTCGAATCCACTTCTCGGCTCTTAATGCTGACACCACGTTGGACAAATAATCTCTACGTTCACCTATCACCATAACTTCCTCATCCCCTGCAGTCTTTAGCCTCATTCCCTTTACAGCACAATCCAGAGTAGCCCTATGCTTTACAAGCTAATCCATTCCCAAGATGAGACCAAATTCTCCAAAAGGTAGCTCCATCAAGTCTCCAGAAAAGATTTTTCCTTGAGTCTCTATAGGCACGTCTCTATACAGTTTGTCTACCCTAACCGAGTGACCCAAAGGACTTAATACAGATACCCCACTCACTGTCTCCTCAGAACGCACACCCAGTGACCCAGATACAGCACATGCAGCATAAGAATGGGTAGATCCAACATCTATCAATGCAGTGTATGGCATACTAGAAATCAAAAACGTACCGGTTATGACGTCAGGAGCATCACCTTCCTCTCGGCGATGAGCTGCATAAACTAGCGCTGGCTGACGAGCCTCAGCAAAACCAGCACCCCTGCCAGGTGCTCCTCGTCCTCGACCATTACCATTTCCGCCTCTACCTTGTCCACGACCCCTCGGAGCTGGTGGTCCACCCCTCACCGGTTGGACAACCCTTTGAGCCATAACTTGTCCTTGATCCGGTTCTTCGGGACAGTCCTTAATCCTATACTCCATCGACCCACATCGAAAACAGGCTCCAGAATGTTTCTGACACTCGCCCATATGTATCTTACCACAATTCCTACAACCCTGCGGTCTGACAGCATTCATTGGCACCGCTCGCACTGGTTCTGCCACGCTTGCTCTCTTAACATTCCTATTAGCCACACCTGATGATCCAGAATCCCTCCGGAAGCTGTTTCTATCCTTTTCGTGATTCTGTCTTTCGATACGCTTTACTTCCTCAGCTATCTTAGCTTTCTCAACCAAAGCAGCAAAGTTACGCTCCCTCTGCGGAGCAATCAGTACCCTTAGTTCATCTCTCAGACCATCCACGAAACGCACGCTACGCTCATACTCAGTGGCAACTATCCCAGAAGCATATCGGCTCAGCCTCAGAAATTCAGCCTCGTACTCAAATACTATCCTACTTCCCTGAACCAGATTCAAGAATTCTTTCCTGCGGGCGTCCACATAGCTAGCCCCAACATATTTTCCTTTAAAGGCTTTCTTAAACAGCTCCCATGTTACCTCACCAGCTGAAGTTCCATCTCTTACCGTGAGCCACCACTGATAAGCTTCATCTCTAAGCAACGACACGGCTCCTTTCAGCTTCTGCTCCATAGAGCAATCCAGATCGTCCATAATCCGCTCTGTGGCCTCCAACCAATACTCGGCCACATTCGGGGCTACACCAGACACGCCCCTAAAGAATTTTGCCCCATTAGCCCGGAGTCGCTCAGAAATAGAACCTCGAAATCCATTACCGGTACTTGCCTCAGTAACCCTATCCAAAACTCGAAGCATCGCTTGTGATAGGGCATCATCCCCTACACCCCTATCATGAGATTCCACCTCTGTTGCCGGTGGTACCGGTGCATCAGCTGCCGGCGCATGTCCCGAAGATGAAGATTCAGCTCGTGCACTACCTCAGCCACGTCCACGGCCCCTACCACGAGCTGCTCGCGTACTCATTTCGTACTTTCTGTTTTAGAAATTTTATGAGTCAGATTAATATTTCAATGTTTATTACAGATGTCTTATGAATAAGTAGCATTTTGGAGGTTATCCACTTTCGCGGTAGCCTAGCTACAGTCTCAGTCTACCTATCAAAGTCTCTATAGTTTCAGTAATACCCTAGCTAAAGTATCATAATAGAGACTTGGTCAGGCATATAATCAGAATTTCAGAAACAATCAGAAAAGTTCAGAAAACTTACAGGCTTGGGCCAGAGATTCGGTGTGCCACTCTTTAGAAAGATTACATAGGAAAACTTAATTTATTCTTTGAAAATAAATCATTTATATACGAAAATCTTTGTTTTGATTGTTTGAAAGCTCCCATTTTCAGACCCGATCCACAGTCGAGTTGTTGTAACCTGGCTCTGATACCACTAAATGTAACACCCCAAACCCGGTCTAGACGTTATGACCAGATCTGGTGTGTCACATGATCCGACAGCTAAACTTATGATCTTTTTGCTTGTTGTGACTGAGATGATATTTTACTAAAACGGCGAGTTTAAGAGAAACCAATTTGTTAATCCTTAACTTATCCATGTTTTAAACTTGTTGCGTTTGAAAACGTTGTTAATATTTTGAAAACCCGCACAGCCTATAACTAGCAGTTTCGATAAAATATGAATTAAACCTATTAAAGAAGATAAACCAACAAGAGAATTTAAATAGCGGCCTTATTACAATTAAAAACCCAAAATAGCATAATGGATTACTTAAAATGAAACAAAAACAGGATTTGCAGATGTTGTGGCCACTCCGAATCTCTCGCAGCTCCAAGCCCACTATGGTTGAGGGTTACCTGCAGAGATGAAATAAAAAGGGGGTGAGTTTGATAACTCAGTGTGTAACATAATCTCAACTATAGGCCAAAACAGATCAAGCCTCAGAATCAGACATAATTGGGCCTTGGCCCATTATAGAAATCAGGTTAAGCCCATAGGCCCATAACAGATACAGATCAGAAATAATATGCAAACAGAAACCCAACCCAAATCCATCCATAACACCCCCGTACCAACCTTACACCATGTGGGGAGACTACTCGACCCACCCAACCGCTACACACCACAGATATTTGCAGCGAGGCTGCCAGATATTGTGACGAGGTCACCAGATACAGATATTGTGGCGAGGCCACCAGAACAGATGTATATACGTGGCGATGCCACCAGATTGCAGTGAGGCTGCCAGAACAGATATATATATGGCGAGGCCACCAGATTGCAGCGAGGCTGCCAGAACGCTTCCTCCATCATAAAAGCCCATACCCCATGCAACAGATATATGCATACTAGCAAGCAACCTATAGCATCTCATACATCAGATATATTCATATTAAATGGTAACTCATGCAGATACATAAAATCATACATTTCATACAGAATTGACCCTAGGGGTATAATAGTCTTTTTACACCTAGGGGTATTTTGGTAAATTTCCATATTCAGGGGTATTTTAGTCCTTTATCATATTTTCAGAGGTTTTTATGCAAATTCAATAAATTAACAGTCCCTAAATAACCACAGAAGTCCATTTAGGCTAAGTTCCCAGTTTTACCCTTCTTAGCTTAAAACCCCTAATGGGCCTTACTAAGTCCAATATCGTCTCAAGCCCGTTAAGCCCAATTTTAGGTTTAGTTTACCAACTTAACCATGTTATTAATAACCATGTCACCAGAAAACCCTTAACAGCCACTTTACCGTTTTGGGCTCGGAAGCCCATTGGCCCACATTGGCCCATCAAAGCCCAACCCACCAAAACGTTCAGAATTGCACCTTCTGCAATTCCTTCACCACCGAATTCACGGTTAACCCCAACAGAGTAAACGATTACCCTTAATTATTACACGAGTGCGTTTCTGGTCACTTCCCACCAGTTGTCGGTCATTTTGGCCATTTCGGCTTTTACCACTTTAGTCTAAAAGTTGAGATTCGTTACACACATGTTAGCTGTCGAAACGTTGACAAAATCCACATATGAAGAGCCTACAATCGAACGCTAACTTTTAGTCTAATAATCGATAACCAAAGAGCCATAAACCCTTACCATAATCGGCCTATATGGCCTAAGTCATTAAAATCTTACCCTTTTCGGTTATGGACTGGATCTCAATGTCCAACTACGTTAATCTACAATAGCCCCTTTGCTGCACGTCTCTTGTCCACACTAGCGCATATAAACTAAAGAGAAAAGCCATAAGGCCCTTAGTCTAGAAACGTTAGCCTCCCCCTAAGGGGTTTCGGCTTACAGCCTTAAATCCTGAAGAACTAATGAAATAAGTCTCAAGGTACTTACCAATCTAACTACGATCTTCAACGGCTCCACTTGCCACCGCAAGAAGGGATAAAAGATGACTTAGAATTCGGCTAGCAAGAGAATGAGGGTATAGAGTCGGTTTATGTGTAAAAAAAAGATATAAGAGAAATGAGTAAAAGAAAGAGAAAAAGGAAGTAGTTCTCTGACAATTGAGGATTCGGTAAAAGAAGAGTAATCTTACGGTTTACAATGGTGAGGAAAGAAGTGTGGGTGGAAAAGGGAGAGGTACGGTTGTCAAAAAAAATTAAAATAGAAGAGCAGAAGATAGAAGGTTGAAGAAATTGAGAAGGAGGGAGGTGGCTTCGGTCTTGAAGAGAAATGGGGTGGAATGGAATCGGTATGAGGTGAAAGAACAAGGAAGAAGAACGAGAAAAGAAGAGAAACTAGGGAGTGCTTTCGGCAACTAGAGAATTCGGCAATAAGGCTTAGGGTAAGGGTAGTTTTCGGCTATTAGGAGGAAAAGGAAGATTGAATAACAAAAGGAAAAAGGAGAAGACCCTAGTGATACACACAATCGGCTTAAGAACCTCTAAAAGACCCTAAATGAAATCGACACAAAGACTCCCCTATGCCGATTGTGCTATACCCAATATTGCTTACCGATTTGCCTCATAGAGAGTCCCTATTGCCGGCCACTTCTACTCAAATTCAAAAGTCCTTGATTTGCTCCTTGATTCACTCCTATGACCGATTCAAATCTCTCCCCAAGCAGAGTTTAACTTTGCTTCAAACTCTTACCCGTTCAAACACAAAAATAAAACACCACCTTTGCAACCTCTGGAGCTTGAACCCTTGACCTCTAAGCTCACTTAGGCGCCACTTTTTAAGGAGCTTAGTGGCGCCTCCCTTGCCACTTTACCACTGAACAATTTGTGTCTTATTTCACCGATATTTTCTTATAACACCTATCTTCAAGAGACCCCTATCTCCTAAGTCAAAAATACAAAATTTTGCCGAGCTTCCAACCAATACATGGGCCTTCCATAGGCCCATTACCACACTCCAAACATGCATTACACACCCAAATACTAGAATTTAAATATTTTATCATATAAAGAAAAATCTAAGAGAAACCCAAAAATTAGGGCGTTACATGAAAGGAACAAGAAAAATATGTATGTGTTAGTTCAAACAAATAGGGTGGAGATGCATTTGCTGGGGAGTCAAAAGAATGGAAGAAATTACCAAGAGAGAAGGAAAACAAAATCGACACATGTGACTTTTGTTTGAGCAAAGAAAATGATGCATTCGGTCAAAGCTAAACAAAAGAGGAAAGCATCCAAAATCCTCAATCAAAAGCCAAAAATCTACAGCCTAATCTCCCAAATTCGGCATTAAAAACACAAAAAGAAAGTAATCCCTCTACCTCCATATTAACCGAAATATCCTAGCCTAATCACCTTAATTTTGGCAACAAAACTTTCCCTCCTATTCGATCAAAGCTTCAAAAAAAAAAGAAAGCAAAAATCAAAACCTTTAGTAGCCAAAAATCACAATAACCGTATGGCACCAATTAAGATCCAACATTTGGTAAAAACATCCCATATACAAGCTTTTAATAGCAGCTTAAATTAAGCTGCCATCAATCCAATTCCATCAATGTCTTTCCACCACTTGACCAAGGCAGCACCTACCAAAATCGGCCAGCCTCCATCCTTCATGCACAAGCAGCAAAAATAAAACCTTCCACGCGCAGGGTGAGGCTCGAACTCCAGACCTCGCCACCGTCAATGCGCGTCACAATACCCTACTTGCCACTGTGCCGCTACTTCTCTTCACTATAATAGGGTCTTCAACTAATTGTAAATCTTACCTACTAAGCCACAGTTTTATTTGAGGATAAAAAAATTTCGCCTGCCATGAAACTCGAACCTACGCCCTTTCTAAAAGCCCAACACACCGTTTGCCACCCTTCCATAGTCTCTTTATATGTCGCATATCACTCCCAAATATACATAAGGTTTAAACGCCAGCTTCCATGACCATAAGCGAAAATTAAAAGAATTATGCTAAGGCCAGGACTTGAACCCTGGACTATCCACATGCTACCAACACCTCCTTGCCACCAGACCAACTACTTCTATACGTCCAGCTTTAACCAAAAATATTTATAAACCTTTCCTTGTGACGCCAATGTCCCCTAAAGGCAAAAGCTAATTTTTTTTTCCTAAAGTCCTGGTTTGAACCCAAGACTTCTCAGACATCCCCCAATCACTCCAAATCACTTAATTAACAAACCAAACATGAAATTGCAAAATTTTTCTTGACCACAAAAATCCAAATTTCTCCGATACACGAAGCCCATTTCTTCCAAGCCCAAAATCAGGGCATTACAGGTGGTGACCGTAGTTGATTGACACACCCCCTAGGGAGTCAAGGGTGCGATTATTGTTGGTTTCTGGGCATAATAGCGTTTAGAGCGCAGATTAACTTCAGATACCTATCAAGTGTGTATTTCACACTACTCTAGCTGTAGAACAGCAAATGCCGGTGTAATGCCCCAAATTTTAGGGTTTTCAAATTTTGCTTGAATTTATTTTTGCATGTCTTGATGTGCTAAGTTATGTTTTAAGTGTGTTTAGTGGACCTTTAAGAAGCCTAGGTTTAAGTCTAAGGCTTGGCAGAATTTTAAATTTTGGCCTTAGGTGAGAATGAACTTTGGCTAAGTGGGCTTTTAAATAAATGTTGGGGTTTTAGAGCAAAATAAAACCTGTGATAAAGTGGCAAGGCGGCGCCACTTAAAACACAAGGGGTGGCGTGTGGTAGCTTGTGAAGGGAGCTCAGGTTCGAATCCCCTTGTGTGCAAGGTACTCATTTTATTTTACTGCATGAGTATGGTAAGAGGTGGACTCCAAGTTGAACTCTGAGGTAAGGTGTTTGAGTTGCTCATGGGATTAGATGGAGGAGTGATAAGGGGAGATTATCAAGGAGAGAATTTAGGAGTTTGAGTGTAAAGCTAGTGTTGGTCGAATGAGGGATTGTAGGTGGTGTAAATTCGGCTAAGGGGCTATGGTTTAGCATTTTTTGCATTTGTGGTAGGGTGTGTGCCGATTTCTTTTAGCATTCTTTTGGGATTTCGCAATTGTGGTCATTTTCTTCTTAGTGCTGATTAGGTAGGTTGGAAAGTGCATTTATGTTCTTTTCTTGTCTTCCACTTTTTCTCCAATTTTTGTTCAAAAAGCCGAAAGTCCCTAAACTCTTAACCTCTCCCTTGGCCGATTGGTGCAAAACCAAACCCTTCCATTTCTTTTTCTTCTCAAGCCGAACCTATTTTCTTCTTCTCCTCTTTCTTCTTTTCACCATTGCTTGAATCAACACACCTAGAACCCTTCTTGGCTGATTGCCTCAAAAAGCCGAAACCGAAACCACTTGATTTTCTTCTAGTCAAATTCTTTTTTGACCAAACCCTTTCTCATCTCTACTCTGAAAAAGCCGAAACCTCTTCACAACCTCTTCTCTTCTTCTTTTACCATTTTTTCCAAAACCGAAACCTTCTTCTTTCTCTGTTGTTCTTCCAACCCCTTGGAATCCATTTTTCTTCTTCCCTTGTGGTTCGATTAGATCGAGTGTAGATCTGGGATTAGAGTGGTGGAAATAACTCCTATCAATATCAAAATCAATCTAGCAAATCTCTGTGGTAAGTACTCAAATCTCTTCTTTCATATTCTTGTGAATTAAGAAAAGCCGAGAACCCCTATCTCCCCATGGTTGCTATCGGTTTTGACCCCTTTTGTTGAACATCCATTTTAGCCTCTTTTCTTTTGGTTCTTGTGTGTATTAGTGTGGTAAAGGGGCGATCTAGCGAGGAGCAGTTCGAGGATAGGGGTATCGAAGCAATCTAGATCTAGATCTATTTGTAGATCTCAGCTAAGGTAAGTGGTTATTAGGTTATTTGATTATGGCCGAATACTTTAGGGGTAGGTGTTGATAGATGTAAATCAGATTATGGATTAACATAGTGGGTAAACTATTGTAGGTTGATCGCTCGCGGGATCTCGAAGTAGTTCGCAAACAGATGTGTAATGACACCTTCTGGTAGCTTAGATCGACAAAAAGTCGAAAAGCCGCAATGCTGAAATGCTGGCATTTCGAGGGCTTACGAGTGTGCGAGCGCTCGTGGGTTAGTACGAAATCATAAAATAGGAAATTTGGACTGTAAGGGTTGTTGTGCGTATTTTCGTGCACTTAGACTGTTTTACGCCACGATGGGTCGAAATTGAGCCCAATGGACTTATGGGCCCATATGGGTAAAAGTATACGGTATGTGATTTCTGATAAACTGAATTTAAATCTGCGATAACATGTGTAAGAATTAGACTTAGCGGGCCACAGTAGCTTGTGGGCTCCCTCGGGCCCATTAGGGGTTTTATGGCCCGATGGCACTGTATGAATAAATGGGCTATTTGAGTCGCTCAGAGTGACGTTAGACCTACTAGAAGGTCGTGGTAAGCATAAAACCTAAAAACGTAGCTAAATGACCAAAATACCCCTAAAGGGTGAAAATTACCATTATACCCCTAGATGTTAAATGATTGTTTTACCCCTAGAAATAGCTGACTGATTTGCATGTTACTGTATCTTATATTCTGTATGCCATGTCATGTAATACTCTGATCTGCATGGGGTTGGGTTATGGATATGGAGGAAGTGCTAAAAGTGGCAATGCCACATAATCTGCTTAAAGGCTCTACCTCGTATTACTGTTTTGCTGGCTTTGCCACGATTTCTGTATTAGTAGCTCTGCTGCAACTGTCGTGTGTAGGGCTGGGTGGGTTGAGTTATTCCCCACATGATGTGTAGGGCTGGTACAGGTGGTGTGTAGGGCTGGACTGGGCTTGGGCTTTGCATACATGCATATATATATACTCTGATATGTTTCTGTAATGGGCCCAAGGCCCACTTTATTTCTAAAAAGAGCCAAAGCCCAGTTTAATCTGTATCTGAATAGGGCTTCGGCCCAAACTGAGTTTGCTTGATCTTTGATACTGGTTGGGTTACTTTACACACTGAGTTTTCACAAACTCACCCTCTCATTCCCATCCATGCAGGTAACCCCTAACCGTAGAGGACTTGGAGCTGCGAGGGATTCGGGGTGGCCACGTGAATCATGCTTCTGGTTTTTAATGTTTTCATAAATTTAATTTTATTTATAATTTTTCTTTTTGGTTTTAAGTTGTAATAAGGCTGCTCGGGTATTTTGCTTTGGATTTTCTTTATTACTTATTTCTACAATGGTAGACTAGTTTATGCGGGTTTTTCAAACTTAATCAAACGTTTTTAAACATGCAATACGTAACGAATGGATATCTTAACAATGATAACATAACTATAAGATCTTTTAAAAGGTGAACCTTACTTGGTAATAGATACGGTTTTTAAAACTAATAATGTTTCTTAATTACAAGCTGTTAAGTACGGTTTTTATTACAATCAACATAACGTTTTATTAAAAGAAGATCAAAGCTTTGTCAATTGTCCATGTGACACACTAGATCTAGCCATAACGTCTGGGCTGGGTTTGGGGTGTTAAGCCGAAATGCCGAAATGTCGGTCACACGGCGGTGGTAGCCACACGAGCGTAGGAGCGCACGTGTGGGAGCTTTGATGTGATAGTTGAGACCATCATGAGTATTCTCGTGGGTTTAGGCTGCTTTGGGCCACAATGGGCCGAAATAGGCCATGTGGGCCCAATTGGTCAAATTGTATGATTGGGTAGTAAATATTGGACTAGACTATGTGAATCTCATATTTGTGGCTAGATTTGGGCAAAAAGGGCCACATGAGCATGTGGGCCCACTTGGGCCGAGAATGAGCCTTAGGCCCATTCGCAACGTTATCTCTGTTTAGAAAACTTGAGTCGCTCGAGGCGACTGTAGACCTTCTAAGTGATTCATAAAATTATAGAAATACCCTCGATTTACAAAATAACAGAAATACCCCTGATTTATAAAATTACATAAATACCCTTAATTTGTGAAATTACCAAAATACCCCTGGTTTACGAAATTATCGAAATACCCCTAGTTTGTGAAATTACCGAAATACCCCCAACATGAAAAATTACAAAAATAACCCTAATTTAAAATTTTACTGAAATACCCCTGGTTTGTAAAATTACCAAAACACCCCTGGTTTGTGAAATTACCAAAATACCCTTGTAAGGTAGAATTACTGAAATACCTCGTAGTGTGAAATTACCAAAATATCCCTATAGGATGAAATGACTAAAATACCCTTAATGGGTAAAAAGACCGCTTTACCCCTCAAGGGTATACGACTCACTGGTGATACAATTTGATTGATTTGACTATGTTTGATTGAGAATGTACAACTGTGATTGGACTGTTGTGACTGTGATTTGTATGATTGTTAATGGGCCAGAATGTGTATTTAGGCCCACGATAAGATATAACCGATATGCCCTAAGTGCAAAATGACTAATATGCCCCTGAGGGCAAAATGACTAAATTGACCCTATTGGGTATAAGTACGATTTGTATGTCATATGTGTATTATGATACATTCATGAGATTATATGCTGCATATGGGCTGGGTTATGATTGGAGGAAGTGTATATGAGGGTCGCACGGTCGCTTGACGATTGTGGATCCAACGAAGGCTTTTTAAGCCATGAGCAGCCCTACTGCAACGGTGAGTAGTGCCGCAACCGGTGCTACAACAGATATTAGCAGCTCTGCTACAACGATGAGTAGTGCTGCAACCGGTGCTACAACTGATATTAGCAGTTCTACTACAGCGATGAGTGGTGCCGCAACCGGTGTCACAACGGGTGTATAAAGATGGGTGGGTCGAGTATCTCCCCACAAGAGTGTAGGGTAGGAAGGGGGTGTACAGGGTTGGTTATTGGTAATTGCACATTGCATAATCATATTGATTTTGTGATATGGTCTCAGGCCCAACCGAGGCTATTATAGGTTAAGGCCCAAAGGCCACTGATAATGTGATATGGGCTCAGGCCCAACTGAGGCCACTATGGGCTAATGCCCAAAGGCCACCGATATTGAATAGGGCTTAGGCCCAAATTGTTTATTGCATGTTATGTGTCTGTCCAGGGACGTACACACTGAGTTTTTGAAAACTCACTCCCTCTTTTAATATTTTTCAAGTGATCCTCAATAGGCGGCTCGACGTAGGAGAGGACTCGGAAGTGGCCACATTGCAAGTTATTTATCGATTTAGTAGCTTCTTTTATTTTATCTTTAGTTTTTATTAATGGGTTGTAATAAGACTTTTTATCTCCGGTTGATTTTATATTTGGGTTTTTATTTTAATTTCCCAATTTAAACGTGCTTTCTAAATCAAATGACATTTTGAAGTCAACATAAATATCTGAACATTTTTTTTTAAAACATGAGCTTCCGCTGTAAACAAACATGGGAATTTTAACAAGGATCTCAAACTCGTCTTTTCAATTATCAAACTCAAAGCTTTTATTTAAACTCTCTAAATTTCAATGGAGCAAGCCTTCAATGGATTTCTTTTTAAACTAAAGTATTTTTCTGACGAAACTAGTTTGAAAATAGACCCACGTAGTGCAAACACTATTTTAAACCATGAACTGGCAAATGTTTTTCAAAGTCTTTCAATGTATTCGATTTGTGCGAGTCACCCTTCAATGTGACACCACCAGATTCAACCGTAACGTTTGTGCCGGGTTTGGGGTGCTACACAACGAGTCCAAATTTTGGCTTAGAGAAATTACATTTTTGGGGGCACATTGTTTCGGCTAAAGGGGTTCACGTAGACCTACAGAAAATAAAAGTCATTGAGGATGTATAGATAAATAAGAAGTGTTACTGAAGTGTGAAGCTTTTTAGGGCTCGCATGGTACTATCATAGCTTTGTTGAAGGGTTCACTGCTAAAGTAGCACCCTTAACAAAATTGTTTTAAAAGAAAGTAGAGTTTGTGTGGATAAATAGAAGACAATGAAGCTTTGATAGGCTTAAGAACATACTCACCAAAGCACCCATGTTGACTCAACTAGAACCAAGAAAGGAGTTTGTGCTTACAACAACGACTCTTACACAGGGCTTGGATGCGTGTTGATACAAAAAGGGAAGGTGGTAGCTTATGCTACCAGACAACTGAAGGTTCACGAGCATAACTACCCAACCCATAACTTGGACTAGCGATAGTGGTGTTCGCACTAAAGATTCAGCGACACTACCTGTACGGTGAGAAGTGTACCATCTACATGGACCACAAAAGTCTCAAGTATTTACTTCTACAGAAGGAATTGAATCTACAACAAAAAAGGTGGATCGAGTTGCTAAAGGACTAACACTATGTTATAAAGTATCACTCTAGTAAGGCAAATGTCATAGCGAATGTGCTAAGCAAGAAGTCTATGACTGAGTTGTTTGCTATGTTAGTGTAGCTAAGTGTGACCAGTGACGGAGGATTGCTTGCAAAACTTCAAGTGAGACCAACTTTGTCACAACAGATCAAGGTGACGCAATTTTTTGATGAAGAATTGGTGAAGAGGGTTCGCCAAGTGGAACAAGAAATGCTAGGTGACTTTACACTTAACAAGGAAGGAATGCTTCGTTTTCGTGGAAGGCTTTGCATGCCTAGTGACAAAGAGACTCAACAAATGATTCTAAAAGAAGCACACAATAGTACTTACACGATGCACCTAGACAGTAACAAGATGCATCGTGACCTCTATAAACTATACTAATGGCCTGGTTTGAAACGAGCTATTACGGTGTTTGTGGAGAAGTGCTTAGTTTGCTAGAAAGTTAAAGCTAAGCATCAATTTCCTTTAAGATTGTTGTAACCACTCAAGATCCTTGAATGGAAGTGGGAAAGGATCACCATGAACTTTGTGACTGGTGTACTAGTGATCGCGACTAAGAAAGATGCAATTTGGGTGATTGTGTATCGCCTCACCAAGAGTGCAAACTTTTTTGCTAATTACATAAGCTACTCTTTGCAAAGGCTCACCAAGATTTATGTTGCTGAAATAATTCGATTGTATGGTGTGCCAGTTTGCATTACTTCTAATCGAGATCCACGAATCACATCGCAATTTTGGAAAAGTTTGCAAGGAGCTTTGGGTTCGAAGTTTCAATTCAGTACTACTTATCATCATCAAAAAAATGGCCAATCTAAGAGAGTCACACAAGTGTTGGAAGACATGCTGTGAAGCTATATTTTGGAGATCGCAAGAAGTTGGGAACTTTATCATTTATTATTTTTAGTATTATTATAAGGTCAAATGACAATTTAGGTAGAGAATTTTAATGTTTAGATAGTTAATGAAGTAAAAAGGGCTAAATAGTAAAAGCTGCAAAAGTTAGTTTTTATCAGCTAAATATGTTAAATGATTATAAAAATGAGAATTAATGGACTTAAATGGTAAATATACCATATAGATAGATAGTGGACAGTTATGGACATTGTTTTGTTAATTGTTAAGTTAATTCTTAAGGGTAATTTGGTAATTGATTAACTTATTACATAATCAAATAAGTAAAATGCCATCATCTTCTTCCTTTGTTTTAACCGAAAAATCACCATTGTAGCTTAGAGAGCATTCGGCCAAGCCTTATTCTTCATGATGGTATGTAATTTTCTTCCCCTTTTTAATGATTTTTATGTTTTTGTGATCGTTTTAACTTAATCTAGCTAACCCGAGGGTTAATTTGTAAAATTGTTAAATGTTTTAAAAGGTGTCATTGTTGAGTTTGAAGTTTTTTTGAAGTTTGATTGTAGATTATTAAGCTTGATAGTTTAATATGATTATTTTATAAAGTAGTTTTTAATCATTTTAATGTTTAGGGATTAAATTGTTAAAATAGTAAAGCTTCATAGAATTATTGTGAAATTGTGATAAATATGGGCTATAGAGATACCCTAGAAAATTTTGCTAGCTTGAGTTGTGATTAAATGTATTTAATTTGTAAGTTTCGGGTTAATGGACTAAATTGTATAAAGTGTAAGATTTAGGAATAATTTTCTAAATTTCTAATCAAAGGACTTATAAGAATAAGTTAATTATTCAAGTTACTTGAATCGATTAATTGAATAAATTATTATATAGATCAATGATCTATCATAATTCGGTGTAGTAGATTAAACTAGTTTCTTGCACTTTAGGAGCTTGAATATAAGCATTTCAATTAAGTTTTAATTACATTTCAATAAGTATTATTTAAGTTGTAATTTGAGTCTTTTAATAACCTTAGAGGTCAAATGAAGCCTAAGGGTGAGCTAATATACTTTGTGACTATGTAGGAGACCATTAAAAGGCGCATTAACTTGATATTGGTCACTAGGTTGCAACACGGAGCATGTGATGCAACAACATAGGGAGCAGAATAAGAAAAGTCCAAGACTGCCTTCAAGTCGTGACACAGCTTGAGGATGTCATGACATACCACTGAAGACACCCTACAGTTGAGCATACTACCCTCAATGTCGCGACACAGGGCCTAATATGTTGGGACATCGCCTCTATACAGGAAATTAATACAAGTCAAGGGTGTTTTAGTCCGCACAAACCAACTTTAAACTCGGGAACGTCAACTGACCTAGGGTTAAGTATGACAGCCATTCTAAATCTATAAATAGGCTCAGTTAACAGATGTTAAAGACACATTTTTCTAATGTATAATTTTCTCTTTAGTTTTAGTCTTTAGTTTTTTCCCTTTTCTTAGGTTTTAAATTTTATTCTCGTTCTTGTTATTTACTTTTGGGGAGAAATTAGATTTTGGAATTATTCTCAAACTTTGTGAGGATTCTATACTTAAATTCAATACAATCAGGCTTTTTCTAAACTCTATTCTTGAAATTGTTTTTTATGATCATTCTTTCATTCAAGTTTATATTATTTACTAGATCCATGAGGAACTAATAGTTTGGTGGGGGATTTGCAAGTGGAAGTATTAATAATTAATTGTTTGTAGGGATTTCTCAACGGATCAGTTGTTCAAGAAAGGAAGAACCTAAAGTCTAGGCCTGACAATACTACAAAGTCATTAAGGTGAGAATTAACCTAAATTTGATATGGACTATTTGTGAACACCTTAACCCTGGACAGGTTTGGACTGTGAAAACGGAAGATAAGTATTTCTTACCCACTCAATATTTTAGCTGATGTATCAGAAGATCTTGCTAGGGTATTAACTAGTTGATTGAACAAGAAAAGCCAAGACAACAAGTGATTAAGATTACCAAAGCGAGCTAATCACCCATGTCCAGATTTGATGCATATATTCTTATTTGATTTCTTACTTTGCATTTATTTAATTTTCTTTTATGTCCTTGCTTATTATTAGTATAGTTCATTAAAAACCCTTCTTTTAGTCTTTCGTACTATAATTTGATTAAAGTATTAATAAGATCTATTTATGTTTAAGTTAGAATTAATTTAGTGCTTGCCTCCCTTAGGTACGATCCTCGAAGTACTTACCTACTTGTTGTAACTATATTACAACCTAGCTTGTATACTTACGGATACCCTTTTTTCACAACTTTTGTATAGGATTTCTACTCTAGACATTGGTACGTCCAGAGGCGGTCAAGTTGTTGGCACCGTTGCTAGGGAGGCAACATCACTATATTAGTTTTAATTTTTTTTCATAATAATAGAATAATTAAGAAATTTTTAGGTTATAGTTCTAAATTTAATTTTCATTTCTACAAATTTTATCTTTTTGGGTTTTGTGTATGACTTGTAGTAGGGGAACACCTATAGAGTCAGTCACAGATCCAGAAAGAATAATATGCAGAAATAGTTGATAGCAACAACAATAGCAGATGCAGATGCAGAATCCACCACCTACTGTAGGCCACATACCACGAGAGAATCCACTATTCGAGGAAGCTAACAACAACAATCTAGAAGATTCATCACCACCACCTCAACTACTTGCAAATATAAACATGGCACGTAGCGAGAGGTCTCTAAAGGAGTATGCGCTACCAACTTTGGATATGGTTCAAGGGAGTATAACGAGGCCAGCTATCATGGCCAATAATTTTGAGATTAAACCAGCAATGATCCAAATGATCTAGAATAATTTGCAATTTCACAGAATAATGACAGAGGATCCGAGTCAACATTTAAAACAATTCCTCCAACTTTGTGATACCTTCAAATACAATGGGTCACTGATGATGCTGTTCATCTTCAGTTGTTCCCCTTTCCATTAATCGATAACACATTTTCCTAGTTGGATTCGCAAGCCCTATGTTTAATCATGACATGGGATGAACTCGTAGGGAAATTCCTACACAAGTTCTTTCCCATTAGCAAGATAGTCCAGCTAAGAAGAGAAATTTTGATGTTCAAATAGTTAGAAGCAGAAAGCTTTCACGAAGCATGAGAGTGTTTTAATACACTAATTTAGAAATGCCCACACCACGAATTGCTTGAGTGGTTATGACTGCAAATTTTCTACAATGAGTTGGATGTGCATTCGAGGTTAGGATTAGATGGAGCAATAGGAGGAGCTTTTATGAACAAATGTATAAGGATGCATACGAATTGATAGAAAGTATGGCATTGAACTCCTACCAATGGCCTATTGAATCATACACATACGGCCAAATACCATCTATGGTGAAGGCTGTCCAAGAGTATGACAGATATCAACAAATGTAGAATCAACCAAATAGAGGCTGAGAAGAGTGCACCATCTATTTATAGAGGAGACAAACTACTCTTCCACTATATTAACAATCCCACCAAGGACGTAAACTACATCAGAAATAGGAGTGGAAGCCCTATTCGAATACATACAATCTCAGATTGAGAAATCATTGAATATAAGATGGGGAGGAAACAAGGAGGAGGTAATAGCTCAAATCAAGTTAAAAATTCTAACTATCAACCTTTTTATTTACAGAAACCCTAAGAAAGGGCCAATCCGAAAAACCATATTGTATATAGTCAATGTCTGGATAGAATCTAGGGGGAGATGTAGTCAATGAGAATAAATGTGAATCAGATGCAGTCTGAGCGCACAAATTCAATGAGAACATTGACTAAACTTCAAGATCAGATGAGTCACTTGATAAGCATGATGGGTGATATAAAAAGACAAATTGGCACAGGTATTCCCAGCAATACTGAAAATAATCCTTGTAGAGAAGGGAATGAGCACGTAAAAGCCATAGTGCTCCACTCAGGTAAAGTACTAAGTAGCCCAGAAAACCCAACTCAGGAGGTAAATATAGAGAATACTAATGATCTTCAAGCAAAACCCCCAAAAGCTAAAAATGAACCGGAGCCAGAAGAAGTGGTTGCACCAGAAATTGAACCAGAGAAAGAAACAACTAAAGATTTTGTCGTTACAAAGATACCATTCCCTTCAAGGCTAGAAAAGAAGCAAAAGTGGGATGAAAACGAGTTTGTAAGTTTTTTAAACTTGTTCAAAATGTTAAATGTTAACATGCCTTTGATTGAATTAATTAAGAAAGGTCCCAAGTACGCTAAGTTTTTAAAGGAAATTATGTCTGGGCATAAGAAGATTAAGTTAGGTGAACAAGTTAACATGTTTCCTGTAGTGCTATTATTTCAAGACAGGTTCCTCAAAAATTGAAAGACCCGGGAAGTTTTACAATTCCAAAAGAGATAGGGAGTATTCATTTTAATAGAGCTCTATGTGACCTAGGAGCTAGTATTAATTTAATGCCTTTATCCATTTATGAAAAAATCAGGATAGGGGACCTCAAAAAAACCCAGATAACACTACAGTTGGCTGACCAATTCTCGATGCATCCAAAAGGAGTACTGGAAGATGTGTTAGTCAAAGTGCGTAGCTTTATCATCCTAGCAGATTTTGTGGTTCTAGACTTTGAGGAAGATCGGGAAATACTAATCCTACTAGGTAAACCTTTTCTAGCCACCTCAAGGTCCACTATTTATTTAGAAAAAAATGAATAAACCATGAAAATCAATGGTGAGACTGAAAATTTTAAGTGTGGTCACCAACTGAGTGAGAAAGGTAGGAAGAAGTCAGGGGAGCATTGTAATGAATTATTTATTTCTAATAATCTCGAGTCAAGGGACGTACTCCCTTTAATCCATGCAAGTCGAAAAAAAGTTCAAAGAAAATGATAAGTGGGGAAAGGTGGAACGGCACGACGGACAATGGACAAATACAGATAGAACCAGAGAATCGTCTTTTTGTGAATTAATAATGTTGTAAAATGAATCTGGCAATAAAACTTGAACTAATTAAATTAATATTTGAGTTTTTGTAAATTATTGTACATTTAGCTAATTGTTTTGTTTAGATGTTAATTTTTATTAACTTTATGTTTTATAGAAACCAAAACCCTCTAGAAATTGGAATTTTGGGTGAAAATAGAGCTAGTGTTACAACACGGCAACCCCATGTCGCAACACCAAGGCCAAACTTGATGCAATTGAGAAAATCATCACGATGTCGCGACATAGACGGTGTGTGTCACAACACTAAAATTAGTATTCCCAGAAATCAAAAAATCTAGACTATGTCATGAGATCGAACTCCGATGTTGCAACAACGACAAACTGATAGAGGTGTCGCGATATAGAGCCCTTGTGTCACAACACCGCTGCAATTTTTTGCAGGGTTGACCCATTCCGTTTGCGCCACCCATCAAATTAAACCTCACTTTACCCAAACTTTAACCCTCAAAACACCTATTTTATAACCTAAATATATATTATCCCCATATTTTAACATTTTAAACACCTCACAACTCTCTCAAAACCAAAACCCCTTTCCAATAAAACTCTAAATCTATAACCCTTCTTTGCTAAGTTGTTAAACATAGAATTGTCCCAACCACTGGAGAACGAAGCAATAAGGATTACAGTACTAAGGTTAAGGGTTCTAAACTTCCTTTTTACTGTTCCATTAGAAATATTGCTTGAATAGTTCATTTATAGATTTTAGTAAATATTCCTCCTAGGAAGCTTAAAAAGCCGATTGTGTAGGAACCACCAACAGTCTCAGATCCCTTAAAATTTAGAATCAAAATTCTGAGAAGTACTATCTTGAACTTCAAGGAAAAAATTTTATTCAAGAATGGGGATTCGAACCAATAATGGTTCTTTGCAAAAAAATATGGTCGTTAGTCTGATACCATAGCTGGGAATGCTTTTGCGTAACCCCGAAAGAAAATGCCATTATTCCTATAGTCTAAGAGTTTTATGCTGCTCTTAGTGATGAAAAGACCCAAAGACCACATAGTGTCCAGTGGAATATAGTAATGGTGATAGGTAAAGATGTTCCATTCAACCCATAAACTAATTGTGAATTTTATGATGCTCATTATTATGAAATTGATTACTTAGAAAATAGTGATTTACATAAATTTGAGGATTTAGACATAGAGAGCATTGTAAAATATTTAACTGAGAATCATGGTGAATGGAATTTTCGACCAAATATAGGACTTTTGACCAATTTTAATCAGGCAATCATGTTTCCAATAGCTAAGATATGGATGCAATTTATCTATACTAGAGTAGCACCCGCATTAAATGTTTCTAATGTAAATAATTTTAGAGCTATCTGTTATATGGTATTTTATAGAAAAAATAGATATGCATTGAAGAGTAGATCAATCAAAACATGAAGCATTGTGTCGGTGGCTAAAAGGTTGGGATTTTCTTTCCCCATCTAGTGACGGCACTTTGTAAAAGAGCAAAGGCACCTATAAAGGAGAACGAGTAATTTATGCGTCCAACAAAGAGTTTGATTGGTGATTCTTGTAACACCTTATACCCATCTCAATCATCGAGCCCAAGTAACGGGACGGCACACCACCGTCACACATCATACATGAAATGAAATGTCACATTATAAAGCAATCATCCTCTTTATTAGCATTATTACAAATTTAAGTTATGCATATATTAATTGTCATTAAAACATGCCAAACATACTTCAAACAAACTTATAATATCAATTAAACATGTATTAGAGCCACTTAGCAAAATTCCAAAGTTACGTAGGTATCGATACTGAAACAATGGTATCGATATTTATCTTATATGGTATCGATACCATTTGGAAAATCGATACCAAAATAGCATTCTGTTTCTTATTTTAAAAATAAAAAATAGGAAAATATCAGTTCATTTCAAAAAGTATCAGTTTTATTACCCCGAGTATCAATACTCGTGATAAGGCATCGATACCAAATTATAATATTGACTTCCTACACACCAAAATGTCATAGAGGTATCATTTTTATAACCCGAATAACAACACCTCTACTTTAGACCACAAAAATACAACACATCTAAGCATTTAATCTATTCCAACAAATATCTAACCAACATGCATCATTTACCTCTTTAAACTAATGTCAAAACGACCAAAATAATAGTTCAAAACATCAAAAACATGCCCAACCAAGAATTAACATACCAAAGTCTAAGCCTATAATTTCTAATAACGATTAAGCTATAAAATATCCAAAACATCATAGCAATATCATGCAACGTTTCTACAATATTGCCTTTATTTCTCCAAATCATGAACGAATAAATAAACACCTACGGAAAATGTAAAAGTCTCGCTTGGATCACTCCCTTTGAACCACACCGCTCACACCAGAACACAACTAATCTACAATGGTTTAAAGAGGAGTAGGAGAGCTTTACTAGCTTAGTGAATGATCAAAATAAATGCAGAGAAGAGACTAACATGAGTTTTATAAAGATGGAGGGGAAAATAGAGTATTTTTAAAACTTTGGTAAAATTGCTTTTTAACTACTCCTAAATTGAACCTTTTTACAAAACAATCTTTATTTTAACATTGAAAGTATTTTCAGCATTATTTTATAAAATTCATTTAATTTTCAAAAAAGTCATTAACGAAAACAATTTCGGGTTACCACAAGTCAAAATTTTTGAACCTAATTTGTGACAAAATTTCAATTTTACCCTCGAAACTTCTAGAACCAACTTCGGGTGTTACAATTTTATATACATTTAGTATGTGGAACTCAACTGAAAAAAATATGGGTTGGAATCAAAGGAGAAAGGAAAAGACAAATGTGCCCCCTCACTCAAAAGAAAAGAGAAGATAAGAGCTAGAAAAATAGGTGAGAGCAGCAAAGCTAAAATAGATGGAATAATACGATGGATGTAAGAAACGAGCCCAGTTCTTCAAGAATTTGCACAGCAAAACAACATGAGAGTTCCAAATTATCTACCGAATATGCTTGGCCCACCACAAACCCACCAAGAAGGTGAAGAGTAAGAAAGTGAAGAAAATGAAAGCAATGAAGAAGGAGAGGATGGATTTTGAGGAAGATGGGTGAACTTTTTAAATTTTATTTTTAAATATTGTACTAATTTTTGGATGATTTTAATTTGATTTTTCTTTTAGGAGTAGGGTTAATAGTAGATTATTGGTAGTTTTGTGTCCTGTTTTAATTTTCTATGTAGGAACCCCACATGGAAGAAGCACCCACTAATAGTCTATGGAATAATCACGATCAATTAGGTAACTTTTTTCCTCATCCTTTTAGGGGCTACACATTGAGGACAATGTGTTACCAAAAGTGTGAGGGAGTAACATAGAAAATTTGTTTTAAATTTCTTGATCTTGTAGAAATACAAGTGATTGGTTAAGAACATGCACATAGGTTACTTGTATGAATAATAAATTTGGCATAAGGATAGATGGCTTTAAATTTTTTATTTTTAGACTAATAAGTTCTATATATTACATTGTAAAATAGGTATTAAGCAATTGAATGTACCAAATGATATACAAAATAAAAGGAAACGAGCATGTCAATATGAATGATAAATTGTTGAATTTGTGGTTGTTTGGTTTATTAGAGTTGTAAATATTAAGATACCTAGGGATGACCTAAGGTCAATATACACCCAGAGCCAAAAAGCTAACCCTGTTATTTATCTTTAGTACCTATTTTTAGCCAAAAAACACTTCATGATGAACCTTCATACAAAACCCAAGCCAGAATATCAATTTGTACTTACCCTTTTTCTTTGGTCCTAAGCTACACAACTATAGACATCTGGCCATACGTATTGAGGGTTAAGTAAATACATTATTGCATATTTTGTAAAAATAGAGTGAAATAGAAGGGATTAGTGTGATGTAGTAATTATAGGTTAGCCAACATGTGCAACAAAAGAAAATTTCAAGAAGAAAATCAAAACGAGTAGAAAAAGTACTTGAAAAGTAACAGCATTTGTGAGTGAGATGTATTGAAAAAGAAAAATTGTGACAAAGTCACAGAAGAAGAAAAGCTCGTTCAGTGCACAAAAACTTATGAGCTAACCATGATTGTTATATTAGGCTTTGACTTCCTATGTGGAGAAATAAGGAAGGTGGGAGAATGAGATATAAGGCACTGAGTGTGAAAGGGTTACTAAGGGGGGAATAGGGGACAATATGATGTGTAACACCCCAAACCTGACCTGGACGCTATGGTCAAATCTGGTGTGTCACATGGGAGTTACACTTGAAATCAGACTATTTGATGAAAAAGTTTCTTCTATTTTTTTAAAACCCTGTTAAGATTTTGGACGTAGAGCAAAAATCCTATTGAAGTTATTCTTATAAGTTTGAAAATGTATTTGTAGAAAAATTTGCCATGCTTGTCATGTTCAGTTTCGTGAAGTTATGGAAGCTCTTTAATATTTGAAAACAATACGTGTGAATTTCTTGAAACCATTTGTTAATAGTTTTGAAAACCCGATTAACTACTATATTAGTTTGAAATAATAAAACGGCTCAAATATGCAAGTTAAAATAAAATCCCTATAATGGCTCTTATTACATAAATAATTACCAAACTAAAATTAAATAAAGCAAAATCCAAAAGTAGAAAACATGTAGCCACCCTAAGTCCCTCGCAGCTCTAAATTATCTAAGGTTGGGGGTTACCTACACATTTAAAATAAAAGGGTGAGTTTGCGAAAACTCAGTGTGTAACTTTCCCAACCAATAATAGATCAGACTGGGCCGAAGCCCTATACAGAAACAGATTAGTCTGGGCCTTAACCCTATGCAGAAATAGAGTGGGTCCAAGCCCAGTACAAATACAGAATAGAACCATATGTATGCAAAGACCCAACCCAGTCCAACCATCATACCATCCGTACCAACCATCACACCATATGGGGAATAACTCGACCCACCCAGCCCGCACACCAACATGCAGCCATGCTACTAATAACAGATATCGTGGCAGAGCCACCAGAAACAGATTACGTAGCGAAGCCACTATGCAGAATTACGTGGCAAAGCCATTTTTACAGATCTTCCTCTGATATCAACCCAACCCCATGCAGAATAACATATCATAACCAAATATAGCATGCATGCAGATTTAACAGACACAGATACAGTCATACATATATCAGACAACCTATCTTTAGGGGTATAAAAGTCTTTTAGTAGATAGGGGTAAAATGGTAATTATTAAGTTTCAAAGTCTCGGCATCTAATATGACCTCCTAACAGGTCTAACGTTGTGTTAAGTGACTCAAATAGTTTAGAAGGTCAAAACAGTGTATATAGGCTCAAAACCCCTATTGGGCCCAAGTGGGCCCACACGCTCGTGTGGCCCATTCAGTCCAGTTTTACGTCCGGCTTCACTAGCCTCATCATTCAACATACCAACGATCGCTTACCGGGTAATTTACCCATATGGGTCTGTAGGCCCATTGGGCCCATTCCAGCCCATCGAGGCCCATAACGGCCCAAGTGCATGAAGCCGTGCTTGATGGGCTCCACAATCTATTATCTACGATTTGTGGGTTCGGTTCGGCCCATGAGCGTTCGCACGCCCGTAAGGCCTTGAATGCTGACGTTTCGGAATTTAGATTTTTTGGCTTTTGCCGATCTACGCTACTATAGAATGTGGTTACACACCTATTTTGTGATTACAGGATCACTCCACCAATACCGTAACTAAACCCAAACAGTGAACCTATTTAAACAATTATTTAGAGATCTAACATTCATGCATAACTACCATTCCAAAATCGATCACTATTACCTTTCTAATTGTATGGAAACCAGCCTATCCCCTACAACATTTAGCTATAATCCACCATTCGCCCTTTGCTGAATATCTGAACCGCAAGTGCAAATTTCATTAACAAACTCCACCTACCATAATCAACCATCACCCAAAAAGAAAAAAGGAAGGAACAACTAAGTTCTTACCTTAACGACTAACTAATAAAAGATCTAGGTGGTTTCAATAGTGCTTGCCACCACTCCAACCCTTTGCGAAAACTGATTGATGAAAACACCTATGAAATCGATCAAAGCAACGAAAGAGATTGAGAAGGCCAAAATCGACCAAAAGAACAACAATCCCAAAGCTGACTTAATTAGCAAGAAGGAGATGAAAGATTCAGCTTTTAGAAATCTGCAGAAAAGGGAAGGAATGATAAGCAGTTACTATGATCTAATCCTCGTTTTCCTGAATTCAAGACGCTTTAAAGGAGAGTATCAATTTTGAGAGTGAGCAAGAGAAGAGAAGAAAAGAAAGTATGAGAATGGATAAAGGAAATGTGAGATTCAGCTATTGAAGGATTCGGTCAAGTGGGAAAGGAGAGAGGTTCCATTCGGCCAACAATAAAAAAGAAATGTTGAAAGATGATGAAAGCAACAATAAAGATGGAGGAAGAAAGAGAAGTAGTGGTGCCGACTATGAATGAAGAAGAAAAAGAAGTAAAGGTTCGGCCTAGAGAGATTGGTGAGAAGAAAGAAGAAAATGGGTATTCCAAGGGAGCACTAATCGGCAAAGAAGAGAAGAAAATAAGAATGGAGTTTCGGCACTAAGTGTTTACCCTAACCAACCCCCAAAGAGTACGAGTGGTCAATTGGCACTAAAGAGAAAACGAATCAAAGCTCAAAAGATAAAGGAGATCGAAACACCAAAAGAACCAGCCTCTAATTCTCACAAAAACCGGATATACTCATACACCAGACAAAATCGAAACAAAATCAAAATAGAAGTGTCACACTAACACACACAAATTCGGCATTAAACACCCAAATGCTGAAATAAAAATGCCTATTCCCTAATTACCCACACAAATTCGGCTACACTCTCTTCCAAGTTCAAATTCCCCCAATTTGCTCCTTGATTTCCTCCCCCTTTTTCTCCTTGATTTTCTCCAACACACCATTTCAAATTCGAAATCCAACCACCAAGACAAAATCCATCATTTTACCAAGTCTTCAACCACCTCAAGTGTTTGAATTCCTTTCCACCTCTTGCCAAGCCTAAGCAACAAAATGAATGCACATTGCTTGCAATGAGATTTGAACCCCTTCCTTCCCCTTGCTAATGACGCCACAAACCACTCTACCATATGCCCTTTTTGTGTCACGAAACCCCAATAACTTTACTTAAACCCTATGAGCTAATATCCATACTCCCCTAAGCCTAAAAATCAAAATTTTCCCAAGGCTTGGCTTTAACCCAGGCCTTCTAAAGGCCCCCCAAACACACCCAAATTATCAATTCAGCACACCCAACCATGCAATTACCAATTCATGCAAAAATTCAAAAACCCTAAAATTTGGGGCGTTACATGATGTGCCAAACTATTTTCATGCTTGAAACTATTTGATGCTTACTATTCTTGAAATCTATACCTATCCTAAACCTCAGAATGTTACAAGCTGAAAAGCCTTACGTGATCTAGGAAAACTTATTCAAAATTTAAAATCATACGGAATAATTGCATTTATAATTGTTTGTATTCTGCTAGGATAATCAAATTACTTATATAATTTATTGATGGAATCATACATTTGAAACCCTTCATGCTTGTATACTTTATAATATATCGAACTTAGGTTTTTTATATCAAAAGTGGTAAGTTAATTATATCTCATGCCAAGATTAGTGTAAGTATGAAATGCATACTCATGTGCTGTAACACCCCAAACCCAACCCAAACGTTATGGCCGAATCTGGCGTGTTACACAGAAGCTACGTTCAAAAACTATACTTGTCGATAAAAGATTAGTTCTAAGTTTAAAATCCTTTTAGTTCTTAATTGCATAAGCATAATCGGCGAGTTTTATTATTACAAGTTTGAATCATTTTATCAAAACGTTTGCTTAAGAGTTGATCTTTGTTGCATTCAGTTATTTAAGATCGCGGAAGCTTTGAATGTTTGAAGTTGAAACGAGTGAAATTTTGAAAACATTTATTACTTTAAAAACTCGATTTATCTACTCTAGCAGTTTAAAATCAACAATTAAAAGCCCAAATAAACGCAAATTAAAGTCCCAATAGCCTTATTACAAATATAAACCCAAATATCAAATTTAAAAATGATTAAGTCTAAAATAACTAAATAGTGTTCGCATGGCCACCTCTAAGTCCCTCACGGTTCCAAATCGCCTAAAGCTAGAGATTGCCTACATAGTTAAAAGAGAAGGGTGAGTTTGAGAAAACTCAGTGTGTAATCCCCTAGCAGACCACAGAAATTAGAATATACAAAACAGTCTGGGCCAAAGCCCTATGCAGTAACAGAGCAGTCTGGGCTTTTAGCCCTAAAAGGAAATAGTGTTGGCCCAAGCCCAAAACAGATAAGAACAGAGCAGATATGTAACCCAACCTGATCCAACCAGCACACTACCCGTACCAGCCAACACACCATGTGGGGATTAAATCGACCCACCAACCCAGTACACCAATAATGCAACAAGGCTGCTAACAACAAATAATGTGGCGAAGCTACTAGAATCAGAATACATGGCGAAGCCACTAATAACAGAAATACGTGGCAAGCCACTAGCATAGAACTACCTCCATATCAGACCCCAACACCATGTAAAATGACATGTCATACATATATATCGTGCATACAGAAGATCATACTCAGACACAGTCATACATATACTAAATACTCTTCAGTCAACTTACCTCTAGGGGTATAATGGTCATTTTGTCGGTTAGGGGTAAAGTGGTAATTTTAACCCTCAAAGGTATTTTGGTAATTTATCCAATTTTGGTGTCTCGATTCATACTACGACCCTTTAGAGAGTCTACCGTTGCCTCGAGTGACCCAGATAACCTATAGCGCCAGAACAGTGTATATGGGCCAAAACCCGCTATTGGGACCATGTAGGCCCACATGCTCATGTGGCCTGTTTAGCCCAAATTTAGTTACGGCAACGTGAGCTTCATAGTCTAATCTTTAATTAAACACTTACCGTGGAATTTTGTCCATGTGGGCTCTCGAGCCCATTGGGCCCATCGAGGCCCATATCGGCCAAAGTACACAGAAACGCACGTAGAGGCCTTTACAATCTAATGCCAATGGTTTGTGGGGTTGGTTCGCCCCACGTGTGTTGCACACTCGTGAGACCTCGAACTTCAGCATTTCGGCGTTTTGGCTTTTCGGCTTTATCAATTTACAACAAAGGAGGGTGTGAATACAAACTTGATTACGAAAAGAGTAATTTCCCCCACGTGTGATCGACCTACATTCATCCAAACAAACATTTAGCCTTCCAATCTATTGCTTTTATTAACACCAAAACCTTAAATTGATACCACCACCTACCTTGACCGATGAAAGAGCGATTTGTCCCTCTTAAATCGCTAGGAAACACTGATTGCACCTTCCTTCTCGATTTGCTATGCACAAGATGGATTCTATTAGTACTAAGCGTCTATTACAAGGCTTGGATTGATATCCAAAAAGTCTTAATGAATTAGAACTAGAGTAGATTGGGTTATTCAGCCAACACAATCAAAACAACACGATCTCTTTACCTCACAGTATTCGGCCAAAATCCCTTTTGGAAGAAACAGAAAATCGAAGACGAGCAAAGAAACAAGGCAATCGATGCTCCACCTATTGACAAAGACTGTCGCCCAAATAGTTTTGGAGTACTAGACAAGGTTTATGATCTTCTATTATTAGAGAGAAAGAACAAATAACAAAAGAGAAGAAGAAACAAAAAATGTAGTATGCAACTTACCCAACTATTATGACCCACACAAAGAACCACTAGCAACACAGAAAGAGTTGGCCACAGAATTGTAAAAAAAAAGAATAGGATGTTGAGAAAAGGGTTCGGCTATTGAAAAGAGTTCCAACAGAAACAAGAAGGAAGAAGATGAAGGAATTCGGCTAGAATTGAGACTTCAAAAGGAAATGAGGCAAGGTTCGGCCAAATGTAAAGCTAAGAGAAAGAAAAGAGAAAAGCTTTAAGAAAGTCTTTAGGTTTCGGCAAAGCGACCAAATGAAAGTTTGAAGATTACTAACCAAATAAGAAAAAGACTCGAATGCTCGAGATGAATAATTGCTACTCAAAAATGTACGAAACCGAAAAGAGAAAAAGAAAGGACCAGAAGTAGAAGAGAAGTAAATTACCAAAGCGAAATGAAAGAAAACCTACAAGGCACTATACCAATTCCACTCTAAGGGAGAGACTACGAAAAACCAAATGGAAAAAAAAACCCAACTCCTATACCAATTCGGCACACATGACTGAATATACACCCTCCAAAGAGTTCCAAATTTGACCAACACCTCCAAGCTCCCTAATCCCTTGATTCTCTCCACCTTTTCCTCCAAGATTTTTTCCTTCAAATCCCTACCAACCTTCATCCAAATCTCTTTTGACCAAGTCTCCAACCACCTCTGCAGAGTTTGCCACAAACTCCACCTCTCACGCCACCAAGCCATAAAATAAAATCCCTTTGTATGTAGTGGGATTCGAACCCCATCCCTTACAGTTACTCAACACGCCACTTGCCTCCTTGCCACAAGGCTCTTTGTGTCATAAAACAACCACAAATAATTATAAGTCCTATATGCTAACATCTACGTTCCCTCAAGAGCCCAAGAATTAAAATTTTGCCCAATGCCAGACTTGAACCCAGGCTTCTCAAGCACTCCTAAATATGCTTAAATTACCCAACCACTCAATCAAACATGCAATTTTAAACATTCCACGCAAAATTAAAAGTAACCATTTTTAGGGCGTTACATGTGCTCCAAACCTAACATTTGTACCATACTAGCTCAAGGGTCATCTTTTCATTTATTTTTTTTTTGTGTTGTTTAAGGACAAATAATAACTTAAGTGTGTGAAAGTTTGATCTGTTGTAATTCAATGTAGTAGATTAAGCTAGTTTTCATACTTTAGGAGCTTGAATATAAGCATTTTAATTAAGTTTTAATTACATTTCAATAAGTATTAGTTAAGTTAAAAAATGTGTAATTTGAGTCTTTTATTAACCTTAGGGGTCGAATAAGGCCTAAGGGTGAGCTAATATACTTTGTGAGTGAGTAGGAGTCTATTAGAAGGCACATTAACTCGATAATGGTCGCTAGGTTGCAACACGGAGCATGGAATGTCACAACATATAGAGTAAATAAGAAAAGTCCAAGACTGCCTTCAATAACGTGATATAGCCTAAGGATGTCGTGACATACCCCTAAAGACACCCTAAAATTTAGCATACTACCAAGACTAGGTGTGTCATGACATCACCTCTGTACGGGAAATTAATACGAGTCAGGGGCATCTTTATGATCATTCTTTCATTCAATTTTATATTATTTACTAGATCCATGAGGAACTAATCCTCTAGTAGAGGATAAACGAGTGGAGGAATGACTAACTATTTTGTAAGGATTTCTTAACAGATTAGTTATTCAGGAAAGGAACAACCTAAACCCTAGGCCTGACAACCTTAGGAAATCATCAAGGTAGGAATTAACTTAAATTTTGTATGGCCTATTTGTGAACACCTTAACCCTAAATCAATTTGGACTATGAGATCGGAAGATAAGTAGTTCTTACCCACTCAATATTTCAGTGGATGTGTCAAAAGATCCTGTTGGGGTATTGACTAGTTGATTGAGCAAAAAGACTTCAGACAATAGGTGATTAAGATTACCAAAGCAAGCTAATCACCCATGCCTAGATTTGATACATATTTTCTTATTTGAATTCTTACTTTGCGTTTATTTAATTTTCTTTTACGTCATTGCTTATTACTAGTATAGTTCATTAAAAACCCTTCTTTTAAACTTTTGTACTATAATTCGATTTGTATTAATAAAATCTATTTATGTTTAAGTTAGAATTAATTTAGTGCTCGCTTCCCTTCGGTACGATCCTCAGAGTACTTGCCTACTCCATTGTAACTATATTACAACCTAACCCGTATACTTGCAGATGCCACTTTTTCACATCTTTTGTGCAAGAATTTTACTCTTGTCGTTGGTACGTCCGGAGGCCATCAATCAAGAAACAAATCAAACAGACATAAATCGTGGAAAATTGAAGTCAGCAAAATAGTCGTCGACATCGTGTTCACAATTGTTTTTATTTTGGCAAGTTTGTATAATGATTGAATTTATTAAGTTGCTATTTTGGATGAAATGTTAATAAACATCTATGTTAAGTATAATTTTAATTTTGATCAAATTGCATTAAAGGCTAAATTGATAGGTATGCTTGAAAAATAAGAATAATATGAGTGTGAATTGAGAAAGTATAAAATGTGTGAATTAAATGGTTTGAAAATGAAAAGTGACTCGTATGAACCTCATGAACACTTAGGATACAAATGACATGTCACTAGGGGTTATTTACAATTTCGGGTACTGGTCTTAGATGTCCTACCGATGGCTGAGGTCTTACATTTGTTGCAGATTCTCTACAGTTCGTGTGAGCAACATCGTGTAGCCTAATATCCCAACCCATAACTCATGTGAATAGACCCATTTTACAACTCATGTGAGTAAATACAGTTACAATCATAGCTTGTGTGAGCATTTTCTCGAGTATCCAATGTTATTTCATTTGGTTCAACGAATTATAAAGGCTTAAACAAATGAACATATTTATATGAAACAATATATGATCTTGATAGATGAAATGGAAAATGTTGGTATGAATGCTTTAAAATGAAAGAGTGATGCTTATTGGAGATGTGATTAATGAAATGTATATTTTTCATGTTTACTATTACATGTTCCATGATAAGTTGAGATTATATGTTTCACTGTTGTACTTACTAACCTTATGAGGTTTGTGTTGTATAGGAAAGAAATATAAGCTCATGATCTAATGAATGAATCTATGCATGAATGGTTTGAATAAATACATATTCGGTAAGTTAAATTTACATTATACAAGCTTACTAAGCATTAGTTACTTACGCTAGTTGTTTTCTTTCCTTGTAGATCATCAAAAATCTCGGTTGGTTGGAAGCAAGTCGAAACATTCACACTATCTGTTCTTCAACTCAATAGAAGTTTAATCATTTTAAAGTTAGGTTATGAATGGCATGTACTAAGAGCTTTTAAGTTCTTTTGTTATGATAAATGTTGTTTAAACTCTGGTTTAAGTATACTTATGGATATGTTATGTTTTGGATTTTAGCTCATATATGTCCATATAAGTGCTTTCAGTATTTAGTTCATGTTTTTATTGAAAGTGGTTGATGATTTGGTAAAATGAATGTGAATGAAGGAATGAAATGACCTGTTTGATTTGATTATAAATAAGAACTTGTGAATATTGAATATGAGTTTATATTGATTTTGAATTATGGTGCCAATAAGGGCATATTGGTTCGGCACTTAGGTTGAATGTTTTGGTATGTTTTAAGCATGTTTGAATGTGTTTTAAATGTATGAAAATGGTTAAAATTGGTTTGGCTTAGTACCTAAGAAATGGGTAACGATTTGCCTTATTTTAGAAGTCATTTTCAGTGCACACAGCCTAAGACATGGTCTGTCACACAATTGTGTACCACACACGGTCACTCCACACAGTCATATAGCCTATTTAATTTTGGTGTTAGTTTTTCCCATACAGCCATAGGTTGTTACACAGCCATGTGACCCTATTTTTGAATTGTACACAATTTGGCCACACAGCAACGTTCCTGAGCCACACAGCCTGGGCTCTGTCACACGCGTGTTACAAGTATTCAGATGGCACCCTTTGAAACATTGTATAGAATAAGGTGTCGAACACCTTTGTGTTGAGTTGAGTTAGATGAAAAGAGAATCGTTGGACTTGAGTTGGTTTGCGAGACTAAAAACAAAGAGAAGATGATATATAAAAGGCTTAAGGCTACTTCAAACAGGTAGAAGTCGTACACTGATTTGAAATGGCGAGACTTAGAGTAGCAAGTGGATGAGCATATGTTTCTTACAGTATCACCATAGAAGAAAGTCTTATGGTTTGGACATAAGGGTAAGTTAAGCCCAAGGTTTATTGGTCCCAGTAAAGTGTTAGAACAAGTTAGTCCTATAGTGTACCAACTCAAGTTGCCCTGCAAACTTGATAAGATCCATGTTATTTTCCATGTGTTTATGCTAAGGAGGTATCGTACAAACCTATTTTCATGTAGTAGTAGTAGTAGATGATATTGAAGTACAACTAGATTTGACTTATGAGGAAGAACCAATAAAGATTATGGCTTGCGAGGTGAAAGTCTTGCAAAGCAAACGGATCCCGTTAGTTAAAGTTTTGTGGCGAAACCATAAGACCAGATAAGTTACTTGGGAGATAGAAGAAGCAATGAAGAAACAATATCCTTAGCTATTCAAAGATAAACATTTTGAGGATGAAATGTGTTAAGTGAAAGAGAATTGTAACATCTCGAAGTCGAGCCTGGAAGTTTTGGCTTCGCATGTGAGGGTTCACCAGTGTTTCGATGAACTAAGGGTTCGCCGAGATTGATGCGAGCTAGGGGTTCGCCAAGAGGGTATAAAAAAAGGTTCTCTAGTTCTCTGTGAGGTATGTTCACCAGTGTGTTTGGCGAGCACGTGTTCGCCAAGTAAGTTACAAACTGGGGTTCGCCAGTCAAATTGTGAAATGGGTTTGCTAGTCAAAGATATAGTCAAACTCAATTTAAGAAATAAAGATATAGTGTATATAGGAATACTTTACATGCAAGTAATATCTTTCCTAAGTTAAGTAGGGTATCCTAAGATTTCAGGACTCCTAGGTCTACAAATAGGACCCTTAATTATGTGAAATTCTTCTCTGAATATTCTGCCATCAAAATCTCTATTCTAAGTTCATTTCATAGCATCTAGGTAAGCCTTTTCCTTGTTAAATGTTATTGCCCAGGTTCACTTGCATGAATTTTGTATGTTCTGTTATATTTAAGTAATCTATGTGTTTGTTGCGAACCAGCCAAACCGTCTACCAGCAAGGATAAAGGAAAAGGCAAACTTGTTTAAGTTTCTCTATTTTTCAATGAGCGAGCAGAGATTCGACATGAGCATTGTAACAACCCGTTTTTGGTCAAATCAAAACGGTAGTTTTGAAACCACAAATTCAAAGTCAAAATATTTATTTTATTATTAAACTAAGGTTTACAGCATGATAGAATAGTTGTGTGAAACTTTCGTAAAGAAATTTTATCGTTTAAGTGCTCAATTTGTTAAAAAGGATTAAATTGCGTAAGGTGAAAAACTTGAGTTCTGAACGTTAAATGCACCAAATGGCTATAGAAAAGAAATATATGAGCACTTGCATGGTAAATATTCATTAATAGAATGAGTGGACAACGTTGGACATGGTTAGGTGAGTTTTAGTCATTTATAATAAAGGTTATATTAGTAATTTGACAAATAATTAGTAATTAAATAAAACAAAATCAATTTTAATTCATCATCATCTTCTTGCCAATTTTTCAAGAGAAAAATATCACCATTTTAAGGGTTTCATTCGGCCAAGCTTTGGAACTAAAATTGGTTAGTGAATTTTAACCTGTTATTAATAATTTCTATGTTTTTGAGTTCGTTGCAGCTCAATCTAGCTAGCTCGTACCTTCGATTTCAAAACTGTTAAAGATTTAAGAAGTTGCCATTAATGAGTATACATGTATTTTGATGTTTTATGATAGTTTATGAATTGTTGTTTTTAGATAAACAACATTTGTAAAGTGATTTTTAGTGAAATTGCAAATTAGGTATTAAATTGAAAAATGTTGAAATTATGTGGCTAAATGGTGAAATAAATGAAAAGTATGGGCTACTTGGGACTAATTTGATATTCGGCTAGTATGGGTAAAAGTTGGACTTCATGAATTTGCATTTTGATGAAATAAGAACTAATTTGTAAAAAAGTTAAAAGTCTAGGGGTAAAAGTGTAATTTAGCCAAAATAGGTGTTTTGGGCTAAATTGAATAGAATGGAAATTGAACAAGTTGAATTTGATATTATATAGATCAGGAAAAGCAAAGATCAGAATTAGATTAGGGAAAAGGAAAGGTCGACAAATAAACGATTGTATACATCTGAGTAAATACGAGGTAAGTTTGTATAATTAGAATTGAATTTTTATTATGTGTACTTGATTGAAATGTATGTATTTGTATTGAGAAATTAAGATACTAATGTATTAAATGCCTAATTGATGAGATTTATTGAATACAGTGTCCCGTTTGAACCGTAGGAATTCGTAGGATATGAGTGACATGTCACTAGGGTTACCATTGGATTAAGATCATGAATTTGTTGTGGACTCACCGCAGCTTGTATGAGTTTACAGATATCTCAGCTCATAAGAGCTTATTGTTTTCAGCTCGATAGAGCTTACTGTCCATCAACTCAGGAGAAGCTTACCGATTATAGCTTGAAAGAGAGAATATGATAAATAATTGACGGATTACCGATTAGTACACCTAGTGTGTACCACCCGTGTATCTATCGACATTCTAATTGGTTCAACAAGCATAATACTGTTACAGGTTATAAAAATAAGTACGGATTTGTAAATGAGATATATGAAATGTATGATATTAATATACATATTGAATTTTGATATTGATGGAATGGTACAAGTATATGAGCTTGATTGGTAATGGAATTCCTTATTATAGGATTGATGTTATGGGCATATTATGGAACTAACCTATTGATGTATTCATATGATAGGCACTTGAACCATTTGATTTGGATTATACTAAGATTAATTGCTTAAATTATGAATGATGGTAAGTTTAATTCTATATTATACGGGCTTACTAAGCTATTTAGCTTACTCCGTTTTCTTTCCTATGTTTTATAGAGATTTGGAAGCTCAACCGATTCAAAAGACGTCAAAGACTTGCATCTCACTATCCAGTTGACGATTTGGTACCTCCACCCCCGCCTGTTTCCCAACCAATCCTAGTAGCTCCTCAAGTTACAGAACCTATACGATTGAATAAGCCACCTGTTGATAAGATCCGGAAATACGGGGCTGATGAGTTAAGAGCTACTATTGATGATGACCCTTAGAGAGCCGAGTTTTGGCTTGAGAATAGAATTTGAGTATTAGATGAATTATCCTGCACTCCAACAGAATGTTTGAAATGTGCCATATCACTTCTCAGAGATACTGTGTATCTATGTTGGGATACTTTAGTATCCATAATATCGAGAGAAAGGGTTACCTGGTAATTCTTTCAAGTTGAGTTCAGAAAGAAATACATCAGTCAATGATTCATTGATCAGAAGCGTAAAGATTTTCTAAAACTGAAACAAAGTCAAATGTTTGTGACTGAATATGAAAGAGAGTTTGTAAGACTCAGCAAATACGCTCGTGAATGTGTTTCTACCGAGGCTATTATGTGTAAAAGATTAGAAGATGGGTTGAACGAAGACATCAGACTATTGTTGGGATTCTTGAACTGAAAGAATTCGTTGTGTTAGTTGATCGAGCTTGCAAGGCCGAAGAGCTTAGCAAAGAAAAGAGAAAAGTCGATTCTAAGGCTAGAGATTACAAAAAGAGATTTGTGGGAAAGTCACATCAACCTGCATTGAAGAAATCTAAAAAATATCATCATCGTCCCACTGTTTCTATGGGATTATTGATCAGAGATAGAGATACGAGACACTTCAGTTTTAGACCTCAGACGACATCTGTAGCTAGTGCGGATAGCGTTAGAAATGCTAGACCCGAATGTAAGCACTGCAATAAGCAACATTACAGTGAATGTCGAGTAAAGAGCGGGGCATGCTTTAGATGTGGATCTCTTAACCATTATCTCAGAGATATTCCAGAGAAGTCCGTAAATGAAAAAGCTCAAATGGCGAAACCGGGTAATACAGCTATTAGAGGGAGACCACCCCAAAACACTAGAAATATGACTGGTAATCATGGTGCTACGAGAGATTCTGCTGTGAGATCTAAGGCACGGGTACTGGCCAGAGCTTATGCCATTCGAGCACGTGAGGAGGCATCGTCACCAAATGTTATTACCGGTACTTTTTCTTTTTATGACACTAATATAGTTACGTTGATAGATCCTGGATTGACTGATCCATATGTCAGTATGAGTCTAGTGTTTAGAAAAAGTTTCCCTGTTGAGTCTACTGAGTTTGTAATCACAGTATCGAACCCCTTAGGAAAGGCTGTCCTAGTGATAAGGTTTGCAAGAACTATCCTTTAACGACTCCGGGTTACTATTTTTCGACTGATTTGATGCTTCTACCATTTGATGAGTTTGATATAATTTTGGGTATGGATTGGATGACTCCGCACGATGCGGTTGTAGACGAAAGATTATTGAATTGAAATGTCAGAGTAGTGAAATTCTTCGGATTGAGTCTGATGCTTTGAATGAATTGACTAATGTGATATCTTCTATTCTAGCTCAAAGATATGTGAGAAAGGGTTGTGATGCATAACTTGCGTACGTACTGGATACAAAGGTGTCTGAATCGAAGATTGAATCACTACCCTAGTATGTGAGTATCCGGATGTATTTCTAGAGGAATTATCAGGATTACCACAGATTAGAGAGGTTGAATTTGGTATTGAGTTAGTACCAAGAACAACACCGATATCAATAGCTCTGTACAGAATGGCACCGACAGAATTGAAAGAGTTGAAAGCTCAGCTGCAAAAGTTAATAGATAGAGGTTTTGCACAACTAAGTTTTTCGCCCTGGGGTGCACCAGTGTTATTTGTAAAGAAGAAAGACGGATCAATGAGAATGTGTATTGATTACAGATAGCTTAATAAAGTAACGATCAAGAATAAATACCCTCTACCGTGGATTGATGATTTATTTGATCAGTTGAAAGGGGCTATAGTATTTTCAAAGATTGATCTGAGATCAGGTTATTACCAGCTACGAGTTAAAGAATCGAATGTTTCGAAAACTGCTTTCAGAACCAAGTATGGGCATTATGAATTTCTAGTCATGCCTTTCAGGCTAACTAATGCTCCTGCAATCTTTACAGATTAAATGAACAGAATCTTTCGACCGTATTTAGATAGATTTGTTGTTGTATTTATTGACGACATTCTAATCTATTCCCGAGATGAATCTGAACATGTCGAACATCTGAGGATTGTGTTACAAACTCTAAGAGATAAGCAACTGTTTGCTAAATTCAACAAATGTGAATTTTGGCTACGAGAGGTTGGATTTTTGGGGTAAATTATTTTAGCGGAAGGTATTAGAGTTGACCCAAGCAAGATTCTAGCAATTATCGATTGGAAACCACCGAGAAACATATCCAAGATCAGAAGTTTTCTAGGTTTAGCGGGCTATTACCGAAGATTTGTAAAAGGGTTTTCGATGATTATTACATCGATGACTCGATTGCTACAGAAAGCTGTGAAGTTCGAGTGGTCTGAAAAATGTCAACAGAGTTTTGATCAGTTGAAAGCACTGTTAACTGAATCACCAGTACTAGTTCAACCTGAGTCGGGTAAAGAATTTGTGATTTATAGTGATGCGTCATTGAATGGTCTAGGCTGTGTTTTGATGTAGGAAGGCAAAGTTATAGCTTATGCTTCATGATAGTTGAAGCAGCATGAAAAGAACTATCCAACACATGATTTGGAGATGGCCGCTATTGTTTTCGCATTGAAAATTTGGTGACACTATTTGTATGATGAGAAGTGTCACGTATTTACCGATCACAAGAGTTTAAAGTATATACTGACTCAAAAATATTTAAATTTGCGACAACGAAGATGACTTGAGTTACTGAAATTCTACGAACTAGTGATTGACTATCATCCGAGAAAAGCAAATGTCGTTACGGATGCCATGAGCAGAAAATCTTTATCTTCTTTACATGTGATGAATGCACGATTGACATTGTCTGATGATGGTTCTATTTTAGCTGAGTTAAAAGCTAAACTGATGTTTATTCAGCAAATTTGTGAAGCCTAGAAATTTGACGGTGAATTGTAAGCTCAAAGAGCTCAATGTGAATCGACTTTTGATTCAGAGTTTCAAATCAAATCTTATGATTGCATAATATTTCGAGATAGGATTTGTGTACCGAAGAATTCCAAACTTATTCAGAAATTTTACATGAAGCACACAGTGGTTGTTTATCAATTCATTCGGGAAGTACTAAAATGTATAATGGCTTGAAACAGTTATACTGGTGGTCGGGCATGAAACGAGACATATCGGAGTTTGTATCAAAATGTTTGATCTGTCAGCAAGTCAAAGCTGAACATCAAGTGCCTTCGGGATTGTTACAGCTTGTGATGATACCAAAATGGAAATGGGATAGAGTTACGATGCATTTTGTATCGAGAATACCCCTATCTCCAAAAAAGAAAGATGTTGTTTGGGTTGTCCTTGATTGACTAACAAAATCTGCACATTTCATACCAATACGTATAGATTACTCACTTGTCAGACTAGTTGAATTGTACATTTCTGAAATTGTTCGATTGCACGGGGTGCCAGTATCTGTTATTTCTGATAGAGATTTGAGATTCATGTCACAATTCTGGAAGAAATTGCAAGAAGCTTTAGGTACACGGTTGAATTTTAGTACTGCTTTTCATCATCAAACTGACCGTCAATCTGAGAGAGTTATTCCGATTCTCGAAAATATGTTACATTGCTTTGTTTTATAGTTTGAAGGAAATTGGGAGAAATACTTACCATTGATTGAGTTTGCATATAATAATAGCTTCTAATTGAGTATAAAAATGGCACTGTACGAAGCTCTATACAGTCGTAAATGTCAGACTCGTTGTATTGGATCGAGCTCAATGAGAAAAAGATTCACGGGGTTGATTTGATTAGAGAGACTGAGGAAAAAGTGAAAGTAATTTGCGACAGTCTGAAAGCAGCTTTAGATCGACAAAAATCATACGAGGATTTGAAACCTAAAGATATTGAGTTTTAGATCGGAGATAAAGTATTTTTAAAAGTGTTACTGTGGAAAAAGATACTTCGATTTAGCCGTAAAGGGAAATGGAGTCCGCAATTTATCAGGCCGTACGAGATTATCAAAAGCATCAGGCCTGTAGCATATCGGCTAGCTTTACCGTCAGAACTTGAAAAGATTCATAATGTGTTTCATGTTTCTATGTTACGGCGATATAGATCCGATCCGTCACATGTGATTTCTCTGGTAGAAGTTGAAATTCAACCTGATTTAACATATAACGAAGAACCGATCAAAATTTTGGCACGTGAGATCAAAGAGTTGAGAAATAAACATATAGCCCTAGTGAAAGTATTGTGGCAACGGTACGGAGTTGAAGAAGCTACATGGGAACTAAAGCACGCTATGCGAAAATAGTACCCTAGCCTTTTTACTGGTAAGATTTTCAGGGACGAAAATCCCTAAGGGGGGATAGTTGTAACAGCCCGTTTTCGGTCAAATCAGAATGGTGGTTTCGAAACCACAAATCTGAAGTCAAAATATTTATATTATTATTAAACTAAGGTTTGCAGCATGATAGAATAGTTGTGTGAAATTTTCGTAAAGAAATTTTGTCGTTTGAGTGCTCAATTTGTTAAAAAAGATTAAATTTCGTAAGGTGCAAAACTTGAGTTCTACAAGTTAAATGCACCAAATGGCTATAGAAAAGAAATAATGAGCACTTGCACTGTAAATATACCATTAATAGAATGAGTGGACAAAGTTGGACATGGTTAGGTGAGTTTTAGTAATTTATAATAAAGGTTATATTAGTAATTTGACAAATAATTAGTAATTAAATAAAATAAAATCAATTTTAGTTCATCATCATCTTCTTATCGATTTTTCAAGAGAAAAATATCACCATTTTAAGGGTTTCATTTGGCCAAGCTTTGGAACTAAAATTGGTTAGTGAATTTTAACCTATTTTTAATGATTTCTATGTTTTTGAGTTCGTTGCAGCTCAATCTAGCTAGCTCGTACCTTCGATTTCAAAACTGTTAAAGATTTAGGAAGTTGCCATTGATGAGTATACATGTATTTTGATGTTTTATGATAGTTTATGAATTGTTGTTTTTAGATAAACAACATTTGTAAAGTGATTTTTAGTGAAATTGCAAATTAGGTATTAAATTAAAAAATGTTGAAATTATGTGGCTAAATGGTAAAATAAATGAAAAGTATGGGCTGCTTGGGACTAATTTGATATTCGGCTAGCATGGGTAAAAGTTAGATTTCATGAATTTGCATTTTGATGAAATAAGGACTAATTTGTAAAGAAGTTAAAAGTCTAAGGGTAAAAGTATAACCAAAATAGGTGTTTTGGGCTAAATTGAATAGAATGGAAATTGAACAAGTTGAATTTGATATTATATAGATCAAGAAAAGCAAAGATCGGAATTAGATCGGGGAAAAGGAAAAGTTGACGAATAGACGATCGTATACATCCGAGCAAATACGAGGCAAGTTTGTGTAACTAGAATTGAATTTTTATTATGTGTACTTGATTGAAATGTATGTATTTGTATTGAGAAATTAAGATTCTAATGTATTAAATGCCTAATTGATGAGATTTATTGAATATCGAGTCTCATTTGAACCGTAGGAATTCGTAGGATACGAGTGACATGTCACTAGGGTTACCATTCGGTTAAGATCTTTCATTTGTTACGGACTCACCGCAGCTCGTATAAGCTTACTGATATCTTAGCTCGTATAAGCTTACTATTTTTAGCTCGATCGAGCTTACTATCCATCAGCTCAGGAGAAGCTTACCGATTATAGCTCGAAAGAGCGAATATGATAAAAAATTGATAGATTGCCGATTAGTACACTTAGTGTGTACCACCCGTGTATCTATCAACATTCTAATTGGTTCAACAAGCATAATACTATTATAGGTTGTATGAATAAGTACAGATTTGTAAATGAGATATATGAAATGTATGATATTGATATTACATGTTGAATTTTGATATTGATGGAATGGTACAAGTATATGAGCTTGATTACTAATGGAATTCCTTATTATAGGATTGATGTTATGTGCATATTATGGAACTAACCTATTGGTGTATTCATATGATAGGCATTTGAACCATTTGATTTGGATTATACTAAGTTTAATTGCTTAAATTATGAATGATGGTAAGTTTAATTCTATATTATACGGGCATACTAAGCTATTTAGTTTACTCCGTTTTCTTTTTATGTTTTATAGAGATTCGGAAGCTCACTCGATTCAGAAGATGTCGGAGACTCGCATCACACTATCCAGTTGACGATTTGGTACCTTGAAACTTTATGAAATGTGTAAATATGGCATGTATAGGCTAGTTAAGAAAATGATGTATGGTCATTTTGGTTTGTGAAGTTTATATGTTTTGGTTTGCTTAAGCCATGTGATTTGGCTTAACTTGACATAAGTTTTGGTTGTATCTATATGATATGGTATGTTTTGGCTAGTTTAATGATGAAAAGTATTTGTACAAATGGTTATATTGATATATGGTTGAAATGTGAAATAGTTGTGCTTATGTTTATAGATCAATTAAGGTACATTTGGGAATGACTATTTGGATGAATTGTTAAAGTACTTTTGGTATGAATTTGAATGGTTAGCTATTTGGTTATATGTCATGTGAAATTGGGTATGATTGATGATTATTTTTGGCTAATATGGATGCCTAATTATACATTGGTTATTTTTAAGAACCGGTCTTGTGACCTAAGGTAGACTCTGTTCGTGTCTTTTATTTAACTGAACCGGTCTTACGACCTAAAGCAAACCCTATTTGTGGTTTCTGCTTAACAAACCAGTCTTACGACCTAAAGCAAACTCTGTTCATATGTGTGAACTGGTCTTACGACCTAAGGCAGACCCTGTTCAAAGTTTTTTTAGAAAATATGCTCGAGCTGGCATCGTGACCTAAGGCGAACCCAAACTCGTGTTTTAAATGTTTTTGAACAACCCTTACGATTTAAGGCGAGCCTTGCTAAGCAAGTTTCGAAAAGCTTAATGAGTTGTCAAACTATTTTCCCAAAAGTGATGTTTTCGACAGAATACGTGAATTGGGTCTCGTAACCTCACCTGAGAACCCAGCACGCAAAACGTTTTTCAAATATTAAGTTTTTTATTTTTTTTAAACTCTGTTTTAAACATAACTTATTGGTTTCTGATTATTCATTGAGTTCTCAATAAATTCACCCACTCCTCTCTTACTTCTCAAGTAAATAGGTCGCAGATAGCATTAGCAAGGTCGATGATTGGTATAGATCACTCCTGAGCAAATATTGGCAAACCTGGGATAAAGGCGATGGGATTTACTATGATTTATGGGTTTTAGACTTATTATATTATTCCTAATTAGTGATTGGGACAATGTTATTTGAGGTTAAAATATTTTGCTTTGTTTAAATTTTTAGTATCGTTTTGTAAAACATGTCTTAAAATATCTAATTATTTCATGAATAAAAATTGATGTTATCCATGTATGAGAATGTTATGTATTATTTATATACGAGATAGACTTATGAATATGCTTTTTTGTGAAGCCTGTATGTTGCGTACCATATTTACATGTGTACCATTAACTTAGCGAACTCATGTATGCTATGTGTCTTGATTACATGCGTAACCTTGATGTTGCGAACCCATAAATGTGTGTGATCCCATGCTTTTATGCAAGCCTCACTAAAGTATGTGGAACGACGAAAATGTGCAAGTGTACACAATTGCAACAAGTAATAAAGTGACAAGTAACTGTCGAGTTATCGTACCCACAAGGACTATGAAAAGATTATTTATGAATGCAATTAAAAATACTTTGGTGAAGAAAAATATTTTGATTTGAGAAGGTAATTAAAAACTAAGATTTTTAACTAAGTAAAATAAATAAAGAGAAAATAAAAGTTCCAATGTACGATTTCAAAAGATGATTTTAATCAAGATGACATAATTGTGCTAGATTAATTACACTTCTTAACTTAGAATTACTAAACTCATGTTCATGTTGTTACGAATAAATTCACAGCAACTTGGTAATTTGCTAACTTATAAACATACTCACCTACCAAAATCCATTTATCTCTTGACTATATCTCTATGTCAATTCGACCGATTAAACAAATTTTAATAAGCAAATGTATTAATGCACATACATACTTATGAAATTAAAATAATCTCTTGTACATATCTCTATGCCAATTCAAACAATTAATTCAATTTCATAAGCACATAAAAGATTACACGAGGTAACAATGTATTCCTACCTTGAAACAGTTTAATCACAATAATCTTGCAAGTTATGCAAGGCTAATGTATCGTTCGATACCATTGCGAATTTAACCCTCAGCTACCTTAGATGATTAAACATGCACTGATTAAGTATTGTGTCAATTAATTACAATTTCAATCCATTTACATAATTAATTCATTGGTTACCTTACAATTGTAATGCAAGAATAACTTAGTCATTGTTTTACATAATCAAACATCTTACCAAGGCCTATAAAACACAAACACAATTTTAATAAATTAAGTGGACAGAATGCAATCAACCTAACACGAATTAAATTTAAGCCATATTAATTAAATTAAATATATCAACATGACAAATATTCATAGACATATTCATAACAACAACAATAAAATTAAAATGATAAGGAATAAGAATCAAATCCGGTGTTTCTCCGAGGCTTGACTAGTTTGCTCCTCTCCTCCTTCTCCACTTGTTCTTGTTGATCCGATGCTTCCACGAACACTTGAATGCTGCTTCAAATGGTGGTTAAAGGACTCTTTTTCAAAAGGTGAAATTGGCAAAGGAATGGGGAAGAAAATGAAGAACAATGGAAGGGGTTTGAAAAGAGAAAGTGAGAGAGAAGTAAAGGGATGAGAGGGTTTTAGATGTGTTTCAAATGAGCAGCCAATGGGATTTTTATAGGTTGAGTAGGCTGATAAAAATAGCAAAAATCAGCAGTCATAGAGTCCCCCCATTTCCGGCCACACATGTGGCAAGTTTGAAGGATTCAAACTAGCTATTTTAAGGTAGGGGCAAATCTAGAAAGGCATCAATAGTGGAGGGGTTTGAATGCAAATTCAAGGAGTCTTCAAGGGCTATTTTGCGAGTCAAAAAATAAGCCAAACAAGCTGGTTGGGTCAGCATGTAGGACGATTTTTGGCTGCCCAGTGCTCGGTTAGATCGATTTTCTTGGTTTAGCTCAACTAGGCCTCTTTTAACAATTAATTAATAATAATTTATTTAACCAAAAAATAGTTGGATTAAAATTAAAATTAATTATATTATGAATTAATATTCATAATTTGGACCGTCTTAGGCTAAAAAATTAATTCACCTTAATGCTTCAAAATCGCTTCTCGGTTTTGCGCTTCTAATAGTGTCTGCCGAGCCAATTTTATCCATTTGTGCGATTCTATCGAAAATGATCAAAATTAATCAAAATTTAATATAAAATTAATTAAAATTCAACATGTTAAAAATTTAAGTGTAATTTAATTATTTTATAGTTATTATAAATTTTTCGACAAGAATTTTACCGAAGCTATATGAATTTGAGTTAAAAAGGACATGATAAAGTGTATATATTTTTGTGTTTCCAAAATGATAACCCTTGCATGTGTGCTTCCTTTTTTTTAAATTTGTTTATTAATGAAACCATTGTAAGAGTATGCCCAAAGATCAATCACGAGATAGTTGTGATAACATACTTGATTTATCATGTTTATTAATATAAGGCTTTGTCATTATTATTTCAGTTTCATTTCTGTGTGCATAAATAAACTGTTTTATAATAATGTCCTAAGAATAATATGATTATTCTTAAAAGATCCTTAGTCAAGTATTATTGTTGGCTAGGACAATAATAATGCATTAGACTAACATGTAGTTGATTGATGATAAAGAGTTGTCATTGATATAGAGTATCAGAATCAATGCATGAATATGTGTGTTAGAGAACAACATATTGGACTGACCCGCTATGAGTATGTTTCTTGGATTATTATGTAATTGTCACAATATTACTCATAGTGATTAATATGTATATGATCCTCATACTTGAGATCATCATCATTCCAACATCGTGAGTTGTATATTTTGATATAGTCAAACGAACACTGTAATTGGTTGTTCTATTAAGACTAATGTTGGATAACCACAATCTATGTAGAGGGATATGGTTGATCAATATAGGATAAGTCCCTCCTACATAATAGGAGTAATATCTCAGGCCACTTGATTGAGTGAGACTAGAAATGCATGGCCATGCTCAAATAAGTTGATATGAGATGTCATACTTATTTGTATATCATAGCCTACTCAAGGTATCAAGAAACATGGGATGGACTATGCAAGTGTGACTATTCCATGACTTGTGTCCATTCCAAAGATATAGGACTTAAGGATTAATGCATGAAAAGTTAATCACAAAAGGTTATGTCGAATCATGACTTCTTGTAACTTAGGTAGCAATGATGCATTGCCAGATGCCACTCATTGTTTGTAACATTAGAATAGTTCTAATATTACTGCTAACGTTACAAGAACCTATAGGGTCACACCCTACGATTGAAATGAACGGAGTAAAACATAGTTGGTATTGTGTCTGGTTGTCACATGAATTAAATTAATTATAGAATTAATTTAATTAGGCAATCAAACTATTAAACATACTATATGTACAAGGATGTTGTACACATAATCAGAACATAATTTTTCTAATATATGAATTTGGTTCATATATATATAAATTTAAATAAATATAGTTTACCGAAATCTTTATTATAATTAACGTAATTATAATTTTCGATTAAACGTTATTATATTTATTTTAATGATGACTATTATGATTCGAATTATATATGGCAATAAATATTCGTTATGAATATATACCAATTAATACAGAGTTATATATAGCAAGGGTAAAAAACCCTAAAGAGCTAATATATAGGCAATCCCGAAACTATGTTAAAGGGTCTAGCAGCCGTCAAAACAATATAATCTCTGAAAATAGTTTTCTGGGATATTACCGTTCGTTGTCAATTGGGTGGACTACGTAGAGGCCGACATCGGTAAAGGTTGCGGCTTGGTTCGATAGTGCTTCAGGATTCTCGTTGCCTTGGCGTCGCTGTCTACTCAGATTGAAGTTTCGGTAATTTCGAAACCTTTATCACCCCGATTCGTTCCTTACACATGGATCCATGGTATGGATCGTTGGAAAAATTTTATTATTCTAATTTTCCGCTGCGCCTTGGAGGCACCGGCGTTCCTTCAACCATGATGTATGTTAAGAATTTTAGGTACTATGCGAACATATGATTTTGTGTGAAACCTATACTTTAGGAGTTATGTGAACCCATGAGTTAAATGTTTTTAAGTAAAGGCTGGAAAGTATGTGAATTTGTGCCTCATACTATTTTGCAAACTCTTAAGATTTCTTTGTTGTACAATTTGTGTTGCTGTATGCAAACCTAAATTGTGCTGCGAACTCTTAAGTTTATTATCAAGCATGCGAACCTGATTAAGTTACTTTGTGAAGCTCGCTTATTTTACATTCTGTTTCCGCTACTATATTTTTGTTTTAGCGCAACTGTTGCTATTATTAAGGGGTGTGTTAGAGGTTAGGTTTGGAGTTAACGGAGCGTCACTCCAGTGATTAATGTATTTCGCTGGATTCGGGTCGTTCCTTCTCGACCAGGTTTGAAGTGTTAACATGATGTTTTGGCATCAGCCATCGAACCACTTGTATTGTTGTGGCATGATTTTTTAGAAGTGTCGTAGAATAAGGAACCACGGCGTAAAATATAACATATATAAACTTTAAATAAATAAATTTAAAGTTAAAATTGAATTAGGTAAATATTGTGAAGTATAGAGCAAATCTAGATACAATATGAGAAAATAATTGTAACATGTTACAACAAAACCTAAATATATGTACACATCAAAATTCATATGAAATATATTATTAACATATAAAAAGTTATATATATTTATAGTTCTCTCAACCTGCACAAAATAACATAAGCATTAATAGGTGATGCTAGGGGTGTGCAAAATTCGGGTAAAACCGAAAAAATTCGGTTAACCGACCGGATTTAGTCAATCGGTCGATTAACCAAAATTTTTCAGTCGGATGTCAGTTAATAATTTTTCGAGTTTTCGGTTAACGGTTAATTCGGTTTGAAACCGGTCAGTTGACCGAATTTTTTCGGTTTAACCAAAAAAATTAATAATTAAAATTATAATATGTAAATAGCCCACTATTCACTCAAACCCAATCCAACATAAACCCAATCAAACTAAAATTATTTACCCAACCCATTTACCTAACCCAATCATAAAAATTACAAATAATTTAATAAATAAAAATAAAAATAAAAACAAAAATAAAAATAATTCGGTTAATTTGATTAATTCGGTTAATTCGGGTAATTCGGTTAATTCGTGTAATTCGGGTAATTCGGGTAATTCGGTTAATTCGGTAATTCGGTTAATTTTATATTTATTTTAACCAAAAATAAAAAATATATATAATTTTCGGTTAATTCGGTTAACCGACCAAATTAACCGAAAAAATTTCGGTTTGGTTAATTTTTTGAAAAAATTTCGGTTCAGTTAATGGTTAAAATTTTTAAAAGGTCGGTTAATTCGGTTAATGATGTTTCGGGTCGGTTAACCAATTAAACACCCCTAGGTGATGCCACCCAAACTTTTATCTAAATTAAATTAATATAAAAAAAAAAAAGACAAATATGCCATTAATTGAGACATGCGGCGAAAATTATACAACCATAATTAAATTTAAAGGGTAAATTATATATTACCCATTACTTTTTAAACCCTAAATGAAAAAATTAAATAATCTTAGATAGTGTTTGTTTAATTGAAAATAATTTATAAAAAATAATTTTTTAAAAATGGATTGATTATCTTTGAATGAAAAGATATTTTTTGATGTTGGGATGATTTTATATAATATATTTTTCATTATTTGATAATTTTTTTAAAATTATTTTTAGTGAAACAAACACAAATAAAATATATTTGTTACAAAATATTATAGTAAAATTTTCTTTTGACAATTGAAATTTATTTTATAATAATATAATATTTTATAATAATTAATATCATATATAAACTTGATTATAAACAAAGTCTAATTAAAACTTTACTTAAACTACATATGTTATTGAAGCTAAGCATAATTTAAATAAATATTCATATTTATATAACTAAAATATTCATATTTTATACCATAAAATATTTTTTATTAAATTTTTATAAATTGTAATATATATTTATTATTAAAATATTAATATAAATATTTTTCAATAATGTAGTAAGAATATTATTTAAAAATTAAAATTATTATTGTCAAAATAAAATTGTAATAGTAAATAATTTATTAAAATGATAAATTATATTAATAGTTTTTTGTCACAATATGTTTAATAATATTGAAGATTATAATATTTGATTTTAATATTTTAAAAATAAAAATAAAAAATTCTTATTAATATCATAATATTAGATTTGATTCAAATTATTTTTTATATAAAATAAAATTATTTATAAATGAGATCTAAATTAATTTACTTTTTTCAAAAGAGTAAGTCAATTAAAAAAAAGAGAGAGATTTATTTTCGGTTGACATGTAAATTATTTTTCGTTGACTAAACTGTTAATTATAAAATAAACACAAGTAAAACAAATGCACCATTATTTAATTTATATTTTTATAACTACCTAAATTGCTATTTGACCAATAAAATTAATTTTTATTTAATTGAAAATCATAAAATACATAAATATGGTTATGGAATAATTTTAAATACCAAAACAATATTTCAAAGTTAAACCGGATCCAAACTTTTTTAGTTTTTTCTGTTCGAATTTGACCCAACTCATCGCAATTTCATAAATACAAAGGTATTTTTGGGTTTCTATTGTGTCCATGCGAACGAAAACTCCAATTAGGTAAAGCCCACATTACATTCCTCAAATCCGAAACCTTTGGAAAAGTAAATGGCTTTACCGAGTGGCGAGCAGGAGACGCTGCAGCGTAAGCACTGCTGCTTAATCCATGAATTTTACAGAGCAGCAAGCAAAAGCCCTGACAAAATAGCCATCATCCACGCGTCACCATCTAACCCGTCAGCTAATGAGGTCCGGATTGACAGAGAGTTGATCAACGGTGGGAATCCTCCGGTGTATAAAGGCGACCGGTGTTTCACTTTCGCTAACCTTTTAGCGTCCGTTGAATGTCTCAGTTTTCGTATATGTTCCGCTCTTGATGGTGCTGATGATCGTTACTTGATTAAACCCCAAACCTCAGGTACTTTGTTCTTTTTTCCCCTTCAGTTATGAATTTGTTTATTAAGATTCTGTTTGTTTGTTACTAGAAAAATGAGTGCAATTTGTATAAATTACAAAGGTTTGTCTTTTTTGATTAACGAAAAGGATTTCAAATATAATTCAGCTTGAATACTGTCCATAAGAATAAGAGGAACCTCCTCAATCATTTGTTGGTATTCTGTGAATTTTAATATATTTATATCTTTATTTCATTTGTTGGTTCTTCTTCACGGTAACGTTTGATATATCAAAGAGAAAGTAGGAGAAATAAAAACCAAGTGCTTTTTAAAGGAATTTTAATTTTGTTTCTTAATTCTTAATTTCTTATATGATTTGATGAAATGGGTTTGAATATTTCATGTTGATGATGACCGCAAGAGGAAAAAAAGGCATGAATTAATTAGAAATGTTAAGAGTTGAGTACAAGTATTTTGTTGTTTTAGAAGGAATTGTGTGTGTGTGTGTGTGTGTGTGTGTTTTCAGTATCCTTATTGGTCATTTTCTGTATCAATGAAGGTGATAACTCCAATGGCAAGCATCCTCAGTCTGTTCAAATGTCGGAAGCTTCATTGGATTTCATTCGAGGAGTTTGTCAACATACTGACCTTGAGAATATGTATGTACCAAAGATTGTTGCACTTTTTATGCCACCTTCAGTGGAATACGTAGTTTCTGTTCTTTCTGTTTTGAAGTGTGGGGAGGCTTTCTTGCCTGTTGATCCTGCATGGCCAAGAGATAGAATATTGTCGGTTTTGGATTCTTTAGATGCTGCTCTTGTTGTCACTTGTGGATCTTCACTTGTGAAAAGTGGTAGTGAGCTGGTTGATCAATTAGATTGGCTCTTAGAATGCTGCAGTTGTCCTATCATGCGCTTTTCTATGGAGGCAAGTATTGAACCGCATAAAAGTCAATCAAGTCTAGCATGGCCTTGTGAAAATGAAAGAAAAAGATTGTTTTGTTATCTAATGTACACTTCAGGATCCACTGGAAAACCTAAAGGTGTATGTGGCACAGAAGAAGGTATGTTTTTTGTCATGATTTGAATACTACCGTAGTGTTTGAGTACAACTATGCTGCTGGAAATAGTTTATGTTTCACAATATGGATCTATGTTATCTCTTTCATCTTATCATTGTTAATAACTTTTTCTTAGAAAATCTGGTCAGGAACTAGGCTCCTAGTTGAACTAGAGAGACCTGAATTCATGTGAAAATATAATTGTTCTTTTATAGCTTAGCAAAAAAAAAAAAATTGTTCTTTCATATCCTAGTACTAGTCTCTTAAGGAAAAACCAAACTTGATTTCTGCAACTAATTGGCAGACAACATTATAAAGAGCTCATAACCTAATAGAGACTTCCTAAGTCTTGAGAGATTTGAGTGATCTTTTGTGGTTAATAATGCTAGCTTGCTACCTTCCTTTTATCTTAAACTCTTAAACCATCCACTTGATATTGTATGAGGAGGGCTTGTGTTTTTTTGAATTAAGGAGCAAAATAAATAAAGAAATTTTGGTTGTAACCACCATAGGATAATTGGAGGTTGTATATTTGGATTTAAATACAAGTTGCTCCATGATTGTGTTCCCATATAAATGTCAATACAATAGATGTTGTAGTTTCTTATCATGTTATTGGCTGATCATTGTATAGTTCACTAATTAATCCCTTCATTATTGCAAGATAACATGTGCATAGTGCAATAAAATGCAAAAATGTATTGTTTCTGGGGCCTTTTCATCTTGTGCTACAACATAACATCAACGAGCAAGTTTTGATCCATACCGAGTCAACCAAATATCTTTACTTATGCATTCTTTTAAGCTTTGTGACCTTTAATCTTGATGTGGTTTAAACGAGAAAACAACAACAAACAAGAAAGTTAGAGTTTTAAAATTAGTTAGAACATAGTTGGAACTCTTGAAAACGTAGATTCTAAAAAAGCCTTTGTTTATATTAATTAAAAGAATAATAATGAGAATAATAATGATAACAATATCTCAAAGTTGTATGTTTAGCTTTATCATTGTTATTTATTTATAGAGAGGAGATGAAACCCTCGTTAAATTGTAGAACTCTATTTCAGTAGGAAAACAAACTCCTAGGTTAACTATAATTAGGTGGGGCAACAACCCTAGTTAAATAAACTAATGTTTGCCGTCTCTAGCATTAAATGAGGGGCTTTTCGACCTCTCTTGTATCAAGTCTAATTACAAATATTTTTTTGACTTTTAACCCAGTACTTTAATTCAATCCAACTCAATACTTGTTTTTTTTTTATTTCCTGAAATAAATATATTAAATTAATTAAAATTAATTAATTAATTTTCTAATTAACTAATTTTCTAAACCTAATTTTAATTCATTGAAATTATGACGATTTTATTGTAAAAGAATTTATAAAAAAATATATTTAATATTTCTACATTCAATGAACTCACCATGACTAATTAATTTATTTTCATTTTCGAACATCAATTAATTAATTATTAATTCAAAAAGCCATAAAGTCATTTTTCAAGTCATTTCTATTTAGAGAAAACCACATTTATTTTCAAGTGTTTTTTATTTCTCTAATTTTCTCATTTCTATTCATTTCTTTTCATTTGATTAAAAATGCAATTCATTTTTTATTTTAACTAGCTAGCGAAAGGATCGATTGGGCATGCGATTAGGGCTTAAATGATTTATAATTAAGTTTCAAATTTTCGTCTATTAATTATAAACTTATTTAGTTATGAAATAATTCCACTATAGTATCATAATTGATCTTTTCCTAAATATATACCTTTACAAAAGGAACTCGATTACTGCTCGTCCAATGACCTTATCATAAGTTTGTTATACTCGTAGGATATTTTTAATCTCTTTGAGATAAATTCTCTCAATATTATTTTATTTCATGGTAATCATTACATCTTCTTTCATAAAAAGTCAATTACTATCAAATAGTAATCAAATCATCATCACAAACACGAACGATCTATTGTCATGTTTATGTTTAATCAAAAATGTAATGCCAATAAGAGGATACCATTTACCAATATCTTGGGTTACGAATTTTACTGTTGTGAATGACGCTACATGCTATAGAAGTTGTATACCCAATATACCAACTTTCAGTTACTTATCTATTTGAACTCAGACTTTTACTTATATTAAAGTATACGAGTCACGTTTATATAGTTTGTCATTTATTCAGAATTAAGGTATGCCACACTTTGAACGTAACAGGTGAATAAATCAATAAACGGATTTAGAATATATTCTTTTTGGGTCCAATCTGATTTACTGTTAGCCCAGACAGTCACATTTATGTCTATATCTTTTGGGAGTCATTCAAGATAAGACATTTCAACAATTGGACTTGATAGATGACATATTAGTCTTTCAATTGGTTTTATCATTTTTGATTTGACTAATGACATATTTAGGTTCGTCTATTAATATAAGTTGTCTTTTCATATTACAATCCGACTACGTAATACCATTTAGTATTAATTTAAAAATTAGACAATCAGTGAGCTTATATTTACTCTTATTTTGTTTTGCATGCAAAAAGCACATTAGAACAATTATACAAAGTATATTAATATAATTTATGAATTATTTTATTAATCAATATGTCAAGTATGTAAATAAATATATTACACTTAGAGTATTAGATCCAACATAAACATCATTTATGATGTTACTTTCACCAATATTTGTTGCCAAAATAATTTATCGCTTTTTAGGTGCAACAAGGTCAAATATTTCTTGTTGATTAATGGTTAGCATAAAACTATGTAGAGGAAAAATCATAAACTTGCTAAGATTCCCATGAAAGTTGTTTACTTTAATTCTGTCAAGGAGCTTAGTAATGTCATCCCAAATAGTGAGGAATATGAGAACAAGTCTATTAGCATCATCACAAGAAATATGTTTTATTTTGAACTCCACCGAGCCCAAATCACTTTGTGAACCTGACCAAGCTTCAAGTGAATGTCTAATATAAATATTGTGATTCTTATATGCAGAATCAATTCTTATGCTCAGCTTCAAAAATAGGAAACTTCCTTGAACGAGTTCCATGAACTTGGGTAACACCCTCACTATCAAAGTATTGTTTGAAGTTGTTACAATTCGATTTCCTCTCCAATTGTTTAACATTACCATCAAATAAACTTTTGTTGCTTCAAATCATCTAGCAAGACTTCCATCACAGCTACTTTCTCGGGTTGTCGATCAAAGGATCCTTATGAAAAAAGAATAATGTTGAGCTATACCTCTAATGTATTTGGTTGCTATGATAAGCAACATCGAGACAACAATTCCCATCTGAGAACACAATTCACTACAATCAACAACATATTCAAGAATTTTCAAGATTATCTCTTGCAACAATTGGGGGAATCCAACCATGTTAAAGATTAGGATAGTAACAATCTTCACTTGGTAACACAACTTATACTTTGATGACTAGAAAAAATTTTAAACTTTTTGTTTACTACTACCTACAAATGTCTTGCAACATCTTGACAGGCTTCAATGTCTTTACTTTTATTATTTCCCTGTTCCCAAGTTTCATCACCAATAGTAGATAATGCTTGAATTCTATTATGGTCATTGGCCTCTGTGTGAGAATACTTATCTTTTTCCTTTAGTAAGAGCTTTTTGAGCTAGGTTAATAAGAATGTCAACAATAAATAGGAAACCAAATCCATGAATGATGCCAAATTTAGCAAGATCAAACAAAGTTGGCCATTTGGCACAAGCACTTATTGTGGTTAAAGTAGCTACTTGAGCAACAACATGCTGTTTTGCAATGTCAAGTGTTCTACCTTCCTCATGGTCTGCATAAACGTATTTGGCATTTCTAACAAATCACAAAAGTCATCTTTGATCTTTAAAAATTGTCTTCCATTCAATAATACTTCTCAACTTGATTTGATGATATTTGCTCTTCGAATTGAACTTTGAACACACCATAAAGCCAGCCAATTAATCAAGAAAGGTATCCCCACAATAGTATGATCCACATCCATAGTAACATCACGCAAGGAAGGATCATCCAAGTGAGGCCATTCTTGAAAGAATGCTTCCATCTGTTGGATTTTATGTTGGGTATGGCGATGGTAATGCTTCTTCTTAAAATGCTTGACATGATCCTAATCACCGCTTAAGAGAACATCTATTTCTATATTTGACGGGGTCTCATCATCATCATCTTCGAGCTTCCTCATTAATTCACCTTCAAAGATCTCATGAGTCATGTTGAACATATTGGGACTCAAATATGTTTGGGCTGAAATATGGGTAAGTTTCAAACTGATCCGTAAATTTAACTTATTTAAAAAGACAAAAACCCTTAACTTGAGCACTCAATGCCTTGTGAAGATTGTTAGCTAAGTGCATCTACCACAACGCTAGACTTCTCTCCCACTTTTGGTTTTCTTGCCAACACATCAAAAACAATGAAGGATTCTACCTTTTTTTTTTTTTTTTTGGATACTCATCATAAATAGGATTTAACAAATCATTGTTTGGCTCTTATGCATGAATCTATCTTTCCAAGAAAATCAAACCTCAACTTTAATTTGATCCTCATTTAATTCGGCGACATGCGCTAACTACTCTTTCAGTCCAGCTTGTACCGTAAGGTTTATGTGTCCAGCATCATGAAAGGGGTTTTCTTTCTTACCAAAATCAGATTTATTAGCTACACTACCTTCCGATATGTCAATTTGGTTGTAGGCACCTTCTGGAATCTCCATCAAGGTTCCTTCTTGTTCTTGTTGCAGCCAAGCAAAAACTGCACCTACATTTCTTCAATCTCACCTCATATTGTAGCCAATTCTGTTTCTTGATTTTGACTTCCTCTTCCTTGACCTTTAGATTGTCCAACCATGTCTTAAAGCAAACTCTACTTTAAACCCTAGGATCTAATTAGGTTATGATGCCAAAATTGATGTGGTTTAAGGGAGAAAACAGTAGCAAACAAGAGAAGTAGGATGGTAAAACTAGTTAGAAAGTTGAAACGCCAAAAAACTTAGGTTTTAAAAAAACCTCTAGTTTCTTTATATTCTCTAAGAAAAATAATGAGAATTATATGGTTGTAAAGCCTACAACTTATTTATATAGGCTTTCTTTTTTGCAAGTAAAGTTTCTAGGTTTTCTTGCAAATAATGTTTTATTCCTAGTGTTGGATTTAAGTCCTAAAGTTAACTAATAACCCTAACCATCTATAATATATCTAACACTTAAAATACATATTATAAAATAAAACTGAAATAATAAAATATTATAATAGAAATAAAGCTCCTGCGTCGGGTTTGTTTAAGAGAGATCAAACAACAAAGTCAGCTTATAAGGGGTTTGTATTTAGCTGTAAATGATACTTTCTCTCCTGATCAATGCCTGTTTGACATCCCGAGTTAATTTTTCTTTTTTTTTTTTTTAGGCCATTTGTCTTATTATTGCTTTTGCATGCGAAGTTCATTTTGATGATGCAACCTCCTCTACCTTTTTAAGGTCTTTTAAATCGCTTTCTGTGGATGCAAGAATTGTATCCCACGCAAGGAGAGGAACTTTTGTTATTCAAGACATCAATAAGCTTTGTTGATCATCTGCAAGAATTTCTTATTGCTGCTCTTACTGCTTGTACGCTGGTCATACCTCCTTTCACTGAGTTAAAACAAAATGTTTTTTCTATCATTGATTTTCTCCAGGTAATCTTTTCATACATTACTTATTGTCCTCCATGTTTTCTTAAGTTAATAGCTGAATTCACATTGTTTTGGCTGCACTTCTTGAAATACAGCAAAAAGTTATTAAGTCAGAATTGAATGATTAAAACTTTTGCTGTTGTTTTTTGTTATGGTCAGTGGTTATTTAGAAGTCTAACATGGCAATTTAATTCTGGTCTTGGCTGCAAATTTGTTATCGTTTTCACAACTTAGGACTTGTAATGCATTCAGCTGTCTATAGCTTGAAACGAATGGGCAGGGTGGTTGAAATCTATTTATTTGAGCTGTCAGCTGTCAATAGCTTGTTAGGCATTTATGATTTGGTGAAATTGAAAGATCTTAAGTTATGCTTGAATTCTTGTATATATTTTCTTATAAATATAAACTCATTAAAAGATTTACTACGTGAAATATGTGCATGGAAGTGAAGAATGAGATTGATAGAAAATTGAGAGAATATGGAAATGTATGGAGTAACTAGAGACATAATTCAGAAAAAATACACCCTGAGAATGTGATCTAGAAAATCATGTCGAGAAGAAAATGGACAGCTTCTTCTGGGTCCCTAGTGAATATTTTGAATCAAATTTTGTTAGAACAGCGAAACCTGGACTAATTCTCACAGGGTTTGGATGTGAATCTTGTGGATTTTCTGCTTTAAGAAACTTTTTCATGTAAGATGTCCTTTACTGAATGACTGCTCTACCCAGCTCTGGATGTGATATGTAAATGTTTCCATTTACCTCCTTGTTAGTCAATCAAAATGTTAGTGATTTTTCAGCTTATTTGCTAATAGTATTTTGCACTGCTGTTGTAGGCATACAGCATTAATAGACTCACAGCTGTTCCATCACTTATGAGGATGATCCTTCCTGCCATGCAAAGTCAACATGATATTCGTATTTCAAGTTCTCTGAAGTTGTTAGTTCTAAGTGGTGAAGTCCTACCCTTATCCTTGTGGAACGTGCTTTCCAATTTGTTACCCAAAACCTCTATTCTGAATTTGTATGGGAGCACAGAGGTATTTTTTGATTTTAGGTTATTTCTACCATAACGGATTAATTCATGATGTCTGGCTCTAGATGTTTTTGAGGAATTGATAATTTTAATCTTCTACTTAAATCCTGCATGCATCTTCATGGTCTTTCGATCTCTTTCTCTATGAATTTGTTACATTTTAATTGTACTTTAATTATTGAGGGAGAAGATCGTTCTATTTCCTCTTTTGTAGGTTGCCAAAGACCCCTTGGGTATTCTTTTTATCTTTTCCCCTTTATCAGTTATTTTTCCACCTAAATTGACGTGCTAATAATAACAAATTATAAGAATGAACTGGTCCTGTCACTATAATTACATAGAGATCCTCAATATTTAGCTATAAAATTATAGAAGACATTAGTTATAGGAAACTACACCCTAGCCTAAAAATGTAAACATTGTTAATGGAAATTAGAAAATTATCATATTGCTAAAACCGGTCTTCATCAATGTTTCTTCTCTATGTGCTCTCTTAACCAAGACAAACCGCTGAAGAGAGTTTTTTTTTTTTTTGTCTTTTCTTTTTTGGACACCAACTCATCAAGCAAAGAAGTTATTTTATGAATTTACTTCTCTTCTTATTGGTTTATACGCTTCAAATTTTGTTATGTGGCATTTATAAGAAAGAGAAACATGGATGAAGCAGACCATAGTGAGAAGAAAAAATTTGAGTACTAGTCTTGCTTGCCATGCTTGTAGCCTTCAAAGAATGTTGACTTGTATTTTTTTTCTTGTTCTTTGGTGCTGAATTTTGTTTTATGAGTTTAAATTTTTTATTTTACAATTTAGATGAAATTACTTTTGAGTTTCATGGATCTCTAAAGATTTCCACCCAGGCTCCCCCTTATACCATCTTGTTTTTCGCAATTTTTTAGTGTTAATATTAGATATACCAATATCCCCAGAGTTTATAGGCTCTTGAATAAGTTTCACGGGACCTTTGGGTTTTCACTTTTCATGCACTCGTATATAATCTTTATAAGTGCTATTATCACTTTAACAAATAATTTTATTAGATAAACAACTATAGATATGCTCATCTCTGCTTTTTCCAATTGAATGAGGAAAAGATCCATAGGTAAAGGTAGAAAACCGTATTTCTAAACATGATTAAATCTTCATTTTTTTTTTTTTCATGATAAGATAGATTGAAGCAAAATATCTATTAAACTATTACTTTGGTTTGACATAATGCTTTTCCTAAGGATTCTCAAATAGAAATAGAGAAGGCAGTAACCAGAAAAGAATTTCTATTCTAATCCCACTCTTCTAGAAGGATCATCTAGAAAGAAAATTGCTTTGAATGCATTCAGACAAAAAGCTAACATAGATGTTATGGTAGATTTATCATACTAGTCGTTTGTAATTAAGGTCAATCCTTAAGGAACTATGTTTATTGTCCCCTATTCATTATTATCATCATAGTAACTACTTCTGCAGCATTTTTTTCGTTTGCTAACATCTGAACTTGTGATTTAAGGTATCTGGAGATTGTTTATATTTTGACTGCAAGGGGTTGCCTTCGATTTTGGAGATGGAGAAACTAACAAGTGTTCCAATTGGTTTGCCTATTTCTAAATGCAGTACTGTACTTATTGGTGAAACCGGTAATTCTAATGTTGGAGAAATATGCGTTAGAGGTGTATGTGTTTCTACTGGTTACCTTTTTGAAAATGCTATTATACCTTTGAACAACGCAAAGTTGCACCAGAATTCAATTTGCAAGTGTTCTACGGTGGAGTGTGGAGGTCAGATATATTTTAGGACTGGTGATTTTGCTCACCTGTTATCAAGTGGTGACTTGGTTTTCCTGGGGAGAAAGGACCGTACCATAAAAGTTAATGGCCAACGCATTGCTTTAGAAGAGTTAGAAGATACATTAAGGGGGCATAATGATGTTGTTGATGCTTCTGTTATTTCTCAAAAGGACCAGGGAGACAATGAATTCATTGTAGCATTCATATCATTAAGAGAGAAGGTAAAGTCTGCTGAAATAGTTAAAACATCCATCAGAAACTCAATGATCAATAAATTTCCTTCAGTGACGGTTCCTAGTAGGTTTGTTTTTTTGGAATCATTGCCAGTGTCTGCCAGTGGAAAAGTAGACTATGCACAGTTGACAGACTCAATATTCTCCATCAGTCATGTTAAAGATGGGATAGGTGACATTGGGGCTAGCAACCTCATGCAAATTATAAAAAAGGTTTCCTCTGTTTTTATTCTCCGTCTTTTTTTTTATTTCCTTTTTTTGTGTGACACCATGATGTCCTTAGTTTCTTCTTTTAGTTAACATATCTGGAGGAATTATTGGAAGGTTGCACCATGGCGGTATTGAAACTATAGCAGCAATGTAATGGAGAGATTCAATTGCAAATTTTCATATGGAGATTAATTTAATGATTTAGACTAAGCATACACTTTGTTTCTTCTTTTTTTTTTTGGGGGGGGGGGGGGGGAGGAGGTAAAGAACTAATATTGGGTGAAGGAGTTAATGATTTCAAAAGAAAAATATGATGAAACTTGAAGTCTTACTAGTTATGATGCATGGATTAAGAAAGTAATATAGAATGCTTGGAAATACTTTTGGCTTTTATTCAATGTGCTGTGTTGAGAAGAATTAAGCTTATTTTTATGAATATACTGCAGGCTATTTGTGACGCTTTAATGGTGGAAGATGTTTCAGATGATGATGATTTCTTTATGATAGGTGGTAACTCCATCACTGCAGCACATGTTTCTCATAATCTTGGGATTGATATGAGACTGCTGTATACCTTTTCAACTCCAGCTAAGCTCGTAATTTCCCTCCTAGAGAAAAATGTATTAAATAATACAAAATTTGGTGTCAATGATATCCCAGAATCAACAATGGAACCAGACAAGGTGAATCGATTTTCTTTTCCTGAATCTGAGACTCCTGATCCTCTTGGCTCAAAGCTACAAGGACATTTGTCATTGATGCCTCATGAAAGGAATGATGATCAAGCTGATCAGTCTAAACGTTTGAAGGTGGATTTAAATAAATATTATGTTCTGGAGCCCATTGATTTGTTCTGTGGATATCCATGGAACTCTGCACCAATGCGCAACTCATTTGCATTTAGTCGCTGCAACAAGGTTATGCATGAAGGTGGACAGGTGGTCAATGGTACCTGGCAAGCTCAGTTAGTGGAAGTTTCAAGAACTAGAACAGGATATATGCAAGAACTGTGGAAAGTTAACATGGAGGCCTGTGTTGATGCCTCACCACTTGTTGTGTTCAATGATTCTGATATTTATTTATTTGTTGGATCGCACTCATACAAGTTCCTCTGCATTAACGCCAAAAGGTATGGATCTCACCTTAATCCCTTAGAGAAAACTAATGAATTAAGCTTTATTCACTCAGTTGAACATCTTTTCGACTTCATTTCGTAGTTGATTCTTTGTTATTAGCATCAATTAATTAAGACCAAGTTGAATTTATTTTTGCTGTTACAGTATTTCATTTCAGCTCTAGATGTAGATATATGCAATTAGCATATTTCCTTTTCAGAAAAATTAATGTATGTGGTTTTGCTGTGGTCATTCTGGTTAATGGAAATAATTGTTTAAGTTTACGTGTAGCCATTTAACCATATGAACGTCAAATTTCATTGTTGAAACTGAAAACTAGAAATGTGGAAGTGATGAACGGACTATATGTAAATTGGATATCTGAAATATGAATGTACATGCTCAACTTCAACATTCTTTTTGTATGCCTCTGTGTTTTATTTCATCAACTTGGTGCTTCAGTTCACTAGCAGTTAGCTGGTTTTATTTGGCTAAAAATTGTTCTCTCTCTCTCTCTCATTGGAAGCTCATCACTGTGATCAATTATTGAGATTTATTTGCCTAAAATTGTTGTCTCTCTCTTATTGGATATTTGGTTTCCTTAGTAACAAGAGCTTCATGCTTGACTTCTGCTGCTGCTCGCTTTATTCACCATCAAAATGCTCTTGAAAGTTAAAGGATAAGGAATCATTTTTTAATGGACTAAGGGCCAGTTCTGCATTGCTTTTCAAAAGCACTTCTGACTCCAAAAGTACTTTTGGAAGAAAAGCTGTGCAGAATAAGCTGCTTTTGGCTGAAATTTTTAGCTTTTCAGAAGTGCTTTTCAAAAGCACTTCTGAAAAGGAGAAGCTAAATTTTTTAGCTTTTCCTCTCCCAAAAGCACTTTTAGTGCTTAATTACTTTTTTACCCCTCCAATAACATAATACTTTCTCTTTTTTTTTTCTTGATACTTAATCACAAATATATGAAAATCATTAATTAAAAATAAAAAATATTTTTTAAAATACTAATTACAAATATTTAATAGTTATATTTAAATATTTAAAATATAGTTTATATATTCTAATTAAATTTTATAAATAATTAATATTTATTGCTTAAAAATATTTGAAATTTATATTTTATATATTAAAATATTAATAAGAAGTTATAATAATTTTTTTATATTTTTACTAAAATATAATAAATTAACTAATTTAAATATTATTTAAATGCATATTTGTTACTTGATAATAACATGTCTAAAATGGACATTTTATTTCTCAAAAGTATTTTTTCACAGCAATGCTAAACACTCAAATTTTTTACAGCACTTTTCAAAAACACTTTTCAAAAGCACTTTTCCACAGCACTTTTCAAAAGCACTTTTCAAAAGCATTGCCAAACTAGCCCTAAGTATAGTTCGTAGCCTGAAGTTTTGATTTTTGCATCACATGTATAATGGAAGAAGAGAGAGAGAAGGAATCCAATGTTAATTCATTCGTAATTATTCTAAGGTCAGCTCTTAGACATAAAGTGACCTCCCTCCCTGGTCCCTTGGAATCCAGAAACAAGTAATTATAACAACTAATTATATCAGAAAGAATAAAGCAAAACTACCAAAGTAACAAAATAACAAAATGACACTGCTAGACACGATATTGACCACTCTAGACTCAGCCTGACTTAACAACTTTCCAGCCAATTCTCGCAAGCTCCAATGGCTACAAGCCCCAATGTTCCATCATTCAAACTTTGGCCTGTTACACCATGTTGCTATGACTACTTAAATTAAGTATCCATGTACAGCATATTCAACCAGAAGTATGGGAATATGACCTTTCAAGGACCCCTCCAAATATATGGAAAAAGTTCAGGGAAAATTAAACATTTTTATGTTGGACACATGCCCATTTCCAATTCTCATAGGCCAGTCCCAGTATCATAGGCTATTATTATTTCCTAATTTTTATATATGTTTTGTCAAACCATATACAAAATTACACATATCTTATATTGCCAATTTTTTAGCGATGATAAAGCAGACTATCTAATTCTGAATTGAGGCTAACTATAATATTATTCATCATCTAGCGCTGGTTGATTTATCTCATGTCCCATCTTCTTTATTGGCAACCTATCTGATATCTTTGCAGTAAAATTTGCCAGATGACTAAGAGATGGAGAAGAAACTTAATCATTAGGGTGATGCAGTTAAAGTCTAGAGGAATTTGATAATGCATGAAATATCCTGAACATTTTTCCTTATGCTCTTTTGGTGTTCTATCTTGACCAGTTTATTACTACTTAATCTGGTTTAGTGGTTTTATCCAGTGGGAAACCAGACTGCAAGGACGAGTTGAAGGTTCTGCAGCAATTGTAGCAGACTTCTCTCAGGTGTTCATCATTTCTTCTCTGTTGCCTTCACTATATAGATTCCTTTTGCAGCCAAGCAAGTAACTATTGTTTCTATTTCCTGGATACTTTATGTCAATAGGTGGTTGTAGGTTGCTATGATGGGAACATATATTTTCTTGAGCTTTTAAATGGCAACATCTGTTGGACTTTCCATACATCTGGCGAGGTATGTGGTTTAAAAAGCTTTACCATGTTGTACAAAGTTTTCTTGTGTTAGAGATAGATGTGCATTGATCAGGAAATAAGTTTCCTGAGCACTTTAGAGTGTTGAGCAGGTTAATCTGTTAGCTTTTAGGTCTATTTGGTATCCTGTTTGAGACATTTAATGTTTTCAGTTTCCATTTAAATTTTTGTTTATTTTTACTTATCCAAGAATATATTGTTCTGAAAAGAAGAATGAAATGCATTTGATTATATTGTAGATATGACTTTATAATATGTTCTTTTACTGTACTGTTTTTTACATACGTGGAATTTTCTAAGGTTTCTTATTCATTGGCTTCAAACTTTAGCCAATTTAATTTTTTAACGACACTGCGATTCAATAGATGGTAAAGGAATAGGTCAATGCTATCTTGTTGGCTCTTGAAATATTAGATGCAATTATGCAAGACCTTGTTGGTGTATTCTTTTGATTTTCAAGCTCAATATGGGAAGAGTTCTGTCAGATTTCAAGAATATTTGGGCATATCAATTATGATATTTTATCCCTAACTTTAAGGCTGTACAGATCCCTAGAATTAGTCTGTTTCCTAGTGTAAAGTTTCCTAAGTTAGGCTAAAACTAAGTGTATAAATATGTATGTATTCTCTTGTAAAAATATAATAAAAAAGACTGATTTTTCACATGGTATCAGAGCCTGTTCTTTAAGCCCGATTTCTGGGATTTTTTAGCCGATTTCTTGAAGCCTGTTCCTTTTTTCTTGTCTCCCAACCAGTCCTCAAGTCTATAGAACTTGTTAAACACAATATGATTGAAACTGTCAAAGTCAGTAGCCCAGAAATTCCTGTTAACCAATGCTGGAAACTCCATGGTAAGCCACAAACAACAAACAAAAATTTTTCAAAAAAGGGTGAACAATTTAGGGGACAAGAACGAGCAAATACAGCAAGTCAGCAAGATGAAAAAATTTCTCAGGAATTGCCGATTGAATTTAAAAAGGAGGAAATTGAGAAGTTAAGAAATTTGTTGGGATCATTGGAAAAATCTTCTCCAACAGGTACTTGTAGTTTGTTTTTTTCAGGTATATCCTCTTCTCAAAATTCTAAAGCCTTGAATACAGACACCAAAAGTTCTTGGGTCATTGACTCAGGAGCTACAGACCACATGACCCACTCCTCACACAAATTTGTTTCATATACACCCTGTCCTAGTAATAGAAAAATAACAGTGGCTGATGGTTCTATGATCACAGTAGCCGGTCAAGGTGATATTGTTATAAACAAAACCCTTACTCTAAAAAATGTTCTTCATGTTCCAAAACTATTTACCAATCTTTTATCCATTTAAAAAATTACCAAAGATTCTAACTGTAAAGTGGTTTTCTGTCACAATAAGTGTCTTTTTCAGGAACAGAATACGAGGAGGATGATTGGACATGCTAAGGAAATAAATGGCCTATATTATCTTGAAGAATCCAGTGAAGAAGTTAGTGATCTGAATTCCTCACCCTTATCTTTTATTTCCGAATCTATTAAAACCAATAAAGACCAAATTTGGCTCTATCACCTTCGCCTTGGCCACCCATCGTTTAGAGTCCTTAAAATTATGTTTCCTTCATTGTTCAAAGGAATAACTATTGAAAAATTTCATTGTGATATCTGTGAACTTGCAAAACATAAACGTACCTCTTTCCCAGTAAGCAATAAAAAAACTTCCACTCCTTTTACTCTTGTTCATAGTGATGTTTGGGGGCCATCCACTATTTCAAATATTTCGGGAGCTCGGTGGTTTGTATCTTTTATCGATGATTGTACTCGTGTGTCTTGGGTATTTCTTTTAAAACAGAAATCTGATGTTAGGTCTGTTTTTTCCACCTTTTACAATATGGTCAAAACACAATTTGGGACTGAAATAAAAAGGTTTAGGTCAGACAATGCAAAGGATTATTTCAATCAATTCCTCTCAGAATATTTCCAAGAAAGAGGCATTATACATGAGTCATCTTGTGTAAATACACCACAACAAAATGGTGTTGCCGAAAGGAAGAATGGTCACATTTTAGCAATCACAAGAGCCCTATTGTTCCAAAAAAATGTCCCTAAACAATACTGGGGGGAGGCTGTTTTAACTGCTACTCATTTGTTAAATAGGTTGCCTACAAAGATCCTTGAGTCTCAGAGTCCTATGCAAGTTCTAGCCAAATTTTTTCCTGATTTCAATACATCCAGTAATCTCATTCACAAAATATTTGGTTGTGTTGCCTTTGTCCATGTTCATTCTCAAAATAGAGGGAAATTTGACCCACGGGCTGTCAAGTGTGTCTTTATTGGTTATTCTTCCACTCAAAAGGGGTACAAATGCTATCATCCAGCAACTAAAAAATTTTTTGTAACAGCTGATGTTACTTTTGCTGAACAAGAAAATTTCTTTACTCGTCCTTACCTTCAGGGGGAGATTTTATTCACAGAAGATAAGGACAAAGAATTTTTTCTTCTTGACATTCCAGCTACTGTCCAGCACTCAAATACTTCCACCATTCCAACTCCAAACACTCCAAACACTCCCATTCCAGCTTCTGTCCAGCAACCAAACACCATTCCAGCTCCAAACACTCCCATTCCAGCTTCTGTCCAGCAACCAAACACCCTCATTCAGACCTTGCCTACTAACCAACCTGCCCAACTTGAAACAATGCCCCCTACACAAATAGAACCCAGTACACCAAAATCACCAAGAGGAATTCAGGACACTATTCGTCCTTTACAGGTTTACTCAAGGAAAAAGGCACCAGTGCAAGTTCAATCATCCTCTTCTCCTATACGATCTGAGGTAATTGCTGAACCCACTTTGAATCCTAATAATACAGATTTAGATGATTTTCCTATTGCTATTAGAAAGGGAACTAGAGCCTGTACAAGACATCCCTTGCACCTATTTATGTCTTACAAAAACTTGTCCCATCGACACAAAGCCTTTCTTACTAGCCTAAACTCTATTTCCATTCCTAAAACTGTATTTGAGGCATTAGAAGATGAGAATTGGAGAAATGCCATGAAAGTTGAAATGGAAGCTTTGGAAAAAAATAAGACATGGGACTTAGTGAAATTACCAGAAGGAAAGAAACCAGTGGGATGTCGCTGGGTATACACAGTAAAGTATAATTCAGATGGTTCTTTGGAGAGGTACAAAGCAAGACTGGTTGCTAAAGGGTACACTCAAATGTATGGGATAGACTACCTTGAGACATTCGCTCCTGTTGCAAAGATGAACACTGTAAGAGTGTTGTTGTCACTAGCTGCCAACCGAGGCTGGAAATTACAGCAATTTGACATAAAAAATGCCTTTTTACACGGTGACCTAGAAGAGGAAGTATACATGGATGTTCCTCCAGGATTCGGTCCAACTACAGGACAGGTTGTTTGCAGACTAAAAAAGGCTTTGTATGGACTAAAACAGTCTCCAAGGGCTTGGTTTGGAAGATTTACCAAAGTAATGATCAAGTTAGGGTATAAACAGAGTCAAGGAGATCACACTCTGTTCGTGAAACACTCATCTTCAGGGGGAGTGACTGCTCTATTAGTCTACGTTGATGACATCATAGTAACTGGTGATGATCTAGAAGGAATGGAGAAGTTAAAGAAATGCCTAGTAAAAGAATTCGAAGTCAAAGAATTAGGCAAGTTAAAATATTTCCTTGGTATTGAGGTGGCACACTCTCGGGAAGGAATATTCATATCTCAGCAAAAATATATAGTTGATTTGCTGACAGAAACAGGCAAGTTGGGTTGTAAACCAGTAGAGACACCCATAGAGGTGAATCACAAACTTGGAGATGCACTAGAAGATGCAGCAGTTGATAAAAAGTCATATCAAAGGCTTGTGGGAAAGCTTATTTATTTGTCTCATACCAGACCAGATATTGCCTATGCAGTAGGTGTTGTAAGTCAGTTTATGCACAATCCTAAGGAATCACATCTTAAAGCAGTATATCAGATCCTACAGTACTTAAAAGGCACGCCAGGCAAAGGGATCTTATTCAAGAAAGGAGAAAATTTAACCCTTGAAGCCTACACTGATGCAGATTATGCAGGATCTATGGTTGATAGAAGATCAACCTCTGGTTACTGCACCTTCCTAGGAGGTAATCTTGTGACTTGGAGGAGTAAAAAACAAAACGTTGTTGCTCGATCTAGTGCAGAAGCAGAATTTAGGGCAATGGCTCTTGGAGTTTGCGAATTGTTATGGCTAAAGATTATTTTAGAAGACTTAAAGATCAAGTGGGAAGGTCCAATGAAGTTATATTGCGATAATAAGTCTGCTATCAATATCGCTCATAATCCAGTTCAACATGATCGAACGAAACACGTTGAGGTTGACAGACATTTCATAAAAGAAAAACTGGACAGTGGCTTAATTTGCACTCCATTTGTGTCCACTGATGAACAACTAGCAGACATACTTACCAAAGGATTGTCTGGGAAGTTGTTTCAAAAATTAATAAGCAAGCTGAAAATGGATGATATCCACTTCCCAGCTTGAGGGGGAGTGTCAGATTTCAAGAATATTTGGGCATATCAATTATGATATTTTATCCCTAACTTTAAGGCTGTACAGATCCCTAGAATTAGTCTGTTTCCTAGTGTAAAGTTTCCTAAGTTAGGCTAAAACTAAGTGTATAAATATGTATGTATTCTCTTGTAAAAATATAATAAAAAAGACTGATTTTTCACAAGTTCTGTGGAGTATTCAGGGTTGGATGGACTTTACTGGAGAACTTCAAAAGGGGATACCAACCTTGGATCTCAAAGAGGGAGAGCTTGCTTCCTCTCTCAAACTTGAATAATTTTCTACTTGCTCTTTCCATTCCATTTTGCTGTTTGAATAACAACGCTAGGAGCAAAGCTTTGCATATCGAGGAACAAAGCTGCTGTTTGATTGTCCCCCTAATATTCTGGTTGTGCAAGCATTGGCGCCTTGCTGTTACTGTTTCTTGTTCAAGCCTTTGGCCTGACTGCGCTTCCTGACTTTGGGATAGACTATCAATCTGAACGGTCAACAAAGCAAGTGCAGCCTGTTATCGGTCAAGGCAGCGCTTCCCAACATGAGCTTTATCATCTTCATAATTTGATTCATTTGGTTCCTTGGATCTTCCCTGGAACCTGGCTCTGAGGCCAAATTGTTATATAGGTGGCTTGGGTTTTCGATGAGAACCTATGGTGAGAGAATTGTAACGAGAGACTGCTATTCAAAGTGGGCTACCAACCTTGGAGGCTGGAGCTAAAAGAGAGAGACCTTCCTATCTCAAACTTTAATAATTTTCTTCTTACTCTTTCATTTCATTTTGCTGTTCAAATAACAAAGCTAGGCTTACTAATTTAGGTAATACATATAATAGGGATTCTAATCCCTTTATTATTTTATATTGTTGCCTTAATTTGTGAGATCTTGATTGCATCCTTGATTCTTGCCTTGGTTCTATTGATTCTTTCCATTCATAACACAAACCAAGGCCATAACTCAGATTGTGCTGATTAGATAAGTTAAATGAGACTTGATGGTTTATTCCTTAATAATCCCGTTTGTTTGGATGTCAAAAATTCGAGAAGTGAGGCTTAGATGATGATCATCCTTAATAATCTCCAGAAGTGAAGGTTCACTATTAAATGAGGCTTTGATGTTAAGTCTTGTTGATTTGGAATGCCTTTTGCATTAATGAGCTTATATATATGGTGGTGATAAGTATTTTTTAGCAATATGGAGTGTTTTAACTTTCATCATTTCTCTATAGGATTTGATTAAAAATAACATAAACATTTAATTACAGCTGCAGTATTTTTGCTTCTCTGTTTTTCCCTCTCTCACCTGCCTGCCTTCTTATTGAAATGTTAATCTCACATTTCATCCCTAAGAATCAATACCATCTTTATAGGTCCCTTGTAAAACATTTCCTGGCAATCTTTCTGCTTGGCAGTAAACATTTTACTTCCTTGCTTGATGCTAGTATTCATGTTGAACTTTTTCTGTTGTGAATGTTTGTAGGTGAAATGCCAGCCAATTGTGCATGCACATAGGGGATTGATCTGGTAAGAGTTTCTCCGTTCATGAATGTTTTTATCTTCATGCTGCTGTTTTTGTTCTATTTCTTATAATTGCTCAATGTTTCTTAAGCTCATATTCAAGATTACGGTTCTCCTTTGCATCAGATGAGCATGGATCTGTACCATGTTTCTTTTATCATGAAATTGAGCTGGATTGGTAACAGTATTTACCGACATCAATGTCTGCATTCAGATTGTCAACCAACTTCTGGGAAGCATAAAATATTTATTTATTTTTTTGTGGTTTTGATACTTGGATTTTATAATTTTCTCTTTGCTAATGGGTGACAACTTAGTCATATTTTGATTTGGTTGCAAGTATTTAAAGGGCTTGTTGCTAGTACTATATCCATTTGTTGTTGTTGGCGGTGACGGTTAGTAAGGAGCCCTGATTTGTTTAAGAATTGATCTTCATTATCAATATGGATTTTGTGATGATCTAAAACTTGGATGTCCATGTATTTTCCTAGTAATTCTAGATGATGTGAAGAAGCTATGTTTCTGAAAATTTTGGATGTCAGCATCTACTTAGATTAATAATATAGTGATTTGTTGGGAAAAAGTACCCATTTTTCTAGGATGATTATCATGGCTGGGGTCGTAGACAAATATATAGTGCGGACTTGGGTTCTTACCATATGGTAAATAATTGGAAGGTAGTTGTAAGAAGTTCATTTCTCTTCAACTTTAAACATAAGAGAGATTGTTATAGGTTGTTGCTTGTATAGGGTTGAGTGACAGGTTTGCTTTTATAGTAAAAGTGATGCCATGTTTATCATATGGATTCTAAAATCAGTTTAAAAGTCAATAATCTATGTTCCATTCTCTAGTTAGATGGAATGCATGTTGCTTGCTACTTCCAGTCGTAGAACTTCATGAAACCCGGTTCAATGAATCATTTTATTGAATTGCTGTTCCTCTATGTTCGGTAATGGCTACAAAGTTATCACGACTGGCACTTGATTATTAGTTATTCTGATTTCTGATGCATTGCGTTATGCATTATTGTATTGATAACTATTATAACTGACACTATGAACATATCTTTTTTGTCATTACCATCAACATGTCAATTATTGGAAATTCTTTATCATTTTACATTTCCAAATTAAGTCAATACCCCCCTTCTTCCCCCTTCAAGTTTTGATGACCTATTTACATGATCTAATCTCTGGAAGAATTATATGCAGGTGTGGATCACATGACCATAACTTATATGCTCTTGATTATAGAAATAAGTGCTGTGTATATAAGCTTCCTTGTGGTGGTAGCATTTTTGGGTCACCTGCAATTGATGAGGTGAGATTTTTCTTTCAAGTATATACTGAACCTTTAATCTCATTTGTCCGATGGAACTGTTTTCAAGTATATATTGAATTCTTTCTAACAGCTCAATGTACTTTCTGTGCTCAAACACTTTTTTTTTTTAATTTCTTTTCTTATTTCTTGATCTTTGTGCCTTGCATTGCATCCTTGTTTTATTTCTTTGTATATCATCCTGTTGGTTTCTGACATGTCTGTTTAATCTCTGGGTAATTTCACTCAGTAGAAATTTAATAGATTGTATCATAAGTTTTCTAATGAATATTGGGGATTTGATCTTAGATTATAGGTTTCTTTTAGGAATTTATTATTGGCTTAGGGTGACGAGGGACAGCATAGAGCCCTGAAACAACTAAACAACCAATACAGGACATGTTTGATTCCAAGTGAGGTGCCAGGATATATTCAAATTCAGCTCTGATTCTAACTTTAAAGTAAATCAGCTAAAAGCTCCTAGGCTAGGACTGAATAATTGTGCTATGGTTATTTAATAAAGGGTTTTGCAAGATTCCAGTTGTCTATGATCTTAGGCATAAAAACATTCATGTGTTGTCTCATGGAAAACACAGAGCACTAAGGGCATAAAGCTTATTGTTGGAATTATCCCGAATTCAGCCATCTAGAGAGGTTCTTTGAAGGTAAAACTAACATGGCTGGGAGGTGTTAGCAGTGTACTGGTCTAAGTAGCTTATTGGCTGTTTTCAAATGGATAATCATCATGTACAGAGCTTGTACCAAAATCAAATAGAATTTGGATTATTAGTCTAACTGTTATGTGTGACTAATAGAATCTGAAGTATGATAGATTGCATTTTCTTCTCCTTACCTATGGTTGTACATGTTATGAATAGCTTTCAGGTAAATCACTCTAGCCAAGTTGTTTATCATCACTTGATGTACTTTGTCGTTTATGTTTCAATAGACAAATGGTGCACTTTATGCAGCATCTACTAGTGGCCGTGTGACAGCTATATCAATTAAGGTACAACTATTTGTGACATTGTTATTTGGAATAAACGTTACATTCTCACAATTTGTATTTGCCTATATTTCTATGAGTCCTCATTTTTATTGAAGTTCCTATGTCCGGCATCCGTATCTGGAATATTTTTTAATATGGATATGGGACTGTCTGAATACATGGAAAAAAAAAAACCCTTCTCCATTTGGGAACATGAATTTTCAAATTTGAATTTGGATTTCATTATTATGTAAATGATAAGAATGAAATGTATATATTATGGACAAATTAGTTTGAATTTGATATAATATATATTTGAAAGGTAGGAAAACATGATTTGTCAAAGAAAAGATCTCTTTGGAAATTCTATTTCATTACTAAATAAGCCTCTGACAAATACATGATTTGAGAAATTATCATGAATGTTACATTTCTAAGTAGTTTACTATCAATTTACACTATTTTTGAAATCCAAACCAAATTTTAAAATCCAAATTCCTAAACACTACCTTAGAAATCTTAAACATACCCTTGTCTGACACGTACCTATATCCAATACTCATACCTGAGTATTAGTAACATAGGTATTTGCTTCAACTTTTGTCTAAATAACTGTGTTCCTGGACATGGTATGTCTGAAGGTCTTTCTTAGTTGAATTTATCAGTGGTTATTTCCTTCATGTTCAAACCCAACGAGGTGAAACTCTTCCCTTTTTGGATGTTCTATGCTCTAATTACAGGAAATGCCCTTTTGTACTTTGTGGTTACATGAACTTGAGGTGCCAGTATTTGGGTCACTTTCTGTCAGTTCACCACATGGATATGGTACATTTTTCTCTCTCTTTCCATCAGTATCCGGATCCCCCTACTGTATCTTTGTTTCTGTATGCTGCTTCTAAATAATCGATTATTTGTCTTTTTGTAGTCATTTGTTGCTTGGTGGATGGTCATGTTGTTGCATTGGATTCCAGTGGATGCATTGTTTGGAAGGTATGTGCTTAAAATTCATCATATTTGTTTAGAATTTAAAATAAAATGTTTTGACTAATTAGCTTGCCCATTATTTTTGCTCCCTTAAGAAAATATTCCAAGGTCTGTTCCCAATTTATATCTGTAATATGGACCTTTCTCTTGCACAGTGATTTTTCTTTTCTGTTTTTGTCACCTTCATGCTGATTATCCTATTTTCTCGTACAGTGGAAAACTGGTGGTCCAATATTTGCTGGAGCTTGCATATCTTCTGCGCTTCCTTCTCAAGTAATGCATCTCTTTCAGTTTTAAGATTAAACCTGGTGAAAATTTATTACTTCTTAAGAGTCTAGATGGCAATATTATCGCCACAATTTCTTTGGCTTGACGGTAATTGAGTGTTGAGATTTTAATTCACTTTGTTTTAACGCTCAAACTTTCTCTATATTTTATCTTATTTTGTGATCCTATGGGATATTTATGGTTGACTGAAATTCTGTCTACTTGTCCTACAGGTGCTAATCTGTTCCCAAAATGGAAGTGTGTATTCCTTTGAAATGGTAAGGAGGAGAATTGAATTGGTATGAGTGTATATACAAGAAATATGTTTTCACCACGATTTAGTGGTCATTCTTTTTTGCTTTTGTGCTATGACTTGAAAATTCAAGCTCATGCCAGATTGCCATCTAAAAGCGCCTGAAAATCACTTGGTCCTGCCAATCAAATGATAATTAGTGCTCCATCCCAATTGAATTGATTCACATATTCTAGTACTTTGTTTTTCCACAAAGCCATTAATCTTAACATTGAAGTGAACCATGCAAAACCCTAATAGTCTGAAGTTTCATCCAAAAGCCGTTCTGAGTTGAAGTATACTATTCTCTTTTACTTTTGTTGAGACTATATCTTTTGTTCTCTTCAGGAGAAAGGTGAACTGCTCTGGGAAGTGAATGTTGGAGATCCAATCACTGCATCTGCTTATGTTGATGAGAACTTACAGTTGGTTTCAAATGATCCCTCCATTTCAGTTGACAGGTAAACAAACTGCTTGAATGCTATAAGATGATTGCAAACATTTCTTTTTAAACAGATTCGTATGATTTATCTTGCAGATTGGTTTGTGTTTGTACTAGCTCTGGAGGCATATTTTTGTTTCGAATCAACTTGGACGAAGGGACCGGAGATCATCGAAAAAAATATGTGGTGCAGAAATTTGCAACGCTTAAGCTGGAGGGGGAGGTGTTTTCATCACCTGTGATTATTGGAGGCAGGATTTTTGTTGGTTGCAGGGATGATTATTTGCACTGCATTGCTGTGGAAACTTGAAATTTAGGGTGCATTTTCCGTTGTGGTGGGAAAGCCAAAAGTGTTTTTTCACTGTAAAAGCAACAAAGAACACTCGGCTTTTTGAGTCAAAACTATTGTTAAAAAATTGTTTAAAGGCAAAAAACTGAGATTTAAGCATTTTTGCCTTTTCACATTTGGAAGTAAAAATTATTAAAATATCGATATTTATATTAACTATTTAAAAAGTATAAAAATTAGATTAATTTATATTTTAGATATTATTATATTAAATTATTTAAATATCATTTATTATTATATTTTAAAATTTTAAAATATTTAAGGTATCATTAAAAAGGATATTTTGATCTTCAATAGTAATTTTTGGCACCAATAGAAAATATTAAAAATTAACAAATTATTCATTTTCACCGTATTTTTTTACTACATTTTTCAGGGTTACTTAACAAAAAGCACGTTTGAAATTATTTTTCAACTGCACGAGCATGGGAGAACTAATCCTTAGTTGGATCATGAAATCAAGGTTTGTGTTTGATATTTGGATCTAAAGTTGTAACGTTCCAAAATGGTTGATGTCATAATTCACGTCGTTACAGTAATCACGCAAACTAAATTTACAAGTGTTGTACCAATCATCAATTAATAATTATTCAATATTTTTTAAATCAATCAGGTTATCTATTTTTCGGTTTAATTCGTCTAACCAGTCTAATTAATTAAAATTATTAAAAATCCAAAAGTAAAAATCAAATCCAATTCAAATGGTTTTTAGTCGGTTCAATCGATTTTTAATTGGTTTAATCAGTTTGTATTGGTTCTCAATCCAACGGATTGGTTTGGTTCAAACAACACTAGTATTATTTATTATGATAAAGAGAAAGTATCGGAACTGAATGTGTTATAGATATTCAAGTGCCATATGGGCTAAATTTTAGAAGCTGGAAAATGACATGTAACACCTCGGTACCCGACCTGATCGTCGAGTTTGAGTTATAGGATATTATATTCGTTGCCGGAACAACTACAATCAATTATATTTAAATTACAATCATTGAACATTCAAATACAAATAATATATGCATATAAACCATTAACTGAACTTAGATAGGGTTGAGATCCAAATTTGGTTTGGTTGGATTAGAACCAGTAGATTCTTTAGTGGGAGACAAAATGATTACCAACGGGTTTATAGCTGAGCAAAAAAAGCTATAAAAAACTGGGAAAATGAGAGATAACTATGGAAGCTCCGCATGGGGCAATGATCAAGAGGTTTAAGTTTAAAAAGGAGGAAATCTAATGAACTAGTAAGGCTTTAAGTCCTTTAGTGCTCGTAAACTAAGAATTTACAAAACCTTTGTAAGGTTTCTGCATGTTTCTAGGAAATCATGTTTTGAACTAAAAAATTCTGAGCTTAACTCATGATTTTGGCTATAATGCTTAACTGCCAGGAGAATTGAAGCTCTGGCATTTAAAAAAGTTAAGCTCGAGAGGTAAGAGTTGATACATGCACGGGAATGATTGAAGTGCATTCGAGTTCATTAAGTGGACCAAACTCCAAGTTGTCCGTTTCAAGAGAGGATCCAATTGAAATTCTTATCGGGTTTATAACACGTGCTAAATCAAAGAAGTTTAAAGAGGCGATGATGGGCCTGAATCAGCAAGTTTGGGCTAAACATGAGATGTCCAACCATTATTGGACCCAAAATAACGTCCTAAGTCCATGCAATGTTTTGCATGTGGTTGTTAGTTTAGTTTAATTAATTCTACAGCTTTTAATTATGTCTTGTTTATTATATGCATCTTTAATTAATGTTTTGCATTTTTAATCTACATCTTTTAATTGTGACATGCACAATGTGTTCTGCATTTAATAAAGTCATGCATTATGTAACTCTAATGTTACTTAAGTTTGCATCATAAATTATGACATGCATTATGTAACTCCCATGTTAGTTAAAGTTTGCATCATTAAATTAAGTCATGCATTAAGTAACTCATTTGATCATTTAATTTGCATTTTAAACCATGTATTTAAGCATCTTAGTTGTTAAATATGTTTGAGTTTGTTTATATAAGTATGTTATTTAATTTGGCCGTTATTTTTTAATGCATAAATTAAAGTGTGTTTGCTTTCATTTTAAATAAGGTGATTTAAGTTGCATGTTCAATTAATTTGTGTGCATGAGTGTTATTAAATATGTTGTTTTTATGAGAGCTTTAAATTATTGTTTAATGCTTAATTATCTATTTTTGCAGGTGACTTTTCATATGACTAAAGACTCTTCAAATTGGACAGTTTCAAAGCTTTTTAAAGAACATTATGGAGGTTGTTTAATGGACCAAAGGAGCCTCTTCAAGTCTGAACGTTTTTAGAATCTTAAACCTTCATCATGATGCCATTTAAGAGGATGTTACACAAGATTTTATAATTTGGTTTCAAGGGAGCTGAAGGGACATCAATTAAACACATTAAGGATACATTAAATCTTCATTAAGGAGAATTAGCATGCCTTTTCAACTACATCAGATTCCAATGAAGAGACATGACTCATTGGTTTCCTTACATGAGTTTAAAAAAAATTAATGCTTGTAATAACCTTACTTAATTACTGAAGATAAAAGGTCTCACATAGGCATTGGAGTAGTCACAATACTGCCTATAAATAGTTTGTAAGAGGATAATGTTTAGGAGACTATCATGAATGAATATTTTTGAGTTATTGCAAGAATTCTATCTCATTGTGTTTGAAAGAACTTACTTGGACTTATCAAGGTTCTCCTTGTGGCGTCAAACCTTTTTCTTTTGAACTTATCACTTTCTTTCTTTCTTTGTTCTGAAGTGTGGCGTTCTAACATACTGTTGGTTCCTATTTTGCTAAATAGTGGGTCACAGTCTTCTTCTTCTTCAAAGACTTGTTTGTTATTTCTAAGTGTCAATTTTGTACAAGTTATCCATCCAACACCATTTCCATCCTTTCTATCAAATTAATAACCATTAATCCCATTTTCACCTTAAAGTATATTTCGAAATGATACAGCATTAGACGATTGGGCAACTCAACGTCTTGTAATCAAATTCATGATTACGAGCACACATCAAAAGTCATTAGGTTAGTTTCTACACTCCATTCTTGAAATGTAAAGTACGTTTCAGATCGTATAAGTACATGCATATCCACCACTTTAGTTAAGTATGTATGAATTAATTATGATTCAATGGAATTTCATCTATCAAATGCATGTGTTGCTTGTTTATAATGGTAGAATGTGAAAGAGAAATATTGATGGGTTAGACAAAGTTAGGAATGAGAAAAAGGGTGATTCCATTAAAGACCACCATACAATGATGTTGAGTGCACCCGTGATGTGCGAAGCTCCGGTCCTTTTAGAGGGACACCATAATTTTAAGCATCAAGGTTAGGAATGGAGAAATAGAGGAATGGGTGGAGGAATAGATAAATTGGAATTTCATTAATATTCTGCCATCCAGAATTGCTAGGAGCAAATCATGATGTACGAGCTCCAAGCCTTACGCTGGAGGGGACACTTCAGTGTTCGAGCATCAAGGTAGATACGAGATAAATCAATGTCAACGGTTATAAGGTTCCATAAAGCAACACCACGACGGTGATCAGCAAACTCTATGGGCAACACTGCTATGACAGTAAGGTCATTCAAGGCAACGCCTCCAAGATGTTTAAGGTGTAAGACAATTACTTAGCAATGACGACCAATAAAGTCCATCGAGACAGTAAACACGGGGTAGTCCACCAAGACAGTAAACACGAGGTAATTTGTTGGGACAATAAACACGGGATAGTCTATTGAAACTATGGATACAAGGTAGTTTGTTGGAACAAAGAACACAAAATAGATCTCCATGATGAAAATCGTAAGAAGACATACAATCCAGGAAAAATGATTAGAAGAAAAAAAGTAAGTAATGACAAAATAATAATGAGCTAGCGAATTATTGGGGAATCTATCGAATAAGGAAAAGGAAGTAGAAAAGGAAACAATCGGCCAAAACAATAATTACAAAAGCCGAAAGGGCATATGGGTGGCAATCGAGAAGGTTCAGACAAGGGAAATGGTGTGCCAATAAGGATTGGGGTAATGACAAGCGAGAGATGTATCCAAGGATCGCCAATGAGGATCCACCATTAAGATTCACCAGGAGGCATTCAATAAATTTGGTATGCGAGAGTAGGGTACCAATAAGGGATACCAAGTGACAAATATGTTTGTCAAGACTATTCCTCTCAATGGAAGTTCTATCGTAAGTACAATCGCCACGAAGCTAGTTCCAAAAAGGAAACCCTTACACAAGAGAAACCGCAAACTTTTATGGTTGTTGAGATAACTATTTGATGGAAGCCAGCGTCCATAAGAGTCCTCTATAGATGGATATGTTTCACCTTAAAGGAAAGGTATAACGAACAAGGCGAGTTACCAAAGAGTAATCCAAACAACATTGTAACCTGAGTGTAAGTTAGGATAAAGAAGGGTAAAACAAGAAATTCAGAAAAGAGGAGAGTAGTGTATTAGGAGCTCTATTAAGAATAGAGTGTTTAGATGAACCCCGTCCCAAAGAGGACAATAAGGGTACATCCCAATAAGCTTCGAGATTTAAGAACTTAGTATTGGGGTAATGGGAAACAATGATTCATTCCTAGAAGTATGTTGGTAAAGTGAGAATTCGTCAAGATAACATAACATGTAGAAACCATTAAAACCCTATGGACTAGATGTAAGCTCGACCAAGTTCTCATGTATTAGCAATCGAACCGCCAAAAGGCTGAAAACATTTGATAGCCTGCCGGTTCAGGCACGACTCTAAAGCCCGAGTAAATCAGGGAGTTAAAGTATTTTAATTTCTTTTAATTTAATACCTCAGCTAAAAAGGGGTGAGCTATGCATGGTAGTAGCAAAGAACTCATTAAGTTCACTTGAACTTACAAATGTTTTGGCTTATAATTGCAGAACTCGTTGGAGAAGGAACTCGAGGTAGTATCAATCCAAATATTGGTAGAACAAGAATCAACGTTAGTAGGGAGTCATGCATATAGGAAGGCGTACCTTTAGAGGCTTCGCCTCAAGGTGGAACATATTATAGTTATAAAGAACCTTATAGAGTTTGAGTTTGAACATAGTAAACTTTTATTTTGAAATTTTAAGCATTTTATTATAAGGAAATAGTTACTTCTCAATAAAGTTTGTCCTAAAATTTATCCAGTTTACAATTTGATATTCAGTCTTACCTGGTGCACGGTTTGTATTCTTCTTTGGTTTTTCCCTTAAAAGAAAAACTGTGGAGAATCAAAATTGTTTGATTGACTATTGTGAATAATTGAATGTAAATATTATAAAATTTGCATAGCATGTCATTCATACATGAGATAAGCATGCCATATAGTTTAGGAAAGAATGTCACATGCACTTATGATGCATATATTGATCATACATGATTGAAACCGGAAATTAAAAACCTTGTGTAACACCTCATACTTGGTTTGGTCACCAAACCTGAGTTACGAGATGCTACAAACAAACTAGAATAAACTGTTCAACTTAACCATCAACTATACATAATTATAGAAACATTAACCATTAAGAATGAAAATAAAACTATATCAAGCTTTAAACTATTATAAAATTTGGTTCAAGTTCGAATAAATTAATTAAATTATAAAACTTTTAAAACTTTGGACTAGTATTGATACCAAGTAAATAAGTATCGATACAAAAATATTTATCGATATCATTTTGGCATTCTGCCAAATCAAAGTATCGATATTATATCCATGGGATCAATACAAATTAGAAAATTATCGATATTAAGTAAAATTATCGATACTAAATTTGTATTATGTCAATTTTGAAATTGTTCATATGGTTTAGTATAGATACTTTAGTCCATTATATCAATACTTTCACTAAAATGATAAAAAAAATATCAAGTTGAAAAGATCACTTCATACAAATCTCAAAACCTAGTTTAAGGATGCATATAGACAAACATGTAACATATATATACACATCAAATCCAACCTATATGTTTAACCAATATGCCTTCATTGGCACCATAATTCAAGCATAACTATTAACTATCCAAACTAAAACATAATTAACTTATCAAGCTTGTTTATACATTAACTAAACCACAAACATCAAATGCTAAAATTCATCCATTCTTACCACGTTTCCAAAGGCTAACATAATCCAACCAAATTTTGATAAGTACCAAAACGAAATGGCCATATCAACAACAATTATCCAAGTTAGCCATCAAATGATATGCTAACAATTCAAGTCACCAGAGCATCATATACATATTTACATCTAAAATAGCACAAATCATCACCAAGATATCTATTAACATAAACATACCAAAACCCCATTTACATGCCACTTATAAACGGGACAAAATAAACAAATAGCTACTGATAGAGTTGCCGAATAGTGTGATCTTCAATGGTGTTTCAATCGACAGCAAGAGTTTGACAATCTACAAAGAAGAAAACTGAATAAAGTAAGCTTACGTAAAGCTTAGTAAGTTTGTAAAAAAAAACATTATATACTTGTCAATTTAAGTTTACAATTCATACATAACATAGAAATTACATTCCGTTGTCTTGTTCCATAATTTCTACCATATCAAATAGTTAGGCCTGGATAAGTCAAATCATCAAAACATAACACGCCAAGATACATATACCATGTTATACTCAATACAACATAATTTATCATGTCATTTTATTTTATTTCCATTTCAATAATTAACTGTTTTACCCGGAGAACTATAGTAAATTGACTTCAGATACGCCAGAGAGTAATACTTACACAAGCTGACAAACGAGACATTAACTAATCCACGATGCTTCTTACACAAGCTTCAAAGAATCCGCAACACATATAGGATCTCAAGCCATCGGTTGGCATCCACCACCAGTACATAGTACCTGAAACTATAAACACCAGCACAGAGTGCCTGGAACTGTAACATCGATACATAGTACCTAGAACTATACTTACCGGCAACTAATGCTTGGAACGCTTTAATGGCATGTCATTTGTATCCTAGCTATTCACTAAGTTCAAACGACCTTTAACCTGTATAATTTAAACTTTGCATGACATTAACCATATACCAAGATTAATTATATACAAACTCTCCATAGCATAACATGTTTCAATTCGAACAAATACAAAAGCCATATTTTTCCATTCAAGACTTTGATCACATTTGCAACTTACTTAATCAACCATATTTATTATACACATATACTCATACAAATATATATATATATATACACACATCTATGATTTCAACATTAATAAGTATAATAACATCTAATATGAACTTACCAAAACGCAATAGTTACCAATACTTCGACGAAGACTATTCAACGACTTTTCCTTTCCTGCGATTATCAACTGGCTAATCCGTTTATTGATCTAAATATAATAATTTAATTCAATTAACCAAATCCAATATCTTAAAACACTTAATTTCACATATTTGTCTCTTAATTAACATTTTACACTTTACCTCAAACTTTTATCTTTTACTCAATTTAGTCTACAAACCCAAAACTTTCAAACCTATCACAATTTAACCAAATCAGCAGACTTTTATATAATCTCTATATAACCCATATTTATCAATTTTTTTACAAGAATTTTATGTAACTATAATACCAACTAAAAATACTTTACAGAATAATCCTATTTAACTATCAAGCTTATAAATCAATCATCAAGCTTCAAAAATATCACAAATTCTTCGATTGCATAAATCAAAACATTTAAGAATTTTATGAATTACTCCCTAGGTTAGCTAGATTAAGCTACAACTGTAACGCCCCAAAAATTTGAATGTCTAACCGTTGAATTCCATCATAATTAAGTCTCTGTATCTATGACTATGAGTCCTACTTATGTGCTCAAAGTCAAAAGTTTGAGTCATGTTTTTGTTTTTGAAAGTCTTGTTATTTTAAATTCAACTAACCTCTATTACTGAGCCATCGACTTAATTTTAATTCAATGCGAACCTGTGTTAAGAATGAGCCTGCTAGTTCACTGATTAAGCTTTTGTATTCTGTTTGGTCCTGTGTTTTAGTCCTGGAGTATGCATAGAAAACATTTTTACTAAATGCTAAGAATTTGATTGGTAGTTAATTAGGATCTAATGTTAGTTATCTTTTTTTTTTCTTTTCTTTTTATTGTTTCTTCTTTTTACTTATCTTTTTCTTTTCCTGTTCTTTTACTTTTTCCATCATTTTGATGACTGTCGTAAGTGAATATAGGACTAACAAAGTTATACGTTGTTAGTTGCATCGATCGAAAGGTTATTAAGTAAGCTTCACTATCAATTCATTTAATTCTGCGGTTTTTCCTTTTGTTCTTCGTAGCATGTTCTGAATTGGGTGTTTCGAGTGTATTGTGTAATTCTCTAATAATCAATTGTTTGGTTTCGTTATTAGGCATGGATATCGGGAGTAGCGAACCTCAAAATGTTAATTCGAGTAATCGTTGTTGATCTTTCAGTAAGTGTTGGTTTCGTTGAAGGTTTTGTGTCAAAACTTTTGACATAAGTATTCTATGTAAAATTGTGTATTATTGTTGATATAATTGGTTGATTGAGTTATTGGATGGTCGTTTTATGCTTTAAAATTCTTCTACATTGTTCTGACTTCGAAAATTACTTCAGGTGTGTACTGAAAACCCAAGTTTTTACAAATTTTGGATGCCAGAAAACATGGCTTTCAACACCACATGACCGTGTGCCAAGTTGTGTGGTAGGCCGTGTAACTCACTATCTGCCAAATATGAGCCACACGGGCAAGGGACACGGGCGTGTGTCTAGGCCGTGTAACTCACTAATTACAAGATAATGATCACACAGGCCAGAGACACGGGCGTATGTCTAGGCCGTGTGACTCATTGTTTGCAATTTAGGATCACATGAGCATACGACATGGGCATGTGTCAGGCCATATGAGATACACGGGTAGGCACACGAGTGTGTGTTAAGCCATGTGAGGTTATCGGAGCCAGTCACATTGGCCATGTATGTAACAGCTAGGTTTAGACCCTAGTCAGAACAGTGATTTTGAAACCCAAAATTCGAGTCAGAAAAATATTTTAATATTATTTTTCGTGTTTATAGTATGTGAATTGATATGTGAAATTTTCGTATGAGAATTTGATCGTTTGTGTGCTTAATTTGCAAAAAGGACTAAATTACAAAAATGCAAAAGTAGCCTTTTATTTGATTAAGTGCCAAATTGATGTGTCTTTATGATTAAAGATCCTTATGTTGTTAATATACCATTGACATGGTAAGTGGACATTAATGGCCTTAATATTAATGTTTTATATGTTTTATAACTAAGGATATTTTGGTAATTGATGTATTAATATGAATTAAAATAAAACAAACATGAAAATATGGCCATTATCATCTATTTTGCACCAAATTTGAAGAAAGAAATAGGGTTCTTAAGCTTTCAAGCATTCGGCACTAATCTTGGTCAATTAGGTATGTGTTTTTGATTGGTTTTTGATAATTTCTATGTTTTTGTGATTGTTGCTCAGTAATCTAGCTAGCCCATGCTTGAATTTTGAATTTGATATTGATTTTGAGATATTTCATGGATGAATCTATGTGTAACGCCCGAAAGTTGGACCTAACAGTATTGGGCCTTAAACTTGGGATTGGTTGGAAAGCGGCCTAAATATTCTTTTAGGATGTGATTATAAATATCACAATGGCATGTTTGGTATATTGTTTAAGTGATTTGGAGTGTTTGGGGAGGTTTGGGAAGTCCTGGGTTCAAACCAGGGCATTAGCGAAATTTTTATTTTTTCCTTTATAGGACATTGGCGTTTGATTGAAGGATTTAAGAATTAAATATGGAGAAATGTTATACAAGGAAACGCTTGGCTTAGTGGCAAAGGGCGTTAGGAACAAGAAGGGGTGTTGGGTTCAAGTCGCGGCATGGGCAGAAAGTTTTGCTGGCGTCTTAAATCAGGCTGGTTGGTGGCAAATAGGCTTCTTAGCTAGTTAGGGAGGAAAAGTGATGCAAATAAAGCGAGCGGCTTAGTGGCAAGGGGCGTGCAACATAGCTAAGAGGTTGGAGGTTCGAAGCTAGGTTGTAGCAAATTTTTTGGGTTTCTACGAATAACCTGGTTACTAGTTGTTAGGCCTTTTAAGTAAATGTGTGTGTTGCAAAACATGAAAGGTGTGTTAGTCAGGTGGCAAATAGCATGGGGTGTGTGTCTGGAGGTCTTGAGTTCGAGCTGCTCTGTGCGCAATAGATTGTTATTTTGCTGCTCTCGTAGGGATGGTGATTGAAGACCGAAACTCTTCAGGATGGAAGGTTGAATTGGTCTTGGAGGTTGTTATGGGGAGATAAGGGGAGAAATTGGTGGAGGATATCGTAGAGTGGTTTATGGAGGGATGTTAGGAGTAAAAAGGGGAGTTTGAATTGGTTTTGGCTAGTGCCAAATTTGCTTAGGAGGTTTGGGAAGAGTGTTCGGTTTTGTGTTTCTTAGTGCTATAGTCAAATTCTTTTGGTTATTATTCGGGTCTTTGTTGCATTTTGTTTTCTTTTTCTCTGTATTTCAGAGTATATTGGAAGTTGACCACTCGTGCAACTTTTTTTTGTTATTTTTGGGCAAGTGTTAGGTGTTCTCCTTTCGTCCATCTTTTTCTTTTTTTTCTTTGCTGTAACTTGTGCCAAACCCCTGCCTCACATATTGGTATCTGTTCTATCAAGTTTTGGCCGACTGCTCTTCTTCCCTTTATTGTTCTTCTATAATCGATGCCTTTCTATAGCCGAATCTTCTCTTCTTGCTTCTTTATTCGTTTTTCTATTCATCTTTTCTCTTAATTCTTCTACCCTAGTTTGGCCGAATGCCCCATTTGCTCTCTTGCTGATTATTTTCCCCTAGTTCGATTTTGCAAAGGTGTTTGGTGTGGTAGGTATTCTCTTTCCCTTACTCATTCTTTATATCGACAACTCTGTTCTCCCTGCCTCCTTCTTCCAAAACTGAATGTTTTTCTCTGTATACCCTCTAACTGTAATACTTGGTTCTTTTTTTTGGCATGCCAATCGTTGGTACTAGGGGTTTTAAAAAGGTGAAGGAGTGCTAATATTGTGGAATCGAGCAAAACCTCTTCCACTCAAATTTCGGTTAAGGTAAATCTATAACCTTCCTTCTTTTTGGGCAAAGGCCGAATATCCTTGTGTTTCTGTAAGTGGTGTTTGTGGATTTGATCACATCTACAATTATGTTGATCTATTAAGGACATCGGTTCATGCAGTTAATCGACAAGTAGTGTGCGATCAGTGTTAGCTAGTGTTTTGGAAGTAGTAAATCATTCTCGATCGTTCAAGGTTGGTACGGAAGGGAGTTACACAAATGTTCGCAATCAGGTGTGTATCCGTATTCTTTGTAAGTGGTAATAGGCGTAAAAGTCGTAAGTATATGTGTATCTGTATGCGGTATTCGATAATCGTTTAAAAGCTGAAAGTGAGGGTTGTGTTCACACTATAAAGACTGTAGGCCGACAAAATACTGAAAAGTCGAGAATATGGCGTATGATGCCACACGAGCGTGCGAACGCTAGTATGGTGAATCGAGCCCACGAACATGATCGTTGGATGATTGAAGCCACGTTGGACATTGATGGGCCAAAATGGGTTGTGTGGGCCCAATGGGCCTTTAGGCTCCACACGGATTAATTTCGCGTATTGTGGTGGATTTTAGACCAAGTTGTGTAGTTCACGTTGCTAGAATCTTTTTAGGGCTAAATGGGCCGTGTGGACCAATGGGCTTGTGGACCCATACGGATAAAATGTATGGGATGAGATAAGTGATTGATTTGGGCTGTGTGTTCATATAACCGTAGTTGTTTCTGGGTCAAATGGGCCACACGAGAGAGTGGGCCCACTTGGGCCAAGTAATGAGCCTTAGGCCCAATTACCCCATTTTGACTGTTTAGGTTATAAAACTCGCTCGAGGTGACGATGGACCTTCGGTTTGATCGTTAAGACCCTCGATTTATAAAATTACAAAAATACCCCTGGTTTATAAAATTACAGAAATACCCTCGGTTTACAAAATTACAAAAATATCCCCTGTTTATAAAATTACAGATATATCCTCGGTTTATAAAATTACCGGAATACCCCTGGATTGTAAAATTACCAAAATACCCCTGGATTGCAAAATTACCAAAATACCCTTGGATTACAAAATTACCAAAATATCCTTGGATTGTAAAATTACTAAAATACCCTTAGATTGCAAAATTACTGAAATACCCCTAGATTACAAAATTACCAAATTACCCTTGATTTATAAAATTATTGAAATACCCCTATAGGGTAGGATTACTGAAATACCCTCGGTAGAGTAAAATGACTGTTTTACCCTAACGTATAAAATAATTATTTTGCCCTAGTGGGTAAATGACGGACTTAGGCTATGACTGATTTGACTATGAATGTATGATTGTGTTTTTATTGACTTAACTGCGATTGTATGGCTGATTTTGAGCATGTCATTCTACATAATGCACAGGTTGGGATGTTGTTTATGGAGGAAGTTTTGTTCTGATAGGGTCGCACGGGTAGCGCGAGAAGACTGTGGACCTAGCTCTATTTAGGATCACATGGGTCGTACGAGATAACTGTGGATCCAGTATTGATAGCTTAAAGCCACTTGTTCTGATTATGGCTCTGTGTCAACCTAATTTGTAGCTCTGTGTTGCATTGATTATGGCTTTGTGTTAATTGTACTTACCTATAGCTACGTGCCAATCGCATTTACTGATGACTATGTGTCTATCACATTTACCCATGGCTGTATGCCGGTTATGTTACCCTAATTGATGGCTATGTGCCTAACATAATGCATTTATCAATGGCTTTGTGCCATTCTGCTTACAACTTTCAGCCGTTTTGTTATTTGGCAGCATTGCTTCCATATTTATAGCTTCTAACTGTTCTGTCTACGGTGCTGAGCCGTTCAGTTGACTTAGTGCCACAACCGGTGCTAGCTTAGTGTGTTGGCTGGGTGGGTTGAGCTATTCCCCACAGATGTGTAGGGTAGGTATGTGTGGTGTGTTGGCTGGATTGGAAAGGGATGCATATATCATACTGTTGCATATCTGTTTATGAGATCTGTCACTGTACCGGGCTTAGGCCCACTTGTTCTGTTCTGATTCTATTTTGGGCTAGGCCCAATTGATTCTGCTATGGGTTGTGACCCAATTGAGATTGTAGTACGCTTTGGCCCACGCATGCTTTGTACTGGACTATTCTGTGTCTGTTAAAGGGCTCTAGCCTAGACTGTTCTTAATTTTGTTCACTAAGTATTACTTTAGTAAGGGGATTACACACTGAGTTTTCATAAACTCACCCTGTTTATTAACTTTTTAGGTAATCCCTAGCCTTAGATGGATCGGAGCTACGAGAGACTCGAAGAAGGCCACACACTGCTTAAGTTTTTGTTTTGATTATTTACATTCGAGTGTTTAGATTTGGGTTATAATAAGGCCTTTTTAATTTCTAGATTTTAAATTTGGATATTTTATTTATTATTTTTTATATCTAGAAGTAGAACACGGTTTTCCAAACAACTACCGTTTTTCAAAATATCACGTTTCCGCAACTGTTTTTAAATTAACTTCAGCAATAATTAAGGTTTTAAAGGCAATAGCATTTTACAAAAAATGACTTTTAATAAACCATGTTTTTAATAAGCAAATGGAATCCAAGGTTTTTAAATGTCAAAAAGTTTTTAAATTGTAAGAAGGGTTTTCAAAGAGAACATGGTTTTCGAAAAACCCTTTAATGTGACACGTCAGATTCGGGCCTAACTTCTAGGCTGGGTTTGGGGTGTTACACCATGATTTTTGTGTTGATAGTTGGTGAAATATGAAAGCTTGATGATAGATAAATATGTTTTGTATTGGGATTTTTGATGAATTTGCTAATTGTGGACTAATTTGTGAAAATGAGAAATTTAGGTGTTAAAATGTGAAATAAATGTGAAATATGGGCTGCTAGGGGCACTATGGCAATTCAGCTAAGCATGGATTTAATTAGATTTTGAGAATTTGATGTATTTGTGAAATAGGGACTGAATTGAATAAATGTGAAACTATAAGGGACAATGTGTAATAAGGCCTACTTATGTGTTTTTGGATTGAATTGAATGATTTGGTGAATAAATGAGTTAAATTTGAATTTATATAGATCAAGAACAAAAGAAAACGAAATTAGATCGGAGAAAATTGAAAGTGGTTGAGTAGTCGATTCCACCCGTTCGTATCCATACGAGGTAAGTTCATATACAAATAAATGTGTTTGAATTGATTTAATTATGCCTATATGTTATTGGAATGTCTTGATCGGCAATGGAAGATGTATTTGTGAAATTGAGAAAGTATCGGCAATGTGACAACGTTCGAAAGCCCCATACGAACCATAGGAATAGTTAGGATACATATGTCATGACATAGGATTCCGAGATGTGATATCATAGAAGACCACATCTAGGATGTTGGCATCGATTAGAAATTACATGAAGACCATGTCTAGGACATCAGCATCATATATGATTTCGCGTAAGACTCTGTCTGAGACAATGGCATCGATATGTGATACATGTAAGACCATATTTGGGATATGGCATTGTACGAGCTTTTTGAGCTATTCGAGTAACCTTATTGATTCTGAACAGTTCAACGGGCAATATCGAGAAATGAATGACTATGTGATGTATATACGATTCAGGTACGTATAAAATGTTTATGAAACTTGGTAATGAAAGGTGAGTTTGAATATGAATATTGATGTATAAGTTACATGAGAATGAAATGTGTTATATGCAAGTGCACTATGATCAAATGAGCTATATGAGAAATATAGACTTGTAATTGTGTTTTGCCATGATTCATATGTATGAGTTGGTCTATAATTGTTTAATGTGATAAGTTTATTTGTATATGGCTTACTAAGCTTTTGAAAGCTTACTTTGTGTGTTGTTCAATTGTTTTATAGATTATCGAAGCTACCATAAGCCCAGGGATTGTGAGGATCATCATCACACTATCAAACAATATTTTGGTACTTTTGAAGTTGTGTTTATTAGTGTGTGGCATGTATAGGCTAAGAATAATGTGTATATCTTGCCATGTGATATGGCTTGAGTTTGATAGAAATGATGAATTTGGTTTTGGTATATTTGATATTTATAATTATGGTCTTATGTGAATGGGAATTTTGATATGTTTTGGTGAAAATGAAATGGTATGTTTCATGCTTAATTTGGTATATGAAATGTTTAGTAAATAACATGATTTGAATGTATTGAAATGAGATATGAATCATATGCTTTTGGTATGAATTTTGATGCATGAAATATATATGTTTGAGTTGAAATTATGCATGGAAATGAATGATGATGTTATGGCATGAATGGTGCTTGTTTTGGTATGGTTTTTACTGCATTTTGGTTGTGAATTATGTTCCATTTTGATCTTGTAGGTATGGCCCAAAATGGGTGTGGCATTATGGCCTTGTAAATGGCCTATTTTTGCCACACGGGCGTGTGTCTCTGTCGTGTTACTCGAGGACCAATTCGAATTGAGCCTGGGCACACCATACGACCTCACACACAGGCATGTGGCAGGCCGTGTGGCTTAAGTCAGTATACTCTACAGTTTGACATGGCTAAGCACACGGCCCAAACACGGGTGTGTGAGGCCATTTCGAATAGCCACACGAGATGGACACACGGGCGTGTGACTGGCTGTGTGAGCAAGTCAGTAACCTCCATAATTTTCACACGGCCTGGCACACGGACGTGTCTTATGGCCGTGTGGACAAGTCAGTACGTATGCCTTGTTTTCCCACAGCCTAGACACACGGGTGTGTCTAATGCCGTGTGAGGCACACGGCCTGATCACACGGGCGTGTGACCTCTGTAGCTTTGGAAATTTTAAAGTTTTCAAAAAATTTTGTAAGTGTTCGGTTTAGTCCCGACCCCTTCCTAAAGCATGTTTAAGGTCTCGTAGACCTTCTAAAGGGACTTTATGCGTGTGAATTGCTATGAATTGATGTTGTATAATTTATGTTTGTGAAATGATAGTGAAATGTTCCGATATGTCTGGCAATGCCTTTTAACACTAGTCCGGTGACAGATACGGGTTAGGGGTATTACAATGTGGAACCACACGGGTGTGTAGGTCAGATCTGAAATTTATCTCCGAGGTCATAAGCGTCGTCTAATGCGAATGTAAGCCTTCCGTAGTGTACTTATGATCTGAACTAGACCGTATGAGTTGTTATCTGATGATCTAAGACTGAGCTGTTGATTATATAAATATATACTGACTGTGGTGACTATCGATGATATTGATCTATACTACCTGACTATAAATTGAATCTGAATGACTGTGTGTACGTTCTTGACATCTGTAATATGCATTTGCATTGGATGGGAATTATGTAAAGGAGGAAGTGATATGTTCTGATTCAGTGGCTAAGCCACAATTTATATGTAAATATGGCGTTTTATTGCTATTTGATCTGGCAGCTGGTCTGCAATCACATAGAATGTGTCGGACTGACACTATATGGTGTTTAGGGTTGATGGGTATTAAACTCCCTTAACGGTGTATTGGGATGGTCAGAGATGGTGTGTAGCGAATGGAGATAGGAATAAGTACATCTTTGCATCTTTTCCTGCTCTGTTCTGTATCTGAACTAGAATTGTCTACCATTTAACTGATGTGTTAAAACTGTATTGGATAATAAATTGGTAAAAATCAAGTCATTTCTTTTACCCACTTCAAGCATGCACCTAAACACAATTTGCACATATAATCAAGGCATAAAAACATATCTAAACATGCATAAATTGACCAATTCAAATGACCAAATCCCATTCAACCAATATGTCATATAGGCACCTCAATCACAATCAAACTAACATACCTAAACTTGTGCATAATTGGCCATATTTCATACAAACACATCTAGCTCATATCCATCTCAAATATACCATACTTGAGCACATCATAACTACTTCATCACATACCAAATTGAATATTGAAAACATGCATCAACTTAACCATACTATCAAACATCAACAAGATGCCATAAGTACCAAAACTGTACCAACTATAATAACACATATACATGCAAAACTTATCAACTAAAATAAACCCCAAGTCCACCTATACATTCCATTATAACCTTGATCAAAACATCAAAATCAACCAATATAATCGCTGGATAGAGTGATAAGTCTCCGACGAGCTTCCAAACTAATCGAGCTTCCGATAAATTCTAAAACATAGGAAAGAAAACTACGAAAGCGTATAATGCTTAGTAAGTTCATAAAACCTAAACATAACTTACCATTTCATTGTATAACATTAAAATTAAGCATGATATAATCCAACAACAAGCTTGGCACAAGCTTAAGCATAAATTGTAACACCCCTAACCCGTATCCGTCGCCGGAATAGGGTTTAGGAGATTACCAAGATTTACCGATCAGACTTAAATATTTCATATTAAATCACATTCATATAAGAAATTAGTCATAAATTTATCATATCGTCCCTTATATGAGCCCTCGAGGCCCAAAACATACATTAGAAACAAGTTGGGACTAAATCGAAAACTCGGAGAATTTTTCACAAAATCTCAAAATTTTTCTAATGTGCAGGGGACACACGCCCGTGTGGCCAAGTCGTGTGGCTCACACAGCCAAGTGACACACCCGTGTCTCAAGCTGGGTGGTATTTGAAGTAGAGCACATGACCGTGTCCCCAGCTCGTATAACTCTCTAACTTGTAATTTTTTTAGGTGTAAGAGTCACACGGCAAAGTCACACACCCGTGTGCCAGGCCGCGTGAAAATTTATGAGCATTTTGTTTTAAATTTTTAAGTTACAGGGGACACATGGCCAGAACACAAGCCCACGTGCTAGGCCATGTGTCACACACGGTTGAGACACATGCCCATATGGACAAAATAAGGCCATTTCTGTAACAGCCCGAATTAGGGCCTAGTTGGAATAGTGGTTTCGAGACCACAAATCTGAAGTAGAAAAATATACTTCAGGATTATTTTTGAGTCTATGGTATGCTTGCATGATATTGAGAAAATTTCATGAAGGAAATTTTATAAGTTAGTGATTAATTTTTCCTTTAGGACTAAATTACAAAAGTTTCAAATTATGAGTTTCTAGAAGGTTTAAGTATGAAATAGCATAAGAGAAATTATTAGAAGTCCTTATTTGGCAATTAGAACAATTTTAAACATTTTGGACAAAAATGCCCATGGAAGGGTAAAATTTCAAAGAAGGGGCTTAAGGACATTTTGGTCATTAGGTAAATTAATGAAATTAAAAAGGGAAAATAAGCCAAAAATAGGCTCATCTTCTCCATGAAAGTGTCAAATTCTCTAAGGACTCCATAGCTAGGGTTTTTTTCATTTCCAAGCTCCAAGTAAGTGACTCCAAGCCCCATTTTTCATGCTCTTCGTACTTTTGAAATCTAGCTATTTCTATCACTAATTTGAGCTAGGGTTTATATTCAAAAATATATGCATGACATGCAAGTAATTTGATACCTAGTGGTAGAAAATGAAAGATTAAAGTGTAGTAAACACCTTTCTCTAGATGATTTTTCATGAAAGTCCCTAATATGGACCAAATTGCAAAGTTAGCAAAATATGTAGTAAAAGTGTGAAATTATGAGTAATGTGGGCTTTTATGGACACCTAGTAAGTTTCTGCTAGGCTTGGGTGGCCAAGAGAATAAATATATTTCCATTATATGAGTCTAGGGAGTATTTTGCAAATATGCAAAAATTTAGAGGCAAAATTATAAATTTTTCCAAAGTGTCAATTATGATCTATTTAGTCAATGTGGGTGCTAAATAAATTAAATTTGTCATTTTAGATCAAGAAACACGAAGCCCAGACCGAAATCAGGGAAAAAGTAAAGTAGTGGATTAAACCGAGCAATTGCCCACATTTTGGACTCGAGGCAAGTTGTATGTAATAATTTAACTCTTATGTTGTGTAAATTCATTATTATGACTTTTTATGAAATTGTGGTATTCCATGAAGACATGTATATGATTTTGTATGAGTTATGTTAAATTCCATGATATTGATTGGTTGAGGAAATGTATGAGATTCATGAAATCATTGATGTAAAATTCTACCAAGAAATGATGAAAACATGAAAAGAGAAGTTACATGCAAGTTAAATGATACGAAGGATATCGTAATCATGTCATGAGTATTGTAGGTCCCGTATAAGACCATGTCTGGGACATGGCATCGGCATCGAACTAAGATCCCATGTAAGACCATGTCTGGGACATGGCATTGGCATCAAGATGTGATCCCCTATAAGACCATGTCTAGGACATGGTATGGTCATCCGAGATGAGGTCCCGTGTAAGACCATGTCTGGGACATGGCTTTGGCACCGAGGGGATATAACCCTATAAAACCATGTCTGGGACATGGCATGGGCATCCGATATGAGATCTTGTATAAGACCATATCTGGGACATGGCATCGCACCGAGAACGATCTCGTGTAAGACCATGTCTGGGACATGGCGTCGACATTGATGTATGATCCCATGTAAGACCATGTCTAGGATATGGCAATGGTATCATTATATGAGATTAACTTACGAGTATCCTTCGGTAATTCTAAAAGAATCTTAAATGAGAAAGTATTCAAGATGATAAGTTTCAAGAGAAAGGCTAAAGCTTCATGTTGAGTGTTATAGGTATATACGAGTAAGTAGGAGAAATTGAAAATACATTGTTATGAGAAATACAACATGAAAAGTATGAGTAAGTATGTGATCGAGTAAGCCATGAGAATGCATAAGAAACTACATGAAATGCATAATACTTATTTGAGTGATATTTCATGATTTTGTTGCTATTTTATTCATTCAACTTATGAAGCATTTTATGTGTTTACTCTTTCCTTTCCCTCTTCCATGTAGATTTGTCGTACCAGCTCGGGGATCGTTAAAGTCAGAGCTCAAAGTCATACTATCAAGCCATCCATATTGGTATAGTAAAGTTGGTCATTTTGATGTATGGCATGTATAGGAAGTTGACCGTTTTGTTAAGTGTCATTTTATGTAGCCAAAGGTGTTGGCTTTGATATTACCCAAGTAGTATCGTACTGGCCTTTGGAAATGGCCTAACATCACCTAATTTATATCCTATTCAATGTGGATAAAGCTCATGAGCATGCAAATTGCAAGTTTAAGTTAAGGATTGATGGATGAGAATGATGTGCATAATGGCATAGGGATACCTAATTGTGAGTAGTTAGAGAGTATGTTATGCCTTACTATGTGCTATGAATTGGCATTGTGTTTGGTCATGTTTCAAGGTGGCAAAAGGCTTGGAAAATAGCCTATTATTGTCCACATGGTTGGGCACACGGGTGTGTGCTTAGGCCGTGTGTGACATATGGTCAGCCTCAAGGGCGTGTTAATAGGTCGTGTGTCCCTTGCATCCAATATAGTTAAGTCAGTATAGAACATGGGCTAAGCACACGGGCATGTGTCTTGGCCGTGTTCACCTTTGATGATTATAGTGTTTAAGGCAGAATGCTCCACAGGATAGTGACACGGGCGTGTCTAAGCCGTGTGAGGGACACAGGCCATAGACACAGGCGTGTGCCCAAGCCGTGTCAAAACCCCTGTAGGTTGAAAAAAATTAGTCACGGGCTAGGGACATAGGCGTGTGAGACCACACGGTCTGCCCACACGGGCGTGTCCCATCCCATATGGGCGTGTGGCCCTATTTTAGGTAAAAATTTTCCAAGTGCCTGGAAGTTCTCGGATTGGTTCCAGAACATACCCGATATATGTTTTGGGCCTCATAAGCCCATGATAAGGTTATTAAGAGGTTGAATGATAAGTTTTAAAAAGAAATTTTATAGCCCGAGATTTTAAGATTTAGTATGAATCAGTAAGGTAACACCTCGTACCCCTCCCGACACCGGGCTCGGGTAAGTGGTGTTACAATTTCCAATCCCTATTCTTCACCCAATTTCACATTCCACCTATCTAAACACTTAAACACATTCAAGAGCCAATCCAAGACATTTAAACCTAGCCCAATTCAAGTCTTATGCATGACATATTAATACCTATGATCAAATGTCCAACTTACCAAGATAGCCTAATACTTATAAACATGTTTTACCAAATACAGTATCATAAACTAATATCCAATATACTTATATGATTTTCCTCATTCAACCCTTTAAACATACTCATCAAGCATATTAAGACTATTTACATATCAAAACATATCATTTAATAGCCAATCCAATGGCTAATTTCAACCAACATTACATTGTCATCAATGGTAACATTTAACCTATACATGCTATTATTACCAAAATTAGTTTACTATTTATATATATACTGAAAAGTCCAGAGGATAGTATGATGTAGCTCCGACCAGCTTCCAACCTTTACGAGCCTCCGAGTACTATAAAACAGAGGAAATAAGACAGAGTAAGCACTTAATGCTTAGTAAGT